>OZ004617.1:18924052-20174052 GCA_963924575.1 Pycnomerus fuliginosus
ACCAATACTTTTGGTAACTTTGGGCAGTGTTAAGCGATTTTGGCAATTTTTGCGATTTTGGCGATTTTCTAGCTATTTTGGCGATTTTTTAGCGATTTTGGAGATTTTCTTACAATTTGCGATTTTGTGTACACAAATTTACCATGTGGTTAACCCCTCGGTAGAACCGCCACGCAAAATTATTTTTTTTAAAGTACTGCGACTTTAAATGCAATATACATATATTTCATTGCGACTTTAAACTCGCAATCGAGCTCGCAATAGACGAATTTATTGCGACTTTGAACTCGCAATAGGTAAATATTTTATTGTGAATTTAAACTCGCAATGAATATTTTATTGCGACTTTAAACTCGCTTGACCATGCACGTGGCTGTAGGAACTACCCACACAGCAACAGCACAGCAGTAGCAGGCCGTCACTTAGCTACATGACGTAACATGTTCAGTTCAAACTGGAAATTGACAGTTTATCAAATTATTGCGAGTTTAAAGTCGCAATGAAATATTTATTCGCAGTAGGTGCTGTAAAAAAATTTAATTGATTTGCAATAGAATTATGCCCTGCTGTCCTTCATTTTCATCGAAATACCACTGGCATTTTGTTGCACTTGCACACGCATGCGCATCCTAACCTGGGAGCTGGGAGACGATCCCGCTTGGCTTGACTCCCGGTTTGGGTTTGACCAAGGGAGATTGAATCTCATAGGTTTTCCGTAGCTCTATATGCATCTGAGAGCGGCGTGTTGCCTAAATCTCACCGGTGAGACGATCTCCCCGTTTCAAAGATAAGCGTCCTGGCCAGTTATTCTTGAAGTATGGAAATGGAAATTATTCCATGAGAGTATTTCGCCTGACTTCAAGTTGGAGAAAGGAGCGTCAAATCACATCTGATTTACATGATTTTTATCCTCTTCACAGTAAGGTATGTTTGAGCTTGGATGCCTCAAATTCCTATACGGAATAATTCCCATACTTTCATGAATAACCGCCCCGAAGAATATTGAAAAAGTTTTTTCTCTAAAAAAAATTGAAAAAGTGGTTTGGGACGTTGGGGTGGCACTGCTTGAGCCCCCTAGCCCCCTCCCTGGGCACGCCACTGTTCACAGGTAACAGTTGCACTCTAATTGACATTCCTTACAATTATCCAATATGTTTTCAATTGGTTTATATTATGAATTTCCAACGGTTTCAATTATTTTTCTAATTGTTCATTGGGCTAATCTAACTGACTCCGCATCTCTTAGGTACTGTTTAGGCGATACCAATAGTGAGTAGTGAAAAAGAAAAAGAAAAAAAAAAAAAAGTTTATGTTTCACCGGCATCGGATTTTTCAACTTTGTGCAGCTGTGGCCAGAGCTGGGCCACTCAGTATCGAAATGTACTTGAAGTAACAGTACTGATTACTTTTGGTACTTAAAGTAGCGGTACTTAAGTACTTTGAAAATTCGGTACTGGTATTTCAAGTACTTCTTAAAAGTACTTGGTACCGGTACTTGAATAATTTTTTCGAGAGAAGTATTTGTACTTTAAACCATGCGGCATCAAGTATTTAAGTATCGAGTACTTAAGTATCGAGTTCGGTACTGAATCTTTTACTGAAAAATAGGGGGTTTTTAGAATATTTATTAGGTTGGGGCAAATCCAAGAACGACTTCACTTTGTTCATTTCTTAGAAGCCTGACGGGAGCAAATGATATTGAGGGCCTCGATTTTTTTTACAAATTTGGAGGCCCCTCAATTTGAAAACGCAGCATTTGCTGGTTTATATTAACTAAAACTATAATACCTCGTTATTGTGGTGGAGCACATCATATACCGAAATTGTCGAGAGCCCGCTGTCAATAACAAGTAGATACTTGAGTACTGTGTCAAGTACTTAAGTCCTGAAAGTACTTAAGTACCTTATTAAATACTCAGTCTCAAGTGCTTAAGTATTTTATGAAGTACTTAAGTACTTTATCAAATACTCAGTCCCTTCTTTTACTCAGTACTTTTAAGTATTGGTACTGGTACTGGGTACTTAACGTGTACGCACTAGTAAAGCACTAGACTGCAATTTGCAAGTACTTCTATCCAGTACTTGTACTTGATACTTAGAAGTACTTTTTTTCGGTACTTGGCCCAGCTCTGGCTGTCGGCTGTTTTAACAGTTATTCTAGAAACGGTTCGTTTAGTTTTTTTTTATTTATGCTAATTAAGGTTAATTTATTACATTAATTGTTTTGTTACGTGAATAAAGTTCAATTCGTTAATAAACAATAGAGAAGTGGTGGGACGGCCAGCTTCTTTTGTGGTTGAAATATTGAAAATAAAATATTGTAATTCGGAATAATTATTGTTGGGAACAAAATAATTCCGAGCCTGCAAACGGATTTTCCATCGCAAATAGAAGAACAATCAGTTGAGTGCTGTTTTGCCTTTTTTAAATATTTGTTCCAATATCGACCGCTCTTTGCACTAAATTCAATTTAGAAATAATCTCGTCTACAAAACTATAATTACCTACCTAATTATTATACCAAATTGAATTCCGCCATTCGATTCGCGAAATTTGTGACCCTCTAAAATTAATCGTACGGTCCTGAACGAGTCATCAGAAAGTAAATAAATAAACACGCGCGCTGAAGATAACGAGATTTTCGAGGTCACCAAATTCCCCCTGAAAAAGCCACCGGAAGATGTACAGAATTACAGAAAATAAGTCGAAAACAGGACAATTAGGCAAATTTCGCTTTTGTAGGGTTGAAATATAATTATAGAAAATAATACGAAACCAGTTTTTTACATTCGATCTCTCTTCTGGTTGTAGGTGGTCCAAGGGTTAAATGTTCTCCATATCCATTTTTTGTGTTTCGGAGTTGAAAGGGGTGAGTTTTTGGGAGTGCAATTTTTTGCGTTAAAACTCTTCTGGTGGTAGGTTGTTTCTGTGCTTTCAGGGTTGTAGCCCTGTTAGGGGTGGTTTTCGCCAATGATGATTAAGACCTTTTTTGTACCACCAACAGAAAGCTATCGAATTGTGGCGGTCGCCTTTATTATTTGTACGTGACAAAATATAAATTCCAACGGCATGACTCATTCTTGGTAGACATAAACATCCGCTGCTTACAGGGTAAAACCAACCCTGTAAGCAACTACCTGCCAAGGGTGAGTCATGTCACGAACAATTGAGACGTGTGCGCATCTCGCCACTCTCACTAATTTTAAGGGTAGATTTAAGCAGTTCCACTGTAGACCGGTACAGAATCACACGTACGATTATTAAATATATTTTTACTTTGTTTTACGTTAAAAAAAAAAAAAAAAGCCCTAAAACTGGTGACCCCGACAATCGTTAAAAAACGCGAACGCGCCGCGATTTAAATGTACATAAGTGGTTTATGTTAAGTGCTTCCTCGAATACCGTCGTTCCCATTTACAATGGACACTTCCAATCCTCCGCCTTTTCTGGATATTTTCATCTTGGAACATCTACTGCTCTATTTGGAGAAGCTGGATTCTTCGTTACCCACCAGCAATCCAGGGGCTCGAGAAAATTCAGCCAGCCACGGGCGAAGTCGGCATCATCCGTATCCACGCGGCAGCATTCATCTATGATCAGCATCACCGCACCGCCTCTACGCCAGCAGCAGACTCCCATATACAATAAATTGTGTATGGCAGATATTGTTAATATTCAGTGATAGTTGTGCATTCTTCTTCGCTGGCTACAACGCCAACCCGGCTGAAAAGGGGTATTTTCGAAAGTACTCTGATTTCATCAGGCCTCCATCCCCTTCGAAGCTTCACGGCTGTCAGAAGTCACCACCGCAGCTCCATCAATTCACGATGCAGACGTCCTCGTTCACCTACCTCTCTGCTATGGGAGCACCCTAGGTTTTCTTCACCTCTACTGCCCCCGATCTGCAGAGATATACACCTTTTCTCGCCCTATGCGTGACCTAGCTCTTCAAGGTGTTTAAAGCTCAACCTACAAACAATCAGACCATATTCTGACCGGGTATTCGCTGTTACACCTCCACCTGGGTCCTGTCATGCATCTAGCGCCTAGAGGTACAATTTCGATAAACGCCTTGGGAGATCTCACCTCGGACAACCCTCCGAGCCGTCGCTACATTTTCTCAGGGCCACTCATATTTTTCGAACCAAGGGACTTCGCTGTACTGACCGGTGGCCAAGCACTCAACGATTCCTCTAAGCACGAGCTCCTAGGAATTCAAGACGCTTCTACTTCCAGCTGAATCCAACTTTTGCCAAAATGTAATTTTTTTTCTCCATTTTATTTTGTTGAATAATTACGGTGCGTAATAATTACTGTTTGCTGTTTTCTTTTGCAAAGATTCACTTTTACACGACTTAATATTCTTTTGTTTGTTAATATTGTGATTTAGATTATTGCTATCTATTTGTTTTTTTTGTATTTAATTAACACTTTTTGTTTTGTTTATCTCTATCCTGTGTTTGTCTAGCCTGTTTTGTAACAGTTCTTTTATTGTTTGGTTTGTGCACTCACTTACATACTTTTTCATGTCTGTTTGTTACGTTCGTTTTGTGTCTACATTTTATCTTGTTTTTTGTTCTCAATTTTTGGTTCGTTCGGCCGTCCTCACTCGGGGGAGGCTCCTGTGGCGGTCGCCTTTATTATTTGTACGTGACAAAATATAAATTCCAACGGCATGACTCATTCTTGGTAGACATAAACATCCGCTGCTTACAGGGTAAAACCAACCCTGTAAGCAACTACCTGCCAAGGGTGAGTCATGTCACGAACAATAGAGACGTATGCGCATCTCGCCACTCTCACTAATTTTAAGGGTAGATTTAAGCAGTTCCACTGTAGACCGGTACAGAATCACACGTACGATTATTAAATATATTTTTACTTTGTTTTACGTTACTTCGAGTTTTGAATGCACGCTACCACCAAAAAGCCCTAAAGAATGGTAGGTATTAATTTCAGCCCTACATAATTTTCACAACATATATTGCTTCTCTGTGTCAAACGTCTGGAAATATCCTCAAGATGGGCAAGAAATCGTGGAAAGATGGCATCATCTTTCCCGCTGTTTTTTCTGAATATCTTCAAAACGGTCAGGAATTTTTAAATTCTGATAACAGCATTTTGGTCAGACTCTCCTTTCTCACTAGAATTAGCCATAACCTCAACATCGATTTCTTGAGTTGAATCCTCCTATCGTCGAATGACGGAAATTTCGAGCCGCTAATTTCCACCCTATCTGTCCGATTTTGCAAAGAGCTTCCCCCGGCAGATTTAATCGAAATATGTGTGAAGTAGGCCAAATGGCTGCTTGCTGAGTTTCCATATTTCTTGTGGTTTTCATCCCGCGAAATTGACACCCCCCTCACCTTCAACAGACTTGAATGACGAACGTGCATACCAAGTTTCAATAGGATACCTCTGTTACTTCTCTCGAGTTATTGCAATTAATAGTTTCTCGGTTTTTAACCCCTAACTTCCCACCTGCTTGGTCCGATATGGCCCAAAACAATCTCCGCCTTATTTTTCTGGTTACAAAGCTGCGTACCAAGTTTCAGCCCGATATCTCAATCCGTTCACAAGTTAAGGGCGTGACAGTGGAATGGAATGCATCAGCACTGAAAGATAAAAGAAGCCAACAGCGGTGCCTAGTGTCCATGCTGGTTTCCTTATGCTGTGATTGCTGTGGTACCTTCTGTACTAGGACAATATTATTATTGGGGATCACAAATATAATTTTGTATTTTTTTTATCTGCAAATCCGATAAGCTAACCACGTGTATTCCCACGAGAATGTTGGTCAAGTAGCTGCACATGTGTTAGATACCCGATATTTTTGTTATTTTTGCATTTTCGAGAACGTTCGCTCCAGCGAAATTTTATGTATCTTTCCTCATAAATATCGCTTAAGAGCTATACATATATGGGATTAGGGTTTGTCCGGCAAAGGTTTTCTTAATTGTTGGGCTAAGCGTGACACTGTAGGTAATCCGAGATTTTTAGAGCGTCGGCGTTCGAGTAAATTGCCCATGATGACTTGTGAAAAATAACTGTATTCGGTAATAAAATAACTTAGGTCTTGAAGACTTGTGACTTAAACTTTGAAATATTTTTTGAAAAAAGTCCATGTTTGAAACATTTTTGAAAAGTCTATTTTCTGTGTATCTAATGGCGCTAAATTTCAATATGCCGACCATAAAAATAGAAAAATTTTTCTAATCTATTATTCACTGGGCTATAATTTAACTGACTCCGCTTCTCTTACTGTTTAGGCGATGCCTCCGGCGATGCCAATTGTGAGCAGTGAAAAAGAAACCATGCTGTATTGGAACAATGAAAACACAAATACTTATAAGGCATTTATTGTCGCATTAATTGAAGTCAAATATTTTCAAATGATTTAGCTAGTCACTAGGCAGTTCTTCTTGGTCCAACTGGGTCTCCGCATAAACCTCTCGATATTCTTCATAAACATCGTCCGTAAGCTCAGGGCGACTAGTAAAAAAGTAATTAAAAAACACCCTGTATTCCTTGCGAAGGAAAAGATAAATAAGGACGAAAACAGAACTCGAAAACCCGAAAAAATTTATGATGAAGGAACAAATAAAATTGTAATTGTCCGTAAAAGCACCAAGCAGTATGCTAATTAAGACTGCACTCCAACACGTGGTATAGATGTTAACCACAACTAAAACCACGTTATTTTTCTTCGCGTCAGCAACCTTCCTGCGTTTAGCTAAATTGACGATATTGATAATTCTCACAAAAGCACTTAATAGTCCGAGGCAGGAAGTGGTTAAGATGAGTGAGGGTGCGATCAACACGCTGCGGTTGTAGCACAACGCAGACGACACCAGCAGCAACGACAGGGAAACAAAATGAATGAAGAAGATTAAAAATTTATAGATCCTCAGATATTTGTTGTACTTGTCTTCCGTGCTGTAGGTTCTGAGGTACCACTCGTGGATCAATTGGAACTGAAACAAAGCGGTGCCTAGTAGTGGTACCGCCATTAGGTCAAACGACTCACAGAAAATCCGTTCGAGCAGAAGCGAAGACTCTGATCCTGAAAATTCTAATCCTACGACGGCGAAGGAAGCCAAACATCCTACCCCTTGCAGTAGATTGACGTGAGCCAGAATAACGTTTGTCGGGGATTTTCTTAGGTTCTTGAACCGGCAGATCAGGAATGTTATTGTGAAGTTAGCGCCAAGGGAGAAGATCCGGAAAATGATGCATAGCGTCAGCCAGATATCTTTAGTAGAATCGGAATATTTCATATTTTTGTCTAAAAAATGTAAAAAATAGAAAGGAGAACAGAGGAAAGCACTTACTTACTTAGCAAATGTCAGCATCACATAATGCAAGTTGCACTAGACTGGTTATCTGTTTTTTTTTGATATCGTGTTTTCATGCGCAAAAGGTCAAAAGATAATTCGAGCCTCGTAAATTATTGTCGCAACATTTATTACCGGGAATACTATCAAAGATAAAGAAGAAATTCTGTGACAAAAGTAATGAGTTTTTCATTCAGTACTAAGTAGGTAGCAGTGGCGGCTGGTCAGAGGAAGCTAAGGAGGCTAAGCCTCCTCAACACTATCGTGTGCGTTCCGCAGGGATCCGTATTAGGCCCTATCCTATTCCTTCTATACGTTAATGATATTGGCTATCCCTTGCGGGACGCCCATTTCACTATGTATGCAGCTGATACCACAATAAAGTTGGTGCAGAGTGATGCATTGGCAATACTAAATTGTGTTCAAAATTGGTTTTCAGCCGATAAACTTTTTTTGAATGCCTCGAAGACACAAGCAGTTTTATTTCACAACGTACAGAAAAAGATAGATTTTCCTGACAACAATTAACAATGAAAACATTGAATATTCCAACAAGGCCAAACTTGGTGTTACACTTCAAATTGTTTCGTTTTGAGGACTTTGAAGTCTGTACTTTCGACCCCCTACTTAATTTATATTTATTATGCAATAATAAACTCACATCATACCTATGGTATATGTTTCTGGGGAAACTCAGGGATGTCTAAAAAGGTCTTTATAGCTCAAAAAAAATTGTAAGAGCTATTGGTGGTATACACCCAAGAGCTAGTTGCGAATCAGTTTTTAAGGACAGTCCTGGATTATACGTTTATGAGCTGTGTACTTATATTTATAAAAACAAAAGTAAATTCTCCTTAAATAGCCATATACGTTCAATAGACACTCGTCAAAAAAACTAATTTCATACACCATTTGCTTCCTCATTGCTGAAAGCTCGGTCAGCTAATTGCTTCGGTCTCAACCTATACAATAGGCTTGCTGACTCATTAACAAAATCTTCTAATGTGACTATTTTTAAAAAGAGATTGAAAAAATTTCTCATTGTCAAATGTAGATACGATATACAACAACTGTGTTAAGTAATGTGCTTCTGTGATTTTATGGTGTTCTTGTCTTAATTAACTTTATTGTGTAACTTTTGACAATACCCCCACAAAATGTAAATTTTCAATGGGATTAAATAGGTAATATTATCTAATAGTTATTTACGCAATTAGTGGGATATAGACATTATTGACGCACGCATGTGAGGGTTGAAAGACGAGGCCGTAGGCCGAAACGGTTGGACTCTATTAGCATTCCTTACAATTTCACGATCGGTTTTCAATTGGTTTATATTGTGAATTTCCAATTGTCCCAATAATTTTTCTAATTCTGTTGTTCGTTGGGCTAATTCAACTGACTCTGCATCTCTTACTGTGTAGGCGATGCCAATTGTGAGCAGTGAAAAAGAAACCACCCTGTATTGGTACAATGAAAAAAACAGACTTAAGTATGGATATTTATTGTCTTATTGGAATCAAATATTTTTAAATCATTAGCTAGACACTAGCCAGTTCTTCTTGGTCCAGGTTGGTCTCCGCATAAACCTCTCGATATTCTTCACAAACGTCCTTCGTACGCTCAGGTCGACATGTAAAAAGGCACTTAAAAAACACCCTATATTCCTTGCAAAGAAAAAGATATAGAAGGACGAAAACAGAACTCGAAAACCCGAAAAGATTTACGCTGAAGAAAGCGTGAAAATTGTAATTGGGCACAAAAGCATCAAGCAGAATGCTAATTAACACTACACTCCAACACGTGGTATAGATGTTAACTACAACTAAAGCAACATCATTTTTCTCCGCAGTAACATTCCTGCGTTTAACTAAATTGACGATATTGATGATTATCACAAAAGCACTTAATAGTACGAGGAAGATGGTACTTAGAAGGGTTGATATCAAAAAGGAGCGGGTATAGCAAAACTGAGACGATATCACCAGCAACGACAACGAAACAAAATGAATGAAAAGGATTAAAAATTTATAGACCCTAAGAAATTTCTTGTACTTGTCTTCCGTGCTGTAGGTTCTGAGGTACCACTCGTGAATCATTTGGAACTCAAACAAAGCGGTGCCTAGAAGTGGTACTGTTATTAACTCCAGCGACTGACATTGAATCCGTTCATGCAGAAGCGTCCACTCGGATCTGTAAAAAATGAATCTTATGGCAACGAAGGAAGCTAAGCATGCTACCCCTTGCAGAAGACTGACGTGGGCCAGAATAACGTGTGTCGGGGATTTTCTTAGTTTCTTAAACCGGAAGACCATGAAAATGATTGTGAAATTAGCGCCAAGGGAGAGGCCTCCGATAATGGTGCATAGCGTCAGCCAGACTTCTTCAGTAGAATCGGAGTCGTCCATGTTTTTGTCTAAAAAATAAAAAAATGGAAAGGAAAACAGAGGAAAGCACTTACTTAGCAAATGACAGCGTCACATCCAAGTCTACACTGGGTATCTGTTGTTATTCAGTATCGTTTGTTTTCATGCGAAAGGTCAAAAGATGATTGGAGTCTCTTAAAATTATTGCCGCAATATTTATTATGGCAAACACTATCAATGATAAAGAAAGAATTCTGCGACAAAAAGTAATGAGTTCTTCATTCAGTAGGTACCTACTTAGAAACACACATTGACGCAAACTAAAAAACATTGAGAGTAAAGAGAGGAAAATCAATAAAGCGGCGCATCGCGATATGTAAGAGCTTATTCACAACTACTTTACGTAGGTACCAGTGACGGCTCGTACGAGGAATCTACGGAGGCTAAGCTTCCTATCCAGAACGGTTACGGGCACGCAAAAATTTTTTTTCTTAAATTACAGGCAGGGATATGGTAATTTTACAGTTCGCCCATTTCAAGTAGCAGATTTTAAAAAATTAACGCCGTTTTTTGGTTGACTCCCCCGCCACTGGTAACTTTTAACCACCGGAAACTCTCCGCCGCTGTTGCCTATCCGCGTTTATCAGCCGTAGCTACTGGAGACTAATGCCGTCCAGCCTCCAGTGGTCGGAAGTAATGCATTACTGTAATGAAATTACTTTAGCTGGTAATGAGTAATTGTAATGCATTACTTTTTTTAAATAGTAATGGGTAATTGTAATGCATTCCATTTTTTTAGTAATTGTAATGGAAAACCATTACTTTTGCCCTTACTTTTTTTACCCTTAATTGATAAACGCAAAAATAAAACTTTTAAGAAAAATGTAATTCTGTGAAATCAAATAACCACCACAGGAAGTAGCTAGGTACTACTGGTACCAGAGTTAACCCTAACCCAGCGGGGTTCTGTTTACCTACCGCCTCCCAAGCAAACATTGATGCATTCTGAAGAGGTTTTCCTGCTATTTTTAGTAGCGATATTCTCTGCAATTACTCCGGATTAAATATTTCTACAGAATTGAAATAATTTCCTAGCTGAAGAAAATAAAACTAACTTTAGCCATCTCAAGCAGTGGTAAATTTTGAAACGAAAAGATAAATAAGGACGAAAACAGAACTCGAAAACCCGAAAAGATTTACGCCGAAGATAACATTAAGATTGTAATTGTCCAAAGCATCAAGCACAAAGTAAACTAATACTGCATTCCAACACGTCGTATAGATGTTAACCACAACTAAAGCTACGTTATTTTTCTTCGCGTCAGCAACCTTCCTGCGTTTAACGAAATTGACGATATTGATAATTATCACAAAAGCACTTAATAGTCCGAGGCAGAGAATGGTTAACATGAATGAGGGTGAGATCAACATTTTGAAGATGTAGCAAGACTGAGACGACACCAGCAGCAACGACAGGGAAACAAAATGAATGAAGAAGATTAAAAATTTATAGATCCTCAGATATTTGTTGTACTTGTCTTCTGTGCTGTAGGTTCTGAGGTACCACTCGTGGATCAATTGGAACTGAAACAAAGCGGTGCCTAGTAGTGGTACTGCTACTAGGTCCAACGACTGACAGAAAATCCGTTCGAGCAGAAGCGAATACTCTGATCCTAAAAATTCTAATCCTACGACGACGAAGGAAGCCAAACTTCCTACCCCTTGCAGAAGATTGACGTGGGCCAGAATAACGTTTGTCGGGGATATTCTTAGTTTCTTGAACCGGCAGATCAGGAAAATTATTGTGCAATTAGCGCCAAGGGAGAAGATCCCGAAAATGATGCTTAGCGGCAGCCAGATGTCTTTAGTAGAATTTGAATCGTTCATATTTTTGCCTAAAACATATAAAAAATGGAAAGCAAAACAGAGGAAAGTACTTACTTAGCAAATGGCAGCATCACATAATGCAAGTTGCACTAGACTGGTTATCTGTTGTTATTTCATATCGTGTTTTCATGCGCAAGAGGTCAAAAGATAATTCGAGTCTGGTAAAATTATTGCCGCAATATTTATTACCGGGAATACTATCAAAGATAAAGAAGAAATTCTGTGATAAAAGTAATGAGTTCTTCATTCAGTACTTCAGGCGCGAAGGAGTGAGATCATCAGGCAATCAGGGCAATCAAGTTGGCGTCAATAAATTCTTAGCTAATTTTCCCTAAATATAAATGTTTGATTTAATACGGGATTTAATATCAGAAGTAGATAAGGCCCCACATGTCATAATTATGCTGTGTTTTTGTGCCTACTGAGAAGTTATCCTAGACGTTATTGGTATTGTAGGCGCCAGGGGGCTGTACCTGTGTTATTAGCTTTTAAATCCTTTATGGCCCTTGGGGTAGTTTACACAGCAGGCGTAACACCTGTTCTAGCAAACGCCATTGCTGTGTAAACTACCCCAACGGCCATAAAGGATTTAAAAGCTAATAACACCACATCGGACCCAGATCGAGGCATTGGACCGAGGTTATTGTAGATAGGTGAGGCAATTTATAAAGGGGTAGTACAATACCTGTCAGTACCTAGCAATCAACCAGGTAGACAAATCGAGGCGTACCTAATTATTGAATTAATTCCATCGAGAAATGATTTATCGAGAAATTGAGCTGTTCCGCCTCGGAAAAGCGCTGTTGATAAGCATAACCTTGGTGGTTCGTATGAAAGCGTAGAGTTGCCATAATATTTGCTGCCTTTTTTTATTTTATAATTTACAGAAAAAGCGTAAATGAAGTAAAATTTCGACAAAATGGCAGGCCTAGGCAGACTAGGCAATTGCGTAGGGCCCGTACCAAAGGGGGGTCCGTAAATTCACCAAAATTTTTTTTCCTTCCACAGAATTTCGAGATTAAACATTTCTTTCCCACAAATAACTCGCCCGTTCACAAAACACAGAAATCGGGCTACTTGGGCCCCAAATTTTCAATATTTTTCTGCAGATAGATCTTTTCTTAAGCAAATTTTAAGAACGAGTGTCAATGAGAGTTAACTATACCCCGAAACTAAACGATTTTTTGTAGTTTAATAGACGAGAACAGGCCTACAAAGGAAATTGATCTTAAAAGTACCGAATGTAAAATGCAAAATTTTTGGATGCGCCGGGAAAGTCCTAAGTTATTGTTTCACTCATCTCCACTTTTTACAGCAATTTAAAGGTATACAGAAGGAATCTGGGCTTTGAATTTATATATATAAACATAACATAGAGCACTCAGCGTGCAGTAATAGACACTAGACAATAACAATAAATCACATTCACTTGGTGATACCGTCTGTGAGGTACTCATTTGTACTGTAATATGCCTTATTGATTAAGAAATTAGAGAGACGTGTTTTGAATAATTTTAAATTAGAAATGTCTTTTAGGTCCTTACTAAGTTTATTATAAAATTTGACACCTTGGTAACTAGGATTATTCTGCCCGACCGATAGTCTAGAAAAGGGGAGGTTAAGGTTCTTGTTATTCCTCGTGCTGTGATGATGTATGTCCTTTCTTTTCTAAAAGCCATTTTCTCTTCCTCTCACAAACAATATTACATGATATATGTAGAGCGACGGTAGGGTCAAGATACCAGAATCGCGGAAAAGTGGTCTGCAGTGCGTACCTACAGGGACCCCAAACATGCATCTGAGGACGCGCTTCTGAACACAGAATGCAACATCAATGTGGGCAGAGGCACCCCAGAAGATTATTCCATAAGCTAATGTGGATTGACACAGGCCAAAATAAAGAAGTCTTAAGACATCCATTGTTACTGATGGCTTCAATGATCTTAATATGAAACAATTTGAGCTTAGTTTTTTTGACACTGAGATAATGTGGTTCTCCCATGTAAGCTTAGAGTCCAAATGGACACCGAGAAATTTAACTGAAGGTGTCTCCCTAATGGACTCGCCATTCAGTATTATTTCATTATTGTCGTTCTTACCCGCGTTTTTTGGGTGGAATCGTAGGTAGCAAGTTTTGCTGACATTTAAAGTTAGACCGTTTTCAGTTGACCATTTATTAAGTTTTTGGGCTGTTGCCTTGCAGGTTTCGATGAGACTGTCAAGGTCCCCCTCCGCCACCACCGCGCTTGTGTCGTCCGCGTACATAACTACCTCCACAGATGGTGACTGCATAGCTAGTGGGATGTCGTTAGCAAATATTATATATATTAAAGGGTCCACGATGGTGCCTTGCGGCACCCCCACCCACATAAAGGTATGTTATTGTTATGTGAACACTGAACATACAGTCTCTTTCAGCTAAATTTTCCGCTTTCAGATTAAGTCTCGGCGCTTTTTGGTGTCCTTTGTTGTTCGCCGCCGAACAATGGGCAAACCTTTGTTTGGGGACTCTCAAAAGGGTTAAAAACTATTTAATAAGCTGTTTAGGACAAGAAAAATGAAGCAGTTTGTCAATTTTGAGCATAGAAAACGACCTTTTGAGTGAACTGAATTACGACGATCTTATAGATCAGTTTGCAAAAGATAAAAGTTCGTAAAAGACCTATGTAATAATTTCCTTGTTCTTATTTCTTTACGATTGAACTTTAAAGTATTAGATATTTTTATTTTCCAGTATACTTAGTAATTTGTGGCAATCTGGCAATGTAGTTACTTGTTTTGTTGTTGTCATAAATAAATAATATTAATGCTATAGCAATTTTTTTCGTGAAGCATATACAGGCTGGTCCAACACTAGTGTCCAGCGGCAAAACGACCTTTTACTTTGAGGCTAGAGTTTTGAATTTTTTACAGGGTGTATGGGTACTAAAAACCCTTCAGATGGCGTTAACATTTTTTTCATTGGACCAAAAATGTGACGTCACGAGATTTCAAATTGAGCAATTTTCATGGAATAAATAATTTTTGTCCATAGGTTGACTATTTTCGGCCTTAAGATTATGTTGACCAGATTTTGAATTTTTTTGAACGTCAGGTTAGCAAACTGCAGAAGGCAAAATAATCGTTATTTTATTTCATAAGGAGGCCGTGAAACAATATCGAAACGATGCGCCGTGTGTCCAACTCGAGTTCATCGGAGATTTAGAACTGTCAGTTGCTTGTCATGTTTTGACAGCGGCCATTGAGTCCCAGAATTATTAATTGATTGATTTATTCGAATAATCTAATATTTTTACAAAAAAATTATGTGAAAATCATCGAGTCTGCCCCGCGAAGTTTTAAACACGCGCGCAGACGCAAAGCGTGTTGTTTACATCCTCGACTCTCGGCAGTTGATGCCTGGAAGATGTGAAGATTAATGAACCTTTTAGCAGTTTATTTTCTTGCAAACGCTCTCCAGAGGTTTACCTCATTTAATTATCAGTGAAGAGTAAGTTTTTCCATTTTCTTTGTATTATTATAAGCAATACTGGTTAATTTAAGGTGTGAAGATTTGGACGACAGGATCATCACAATCTACAAGAAGCAGTTGTTTACTACAATTACAAGATAAAGGAATAACGAAGGCAAGACTAGCAGAATTATTCGTCAGTGTTAGTAATGAGAACGAGAAACCGAAACCCTGTCTGTCGAAGTGCCCGAACTTTGGTGAAATGCAATGCGAATGAATCTGGGACAGGTTTCAAAATCATACGTATTGTCTTTGTAAAACAATCAGCAAAACAGTAACAATTTCTGTTGGATTAAATTATGAATAAAGCACCACTAAACTTATTTATTTTAAGTAAGGTACACACGCATCTTTATGAAATGGTCTGAATATTCACTTGGAACAAAATGCTCCAAATTCCTAGCTAGTAATTTATTTCACATTACTAATACAACAATGTAGTTTATTTAGTTAAACGTAGTAAGGTTTCACTGCAATCTTGACACTAATCATCGCAGTCACTACACGAGTTCCTCAAACCGACACTGGTGCACAATATCCACATTTTTCCCTTGTAAAATGTAAACAGTCTTGGATCAGAACGTGATAATCATCAACAATTATTTGTAGTAGATGCCATAATCTTGTCGTTTAAATCCGAGTCCAAATCTTCAACATCACCTTCAGGGTTGTTTTTACAGATACAATGAAAGTTGAAAAACTTACCCAATTCACAGATAATTAAATAGGGTAAACCTTTGTACGAGTTTGCAAGGAAATAAACTGCTAGAAAGGTTATTAATCGTGTCGGACTGCCGGCATCAGCTGTCGAGATGTAAACACGCATTGCGATTGCGCCTGCGCGTTCAAACACTTCGCCGTGAATATTCATGACTTTCGCATAAGTTTTTTGTAAAAATATCAGATTATTTCAATAAATCAATCAATTAATAATTCTGGAGTTCAATCACCCGTGTCAAAACATGACAAGCAACTGACAGTTCTAAATCTCCGATGAACTCAAGTTGGACACACGGCGCATCGTTTCGATATTGTTTCACGGCCTCCTTATGAAATAAAATGACGATTATTTTGCCTTCTGCAGTTTGCTAACCTGACGCTCAAAAAAATTAAAAATCTGGTCAACATAATCTTAAGGCCCAAAATAATCAACCTATGGACAAAAATTATTTATTCCATGAAAATAGCTCAATTTGAAATCTCGTGACGTCACATTTTTGGTCCAATCAAAAAAAAATTAAGGCCATCTGGAGGGTTTTTAGTACCCATACACCCTGTAAAAAATTCAAAACTCTAGCTTCAAAGGAAAAGGTCGTTTTGCCGCTGGACACTAGTGTTGGACCAGCCTGTATGCTGTCGCGGACTCTTTTGTGGGTCTATTCCTTGTCAACGTTTCTTCATTATACAATTTTAATCTATATTCAAGCGTTTAGGCAGCGTTCGCAGTAGAAACGCGAGAAGGCGCGTTTCTTGGCAGGACCAAAAAACTAGTAATTGTAATAACTCGATAACTAGTGGAAGTAGGTATCTTACTGAAGCTTGGTATGTGCTTTTGACATACCTACATTCTACAATCTGTTGAAGGTGAGGGGGTGTAAATTTCTGTTGATGAATTTTTGAAATTTTTTTTTTGCTATATTTACCAGAATAAATAGACAGGGTTAGTACAAAGTCCCAGGACGGTCAGTTATCTCCATAATTTCTTAAGATTCTAGTTTGAAACTTGGTACCCGAGCACAATTAAGTAAATCTACGATTTTTTTAAAGTTAAAAACACTTATCCTACTTGACCATAAGTCAAGTCGCGGCCACCCAAGATTTTCAAAAACATCGAAGAAAACGGTCAAAAAGCAAGATTTTTCAAAACCGCAAATACACGTCAACCTTATTTTTTTAATACAAATTCAATTGCGCAATTACATTTCCTTTTATTGAAATTTATTAAATGTTCACAATCAGCCAAAATAGGAAGAAGAAATGTAATTGGCTGGTTAAATTTGCTTCAAAAAAAAAATGCACCAGAGAAGCGGCTGGAACCTCCCCATCGCGTTGATCTTTGTATTCTGTGTAGATGGTAGTCAATTCAACTTTTTTTTTTGTGCTTATCATCTGTGACTAATTTCGCAATTTTCTGACAAATACCGACATCACCTCTATGAAACACTCCACTAAGGAAGCCGAACTCATGCCGCAAATTGGGAAATTTTCGTCCCTCTTTTTAAGCAGTTCTCCAATAATAATCAGGTGGCGCAATCGGCGACAGCGAAGTTGTCATTCTGACATTAACGTTCGGCCAAAAGCGAATTATTGCAAGTTTTATTAGCTTTCATGGGTTTTTTGACTGTTTATTAAGGGACAACTTAGAATAGCGACAAGCAGACGATATTCTATGCCTCTGGAAAGAAATTCCGTGACGGAAATGTGAGAAATGTCACGTCATAAGGCATCAAAGGTAAAAAGCAATAATATTCTTAAGAGGCGACCAATTCACAGTAACTGTTGTTATTAGGAAGATCTTGGTCAATTAAGAAATGGCCGCTGGCCAAATCAGGAGCAGATAGGTCTGTTTATGTCTAATAATGGTGAGGTCTGTGGTGCGAGCTACCTACATTTTATGGAGGAAGATATTATTTACCATTATGAGTCAAAATTGGTTGATGCAAGAAGAGATCAAGTTCGTAGAGGCAGAGTAATGTTATGGCACGCAGCTGTCCCATGTATTTTTCCAAATTTGTCACGAAATTGTAATTTTTCTTTGAAATGTTGTACGATGATTTTCTAGATAAAGATAAAAGTAATGTGAAAGTAATCAAATCCATTGATCTGGTGCGTATTTTATCTAATTCTTTTCCACTTACGCTCGTATTAAAGAGCTTTTTTTCATGAAATAAGGAACTTTATATTTTTTTTCCTTAATCGCATACGAACGCCGCGACATCTGGTGGAAACTGCGGAACCCGAATTAAAATTAAAAAATGGGTACATTTTTTTTGACGGAGTGCGTCTTCCTTAGTGGAGTGTTTCATAATCACCTCGGACATCACCCATCACATTTGACAATATGTTCCTTTTAAGGTTAACAGTTTGCCACCCTTTTAACAATAACTGATACTTTATGTCATCACTGTCAGCCAGCTCCCTTTTAATGAAAAAGAGTTTTTTCTCTATTTTCCACTGAAATGGCAGAAACTGTGAATACATTTTTAGAACCAGAATTTGATCGTCTTTCTAATGGCGACATAAAAAAAGGAGGCATTGTATTTAAAATTTAAAGTTGATATGCTTAAATGGCACTTCCCGTGGACCAATTGCTTCCAAAAGCCTTTTAGGTCTTCAACGGGTCACCCAATCTCCATGTAGCAAATCTCAGCCAAATCGATTCACTAATTTGGGCTATAATGGATTTTTAGTGTTATTACAAAATTTCGATTTTTTGACCCAAAGAGCACTAAATGCGAACGAATTTTGTCTTATTTAAAACCAGAATTTAAAGACCTTTCTGATGGTGACAATAAATCTTTCAAAAACTTGTTTTGGATGGTTAAATGAGTGAATAATTTTAAAGTTGGAAATTGGTCTGCCAAAACGGCACTTTCCGTGGACCGATTGAATCCAAAATTTGTTCAGCTCTTCGACGTGTAATACAATCCCCATGTGCAAAATTTCAGCCAAATCGGTTCAGGGGCTTGGGCTGTACCGCGATTTTAAAGTCCGATAAAAATCATTTTTTTTTTATTTTTGGTCAAAAGGGCACTAAGAATGAATGCATTTTTAGAAGCAGAATTTGAAGGCCTTTCCTATCGTGACGTGAAAAATGGGGGTTTGCATTTAAAATTTAAAAGTTGATGTGCCAAAATGGCATTTCTAGTTGCACGATTGGCTCCAAAAGCTTTTCAGATCTAAGTTGGGTCATCACATGCACACGTACCAAATTTCAGCCAAATCGATCCAGTAGTTTTGGCTGTGGCGTGTTTACAAACGTACGTACGTACGCACATACACACAGACACATTTTTAAAACCACTTTTTTGGGTTCCTGAGACCTCGAAACGTGAAGATCTGGTGCTATCTCAAATTCGAAAATTTTAGTGATTGCAGTAACCTTTTTTTTTTATAAGTGGTGAAGTGGATTGGGGAGGTTAATAAGGTTTTGAAAAATCTTGCTTTTTGACCGATTTCTTCGATGTTTTTGAAAATCCAGGGTGGCCGCGACTTGACTTCTGGGCAAGTATGACACATGTTTTTGACTTTAAATAAATCGTAGATTCCGAATCCGTTGAGAAAAAAGTACGATTCCATTTAAAAAACGATTTTTAGGGTCACTTCCGGTTTAACCTTAAGCTCAAGAAAATTTTTAATAACAGTTCTGACTTCCTTGTTTTTAATTGTGCCTGGGTACCAAGTTTCAAAGAAAAACCTTAAGAAATAACGGAGATAACTGACCGTCCCGGGATTTTGTACTAACCCTGTGAGAAAAAAAAACGTGTAAAACGACAAAATATTATTATTATTATTAAGAAAGATACAAGCTTGAGTTCTAAGAACTATAAAGCTTTGAAAAACAGAGTAAGTGAACAATAATAGATATATATCTAATTATTATATCTATTAAAAAACTATTTCAATATGAATGAAATTTGGCCTAATTTCTGATTTGCGACTGCGAGTCTAACCGATGTTTGAAGGCTGCGATGGTTGGTGACGTTACCATTTGGTCTGGTAAATTGTTCCATTCGGCGAAAGATCGGTTGGTTAGGAAGTGTTGTCGGTGTGTCGTATGGAATGAATCCTTTTTCAATTTGTAACTATGCCCTCTCAAACGGCTGTCCAAGTTTAGTTGCACCATAGGCCCACCAGTAGGAAAGAGACCATGAGTAAGACGGAATAATTGAATTAGATCGCCCCTTTTTCTTCGAGCAACAAGAGATGGAAGTTGTAAATAGTCAAGTCGATCCTCATACGTTAGTTGCCTTATCCCGGGGGACCAGCGGGAAATATGTTGGTGATAAATCTCAAGGGCTATTATCTTTAACCGTTTTGAAGATATTTAGAAAAAACACTTTCAAAGTGGGGCTTTTAAGGGGCCCTAGCTCTCCCTTAAGAGGCATTTTTCGACAGTTGTTTATAGGAACATTTTCATATTTTTCAAAGAAGAGTTTTATGATCGAGGGAGGTATTTTTTCTTAAGCCCAAAAGCCCGGCTGGAGAATTACATAATTATGAAAAAGAACTGTTAAATTTTTACACTTACTTAATTCTCTAAATCTATATTTTCAAATTGTCAGCTCGGCAGTTACTGTGACGCCGAATTTGGATGAATCCCTTATTGATGTTCCAACTTGGTCTCTTGAAAGGCCACTTGAACTTCTTCCTCCAAAATTTCGTACGAATTTTTGGGGCGACATGCAAAAACGTACGTAAAAACTACTCTATATTCGTCACAAAAAGAAAGGTAAAGAAGGACAAGAACAGAACTGAAAGACCCCACAAGTTGAGCGATAAGAGAAATGTGCAAGTTGAAATTCTCGGAAAAAGCAAATATCAGGCAGCTAATGATGTCCGGGCTCCAACATATAGTGGAAATGGTAACTACAGCTAAAGCGACGTTATTTTTCATCCCAATAACATTTTTATGTTTAATCAAATTGACCACATTCAAAATTATCACAAACAAAATTAAAAATAATTGAGAAAAAGCACTTACAAGAATTATCGACAAAGATTCGCGTTTGTAGCAAAACTGAAACGACATTAACATCCCCGCCAGCGAAATCAAATGAATGAAAAAGAGCAAAAATATGTAAATCCTGCAGAATTTCTGATGCCTGCCCACGCTGCTATAATTTCTGAGGTACCACTCGAGAAGCAACTGAAACTGACACAGGACTGTGCCTAGCAATGACACCGCTGTAACTTTTTCGGAATGATAGAAAACCTCATGGGGTAAATTGCTCAATTTTGACCATTCCAAAAAGGGCAGTCCTATGGCAACGATGGAAGCTAAACACGCGACCCCTTGCAGAACATTGAGATGGGCCAGAATAACGTTTGTAGGCGATTTTCGTAGCTTCTTAAACTTCAAGATGAGGAAAACTGTCAAGAAATTCACACATGCGAAGAGGGTTGCGAAAATGGTGAAGACTGCCAGCCACACGTGAATGGAGTTTCTCCGTTGATCAATGGATTTTCTCCTTTCATCTTCATCCACAAAGTTATATTCATATTCATCCGTATAATTATATTCAAATTGATGTAGTAAATTGGTGTAGTTTAACATGTTCGTCTAAAAGAAGAAGAAGAAAATAAAGGGAGAATAAAGCGGTGCTCTTACTCAGCGAATATCACTAAACTAAACACTGTCGGTGCTCGTGTCATAAGGCGAACTGGCGAACGATATTGAGTGTGTGCAGACGTTATTTTATGCGCTCTCCTGTTTTCTTGTGTTAATCAGTGATTAATTATCACCATACAAATTGATATTTTTGTGGTTTTCAACGAAGATTCGATAAGGAATAATGTCGAGCAAGTGTAGTATTTGCAGCAAGTTGTGTAACGATGTTGATAGTCTCAGCTGCGATATCTGTAAGCGAATGCTGCACGCCGCCTGTGCGGGTGTAACCCGTCAAGAAGCTGATTGTCTGCGGTCGCAACGTCGTCGGATACATTTTTTCTGCGACAACTGTAACATCGTTGACACCATCAACAACCTAAAAACTGATATAGCGAATTTGAAGACAGAGATAGTTGAATTAAAAAACCAGGGTCAGGGTCGACCGCTCAATCTTATCGAGAACCAAGCCACCGGAGGAAACAATAAACAAATCCTGGAAGAGGAAATTATCAACGAAATTATAGATCGCCAAGAGAGATCCAGCAATGTAATTGTTTATAATTTTCCGGAGTCAACTTTCGCCACTAGTGAGGAACGTATCAACGACGACTCTTCTCGTTTTGTAACACTCATCGACGAAAATGACATCACGATTAACTCCATCTCCAAGTGCCGTCGCCTGGGTAAGGTGAATCCCGATAAGCAAAGACCATTGTTGTTTACGCTCAAATCTGCTTCAGAGGTTCTGAGTGTCATGAAATCTTACCGCTCGCGCAACAACATCTACATTAATAGAGATCTTACAATTCGTCAAAGAAACGCTGCTTATCTGGTAAGATCCGAATTCAGAAACAGGAAAAGTAACGGCGAAAATGATTTAAAAATTAGATACGTCAACGGAATGCCCAGAATTGAACAAGTAAAAAACCAGAATTGATCCAACGAGCTGAAAATAAATGTCCACTGCAGGTAGTTTATCAAAATGTACGGGGCTTGAATACCAAGATAGACAATTTTTATATTAATAGCGCCAGTGCAGATCTAGACCTAATCTTACTGACTGAAACATGGCTTTGTGATTCAGTACGGTCTGGTGAACTTTTTAGCAGTAGGTACATTGTCTTCAGGTCTTCAAACGAAAGAAGAGGTAGAGGTGTACTAATTGCAGTCAATCATGAATTTTCGTCTGATTTGATATTATCCGACTCGCCCGTTCCTGATATTGACCTGCTGGTTGTGAAGGTCTATATTGGACGTGCTCATATTACTGTGATTATTTTATTCATTAAGTATTGAACCAATCCAAAGGAGTATTTAGCATACCAGTAATCCTGATTACAGTGATAAGACTACAACGTCAACTTGACACTACTTACTCAATACTTTAATTCATAAAATAATCTGCAAAATACGATTCGTAGTCTCTTGGTTGCCTTGTTGAGTCCTCATGGATGCACTACTTGTCAAATGGTAGATTTTTTTCGGCCAAAGAGGACTCGAGCGAGCTCTCGTCCTCTTTTTAGCCTAAAAAAATCTACCATTTTGACTCGTAGTTGACAGCCATTCGGACGTCAAAACCCGCGGTAATCAAGAGACTACTCGTCGTATTACTATTGATAAATCTTTATTTTCCGCCTACGTCATCGCCACAAGATTATGAGTTAATTTTTGAATATCTCGAAAGAACGTATGTCCTGTCTGAGTCATGCCTAATTGTAGGCGATTTTAATATTACTGAACTTCAGGCATGTACAGAAAAATTACTGAATCCTACGCCGACGTTTAATGTCTTCCTTGCATTTTTAAGCTACAATCAATTTACTCAACAAAATAATGTATTGAATAAGAATTTTAGAATCCTCGACGTTATGCTAACATCGGATGATTTAAATTGTATAGTCCGCCACAGTGAAGAACCTCTTGTAGGTGAAGATGGACATCATCCATCTCTGTCAGCTGAGCTGTGGATGAAGTCATCCCATTTTGCCAAATTTGACCGTTCAAGAAACTCATCTCTTGAAAGGCCACTTGAACTTCTTCCTCCAAAATTTCGTACGAATTCTTGGGGCGACATGCAAAAACGTACGTAAAAACTACTCTATATTCGTCACAAAAAGAAAGGTATAGAAGGACAAGAACAGAACTGAAAGACCCCACAAGTTGAGCGATAAGAGAAATGTGCAAGTTGAAATTCTCGGAAAAAGCAAATATCAGGCAGCTAATGATGTCCGGGCTCCAACATACAGTGGAAATGGTAACTACAGCTAAAGCAACGTTATTTTTCCTCGTAATAACATTTCTATGTTTAATCAAATTGACCACATTAGAATTTATCATAAACAAAATTAATAATAAATGAGAAACAGAACTTACAAGAATTATCGACAAAAAGACACGTTTGTAGTAAAACTGAAACATTAACATCCCCGCCAGCGAAATAAAATGAATGAAAAAGATCAAGAACATGTAAATCCTGCAGAATTTCTGATGCCTGCCCGCGTTGCTGTAATTTTTGAGGTACCACTCGAGAAGCAACTGAAACTGAAACAGGACTGTGCCTAGCAATGACACCGCTGTAAATTTTTCGGAATAATATACAGGGTGAGTCTAGTTGGACAAATCAGTCGCCTAGCGTTTAAGATATTGAAATTGGAAATTCAATTTTTGGATATGTTGTAGCTGATATGGTCCCCTACACATGGGACCCATAAAGAAAGCTCCAGTTTTATTCAAACCGAAATTATTAAATAAAAACGAAGGCTTAAAAATTTTTTTTTCGATATTGTTGAATTTTTTAAGGTTATTTAGTTAGAGAATCATTTTCTCTTTATGGAAACATAATTTTTTGTAGAAATAAGTTAATAATCTCCGAGAGACAAATTATTTAAATAATAAAGATTTTTAATTATTTCCTAAAGAAAGCCACGCATGCCGTGATTTGAACAACTGAAAGGCAGTCTAGCTTATACTGCAGACTGTACCCAGAACGACAAGTGTCAGTTGGAAATGTCATTTGAGGTCGTTTGTGAAAAAATAATGCAAAACTACGGGTTTTTGCCCTTTACTTTACAGATAATTAGGTAATTTTTATTGCTTGATGGATGTTTTGCTAAATTCGTCGAATACAAGTGTCTCGGGTTCTCACACTGGAGGGGCCCGATTAGGACAAGTTAAAGTTTACACCCTTCGAGTTGAATTTTCTTGGTTTCGCTTGGCTCACCGCTTCTTTGTCTTTGTTCATTATATCAACACGTTGAGTGTCTTCAACATTTGCTGGGCCCCTCAACATCCGATGATAAATCTTCATTTCGTAAGTGTGAAAAAATTGTCAGCAGAAATATTAAATTTTTAATAAAACAACAAAATCACCATATTTGACAGCATGACAGCAATGTAAACTGTTAGCAACTATTGCCAATTGCTTTCTGGCTGACGAGAATAGCTTTTCTTGGTCGAACCATTCGACTCCAAAAAACATCAATCGGGTGACAACCCGAGACACTTGTATTCGGCGAATTTAGCAAAACATCCATCAAGCAATAAAAATTACCTAATTATCTGTAAAGTAAAGGGCAAAAACTCGTAGTTTTGCATTATTTTTCCTTTGATTTTTCCACAAACGAAAGCAAATGACATTTCCAACTGACGCACTTGTCATTCCGGGTACAGTCTGCAGTATAAGCTAGACTGCCTTTCAGTTGTTCAAATCACGGCATGCGTGGCTTTCTTTAGGAAATAATTAAAAATCTTTATTATTTAAATAATTTATCTCTCGGTTATTATTAACTTTTCTCTGCAAAAAATTATGTTTCCATAAAGAGAAAATGATTCTCTAACGAAATAACCTTAAAAAATTCAACAATATCGAAAAAGAATTTTTTAGGCCTTCGTTTTTATTTAATAATTTCGGTTTGAATAAAACTGGAGCTTTCTTTATGGGTCCCATGCGTAGGGGACCATCTCAGCTACAACATATCCAAAAATTGAATTTCCAATTTGAATATCTTAAGCGCTAGAGCGACTGATTTGTCCAACTAGACTCACCCTGTAGAACCCGTTGGTGTAAATGGGTCAATTCTGACCATTCGAAAAAGGCCAGTCCTATGACAACGATGGAAGCTAAACACGCGACCCCTTGCAGAATATTGAGATGGGCCAGAATAACGTTTATAGGCGATTTTCGTAGCTTGTTAAACGTGAAGATGAGGAAAACTGTCAAGAAATTCACACATGCAAAAAGGGTTGTGAAAATGGTGAAGACTGCCAGCCACACGTGAATGGACAAACTCCACTCATCTTCATCCGCAAAATTACATTCATATTCATACTCAAAACTCCATTCTACTTCATCCTTAAAATTGATGTCGTTTAACATGTTCGTCTAAAAGAAGAAGAAAATAAAGGGAGAATAAAGCGGTGCACTTACTCAGCCAATATCACTAAACACTGTGCTCGTGTCATAAGGCGAACTGGTTATCTGTTTTCTGTGCCCAAAGGTCAAAGGATGATTGCAGTCTCCTAAAATTATTATTCGGCGAATGCTATCAGAGGAACGATGGACGTTAAATTGGCAAGGAAATGAGGGCATAAAAAAACTAGTGGAATACGAAGACAACAAGACTTCAAAAAAAGCCAACCGAAGATGTATATCAATGCGATGTATATCTCGGTAGACGTTTATCAAGTTAATGTGCATGTAGGGGCGGCTGGTCTTACTGGTGGAATCGGGTGCAGATTTTATCAATCTGCACCTAGTAGTAGTGCCTCCGCAAAAACGCACAGATGTGTCAAAAAGGCGAAATATTAAAAAATTGTTGTTACAAAATTTCAAAATAGAAAAATGAACAGGAATGAGTAAATGAAAAGAATTACTGGAATTAAAGTATAGAACTAGCGAAAATCACACAAAAGAGAAGCAGTCTGGGTAAATTTTGCTCTTTGAGGGTTCACATATCATGAAAGGGGTTGAAAAATTGTGGATGGGTTAAAAATTAATGAAAATGACTTTGAATTAATTATTATCAAATCGGAAGAAAGCAAAAAAAAAAATAAAATGTATTTACTCCGCTTGCTAGGGCTTAGGGGTTGTTAGTAGCGTAGGGGTTGGTTTTAAGTTGAAGACTCATGAGACTTTTTTCAATGGTTGACCGAAGTCTATCGAACCCCATAATTTTATTCCACCACTTACATGAAAAAATTTCCAGTTTCAACCCTTACATTTCATCCCCCTTGTTAGATATTAATGAAAATTTGCCCATCCGCCTACAGTGGCGCTGTAAATTACCACATCAAATTTAGCCCTGATACGTTGAGCAGTTTTTTAGTTCTCGCATTTTTGTGTTTCGGCAGGTTAAGGGGTTGTACCGCAGGTTAAGGGTCGTTTTTGGCGAATGATGAATAAGACCTTTTTTGTACCATCAATAGAAAGCTATCGAATGGTATTATTTTCAACTACACATTATTCAGTAAAAATTCCAGTTTCCACCCCTAACTTTCGTCCCCTTCGATAAATTTCTCCTAAAATTCACCCTTCCCTTCTCGAAGATGCAGTGTGTGAGATGTCACAGTTTCGCAGAAGATATTGCTTCTCTGTGTCAAATTACAGGGCTTTATGGACGTGTCAACCCCTAAACTCCAACCCCCTATTTCACCACCCCCACATGCCCTAAAGGAAGTTGTGTTTTCAATTTCACCACCCTAACCCAATTCGTTTAAAAATTAAGGTGATTTGTAGATTCATGTTTTCAACACCTCATGATTTCACCCCTTTATGATTTACAGGGGTGAGTTTATTTTTCCGGTGTGACATAACTCCTTGCGTATTTACTGACTTCAGTTGTTCATAAATGAATCAATAGGGTTTCAGAAAAAATAAATAAAATATAATTATCCGCTTGCAAAGAGTTAGGGGTGGTTAATGGCCTAGGGGTTGGTTTTAGATTGAAAACTCATAAGGCCTTTTTTCAATAGTTGACCGAAATCTATCGAACCCCGTAATTTTAGGCTACCATTTATTTAAAGAAATTTCAAGTTTCAACCCTTAAATTTCTTCCCTTTTGTTAGATATTATTGAAAATTTGTCCATCCACCTATAATGTCACTGGAAATTAACACACCAAATTCTGCCTAGATACGTTGAGTAGTTTTTGAGTTTTCGCATTTTTGTGTTTCTGCATATTAGGGGTTGTAGCGCCTATAAGCGTGGTTTTTCTCAAAATATGAATGACACCTTTTTCGAATCATTAATGGAAAGCTATCGAATGACGCCAATTTCGACCAACACTTATTAACCGGAATTTCGAGTTGCAACCCCTAATTTCCACCCCATCTGTTCGATTTTGTGAAAAACGCATCCCCCGTAAGATTTCACCGATATATGTGTGTACGTTAAGTTTCCGACAGCTGTGTGCAACCCTTGCGGAGTTATCATATTTTTTGTGGTTTTCATCCCCTAAATTTCATCCCCCGAAATCAGCTTCAACAAACTTAAGGGTCGAACGTACATACCAAGTTTCAGAAAGATACGTCCACTAGTTCTCGAGTTATTGCAATTAATAGTTTTTCGGTTTTTCACCCCTAGCTCCCACCCCCTTGGCCCGATATATCCCCGCCGAGATATCTGCTTTCGTTCTCAAGTTATGCGATGGACAGAGTAGACGGACGGCCGAGCGAGCGAGCGAATTCACTAAAACTATAGTGCCTCGCATTTTGCTCCGGCACTAAAAAGATGATGCCGTTAAAATCAACAAGCGGCTAGAGCCTGGCCACTTGTTAAAAGTGACCTTAGCTGCAGGTTATCCAATAATTGCGAAAATTTTAGGGTTGTAATAGAAGGAGTGATAAAGAAAAACAGATGAAAAGAGAGACCAAAGCTTATATGGGTGGACATACTACGGAGGACGAAACCTGTTACCAGTAGAAGAGAAAAAGAGAAAAATAGAGGAACCAAAAAAATTGGTAGATTGGTGGCAAATCTACTATACAGGGTTGTCGCTGATGAAATCTTCTTAAATTTTTTTCTCTGATCGGCCCTGTGTGAAGTATTCTCTTAACCAATGGAAAATTGACCTACTTGCTTATATCTTGATCTTCTCTACCAGTGCGCGATTAATGATTACTGCAAATTATTTTTGGGTTAAAAGAAACTAGCGAACAATCATCAAAAGCCTCCAAATCTACGTATATTTTGTGTGTGGTATATGTTTTTGCGTGGGTGCTAAATTGTGTCCGAGGCTTTTCCTATTTTTACTTAACCATCTCTGGAAGATAGGTTAGAGAAAACCGAAATTGCAGAATAGAGAGCTTTCATTAGCTGCAATAAATGTAATCAACAACAACCTCATGTCAGCGTGAACCTACAGAAACTCCACTTTCGTAATTTATCGCGAAGTCTCTCGAAAACCGCATTTCAGCAGGACTGGCGGTATTGGCAAGAACCACGAGATACTTTTTTTTACTATCCAAACTCCAATTGTACCATTTGACGTTTTTTACCGCGGCGTGAATTTCTTCGGCCTAAAACAATTTTTTTACATTGCAAGGATTAGGTATATTGTTTGTATTTTAACTAAAGTTTGCCCTTTTTGTCCCGATATGATAATGCCTGCAAAAGTCAGGAACCCGGCACATCCTGTGACAAGCAATCGAACTGACACGGCAAATGAGAATATACCGTGATTCTAGAAGAAATCGAGTAGTAAAATTCATCCAAACCCTCTGTCTTACTCCCTGAATGAAGAACACCACGCTGATGCCAAACAAACATCCAATTATGGAAAATTGAAGAATCAAAGGCTTCACATGATGAAGTGCCGACTTGAAGCACCTGCATTTAGAAGATCTTTAAATATTCTGAAAAGTCATCAGCTTACATTCTTTGCTCTACGTTTCTGTTAATGAATAAACATAATCTCTTTCTCAGTTGCATCTGAAAATCTTCATCGAATACAAGAGTTTCATCCGAAAGATCGTCAAAGTCTGCTGTAAGTTTTTTCAAGTACTCTATGACTAGAAAACTCTGGAAACATGCAGTGAAGAATCCATAGACAGCTTGGAGCCCATGAGCGATTAGAGTTAGAGCTACAGGAATGTGAAGTAATCTGTAGCAGCAATTGAGCACTTCCTTGTACTTCGGAAACCATTCTTCAGTGAGGCGAAAGAAGAAGAAAAACTCCTTGTCTGCTTCAATTGGAATCGCAAACAATATGCCTCCGGTGATCGCCAAACCAGTAATAACTATTCCACCAAATGAAACGATTTTTGCTTCAAAATTGAGTTTCTTTTCTAATTTTCTTCCACACGTGTCAAAACTCCATTTGTAAAGAAGATCAATTGTCTCATTTAGGATGCGATTCTTATAAAGCAGGGTAAAGGAACCCAATAAGACGTAAAAGAAGGCAAAAAAAATTGAACCGTATTTCGCAAACTCTTTACCACTCATGAAGAAGATCATATAGTAAGTTTCTATTAAAGTGATGGTCATGTGGACAAGTAGAATTACCAACAAAACTATTTTGCTGAGTCCATGTTGATAGATGTCGGAACCGAACAATCTGATGATCCACAAAGGGTCACCTGAAGAAAAATTCGTGGGTTTCCAGAAGTTTTCTCTGTTAATTTTACCTTGAAGAGGTTTGAAGTGGTAGTAGTCCATTATTTCCAGAATTCTCTTTCAAAGAGAATCTTCACAGGCCAATAGACGGAGCGATTCTAAAATGATCCTTCGAATTTTATTTAAGTAGCCTCGTTTCAGGAAACGATCTTTTATTTCAACGTAATGACTCGCTGGTAATGAGGAAGAATTTTGACTTAACGATAATTTCTTTGTACATATTTATCAACAACTGGCAAATTTCTTAAACCAATTTTAAGAATGCGTCGTAGATAGAGTTTGCGGAGAAAATTACTAATGACGCTATACCGAAACGCTAAAACGTAAAATTATAGTAAGACAGTGAAACTTGACTATATATTAGGGTGGAGCGTCATTTCTAATTTTGGAATTTCAAAATGCCTGTGCGCGAAAAAGTTGTTAATTGTTAATATTATTTTATTACTTTAATGAAAAATTTTTATTGGTTTGCGTTTTCCACCCCCCCAAGGCCTGAATGTCTACGACGTAAAGAATCGCTCTGGGGGGGTTGAAAATGAAATGCAACGATTTTTTTTTACTTAAATAAAAGGCTTATATTTCCTTTTAGCAACTTTTTGGCGGTCAAGCATTTTCAATTTCCAAAAAAAAGAGAATATCATAGGAAAATTATGTAATATGCATGTGAGTATTTTTGTGTTGTAACCGAGGATTTATGGTGTACAAGTCTGAGGATTTATCGGATTTACGGGGATTTATTGGGATTTACGAGGATTTATTGGGATTTATGGGATTTATGAGGATTTACGGGGATTTATTGGGATTTATCGAGGAATTATTCGGATTTACCGAGGAATTATTGAAGTCACCTGCTCTTTGGCGCATGCGCACTTTATCGTCACCCCAGAATTGGTTTGTTCAATAAACCATTTTTGAAATTTTACAGGAGAAGCGTTCAAAGATATTGTTGATACTTTTAGAGTTGTACATAATCTTTTTGCAAATATGTTGGTTATTTGGGATTAGGTACTCGTATTATAGGAAATACACTTTTATAATCTGCGTCTTCTTTCGTGACAAAGCAGTAATTAATAAAATAATAAAATTAATAAAATGAAAAGAAATAAAATGGATTATTAATTTTTGGACTTAAAACAATAGATATTCATGAAAAAGTTGGTAATTAATAAACTGGTGTGAGCGCCTCTTAATTATCCAATTTTAACCTCCCCACTCCACTTCACCATTTAAAAAAAAGGGAGGTTACTGCAATCACTAAAATTTTCGAATTCGAGATAAGACCGGATCTATACGTTTTGAGGTCTCAGGAACCCAAAAAAGTGGTTTTTAAAATGTGTCTGTATGTATGAACGTACGTTCGTGCGTACGTACGTACGTATGTACGTTCGTAAACACGCCACAGCCCAAACTACTCGACCGATTTGGCTGAAATTTGGTACGTGTGCATGTGAAAACCCAACTTAGATCTGAAAAGCTTTTGGAGCCAATCGTGCAACCAGAAGTGCCATTTTGGCACATCAACTTTTAAATTTTAAATGTAAACCCCCATTTTTCACGTCACCATAAGAAAGACGTTCAAATTCTGCATCTAGAAATGTATTCATTCTTAGTGCCCTTTTGACCAACAATTTAAAAAAAATTGATTTTTATCGGACTTTAAAATCGCGGTACAGCTCAAGCCCCTCAACCGATTTGGCTGAAATTTTGCACATGGGGATTGTATTACACGTCGAAGAGCTGAACAAATTTTGGATTCAATCGACCCACGGAAAGTGCCGTTTTGGCACACCAATTTCGAAACTTAAAATTATTCTCTCATTCACCCATCAAAAACAACTTTTTGAAAGATTTATTGTTATCATCAGAAAGGTCTTCAAATTCTGGTTTTAAATGAGATAAAGTTTATTCGCATTTAGTACCCTTTGGGTAGAAAAATCCAAATTTTGTAATAACACTGAAACCACGTTATAGCCCAAACTACTGGATCAATTTGTCCGAAATTTGGTACATGGAGGTTAGGTAACCCATTGAAGAGCTGAAAGGCTTTTGGGAGCAATTGGTCCACGGGAAGTGCCATTTAGGCATATCAACTTTAAAATCTTAAACACAATAAGTCACGGAAATCAAAGACCCATGCGTTGGGGAGGTTCCAGCCGCTTCTCTGCTGCCTTTTTTTTTTATTTCTTTACAATTAGGTCTGGCAGATGCAGCAGGATTATTTATTATAACCCAACGTGATTTATTATAGCCCAACGTGATGAGGGGGGTGTTCTTAGGAGCTCGGACTCGCCTCGCTGAACTTACAGATAAAAATAATCAAAGCACTATTAGATATAGTATAGATAATAGTTTATGCCTAACCCTGCTAACAAATGTGCAAGACTTGTGAAAAAGGTGCATATACCTAGCAGGGATATCAACCTATGTAAAAATGCGACTTTTTGTCTTTGTTCTATCACTACATAACTCAAATTTGTGGAACTAATGTTGATAATCTTTAATTAGAAGTGTCCTCTTTTATGCTTCAAAGATATTATATTGCAGTAGGCGAATTCGATAAAAAAAAAAGGCGATCTCGGAGACGGCAGGAACTTCTACGCCGCACTGCATTGGATTAATAACAGCAGCATTTATTAAATTTTTAAATATTTAAAATAAGAAAGTTGCTATGCCAAAAGGGCACTTCGGGTTGACTGATCGGCTTCAAAATCTAATCAGCTCCTCTCCCGAACAGACAATAAAATAAATTGCCACTAAAATGACATTTTTCGAAAAAATGGCACTAAGGTTTTCGGCTTGAAAAAAAATCAGTTATCAAATCCGGTAATAAAAATATACATTTATGCATAGTTTTTTTTTCACGGCACCATTATTTGGTCAAAAGGGCCCAAGTGTGAATACATTTTTAGAAGCAGAATTTGAAGAGCATTCATATGGTAATGCGAAAAATGGGGGTTTGCATTTAAATTTTTAAAGTTGATGTGCCAAAAAGGCACTTTCCGTGAGCCGGTGTAGCCCAGATTCTAATCAGCACCTACAAATCTCCCACTGAATATGTGTGCCAAATTTCATCAAAATCAGTTCAGTAGTTTCGGCTGTAGCGTGTCCACAGACACACGGACAGACACACACACAGACACACACACACACATTTTTCAAAAATAGGTTTTTTGGGTTCCTGGGACCCCGAAACGTAAAGATTTGATGTCAGTTCAATTTCGAATTTTTGATCGATTTTATATACTGCTCCGCCTTGAGCGTAGAAGTTAAAATCTTTTTATGGGAGAAACGTGACCTTGAAATTTTCACGCACTATGTTTTTGAGTACCTACCCTCCTACCCAGCCATTTTCAAAAACATTATCATTAACGGCAATAATATTGATAATAAAGGGCCCCAATTAGATCTTTATGTAGATTTACGAGGATTTATAGGGATTTACGAGGATTTATAGGGATTTATGGGGATTTACGAGGATTTATTAGGATTTACGGGGATTTATTAACCAAAAAGGATTTATGGTGTACAAATTTTCATTGGTTGTTTCCCCCTCGGTTGTAACTTAATAGGGAACATAAATTTCTCGTTTATGTACAATAAAAAATATTAGATTCGATGAGAAACTGCTAGAACTTTTCGTAGACAATATTGATCAATATTAACCAGCATCAAAAGCACATCTATGATGCAGTATGCAGTTATGCACCGTCAAACTGACTAACTTGAAACAAGCGCACTATTTCAGGTTGTTAAACTCAAAACACACGATCTGATTCTAATCAGCGTCAGCAGAGGAAAAGAGATATTTCTCTCAATGATCTGATCTGAAAACGCATGATTTCAAATTAAACTATGCCAAAAGACAATTTTGAGCTCAGGATACACGATTTGAGGTAAAACGGTGTGAAAAATACCATTTTGCCATGTTATAAGCTCAAAATGCACGATTTCAGCTTAAGCAGCGTCAAAAACATGTGTTTGCCCTATTCTGAGTTCAAGTGGCACCATTCGAGCTTAAAGCGACGTCAAGAGAACGATTCTACTCTGTCATGAAATCAAAGCTAGCTTACGCAATCAAAAACGCGATTTTGGACTGTTATGAGATCAAAATGCACGATTTGAGCGGTTAAACACTTAATCATAGCCGTAAATACGTTTTTGCACTGTCAACAGCTTCAAAAACTCGATTTTGCATTGTTGTAAACCTAAGACGCACGATTTGATCTTAAGCATAGACTCAGGACCAACAATGCCAACATTTTAAGCCACGAAAAGTTTCAATTCCTTAACAATACATATTCCTCCACAGATAAAAATATTTTATCGTTTAATGCCTTTTTTATGTCTGCTGTAAAATTTCTAAGGCTTATACATGAAATAATTAATAATTTTTTAAATAAAAACAGACATTTACCACATATGCAGTCCTAAAATAAAATACGTAAGATTTTGTTGGTTAGTGTATTTGCTTCATTTCTTTTTTTTTATCCAAATGAAAAGTGTTTTTATAATAAAGTAATGTGTTTCACAAAAAAATTAAGTAAATATAACTTTTTGACATCATGAAGCATTTTTTTACTTTTTTTGAATTTGCAAATTTTTGAAGGCTTTGGGGGGGTGGAAGGGGTTTGCGAAAAATTTCAAAAAAAATACAGTTGACTTCTCTTATTGAGAGACAACTTTTATGAGCACAGGCGTTTTCATTTTTGCAAAAAAAAACCTCCACCTATAGCGACGCTCCACCCTACTATATATGAGTGTATATTTTCGCAAAATTACCGAAAATAACACGGAAAATTAGTGAATTGTGTAAAAATTGCGAGAAAATATATTACAAACAAATTGGATTCCTTAGTAAATGCGTTACATACTCTTTCTTATTGTTAGTTACTGAAATGGCTAGATACCTAATTGAATTAATTAATAGTGAAGCGATTATTCGTTATACCTAAAGTTCGTTATTTTCTCATTGCCACTTCTCCCCAAACTCTAACGTAATTGCGTTGGTTTCATTGGTCCTTAGATTCCATATCCGCGCTCAAGTAGCCTTCGCTACTAACGAAACAATCCGCTTCATCATTTTGCTACAGCTTTTCTTCTGAGATTGCAGCGTTAGTACCTATCGTTAAATGTATTGTAAGTAGATAGATGTAGATTCGTTAGTAGATGCGTTACGGATTTTTTGTTAGTAGTGAAATAGGTAGGTAATGTTAATAGTGAAGCGATTATTCGTTAAACATATGTAGGGTTAAAGTTTGTTATTCTCTCTTTGCCACTTTTTTTTCCTTAATAGGTGTTCAGTTATTTTGGTCTTTAGATTTCATTCTCTCAAGTAGATTAACTACTATCACTTTGCTAAAGCTTCTATTTACTTATTGCAGCGTTATAGTATCGTTATATGTTTTATAAGTATCTAGATAGATGTAGATTCGTAAGTTATGGCTTTTTTGTTAGTTACTTACCTAATAGTGAAATTGGTAGGTACGTAGGTAACGTGAATTTGTGAAACGATTATTCGTTATACATGTGAAGGGTTAAAATTCGTTATTTTTGCAAAATTATAACGAATTTCTTTTAGTTTCGATATTAGGCACTCAGTTATTTTTGTCCTTACATCCCCTATCAGCCGCCGAGCGACCGAGCGAGCGAACTCTTTAACCTTAGGTGCCTGTTCTTATGTTTCAGCACTAAAATGAAAACGAATCCTAACCACGATAAATAATTACTTACTAAAACAAAATAATCTGCTAATAAAGCCTTTCCAAAAGAGAATACAACTGCCTTAACTCCTTAAGCTTGGGCTCCAAAATGGCGGTTGAACATGTATTACGGATTTCTTGACCAAATCGCCACAAAATGATGACTACACTAAAATTCGGGATAGCAAACGAAACAAGACGTTTAGTAACGAACATTTATTGTTATTTCTTTTTACAATAGTAGTACCACGAACCGTTCCGTTCGAAAATTGCATCCTCGAAAAGATAACGACATGCAAAACCGTTAGTTACAGAGATTTGATTGGCAACAACACATGAGTGAATTCAACTATACCGTAAACACCTACAGAAACAACCTAAAAAAATACGAAATTAGTCCTACAGTAGTAAAAAATAGACTTTGTATAATGCACATAGAGGGGCACAGATATGCGAAAATTGGACGAATTTCAATAAGTACAGAATTAACTCGAAGCTGTCCCAGTAGCTCGACTTAGGCGTCAAAAAATATCACAATCAATAATACAGAGTGTCCCAACGATATTATACTTGTATATAGGTTTAGAGAGAGAGCGACAACTATCTAGATATAATTTTCAAGCATCGAACCATGCATTACGTATCTAAATTTGATTGAGTGCGATATGAAGATTGTGCTTTTTGCTCGAAACAAAGAGGGATAGTCTCGTTCGATTGGTGTTTCCGGGTGAGGAAAAAATTGCACGACAATTGATCGCGCGAAATGAAATTTAGTCCATGCGGGTGGCAGGTCGTTTTTCCTGAAACTTATTTTGCAGTTGCGATCAATTGTCGACGAAAAAAACCGTTGCTGTTACAAAAATATTCCCGCCCTCCGATTGGCGATAAAAAACCCCCCGGAGGACCGCCTAGAAAACTTGGTGTCACAATAATATCTAACATTAATTCGTCTAGAAAATTGTGCTACTGATAATGGATTGGCATCTGGAATTCGTGGGGAGGGGGGGGTTGAATTATGCGGACGTGTCTTCCTCGTGGTTGTGTTTCGCGATGGCCAGCAGAATCATGGTGAGCTCCTTCTTGTTGATTTTTCCGTCCTGGTTGTAGTCGACGCCGCGCAGGATCGTCTCCTCAAAATCCAGGAGGTCTTGAGCATCGTAGTCCTTCTTCACTAATTCCAGAAGATCCTTCAGGAACCCCCGCAATTCCTCGTTCTCGATCGTACCGTTATTATCCTGAAATAGGAGGAATTCCCGCAAGGGGCTACGTTAGGACCCCTTCTATTCCTGTATGGTTCTACCAGCCGATACTTACGCGATCGTACAGGGCGAAAACTCGCTCGATGTCGTCCTTCGTCAATTTTGTAGCGCCCTAAACCCAAATTACAATCAAAAAAATTCCGATTTTGATTTTTTCGGTGTTTGCGATTGGTAGAGATAGAAGGAAGGACATGCTGTGCGAAAGGGCCACAGTGGAGAACACAAGACCACACCTAGTGCACTTACCTCCATTCCTTCCTATGATTGGCCACAAAGACAGACGAACAAAGCCATGCAAGTTTAGTAGATAAAATTATTTTAATTTCTATTTATGCTCATAAGCCGAAAGGTTTAGTTATAGTTTTTAGATCGGATTTTAGAGAATTCTACAAGTGCCGATACGTTAGAAAAGTGCGAGAAGAAATTTTTGTAAATCGTGTGAGTCGAGAGTAGTGTCACGTCGTGGACACTCAGTCGAAAGATATTTTGGTCCGGTACCTCACTCACCTTGAAGATCTGCCGGCAGAGAAAGTTCTCTTTAACGGGGAGCAGTCTGAAATTAGACCGTTAGAAAGGGCGAGAAAAGGAGGGGGGTTACTTGGCCATCTCGGAGAGCTGTAGGCGACCGTCTTTGTTTGAGTCGAAGACTTGGAGCTGGAAATTGTAAAAATTGCAATTTTAGCACTGGAAATTTCCGAAAAATTGATTCTTTGAGTTCGCATTGCAAAAATTTCTCTGAATTTCGAACTGAATTTGTCAAAAATTGTTTCTTGGGTCAAATTTTGGATTTTGCAAAGAAAAAAAAAAGAAAAGAAGGTTATCAAAACATTAATTGCTGAGGAGCAAAAGCTTTTGAAGAACAGAAAAAATTGCAAATCAAAATTTTCAAAAAATACGAACTGGAGGGGCTGCAATTTGGTCTTCGAGGAACCTAAAACCACAAATATAATCTTTTAAAATAAATTGATATAATCATTCTAGTGTCCGGGGCCAAAATTTATTTCCAATTTTAACCTCTCCACAACCAATTTGCAAATGGGAGGTTACCAATCAGTCCAAAATTCGAAATTGAGATAACACATCTTTACATTTCAAGATCCCAGGTCTTCAAATTCTGTGTCAAAAAATGTATTCACAATTGGCGTCTTTCTGGCATAAAATGAAAAAAGTTTGAAATTTCGAAGCAACATTAAATAACACGCTACAGCCAAAACTACTGAATCGATTTGGCTGAAATTTGGTGGGTAGAAATACCATTACCTGCCGAAGAGCTGATTAAATTTTGGTGGTAATCGTCGAACGGCAAGTGCCATTTTGGCATATCAAGTATGAAATTTGAATAATAAACTCCCATTTTCTTTATCCGCACATAAAATATCTTCAAATGTTTGGAAAAACACTTATTCAAACTTAGTGCCCTTTTGGCAAAAAATCGTTAAATTTTTGAAAATCCCAGAAAACGCTTTAAGGTTGGTGGAGTAAAATTTAAATATAGCAAGTAGGAAAATTTACTTAATTTGGTGGCAATCGACCAATTACAAGTGCCTTTTTGGCATGTCATCTATGAAAGATGATCACCATTTGTTTTATCAGCACATGAAACGTCTTCAAATTCTGGATCCAAAAATGCAATCAAACTTAAGGCCCTTTTGGCAATAAAAAATTTAAATTTTGAAAATTCCCATTCACTAAGTGGGGAGGTTCTAGCCGCTTCCGTAGCTGCCCATTTTTCTTGGAAAGAAAATTTTACATTGGTAAAACAAAAAAAAGGGAAAATAACGACAAAGCCTCTCCGCAGATTTGAAGTACCCACTCAAAGAAGCCAAGACAAGGCCAAACGGCATTTTGGACAAGAATAAATTTCAATTTTCGTATTCAGAAGCGTGAAAATGACCAATTTTTCCTGAGCTAACAGAAGTAATGCTTATTTAAATGTAAAACATGAGTCCTGAAATCAAAAATAATGAAAACTCGAAAACTGGGACTCCAGTAAGACGAAAAAATTTGTTTCTGAGACTTAATTTGGAAATAAAGAAAAGTTGAAAATATTAAAGAAATGGAGCTTTGGGGATCTGGATTTCTACTTTTATGTTCTAAAGAAGGTTTTGAATTTTACATTCGAAATTTGTTGTTTATGGGTCTCAACTTTTTGTAAGCAAAAGGAAAGAAAAAAATCAAATAAAACTTGTAAATGATTTACGGAGTAAATTATGTTTGGTATGTCATTTCAGCAAACTTAATTTTGCTATTTTATAGTTATTTTCCATGCTGGAGAATACTAAAACGGAAGTCTGCCATAAATCTTGTGGGACAGGGGCCTAATGGCGGCCATTTTAATTTTTCAACAAGTGACATCTCACAAACGGTAAAAGATACGAAAATTTATGAAATTAAAAAAAGGTTGTGATTATAGATATCTGGTTTAATTCCCGAAATATACCGAAAAAACAGAAAAATGTCGTATTTTAATCTAGAAGGCTTAGAAACGTTGTCGTCGTCTCACTTTGTCCTTTGTGCAAAGTATGTAATTGAACCAAATTTCATAATGATCTGCCGATTAGTAACCATAAGTTACACCATTGTCGATTTTCAGTTTTTTCCGTATATTTCATTGACCAATCTAGATATCTTGGATTCAGATTCTGAATCTAGACTGAAAAATACAACTTTTTCTAATTTAGTAAGATTTCGTATTTTTTACCGTTTGGCGGTTGCGAGATGTAAATATATTTTTAAATTAAAAAATTACTAAACCAAGTTTGCTGAAATGACATGCCAAAAATGCTCACTGCCTCAAAGAATATTCAAAAAAAAATTTGGATCTTGAGATCAAAAAGAAAAGAAAGAAATGCGATTCCAATCCCAAAAATGTACCTCATCGAAATACTAAATACTGAACTAAACATAGTTCAGAAAAGAAATTTTAACACATTCTAAGTCAAAATTTTAGATTTTGAAAATGGAAGAGACTCACTAAGCTGAAAAAAATTGAACTGTTCCAAAATTTTGGATTGTGAAGTTCGAAAATGGCTAACTTTGATATAAAATTCTGTTTTCCTATAAATAAAAAAAATTTGTCTGAAAACAAAAAAAACAAAGCTTTGAATTTGAGTTTTGGATAGCTGTGGGCCGATAAATGAAACCTCTTGAGCTGTGAATCACAAATTAAAGATAAATACAATATATTTTTTACTATAGATTGTCAATTTTTTGGATTTTGGATAGAAACACCTCGAAATTTTTGCAAAAGAAAATTCGTCTTAGATTGAGTCCAGTAATCTACCAAATTACCGGCTTATACGGGAGTGCTGAGACACCCTGTATATTTTCAGCATACTTTAAATCTTTCATATAAATATGTCCGCTCTTTCGGCCTCCTCAATGACTCAAAGGTGCACATACGAATATAGTATATTGTGTAACTAGTAGGAAAAATATTATATTCCGGGACGTTAATGGAAGATTGACGGACGAGGCGCAGCCGAGTCCAGCAACCGTCAGAGTCCCGGAATATATATTTTCCCTCGTGTTGTACATACTATTTTTTCGTCGATCGCGCAACTAGACAGAAATAATGAAATTTAGAACTATTTTTTAAGAGTACAGGAATATTTTTCTTTCCTAGGCCGGAAAAAACGTTATTCCTGTACAGCTAGAGCATGTTGCCTAGTACATGACGCAGTCCTGGAAACGTAAGCTTTCGGATGATAACTGCATGTCAAGAATGTGACGTTTCCAGTACGATCGAAGAAAAAAATGTTTAATAAATATGAAGGATTTATTCGATTTCACTCCAATCTCTGTATTTATTGATTTATTGAAGTTGTCGTCAGAACAAACCGTCTCTATCAAAACAAACCACTCAAAATACATTACCATCGTATCAGTGTATTCGATGAGTTTATCTTCGGAGACGTCGTTGATCTTCTTGGCTTCCTTCAGCAAATCTCTGAGGAAGTTCTGAAAGCAAAGCAAACCCGACAGTGGCCATAAAATAACATCCGATATGTTTACCTTAAGCTCGTCAGCTTCGATGTATCCGCTTCCGTCCGTGTCGTACTCCCGCCAAATCTGCGCCAAGCCCGACATCGGTAAATCCACGATAAAGAACCGAAAACTCACCTTCATGAATTCCACGCTGGATTCCAGGGGATTGTCGAACCGAAAGAGGAGCAAAAAATTCTCCTCCATCGGCAGCAGCTGGGCGAGCTGCCAAATAGTTTTATTATTATTTTCACACAATTCTCGCGTTTGGAATCGCACAAACAGCCACAAGTAGCTCATTATTCACTAGTGAAATAATTGTTATTCATGTATCAATAAGGCAATAAAGTACAATTTTAACCCCGAAGCGAGCGTGGGCATTAATTTTATACCTACTACACACTAATTAAACACATTTTGCAATTATTTTTACTTTATTTTAAGTAATGAATGGGTATTATGAGCCGAGGGAAGGGGAAGTAACATACCTCTCTGATGTCGATTTTACCGTCCTGGTTATCGTCGTAGGCCTCCATAAAGCACGCTTTAAGCTCCACCAGCATGTCATCAGAGACGGCCTGCAATAAAATCGAAAGAGGTTTTAAGGATTTACATTCGAAAATTGCAGACGAGAGATGGATGAGTGTTTCTGGAAGTGCACTTAAGGTGAAGTATCGCCCGCGAGATTGGTTCAACTGGAGGATTAATGGCGGCTGACAAAGATTAGCTCGAAGTGAATGGAGGTTAGAATAAAATGAGACAAGAGCTTACTCTTTGCAGGGGTGGTCTTCAATTTTAGAGGTGTATTTAATGTAAATGTCGTGTAATGTCCCGCAACCAAAGAAGCTTCGTTAAACGCATAATGTAGTTCTAAGGGGTTGATTATTGCATCTCGCTATCGAGGAAATTCATGTTGAAACGGAGTGTCCTCGGTAGAGCATACCGAGGACACTCTGTTTCAGCATGAAAGTCCTCGATAATGCAGAAATCTGCAAAATTGTACTGCTAGCGCCATCTCATTCGTGCACCTAAGCAGACTTAGAATCATCCCCTAAGACATATGTACCTTCTACGTAGTTGTTTGTGTAATCGTTCTTTCGCTCGTTCGACGGATATCTAGCTTGACACTTGTTTGTTTTGGCAAGATATTTTGTTTTTTCAGTATTGCCAACTTTAAGTCCCATTTTTGTCAATTTCACAATATAGAAATAATAATAATAGAAATTTATTTGACCATTAGAGGTACAAAAAGGGTGGGAAATCAGTATATACTATATCAAATCTCCAACTAGTCGGTTATTAACAGTCTTCTATCTAGATCCAACAAATCATCGTTAAGTTAAAATTCTGCCTGATTGTGATTGCTATCGAACCATTTGCGTTGAAATATATAAAAGATCATTTCCTTAAACGAAGCTACTTAAATGATATTCGAAGAATTATTTCACAATCAACTTCTCGTTGTACCGAGCCGTTTTTGGCGTCTGAACTCTCGTTTTCAGAGATTCAGAAATTTTAGAACATAATGGACTACTACCACTTCAAACCTCTTGAAGGTAGGTAACAATTAACTGAAAACTTGCTGAAATCAAAATTCTTCAGCTGATCCTTTGACGATTATCAAATTTTTCGCTTCGGATTTATATCAATATCGACTTAGCAAAATGATTACGGGGCTAGTTCTAGCTGTACATATGACCACTACTTTGATAGAAACTTACTATGTGATATTCTTCATGAGTGTTAAAGATTTTGTGAATTACAGTTCAGCTTATTTCGGCTTCTTTTACGTCTTGTTGGGTGCCTTTACTCTGCTCTACAAGAATCGAATGATGAACGAGACAATTGATCCATTGAACAAATGGAGTTTTGATGCTTGTGGAGCAAAATTAGAAAAGAAGCTGTATTTTGAAGCCAAGATGGTTTCTTATGGTGGTATAGTTATTATCGTTTTGGCGATTACTGCAGGTGTATCATCTACGATGCCAGCCGAAGGAGAAAAAAAAATTTTCTTATTCCTTCGTCTAACTGAAGCATGGTTTCCCGAGTACAAAAAAGTACTCGACTGTTGTTACAGATCCCTTTATATTCCTGTAGCTTTAATCTCCATCGCTCATTCGCTCCAAACTATTTATGCATGCTTTACTGGATACTTCCAGATTCTTCTACTAACAAATTATCTGAAGAAGCTTACGGCAGATTATGAAGATGTCTCGGATAGAATTCTAGCGTTTGATGAAGATTTTCAGGTTAAACTGAGAAAGCGATTACGTTTATTCGTTCAAAGGCACGTAGAGGTCAAAATGTAAGTTAATTTTTTCAAAATATTTTATAAATCTTGAAAGTGTAGGTGGTTTTCCTCAACACTTCTTTATATGAAACATTTGCTTGTCCTTTTTATCATAATCGGATCTTTGCTGGGTGTCAGCGTGGTATTTTTTATCTTCGGTGTAAGGCTTGAAGATCTTTGGTCATTTAAATATATTTTCTTACAGCATAAAGGTCAACTTTCATCTGCCTTGCTGGTTCGCTGGTTTTTCATAGGGCTTGTCGTACTTCTGACTTTTGCAGGCACGATGTTTTCTGGACAAAAATTGCAAACTTCGGTAAATAACCTGCAGATAAGAAATATATTCTTAGCAATGGAAAAAACATATTTTAGGCCGAAGGACTTCTCACTGCTGCAAATCAAGTCAAATGGTACAACTGGAGTTTGGGTACTAAGAAAATATACCTCATTGTTCTTCTGAATGCCGCTAATCCTATTGCCGTGCAGTTTTCAAGAGATTTCGCATTAAATTATCAAACGGGAGTTGCGGTACGTTCAAGTTAATGGAATTGAAGTGTTGATTATGAATTGCAGATGCTTAAAACTGTCTATTCTATAATTTCAGTTTTGTCCAAATTTTAACGCATGTCCCGCATGGTTAAGAGAATATTGTTCTAGCACTTGTACAAAATAAAGAATAATTCTATTTTGGGCCTAAATTCTTTCCCTTATGAACTAAGTATTATAATAATTAAACTTGTTTGTTTATTTGGCTACCGGTTTCGGCCGCATAAGGCCGAAGGCAACGTAATGTGGATGAAACTTTTTGTTTTTTGGGGTGGTTTGCAAACTAAAAATAGTGTTATAAGAAAAAGGAGTGAGTAATAAACCGCTGTTACCTTGGTGTTCACAGAATGATAAAGTGATTTAAATTGTTGAAATTTTGTTAAAAAATTGAGCAAAAGCGTGTTTGGACAAATTGACAATAGACGTTGACATTGACAAATGACATTTGAAGCATTAGAGCAAAATTCCCCAGGACAGAAAAAAAAGCCCACCTCTAGCACGGTCAGCTAGTTTTTCTGCCCTCTGAAACGGACGCTTGTCCAACGGTAGATTCCTAACAGGAGCGGTCCGTTTCAAAAACTGGCAACGTCGCAATCCTTGTACACCTTTTCCAATTGTATTTGAGCAACCGTCACATTAATTTGAGAAAGTGAAATTTGTGTTTGATATTAGCCACTTTATATTTATTTATATTCAAGGAAGAAATAATTGGAATTCAGAATAACAAATTGTATTTAAAGGCACGGTAAACTACAAAACCCATGTATTTTTTATTGCATAAAAGAACAGAAGATTACTGGAAACGAGCGCTAACAGTAACATTTTAAATTACATTTGGACCTTTTGTGATGCATCATTTTAAAAAGTATGAAATCCTCTGTAAACCAATGCAACAATTTTTGAAATCCATCCACTCGTTCAAACGTTACAGACTAAACAATAATTATTTCTACGGCGCGAGATCCATAAGATCACTGCAGGCTGGCAAGCACAAGCGGGCAACTGGTATCACAAATGACGTCACGCGCCTCACTCAAACCGATTCTAGCAACGAATTGAAGTTCGTTGGGGCAATTTTATAAAATGCTATAAACCATTAATTAGACTAATTTTTGAAAAATTAATATTTTTAAGTTACATAACTGTTCCTTTAAGAAAGTATCAATTGTAATTCAGAAACGGTCATTTGTATTTGAGAATGCAGAAGGAAGGTATATTTCAGATTATCAATTAGGTACATTTAAGAAAGCCGTAATTGTAATTGAGAATAGTCAATTGTATTTAAGAAAGAATTAATTGTAATTCAGAAAATTTCAGGGATTTAAGTTTGGAAAACAAATACCTACCAAAAATTTGTCACTGTTTCCGTTTAAACTGATGGAATAAAAAAAGTAAGAAACCGTTCGATTTTTTTCTTCAAAGATATCCGTTTGTAAAAGTTATTTATAAGAGATACCTACCATTCTTCAGGTAAGTAGGTATGTACGTAGGTTCTTAGGTAAGTACGAATCTACTTAGATTGAAAAGAATTTTCTGAATTACAATTGATGATTTCTTAAATACAATCGACTATTCCGAATTACAATTATTCCTTTCCTAAATATAATTGATTGATCTGAATTACATGTGCTACATTCTCAAATGTAGTTAACTGATATTAATAATTACAAATGGCACTTTCTTGAATAAATGTGTCCGTTTCTCAAATACAATTGGAAAAAATACGGAGGTGATGTTTTCTGAATTACAAATGATAGTTTCTCAATTATAATTGATTAATTCTTAATTACAACGTACGTTTTCTCAAATTTCATTAATATTTCTGAATTACAATTAAACATTTCTCAAATAAAACTCATTAATCTCAAATACAATTGTTGGGTTCTTAAATACAATTGGAAAAGGTGTAGTTGAACAGGTCAGGATTATACAACATTTTTTGATTATAGATAATTTTACAAAGAAGTGTTGAACCAACAGCAATCACGTACCTACATTCCTACATTCTACATATATAGCAGAGAAAGTAAAAGCTCATTAGAAATTCAGAAGTGGAATTATATTCCAGTTGTGCATTATATGCTTCTTACAACTCCCGTGACACAATATACTGTTACTGTTGTGGTTAGGCAGTGAATTGTTGAGATTTTTGACGAATTAGGTATAGAATTGTCACTTCGTTCTGATATAATTCTTCTGGAGAAACTCACGCACTTGTGAGTAGTTCATAAGGGAAAGAATTTGGACTGAAAATTGAATTATTCTTTATTTTGTGCGAATGCTAGAACAATTCATTATTCTCTTAACCGCGTTCAAACTTGGACAAAACTGAAATTATAGAATAGATAGCTTTAAGCATCTGCAATTCATAATCAACACTTCAATTCCACGTTAATTTGAACGTACCGAAACTCCCGTTTCATAATTTATTGCGAAATCTCTCGAAAACTGCACGGCCAGAGGACGAGCGGCATTCAGAAGAACAATGAGGTACATTTTCTTAGTACCCATACTCCAGTTGTACCATTTGACTTGATCTGCGGCAGTGAGAAGTGTTTCGGCCTAAAATATTGTTTTTCCATTGCTAAGAATATATTTCTTATCTGTAGGTTATTTACCGAAGTTTGCAATTTTTGTCCAGAAAACATCGTTCCTGCAAAAGTCAGAAGTACGACAAGCCCTATGAAAAACCAGCGAACCAGCAAGGCAGATGAAAGTTGACCTTTATGCTGTAAGAAAATATATTTAAATGAACAAAGATCTTCAAGCCTTACACCGAAAATAAAAAATACCACGCTGACACCCATCAAAGCTCCGATTATGACAAAAGGGACAATCAAATGTTTCATATAAAGAAGTGTTGAGGAAAACCACCTACACTTTCAAGATTTATAAAATATTTTGAAAAAATAAACTTACATCTTGACCTCTACGTGCCTTTGAACGAATAAACGTAATCGCTTTCTCAGTTTAACCTGAAAATCTTCATCAAACGCTAGAATTCTATCCGAAACATTTTCATAGTCTGCCGTAAGCTTCTTCAGATAATTTGTTAGTAGAACAATCTGGAAATATCCAGTAAAGCATGCATAAATAGTTTGGAGCGTGTGAGCGATGGCGACTAAAGCTAGAGGAATGTAAAGGGATCTGTAAAAACAGTCGAGTACTTTTTTGTACTCGGGAAACCCCGCTTCAGTTAGACGGAAGAAGAAGAAACATCGTTTTTCTCCTTCGGCTGGCATCGCAGATGATACGCCTGCAGCAATGGCCAAAACGATAATAAATATACCACCAAGAGAAACGATTTTGGCTTCAAAATACAGCTTCTTTTCTAATTTTGCTCCACAGGTATCAAAACTCCATTTGTTCAATGGATCAATTATCTCGTTCATCATTCGATTCTTGTAGAGCAGAGTAAAGGCACCCAACAAGACGTAAAAGAAGCCGAAATAAGCTGAACTGTAATTCACAAAATCTTTAACACTCATGAAGAATATCACATAGTAAGTTTCTATCAAAGTAGTGGTCATATGTACAGCTAGAAGTAGCACCAGAATCATTTTGCTAAGTCGATACTGATATAAATCCGAAGAGAAAAGTCTGATAATAGCCAAAGGGTCACCTGAAGAATTTTCATTTCAGCAAGTTTTCAGTTAATTGTTACCTACCTTCAAGAGGTTTGAAGTGGTAGTAGTCCATTATGTTCTCAAATTCCCGAATCTCTGAAAACGAGACTTCAGACGCCAAAGACGGCTCGGTACAACGAGAAGTTGATTGTGAAATAATTATTCGAATGTCATTTAAGTAGCTTCGTTTAAGGAAATGATCTTTTACATATTTCAACGCAAATGGTTCGATAGCAATCACAATCAGGCAGAATTTTAACTTGACGATTATTTGGTGGATCTACGTAGAATTTTTTCTGATGAACAACCAACTCAAAACGTTTTTCTCATAAGTAGGGACCGAACTTTGGGTAAAATTCCTTAGTGAAGAGTATGTTTATGAATGGAGCGGAAATATAGTGATGGGAAGAGCAAGAGGAGATGGAGAGAGTACAGGACATGTCTATAAAGTGGGTGCTGGGAGTAGATAGAGAGACACCGGGATATATAATAAGGGAGGAAACGAAAAGGAGTAAGAGCCGTGAAATATGAGGGCAGAATGGGGGAAAGAGGAGATTGTAAGATATTACAAGAATGCTGGAAAGAGAAAATGAGAGAGAAAGAAAGAGTGAAGGAGAGACAAATATATTACGAGAGGAACGGCTACGCAAGGAAAGACAGAGAAAGGCGCAGGGAAGAGGGGAGACGGATCAATGGAGCGATGTGGGAAAGAGACAGAGATATATATGTACAGGAAAGAAGAACAAGGATCAGAGAATCAGGATATAATTCAAAATATTAGTGCATAATAAGCGAGGGGAGAGAAATAATATGAAAGAAATGAGAATGATAGCGAGATTCAGATGCGGAAATGAGGAGAGAGAAAATAAGTTCTGGTTAGAGGAGGAAGAGAGGAGTGCAGGTTGTATGGGGAAGCGAGAGAGACAATAGAGCATCTGCTAAGAGAGTGTGAGGGAATGAGAGGGAGTATATTGAATGAAATTGGAGGGAATAAAATGGATGAAGGAAGTGGAAAGGGCGAGAAGTAGCAGAGGGAGGACAAGAGAAGACAGAAACAGAAGATAGAAGGAAGAGAAAGAATTCAGTTATATGAGTTAATGACGTGTTTATTTACATTTATTGTTAATACTTTAGCGATGTAGTGACGGCAGGGCTAGTTACAAACCATAAAGGCAGTAATAAAGTTTCTCTATCTAATTGTTACCTTAAAGATATGATTAAGTTCTAAAATTACTGCGTCTCTGAAAAACAAATTCAGAGGGTTAGGTACACCCGTCAAGTTGATTGTGATATAACTCTTTGAATATTCCTTGAGTAGTGCCACTTAAGAAAACGATCTTTTATTTCAAAACAAATGATTTTATGACGATGAGGGCAGTATTTTGACTTAACGATAATTTCGCTGTAAATTTATTTCTCATAAACAACATCTGGCAAAATTCTTAAACCCATTTGAGATGAATCAATTTTCTCAATTGATAGATATCAACAAATTACAGAACTAGGCCTTTGCTTCCCTTCTTGGGAATTTACCATTAAACAAATCTGTGAGTGCCTTGGGTTCATCTGGAATTTGTTCCAAGCCCTCGATTTTCATGAAGAAATGAGGTAATTGAATATTGTTCAAAATTTCCGCACGCTTCCAGTTTCATATATTTTTTTAAAGTCAATATCTGTAGGTGTTCCGCCATATTCTCACAATTAAAAATGTTTAGGCGTTCGCGGTCGTAAAATTTAAAAACAATATACATTCAATTTTTATTTAAGTATGTACTGCAAGGACAAAAAACAGAAATTGTTGCATTTGCAGATTGTTTAATTCCTCCTAATCCGTCCTGCGCGACAGGTGAACATTATAAAAAACAGAAATTGCAGAATAGACGGCTTTAAGAATCTGCAATTTATATAATTATAAAAAAAATTGGCAGCTTCAACGTACAGAAAGCCCATTTGCATAATTTATTTCAAATCCTCTAGAAAACCGCAACTCAAAAGGACGAGCAGCATTCGCAAGAACTATGAGATATATTTTCTTAGTGCCCAAATTCCAGATGTACCATTTGACTTGACTTGCAACTGTAAGAATTTCTTCTGCCTAAAATAAAAATTTTGGGGTCCGTTAAGTTGGCCCACCAATTGGAAAATTTCAGTTTTTGCTACATTCGTTTTGAAAGTGCTAAACAAGTGCTGGCGAGTGCTGATAAAAATTCAAAAAGTGCTACGTAAATGTGGCCGTAAAATGCGTTCAAAATTTGCGGGCCAAATTAACGGTAGCCCGCCCACTAGTGCCTTTCGCGATATTTTACATGGCTGTTGTGAAGTGCTTGCGAAGTGCTCTCGAGTGCTAGTGTTTATTTCAAAAGTGCTCCAAAAACAGGGCCGTAATAAGCCCTCCTTTCCATGGGGGTCAACTTAACGCAGCCCGCCAACTTTGATTTTTATAAAATTTTGTGTGACCATCCTAAAGTGCTTGCCAAGTGCTGGCGAGTGCTGATATTTTATTCAAAAATGCTGAGAAAACAGGGCCGGAATGAGAGTCTCTTTCCCCGGCTACCGTTAATTTGGCCCGCCCGCTGCGATTTTCAAATTTTTTGTGTGCCTGCTAGAAAGAACTTGAGAAGTGCTGGCGAGTGCCGATATTTTATTTCGAAGGCGCTTTGAAAATAGGGCCCTAATCGAGCTCTGTTTCGATGCGGGCCAAACTAACTTAGAGCAACCCGGCTACTTTGACTTTTATGAAGTTTTATGTGAACGTCATGAAGTGCTTGCCAAGTGCTAGCGAGTGCTCATACTTTTTTCAAAAGTGCTTGGAAAGCAGTGCCGTAATAAGGCTTTCCTCAGCTGGCTACCGTTAACTTGGCCCGCCCACTGCGTCTTTTATCATTTTTTGGTAGCTTCTTATAAAGAACTTGCGAAGTGCTGGCGAGTGCTGATATTTTTTTCAAAAGTGCTGCAAAAACAGGGCCGTAATGTCTAATAAGGCTTTTCTCAGCCGGCTAACCGTTGACTTGGTCCGCCCACTGCGACTTTTGACATTTTTCAAAGGCGCTTCGAGAAAATACGACTGTAATAATACCTACTCTCCAGTTTCGCTTCTTCGCCGAATTACCTGTCATAAACTTATATTGCTCCAGAAGTAGGAATTTTTCGAGGAATTTTTGTTTCTAAAGCACGAGAAAATGTCTTAAGACTTGACCTTAATAATAACGCCTGGTTGATAATTCACTAATTTTTGTCCTGAAAATGTACGAAACTAAATACTCATTATTGCACTTATCCAAACCATGCCACAGACCACGCTCTTCTAGAAAACCTTCCAATGCTGCTTATGTAACCCTTTATACACTTCCTAACATTCAAAATGGACTTGGTCTTACTTAAGGTCTCCTCGACAATGAGGGGATTTTCGCTACAATTTCAAATCATCTGAGGGAGCAATAATCATTACACACGAATAGAATACTATGCTTTATCCACGGGTTTCAAAGCGAAACCATCTCTCACCCATTGTGTAATGAGTCCATTCTGTAACACCCATCCCGCAGATAAACATTACATTTCCCCGACAAAAATTTATTTACATTGACCCCAAAAATAAAATACAAGAAATAATCACCTCAAGCTGAAAGAGCTTAAGGGAAAATAATTCACAGAATTGCAAAGATAAATTTTCCCAAATTAGGAAGCAACCCACAATGCATCAAGCAGAGACAATTTTGAGAGTACTAAATTCAACTAAAGTAGTAGATGGCGCTGACAGATTCAGTGGCGTAGCGTCCGCTGGGGTTTAACTTGGATGCTTTGCAGAAAATCTGTCAATCTTCATACAATTTGCAAATTCTGCCGTAGTACAGTTGGAATTTCGTGAATTTAACAAAATTAAATTAATGTGATCTCTATCGTAATAACCAATTTCATTTATTGAGATTTCTGTCTTAATCTTCAGCGTACGCAGTTACTGATACGGTCCACAACAATTCCATTTCTAGGATATCTGTGTCGGCATCAGCCCCAGTCCGCTTTTGTACACTCCTGGACTCTTGGTCAAATCACCGACGAAGGAGGCCTATACTTAGGAGGCAACCTCCTAGTCCAATTTGACTGGGCTATTAGACAAAAAATTTGTGATCGAGTGAAATAAATTCGTCAGTGTAAGACAGTGTGTAAGAAAGAGCACAGTTGACAAATAGTTTGATGTTTGTGTCCATCCCCCTACAGTGTCATTGAAAATTACCACACCAAATTTTGCCTTGAAAGGCTGAGTAGTTTTTGAGTTCTCGTATTTTTGTGTTGCTGCATGTTAAGGGTGGTTTTTCGGAAAATATGAATAACGCCTTTTTTAAATCATTAACGGAAAGCTATATCGAATTACGCCAATTTCCACCAATAGGTACCTACTTATTAAGAGAAATTTTGAGTTACTACCCCTAATTTTTACCCCATATGTCCGATTTTGCGGAAAAAACATCCCCAGTAAGATTTCATCGAAACATGCGTGTACGTTCAACCCTTGAGGAGTTATCATATTTTTTACGGTTTTCATCCCCAAAATTGATACCCCTTCATCTTCAACAGACTTGAAAGTCAAACGTGCATACCAAGTTTCAGCAAGAAACCTCCACTAGTTCTCGAGAAGTTTCAGGTCGATATCTCAATTCCTTTTCTTAACTAAATGTGGTAAGGTAAAATAAGGATTGCACAAAGAATAAGGCATCACAACAACTTTTTGTGTATCCCAGCAACATCTTGCACATCGTTATTTTACCTTACCATTTAGTTATGTAAGTGAAGCATTCTGATTGGTAAATTTTAACTGCGCCACACTTGAAATCTATTGGACCCTCGAAATTTTTGCAAAAGAAAATTCGTCTTAGATTGAGTCTAGAAATTTATCATTATCGGCTTATACGGGAGTTCGGAAACACCCTGTATACGTAGGAATACTTGTAATTGTCCTGGAAGTATTTCTTCATTTTATTTTTAGTTTTGTTCTAGTTTTTAAGTTGTTTCAGTGTGATATGCATTTGTTTATTTTTTTGTGTAATATACCTACCCTATTGAACCAACACCTTTTCAATGTAGTTAGTCCCAAACCGTCTAACACCCTAATTAGGTAAATTATGCTGATATCTGTTAAACTAACTACTCAAATAATACAAAAAATATAAATTAAACAATTTTGAGATTTGGTGGAAACGCCAGTGCTATAAAGGGCCAATGATAAAAGACGCAGTGGGCGGGCCAAGTTAACGGTAGCCAGCTGAGGAAAGCCTTATTACGGCACTGTTTTCCAAGCACTTTTGAAAAGAGTATGAGCACTCGCTAGCACTTGGCAAGCACTTCATGACGTTCACATAAAACTTCATAAAAGTCAAAGTAGTCGGGTTGCTCTAAGTTAGTTTGGCCCGCATCGAAGCAGAGCTCGATTAGGGCCCTATTTTCGAAGCGCCTTCGAAATAAAATATCGGCACTCGCCAGCACTTCTCAAGTTCTTTCTAGCAGGCACACAAAAAATTTTGAAAATCGCAGCGGGCGGGCCAAGTTAACGGTAGCCGGGGAAAGAAACTCTCATTCCGGCCCTGTTTTCTCAGCATTTTTGAATAAAATATCAGCACTCGCCAGCACTTGGCAAGCACTTTAGGATGGTCACACAAAATTTTACAAAAATCAAAGTTGGCGGGCTGCGTTAAGTTGGCCCCCATGGAAAGGAGGGCTTATTAGGGCCCTGTTTTGGAGCACTTTTGAAATAAACACTAGCACTCGAGAGCACTTCGCAAGCACTTCACAACAGCCATGTAAAATATCGCGAAAGGCACTAGTGGGCGGGCTACCGTTAATTTGGCCCGCAAATTTTGAACGCATTTTACGGCCACATTTACGTAGCACTTTTTAAATTTTTATCAGCACTCGCCAGCACTTGTTTAGCACTTTCAAAATGAATGTAGCAAAAAATTAAATTTTCTAATTGGTGGGCCAACTTAACAGGCCTAAAATTTTGCCGTGGATTGTAATTCCTTGTATTTATTTTACTGAAGTCTGCAATCTTTGTCCCGATAAAATAATGCCTGAAAAAGTCAGGGACGAGATACCACCTAAGGTGAAATAACGAAGCAACAGGACAAATCTGTACTCCCTTTCATGCTGAAAGAAAATATGTAGAGTTGATTCGCTCTTTAGTTCCTTACACCGAAAATGATGAAGACGGTGCTGACAATAAACAAACAACCGACTATGACAAATAGGACAATAAAATGTTTTACGTAAAGAAGAAACGACGAGAACCACCTGCAACTCAGGGCAGGAGGTATGTAAGAAATCTCGAAAGGGCATAAACTTACGTCTTAAGCTCTACATGTCTCTTAATGAATAAACATAACCGCTTTCTCACTGTCTTTTGAAAATCGTCATCAAAGGCAAGAATTCTATCGGAAATATCTTCATAGTCTGCTGTGAGTTTCCTCATGTACTCTTTGATCAAACAAATCTGGTAGTATCCACTAAAGCACACATAAATAATTAGGAGTCCGTGCGCGACAGTTATTAAAGATATAGGAATGTAAAGTGTCCTGTAGCAGAAACCAAGTACTTTTTTGTACTCAGGAAACCACTCTTCAGTGAGACTATAGAAGATGAAAAATTCCTCATCTCCTTTAACTGGGATCATTTGTGGTATACTTCCAGTAATCCCGAAAACGATAATAACTAGCCCACCAGAGGAAACGATTTTGGCTTCGAAATTGAGTTTCTTTTCAAATTCTTTTCCACACGTGTCAAAACTCCATTTGTACAGCGGATCAAGTGTTTCCTCTAGTGCTCGATTCCTGTAGGGCAGAGTAAAGGCACTCAGCAAGACGTAAAAGAAAGCCAAGAAACTTGCGCTGTAATTCACAATCTCTTTGGCGTTCAACGAGGAGATCACATAGTAAGTTTCGATCAAAGCGGTGGTCATGTAGACAGCTAGAACTAGCACCAGAATCATTTTGCTAATTCGGTATTGATATAAATCCGAAGCGAAAAATCTGATTATCATCAAAGGATCACCTGAAGAGACATCATGGACTACATGTTTTCAGATAATTGTTACCTAGAAGAGGTTTGAAGTGATACTAGTCCATAACTGACCTCATTAAAGTAAGTTCTCTGAAAAAGAAACTTCACAAGCCAATAGCAGCTTAAGTACTTCGAGCAGTCGGCTGTAAAAAGACTTCGAATTTTATTTAACTAGCCTCGTTTAAAGAAACGATCTCTTATTTCAACGCAAATGACAAATAATTCATCGGTAATGTGGTAATTCGGTATCATGGAGAATTTTTACGTAACTACTTATACCTACATTTCTGAAAATAATTTGAAATGACGTCAGAAAATAATCAAAAAATATTAAAGACAGAATTTGTTCTTCGAGGTAGGTAATTGCTAGCTAATTCATTTAATTACAAGCGTCTGCGACGTTAAAAATCATTTCAAATACTGAAACATTAACTTATAGGTAGGAAGGTGTCAATAACCAAACCGGCCTCGTCAGTGTGACACGGCCAAGAGGGCAAACCCATCAATCTGCACACAACAGAAGGTGGATGACATCGTGCCATCTGTTGGTAGCTTCTAGAACTGTTAGCCAGAAAGGCAAACAATAATTATCTAACAATTTACCATGTTTTGTTTTCATTGTTGTTGTTGATGTTGTGTCTAAGTATTTTTGCCTCTTTACGTTATAAAGACCTGAAAGAAAGACCTGTCAAAGTGCGACGTTTGAATGACGTTTCTCGGTTAGGTTAGTTTTCGGAAAGTGGATTTTTCTTCTAAATTCGTACAAATGTTGTGAGGAAATTAGTTTTTCAAGTTCCAAAGTGTGTAATTACTGTGATGTTTGTGGTTGGTTCGACGATCGCCCATTTATGATAAAAGTGGGGGGCTATCCACTAGACTAGCGTATGAAAAGTTCCAATTCCAGAAATTTCCAATAATTCCAAAAATTGCAAGGCTCCAATTTAAACTACTCTCCATCTATTATTTTATTTTCCGAAATACTACTGGTCAGCATCGAAAAATTACCCACCCTGTATAATCTTTCGCACAATCGAAATCAAACATTTTTCATATTTTTTGTTAGAAAGTTATTAAACAAATCACATTTGATAGATGCCGTTATGAATTCATAACAGCATTTTCATTTCTTGTTTGGGCGAAAAAATATCATAACTTAAATTTTGCGATAACGTCACTGTCAGATTTCGTTTTGCGTGACAATTTTGGCAGTCCACGCCATACGTCTCTCACTGCAGAGATTACTGGATCGGAAGAGTTTTTGATCACAACCAATTTAGTGACGGGATTTTGCTATTTTTCTTTCGTCAAAATGTAATGGGTCGAGCGGTATGCCGCTTGTTTAAAATCGAAATTTTTTAATAACACTAAAAACACATTATAGCCCAAACTACTGGATTGATTTGCCAGAAATTTGGTACAAGGAGATTGGACCGTTGAAGAGCTGTAAGACTTTTTTTGGTCCACGGGTAGTGCCATTTAGGCATTATCAACTTTAAAACTTTAACTACAAGGCCTCATTTTTTATGTCAGCATTAGAAAGATCATTAAATTATGGTTCTAAAGATCTATTTACAGTTGGTACCATTTCCGAGGAAAATAATGAAAATTCTAAAATATTAACTTAATGTCGCTATTTGTGAAGAAGTGCGAAATTAGTCACAATGACGAGCGGTCTAAAAAATTTTCGTCTTCAATTGGCTGGTACCTATACGGAAATCAAAGACCCACGCGATCGGGAGGTTCCAGCCACTTCTCTGCTGCCCTTTTTAAACATGCAAAAATTTATCAATTGATTGCAACGATATCGATAGCAAACGAGTAGGATTTTTTATTCAACACAAACTAAATTGCGTGAATTTAGTAAAATTAACGTTCAGAGGGTTAAAAAATTGTGAAAGAGGATGAAGAGTCAAAGGTGGTGAAAATTAAAAGCGTGAAGGGGTTGAAGATTTTAAAAGTTCCGGAGAGTTACCGAAAACCACAAAAATGAGTTTGTAAAATTAGCATTGCAGCTATTGAAGAAAAATTGAAAATAGTATATTTAAGCTGATTACAAGATGTTAGTAGCCTAGACCTCATTCGCAACCACTTTACGTACGTGACATAACATAGTTTAACAATCGTCAACATTAGCGAGAAGAGTCAGAAGCTGTCATGACCATTGTTAAAGTTTGTTGCGTTACGTACGTAAAGTGGTTGTGAATAAGCTCTAAGGGTTGGTTTTATATTGAGAACTTTATAAGACTTTTTTTAATGGTTAACCGAAATCAATCGAAATCAGTGAATTAAAAAAAACATATACTTGGAGATATTTCCACATTCATCCCTTAAAGTTCATCCCATTGTTAGAACATAATAAGAATTTGCATCCCCCTACATCATCAATGTGAATTAACATACCAAAGTCTGGCTTGAAGGGTTGCAGCGTCCTTATTATGGCTGGTTGCGACTAAGCGGAATTTCGAATTGCAATCTCTAATTTTCACCCCATCTGTCACATTTTTTCGAAAAACATCCTCAGCAAGATATGGAAATATGTGCTTGTCGAGCTTTCTTAGTTAACAGGTTCTTTGTGGTTTTCATGATGATAAAATTTCGGTTAACCATTGAAAAAAGATCTTATGAGTCTTCAACCTATAACCGAACCCTAGGTGCTAACAACCCCTAAAGCTTTGCACTCGGATAAATACGTTTTCTTCCTTTTTTCTGAAATCCTGTTGATTTATTTAAGAATAAACGAAGTAAATAAATACCTACGCAAGAAGTTAAGTAACACAGTAGAAATAAACTCACCCCTGTAAATTATGTGGGGCTGAAAACATGAATCTAATAGCCTCAATTTTTCAACGAATTGGTTTAGAGTGGCGAAATTAATTGAAAACACAACTTTCTTAAGAGCATGTGAGTATGGTGAAATATGGGATTTTAAGTTTAGGAGTTCAAACGTTCTTAAAGCACTGTAATTTGACTCAGAGAAGCAATATCTGCTGTGAAACTTTGAGAGGTCTTGCACATTATATCTTTTGACAGATGGAAACACCTCAGCCACAAGAGCAGTCCCAATATGGGACATCGCGCGACCACCGTGGCAATCAAAACCCTAAAATTGAGCACTACGGACCTCAAATATACCGCGAGGCCCAAAGAAGAAGAAATTGAGGCACAGGTAGTTGATTCACTTGCACGCCGTTTGTACCCATTTACATAATTACGGAGTTGAGGTATGGGTCAATTTTGGATTATTTTTACGGATTTCTCTGTTATGCTCTATGTTAAATGCTGTCTCCGCCAGTTTCTAATTTTTTCTTTGCACTATCTCTACTAGACATTCAGTAATTTGAAATCAGCACACATGCGATATTGATATACAATAATTTAAAGACAAAATGGATTTAAGTTTTATTAGTGATTGGAATACAAGCAACGTGGGTAGCTATTAAGACTATTTTTGTTTTCTTTAACCATCCTTGGGAGATAGCAGTTCAACATTGGAGTAAATCGAAATCGCAGAATAGACGGCTCTAAGCTGCTGCAATGGCAATGATCAATAACATACCTACTCCAAGACAACTCAAACCTACAGAAATTCCAGTTTCATAATTTACTGCGAAATCTCTCGAAAACCGCAACTCAAAAGGTCTGGCGGCATTGGCAAGCACGACGAGGTACATTTTTTTAGTACTCAAACTCCAGTTGTACCACTTGACATGATTTGCAACTGCGAGAATTTCTTCGGCCTAAAATAAATCTTCCACTTGGCTAGGATTACATTTTTGCGTGTACTTTACCGATGTTTGCAATCTTTGTCCAGAAAAGATCATGCCTGAAAAAGTCAGAAATGCCATGCAACCAATGTAGAGACAACGACCCTGCACGGCAAATGTGAGTTGGCTCTGATGCTGCAAGAAAATAAAAGATCGAATTTGATCGAGGCTTTCCAAATCTTACAGACACAAGAAAGATTACCACGCTGATACCAAGCAAGGATCCACATATCACAAACGGAACAATCAAATGTTTTAGGTAAAGAAGACATGACGTAAACCACCTACATTGATAGTTATAGGTATATAAGAAATCTCGAGGGGGGTAAACTTACGTCTTAAGCTCTACATGTCTATTAATGAACAAACATAATCGTTTTCGTGTTTCCATTTGAAAACCTTCATCCACTACAAGAATTCTATCCGAAATATCTTCAAAGTCTGCTGTAAGTTTCTTCAAGTACTCCATTAATAGAAAAATCTGGAAGCATCCACTAAAGCATATGTAAACAATTTCGAGTCCATGAGCTATCATTATTAAAGCTACGGGAACAAAAAGCGATCTGTAACAGCAATCAAGTATTTCTTTGAACTCCGGAAACCACTCTTCAGTGAGACGAAAGAAGAAAAAGAATTTTGCATCTTCCTCGATTGGAATCATCAATAATGTCGCTCCAGTGATTACCAAAACAATAATAACTATCCCACCAAAAGAAGCGATTTTAGCTTCGAAGTGTAGTTTCTTTTCTAATTCTTTTCCACACGTGTCAAAACTCCACTTGTATAGTGGATCAATTATTGCCTCGTTTAACGTAGGATTCCTCGAAATTAGAGTAAAGGCACACAGCAGAACGTAATAGAAAGCAAAATAAGTTGAACTGTAATTCACCAACTCTTCGACGTTCATAAAGAAAATCATGTAGTAAGTTTCTATCAAAGTAGTGGTCATGTAGACAGCTAGAACTAGTACCAAAAGCATTTGGCTGAGTCGGTATTGGTATAAATCCGAGGCGAAGAACCTGATTATGGCCAAAGGATCGCCTGAAGAAAAATCGTTTAGAGAAGTTTTCAGTTAATTGTTACCTTGAAGAGGTTTGAAGTGATAGTACTGCATGGTTAACGTAAGCTCTGCAATTGTTGAAGAGCTGACTGTGAATATTATTTAAGTAGCCTCGGTTAAGGAAATGATCTCTTATTTCAAAGCAAATAAATAGTTCGATGGTAATGAGGCAGTGTTTTGACTTAATGATAATGTCCCTGTGAATTTATTTCTCATAAGCAACATCTGGCGAGATTCTAAAAAAGTTTGGGACATGAATAATTTCAAAACACAGTTTCTGCGGATCTTAACCATAATATTAACTAAGTATATTGGTGATTTTTTCGGTGCCTTACAACACTTGGATATTGGAAACCATATGAAATGGAAAATCGGTGTTACCATTCAATATGCGGGAGATAAGAGAATCAAAATCTATGTAACACTTAGAAATAGTGATGGGTGAAAGAAAGCTACCTAAGCCTCGGCCTAAGCCATGATTTTTTTCAACAGAAACATTATAGAACTCTATGGATATCACTGTTATGTTGCAAGAAATTCTAGAGAAAGAAAACATGAATTTGAAAATTTTACAGTTCGAAGGTTCACATAATAGGAAGGAGTTAATTATTTTTCGAGAATAAAAAGGAGCTCTTCCCGAAAAATATATCTATTGCTTCTGTCTGCCTTTCGATTGCCTTTCGATGTTAATAAGGTAACATAATTATGTAACAAAAAACCATTTGGCAGACGTTCAGAGTTCTGTGAGGGTGGTTGTAAACATGTATGAAAATGAAGCTGTACTGTGATTTGCTCCTCTTTGAAATCAAGTTTATTCTGTTCATCATGGCCTTCTGAACAAGAAAGTACCAAAGGCAGACGTCTACTTCTCTGATATATCTAGTTTGAGAGCCGTTTTCATTCACTTAACATACCATCACACAACAAAAATTAATAATCGTCAACAATTCCCAAAAACTCCCATAACTTTTATTACAAAAATGCAGCAGAGAAGCGGCTGGAACCTCCCCATCGCGTGGATCTTTGTATTCTGTGTAGATAGTAGTCAATTCGACAGAATTTTTTTTATGTTTATTGTCTGTGACTAATTTCGCAATTTTCTGACAAATACCGACATCACCTCGGACATCACCCATCACATTTGACAATATGTTCCTTTTAAGGTTAACAGTTTGCCACCCTTTTGACAATAACTGATACTTTATGTCATCCACTGTCAGCCTGCTCCCTTTTAATGAAAAATATTTTTTTCTCTATTTTCCACTGAAATGACAGAAACTGTGAATACATTTTTAGAACGAGAATTTGATCGTCTTTCTAATGGCGATATAAAAAGGGAGACCTTTGTATTTAAAATTTAAAGTTGATATGCCTAAATGGCACTTCCCGTGGACCAATTGCTTCCAAAAGCCTTTCAGGTCTTCAACGGGTCACCCAATCTCCATGTACCAAATTTCAGCCAAATCGATTCGCTAATTTGGGCTATAATGTATTTTTAGTGTTATTATGAAATTTCGATTTTTTGACCCAAAGAGCACTAAATGCGAACGAATTTTGTCTTACTTAAAACCAGAATTTGAAGACCTTTCTGATGGTGACAATAAATCTTTCAAAAACTTGTTTTGGATGGTTAAATGAGTGAATAATTTTAAAGTTACAAATTGGTGTGCCAAAACGGCAGTTTCCGTAGGCCGATTGAATCCAAAATTTGTTCAGCTCTTCGACGTGCAATACAATCCCCGTGTGCATAATTTCAGCCAAATCGGTTCAGGGGCTTGGGCTGTACCGCGATTTTAAAGTCGGATAAAAATAATTTTTTTTAAAATTTTTGATCAAAAGGGCACTAAGAATGAATACATTTTTAGAAGCAGAATTTGAAGGCCTTTTCTATCGTGAGGTGAAAAATGGGGGCATTTCTAGTTGCACGATTGGCTCCAAAAGCTTTTCAGATCTAAGTTGGGTTATCACATGCACACGTACCAAATTTCAGCTAAATCTGTCTAGTAGTTTTGGCTGTGGCGTGTTTACAAACGTACGAACGTACGAACATACACACAGACACATTTTTAAAACCGCTTTTTTGGGTTCCTGAGACCTCAAAACGTGAAGATCTGGTGTTATTTCAAATTCGCAAATTTTAGTGATTGCAGTAACCTCCCTTTTTTTTTAAATGGTGAAGTGGAGTGGGGAGGTTAAAAAAATTGGCAGCAGAGAAGCGGCTGGAACCTCCTCGCGTGGGTCTTTGATTTTCGTGTCTTGTGTTGCCTTTCAGCTCTTCAACGGGTTATCTAATCTCCATGGACCAAATTTCCAAATGGATCCAGTAGTTTGGGCTATAACGTGGTTTTAGTGTTATTGCAAAATTTCGATTTTTCTACCCAAAGGGCACTAAATGCGTATAAATTTTGTCTTATTTAAAACCAGAATTAGAAGACCTTTCGATGGTGACAATAAATCTTTCAGAAACTTGTTTTGGGTGGTTGAATGAGAAAATAATTTTAAATTTACTTTTTTCGGACGTACATGTACGTTCACCAACTCTTTCTGCTTTTCACTCCATTTCCATTCTTCTCCATCGACCTTCAGTTTCCTAAAACCCATCTTAACAACTTTTTCCTTCCTCAACCGCTGTTCTGCTGATCTCTTTTTGTATTTACCTGCTTTCTTTTGATAAGTCGTCGTTAATATAGATTATTAGTTCGTTCTCAATAATTTTTAGTTTACTTTTATTAACCCCATTACTTATTTTTTTGCGATGCCATTTATAAATAAATTAATACTAAATACAAATTGCTTGAGGAATATTTTATTTCATTCAAGCATCCCTGGGACAAAGCTGTTCAACATTGGAGTAAACTGAAATCGCGGAATAGACAGCTCTAAGCATCTGCAACGACAATAATCAATCAGCAGCTTCATGTCAGCTTGAACCTACAGAAACTCCAGTTGCATAATTTATTGCGAAACCTCTCGGAAACTGCAATACAACAGGACTGGCGGCATTCACAAGAACGATGAGGTACATTCGTTTAGTGCCCAAACTCCAGTTGTACCATTTGACATGATTTGCAACGGCAAGAATTTCTTCGGCCTAAAACAATTTTTTTCATGACCAGGGGCCTATTCCACCAAATATATTTGCAATTTTTCCTTTACACTTTGCACTTTCCACAATGCTTTTCTTATGGAGAAAACTGTAAAGTGCAAAGGAAAAGTTGCAAAAATTATTGGTGGAATAGGCCCCAGGATTGTGGTGATAGTCTACCAAAGTTTGTAATCTTTGTCCAGATAGCATAACGCCTGCGAAAGTGAGAAACGTAGCACAGGCTATGATAGACGAACGAACCAACAAACCAATTGTAAATTCACCTTGACGCTGCAAAAAATATATAGAATTGGTCGAAACTATCTATGCCTTACACGAATAATGAAGAATACCAATCCTATAGCCAACAAGCATCCCGCTATCACAAATGGAACAATGAAATGTCTGATATAAAGAAGTAATGACGAGAACCACCTATATTTTCTGAATAGACATAAAAAACTTGGGAGGGCGTAAACTTACATCTTAAGCTCTACGTGTCTGTCAACGAACGAACATAACCGCTTTCTCACCTCCATTTGAAAATCCTCGTCAAATACAAGAATTCTTTCCGAAACTTTTTCATAGTCTGCTGTAAATCTTTCCAAATATTCTATAATCAAAAAAATTTGAAAACATCCCGTAAAACAAGTGTAAATAATTTGGAGTCCATGAGCGACCATTATCAAATACGCAGGAATATAAAGTGACCTGTAACAGCAATCAAGCAGTTCTTTGAATTCCGGAAACCACTCTTCAGTAAGACGATAGAAGAAGACAAACTCTTTGTCTACAGCCATTGGTATCATTAGCGATGTGCCAGCAACAATCGCCAAAATAACAATAACTATCCCGCCAAAAGAAACGATTTTGGCTTCAAAACGGAGTTTCTTTTCTAATTTAGCTCCACAAGCATCAAAAGTCCACTTGTACAAAGGATCGATCGTCTCGTTTAGCATACGATTCTTGTAGAGTAGAGTAAAAGCACCCAGCAAGACATAAAATGAAGCAAAATAAGTTGAACTGTAATTCACAAAATCTTTCAGGTTCATAACGAAGATCGCATAGTAAGTTTCTATCAAAGTGGTAGCCACATAGATGGTTAGGAAAAGAACCAAAATTATTTTGCTGAGTCGGTATTGGTATATGTCCGAAGCGAAGAATTTGATAATCGACAAAGGATCACCTGAAGAAAAAAAGTGGTTTTGAGAAGTTTTCAAGTAATTGTTACCTTGAAGAGGCTTGAAGTGATAATAGTCCATAGTTTTTACAATTTCCGCATCCCTGAAAAAGGCACTTCACATAGCCGCCCAAGAAATTGGATGTAGAATGATAATTCTTTGAATTTTGTTGCGAGTAGTCTCGTTTAAGGAAATGATCTTAATGATGATTTCCTTGTAGATTTATTTCTCATAAACAACATCTGGCAAAATTCGTAAACTAATTTGAGATGACGCCAGCCTTTGTTGGACAAATAATAAATGTGTATACTTTATGATTTTCCCTTAAGTGATTGGGAACATTAAATTTTTCGTATGTATGTTGTATGTAGAAGAAACGATTACCTTCCAGCTACTATTACGTCCTGTATTAAATATGTTTGCAGCTAATCCTTTTCAATTTCAAATTCCTTTAAAATTTAAATTTCAATTAAAGATAGGACTATTCTGAAAAAAGCGAACCGCGGCTGGGCTTCGAACCCAGGACCTTTCGCTAACCAGGCGGTAGCTTCATGCGAGCTATCGGGACAGCACATGGCTTATGAAGTAGTTTCCAGTTTCCTCCCTTCGACGATAATTTTTTGCATTTCCTATCGCATTTTTAATAGTGTTTAAGTTAGAAATTGAAATGTCAATGAATGGACTATTGCCAGTGGACGAGGCAAGTACTAAATTCCTACCACTTTCTCCAAAATGTGTTTTAGTCAGAAAAAATTGCTCGGCTTGGCCTCAGCTGCGATTGGTTTTCATGGGACGTCAAAAACAGGAAAGCTCTTTTACTTATCTTGACACTCTGTTAAACCTATTGCTATGTCAATTTTTACCATCTCTGTAGATTAGATCGCTGTTGACTTAAGTAGTTGGAATTAGAAGTGTAGTGCTTTAGACAGATCCTGTACCAAATTAAAAAATGCAGCAGAGAAGCGGCTGGAACCTCCCCATCGCGTGGATCTTTGTATTCTGTGTAGATAGTAGTCAATTCAACAGAATTTTTTTTATCCTTATCGTCTGTAATTTCGCAATTTTCTGACAAATACCGACATCACCTCGTACATCACCCATCACATTTGACAATATGTTCCTTTTAAGGTTAATCTTTTGCCAAATTTTTGACAATAACTGCCACTTTATGTCATCCACTGTCAGCCTGCTCCCTTTTAATGAGAAAGAATTTTTTCTCTATTTTCCATTGAAATGGCAGAAATTGTAAGTACATTTTTAGAACCAGAATTTGATCGTCTTTCTAAAGGCGACATAAAAAAGGAGGCCTTGTATTTAAAATTTTAAGTTGATATGCTTAAATGGCAGTTCCCGTGGGCCAATTGCTCCCAAAACCTTTCAGGTCTTCAACGGGTCACCTAATCTCCATGTACCAAATTTCAGCCAAATCGATTCAGTAATTTGGGCTATAATGTGTTTTTACTGTTATTATAAAATTTCGATTTTTTGAACCAAACAGCGCTAAATGCGAATTAATTTTGTCCTATTTAAAACCAAAATTTGAAGACCCTTCTGATGGTGACAATAAATCTTTCAAAAACTTGTTTTTAATGGTTAAATGATTGAGTAATTTTAAATTTGGAAATTGGTGTGCCAAAAGGACACTTTCCGTGAGTTGATGGAATTCAAAATTTGTTCAGCTTTTCGAGGTGTAATACAATCCCTATGTGCAAAATTTCAGTCAAATCGATTCAGGGGCTTGGGCTGTACCGCGATTTTAAAGTCTGATAAAAATCAATTTTTTTTTAATTTTTGGTCAAAAGGGCACTAAGAATGAATACATTTTTAGAAGCAGAATTTGAAGGTCTTTCTTATGGTGACGTGAAAAATGGGGGTTTGCATTTAAAATTTAAAAGTTGATGTGCCAAAATGGCATTTCCGGTTGCACGATTGGCTCCAAAAGCTTTTCAGATCTAAGTTGGGTTATGAGATGCCTACGTACCAAATTACAGCCAAATCGGCCCAGTAGTTTTGGCTGTGGCGTGTTTACAAACGTACGTACGAACGTACGTACGTACGAACATACACACAGACACATTTTAAAAACCACTTTTCTGGGTTCCTGAGACCTCAAAACGTGGAGATCTGGTGCTATCTCAAATTCGAAAATTTTAGTGATTGCAGTAACCTCCCATTTTTTTAAAATTGTGATGGGTTTGGGGAGGTTAAAATTCCTAGAAGAGTGATGGAATATGGGTAACTTTCATAAGATTGGCCAAAAGTTGAGTCTGAGCGGTGGGTTAAACCCAATGCACGCTGACAAATTTTAATAATTAATTCGGGGTATTATTAGTTACTTATGTAAAGGAAATAAATGCTAGACCAAATTAATAATGCAAAAATTAGATAGGCATCATAGAATTACATATTCACGATCAATATTTGTTCATTAATATAAATAGGGTATGTCGGCTATTCAATAAGTTTCACCTCTACCATGATTGCAACCCAATTCGTCCGCAAGAAAATTTCAGAAGATATAGACTCCGACGGTAAGATTCCTTAAAAGTACCAACTCAACATTTTGTTTCAAGAGTTTTTGCCCCTGCTTTGCCAGTATCTTCTAAAGTTCGGCTTCAGTAAATATCTGGTGCATTACCTAAAACTCTGCATAGTCTTTCACTTATTAACTTATTCCATCCAAGTGTACTATATTTTAGAAAACGGAATTGTTGTGACTGAGAAATATGCTGCTCAAATGGTGATAGAGTCATACGTAAGTTGGCTCCAGACTGTTTTTAGGCCCAAAAATTGCTTTCAGTTAATTTACATCGCCTCACATTTCTGCGTTGCTCAAAATATTGGAAAATATTTCTTTAGAAAAATGCGAAGGATCAGAATTCCCTGGAACAACATTGGAAAAAAGCCTCGAAGAGCCATAGAGAAAGAAAGAAGACACTTGCAGGTTTCGACAATTCTGCTGCTGGCAGCAGGGATTCCTCTTGCCGCGGTTTTTTCACCTACAGCTACGGATGCAAAAGATTTGTATCTTTTCTTCGAAATTTCTGACCGTTATCTTGGTTCTTGGTCCAATCATTTCAAAATCGTCTATTTTGGAACCATGGCTGCGATGAGTGTGGCCACGGTTGCCCTCACTTTTGCCTTCTTGTATTTTTTCAAAACTGCATGTGCTCATTTGCTGTTAATAAACGAGCATTTTCTTAGTATACCTCGTGCTGTGAGCGACGAAATTTGGCTCGCAGACGAACAGCATCAAAATGAGATTTATGGAAGATTAGTTTATAGTATTAAACGGTACACCAAGGTGACCCAGTAAGTTCTCGTCTCAGCAAACTGTTTTAGCTAAAATGTATTCCATTTTAGCTTGATGAAGGGATTCATCGAAAAAGCTGTAACTCCAGTCATAGTTCCACTGTTGTTTTATGGCGTGTTGATTTTAATGGGCGTCTACTTCAATTTTATGCAAGTAGGAACTAATTATTGTATTGAAATTATAGGAAAATTTTCGTAGCTAGGAAAAAATGGAGAGTTTATGTTAATTCGTTGTGTTATTGTACTCGTTTATACATACGCAGTTCTTGGGCATTCTATTACCTGTGGGCAAGTGGTGGTCGACGAGGCAAGTACCATATTCCTATCACCTATCTCGAAAATGTGTTTTAGTCAGAAAAAATTGCTCAACTTGGTGTTAGATGTGATTGGTTTTCATGGGACAGCAAGAATAGGAAAGCTCTTTTACTTATTTTGACACATGCTGCTAAACCTATTACTATGTCAATTTTCAACATCTCAGTCGATTATAGATTGTTACTGAGTGTAAGTTCTTGAAACTAGAAGTGTAGTGCTTCAAGGAGAACTTGCAGTTGATCAGAATGCCGCTGTCGTATGCCCTGACGCTGTACCAAATAAAGAATTCCTAGAATAACGGAGTGGTGGAATATGGGTAAGTGGATAAAAATGATTATATTTCATTATCATAAATCAATTCTTAAAGAACTTTACAGAAAATTAAAGATTTTGGCTAGGTTTTCAGTCTACATTCTAGCAAACAAGCACGAAATCCTTTCCAGTTGAAAATCTCCATAAAGTAGAAATCTTATCTTTATTGAAGAAGAAAGTGGTACGTTCAATTTTCTCAAAAGTGTACTAAATCTGATATAAAAATTTAATGTTGGCAATACTGTAGTTTTATTTCTTGTTTCTGGTTTTGAAGAAACGGTCCTGCTGCAATTGCGTAAAATCTTTATTTTGTCTCGAAATGAAAACTTTTTTCATCTACGAATTTTTGATTTGGTTCAGAAGATGTGAAAGCGACAATCTGACGAACTGAAATTTATTTATGAAGCAAAAAATGCTTCGGTTAGTATCAATCTATAAATCTATTGAAATCGTGAAAACTATGGTCCTGACCAGAAAATTCAGAAGCAACAAACATTGGTTTTTCTTCTTTCAGTAATCGATTTCTTTGAAGTCTGGCCTTGATGACCTTCTTATGTAACAACATTTAAAATCAGAAAGCTAGAAGCAGAAGAAATTAATTAGTCTCTTCGGCGTGTTTCAGTATTTCTCATCATATCAACCAATCCATTTTCTGGTTCTTCAATCTTTCCATTTACATTTAGCAACTTCAAAATTCCAGTTCTTAATTCTTCTGGCCATATGTATTTGCTGCTTCTGCCGTTCTTGGTCTTTACACCTCTTACCCAGTTTTTCTTGCAGTCTTCACTAAATTTCCTGGCATGGAAACTGAGAAGAATTGAGTTTCAGTTACAAATTGTCTGAAATCTGAATCTGCAAGATTTGTTTTGATTCTAGGCAAAGCAGCAGAAAAGTAATGGGCCTTTTAGAGCAACTGCCCCTTGTAATTTTTTTTCTGATTTGTGCTTCTTAGATTCTTCAGACTTAGCAGATGCCTTTTCTAGGAATTACTTTGGTTCTTGCAGAACGCTTTTTCATTCTGTTTTACTGCAAAGAACTGTAACCCCGGTAATAGTGCTTTTGCTATTTTTTGGCGTGGTGATTCTAATGGGTGTCTACTTCAAAACAAGAAAACTCTTTTACTTATTTTGACACACTGTTAAATCTATTACTATGTCAATTTTCCCCATCTTAGTGGATTATAGATTGCCACTGACTGCAAGTAGTTGGAATTAGAAGTGTAGTGCTTTAGAGAGGTCAGAATGCCACTTTCGTACGCTCTAATGCTGTACCAAATAAAAAAATCCTAAAAGAGCGATGGAATATGGTTTAATAGATGGGACTGTTATTCGCTGTTATCTCTGGACGTACTTTGCGTTTAATGAGTCCTCTCGTTTTCCTCCAGTTGTCATCTTTTCAAGCCCTAAGCAACCATGAGCTTCTACAATTTCATTCCTAAAGTTGAGTCTGAGCAGTGGATTAAACTAAATTTACTGTTGGTAATTTTTTTTTATAATTAATTATTGATATTAATTACTTATGAAAAAGAAATAAACACTATCACCAAATTAATAATGCAAATAGAATTGCATTAATTCACAATCAATTGTTCAGTTCGTTAATAGAGGTAAGTATATATAGGTACGTCGGATTTTCGAGTCTCACTTCTACCATGATTGCAATCGAATTCGTCCGCAAGAAACTCTCAGAAAATATAGACTCCGACGGTAAGATCCCTTAAAAGTATCAGCCCAACTTTTTTTTCAAGAGTTTCTGCCCCTTCCCTGCCAATATCTTCTAAAGTTCGGCTTCAGCAAATACCTACAACAACTTCTAAAACTCTGCATAGGATTTCACCTGCTAATTTATGCGGTTCATGTGCACTACATTTTAGCAAACGGAATTGTTGTTACTGAAAAATACGCTGCTCAAATGGTGATACAGACATACGTAAGCTTGCCAAGAATAGCCCGAAGAAAATAAAAAAATTTCAGTTAATTTACATCGCCTCACATTTCTGCGTTGCTCAAAATATTGGAAAATATTTCTTTAGAAAAATACGAAGGATCAGAATTCCCTGGAACAACATTGGAAAAAAGCCTCGAAGAGCCATAGAGAAAGAAAGAAGACACTTGCGGGTTTCGACAATTCTGCTGCTGGCAGCAGGGATTCCTCTTGCCGCGGTTTTTTCACCTACAGCTACGGATGCAAAAGATCTGTATCTTTTCTTCGAAATTTCTGACCGTTATCTTGGTTCTTGGTCCAATCATTTCAACCTCGTCTATTTTGGTACCATGGCTGCGATGAGTGTGGCCACGGTTGCCCTCACTTTTGCCTTCTTGTATTTTTTCAAAACTGCATGTGCTCATTTGCTGTTAATAAACGAGCATTTTCTTAGTATACCTCGTGCTGTGAGCGACGAAATTTGGCTCGCAGACGAACAGCATCAGAATGAGATTTATGGAAGATTAGTTTATAGTATTAAACGGCACACCAAGGTGACCCAGTAAGTTCTCGTCTCAGCAAACTGTTTTAGCTAAAATGTATTCCATTTTAGCTTGATGAAGGGATTCATCGAAAAAGCTGTAACTCCAGTCATAGTTCCACTATTGTTTTATGGCGTGTTGATTTTAATGGGCGTCTACTTCAATTTTATGCAAGTAGGAATTAATTATTGTACTGAAATTATAGAAAAATTTTCGTAGCTAGGAAAAAATGGAGAGTTTATGTTAATTCGTTGTGTTATTGTACTCGTTTATACTTACGCAGTTCTTGGGCATGGTATTAACTGTGGACAAATGGTGGTCGACGAGGCAAGTCCCATATTCCTATCACCTATCTCGAAAATGTGTTTTAGTCAGAAAAAATTGCTCAACTTGGTGTTAGATGTGATTGGCTTTCATGGGACAACAAGAATAGGAAAGCTCTTTTACTTATTTTGACACATGCCGCTAAACCTATTACTATGTCAATTTTCAACATCTCAGTCGATTATAGATTGCTATTGAGTGTAAGTTCTTGAAACTAGAAGTGTAGTGCTTCATGGAGAACTTGCAGTTGATCAGAATGCCGCTGTCGTATGCCCTGACGCTGCACCAAATAAAGAATTCTTAGAATAACGGAGTGGTGGAATATGGGTTAGTGGATAAAAATGATGCGTAATTATCATATATCAATTCTTAAAGAACTTTGCAGAAAATTAAAGATTTTGGCTAGTTTTTCAGTCTACATTCTAGCAAAAAAGCACGAAATCCTTTCCAGTTGAAAATCTCCATAAAGGAGAAATCTTATCTTTATTGAAGAAGAACGTGGTACGTTCAATTTTCTCAAAAGTGTACTAAATCTGATATAAAAATGTAATGTTGGCAATTTTGTAGTTTTATTTCTTATACGTTACATTCTAGATTCTTGGGAGCCATCTTGGAGCCCAAAAGTAGTAACTAGCCTTTTAATGATGCTGCAATTGCCGCAAAATCTTTATTTTGTCTCGAAATGAAAACTTTTTTCATCTACGAATTTTTGATTTGGTTCAGAAGATGTGAAAGCGACAATGTGACGAACGGAAATTTAATTCTGAAGCAAAAAATGCTTCGGTCAGTATCAATCTATAAATCAATTGGAATCGTGAAAACTATGGTCCTGATCAGAAAATTCAGAAGCAAGAAACATTGGTTTTTCTTCTTTCAGTAATCGAATTCTTTGAAGTCTGGCTTTGATGACCTTCTTATGTAACAACATTTAAAATCAGAAAGCTAGAAGCAGAAGAAATTAATTAGTCTCTTCGGCGTGTTTCTGTATTTCTTATCATATCAACCAATGCATTTTCTGGTTCTTCAATTTTTCCATCTACATTTAGGAACTTCAAAATTCCAGTTCTTAATTCTTCTGACCATATGTATTTGCTGCTTCTGATGTTCTTGGTCTTTACACCTCTTACGTAGTTTTTCTTGCAGTCTTCACTAAATTTCCTGGCATGGAAACAGATGAATTGAGTTTCAGTTACAAATTGCCTGAAATCTGAATCTGCGAGATTTGTTTTGATTCTAGGCAAAGCAGCAGAAAAGTAATGGGCCTTTTAGAGCAAATGCCCCTTGTAATTCTTTTTCTGATTTGTGCTTCTTAGATTCTTCAGACTTAGCAGATGCCTTTTTTAGGAATTACCTTTATTCTCGCAAAACGCTTTTTCATTCTGTTTTACTGCAAATAACTGTAATCCCGGTAATAGTGCTTTTGCAATTTTTTGGCGTGGTGATTCTAATGGGTGTCTACTTCAAAACAAGAAAACTCTTTTATTGATTTTGACACACTCTGCTAAGTCTATTACTATGTCAATTTTTCCCATCTTAGTGGATTATAGATTGCCACTGACTGCAAGTAGTTGGAATTAGAAGTGTAGTGCTTTAGAGAGGTCAGAATGCCGCTTTCGTACGCTCTAATGCTGTACCAAATAAAAAAATCCTAAAAGAGCGATGGAATATGGTTTAATAGATGGGACTGTTATTCGCTGTTATCTCTGGACGTACTTTGCGTTTAATGAGTCCTCTCATTTTCCTCCAGTTGCCATCTTTTCAAGCTCTAAGCAACCATTAATATGGGACCATAAGTAACTTCTACAATTCCATTAAAAAGTTGAGTCTGAGCAGTGGATTCAACTAAATTTACTGTTGGTAATTTTTTTTTATAATTAATTCTTGATATTAATTACTTATGAAAAAGAAATAAACACTACACCAAATTAATAATGCAAATAGAATTGCATTAATTCACAATCAATTGTTCAGTTCGTTAATATAGCTAAGTATATATAGGTACGTCGGATTTTCAAGTCTCACTTCTACCATGATTGCAATCGAATCCATCCGCAAGAAACTCTCAGAAAATATAGACTCCGACGGTAAGATCCCTTAAAAGTATCAGCCCAACTTTTTTTTCAAGAGTTTCTGCCTCTTCCCTGCCAATATCTTTTAAAGTTCGGCTTCAGCAAATACCTACAACAATTTGTAAAACTCTGCATAGGGCTTCACCTGCTAATTTATGCGGTTCATGTGCACTACATTTTAGCAAACGGAATTGTTATGACTGAAAAATACGCTGCTCAAATGGTGATACAGACATATGTAAGCTTCCCAAGAATAGCCCGAATAAAATCAAAAAATTTCAGCTAATTTACATCGCCTCGCATTTCTGCATTGCTCAGAAAATTGGAGAGGATTTCTTCAAGAAAATGCGAAGGATCAGCATTCCCTGGAACGTCATTGGAAGAAGGGCTCGAGGAGTTGTGGAAAAAGAACGAAGGCACCTGCAGATTTCTACTTGTCTGCTGCTGGCAGCAGGGATTCCTCTCGCTGTATTTTTCTCACCTTTAGTTCCCGATGCAAAAGATATGTTCCTTATACTAGAAATTTCTGATCGTTATCTCGGTCCTTGGTCCAACCAGTTCAACCTCGTCTATTTTGGGACCATGGCCTTGATGAGTGTGACCACGGTTGCCCTCACTTTCGGCTTCGTGTATTTCTTCAAAAGTGCGTGTGTTCATTTGCAGTTAATAAACGAGCATTTTCTGAGTATACCTCGTGTCGTGGACGATGAAATGTCGCTCGCAGACGAGCAGCATCAAAAAGAGATTTACAGAAGATTAACTCTTGGTAATAAACGATACACTAAGGTGACCCAGTATGTTCTCTTCTCAACTTCCATGTCTTTCGATTATTGATTCTATTTTAGTTTGATGAAGGAATTCATTGAAACAAATGTGACTCCAGTCCTAGTTCCACTGCTGTTTTTTGGCGTGGTGATTTTAGTGGGCGTCTACTTCAATGTTATGCAAGTAGGAATTAATTATTGTATTGAAATTATAGGAAAATTTTCGTAGCTAGGAAAAAACGGAGAATTTATGTTAATTCGTTGTATTATTGTACTCGTTTATATATACGCAGTTCTTGGCCATTCTATTACCTGTGGACAAGTGGTGGTCGACGAGGCAAGTACCCTATTCCCATCATCTATCTCGAAAATGTGTTTTAGTCAGAAAAAATTGCTCAACTTGGTGTTAGATGTGATTGGCTTTCATGGGACAACAAGAATAGGAAAGCTCTTTTACTTATTTTGACACACGCTGCTAAACCTATTACTATGTCAATTTTTAACATCTCGGTGGAGTATACATTGCTCCTGAGCGTAAGTTCTTGGAACTAGAAGTGTAGTGCTTTAAGAAGAACTTGCAGATAATCAGAGTGCCGCTGTCGTACGGCTTGACGCTGTACCAAATTAAGAATTCCTAGAATAACGGAGTGGTGGAATATGGGTTAGTGGATCAATTCTTAAAGAACATTGCAAAAAATTAAAGATTTTGACTAGCTCTTCACTTTGTGAAGATTACTTTCCATTACATTCTAGCTAACAAGCACGAAATCCTCTCCGGTTGAAAATCTTCATAAAGTAGTCATCTTATTTTGGAACGCTTTTGCACGTGTTACGTTAAATTTTCTCAAAACTGTAGTAAATCTGTCATAAAAATTTAGTGTTGGCAATACTGCGGTTTTATTTCTTGTACGTTACGTTCTAGATCTCAACACATTATGACTTAGCGACCGGTGGCTCCAAAATGGCGTTTGGCGTTTTTGTTACCGGTAGATGTAGGTAATCACATTATGTATCTACCCTTAGGTTTACTTGCTTGCGCCACTATCTTGGAGCAATCATTAAGGATTTTTAGCTTTCATGTTGGACATTTGTAGCATTTTGCAGCTAATGGCCGTTTGTATCGTAATTTGAAGTGGTTCCTCAAATATAAGTGAAGTTTAAGTCAGTAGATCCGTTTGTTTCTAAGGCCTTTAAGGATCACTTATCTTTAAGGATACCCTTAAAATTACGGTGCAAACGGCCATAAGCAGATCATCCTAGAACTAAATATATCGGACATTTTGGAGCCCATCTGATTATATTCTTGGTGTTGGTCTGTCGATGTGAAGTTAGGTATTTTCTTGGAAGCCATCTTGGGGCCCAAAAGTAGTAAGTAGTTTAGATTTTGTATTCGAAGCAATGATAATTGGCATTTATGTTAGAGACAATTTAAGCCTTCCTTCGTCAGCCATCTTGGAGGCCAAAAGTATCATTCGTTAGATGATCTACCTATTTTTATAATCAGAAAGCTAGAAGTATTTCTTATCATATCAACCAATCCAATTACTTTGGTTCTTGCAGAAAAATTAGCAGCAGAACGCTTTGTCATTCTGTTTTACTGCAAACAACTCTTTCATTCTATCTTCTGATCTGGAACGTTAGAAGTTAGAAACAAGAAGGACGAACTGTCAAGTCGAAGATGCTTCATCTGCGTGCTTATCTTTTTCCAGGCCCTTCGATTTTTTAAATTCCATTTTCCAAAATAGAAAATTGCAATTCTTAAATATTTTTGATTTTGCAATTGCCATTTATGGGTACTTATTGTTCCTGATTCTTTTGGATTTGTTTCTAAGTGTTTTCTAGCGTTCTTGGTGGGTCAATTTAAAGTCTTCTCGATTAGTTTGAGGTTTAAGGCTTCTAAGGTTTTGGTGGCTAGGTGCAAATACTTAAAGGGTTAAGTATTTGCACCTAGCCACCAAAACCTCAGAAGCATTTGATTTCTTCTGAAATTTCAATTAAACCAGAAATAACTGAGAAATTAATAAAAATGGCAAAAGAACGCTAATTTAAAACCGATATCGTTAATTATTTTTTTACGTTCGTTAAAAAAGCACACTTTTTTTAATCAAAAGCGTTCTTAAAGTGTGTTTTTTTATCGACGACAAAGAGTGAAAAAAATGTCGTAGCGGTTAATTTTTTCACTCTTCTGAGTATTGGTATTACATTGTGGTCAAGGGAATATTGTAACAGATAAATATGCAGCTCAGCTTGTAATATTGAGCTTCATAGGTTGATTACCAATAAACTAAGTAACCTAGAAGATTTTTTAGCTGATTTACATTTCTCTAAACTACAGCTTGGTTCAAGCAGTGGCAGGAATTCTTGGCAGAAATTCGAAAGATAAAAATTAAGGAAATTGGACAAAATGTTAAAGTAAGAAAAGAAAGAAGACACTTGATTGGCATTACAATTTTGATGATGGTAGCAGGGATTCCTCTTGGTTTAGCGTTCTCCCCCTCCGTTCCAGACACAAAGGACTTCTACCTTTGCTTTGACATTTTCGATCGCTTCTTCAACTCTTGGTCCTCTCCTTTCAAGCTTCCATATTTTTGGACTATATTTGGGATGAGTCTCTCACCGACAATTTTGCTCTATGGGACTGATATATTTCATCAAAACTGCTTGCATCCAGTTGCATATAATAAACCAACATTTTCATGGTATACCTCGTGCGGTAGATGACATAATCGGAGACGAAAGATATCAAAATGAAGTTTATCAAAAGCCGTGTTTTGGTCATCCCCATGAACGAAAATTTCTTGCTTCATAAAATATGTCTCAGCTCATCAGATTGCCGCTTTCGTGTGCTCTGACTTTGAACCAGATCAAAAATAAATCGTAGAGACAGCAATGACGTAAAAGCTCATTAGAGTAAGGAAAATTATCAATAGTAATACGACGATTAGCCTCTTGATTGCCACGGGTTTTGACGTCCGAATGGTTGACAACTACGAGTCAAAATTGCAGATTTTTTTGGGCTAAAAAGAGGACGAGAGCTTGCTCGAGTTCTCTTTGGCTGAAAAAAATCTAACATTTGACAAGTAGTGCATCCATGAGGACTAAACAAGGCAACAAAGAGACTACGAATCGTATTTTGCAGATTATTTTATAAATTATAAAGTATTGTGTAAGTAGTGTCAAGTTGACGTTGTAGTATTATCATTGTAATCAGGATTTGATTGGTTACCGGTATACTAAATGCTGCCTTGGATTGGCTGAATACATAATGTATAAAATAATCATTTCAAGACGAGAAATAGGGCTCCAAAATGTTTGACAAAAGAACAGCTAACGTACGTTGCGGTTCCAGACAATAGCATTTCGTTAAAACCAGTAATAAGCAATTGCTAAATATCTTTGGGCTACAAGATGATGTTTAGCTCAACAAATTGGCTCCAAGATGGCGATGGAGTACTACCTAACGAAGCTTATGCCATAAAAGAGGTGGCAGGACTAAAGACTAACTTCTAACACCATCTCTGTACAAAAATGTGGAAAAAGTATCAGAGTTGCTTGTCTCGCTTTGACAGGATCATTGAATAATTCATTATTCTGCCGATACCTCCGAATAAATAATTAACCTTTGTAGATAATTAAGGAAAAATATGATTTCTTTTAACAATTCACAAAGCAACGACTTACCTCTGGTCCTACATCGGTAACGTTGGCACTGGACACGAACTCCCTCAGGAACCCGTCCAGCTCCGTGCCTTCGATGTACCCGTTCCCTGCGAAACCCCTTTAGAACCCCCTTTCACACCCCCGCCAGCTCACCGTCCCTATCGTAGTGACTCCACACCTCCATGAACTGGTTCGCAGAAAGTTTCTTAAGCTCCCTGGAATGGGGATCGCGATACTGCCTCATAAAGTTGGTCGCCTTCTCCAAGTTGAGCCGTTTGCTGCTAATCTGATCCGCCTGAGCCGTCATCTTCTCCCCCCTGAAAAATAAACCGTCGATTTCAGGTAACAATAACGAAAAGGGCGAAAAGATGCAATTCAATAAAGGACGTGACGCCCACGCATCCGGCGCGAAAATCGCTGTATCGGTTTTTCCAGACGAGACGCTTTATTGGCTTGTTTTCAGCGGCTGTTGGGGTAAAATGGCCAAACGAGGCGGATACTTAGCATTTGATGCGCTCTATTTCTTGGATACCGATAAAACTGTTACGACTTACTTATAGACGGCATTTACGGCTTTTACGCGATGCTTTCATGAATGTTGAATAATCCTACCTTCGGGTCACACGGTGGAAATTCGGGTGAAAATGTACGGGGATGATGAACTTTGTAAACTTAAAACCGTTCTTTTATTTTTAATTTAAAGAAGTTATGGTGAATTACTAAAACTTATTATTAATTATTGCCATGACATGCCTGTAAACCTAACAAAAATCCCGGTTTAAAAAAATTAATCAAAAGCAGTGCGAAATTTATTTCGCTTTCAAACGGAACCAGCTTACTGGGCAAGAGAATAAAGAATGTAGACCGATCTTGCATATCCGGACCAAATGAAGATGCAAAAGAAAAAAAAAGGATAAGTTTTTGGAGAGTAGGAAGGACAGGAAACGAGAGTGGTACTTAGGTAATAACGCAGAAGTGGCCAAAAAGGAAGGCTTAGAGAACGAATTAAAAGCAATGAAATATGGAAAAGCATAAAGGGCATTGTGGTACAGAAAAACCCAGAAACAGGAAGCAACCACTTTCTCCTCGAAATGCTGCAAAGATGGATGAAACACCACAAAATGGGAATAAGAGAAAAATGATAAATAGCAAAATCAGGTGTTACAATCTAAGTCAAGAAATTAAAGAAAAGTTCCAAATAGTTTTATTAGAGGCGGAACACGAACAGCGAAGACAAATGGCATGAAGGAGCTGCTATGGGACAAGCAAAATAGCAAATAGAAATCGGAGAAAGACTGTAATTGGTGTAAAAAAGGTGTAAAACAGGCAGTGATAAAAATTGATTTAAATTGTAAAAATATCTACAAACCAGTTGACGATAACAAAGAGTAGAAGACAAGTCAAAAGAATAGTAAGGGAAACGGAAAAATCGTGGAGGATCTTTGGCGAAAAACTGAAGGGCGCATACCTAGAAAATCAGAAACTATTTTTTGGTAAGTACATTGAGAAATGACAAGCAGTGAGAAAAAAAATTAAATTGTAAAAATACCTACAAACCAAGAAGTTGACAATAACAAGGAGCAAGGAAGACAAGTGAAAAGAATAGTAAAGGAAAAGGGAAAATCATGGAAGATCTTTGGCGAAAAACTGAGGGGTGCATCCCTAGAAAATCAGAAACTATTCTTTAGTAAGTACATTGAGAAATAGCAAGCAGTGAGAAAAAATAAATTTAAATTGAAAAAATATCTACAAACCAAGAAGTTAACAACAAGAAGAAGCAAAGAGAAGGCAAGTGAAAAGATTTAAAGGAGAAGGAAAAATCATGGAGGATTTTTGGCGAAAAACTGAGGGACGCATGCATAGAAATTCAGAAACTATTCTTTGGTAGGTACATGTAGAAATGTGACACAGAATAAGATATCAGCTACAACAAATATGAAAGATAAGGAGATAAACGTGAATCATGACAGATGGAGAGAATATTTCGGTCGCTTGTGTCCTCAATCTTACCAACTTCAAAACTACTTGCAATGAGATTGTATTTTACCGACGCTTTCTTGAGATCACCAAAACTATTTCTTTCTTCTGTTTTCGAAATTGAAGCTTTTCTATTGACAATAATAATTATTTTACATAGACATGACCTGGGGCTCGTCTTTTGATAATTTAAGTATTTCATCAATGTGTTTGGAAAAAACCAATCACCCGCTATTTACTCTCTTTGCAAATGGAACGGAACTAGGCTCGACCTCTGCCCTTATTTTCGTAGGAAAACATTAACAATAATTTTTAATCAATAAACCATACCAAGAATGAAAAATATTCATTAAGCGGACAGTGATATGTGATCTAACTTTCGCCTTCAATCATCACTGATATATAACTCGATTTTCCAAAAGATCCACGGACATTCAGCATGAAACTGATGTTATTCCTCGCCTTCGCCGCGGGGCTTGCTTTGGTTTAGGTCAGTCAAATGCTTCTTTGGCCAGAAAATTCACAATAAAGCGATTCTAGGGCAGTTATTGTGAAAATCGCACGATACTAATCATTAGCTAATAGAAAAATTGATTTCTGTGTGTTTACCATGGCAACTCAAGGATTTCCTGGAAATTTTTGATACCCACCTAGACCAACCTAAACGAAATTAATAAGTGGAAATTTTTATGTCAAATTAAATGTCAAAAATCATTTCTATTCAGCTTCTGCGGCTGTATCGTTGCTATTTTCTTACCGAATCTGCATTCGAGCATTAATTCATTTCCTGGAAATTTTAGTCGTGCATCCCAACAACGTAATCGGGCCCTCGTGTTCCACTCGGGCCGATTAATACGTTGTTGGGATGCACTCCAAAAATTTCCGGAAAGAATTAATGCTCTTATGAGATTATAAGTGACAATTAATACTTCTCTCAAGTACACAAAAGCGTGCGTGGCGGAGCTGAACCTGAGTAATGCATTACTGTAATGAAATTACTTTAGTTGGTAATGAGTAATTGTAATGCACTACTTTTTTTAAATAGTAATGGGTAATTGTAATGCATTACATTTTCTTAGTAGGTAATTGTAATGGAAAACCATTACTTTTTCCATTACTTTTTTTACCCTTAATTGATAAACGAAAAAATAAAACTTTTATGAAAAATGTAATTCTGTGAAATGAAATAACCACCACAGGAAGTAGTTAGGTACTACTGGTATCAGAGTTAACCAAGACATGAAATCGGACCTTTTAAGTCTTATGGAATATGGTTTATTGATTGTAAAGAATCGAGAGGACAACCACTCATAAAATAAATGTACCACGGACTAGGACTAGGTCGAACTGTTTAAGGCTAAATGGACTAGACTGGAATAAATCGAACTATATCTGACTAGATTGGATTAAAGCAAGGTACACTGGACTAAAGCGGACTAGCCTGGGACATATTCAATTAAATTCGACTAAAGTGAACTTAAATGGAGTAAATCGGAGTAAATTGTCTCATGCGGCCCCCAAAATATGTACTCTACCTCGTCTAAATTTCAGAGATGGGTGTGATTCAGTTCGATTTAGTCCAATTTAGTTCAATTTGTCTCAGACTAGTCCGCTTTGGTTCAGTTTAGTCCATTTTATTCCATTTCGTCCTGCTAGTCTTATAATAGTCCGACCTAGTACTACTCCGTTCTTATACATATAATGAAGACAACCTTTTTGACCCTCAATTCCAGTAATTGATTACGAAAACGTCTATACTGAGGCAAGAGGAATGTTCGCCGAATGCTACAATATTCTAAAATGCCAAATAATGAAAATCTAAATTTTACAGAGCGCCACTAACAAATTCTAGAAAGTGGCCAATCTCACACCGAAGGCCAAAGTCATCCTACTTCCACTTTACAGTTCCTAAAAGGTTTTTCTAATTATAAATATTGTTTTTCCTTACAAAATGTAGACGCTAATAAACAAATTATCAAAAGTTGCTACTACTTCAAAAGATATTTTCAACTTACAGCAATTTTAAATAATCTTGTACTAGTACTAAGCTGTGTCGGACTAACGCAAAATATATAAACAGGACTAAGCTGGACTAAATTCACTAAGGTATTGACTAAATCGGAATAAACTGGACCAAATTGGATTAAATGAGACTAAAGAGGACTGAATCGGACGAAAAGAGGACTAAATCGAACTAAATACAAGGGTGTACCGCGGACAAATGCAGTGGTTGCTCCCTCGTAAGGAATCTTCTTGAACGTTCTCATAGAATTCTGATTTAGGCTGGATTTAATAGAGAACCTTTGTCAAGCAAAAAATTTTGTTGAAGGCTTGGTCCATTTTCAAAGAAGATCTGATGTTTGATTACACAAGATAATTTCAAAATCTTGTTCCACAATGTTTATTTACTGTTTAAGATGCGTTTCGGAGTGTTACTCCATCTTCAGCTAGAAAAGAAATTTCCATCTTCAGCTAGAAAAGACATTAACACAAAATACAAAACAGTTGCCTGGAAAACGAAAAAACGTTTGGCTCAAAGAAACACAACAGCTTTTGAATGGAACTTACAGTATGACTCAAAAGCTGTTATTTTTCTTTGACTTAAACGTTTTTTCGTTTTCCAGGCAACCGTTTTATATTTTGTGTTAATTTCTTATCTTGCTGAAGATGGAGTAACACCCCGAAACGCGTCCTAAACAGTAAGTAAACTTTGTGGAACAAGACTTTGAAACTACCTTGTGTAATCAAACATCAGTTTCTCTTTGAAAATGGACCAAGCCTTCAACCTACTTAAACAAAGTTATAGCTAATTATAGGTACTTACAAAACATTCACTGTAAAACATTTTATATCGGTTTGCCTCTCAAGCAGGATTAGTCTTCTAATTTGCAAGAACTTGCAATTTTTTTTGCTTATAAAGTCATACTTTTATCCACTTTGCACTAGATGGGGTTAGACCCTCGACTGTTTCGATTTAAGTCTAATTTAACTTCAATTTCAAATTTTGAAGCGTAAGTTTTCTTATTTTCCTAAATTTTCCTAAATCTAGTACACATTCGTCGAATGTAGCTTAACCCTCACTCACAGTGATATACAGGCTGTCCCAGGGGTGCGTGAACGGAAGATTGCTTCATTTCTTCCATTGAAAAGGAGCCACCCCAAATATTTCGTAAACCAAATAAAGTATGAAAATTTGCTCGGACAGGTCGATTTTTATTTGGAGGACACACTTCAAATGGATTTGTTAAAGTTCCATTTTTCCGATCTTTAGATAGGTAGCGTCTTGTTTTTAGGAAGAATACTCTCAAGGACGATTTGAGGTACTTTCTGAACTGTTTCATTGAATGATTTCCAATCACTAGTTGTGTACGATTTTTTTTGCACCTGAAGATGTCCTCTCTCTCTCACTCTATCTCTACCTCTCTCTCTCTCTCTCTCTCTCTCTCTACCTCCCTGTCTCTCTATCTCTATCTCTACCTTTCTCTCTCTCTACCTCTTTCTCTCTCTTTCTACCTCTCTACCTCTCTCTCTAAGAAACATCGAGAACATCAGCAGAGGAAATCTGGTGTACAAAGTGTCTGCGGTTTACCCCTAACGATGACGAACGTCTTTGGTTTCATTGTTATTTTTAAGCTTTTGGAAGATAAAGAATGTTTTGATTATTATTGATTATTGATTATTAGCATTCGTGTGGTAGGTATACTTCTCTAACCCGTTTTGTACAGGTAACCACATTTTTCGGATTATACCAATTTCCTCATAACAATTTGAAAACTGAATGCCTGAGTGGTGAATATTGCGACTACTCTCGTAGAGTAATCATAATTTTTAGTACCTAGTATTCCATCGACTAAGAATCATCAAGAGACACGCAAGAGACTTTCGACATGAAATCCTTTTTGGTTGTCTTCGCCGCCGTCCTCATTTTGAGTCAGGTAAGTCCAACTTTCCTGTTTCCATTCCACGAAAGTCGATTAATTCCTTCAGGCCAGTTGGGATGAAAATAAAGTTCCCGAATACAGAAATGCGTGCATCGCCGAGCTGAACCTGACTCCGGATTTGGTGGATTTGATAGACCTAGACGACAAATTCCAGGACAATCCCAAGACGAGATGTTTCTATAAATATTTTTACCAAAAGGCAGGATTTGCGAATTAGAATGGGGAGGTATTGGTGGGGGTATTCAGGGTTGCACTGTCGGCGGCTAACATCACAGTCGGCTTAGATGATCTCGAGGAATGCACGTATAGCTGGTGGAAACAATATTTGGGAGAACCTAAAACCCGCCTCATTACGAGGGTTATAACTGTGACAATGATGCCCCGCTGTACGGACAAACACAGGTGTCTGGTGTACCTACTAACTAGTGGGTATTTTAAATTATTCCCACGGGCCGTACTCGACAATTTTAGTTTTAAAGCACAAACAGTGTAAGGTAAGACTAAAGCGTAAATCTATCAACTCTCCCTTAAATAAGGGCTGTTTCGATAATTGCAGACGACCCACTACTGGCAAAATTTCATTATCATTGTCATTAGCATAGAGACAGAACAATTTAGCCAACAATAATATATCGAAAAGAAATGAAATAGCAAGAATTCTGAAACAAACTTATTTCCTAGAAGGCAGGTAGGTATTCCTACATATCTACCAACAGCGTACTTTTGTAAATGCACGCCACGTTTTATGTCTCTCGTCAATTTTAAACTCATTCTAATTCCAAATTACTTGGCTTGTCAAAACTTTATTCTTGTATGAGTTGCTTGGGTGCCTGTGCAATGATTTTAGTAGTATTTCATTGTCTATAATCAATCGATTTGTGCTTGTTAGATAATGAAAATTCGCAAATCCGGCCCACCTTGGAAATTTTAAAGTATCCACGAGCCTCAGGTAAAGCCAAATGTCTGGGTTTGTCCAGTCAGCGGGGCGTCATTGTCACAGTTACAACCCTCGTAATGAGGCGGCTTTTAGGGACTCCCAAATATTGTTTCCACCAGCAAACCGACAACGCTTGCGATACCGTGAATCAGTGCCACAAGTGCTTCTGCAACAAATTCCCCGGGTGTTACCGCAATAACAATAATACCAAATTCCAACAATAATTGAACTTTGAAACGGATATGTCAATAAAAACTTGAATTTTTCTTTCCTTAGGTTCTTTGTCATAAATCTAAAGAATAAAGTTCTTTTAGCGATTTCCTACCACCACCTTCCGGACGAAACTTTTATAAAATAAGTCCCTCGGAAGACTTGGGCAAGTATTTTCTTCCAAAGACCCTGTACGCTTTTAAAGGTTCTTTCTTGTCTTGCATGGAATCATCTTTTAGTAGGTACAGCTTTGCACTATTACCAAACTCATAAAGAAGTAAGCGCCTACATCACAATCCAGCGCCACTGGCCTTCTGCTTTTCATAAGATCTTTTAGCGGAAGCTTCATCTAGGGGCGAAACAACTTCACTAACCATCCCTTCAGCGCTACAACACTCAAATTATTTTCATTTCCCTTAATGCCCAATTCTGGCAGTCTGTTCCACTAAATAAATTCAAAGTGATAATTATATCTCGTTAGCTATTCCTAATCCTTGACAAAGACATTAATTACTCCAGCTCGTAATTTAAACACTCCACCGCGAGCAGTGGCGGGCCCGAATCAAATTTCCACTTTGGAGCTCCCATCCTAATTCTTCACCGAAATCACCAATTAAAAATCCCTCCGCGTCTCGAATCCATCAGAATCCATCAAAGCATTGCACTTCTCGTGACTAAACGCCTCTACAACCTTCACCTGCAATATTTATTTATACAACGGTAATAGAAATTTCAGATCATTCACAATGCGATTGTTGTTCCTCCTCACCGCCATCGCCTTCCTCGTCCAGGTGAGTGCGATTTTTCCTTTCCCAAACTAAGGAACCCCCCCAGGGCGCCCCCTCGGACGACCGCGCGGAGAGGGTCAAAAAATACCGGGACGAGTGCATCGCCGAGACAAAGGTGAGCCCGGACCTGATCGATGGCGACTTTGTCGACGACAACAACAAAGTGAAATGTTTCGCGAAATGCTTCTACCACAAGGCGGGGCTCGTGACCGACGAGGGGGAGATCCTCCTGGACGTGGTCAAGTCGAAGCTCCCGAAGGACAACAAGGACGCGCTGGCCGTCCTGGAGAAGTGCAAGGATGAGAAGGGGGGCGACCCCTGCGAGACCGTGTACCTCGTCCACAGATGCTACTTCGAGCACATGCCCAAAGATACCGCCGAAAAGGATTAGAGGACGCAAGATAATATCAGGGAATGTCAACCGTTAAATTTTATGGACGCTAAAGGTTCGATATTGAATGTAAAACATCGCTGTGGGTCATTTAAAAGCGATTTGTTGCATGCAATACGAGCTGTTTTGTTGCACTGAACGCGTAGGCAATAACCGTTTGACTTTTTAGTGTTTTAATAGTATGGAATAAATTTGCAGCTATTAAGTGACGTTTGATTTACTTTTCCAACCTTTATTTTTAAGAATCAACTTGCAACTACGGAGAACTTAAACGACCAGCAGGAGTCGTTTCAGGTACAAACCGAAGAAAAGCTTAAAAAGGTCTCTGAATCCTCCTTGTACAAAAAGAAAGCTGTCTCTAAACTAATTCTTCAAATTGACCTCGGGTTATTTCGGCACTTTTAATTTTCATTTTCGTCACAGTTCCAAGATAAACTATATACAGAGTGAGTCTAGTTAGACCAATCAGAGGTGGTAGCGTCTAAACTGCAGAACTTAGAAATTAGATTTTGGCATGGGTTGTAGCTGATGTCTCCTCCATAATGGGACTCAGAAAGAAATCTTCAGTTTTATTGTTGTAGGAACTGTTAAGCAAAAACCATCGATGAAAAAAAAGGGGATGAAAAATCAAGAAGAATGAAAATGAAGTGTGATTAAGTAGAATTACGAAATATAACACGAGAATAGCCAAATTATGCAATTAGAACTTTTGTGGGGGTTGAAATACATACTTTACCTATTGCGAACGAAACTGGAAACTTGTAAAAGGTAAACTGGATCGCAAGTATGAGTTCAATTTTATTACCGACGAAAAACGAAATTATGCGAATTTTGCATAATTAGCACATAGGGGGTTGAAAATTCGTAAAAGTGGATGAAAAGTGGTATGAGGATTAACCGTGGTTAAGTAAAATTACCGAAAATAACACCAAAATAACTCAATTATGTAAATTTAGCGTTTCAAGAGTTGAAATATTGCAAAGGGGGATGAAAAAAGTGAAAACGAAATTACGCAAATTTTGTCAAATTAGCACTTGGGGGGCAAAAAATCGTAAAGGGGAATGGAAAGTCAAAGGGAATGAAAATTTATCGTAATTAAGCAGAATTACAGAAAATAAGCCAATTATGGGGTTTGAAAAAGCGAAAAAAGTCCAAATGAGTTCAATTTATTACCTACCGAAGAAAAACGAAATTACCCGAATTTGGCGAAATTAACACCTATAGGGGGTTGAAAAACTGTAAAGGAGGATGAAACGTCAAAGTGGATGAGAATTAATTACTTACGCCAATTGTGCAAATTTAGCTTTTGGGGGGTTGAAATATTGCGAAGTGGGTTGAAAAAGTGAAAAAGGCAAACAGAATCCATCTGAGTAAAATGTATTACCAAAAAAAGGGAAAATTGGGAGAATTTTACAAAATTAACGCTCAGGGGTTGAAAAATTATGAAGGGGTATGAAAAGTCAAGAGGGATTAAAATGTTAAAATGTGTGTTAAGTATAACTTGCGAAAATTACACAAAAAGGGAGCGGTCTGGGTAAATTTAGCTTTTTGAGGGTTCACATATCTTGAAAGGGGTTGAAAAATTGGGGACGGGTTAAAATTAATGAAAATGACTTCGAGTTATTGAAAAAATATGGGTTAAGGGTTGTTAGTAGCCTGGGGGTTGGTTTTAGATTGAAGATTCATAAGGCGTTTTTTCAATGATTAACCGAAAACTATAGAACCCCGGAATTTTATACCACGATTTATTTGAAGAAATTTTCAGTTTCAACCATTAAATTTCATCCCCTTGTTAGATCTTAGTGAAAATTTGTCTACCCGAGTAGTTTTAGAGTTCTCGTATGTTTCTGTTTCTGCAGGTTAGGGGTTGTAGCGCCTTTAAGGGTAGTTTTTCGCGAATGATGATCCAGACCTTTTTTGTACCATCAATAGAAAGCTATCGAATGGTATTAATTTCAACCCTACATTATTCAGTGAAAATTCGAGTTTCCACCCTTAAATTTAATCCCCTTCGATAAATTTCTCCTAAAATTCACTCCTTTTTTCTCGAAAATGCAATGTGTAAGACCTCACAGTTTCATGGAAGATATTGCTTCGCTGCGTCAAATTACAGGGCTTCATGAACATTTCAAACTCTAAACTCCAACCCCCATTTCACCACCTCCACATGCTCGAAAGAAAGTTGTGTTCTCAATTTCACCGCCCTAACCCAATTCGTTAAAAAATTGCGACGATTTATTAGATTCATGTTTTCAATTAGGGTTGCACCGAATAGTGATTGTTGGATATTCGGCCGAATCGAATATTCGGCGAAATTCTACAGCCGAATTCCGAATATCACATCGAATAGTAAATATTAGGCCTTAAGGCCGAATATAATACCGAATAGTGAATATTCGGCCAGATCGAATAGTAAATATTCGGCCTTTTCCGAAGAATCGTTGTGCAGTGCGCGATGCGCATCAACCAGCCTTACCTTGAAACTTTGTGCTTTTGTAGTTTCATACAAAACAGTCTAAACCAGAATGTGAATTATGTATTTCGTTAATCCAAGTATTTTGTAGTTTTAAGTTCTTGTTTTGTTTTGTATTGTTTTATTATTTCAATTTTACTTTATTTTTATTAAACGTTCCGACTTCTAGTAATGTGTTATTATAAGTGATGGTAGAAAGAAACTTGGAATTTTTGGCCGAAAGGCCGAATAACCGAATAATTCCGAACATTCGGTGCAACCCTATTTTCAATCCCTACTAATTTCGCGCCTTTATGATTTAGAGGGGTGAGTTTATTTCTGCGGTGTTACATAACTTCTTGCGTATTTACTTACTTCGGTTGTTCATAAATAAACCAGAGGATTTTAGAAGAAATAGATAAAATGTATTTATCCGCTTGCATAGCTTTAGGGGTTGTTAGTAGCCTAGGGGTTGGTTCTTGGTTGAAAACTTATAAGACTCTTTTCAATGGTTGACCGAAATCTACCCCCCCTCATCTTAGTGAAAACTTGTTCATCCGCCTACACCCTACAGTGTCACTGGAAATTACATTACCAAATTCTGCCTAATACGCTAAGTAGATTTTGACTTCTCGTGTTTTTGTGATTCTGCATATTAGGGGTTGTAGCGCCTTTAAGGGTAGTCTTTCGCACTTTTTTGAATCAGTAACAGAAAGCTATTTTTGACGCTATTTTCCACCAATACTTATTAAGCGGAATTTTGAATTACAACCCTTAATTTCCACCCCATCTGTCCGATTTTATTGAAAATGCATTCCCCGTAAGATTTCGTCGAAAAATGTGTGTACGTTGAGTTTGAAACAACTGCGTGCAACCCTTGCGGAGTTACCAAATTTTTTGTGGTTTTCATCCCCTAAATTTCATACCCCGAAATTGGCACCCCCTCACTTTCGACAGACTAAAGGTCGAACGTGCATACCAAGTTTCAGTAAGATACCTTCAGTAGTTCTCGAGTTATTGCAATTAATAGTTTTCGGGTTTTTCACCCCAAGCTCCTCCCGATATGGTGCGATATGACCGATATGACCCAAAAGCAATCCCCGCCTTACTTTTCGGGAGACAAAGCCGAATACCAAGTTTCAGTCCGACATCTCAATCCGTTTTCAAGTTATGCGACGGACAGACTTGAGGAGTGATCGATACGACCAGCGAGCGAGCGAGCGAGCGAGCGAATAAGCTAAAACAAGAGTGCCTCGCATACTGCTACCGCACTAAAACTGGAAATTTCTTTCCGAGTCCTATATATGGAGGAGACATTATCAGCTAGGGTATCAACTGGGGGGTAAACCGCTAACCGTATTTTGTACACCAGACATCCTCTGAAATCCCCGGACACCCCCTGACATCCTCAGACTTCTCCCTAAATTGTACACCTGACATCCTTCAGCGGTTTGCCCCCCAGGTACAACCCATGTCAAAATCTAATTTCTAATTTTTGTAGTTTAGACGCTGCAATCATTGATTGGTCTAACTATATACCTAGACTCACCCTGGGTCTTCTCCTCTGGTCAATTTAGTCAATTAAACAACCGCAATTTTGGAGCCAACGCGTTTACGTTCCTTTGATCGCTGTAAACCTGCAATATTCAATCCGCAATGCCCGCATTGAAAATTCATCCCCCACAAAGAGCCCGCATTTTTCCTCGACACAAAAACTCCGCGACAGATTTCCCATAAATTACGGGCGTATCCTTACACAGCTCCCCGAGATGTAGCGTCACGTTTCCTGCAAATGGCAGTTGGCAACTCTTCCGCAAATTGTGCGCCTGCAATGTGTTTCTCTCGTAGAATTTAAAGCAATCGTCGTCGAGCTAATCCGACGGATCGCCACGTCATTATGATTATCCCAAATTATCCGAGATGGATCCGCTCGAATTCCGCTAAGAGAGAGAACAGCGAAAATTGCTGCTGCGATGTTTCGGATTTATGGGGCTCTTCTTGCCTTGCTCCTCGTTATCCTTGGTGGCTTTGGCTTTGCATAAATATTTACTGCGGAGCGGGGCTGGAAACTCCTCAATAATTCACGATGATTACCTACGAAGCAGTTTCTTAGCGAGCGGATTAATTGAGCAGTTCATTTTTTCACAAAGACGTGAACGGGGAGATGGGCTTCCTTGGCGTTAGAAATAATTTGAAATAAATAATTTATTCCACTTCTGATTCATTCACTTAATGTGCACTGTGTAACCTTCAATGCACAGATTATGTAAACAGATCTGAAAGTTTCCTGTCAGTCACTCCTTTCGATCGCCCTTGCATCAGTCGTCTCTTGAAAATATTGAATGTTTATAAAAGTAGGAATTTTTCATGCCTCAAATGTTAAGTTTAGGGAAATTCAATAATGCTGCAAGTGAAGAATCAACGAAAATATTAAAGACTTACGGAATTATAAGCTAAGAGATGTTAAGGCAATAATCAGTAATCACGAGAGGTATTAAATGGCACGGTATAGGACTACTGCGCCGATTGACCCCCATTAGCATAAAGGTACGGCACCACTGCGCCGCCAATTCTGTAGGGTCATTAGGCACACGGCACCGCTGCGCCGATGAAATAACGGGGGGTATCAAATAGACCAAGTTTGCCAACGGAAGAATGTCATCTTGGTTAAAGGGAAAAGGCAGAGATACGACAAAATTGAGAAAAGGCACACAACGTTGTCTTACCAACACTTTGGTACAAATGGCGCCAATACGAACGGTGGGGTTTGTATTTATGTATTTTTCAACTTCGGCGATTTTGTCGATTTTTTTTCCAATATTATGCATGTTTCGTTATTGTTTGAGCTACTTTCAAAATGGCTAAAAGCTGTGCAAAATCTGAAAAAAACGCTACAAAAGTAGGGAGGTGCTGGAAATGGAAATACAATTTACATGGGCTTTTAATTTTGATTATAAAATCGATTTTAAATTAAAACCAGGTGCGATTAAGCCATTATGGGATTAGTCCTTTCTGGAGGTGATCTACGGTCATCAACGCAGGTGCCCTGATCTTTAACGACATCCTTAGACCCAAGGCCAGGTACCTGTCCATCGGCGCAGTAGTGCACTGTCCAAATGGCACTAAGTTAATTTTTTGCACTCCCTTTAAGTAAATTTCAATAAATAGATAAAAATATTCGGCACCTACGTAAAAAGTCTTGCACCAACACGAATTGTTGGATTATCGACAACAATAAGCGCGTTCAAAAAGTGACAGTCGTCAATCGCAGCCACCGAAAGGTTCGCTTTTCTCAGTTTTCCATTACATTAATAAAAAAAATTGGCAGCCTCGGAGATGGAGGAAACTGCTACTTTTTCACAGAATTTGTAAATGTAGCAATTAACTTTAAGCAACTATTATACATATAACAATAATAATTATAGACAAAAGCCTAGAAGTCAAAAATTTATTTAAAAATATAAATCCAACTGTTCGAAGGGATGGGCCACTCCACTGCGCGTCGTGTCCCAAACTTCCGTTCTCACAAAATAAAATCACTTTTAACACGCATATCATACACTATTTTTTCTCCAAACACGATTAAAAACAAAAGTTTTCATATTATTGGTTGAAAACGTCCATGAAATTCGCTGTAAATATAAGGTATAGTGACAATTTGTCGCCGAGGCTTACCACTTTTAACACTTATATCATAAATAACTATTATGATATAAGTGTTAAAAGTGGTATTTTATTTTGTGAGAAGGGAAGTTTGGGACACGACGCGCAGCGGAGTGTGCCATCCCTTCGAACAAAATAAAATCACTTTTATCACGCATATCATACACTATTTTTTCTACAAACACGATTAAAAGCAAAAGTTTTCATATTATTAGTGGAAAACGTCCATGAAATTCGCTGTAACTAAGGTATAGTGATAATTTGTTGCCGAGGCTTGTTTAATTGTTGTTGCATTGTCACTTTTAACACTGAGGGCGGGTTGTATAAAAAATAATCCTGGGGATAATCGGGTTTTATGCAACGGTTTCTATGTCTGAGCGTGGTCTGAGCCAATCAGAAGACTCGTTGCCTAGCGACTAACCCCGGTATTAAATTTAATACTGGGATTATTTTTTATACAATCGGCCCTGAGTGTTAAAAGTAAATCACTTTTAATATTGGTGTCATAAAATATCATTTTTAACAATTGTCAACAAACGTTAAAACAACTGTTTTTAATAGTGTTTGTAGAAAAACATGTTTAATCAACTAAATTTAGGTATGTACATGTTTAATCAGCTAAATTTTCATGTTTAAGTTTAAATTTAGGTGAGTTACCTATAGGAAAAACCTGATGACTTTGATAGTTTTTAGTTTAATTTGTCAATGCACATAATTGACCTTTCATGTCTTTGTTATTGTAGTGTCCCGAGGAAGGCTACCCTAAATTAAATACAATTTTTTGACTCCGAATTACCTATTACCGACACCATAAAGGAGAATTCATTACAGATCCTTAATTACCTTGAAAAAATGCAACTTTTTTCTAATTTAAGCTACTCTCCATCTCTTATGGTTTTCGAGTTCACAATTTCAGGAAAATCGATCGACTAGTTTTGACCAAAAAGTCTAAGCAAATATTGGAATCTCTCACAACTGAGATTAGGTGGAATTTGAGAAATGCTCGGAAAAATGCGAAACAAAAACTTTTATAAAACGCAAATTTAGATCCGATAATGTATTTATTAAAGGCACTAAAATAGTAAGTACCTACTTACTTTTAATGGCGGGAGTGCTTATGTTTCCATAAGAAAAAAGAATGACCTCTTTAAAGAAATGAAACAAATGTTCCGTATGTGACAGACGATGAAAAGCGGTACCATTTTTCCGCTCCACCGAAGTTGATATCGCAAAACAAGCAAAACTTCCACGGCCTCCAACCCAACAAAAATAAATACAGCGCGCGTCGCTGATTAATGTGACAAACGAAAGATCATTAAATTTCCGGGTCAACAATAAGCGATCGCGGCAATAAAATAAATCTCTCGGATTTCCGTCCAGATGCAGCACTCAATTTCGTTGGCAATCCTCCAATGCCGACCCAAAATAATAACTGCCCATTGGTGTTAATCGGGTAAGGCAAACAGGATTCCGGTCCCTTGTAATTCGCCCCTGAGCCCGGGCCTGAGTAATTAATGCCGCAAAGATTATTTACGGGCGTAAACGTACGCGCGACTTCATTACTGGCTGCCTATGTTCTGCGTTTAATCTGTGGCTCACCGATTAATGAAAAATAAGCTGAAACACGATGAAACATATTTTGGTTTTGATGGAAATTCGTGCATTCGGATTATATTGTGGCGAAATTAAATTAATTTTCACACCTGTCTGGTGGGGTGAAGTTTCAGTTGTTTGTGAGGTGTTTTTGTTGGAAAACAATAATAATAAAACATAATGGAGCAATTGAAATTTGGAATTTATTGTTTTGTTGTGGTTGACCATTTATTGGGATTACTCATGAAAGCAAAATTTTTAGTTGAGTAAACATGCACAATGGTAATTCACGGACAGTCGTCTTCATTAAAATTTAATTTGCTGGACCTGCCAGATATAATGTTTACGGAAACAATTACAGGTGCCCTACCTAACTTTAGAGTGGGTATTGTACCTACATACTTATGAGGGGTGCACATAGGTACATCACTGAAACTGACAGGTAAATTATATTATAACGAGTGTTATAATTTCTATAATAGATAGCTGTTTTGGTAAACAAGCGGAAAAAATTAATTGTCAATGTCTTTTTGTGAGATTTGTGTCATTTTAGTGCTTACATTATTAATTTATATGTCGCTAACCCCGCTACACCAGAGAACTTTATTTACAAAGCTAACGCGTTTCTTATACCAAGTGCTCATATATCAAGGCCAAACTTGACCACCATAGATTTTCAAAAACATCGAAGAAAACGGTGTAAAATCAAGATTTTTGAATAATAAACCTGCAAATTGAACTTCTTTTTGCAATGTGGCGACAGATTGTAACATTGAAGAGATTTGAAATATATTAGGTATGTAAAAATAATTAAAAAAATTAACTTGCACAAGTTATTCGATGTAATTGATTATTTTATACATTAAGTGTTGAGCCAATCCAAAGCAGCATTTAGTACCTATCAGTAACCAATCAAATCCTGATTACAGTGATAATACTACAACGTCAACTTGACACTACTTACTCAATACTTTAATTTATAAAATAATCTGCAAGATGCGATTCGTAGTCTCTTGGTTGCCTTGTTGAGTCCTCATGGATGCACTACTTGTCAAATGGTAGATTTTTTTAGGCTAAAAAGAGGACGAGAGCTTGCTCGAGTCCTCTTTGGCCGAAGTTGACAACCATTCGGACGTCAAAACCCGCGGCGATCAAGAGACTACTCGTCGTATTACTATTGAAAATCTTGATTAACGGTCAATTGTGAACTGTTTTTTTAACTTTAAAAAATTCGTACTAGAATCCATTGAGCAAAATATGTATAGGTTTCCAATTAAAAAAATGTAGACATATTTTTTGAATTCCTTTCTTTCAACTGCCCCAGGCCAAATTACATAGGAATATATTGATACATAAGAGAAAGTGGACCATTCCGGGACTTTGTACTAACCCTGTATACCGCGCTATAATAGGTACAGGGTGTTTTTTAAACTTCCCATATTGAAATCTTCCTTTGCAAAAGAATACAGGGTCCTGCAACAGTGCGTCGGGCTTCCATAGCGCCTAAACCATCCGAGTTAGGAATTTCATTCAGGTACATACTTAAACTATTAATGATGGCGCATTTCAGGAAAATATTTTTAATTATACAGGTGGTCCGAAAAATTTTGAGGAATAAAAATCGTCTTTTTTTAAATGGAATGTCCGGTACATTTTAGTATATTTGCAAGCCCCTTAGGAGCCTTTATTCATCCCTAAAACATCACGGCTTTTGAACCTCTGGTTTGAGAGTAAAAAAATATTTTCAAAAAAAATGGGAGTTTACATCATTCTGCTTAAAAATTTCCCATTTACACAGGTACAGTTTTTATAAGAAAATAAGATTAAGACCTTATTGCAGAGGCTTGAAAACAGCTCTGATTCAATTTTAGTTGTTACGCTATGTACAGGGTGCTAACAATTCATTTTCAAAATTTGAGAATTTTGAAGCCATTTTTCTCAACTTTTTCAAATGGAACACTCTGTATATTTTTAGCTAGCGTAATGTAGAATTCATAAAGGAACGGTTTTTGGCCTACAAACATATTGGTTATTTTCATCCGTTTTCGAGTTATTCGCAAATATTACAAATTTTCTTGCTTGCAGACAATTGTTAAGTACTTACAAAGAAAATAAATGTTCAAAATGTTCTCTATCTTGGTTCAGGAACCATTTAATTGGTTCTTGAAAAGACATTTCTATTACCTTTAACATTTATTAGTATAAAAATAATTTGCCTTCTCCTACAAACAAAAATACCTAAATTTCAAATGAAGTTGTTAAGGAAGGGTAGTGGAAATGTCTTCATGAACAAATTAAATTGTTCATAGTACTATACAGTATTAGTCTGAGTGCTTATGTTGCAATTTTAGAAGTTAAAATTGTCTGCATACAAGAAAACTTGTAATTTTTCCGAATAACTCGAAACCGATTGAAAATAACCAACATGTTTATATTACAAAAAATATTCGCTTATAAATTCTACATTACACTAGCTAAAAATATACAGGGTGTTCCCTTATAAAGATTTGAGAAAAACAACTTCAAAGTTCTCAAATTTTGAAAATTAATTTTGAACACCCTGCACATAGGGTGACAACTAAAATTGAATCAGAGCTTCGAGCCTAGGTTCAAAAGCCGTAATATTTTAGGGATGAATAAAGGCTCCTAAGGGGTTGCAAATATGCTAAAATATACCGGGTATTCCATTTAAAAAAAGAGGATCCTGTATATTTAAATGAAATAAACGCAGATCAGCCCCGCATGGAGGGGGACAACCGGGCGTGTGTTCAGGAAATTCTCTTCACTTCCGGTTTAATCGGAAATTATCTTGTCAAAATAGCATACACAGATTTTCGGTAATAAGGCCGATCGATAATTTTTAACAAACACATTAGGCACGTGCGGATTAGGGGGAAAACAACCGTCCTTTATAAGACTCAAATAGCCTTGAAGAAAGGGTCTCCTGTCTTCAAAAATCTTTTTTCAAAAGTCGATTTGGTTTAAAAATTAATTTTCTGTGATTTAAAAAAAGATGTTTATTTTCAAACGCCACATAACAATTAGGTATTTAAATGACTGTGTTGACAAGGTAATTCATCATTATTTGCAATTTTGCAAAGTGCCGAAGTGACGCGCAACAGACGTGAGTAGAGAATTTCGATTTTTTCGTTTGAAAATAAAATATTGTATTTTATTCGGAGTTTAAGCGACATTAGGTATGTGACTCGTATGGATTTAACTTAAACCTCCATACTCCGTCACATCATGTTTTACTTAAACTCCTAATAAAATAAATATCTATTTTCAGCTTCCATCAAATTCAATAATAATTTACGTGCATCACTAACTTTAAGCATGGCATTAAGGCGTAAAAAGATATATTTTTTAAAAATCACGGAAAATTGATGTGTAAACCGAATCGACTTCTGAAAGAAGATTTTTGCAGAAAAAAGAACGATCTTCAAGACTATTTGAATCTCCTAACGATTGGTTGTTTTCTGACCAATCTCCACGCACCTAAAATAAGCCTTAAAAAAACAAGTATGGCAGCACGGTTCGAAAGTCAGAACCGTTAGATTTACCAGGTTCATCCAAATCGGTGAATAGGTACCCAATATTTTGTCCGTTTTTTTGGGACACCCGATACATCTGAAGAAAAATGAACCAGGAGCTTTAAAGCTGGCAGACCACTTCGATAGCAAACTATTTGAAGCTTTACTAGCAGAACTAAATATTTTTATTACGTTGGCAATAATTGAATGTATTCCTAGCTGCAAAAAAAAATTATAGAATGAGGTATGTATGTACAGGGTCTTGTTTATTAATGTCCTACTTTTAAATTGGAATATTTCCTTTATTACTTGGGATATTCGCCTGAACTAAAAACGGGATAGTAGGCCGTAATCCTAAGTTTTGTTCTGGACCTTACTTTCAGCGATCCGGATCTTAAGCGTTGTGGATGCAACTTGCTTTTTTTAATGGGACACCGGGTATATTTTTGCACGGATCGATAGAGAATTTTGTTCCGATTTCATTGATGTAGTACGGACGCTCTTGGGAAAATCGGGGGGTTACCCTGCACTTTATGATTAAGGGCTGGTACTTTGCACACTTCTTACCTAGATGCCAAAGATCACTTTTTGAGGTGTTGCCAAGTTTGAATTCTATGCGGCTACTTGCCTTGGCGGGTTGCCTATCTCTAGGGCGTACTTCCCGGAATCGCCTTTTTTTCCAGCTTTTTCGCTGTCAAGGCTCTTCAACGGGTCACCCAATCTCCATGTACCAAATTTCAGCCAAATCGATTCAGTAGTTTGGGCTATAATGTATTTTTAATGTTGTTACAAAATTTCGATTTTTTAATCCAAAGGGCACTTAATGCGAATGAATTTTGTCTTATTCAAAACCAGAATTTGAAGACCTTTCTGATGGTGACAATATAATTTTAAAAAACTTGTTAAGATAGTAAAATGAGAGTATGTTTAGATTTGAAAATTGATGTGCGAAAACGGCACTTTCCGTGTATCGATTGCCTTCAAAAAATTTTCAGCTGTAATACGGGTAATACAACCTCCATTTGCAAAATTTCAGCTAAATCGGTCCTGAGGTTTCGGCTGTATCGCGTTTTTAAAAATACGTTAAAAAATCTCGAATATTTGACTTTTTGTCAAAAAGGCACTAAAGAGTGAATACATTTTTAGAAGCAGAATTTGAAGGCCTTTCTTATGGTGACGTGCAAAATGGGGGTTTGCATTTTAAATTAAAATTCCGAAAAGTATCGACCCCGGAGATAGGCAACCTGTCACAGCAAGTGGTCGCATCCCAATGAACATTAGTGGCGACTCGAAGTCACAGGTTGTTTTATAGACTGTTTATAGTGGTTCCCGGGATATATAATCTAGTAACGTCAGTTTATAAAATTACTAATTGGTATCAGAAGTCTATAACAGTTTTAAAAGATCACTAAAAGTAACAATTACCTCTGGATTTATAACTTGGTTGCCGAAACATCATTGCCACCGTCTTATAAAACCTCAAGTTTCCGCAGCTAAATGGTATATAAGAAAAATTTATAAAGGTTACCGTTCCTTTTTTATATAACCGAAAGTAACCTGTTTTTATAACTGTCTTGATAGTTACTCTAATAAATTGCGAAAACTGGAAGTTATGGATGACACCACTATATAACACGGTGACAAATAGTCACCATCAAGTATTACATTTTAGGTATGTATAAGTTTGCAATACTCAAGACTTCAGGGCGACTTGGAAGCCTTACTGAGTTGGTGTAGGACGAACCGACTCGACTTGAATGTTTCAAAGTGCAAGTGTATGACGTTCGGCCGCAAATTGATGAATATCACTTTCCATTACAATTTTGAAGGCACTGTGTTGCAGCGCTGTAATGAGCATAAAGACCTCGGCATAATATTCGATTCTAGTCTGTCCTTTTCAAATCATATTGGAAACTTAATCAGCTCTTGTTATAAGACTCTAGGTTTTCTCATCCGCAGTTGTAACGAATTTTCTAATATGACAGCATTTAAAACGTTGTATTTCTCGTTTGTCAGATCCAGATTGGAGTACTGTTGCATTGTTTGGTCTCCTATTTACGCTGTTCACATTAATAGTATTGAAACCATACAAAGAAAATTTTTAAAATTTCTATCATTTAAGTGCAAAGGGTATTACCCTCCGAGAAATTGTGACCACTCATTATTGCTCAAGGAGTTTAATGTCGAGTCCCTTGAGTTGAGAAGGGAAGTATTTGCGTTGATTTTTGTCGTCAAACTGGTGAGAGGGCAAATAGATTCTCCTCCGTTACTTGAATTACTGCCTTTCTATGTGCCTTCTTATCCGTCACGTCATCAACCTTTATTTTATGTTCCAACTCCTCGCACTAATCTGCTAATTAAATCACCTCTCAATTTTATGTGTAGTTGTTTCAATTCAGTAGCGCTGAAATGTGACATTAACTTCTCCAGTCTTCACTCTATTAGAAAATGTTATATCGAAGCCTCGGTTAACTAATCAGTCATTGAGTACTTGTATTCACTTTTTCTATTTCTGTTCAATTATGTATTATTTTCTCATCTTTTGTCTTTTAGTTTGTCCTATAATTGGAATGTATAATTCTGTTGGGCAAATAAAATTATTATTATTATTATTATTATTATTATTATTAAAATCTTATATAACATTTAGTTCCTTTAGCAAACAATATCCACCATTTTATTTTATTTTCCTTCATGTCATATGCACATCATACAGTAGAGTTTCCAACGTACAAAATGAGTGCAGTGAAGAAAAGTTGGAAAAAAGTTAAAAGTTCAATTTTCACCTTACATAAATTTGAGGTTATGAGTAAACGTCGGTTGACTGATCAAGAACAGAAGTTTTATAAGATCACTAAAGGACTACAATCAGTAACGGAACATAACTTAAGGATTCCCCGATTCTCCCATCACTTCGAAGCCCCGATGGTACCATTAGTAATTTTATACCCCCAGAAGATATATAAGGACACCATTTTTTGCCTTTTATGGATACGTACCCTTACTTTAAGTTACATATATTACATTTCCATTTGTTTTATAACCGTACTCAAAGTAATCGTTGGTATATTAAGGTTGTCTAAAGTTTATAATGGTCCTGATGGTTTTATCGAGCGGCTGCCATGTTTCATTTGACTCCAGGTTGATTCAGAAATATAATAGGGGAGATCGGGGCATCATGGCCAAAAGCTAATAGCGAATAAAACTCTCTAGATTTCTAATAACACATTTTTAGTCAACATATCAACAAATTTTTAATCCAATTTTCCAAAGATTTCCGCGAACTTTAATTTTTAATTACCGGTACCTAATTAAAATACAGTACTTCTATTTTTGTCTCATGAAAACGGTTCATTTACATTTTCAAACTGTTTTGAAAAATGAATAGCATTTTTCAAGAGCTTTAATTTTATTTTTGATATTTTTTACACCCGGCTTATTTTTACATTTCTGGAATCTAGGTGCCCTGAATATCGTAGTGTCATTTTATTGAGTTTTTTCTTTTTTTTGGGAAACTTGTTTGTTGGTGGACAAAAATGCCAAGTTGGTGGTCTCATTGTAATTTGTAAGAAGAAAAAATTATCCGTTTTCATGGACTAGATGTAAGCGGCATAGTGCCGTTTTAAAAGAAATAAGTATCAAAAAACGTTTTTCAATATTTTGAAGCACCCCAAATATATGGTTTAAATAAGCCCGGCCCAAACCCAATTTTTTAAATTTTATAACAAAAGTGACTCCCATAAAAGACTCCCATAAATGCCTGTCACAGCACTCTAAGTCCACTCCCAAATTTCTCCAAAGACAAGAAAGAACTCACCAAAATGGTACTACAATACTTAGAATGACCCTTAGATTCCAAAAATGTAAAAATATACCGGGTGTTCCATTTACAAATTGAAAATTATAGCAATTTCCGTCGAAACCGGTAGTGATAGAAAGTTGAAATGTATGTTAAAAAATGGTTTCCGGTGGGAATATTTACTGATGAGGAATTTTTCATATTTCTATCTTAGATAATAGAAAAGTTATTGGAGCGTATATGGTCTCGTTGTCACCCGGTATGTTATATTCTATATGTACTAATAAAATATAATCATGGTTTCAAAAAATGACAGCGATAGAATTAATTGTTTAGACGAGGCATGATGTAGAATAAACACCGACGAGTTGGCGGGGCGTGCTGCACGACCCTTTTTTTAACATCAGAATTAAACAATATAATTAATATAATATTAACCGTATAAGTAGAGGACGCATATTCACGAAAGTAGATTATTTAACATTGAATAAACCATCATCATAAAATATTTAGATAGGTACTTACATGATCTAACATAACTTATTTACATATCAGCCTATGCTTCTTAATTATTTCACATGTTATAATAATAGCTAATTATATACATATTAGTCATATTTTCTTTCTAACTTCACATAATTAATATTAATAACTACAGAAATAACGCGGTGATCACTATAGCCCACGCTCCCCTACCTAATTATTTTCAACAGTAGTAAGGCCTGAAATTCTCTCAATTTCAATGGCGCATGAAATTTCAGAAGGCAGATCAGCAAATTACACGGTAACATAGAATGCGCCATAATTTTTTACCGCTAGATTCTCGTTTATTTCGTTTTTAATGCGTGAAAAAATGGTGAAAAATAATAACTTGTAGTGTCAAGTGTCGCTCATAGATCTGGTTGCTAAAACGAACAAACACCATTAATCTTCCGTAAATCAGACAGAGAAACTAGACAATAAAATAATTATGGGTGATGGGGTGATCAGAAGAGAAAGAGAGAAAACCAGAAAGCAAAGGCAACAGAAACGTTTCAGTTACCGGTATAAATTATGTTTTATAACGGTGACCAAGATATTGCGGGAACCCACTCTGGTAACCAATAACTTGAGCAGACTGGATATATAGCAGTTATATAAGGGTTGCGGACCATTCATTATAAATCTGTTTGTTTTATATGGTGACTAGTTTGTTGTCACCGTGACCCTTATATGATTCGCCACTTAAGCTCTTTAAGAGGTATATTGTGGTAGCAGAAATGTTTTGATCACCACCATCATGTGACCTTCAGTTTTATTAGCAGGTGATCGCAAAGTCGTGAGCACTTTTATAAACCAAAAAATGTTCATTGGGATAGGCTTCAAACTTGGCAAAACCTCGAAAAGTGATCTTTGGCATCTAGGTAAGAAGTGTGCAAAGTACCATCGCTTAATCATAAAGTGCAGGGTAAAACCCAAGAGCGTCCCTACTAATGTAGAGTAGTCGAATCTGGGGTTGGTAGTTTTGGAGAAAAAAAATCCTGAACTACGAGAAATGTCTGAGTCAAAATGGCAATCATGTTGAAATTTTTAATTTGTAATGCTTTAAGGGAGTAAATAAGTTACTTACTTTGTTACTATTGATAGTTTTAACTTATTTATTCACCTTAAAACATTACAAATTAAAATTTTCAACATTTCAACGATTTAAAAATGATGGGGATAGAAAAAGACCCTGTACAACGAACAGCTTAACAACTTAAGAATTACGTTGACACCATTTTGGAGCCAATTCACTAGTACCTACACATATGGCTGTATAGCATTTTGAAATAATCTACATCCGCCATATTGGATCCCAATGCTGAATACGGACATTCACACCCCTCGTGGGAGCAATTTAGAATTTTCAAGAATGGGACTCCACTTTGGTAAGTACTGTCGGTCAAAGAAAATTCGTAATTTTACGATCGCCATCTTGGAGCCCAATAGGCATCTTGCATCAATTTTGTTTTTGATGTTAAATTGAAGCTCGGGATATATGTGATCCTTCCAGATACCTTAAATTCCAATATCTTGTCGGTGGAGCTCAAAAAAAAATGAGAAAGTAGCATTTCCAAACTTCCCGCCAAAAGACCAGCCCAGCCATTCGAACATAATTTTCTTACATGTGACAACGTCGCTGTCTAACCTGACCCGACGTCTTTCATTCATAAATCTTAAATATTTTATAGTAGTCACCAGTACTCTTTGCCAGTGGGTACAAAGGTACAAGATGCCAACTAAAACAACTAATAACATTGTACTTACCTCCTTTTACAACGTTAGAGGTCACTTTTGATCCCTCTTATTGTCAACTGCCAAGGCTGACTTTTCAAATTAATTATTAAACGTCACCCTCAAATAAACTGTTGTCAGATTGCATCCGCTGTACGATTTATGACGTCACAAGTCGTACAACGGCGTTTCTGAATTATTTATTTATTTACAAATAAACGAACGTTTTTAAAATAAAATTGATGTTCGCTGACGATTCCTTGTATCTTTATTGATGCATTTACATTAAAATATCCCGAAATTACGAAATGTGCAAGTAGCCTATTACAAGTAAAGAGAAATGAAAAACTGTCCCGCTCTAGTAGCATTTGACTTGAGAGACGTAGGGCGCAGACTGCTGAAATTAAGTATGATAACGTCACTGTAAGATCTCGCTTTGAATAATAATTTCAGCAATCTGCGCCCTACGTTTCTCACGGCAAGGGCCACTAGATCGAAAAAGTTTTTGTTCAGACGATATTTTCACTTCAAATGATAAGAACATCCGCCATTTTGGAGCCCAAGCAATAAAACATTGTGCCGACAGCTAGGATAACGAAGATCCAATTTTTTTAAACTTTGCCTTCAAAATGACAGCCGGCTAGATGTTATCCTTTGTATACCAAGACGACGCGACCCGCCTGTCCCTGCACGACTGCAGCTACAGAATGCCTCAATACGACGATGAATTTTTTCGAGCTTTTTCGAAATAAAAACACAATGAATGCATTTAAACTAAACTTTATTCAAAACATCCTGGAAAATTTAAGCAAGAGAGATACGATTGGGGGTGTTTTCATAAAAACATTTGATCGATTCAAAAGAGGTTTCTTCAGGCGTGGCCTTCTGGATGGCGCACTTGGCGATCAACTTCTCTGTAAGTTCTTCGTTCTTGGTCTGAGCCGTCAATTTGGCCCTCAGCACGTCCTTCTGGATCTGTCCGGCCTCGTTTTGGAATCCCGCCTTCTTGGAGAAGCAGAAGAGGTGCACCTTGAATTTGGGGTCGTCCACGAACTCGCCCCTACGGGCCTTGGAGATGACCTCCTGGTCCACCCCGCTAACAGCCGAGCACTCAGCATGGAAGGCCTTCAGGATCTCCTTCTGCTGCTCGGTGAGAGCGATAGCCTAATCCCGGTTTTGGTTAATTAAAATTAATTTTAAATCTACTTACGGTAGCGCCGAGGATGGCGACGGCTGCAAAGGCGATTAAGAGCTTCATGTTCTTGCTGAGATTCGGTTTGTTGTATGTACACCTGGAGGTTCCAGCGAGATTTTATACACAAATCCGAGGCGATGACTCGAAGGATTTGCAGAAGTGATCGATTCAAGGTTTTGGATTTTTTTAAGTTACGTAAATTCTGCAAATTTCGGCTAGTGAATCGGGATCGATTTTTCAATTAACGCTAGATTTGTGCATGGATGAGAGGGCCAAGGATTTCGTGATTGTTCGTTTCCTTATCCGGCGCGTTGAAATTCGGGCAATTAGAAAAAACAATGCGAGAAGAAAGATTTAGGGAATCCTGCAAGTCATTGGACGTTTTTTTTTTATTTTCATACGTAAACAATAATGCAAATTGTTAATTGATACGTGCGCTTTGATGACTTGCCGTTTCCTTGTCCTAGATAAAAAAAATTGATCTAAAAACTTCGCTGGTGTACTTTTAAATCACGATCAGATTTTTAGTCGTCTCACAGTAGGTACCCCAAAATTTGGCGAAAATTCCTGAAAGTGCATTATGCTCTGTTTGCCGACACGGAAAAACAGAAGAAAAATCTGTAGTCAAAAACAAGCAGGTCGTTGTTGTATTTTGGGCTAGGAGGATTAAAAAACGGATTCCACACCTTCACGTAGGTTTTCTCCGACACTTATTCTTTGCCGTTTTATACGATTTTGTCCTGTACCTATAGGTGATAATTATTTTTTCTAACACCAACATTTTATACTGTTTCTATGGTGCATTTGAATTTGCTTCTTATGTTTGCTATAAAACACGCCGTTGACTATAAGACACGTCGTGCATGACAACGTGTTTTATAGCTATTAACTAAATTACATTTCTATAAATATTACAAGTAACATTAATTTATTTATCTTTTACATAAAAATTGAAATTACAATTATTGTAGTAAACAAGTCCTCCAGTAATTCCAGATCTAGAGGATGTGCTGGGTTCTTCGGGGTTTATCGTATTGATGGTCTTGGTTCTAACATCTACCTTCTTAATTTGATCCATTTCATTACAATTCACCATTCCATCGCTAAAAACCTTTCTTGCAATCTTCACTCTCTCTCCGAATGATTCTTCTATATAAGACTCGGCTACTTTTGACGATTCCCACCCGCCATGTCTTTTCAAGGAGGTAATATCTCCACCTGCGTTAACAAAAAGAGTTGCTGAACTGCGACGAAACGAATGACCACTATAACTTTTTGGATTTTCCAGTTTCAGGAAAATCGCAATCTTTTTTGGAATTTGTCCGAAAGAATTAATTCCAACAACTTGTCGAGTGCACTTGCCTTTATGGTATTGAAGAAAAAATCTAGAAGGTGCATTTTTGGGACGTAAAGCAACATAACGTCTGAACAAATCAATAGGGTTAACACCAAAACCTTCACTGACAATACTGAATCTTCTTTCCTTATGTGTTTTACTTTCAGGAATAGTAACGTTCAAAACATCTCCACAGTCCTCTATGTCTTCATAATTCATACTGCACAATTCTGCTTTATGACACGCTCCTCCAATTCCGAATAGTAAAGCGATCTTCATAAACAAATAGTCTTCATTTCCAGCTTGCAGTAAAAATGTTTCAATCTCTTTTCGCGACAACACCTTGGACTTTTTACCACGATAACCAACATTCAAATTCTTCAAATAAGGAACAACTGCACCAAATTTTTCAATATCCACGTTCTCTTTACACTTCAGAGTCGCTTTTAACATAGAATATTCTGGCCACAAAGATGCTGGGCACAGCTTTTGTGACCTCATGTCAAGATACGTTAAGATCACGTCTTCAGTCATTTCACCAATACCTTTTTCTGTCCTCCATTTTTGAAAACTCACGTAAACCTTTTCATACGCATCTTTAGATTTCGCAGGTAACAATTTTCCACGTAATTCAATACCTTTCTTCAATATTTCGTCCGGAATATTTTCGGACATTTCAACTACAAACTTTTTTCAAAATATGTCAAAATTTGTTTACATGATAACCATAGCAACCATGGCATTCTTTATTTTTACATACAACCATTCGCACGTATATTTTAAAGAAAAATTAAAATATCCTGCTAATATATGGCATTATATGGTTAGTGTTAGAAAAAATGATGAAGACAACACGTGTTTTATAGTTTAAAAATCTCGGCCTATTATATTTTCGCTCCGCTCAAATATAAACTACGACCTCGATTTTTAAACTGTCTATAAAACACTTGTTGTCTTAATAACTATAATATTCCTAAATAATGAAATTTTTTTACACACGTTTCGTTTTAATAACAGTTTAGCCCTCAGTTATGCTTAGTTATCGATATTTCTGGAATTGATACATTACCTACATTCCCCAGCAATAGTTTCTCGAAGGCAAAACTTGTGCATTTTTGCGCCTTTTTGATGAAAAGCTCAAAACATAGCATAATAATAGTATAATAAGTAACAAGGGACTAAAAACAGTTTAGTCCTGTGTTACTTATGCTATTTTTTCCAATATCGACAGACTTACTACGCTAAATTATCTTCTGAAATAATGTCACCTACAACATAATATTTACACAATAACCAAAACGCAGCCGTTTATTGTGTTGGTAACGTTACTTTAATACTAAAAAAAACAGGGAATCAAAATTTGTATTCCTTCAAAACCAGGGATTAAAGCTTTGTACTCCTTCAAAATCAGGGATTAAAAAATTTTAATCCTTGATTTCCACAAATGAGGGATTAAAATAAAATTCTAGCATACGAAAATCAGGTATTAAGATGAAAGGAAGTGGGTCGAGATTGGAAAAACTAACATTTGTTGTATTATCTTCTTTTTAGTGGAATTTCTAGAAAGATTGGTGGAAATTAGTGATTTTTTATTTTAGAGTAGTCAATGACTCTCATTAGTCTCATTTCACATTTCAAAGTAAAATTTCACAATTTCCTCAAATTTCCAATGAGGTTTGGTTTTGATATTAAAATTTTTTCAGTATTTTCAGAAAAGTGAAGTTTTACAATTTTCAACAAATTTTGTACGTTGTCAAAACTATGGAAAATCGGCGAGGAGATTGTGCTGAAAGTAACAATAAAAGAATTGTTCTTGCAGGCCGGTGGCTCAGGGAGGGTTGGGGAGGGGTAATAGCCCCCCCAAAGTCTTGCCAGTTGGCAAAATTTGGGTGTCGTCCTGGTGACAGTTGGCAAACTAAAACTTGGCGGCGTGTTTTTTCGAAGCTGAACCCGAGAGTTTTATAAAATACCTACTCGGATAGCGGGCCTGGTGGGCCGTGGACCTACCTAATTTTTGATAAAAATCCGTGATTCTTCTTATACAGTGTGTCTCATTTTAACTGGAACCACCCAAATATTTCGGTTAATTTTTACCGAATCAATGCGTTCTTTTTTCTGCATGTAGAGCTCCAAAATCTGCACCTGCGTGATACTTCAATTTTTTTATAGACCGAAATCCCAGCCTACTGCGATTTAATAAAGAGGCCAAAAATGACGAAATCGTATTAGGCATTGTTTTATCGAAAAATTTTATAAGGAAAAGTTGCTCAGGATGGCTCCAAATGGCTAAATCGTAAATTTCAGGAAAAAATAAAAATGTTGAATTTCTTGAGGAAGAATCACAAAATAACGAAAAGTTCAATATTTTTGCAACATAATGGGGGTGCTGTGAAATAAAAAACAATTGAAATAAGTTGATTTGACATTTACTATCGGCTATGGATGGATAAAACTTAACAATCGCAGAAAAAGTTGAAATTATTAAGACAGTGTAAAATTTTCGTTTTTCTTAACAATTTCAAGGGACACCCCAACTATAATCTGTTGCAATGTGCCACAGACAGCAAACATATGCGCTTCCATTGTTTTTTTATTTCACATCACCCGTTATGTTGCAAAAATATTGACGTTTTCGTTATTTTTATTATTCTTCCTCCAGAAATTCAACATTTTCATTTTTTCCTGAAACTTCGGATTTAGCAATTTCGAGCGATCCTGAACAACTTTTCTTTATAAAATTTTTTGATAAAAAAATGCCTAATACGATTTCGTCATTTTTGGCCTCTTTATTAAATCGCAGTAGGCTGGGGTTTCGGTTTATAAAAAAAGTTGAGTATTACACAAGTGCAGATTTTGGAGCTCTACATGCAGAAAAAAGAACGAATCCATTCGGTTAAAACTAACCGAAATATTTGGGTGGTTCCAGTTAAAATGAGACACTGTATAAATAATCGCCAAATCAGTAAAAACCTGCTTTACTATTTAAAGTTAAGTTTTTCATTTTCTTCCTTGCGTTTGTATTAGGGTAAATGTGTACAAGAGCACGCACCTAGTGGATGTTTGGTGATCATAATTTTGTTTGAACTGAAAAAATTGTTAGCTTTGTACCAGTACAGATCATAATCACTAAGGAACATCCTATGTAATTCATTTTAGCACAGAAGCTATTAAAAAGAAAGTAAAACCAATTACAAGTATTCGGACTTTATTATTTACCAACTTGATCACTAAGCAGACGTTTCGGGGACAACTCGCCCCTTTCTCAAGGCCCGAAACGTCGGCTTAGTGATCAAGTTGGTAAATAATAAAGTCCGAATACTTGTAATTGGTTTTACTTTGATAAATTGAATATGGATGTTAATGGTGAACAGAATTAAAAAGAAAGATATTTGCATTTACAGGGTTAAAGGTGCAAATTCGTACTCTTGTACACAAACCTGTACAAGGGTGCGTGAATGGAAGCTTAAGAGTGCGCATTACTTTCTGGGTAAGTTTTCTTGTAATGCAGGAGTAAGAAGAGGAAATTCTTGTACCACCCTGGTATTTAGGAACATTTCTACGCTTCAGTCTTTTTTTTAAAGTCAATTTGGGTATATTCATGTCTGCAACTACTCTTCTTTGCTGTCGCACCCTCGGCAATTCTACGTTTAGCTTTCGGCAAAGTTTTCTTCCGTGAAAATTAGTTTTCTGTGACTTTTTCGGTTGTCTGCTCATCACGGTCACAGCTCAATGACATTTGCAACTGTAATAAAAATAATTCATGCAAGTTTCACCACCACCATTCAAATGTGTATGCGCGTTTGCGCGCACTCTTAAGCATTTTAGCATTGCGCACTCTTGTACGTTTTTACTTAAACCAACTTTTGTTCAAGTTGTTCGTCTCTGCTTACAGTTTTCAAGCAAATGCTAATGTTTACACAAATAAGTAACCATGTTATCAAACTACTAGAGCCATCATAGCTAAAAATGTTAGTACCTACTTGCCGCTTAAACAATAAAAGTGTAGCTGGCAAAAATTACACTGTGACATATTTAAATGCCATTATTGGAAAAACTGTATTACCAGGTAGATTTCTGTTTTGGCCACAAATGCCTTTCATGTGCCTCATTGCAATTACTAGCAGTAAACATTTAAAAGATGACGCTAATATAGAAAAATCATCAATGCGGACTCTTATACAATGCGTGCTCTTGTACACATTTACCCTATTCTAAAGTTATGGGAAAATGTGTGTCTTAACTTAAAATCAAGATTGAAATTCACCCTTGTTTCGACAAGAGTCTTGACATTTAATTTCTTGTCCTGTGCTCAAGATTCACAGTTCCTATTGAATATCATTGACCAAACTTGAAACTTTGTAAAAAAAATGTTCTTGGATCTTTAGTTCTCCATTCACAAATAAACTGTAAATTTCGAAAGCTCTAAATAATATAGAGGAAAGAGCTGAAAAAATAATTTTAATACAAACGAAAAAATCTAAACCCCAACAAAAAAAATATCAGAAAAACCTTTGAAATAGTTTCGGGTCCGCCCACTTCCTTAAAAAAACGGAAAAATATGAATCTACAGCGTGCCCCAGAAATCTCGCAACTCCTTTTAATGGAGTATTCAGCATTAAATTCTGAGTTGATTAGTGTTTTTGTCCAATAATTCTCCAGTTATAAGAGATTTAAGAGGACCAATCAGCTTTCAGCTCTGAATTGCTCCATGAGGCAATTTAATGTCATGCGCTATTTCCTAGGTAACAAAATATACCATCCGAACACTCCATTAAAAGAAGATCGAGAGTTCTAGGACACCCTGTATTTTCGAAAAACCACTCAAAAATGTGCCAACGAAATTTTTTTTTATTCCAAGAGTTGGCCAAGTCCTGTTTTGTACCTTCAAGAACGCACCGGCTTGAAAACCTTATCAAAAGAAATCGAAATTGTAAAATTTTCAAAAAAAGAACATATTAATGGCATTTTGCTTTTGAAGTGTAGTCGATTTTTCTAAAGTCTCAATCTGATCGTAATGTAGTTACTTTTAGCGTAGACAGCGACTGATTCTAGCGCCATTTTGTGTCCCAGTGGCAAGCGGTCTTTCTGAAGTCAAGCCTCGGGTAATGCGTTAAGCCATATTGCATTTCCATATTACTTTTAGAATACTTGTAAAAAAAAATTGCACATTTCCAAAATTGTCATAACTTTAAACGAGTTGGGATATCAACCTGAAACTTTCACCTTCTTCTTGCGAGTAAAAAAAACGTCACTGCATTGGCTTGGGGTCAAAATGGCACGTTCATAAGAAACAAAGAACGATTGTAGCATTAAGTACACCAAAACCACAGATCTCCGTCAACAATTTGTCACCTCATACATATAAAATGGTGTTACAACTCTGAGGTGAATAGAGAACTTTACATTGAAGCAATTCTTTAATCTAAATTAAATCGGTTGCCAGTGTGACCATCGCCAAAGTGCGATAAGGTTGCTTAAATCGCTCAAATTACTTAAGGCTTTAACTAATAAAAAGTTTTGAATGCAACTTATTTCGCATTTACTTAAATCATCTAGTAGTAAAAGTTGTAATCGTCGTGTCCGCCATTTTGGAGCCAAACTGAAGGTCTTTTAAAAACTAATAACCTCATGGCTGAAATGGACAAAGGTTTTGTCATTTGAGGCCATATTTTAGGTTCTTTTTATTATTTACTGAGGTCTTTGTCTTTGTGAAAAAAAAACAAGCAATACGTTTTAACAGATTAATATTTACTTAATAAAAGGCAAATTAAATAAAATTTATAATAAGAAGAGACCAGTATCTTTCTCCTCTCCAGAATGAGTCGCCGATTTTGCAGGGCTAGGAATTAGCAAGGGCAACAAATCTTTGTTATCTTTCAGCACAGACAATAGTTGTGTAGCCCTCTTTGCTCCATCTACCACCTCACGGATGTCATCGTGTAGTCCCACCCTATTTCTGTGAATGCCCCTTAAATGTTCCCTCACTTTAGGGCCCTCGCCGGAGCCTCCGCTGAGGGCTTGGAAGATGGTCCCGAGGCCCATTCTACCACCTGAGGAGCATTCCTTGGAACTTCCCGTCTGTTCTTCGGCGAGGGTCTAATTCAGGGTTGCATTTATAAATTACTTAATTTTAATGAATTTCACTTACGTTGGCATCAATGATGGCCACAAAGGCAATTACGGCTAGGATGAACTTCATGATTTTTGATTGAGGTGCTATGGTGCTCTATGAACCTGGTCGATCCAGTGGGATTTTATATGAGATGACTGTGAGAATAATCTCAAGGTTTAGGAGATGAAATTTGCTAGTCACTAATTCACGTAAGTTTCGTTATAATATTTTATTACATTTTGCATGACCGAGCTGAAGGACTTACCTGAATTGCAGACGAAGCTGTGCACTGTTATTAAACTAATCATTTACAGTTCCAGAAATGTATAATTGCCATGGGGGGGGGCAGATTCAGCCAAATCGATTAATCGATTTCGATTTCAAAATCGAAGTCGATTTCAAAATCGAGTCGATTTAAAAATCTAGCCGATTTCAAAATCGAAGAATATCGAAATTGATTTTCAAATCGAATTTCGATTAGCTCAAAAATCGCGATTAATCGAAAAATCGAGTTCGATTTTCTAGTTTCACTAGCTTCATAAGGCTCTTATTGCACTCAGATTTTGTAAAACTCGGGCTTTTCGCCTACGTTGCCCAAACATCCTCGTGCGATAATAATTGGCCTTATGAAACGTCTTTTTTAATATACTATTTTTAGCATGAAATTTTCTTTAATTTTTGATAAATTGCGACAACAGATGGTGACAAATTTTCTAAAGCCTTGGAAATTTTTTACATTTACAAATGTATAAAATTTTCTACTGCAATACTTAGCCTATATTTCCCCAGCTAGAATCTGTTTTGCTGGCTTTGGGGAAGATTGAATCGATTTTCCGAAATTAAAAAAATTTCTTTTTTGGTCCTGGAATAATTTTGGAAAACGTCAAAATCTTTACTTTCACTTGTTTTTAAATTAAATCAAGCAACGGTAAAATTTACGAATTTCCAGTGGGCACCTAAACATTTCCTGTATTTTGCGTAATTTAATGTTAGATTAAACCGTCACAATCAAAGAGTTCAGGATTACTTTGGAGGCCTTCAACAAAGAATTCTGAGGGTTCGGATGAATTCAAGAATGTTGATCCCCGATAATTTTGCTTCCAACATTTATAAATCTTTTAAGTCAGGATGAAATTTTCTTTCTTTTTTGAAAAATTGCAGTAACTCATGGTTCCTAAATCCTTGGAAAACTTTTTTACCTTTTTCCTTCAAATTTTTAACTTCTACGCTTGCGAAGCAGTTACTGGAATCGATCGGAAAATTCAAGAAAATCGAATCGCCAAAAACATGAAATCTTTACGTTTCAGGGTCCTGAGAACCCAAAAAAGTGGTTTTTGAAAAAATATCTGTCTGTGATCACGCTGCAGCTCAAACTACTGAACGTATCGAGATGAAATTTGACACACATATTCAGTGGGGGATTTGTAGGTGCTGATTAGAATCTGGGCCACATCGGTTCACGGAAAGTGCCTTTTTGGCACATCAACTTTAAAAATTTAAATGCAAACCACCATTTTTCGCGTTACCATATGAATGCTCTTCGAATTCTGCTTCTAAAACTGTATTCACACTTGTGCCCTTTTGGGCAAAAAATGGTGCCGTGAAAAAAAACCTATGCATAACTGTATATTTTTATTACCGGATTTGATAGCTGATTTTTTTTTCAAGCCGAAAACCTTGTCATTTTAGTGGCAAAAGTGCTCTTGTTGCAATTTTTTCGAAAATTTCCATTTTAGGGACAAAAAGTCCCCATTTTGAGTTTTTCTTAGCAAAGGGGCATTTTTTCGGAAAATGTCCATTTTAGAAGTGAAAAACATTTGTATTTTAGATTTTAGTAAATGAGCGCCGGGGTGCATCAGTCGTCCAACCGCTCCGCACGCCCGACCTTGGTTAAATAAAATGCTACATTTACAAATTCTGTGAAAAAGTAGAAGTTTCTACCGTCTCCGACTCCGAGACTGCCATTTTTTAAAATTTTTTATCTACGACTTTGGGATAATTCATATATTAATGCACTCATTTTAGTTAGGTAATGATCTAGTTATCCCAATGAGTGCGGTAATGAAATGTTTACCGCATTCGTGCTTATAAATGCCAGAGAATTGATAATTATTTATTTTTTATAAACATTCATAACACAATTTGAACAGTTGTAAAGATTAATGCCATCGTTGCCATCGTTTAGCTGTTTTCACTTGCGTACTAGTGCAGCTGGAGTTGGTTACGGAGACGGAGGCATCAGATTTTTTGGATGTGGTTGCTCCATTTTCCCCCAAAATCTGAATTGCAATTTTCTTCTTATTCTCAGCGGAAGTCTCTATATAACCTTCTGCAACAGAGTCAGATCTCCAACCACCATGCCTTTTTATGTCCCGAAGCTCTGCTCCCGCATTCGCCAAAATTGTAGTGGAAGTGCGGCGAAAACAATGACCAGTAAATTCTTTTGCATCAGGCAGTCCCAGAAATTCCGCAATTATTTTCGGCATACTTCCTATTGTGTTGATTCCAATAGGCTGATTTGTGCGTCTACCATTTCTATATGTCAGGAAAAAACGTACATTGGAACAATTTTTAGGTCGAAGTTCCACGTAATTCCTAACAGTCTCAACCAAATTAATACCATCAATATTTCCAGTAGTTATAAAAAATTCTCTGGCTTTATTAGTTTTGGTATCCGGAATTACGACCCTAAAGCATGCGCCTTCGTCTGTCACATTATTCGTCTTCAGATATGTTAACTCTTCCCTTCTGCATCCACCCGCCAAACCAAAAATTAAAATAATCTGAAAATCAATTAAAATTAAAGAAAAAAAATCATTTCGTTTTAAATTACCAACCTTGATGCTTAAATATTTCTCATTCCCTGCTGTCTCCAAGAATTTAACAGTATCCTCCCTGTTCAGAACTCTAGACTTCCTAGGTTTATAACCCTTTCCTTTATTCTTCAGCAAGGCAATGAGATTGACGTATTTTTTTAAGTCAACGCGCTTCTTGATTGAAATTTCCGTCTTCAGCATCGAGTAATAGCACCAAAGCGACGAAGGCTTCTGGCTTTTACTCAGCTCCTCAAAATATACAAGCAATGCCTCTTCGTTTGTGGTATAGTTTATGTTCTTCGACTTGCACCACTGCTCGTACCTTTTAAAGGCCAATTCGTGTTTAGCCCGAATTTTTCCGGGACAATTCCCGAAATGACGTTTTCTGCTTCTTCTTCGATGTTAAAGGGCAATCCGATTTGGCCTTGTTGTTCGGAAGAACAGCTTGGTATTAGAGATGTGAGTTTTCATGAAAAGTTCATTTGTTGAAACTTTTCATGAAATGTTGAAAAGTTTCAAAAAAAAATGAAAAGTTGTCCTACGGTAGTATAAAGTATTCTGGAGAATTAAATAAATCTACAACAGCTGGAATAGGGAACATAATATAATATTAAATGACAAAAATAGTAAGTGGATAGGTAAACAGGTTAATAAGTCAAAATAAAAGCATTAAACATTAAAATTCATCGTTGTTTCCATTTTTTAAGTAGTATTTCATTTAATTTCACTGTTTCCAGTGCTCAATGGGTACTGATACTACTTAGAACGACTAGAATCGGCGGCGCTGTCGGTGTAAGTTTATTATTACCGCATTGATACTTTCAACAACTTTTCAAGTTTTCAAGAAAAAGTGAAAAGTTTCAACATAGGCTGAAACTTTTCAATGAAATGAAACGTTTTTGAAACTTTTCAACTGAAACTTTTCAAGCTCACATCTCTACTTGGTATATCCATTTTTGAAGCAAAATAGAACTTTTATAGGACTACAGCCGAAAACTTTACAATTTTAGTTTGTTGTTATTCGGTAACTAAGTGGTAGCTAAGGCTCGCTCATCGCCCTCTCATCTTTGATTTATTTAATATTTGGTCAGTGGGGTTTTTTCAAGAGAATGTTACCGGTCGTAGATAAAATTTTGTACGATATTCGTGGGATACTCCATTGTTAACGCACTATGTGATTGCCCCATCTCGGCCCACGGCCTCGTGAGGCAATTCTTCACAATACGTGCGTTAATAATGTGCATATCCCACTTATATCGTAAATAACTATTACTGCCCTAATTAGGCTATAATTCCCCAGCTAGGATCCGTTTTGGTGGCTTTGGGAGGAGATTGAATCGATTTTCAGAAACTTTTAGATAAGTATTGCATAAGTATTGGAAGAACGTCAAAATCCGCTGGACTAAGCTCTACTTTCAGTTGTTTTTAAACAAAATTAAACAACTAGATTTACGAATATAATAACGGAAAGATGTGAAAATCATTTCAATACAAATGTAAAAATCTGAACCCCAACAATTTTAAGAAAAATATATCAAAAACGTTTGGAGCCATTTTGGAGCCCAACTGAAGATATTTTTAAAAACTCATGGTCGAAATGGACAAAGGTTTTTGTCATTTGAGGCCATATGTTAGGTTTTTCTATTATTTCTGAGGTCGTTACGAAAAAAAAACAAGCAATACATTTTAACAGATTATTTTACATAATAAAAAAATTTATAATAAGAAAAGGCCGGTCCCTTTGTCCTCTCCAGAATGAGTCGCCGGTTTTGAAGGGCTAGGAATTAGCAAGGGCAACTAATCTTTGTTATGTTTCAGCCCAGACAATAGTTGTGAAGTCCTCTTTGCCCCACCTACCACATCGTGGACGTCATCGTGTAATCCCGCACTATTTGTGCGAATGCCCTTTACATGTTCCCTCACTTTAGGGCCCTCGCCCGAGCCTCCGCTGAGGGCGTGGACGATGGTCCCGCGGCCTATTCTAACACCTGAAGAGTATTCCTTGGAACTTCCCGTCTGTTCTTCGGCGAGGGTCTAATTCAGGGTTGCAGTTATAAATTACTTTTTTTAATGAATTCTACTTACGTTGGCATCAATGATGGCCACAAAGGCAATTACGGCTAAGATGAACTTCATGATTTTTGACTGAGGTGCGATGGTGCTCTATGAACCTGGTCGATCCAGTGGGATTTTATATGAGATGACTCTCAAGGTTAAGGAGATGAAAATTTGCTGGTCATTAAATTATTCACGTAAGTTTCGTTATAATATTTTATTACATTTTGCATAACCAAGCTGAAGGACTTACCTGATTTGCAGGTGAAGCTGTGCTCTGTTATTAAATTAATGATTTACAGTTATAAAAAAAAAGTATAATTGTCCATAGGGGAGGGCGGGATAGACTCAGCCAAGGGGCAGATTGAGCAGCTTTCAAATTTCCCTTTATTTTGCTTGCACTAAAAGCAAGAACGTTCGAGTGTAATACTTACGGTAAGCATAGGTCAGGGTATCTTTTGTATTTCCTACAATGGATCTGTTGTTAAATATTGTAATGGTAGCTTGAAATATTGTAAAACCATTGTGTGGTAAGGTCGTAACCCTAAATCAACACGTTTTGTTTGCAAAAATATTTAACCAGAAAACGTGTCAGTTGGGGTAGTTTGAGAATATACCTTTTGGTCCGGTCTAAATAACCCCATAACTCACTTTTTACAGGCCGTATAAAGGCGAACATATAATAGGAAATAAAAAAATAAAAAGAGTTTTAATATCGGAAGCTGATATCATTCGAACAGTCTGATTCTGTGATCGAAGATTGTTATTAAAAGATTGTTAAAATATGCTGCACAGAAGCATTAAACTGTGTCAACGAATTTAAAAAGAACTTTTTCGTATCTTCCCAGTATATCATCTAGCTGTCCGGTATACCTCTATATTCAGAAAATATGTGATAAGGGGTGGCTATGGAAACAAATGAATCGCAATATGTCGAATAGACGTTTGTCCAAGGTCCTTTCGTCAGATTGCGACTCATTTATTGCCACAGCTTTCCGTTATCACATATTTTCTGAATAGCACTTTATCTCTCCGGTATATTCACGTTCATATATCCCCGCATCTCTCCAAGATATTCCCAGTATGTCCTTGGTATATCCCTATATATCTCTGGTATATTCCTGCTCGTATATCCCCGGATCTCCCCAGTATTTCCCTAAATCTCCCGCATATATTGGGATATACAGGTTTTAGCTAGAGCTTTGATATTCGCAATGGGGCTATTAGTTGAGAAATGATGCGGATTACCAGTTACATCAATAATAATAATGTATATTGAGAAATACAAAATACCCTAATATACAAACTCAACTGCCATGACCTTGAAATGTCAAAGTTATGACATACAAGTCAAAAATTTTAAATGGCACCAGTAGTTATGTGACCCCTTATTTGAAAGCTAATTTCATTATCCATACGATTAAGTTAAAAAATTAATCGTTGATGTAGAATGAAAAAAAATCGGAAAATGCGCTACGTGTTTGATTTTATTTTCATAGCAGGAAATGCTGTTTAACGATAAATTGTCAACATTCAAATTAACTTCAAAGTTAAGATAGAAAAATTGCACTTGTTCTTCGTCGGTTGCCATACCAAAATTCAGCCAAACCGGCCAAGGAGTTTAGGTTGTAGCGCGTTTCCCCTCCGTTATTCTTAACTTTCGAAATTTTGGACTTTTCGTGAAAAGGGTGAATACATTTTTGGGCACCGAATGTGCTGATGAAAAAATGGGTGTTTACCCTTCAAACTCCAAGTAGATGTCTGTCTGTCTGTAAACACGCTACAGCTCAAACTACCGGGCCGATCTGGCAAAAATTTGGAACGTGAACATCTTATGGATCAGGGAAGAGCTGAAAAGGTTTTGAGCCAAATCGGCCCAAAGAAAGTGCCATTTTGGCACATCGACTTTAAAAATTTAAATGCAAACCCCCATTTTTTACGTCACCAAATGAAATTTCTTCAAATTCTGCTTCGAAAAATGTATTCACACTTGGTGCCCTTTTAGTCAACAAACGGCACCGAGAATAAACATATATATTTTTATTACCGGATTTGATAGCTGATAGTCGAAAACCGTAGTGTCATTTTTTCGAAAAACGTCATTGTAGTGGCAACAAAGACCTTGTTTGAATCTATTACAACTTACAACTTACAACTTTAGTGCAATTTTTTCGAAAATTGCCATTTTAGGGGCAACAAGGCCCCTTTTAAGAATTTTTCTTAGCAAGAGATATGATCGAGTGCCATTTTTTCGAAAAATATAATTTTAGGGGTGAAAAACATTTGTATTTTAGATTTTAGCAAATGAGCGCCGGGTGCAATGCGCACGATAGCATCAGTGATGGACAACCGCCCGCACACCCGTCCTTGGTTGAATTTAAATGCTACATTTACAAATTCTGTGAAAAATAAGAAGTTTCTACCGTCTCCGGCGAGACTGCCAACTTTTTATTTTGCTACCAAGCTTGAAAAAAAAAATCAGAATTGTGACTCAATAAATATTTCACAAAAAGATGTCCTTTTGCAAATGCCACCCCCTCGCAGATTTTTATGATTATTGTATTCATTAAGTATTGAACCAATCCAAAGCAGCATTTAGTATACCAGTAACCAATCACATCCTGATTACAGTGATAATACTACAACGTCAACTTGACACTAGTTACTCAATACTTTCATTTATAAAATAATCTGCAAAATACGATTCGTAGTCTCTTGGTTGCCTTGTTGAGTCCTCATGGATGCACTACTTGTCAAATGGTAGATCTTTTTCGGCCAAAGAGGACTCGAGCAAGCTCTCGTCCTCTTTTTAGCCTAAAAAAATCTACCATTTTTGACTCGTAGTTGACAACCATTCGGACGTCAAAATCCGCGGCAATCAAGAGACTACTCGTATTACTATTGAACAAATTAGATTTGAAAGAATAGATAACAAGAAATATGAATATGAAAGGGAAAGAATATTTAGTACTAAAATAAGCGACTCTAAACGACAGGTGGAATTGGAATAAACGTTAGTTCTGGATTTTAAAAATGACAAATGCGCGTGTTCTTTATAACTGTCATATAATGTAAAGAACAACTTCTTTTAGAGCATCACAAAAATTAATTTATCAAAAATATTCATAACAAAAGTTTGTAAAGCTTTAGAAGAGTTTAAAACGAGGGTTTTCTCAATGAGGTTTATATCTTGTCGAGATAATCTGAGGACTGAGGCCATCTCGTGGTAATCTGAGGTTATTTGTGGTAATCAGCGGTTATCTCGTGGTTGTCTTGAGGTAATAAGAGGTTATTTTACGAAATTTTTGAGGTTATTTTGAGACAATCCATGAACGTTTTATTAATTTTTTTCGCTAATATCTGATGACATCGTCTGAGTTTATCCAGAGAATATCCAAGGAGATCTCGAGGATATCTGTAGATGTCTGACTATGCCCGGTACAAAATCGGCATGAGCAAAATCGGCCCAATAATAATAAAATAAATCGTTCGGTTTTCTTGGAACGCCCTTTATATTAATTTCTTCTATGAAAAGAAAATTTCCTGTCGGCGGACACCAAAATGGTCGACCGACCTCAATCGTGAATCGACTTCAAACAAACTTAATGGTGGCAGTATGGGCACTAAAATGGTTACTTCAATATCTATTACCATGATTGAACCAATCCAAAGCGGCATTTAGTATCAGTAACCAATCAAATCCTGATTACAGTGATAATACTACAACGTCAACTTGACGCTACTTACTCAATACCTACTTTAATTTATAAAATAATGTGCAAAATACGATTCGTAGTCTCTTGGTTGCCTTGTTGAGTCCTCATGGATGCACGACTTGTCAAATGGTAGATTTTTTCGGCCAAAGAGGACTCGAGCAAGCTCTCGTCCTCTTTTTAGCCTAAAAAAATCTACCATTTTGACTCGTAGTTGACAATCATTCGGACGTCAAAACCCGCGGCAATCAAGAGACTACTCGTCGTATTACTATTGATTATTTTATGTTTGGGTTCTAAGTAGACAATTAGATACAAATATTATTAATTTCAATGGATCAGAGGGCTGTTCCGCATTTACTAAAAGGCAATTCCAAAGTCGAACACGCATACGAGGGGGTCACGCGAAAAGGACCCAGAGACAACGTTTTATTTATTGTCCGATTTGAATGATTCAAAAACCAGATGAAATTATTACAAAAAAATACTACAAAATAGCTTTGGATTAGATTTTCTGTAGCATCGAGTTTAACCTCAAATGATAGTGTAGGTACTTTTTAATTTCAAATGGCAATCTCTACAATAAAATAAAATTGAAGTTGAAAGGTTACCTTAAGAGGGTAGATAAATTATTAGCTAACTATTACTTCAAGTTTGACAGTTATTGGGTTCCAGAATGGCGGGATATCGATTTGTAGCAATATTACTGAACTCTAATAAGTCGCTTGCCGACTTTTTACCTACCCCTACCCACCAGTTGGGCTTCAAAAAAATTTACTAGTGGCAAAATAATGGAAATTGATTTTTATCATGGTCTTTTCTTTGTGTCATATTGCAGTAAAAATTTAAAGCCATAAAATCGAGTACCTGTTTGTTCCAAAGGGTTTCACTTGACCATTTTGACAAATTAGAAATGTGTGATATTGGCTGTCGCCGAGGCGGCAGCTTGTTTACAGTAGAGACAAGACACCGAATTGAACCACCAATAATTTATTCAAAATCCATCAATCTCAGTTCGGAAAATCTAATAAAAATTTTCCGCGAAACCTGCGTGAACACTGCAATGACCAGCAAAATTCAATTTTTTCCGCGTCTTAAATATTCATTATCTAATTAATTTGTACAATCGTGAGTACGAGCAATCCTTCTCTTAAACCTTGAGATTTAGACATTAATGTTCCTGCATTACCAAGCAAAATCCTCAGTGTCATCACGCTAACATATAAAATCCCGTTGGATCCACCACCCACCATAGAACATCATCGCATTTCAATCAAAAATGTTCAAATTCTTCGCAGTTGCCTTCGTGGCCATCATCGGCGCCAACGTAAGTACAAGATATTAAAATAATTGTTTAAATAGGGACGATTTAGGCCCTCACCGACGACGAAAGGGCAAGGATCATCGAAAACCACAAGGAATGCTTGACCGTCAGCGGAGTGGACCTGGGGGTCATCCTCAAGGCTCGCAGGGGGGAGTTTGTCGACGACCCCAAACTGAAGACGCACCTCTTCTGCATGTTCAAAAAGGCGGGATTCCAGAACGACCGTGGTGAGATTTTAAGGGACCCAGTGAGGGCGAGACTGGTGACCGAGTTGAAGGATGAGAAAACTGCGGACCAGTTGATCGCGAAGTGTAGCGTCCAAAGGGCTACGCCTGAAGACACCGCTTTTGAAGTGACCAAGTGCTTCTATTCCAACTCCCTGAATCATATCAGTTTGGCGGGGGGGGCTCGCCAGGCCAGACAGGGATGAAATTTTGTTACGCTGTGTCCATTCGATTAAAATGTGTTGTTTTCTAAGATTTGTTTACTTTTTTGACTGACAAAGCGTAGGTATTCGATTCTTAATGACGAGAAACCTCAAGTCTTTCTTTGCATTCAAAATTTCTAGAAAAATCGAGGCTGCTATTTTGGATGAAAAGTAATTTGATCGAGGGTCGAGTCGCCCTCCAGAGAGTCGCAGATCGGTTTCAGATTTATTAGTCCTCGTCAGTACGGCGACTCGACCGATTACGCTCGGCAGGAGATAGCGCCGATTTTGAAAAATAATGCCAACAAATTCTTGCAATTGATTTATTATGCTATTTCGATGGCAACAATTTACTATTATTACTATTTCCGCCCAGGTCAGGTGTTTTAGGCTTAGTTTTCTTCCATTTAAAATTTAAAATTCGGACTGAAATTGTCCCATATTCATGGTTAAAGTGGAATATAAAATGACGTTGTTAAAGATAATTTTTCCTAACTCGTAGCCGTTTGCTAAAATCGACAAAGAGGTATTTGGCCTTTTTGGCGTTTTATAATTATTTGTTGTAGTAGCCTAAATTTTGAGAAAAACGAACGTTATCGAAGATTAACTATTACAATAAATACAATAAAATGTTGTTGGGTCACAAGCGACGATGGGGCGAGCGAGCTATATTTCACGATCGATTGTATTAACATTTTAGGGTTTTTAAGTCGCCAGAATCCCTAACATACTGCTTCACGTGGCCATTTTGGAGCCCACCAGGCCATAGATGTTCCTCAGTTTCTAAGTCACAGCTAAAGTTATAAACGATTTCGAATATTTCGTTTCATAGCTAACGTTAACCTTGGAAATCCGTGCAATAGTACCTACATACCTAATTCTTGATTCATTTATGGAGATGAAGTCCTTGTTAAAGTCTTTCCTCTATTTTGGAGCCCATTAATTGTCAGTTTTGCTCAAGAAGAAGCGAATGTCACGTTTAGGTGTAGGGTGGGGGTAGTAGCAATATGATTTTAACTTAAAAGGGAAGCCTCATCATAAGATCTTTACCTAATTGCGTTTTGAAAAGTTGGATTTTACACAATTAGGTAAAATGTTGTACGGAATACGTTATGAAAAGCCTAAACTGTTTGACTCGCATAATGTTGCAAAACTCGCTATCGCTCGTTTTGGCAAATATCACGACTCATCAAACAATATAGGACTTTTCATAACTAATTACGTAAATAAGTATTACAATTTCCTTTCGACTGCCATTAACATTCCCTATAATACCTATTTTCAATATTTTCAAAAATATTAGAAATTAACGCGTTTTGAAGGTCTAAACAATGTAACAATGTTCAAAAAGACTTTCCCATTTTTCAAAAATTCTTCTTTTTTCACTTCTGGCAATTTTTAGGAATTGCCATAATTAACTCGCTGCTGGAACAAATTTCTTCCGTTCCAAATTTTGTTCTGTCTTAAAAATATTCGAAAATTAAACTTTTTTGTAAAACATTGACAATTTGGCTTGAAATTGAGTGGCGTAGATGCTATTTTGCCTTATTTAGCTCGCTGATGCAGAAAATTTGTGTATTTTTCGACCCATTCCCCCATTTTAAAACTTGCTATATTTTCGAAAATTTTAAAATTTGCCTTTTTCATACATTCTGACAATTTGACTCGAAGCAAAGCGGCGTTTATGTCATTTTGCCTTAATTAATTCGCTGCTGGAGCAAATTTTACCATTTTTTTCTTAATTTATTCCGTTTCAAACTTTGTACTTTTTAAAAACTTTAGAAAATCTGTTTTTTTTGTAAAGTTTTGACAATTTGACACGGATGTGAGAGGCGTATATCAGATTTTGCATTACGTAAGTCGCTGCTGGAGCAATTTTTTGTATTTTTTCGTCTATACTATTATTTTGAAACTTTGTTACTTTTTCAAAATTTCTAAAACTTTGACATTTTATATATTTCGACAACTTGACTCGAAGTAAAGCAGCGTGAATGCCATTTTGGAGCAAATTTTACCATTTTCTTTTTTCAGTACTTTTTAAAATCTTTCTAAAATTTCGACAATTTGACTCGAAGTTGAGGAGCGTAAATACTATTTTGCTATATTTAACTCGCTGCTAGAGCAATTTTTTGTGTTTTTCCGTCAATTCCACCATTTTGAAACTTCACTTTTTCGAAAATTTGAAAATATTGACTTTTTTCATGAATTTTGGGCAATTTGACTCGAAGCAAAGCCATGTCAATGCCATTGTGCCTTAATTAACTCGCTGCTGGACCGAATTCTACCATTTTTGCTTAATTTCTTCCGGTTGAAAATTTCTTACTTTTATAAAACTTTCGAAAATTTGATTTATTTTGTAAAATTTTGATAATTTGACTCAAAGTTAAACGGCGTAAATACAGTTTTGCTTTAATTAACTCGCACAACGAAGAGGGCGGCTGAGGGATTGGACATGTTTTATTTTTGGTGTGCGTGGGCGATTATGGCATAGTACCAACTTTCAAAAGGCTCCCCAAAAGCTTCTAATGGACGGTTCGTGAATCACCCTGTAGGAGGTACCACCCTAATCATTTGAACACGCTTTATAGTTCAAATCAGTAATTTTGGCTAAAATTTGGATTTGACTCATCAACTACGAAATTTCAAAGACGCTCTGGACATTGGGCTCCAAAATGGCGACCATGTGGCTATATGGACTCCAAAATAGTGTCTTCGTGTCATTTTGGCGCGAGATCAAAACTTTACGCTTTAGTGCACTAAGTTACTAAAATCGATAAAAAATCGAATCGGCAAAAACAAAATTCCCAAGAAAAGTGGTTTTTTAAAAATGCCTGCCTGCCTGTGTGTTTGTGTGCGTCCGTCTGTCTGTCTGTAAACACCACCATTTTTCACATCATTCTTTTTATTTGGTTTGCCGAGTTGAAAACCTTAGTGCCATTTTTCGGAAAAACATTTTAAGCGCTAAAAGCCCCTCAAGTTTTTATCGTCTCCGAGACTAGCAATTTTTTGTTTCTTTTTTTTAATTTACTTGAAATAGACCTGAGTGGGTGCATATTTCAAGATTTTAACATAAGAATTGAGACTCTGCAGAAATTTATGCAAATAGCTTCTACGAATTTAAAAAAATCCATATCGTAATTACAATAATAATGATCGGTAGTTCAATGGCATTTCTTTCTCGTGGCGACACCTTGAACGTTAAACTCTTACGTAACTACCAGCTCCCGACGAAAATCATATCGATTTGCGATTAACTGATTACCTTTCGTAACAAAAAGATCAGACGATTCTTCTAAAAATAATTAATTATTGTCGCCTCCGGCAAGTCTACCAGTTTTTCGACCTCTCATTTCGTCAACGTATTGCCCTCAAATCATATGTTTGAGATTTATCGCTGCTGACTCACAAATCGGAGATTCCCAAATAATTTTTCTTTACTAAAACTTTATTCAAAAAAAAAACTTCCAAAACTAAGCGAGACTGATATGATTCGGGGTGCTGTCGTAATAACATTTGATGGTTTCAAAAGCGGTTTCTTGAGGAGTGGCCTTCTGGACGGCGCACTTCGCTATCAATTTGTCCGTGGTCTCAGCGTTGTTGACCTCGGGCGCCAGCTTGGCCCTCAGCACGTCCTTCTGGATCTCTCCGGCCTCATTCTGGAATCCCGCCTTCTTGGAGAAGCAGAAGAGGTGCTCCTTGAATTTGGCGTCATCTACGAAATCTCCTTTACGAGCCTTGGCGATGACTTCCTGATCTACCCCGCTGATGGCCGAGCACTCCTTGTGGTAGTTCCTGATCTTCTCCTTCTGCTCGTCAGTCAGGGCCTAAATTCGACGGTTGAAAAAAATGGAAAAAATTAAAAAAACTGCTTACGGTAGCGCCCATGATGGCGACGACGGCGAATGCGATTAAGAATTTCATGTTTCTTGGTTGAGGTGCAATTGTTTTCTGCACACCTGACGCTTCTCCGGGGTTTTATATGCTTGGCTTGCACGGTAACGTTGGTAACGCAAGAGGCTGGAGATTCAAGTTCAAGGTTCCAGAGATGGGTCGGTTATGTAATTTCTGATGCGGTTTGCAGTTTCACTTTTTGGGTGTTTACAAGATCGAGATGGGCTGACATCGATTTGGAAATTATTTTTACTTTTTTTGAATTATTTGCGGAGCGGTGATGCCGCCAAGGATTCTTATAATTGCCTGCTTGCAGTGCGTCACGTTGAATATTTATTGATGATTATGTAAGAATTAATTATATGGGTAAAGCGTTATGCCAAAAGACCCAATAAACGCGTGGTCGTATATTAGACGTTTCATATACGTATTTTTGGTAGATAATTGGTTCCGGTATATTAGGTCTAATTGTTATACGTGTTGAAATTGGCGTCTATTATACGTATTTTTCTTTCCATATTCTATACGTTATTATATTACGAATAATATACGTAAATAAAACTATTATATTTGTACCACTAGTCACTTACTCGACGTATATTAAACGTATCGGCAATATCACGTTTTAACGTGAATCAAACATAAATACGTATATTTTGCTATCAAGCCCAAACAGTCCTAGCAGTTGTTCAGAGATGGCGCTGTCATCTCTATCGCCTTCGCCATAGTTGGTTGTTTTCGGAATAAGTAGGAGTTTATAACGATGATGAGCAAATTGTCTTCCTAGTTCCTTGGGTAAGTCACACCAAGATGACGAGACCTACTGTAGCTAAATTCCTATGGAAGCAACCATTATTGTTGACAAAACAATAAAGCCAAACCATGCAAGAAGATGTCTCCGGCATTCCTGCGTCTCACCTTGTCTAATTTTATATAGGGCGCGGATTTTATGCAAAATGCATATTGGAAACCGATAAAGATTCAAGGAAAATCTTCAAGATGTGTACGAATCTCACTAAGAGGAGTCATTTGACGTAATTTAAAATTAGCATATTTTGTATATTTTGAAATCTCAAGCATATTTTAGTGCACGGAGCATATTTTTTTAAAAAGCGGGTATTTTTGCATATTTTATGAAATTCCTATATTTCCAATTTCTTTTTCCGAATAGCTTGCTTGGCCAAATGAAAGAAGTATTCCAAAAGCGATACCTGTGAGTGCACGACCGTGTTTCGTTACCATTCCTTGAATTTTCAATCTCTCATCAGTCTCTAATTTCCCCTACTTGTAGGTTATTGATTGCGACAATTCGCCTATTTCTTGAGTGACGTCACGCGACGGCCATTTGGAGGTTCAAAACATTTTTATGTCTCCCTCTCTAGCCCATTAAAAAAAGGAATATCGGTCTCTGTCGGTCGCCTCCAAGTGCGCGCGAATCGCATTGTCATCCCTTATTTTTAACGCGTTCAGATTTAAGCATAATATGTACTCTTTTCTCTCAAAAAATACCTGGATTTGCAGATACCTACCTGCCAGGGTCGAATTGAAGGGGTAAATTAACTTATTGGCCACAATTTTGATTCCGTTATTTGTGAAGATTTCCTTACATTTATAAGCCACAACATATTGTAATACTGCAATTCACATTTTGTAAAAAAATGGTTCAATGTGTAATGTGTCTTTTCAGTTATCGGCATATTACGTGCATTTTTAGACATATAAGTGCATATTTTGTGCCTATTTAGTTTGTTTTCGATGCATACCTATATAATTATGCGCATATTTTGTCAGTTTTTTGTGCATACGAATCCGCGTCCTAAATATTAACATTAACTAATTTTCAATTATATTTAGGTTATTTTACTAATATGTTATAAGCATATTTATACGTTTATCATACGTATATTTTCAGTCATTTTTATGTTGTTTTACTAATATATTGTAAGTATATTTATACGTCTAAACATACGTATACTGGATGGACACTTATACGTATAAGTTGCGTACTATTTCATACCTGATATCAACGTATGGTATACAGAGAGGGGCAATTCACTCACTCAAATTGGTACACCTAATCTGGATTACTTCGTTATTACTGGGTACTAATCCCAGTAATTTCACGTATTCGCAAGTAATCCTGTTAACGCTAAAAGTAATCAGCTTAATCCTCTAGTAATTTGGTGCTCCAGTAGTAATTCTAAATGTAATCCAAGTAATTCTATAAGTAGTTCTAGTAATTCCAACAGTAATTCTGCCAGTTCTCTTCAGTGCCGCAACAATGGTATCTGGCGCCCGGGGCAACAATAATTTGTCGCCCCTACCCTTTTGGAGCAATAAAGCGCCGCAGGCGAAAATTTTTGAAAATTTCAAGGTCATGCATTTTCCCAGCACTTCAGAATACAAATGCAAGGAAGAAAATGAAAAACTTAACATTAGTAAGGCAGATTTGTTACCGATCTGATGGCAATTATTAATATAAAAAGAAAAAGGGTGATTACAAACAAGAAATTTCACAGATTCTCCAGATATTCTATACTGGTGATTTATTATAGTAGGTAGATGCGGTTTTGTATATTTGATTACGAAACGAACTCGAGAGATGACAAGTAGATCGTGGCAATGGTAAAGACAAATTAAAAAAAAAAATCAACAAATGGGGCGCCTTCAGCGCCCCCTCGTCTTGGCGCCCGGGGCCGTTGCCCCTCTCGCCCCCCCCCTTGTTGCGGCCCTGGCAGTGCCGCAGCAATGGTATCTGGCGCCCGGGGCAACAATAATTTGTCGCCCCTACCCTTTTGGAGCAATAAAGCGCCGCAGGCGAAAATTTTTGAAAATTTCAAGGTCACGCATTTTCCCAGCACTTCAGAATACAAATGCAAGGAAGAAAATGAAAAACTTAACATTAGTAAGGCAGATTTGTTACCGATCTGATGGCAATTATTAATATAAAAAGAAAAAGGGTGATTACAAACAAGAAATTTCACAGATTCTCCAGATATTCTATACTGGTGATTTATTATAGTAGGTAGATGCGGTTTTGTATATTTGATTACGAAACGAACTCGAGAGATGACAAGTAGATCGTGGCAATGGTAAAGACAAATTAAAAAAAAAAATCAACAAATGGGGCGCCTTCGGCGCCCCCTCGTCTTGGCGCCCGGGGCCGTTGCCCCTCTCGCCCCCCCCTTGTTGCGGCCCTGGTTCTCTTTTATAAACCGAATTAAGAATGGTGAATCGCATGGAAAAGCTGATCGCGTTTGTAATGCGCAAGCGCAGTGGTTGAACACGTTTGGTAATTCCAAGGGTAAAGCAGGTAATTCAAGAGCGTAATCTAAACAATTCCAGTAATTCGGAATGTAATTTAGGTAATTCCAAAAGTAATCCTGTAATTACGACAGCAACTACGCCAGGTAATGGGCATGCGCAGTGGTTGAACACGTGGAAATTCCCAAGGAAATTCGGGTTATTTAAAATGTAATTCAAGTAATTCACGAGTGTAATACGAATAATTCTAGTAAGTCTGAATGTAATTTAGGTAATTTTTGGAATTCCACGGTAATCCTAACTCTGATCTTGGTAATCTAAACAATTTGTACACCTAACACTGTGAATTGCCCCTCGGTATACAGGGTGTCTTACGAATATGAACCTATGGAACGACTAAGTAGGGTCCAACTTTGAAATTTTAAATAGCAACCCCAATTTTTCATTGCAGATTCGAATAGAGGATGAAAAATTAAGTCTAAAACACGTAACATGTGACTCGCTTGGGTTTTATTAACATTTTTAGAAGAAAAATGCGCAAAGCAGAGCTGTGGGAAAATGGCTATAACTTTTAAACCACAACCATTAAAAAGAATAATGGCACACCTTTGTAAAGTAGAAAGACTGTTCTACGTTATGCATGCCAAAAGTTGATCCATTTTGGACATTTGAAACCCGAATAACATTTTTTTCTTAAATGACAGCCTACAAGTTTTTCTACATGGATGGGTGCAGAATTGTATCCTTTCTTCAACGGTACCCATAAAGTGTCAAAAAAGAAACGAGTAAAATCGCTCTTTTTTCCATAAGAAAAATTTTTATTCGGGTTTCAAATTTCCAACATTTCAATTTCTTTTCTTCCTACACTAACTGAAAATGACATTTTCGGGACTCAGGAGGGCTGTGAAAGGACCGCTTCTCACGGCTAGTCGTGTAAAAATTATACTAACGGCTAGGCGTGTAAAATGGACAATATGGCGACGGCGATTGGCGTATGAAGGAACACAGCACGCGCGATTTTGCCAAATTTAAATTGTAGGACTTGACGTCTAGATTTTCTTGATCTGTCACTTAGGTTCTCAAATTTCAAAGTTAATTATTTATTTATTTTTAACTGGTGTGGGAAGAAAAATGTTGTATAAACCACAGCGAAAAAGTGGTTTTACGCGTCTCAGGAAATGGCCAGTCTCGCCTACGCCTCGACTGTCCATATTTTCCTTCGCCGCGTAAAACATCACTTTCATGCTTTGGGTTATAAACTACTATTAAATCGACTTTGAATCAGCTTTCCTATTGTAAACGTTTGTAACCGCGTTCAATGGGGGAGGGTTCCAGTTCTGTGAGAAATCCCAGAAGATTCTTGGCAAAAAAACGAAATCCGAAATTTTCTAGACCTTTCTGCAAAAATCTTGTATCTCTAAAACTGCTGACTTGGTACTGCTATTCTACACAGCACTATCGAAGAAGTCAACGAGGTTATCAGTTTTTCGTTTAACGCAATTCCAAGCCTAATAATCGAAGCCCAGTCACTGTCAAATCCGCGATGAAAGTGCAATTTCTCCCAATTCTTTTAATTTCCAACGTCTTCTGCGTAAGTACCACCCTCCAAACCACGTCATTTTTATCATCAGACATTTCAAAATGATTTTAGGGAGACGTTGGAAATTTGTGCACGATTTGCGTCATTAAACGAGGTCATCTACCATCTCCCAGCTGATCTGCTGGTAAAATATATCATGGGCAAAGCGGTACTTTGCGCGTACCGGGAGTTTGGAATCATGGATGATCATGGCAATGTTAATGTTGAAATGGTGAAATCCTTGTATAGGGAATCGGTATTTGAAGATGAGTCTTTAATCATTGCAGAGAACTTAAATAAGAAGAGTGGTACTGGTCAAAACCAAGAAGGCAGTGGTTCTGCTGAAGCCAACGAAGAAGGGAGTGGTACTTCAAAGAACCAAAATTATAAAGAGGATACTAGTGGTTTTGTCTTTAAACATAGAAGAGCCATAAAAGAGGCTGCGATCAGCTGTGCCGTAAAGAAGAGTACTCCACAGAGTACCGCCTTGCACCATCTGAACTGCATGAAGGAGCATCTTGGAAAAATATTGACATTTTGACACCAAAATTGTGGTCGAAAGGAAGAACAAATCTTCACTTTTGACTAAAAAATAAAGGCCATCCAGCCTCGTTAGGAAAAATCCTCGTTTCAGTTTCCATCTCATTAATTCCACTGTAATTAATTGCACAATAGCTTCCTGTGGCCTGCGCCAGCACTTTCATGATAATTATTGTTATTTTTTCAAGTCTGCTTAGGTTAATAAATGACGAAGCGAAGTGTTTAACAATATGCAATTACGTTCAATGCCATGTTTGTTGCCATTATTAGGTTCGTTTTCGCAGAAGTGAGTCTTCCGCGTGAAAATACGATCGCATCGCTTGTCTTATGCAAGGTTAATGAGAGATTTGATTGTTTTGCTGACTCGCGAAATCGACGATTGCCTTTCTTATTAGATGCGAGCTCGATGGTCGACCGGTGAAAAAAGGGACTTTGGACTTTGACTCTCTTCCGAGACGGGATAATTAATTCTAATTCGGTGTAGGTGAGAGACAGTGGCGGCGACAATACAACTATAATTTTACTGACAGAATATTATTTACAACGAGGGTGTTAGAGGGTTAAACCAGTGCCGGAATACATTGAAAGATAAAGTACTTAGTGTAAAATATTATAAAATTAAATGGCTTGACGTACCTACATAATGCTGTTAGGGTCTGGGTACAACCACTTCAAGAAAACAAAAGATCTAGGAGAAAAGTCATATTTGTAACTTGACTGATTCTGTTCTGAGGATAAAATTTTGTAGAAAGATGTTTAATTTGGGCTCTAAAACGGAGGAAAATTTGAATTTAACGAATTAATAGGCTGGTAGGTGTTATAAATGATATTCACACCTTAGTCAGGAGGGGTGGTTTACCTAACTTTGAATTATTGTTCTAATTGAAAGACCTTTTAAAATGGGCTCTGACGTGTTTTTTCATTTTCGAATATAACCAGTGCTAAGGCCATAAAATGAAATTTTAATTTTCTTGACGTATGAGCTACATATATAATTTTTTAATGGAAACAATAAGTGACAGAACTGTCATCTGTTCTTCGACCAAGAAATTGTACAGAAAGGTGAGATCGCTGGCACATAGGTCATAATTTCCTAAAATAGCTTTTTGGCGTGGAATTACTTAATAAAATCTACATAAAATCTAAAACAAAAACGATGGATCTCAATCAAATTTGATTAATTTTTCGAATCATACCAATAATACCAATAATAAAAGAAAATGACATACCGTAATGGCAGTCCTTGGTAGGTATACCGGGTATACCGGGAAACGAACCAAATTTTATTTTTTTTAATTGAAATCTAAAGGCTGGCCCATAAAAAACCGGATTTTTTTGTTTTTGAATATCTTCGTTAGATTTTGTATGATATTTTTCAATCTTATGCTCGACGTAGCTGAGGGTTGAAATTGTCGATGCCATTCATCAGATTTTAATTTGCACCATCAGTGTCTTCCTTAAGAACGTGTAATTTAACACCATTATTTACGCCAATGGGGTGGGGTTACAATTTGACGCATCACAGAGACGTTCACACATGATCAAAACCTGTTTTTTCCTCTTTCCAAATTAACTTCCAGAAATAAAAAATTGATCATTCCCTCAATTTTTTATGAATTTTTTTGAAAAACGTTAATTTTCGTAATTATCACAAATTGTGAAAGTAGGGAACGGAGGACTCTTTTTTTTGTATCTTAGTTACTTTCTATCCAATACATTTGAGATTTATTCAGGATGTAACCAAGGGGTGGACCTTTCGATTTCTCTCTTTGGGCTACAGATAGCACCATCATTGTCCTACTTAGGAAGGTCTAACTTAACAGAAAGCCCATTCCTATTGGTCTAAATCATTTAGACTAATAGGGATGGCCTTTCTCATTGACATATGACAGTGGCGTTCACGCATAATTAAAGCCCGGTTTTTTTTGTCTAATATGGATGTCAAAACTAAAATTACGTCAATTTTCTTGCAACAGTCTTTTTATAACAAATTGTGTTTTAAAAGGTAAATCGAGTAGTTTGATTTGTTGCTATGGTTATGTTGCATACGATTGGACGATGGTCAAATCATGCCTTACTTAAATGTTTAATTTTTTGTTTTCTAATTTAATTAAGTACTCTAAAAAGTGTTATTGCATATGTGCCATTAAGGAAATACATATGGTGACAAATTAAGGAAGTTAATAAAACAATAAAATAAATGAAATCTTATTTTGCAAATAGGAAAAGACGCGCTTTACTCATGTGCGAACGTCTCTGTCACGTCAAATGATAGTCGCACCCCATTGCTCTAAATAATGCTGTTAAGTTAGACCTTCTTAAGAAAAACAATGATAGTGCTATCTGTAACCCAAAGAGAGAAATCGAAAGGCTCACCCTTTGGTTACATCCTGAATAAAACTCAAAAGTATTGGACATAAAGTAACAAAGATACAAAAAAAATTGTCCTCCGTTCCCTTTCACAATTTGTGATAATTACGAAAATTAACATTTTACAAAAAAATTCACAAAAAATTGAGGGATTGATCAATTTTATTTCTGAAAATTAATTTGGAAAGAGGAAAAGACAGGCTTGGATCATGTGTGAACGCCTCTGTCATGCGTCAAATTGTAACCCCACCCCATTGCCATAAATAATGGTGTTAAGTTAAACGTTCTTAAGGAAGACACTGATGGTGCAAATTAAAATCTGATGAATGGCATCGACAATTTCAACCTTCAGCTACGTTGTGTATAAGATTGAAAAATATCGTACGAAAACTTTCGAAGATATTTAAAAACAAAAAAAATCCAGTTTTTTATGGGCCAGCCTTTATATCTTTCTAAACGGATTCGGAATCTACAAAAAATCAGTGAAAAACGCAAAAACACGTCAGCTCTGATTTTTTGTTGCAAATTCAACTGTGCAATCAAGTTTTTCTTGATTCATTTTTGGATTTTCAAAAATTGTGGAAAATTATTAAAAAATATGGAAAATCTAAAAAGAAATAAATGAAACGTAAATGGGCAGTTCCATTTGTATAAAAAAAATAAAGTGTTTGAATTTTTTGTAAATTTAATTTTTTAGCGATTCCTTTAAGGTTTTTGAAAATTTAGGGTGGCCCTGACTGCCTTTCCAGTCAAATGACTGGACTTGAGAAAAATTTGTTTCTACTGGAAAAAATAATACTAAGGTCGTTTGCGGTTAAACCGGAAGTGGGAAAAATCATCTACTAACTTCGGTATCTTCCTGCTAATGACTGCAGCAAAATTTGAAAAGGGTAACTATCATGCTTTTCAAGATATCATATTGAGAGGTGGGCCCCTTTAAAAATCCACATTTTTATCAACTTTAACAAAAGTTAACAAACCACAACAAAGCAGTTTCTTAAGTTCATTTTTGTGTAAAGTTGGCAACACCTAAACCTGTTTGTTATTGTTAGAACCGACTCCAGAAAAATTATAATATTGGCCGTAACGAGAATAGTGACATTGATTTTCACACTATCACAATTTTTCTACGCTATAATACTGTATTTATTATTTTTAAAAGCTTAATATAATTGTAAAGAAAAAATAACATCAGAAAGTTAATATTGGCAGCACTGATTTATGTTATTTTTTTGTAAGAGACTTGCGTCTGTCTATGAACGGTAACCATCAACATCTCTCACTTGGCAACATTGTGTAATTTATTATAATTAATCTCAAAGCAAGCCATCTCCGATTGAGTCGAATCAAGAATTTGCCAACGGCTAGAAAAGGTGCTTAATTTGAATACTTGCAAGGCTGGCAACACTGTAGAAAATTGCTGGGTTTAATTCTTTGGAGCAAAATAGCAGCAGTAAAATAAAACTTGTTTTTTGTGATTTCCTAGTCCCCATTTTTCATAACTGATGATAACTAATTATTTTTTTCTACGAACACTATTAAAAACAGTTGTTTTAACGTTTGTTGACAATTGTTAAAAATGGCATTTTATGACACCAGTATTAAAAGTCATTTACTTTTAACACTCAGTGTTAAAAGTGACAATGCAACAACAATAATTAAACAAGCCCCGGCAACAAATTGTCACTATACCTTAGTTACAGCGAATTTCATGGACGTTTTCAACTAATAAAATGAAAACTTTTGCTTTTAATCGTGTTTGTAGAAAAAATAGTGTATGATATGAGTGTTAAAAGTGATTTTATTTTGTTCGAAGGGATGGGCCACTCCGCTGCGCGTCGTGGCCCAAACTACCCTTCTCACAAAATAAAATACCACTCTTAACACTTATATCATAAATAACTATTAAAGCTTTCATATATTTTTTTATATGTTTTTGTTTTAACTTATCATCGTTTTATATCTTTTCAATTTTTCAACTAAATTTTTTGAAAACTTTCTAGGTACATCAAATTTCTCCAAATTCTTTAAATAATTTTAGTCACGTACAGTATGTACATCGATAAATTCTAGGGGGTAACTTTCACCGTATTCTAAGACAAAAATTTCTGACGGACTATGTTGTAAAGTTCTTAGGTTCCAAGATACAGGGTGCGCAAACTTTGAAATATTCCTAAATTTAAATTTTGTGTTTTTTTGGTATTTTTGGCAAGTTCGACTCATTATGAACGAGAAACGACAGTTAACGATTTGGTGCCGTTTTAACAAGTCAATAGTAAATACCACTCATATTTGTAAAAAAATTGCACCTGGTTACCTACACTTACGCCCCTGCACGTGGTACAAACTTTCAGAATACTTTGCGGATTGCTTCTTATGCACGCATATCTTTCATAAAAATATCTTGACGCGTCTTTGAAATATTAGAAATATTTTTTTTGGAATTTGCACCCCCTGCAGCTTGGAAACTAGGCACTTTAGGATGTCCATAGGAAGTCTTGGTATTAGAAATTTACCGGTACTTAGAGAACAGCCCTGTATATATAGCGGATTCTTCAAAATTTGCGATTTAATTTTTTTTTTGAACTACAAGATATAAAAATAGCTTTATTTCAGGGTTAGGGGGGCACCTAAACCCGTGCAAGGTGTGCCTAATTATACAACTCACCCCCCTAACCCCCGCCAACTTCAGCTTCAATACCAACCGAATGCTGCAAAAATTTTAATATTTCGTGAGGCCTAGCGCATCTTTGGTCAAAATTTAAATTACCTTAGGACCTTTTGTTTTAAAGCATATAAAACTCCCTGTGAGCCTATTCAAAACAATTTGAAATTAAAATTATTCATTGTTTTTGAGTCTTTGACCCTATTTTGCCATTTTGTGGCTTTTTTCATTCTTTTATTCTCAGTTTTTCTAATATTCTTACATTTCCTGAACTCAGATCAATTTCTCAGCCATTTTAGCAATTTTTTAACCTCCCCACTCCACTTCACCATTTAAAAAAAAGGGAGGTTACTGCAATCACTAAAATTGACCAAAAATAAAAAAAAAAATGTCAGCAGAGAAGCGGCTGGAACCTCCCCAACGCGTAGGTCTTTGATTTCCGTGACTTGTGTTTAAGATTTTAAAGTTGATATGCCTAAATGGCACTTTCCGTGGGCCGATTAAATCCAAAATTTGTTCACCTCTTCGACGTGTAATACAATCCCCATGTGCAAAATTTCAGCCAAATCGATTCACTAATTGGGCTATAATGTATTTTTAGTGTTATTAAAAAATTTCGATTTCTTGACCCAAAGAGCACTAAATGCGAACGAACTTTGTCTTATTTAAAACCAGAATTCGAAGACCTTGTGATGGTGACAATAAATCTTTCAAAAACTTGTTTTGGATGGTTAAATGAGAGTAATTTTAAAGTTGGAAATTGGTGTGCCAAAACGGCACTTTCCGTAGGCCGATTGAATCCAAAATTTGTTCAGCTCTTCGATGTGTAATACAATCCCCATGTGCAAAATTTCAGCCAAATCGGTTCAGGGGTTTGGGCTGTAGCGCGATTTTAAAGTCCGATAAGAATCAATTTTTTTTTTATTTTTGGTCAAAAGGGCACTAAGAATTAATGCATTTTTAGAAGCAGAATTTGAAGGCCTTTCCTATCGTGACGTGAAAAATGGGGGTTTGCATTTAAAGTTTAAAAGTTGATGTGCCAAAATGGCATTTCTAGTTGCACGATTGGCTCCAAAAGCTTTTCAGATCTAAGTTGGGTTATCACATGCACACGTACCAAATTTCAGCCAAATCGGTCGAGTACTTTGGGCTGTGGCGTGTTTACGAACGAACGTACGTACGAACGTACGTACGAACGAACGTACGTACGTACATACATACAGACACATTTTAAAAACCACTTTTTTGGGTTCGTGAGACCTCAAAACGTATAGATCCGGTCTTATCTCGAATTCGAAAATTTTAGTGATTGCAGTAACCTCCCTTTTTTTTTAAATGGTGAAGTGGAGTGGGGAGGTTAAAATTGATTTTTATCGGACTTTAAAATCGTGCTACAGCCCAAGCCCCTGAACCGATTTGGCTGAAATTTTACACATGGGGATTGTATTACACGTCGAAGAGCTGAACAGATTTTGGATTCAATCGGCCTACGGAAAGTGCCGTTTTGGCACACCAATTTCCAACTTTAAAATTATTCACTTATTTGACCATCCAAAACAAGTTTTTGAAAGATTTATTGTCACCATCAGAAAGGTCTTCAAATTCTGGTTTTAAATAAGACAAAATTCGTTCGCATTTAGTGCTCTTTGGGTCAAAAAATCGAAATTTTGTAATAACACTAAAAATACATTATAGCCCAAATTAGTGAATCGATTTGGCTGAAATTTTGCACATGAGGATTGTATTACACGTCGAAGAGGTGGACAAATTTTGGATTCAATCGGCCCACGGAAAGTGCCATTTAGGCATATCAACTTTAAAATCTTAAACACAAGTCACGGAAATCAAAGACCTACGCTTTGGGGAGGTTCCAGCCGCTTCTCTGCTGCATTTTTTTTCTATAGTATGCAGTTTCTTTCAAGTTTAACCTCCCCACTCCCCTTCACCACTTAAAAAAATGGATTAACCTCCCCACTCCACTTCCCCACTTAAAAAAAGGGAGGTTATACTGACTGCAATCAGTAAAATTTTCGAATTTGACACCAGATCTTCACGTTTTGAGGTCTCAGGAACCCAAAAAAGTGGTTTTAAAAATGTGTCAATGTATATGTTTTCACTAGATGTCGCTCGACTTAATGATAACATTAATCAAATATCCACGCGATGGGGAGGTTCCAGCCGTTTCTCTGCTGCATTTTTTGATCCTGACGTTTGTGGCCACTTTGCAACATTTTCCCCCCAGAGTTACTTTTTCCCTTCAGCTGAAATTTTTCCAATACCACCCTCAACTTTTACGTTGAAAACGTCTGTCCCAATTTTATTTAACTTTTTCACGTTCACGAACAGCCACTGCCAAGTTCACCCAAATCAATCATGTTACGTAAGACATTACCATATGACTTGCAAGATCAAGTCGGCGCGGTGTGCGTAAACATCTGTTTTTATGGCCACTTCGATGAATGAACCGCATGATAACGAAGGGCTTTCCTCGAATTTCCCAGCGCTATCTCTAGGTATCTAAATATTTCGATCTCAGAGTAATTAATTAAAAATAATAGAAAAATCCGCAGCCAGCTTTCAGCGATTTTTTTTTCCTTTCAAATATTAATAATCTAACCGTTAATCTCAAACACTTTTGACAACTATTAATCTCTTCAAATAGGAACGGTAAATTCGAGTTTGCAAGGGACTTGACCCGCAAATTTCGATATATAAAACCCCCCGGGATTTGATCACGGCAGTCTGAAGAAGAAATCACAATGAAAGCCTTCGTAGTTATCGCAATCGTCTCCTTTGCCATCGCCGTACAGGTAAGTCCATTTTTTGTCTTTTTTCGAAATATTTTAGTTTTGGAAATAATATTTTGTTGCTTTGGGAGCGCTGCGAAAGATTAGTTTTTCCTATGGCTATAGGCTTGGTTTAGTATAGACATGGTTAGACATTCCCAGGGACCAACCCTGTGCCAAAACCTGACCTGACCTGAATAAAATTTCAGAAACGCGTTTTTGCACTATTCTGAGCTGAAAATCACGATTTGGGCCTAGACCGTCAAAAACGCGTTTTTGCTCTATTCTGAGCTGAAAATCACGATTTGCACCAAACCGCCAAAAACGCGTTTTTGCACTATTCTGGGGTCAAAATCACGATTTGCACTAAACCGCCAAAATCGTGACGTCATTTTGACGTATACAGTGACTACCGAAATGTGCGGAGTGACTAACCAAGGCTATAGGCACAAAAATTTCAAATTTTGTCCAGACCAGATAATGGGTATAAATTTTCCCGGCTAGTCACAAAAACTGTATTTCTTTTCTGGTGCAGGAAGAGAAATATTTTGAGTCACTTTCTTTTCATTTTTCGTCTTTGGGAGCGAAAGCATAGTTTTTCCTGGCTAGGCACAAAAATTTCACGTTTTGAAAAATGGGTATAAATTTTCCGGCTGTCACAAAAACTGTGTTTTTTCTGGTGTAAGAAGGGAAATATTTTATGAGTCACAGCGCCTCAAGAAATTTATATTTTTTCTTTTCAACCAATTCGCCGAATTTTAGGCCGGAACCCTGGGCGGAAAACTGACGGAAGAGGAAAAGAAAATCGTGGAAACCCGCACCAAAGATTGCATCGAAGAAACGAAACTGGACGAAGCCGTCTACAAGGACGCCAAAAAGGGGATCTACGCCGAGGACCCAAAATTGAAGGACTTCGCCTACTGTTTCAGCAAAAAGGGGGGCTTCCAAAACGAAAGCGGGGAGATCCAGTTCGACGTCATCAGGAAGAAGCTGCTGTCGAAGGTGAAGAACGAAGAGGAGCTGGAAAAATTGATAAAGAAGTGCGTCCAGAAGATGGAGACCCCGGAAATGACGGCCTATGAGAGCATGAAGTGCCTGCACCAGATCGAGTCGAAGGAGGAGGTCGCCGCTTAATTTATTGTTGATGTTCCTTAATAAAATTATTACGTTAAGATAAGAAATGTTTTTGTTATTATATTGCCAAGATTTATTGACGTGTGAGTGAAACAAGGCTAGAATTATTCCTAAGCGATAAGGACTCGTTGTTTTCGTTTCGATTTTTTTGGGGGAAAAGATTTTCTACTTACGTCTAAACCGGCTGCAAAATTTCGTACCTGGAACAATAAGAAAAATTATGCTAGCGGTGCTTTAATTTGTTAAATTCAGCTTCTGCACTGACGCAAAAAAACTTCTAAAAGTTTTTCATTATCACACCCATATATTTGTCCACGTGGTGTGGAGGATTTGTATACAATAGAGGTCAAGTGAAAAATACTTAATATTTACAGACAATTTATCAATACTTGGCCTGGTTATGTTGTTTAACCCTCGGCGACCCATTTGAAATAAACTAAAAATTACACAAAACGTATACGAGCCCATAAGTATTAGTCCAAATTCATAATAGTGGTTAATCTCTCGTATGAAAACACACAAATATACATATGTGGTTTAACCCTCAGCATCATAGTAGTACAACCATTTAGGTAATTTACCTCTCGTTTCAAGGTAAGAGGTAAGCTGTAGCAATTGATGATAGGTAGTAGTCCATCATCACAAAGTGGCATCAAATGATTAAATAAGGGTTAAAAATATTCATTAATGAAAAAAAATTTTTTGCTATTAAAGTTAAGCCATTATTGAACACTGAAATGCAAAAATTATGGATAATCACTAAACAATGGAAATTTAAACATTTACTGAAAAATTAATACAAAATTAAGAAATTTAAATAAAACAGTAGATATTCTTGTCATCCGCCATCATGTGACGAGAATGCTGTTTTATTTAAATTTCTTAATATTTTATTAATCCTTCACTAAATTTTCAAAATTTCAACTCAAATGTAAATGATTAGTACCATTGTTTAGTGAGTATATCCATAATTTTCACATTTCAGTGTCCAATAATCGCTTAACTTTAATTTAACCTCAAAAAAATTTAATTTTTTTTTCTGAAAAAATTTTTTCTACTTTGATGTGAGTTACTCCCTCTTTTACACGCATTATCAATGAATATTTTTAGATTGTACGTGATGATGGCTACACGTAGCCGAAACATGTACTGACTTCAATTTTAATTTTAATATATTAACCTCCCCACAACCATATAAAAATGGGAGGTTACTGCAATCACTCCAAAATTCGAAATTGAGATAACACCAGATCTTTACGTTTCAAGGTCTCAGGATCACAAAAAAGTGGTTTTTAAAAAATTTACGTATGTGAGCACGATTTCTCGGAAACTACCGAACGGATTTTAATGAAATTTGGCATGGAGGTTAGCGTTGGCCTTCCGGTGAGCCCAATTAATTTTGTTGCGAATCCGCAGACGCCAAGTGCCTTTTTGGCACACCAACTATAAAATTTAACTGATGAACACTAATTTTTCTTATCAGCACATGAAAAGTCTTGAAATTCTGCATCTGAAAGTGTATTCACACTTAGCGCTTTTTTGGCATAAAATCGAAAAACTCGAAGTTTCGAGGAAACATTAAATAACACGCTACAGCCCAAACTGCTGGATCGATTTGGCTGAAATTTGGTAGGTAGAGATAGCGTTACCCGCCGAAGAGCTGATTTAATTTTGGTGGCAATCGGCGAACGGCAAGTGCCATTTTGGCATATCAACATTGAAATTTGAATAATGAGCTCCTATTTTCTCTATCAGCACATGAAAAATCTTCAAATTTTGTTTTCAAAATTGTATTCAATCTTGGTGCCCTTTTGGCAAAAGATCGTAAAATTTAGAAAAATCCCAGAAAACACCTTAGATTTGAGTAAAACTTAGTAAATAGTGAAATTTACTTGATGTTGGTGATAGGATTGGATCATTCACCAAGTGGGGACGTTCCAGCCGCTTTCGTAGCTGCCCATTTTTTATCGGTGGCGAGACTTCGAATTCATTAACCCTTAAACCCTTACAAAAATCTAGTGTTTTACCGCTCTGGTTTTATACAACATATTTTGTTTATTTTTCTATCAGTTTGTATGAGGATTTTGTTTACGAAACTACTTACATAAACGGTGGTTTGCTCCTCAGATCTTAATTTTCGTATTACTAACACACATTAAAATTTACTGCTACAGCTTTCTGCGATGGAAATAAAAGTGCTCCAATTTTGATGCGACAAGACCAAGGTGTGTGCCCTTCGTCACTTAACATAGTAGCGGTTTACTCCTCGTGAATGCCACTGACCTAATAGCTGGCTTTAGGAGGTTGACACTTCTCTATTATTTAGAATACTTTGAATCTTTATGTTGGGTAACCCTCGATCATTTATCTACAAAAATCTTAATTTAGGTTTACTTAGGCACCTTGGGTACTAGTTCCTAATTTCTTATGTCTTGCTCAGTGAACGTTTTACCCCTCTGCATTGTTTTCTAAGTGCACAAAATGTTATATTTAGAATACTTTGAATCTTTATGTTGTTTAACCCTCGATCGGTTTTCTACAAAAATCTTAATTTAGGTTTTCTGAGGTACTTTGCGTTAGTTTCTAATTTCTCATTTCTTTCTCAGTGAGCGCTTAACCGCTCTACATTATTTTCTAAGGGCATGAAATGTCATTTAACCCTTGTGCAAAAACAGATGCATATAAAAGATAAAAAATACTGACTAAATGGAAATTTCCCTATTTCGAATGGAAAATTGTGGTTTCTGAAGGAATTGACGAATTTGAAGGAGACTGTGGACAACACATTCTTTTCTTAATTTTGACTTCGGCAGTATTTTTATTACCTAATATAATCCCATAACGTAATCCCGAAAATACTCTACAAAAAAGGCTTACTTTGAATCGATTTTGGCAACCAAATTGAAGAAGATCCATATTTTTCAACTTTCCACCTTTTTCCTTTTGCCTTTTTTAACCTCCCCACAACCATATAAAAATGGGAGGTTACTGCAATCACTCCAAAATTCGAAATTGAGATAACACCAGATCTTTACGTTTCAGGGTCCCAGGATCACAAAAAAGTGGTTTTTAAAAAATGTCTGTGTGTATGTACGTATGTACGTACGTACGTACGTACGTATGTACGTACGTACGTACGTACGTATGTACGTACGTATGTGAGCAAGATTCCTCGAAAACTACCGAACAGATTTTCACGAAATTTGGTATGGAGATTAGTGTTGGCTTTCTGGTGAGCCCAGTTAATTTTGTTGCCAATCTACAAAGGCCAAGTGCCTTTTTGGCGTATCAACTAAGAAATTTGACTGATGAACACCAATCTTTCTTATCAGCATGTGAAAGGTCTTCAAATTCTGTGTCTAAAAATGTATTCACACTTGGCGCCTTTTTGGCATAAAATCAAAAAATTCGAAATTAAGAAGCAACATTAGATAATACGCTACAGCCCAAACTGCTTAATCGATTTGGCTGAAGTTTGGTAGGTAGGGACACACAGTACCCCCCTAAGAGCTGATTTAATTTTGGTGGTCATCGGCCAACGGCAAGTGCCAATTTGGCATATCAACTTTGAAATTTGACTAGTAAACTCCCATTTTCTTTATTAGAACATGAAATGTCTTCAAATTTCGTTTCCAAAAATGTCCTCAAACTTAGTGCCTTTTTGTCAAAAAATCATAAAATTTTGAAAAATACCAGTAGTAATATTTAGGTATAGCAAGTAAGAAAATTTACTTAATTTTGGTGGCAAACGACCCATAACAAGTGCCTTTTTGGCATGGTGTCTATGAAATTTGAGATATGACCACCATTTGTTTTATCAGCACATTAAAAGTCTTCGAATTTTGTTTTCAAAAATTCAATTAAATTTAGTGCCCTTTTGGTAATAAGTAATAAAAATTTTTAAAAATTACCAAAACACTTAGGTAGAGACTGAATTGAAATTTATGGGTGGTAGGATTGAATCATTCACCAAGTGGGGAGGTTCTAGCCGCTTCCGTAGCTGCCCATTTTTTATTAATGAAATTATAATTTTATACATTTTGCTCTAGATGCGGTTGAATTCTCGATTGTTTCGCCTAATGGAACTCAATTTCTAAAAGTACATTAGGTGTAGGTATGTACGTGAAACATTTGAAAGTGGTTTACCTTTTAAACCTACATTAAAAAGACCTTTAAATATTAACAAGTTTGAAAGTTTCAATGAGTACTTCACCCCTCGTATTTTTAATGAAACTCAAATAGTCATCAGTTAGGTTTTTAGAAGAAATACTTTATATATTTTTGAAATTTTGGCTACGGACTTCTGATGGCACCTGAAATGAAATGCCGAAAAGTTCTAACCCGCCAAGTGTGCGCTTCATCCCTTTATTTGGCGAAAACCAGCCCCAAACGTGACATGGCGCTAGTGTTTAGCATTTTTCGACGAAACTATCCATCTGACAAAAAATGTATTCTAGTCAAAAACATTCCTTATGAAATTCTGTATTAAAAAAGTCCTTCTGATTATTTTGCTTATCCCCACCTAATTCTCGCAAACGACGTCCGAAGTTGTAGAACAGTCAAAATAGATTTTTGAGTAGAACTTATTTACATATTTATGAAATTTTGGCTACGGACTGCTGATGGGCCCTGAAATAAAGGGCCGCAAACTTAACGCCCCCCAATTGTAAGCTTCATTCCTCTTTTGGCGAAAACCTACTCCCAGGCGTGGACATGGCGCTAGTTTTTAGCATTTTTCCTCTAAACTATCAAACGGACAAAAAATTACTCTAATCAGGAATATTCCCCGCGAAATTTTGCATTAAAAAGTCCTTTTCATCATTTTGCTTATCCTCACCTAATTGTTGCAAACGACGCCCGAAGTTGAGGGTTGTTTTTCGCGGTACCCTCAACTTGTTGTTTGCAAGAATTAGGTGGGGATAAGCAAAATGATGAAAAGGGCTTTTTTAAAGCAGAATTTCATAAAAAATACTTTTGATTAGAATAAATTTTTTGTCAGATGGATAGGAAAAATGCTAAAAACTAGCGCCATGTCACGTTTGGGGGTAGTTTTCGCCAAATAAGGGATGAAGTGCACACTTGGGGGGTGGGAACTTTTCGGCCCCTCATTTCAGATGCCAACAGGAGTCCGTACCCATAATTTCAAAAATATATAAACTATTTCTTCTATTCGTCTTTTTTAGATTTAATGACTGAATACCTATGTCAAAACGTTATTGTTGGAATATTTTGATTAGTTAGTTAATATTATAAAAATCCAGAATTAAAAAAATTCCATTTTGCTTAGTTCAAATTCTCCAAAACATCGAAGACGTGTTTCCTGGTTAATATATCTACAATCTGAACAAAATTTGCTACATAAGTTATTCTCCAATTGACGCTCATTAAAATACAAAATATTTTGCGAAAACAGTAATTTCGCTTGTAATAATCGTTCGTTTGCCCTTCATCGCTTACAAAGAATTATTCAAAGACAAACTGTTATTGTTGATTGATAAAGAATTAACTGGACGATAATTACGTAACATAAACAAATCTGGAATCGTTCCCTAAGTAACAAGATAAGGTGATTTTAGTAAAAATCGTTGACTTTTGCAATTAAATTAATTGATCTGTTTATTGCAATCTTCCTATATAAGAACCGGGATGGGCTCAGGTTGGCATCAGTCGACTTCAGTACCAGATATCGAAATGAAATTCTTCCTTTGCATTTTCGCTGCATCCCTCCTGGCCGGAGCTCTGGTGAGTTAACGCTTTTGATTTTTGACTTATTTTAATTTTTTTCTATTTAGGCCATGACCGAGGAACAGAAAACCAAACTGAAGAAGTACAGCAAGGAGTGCCAAGCCCTCAGCGGGGTCACCGACGAGGAGATCCAGAAGATGAGGAGCGGCGAAGACGTGGAAGGTGACAAAATGATGGACCAGGTTCTTTGTATTACCAAGAAGGCTGGGGCAATGAACGAAGCCGGTGAGATGCAGATGGACGTCATCAGGGAGAAGGCGATGAAGATGATGGCGCACGAGGTCGACCGAATGATGGAGAAATGCGCGGTGACCATGAAGACTCCTCGGGAGACTGCGATGCACTTCGTCAGGTGCCTTCGCGAAATGAGGTCCAATTTTGTTATGCTCCAACACTAATTTTGTAATTTTGACCAATAAAAGTTGAGTAGAGACGGAAGTGTGGGCTCTTAATATTCTTCTCAATCGACCGAAAGTCTTATCGAATTGAAGAAATCGAGCAGAGTAATTGAAGAAATCGACCTCAAAATCGACTATCGTCTGAGGAGATTCGACAGGCTTGGTTCTTGTCAGTCCTTGGTAGCTCATTGTAATATAAAGTTGTGGTCTATTGGAAATGACGAGTTTCGGCAGAAAAATCAAACGAATATTCTTTTCTTAATTTGGATGTGACCGCCAGCTTTATTACGCAAGACAATTCTCTAAATTTCCTACCAGAAAAGTTTACTTTGTAAACAGTATTGAAGGGATGTTGAAAAAATAGTCAGAAATTCGTGAAAGTGAAAATGGAAATTTCCATTTTTCGGATAGAAAATGGAAATTTGTGGTTTCTAATGGATCAGATAGTTGCATAATGAAAAATTTCGTAAAAGTGTGACAATGGAAATTTTCTCATTTCAAATGGAAACTTGTGGCTTCTGGTGTGGAGTTGAGGAGTTTCAATAGAACGGTATGTGAACAACACACTATAGTTTCGTAATTTTAACTTGGGCACCATTTTTATTACGTAACGTAGTCCCAGAAATTCTATACAAAAAAGGTTTGTTTTAGAACGTTTTGGACATAATTTTTCCTAGATTGCTAGATTGCGACCAATTTGAGGGTGAAAGAGGAGGCGAAGCTAATACGAACAGATCCCATCTTTTACCTTCCATTTTTTTTTGTTTTTGCCCTCTGGCTAACTGACCTAAATGGCGATAAAATGGCTGAAAATTAAAAAAGAGTTCTAAAAGTTTAAATTGATTAAAAAAACTGTCGAAAAAAACGACTGAAAGTTCAGCAAAACCAAAAAACGGTTATTTTGATCGAAACTGTTTCGTTTGGAACGCGTCAGAAGGATTTTAGCAATTGGCACCATTTTCCGTTCGATTGCGGCGATACGAAATGAAATAATCTGCATTTTCATAGAAATCTGAGAAAATACTGGTTCAAAATCGGAAAAAACTAAAAAACTATTATTTTGATTCACATTCCTTCATTTGGTACGTGTTGGTACGTGAAAAAATTAGATTTCGCAAGAAAAACAAACACCTACACTAAGTACAGGTTATTTTAAAAAATGGTTAGACCTCAAGTGCGACGCAACGTTTGTATCTAAAACAGGGCCAATTAAGCGATTGGGGTCATTTTTAATTTGACTGTGGTGATACCAACCGAGAAAATCGATATTTTCATTAAAAATTGAAGAAAATAATGGTTCAAAATTAAACAAAATTTTAAAAATGATTATTTTGATTCAAATTGCTTAGGCCGGAACGTGTTAAAAAGAAAAAAGTCGATTTTGCAACAAAAAACAAAAGACAACGGATCCAGTCGAACAAACAAGGAGCGATTTAAAATAAGAATAGACCTCAAGTGTGACAAATCGTTTGTAGGTAAAACAGGGGCAGCTAAGCGATTGACACCATTTCTGGTTCGATTGCAGTGATACCAACCGATAAAATCGATATTTTCATTAAAAATGGAGGAAAATTATGGTTCAAAATTAATGAAAATTTTAAAAATTATTATTTTCGATGTTAAATTCTTCTCCATTATAATTTAATAATATTGATGGTTTCTCAGGGAATGGGACGGGGAAAAAAACCTCAGTAAAACTCCTTTTCAGGCCTGAAAAGGAGGTTTTTCCTCGTCCCATTCCCTGACAAACCAACAATAAAAATTATTATTTTCATTCAAATTTATTCGGATGGAACGTGTTAAAAAGAAAAAAGTCCATTTTGTAATCTAAAGCAAAAGAGAAATGAGAGTCATATTTTCATAGAAATAATTGTTCAAAATGGTAAAAGAAAAACGTTTATTTTAGATTCAAGTTGCTTCTTATGGAACGTGTTAAAAACTGACACGATGGTCCATTCGATTGCAGAAGAGAAATATCAGAAAATACTGGTTGGAAATCGGAAAAAACTACAAAACGATTACTTTCATTGCAAATGCTTCATCGAAAATGTGTTAAAAAACGGTTTTGAAAAAAAACAAACGAGTGATTTTGCTAAATATACTACAGGTTATAAAAAAAGAAAAACGGTCGGACCCTAAGCGCGACGTATTGTTTGTAACTAAAACAGGGTCAACTAAGCGAATAGCGTCATTTTCAATTTGATTGCAGTGATACCAAACGAGAAATTAGACATTTTCATGAAACATTAACGAAAAAAATTGGTTCAAAATGTAACAAAATTTTAAAAACGTTTATTATGATCCAAACTGATTCATTTGGAACGCGCTAGAATGAAAATAGTCGACTTTACAGGAAAAAACAAAAGACAAGTGGTCCAGCTGAATAAGAAAGGGGTAATTTAAAAATGAATAAAGCTCAAGTGTGACATCCTTTGTAAGTAAAACAGGGTCAACTAAGCGATTGGCACCATTTCTAATTTAACTGCAGTGATACCAACCGAACAAATCGATATATTCATTAAAGATTGTGGAAAATATTGGTTCAAAACTAAACAAAATTTTAAAAAAGATTATTTTGATTCAAGTTGTTTCGTCTGAAAGGTCCCAAAAAGAAAAAAATCGATTTTGCAGTTAAAGACAAAAGACAAGCGATTCAGCCATAGTTAATTCAAAAAAGCGACATTCCACAAGTCCAACCTATCGTTTGTAACCAAAACAGAGCCAACGAAGCGATTGGTACCATTTTCAGTTCGATTCCCGTGATACCAAATGAGAAAATTAAATTTTCATAGAAAAAATTGGAAAAAAACAAAATTTTATTTTGCTACAAATTGTTTAATTTTGAGAAAAAAACGATTCAGCACGTAAAACAAAAAACGGGTGGTTTGGACAAATACGGTACAGGTAACCCAAGTGCGACGATTCGTTTGTAACTAAAACAGGGTCAACTGAACGATTGCAGCAATTTTTAATTTGATTGTGAATTCGATATTTCACTAACAATATTTTTTGCCAGAAAACGGCTATTACAGAGACAAAAGGAGACTCTTGAAAACACTACAAACTTTTCTTAGATTTTCCAAGTTCTATCCCAAAAAAAGTTTGCATATTTTTATTAAACAATCAATAAATCCTTGGCCTCGTTAATTCTTTCCTGATATGATGGCAACCGTACGCTCTCTACAAGTTCAAGGTTAACGCAGATATCTTGTTTAAGGCCAATGTTGTCATTTAAACATGTCACTGCTCGATTTTTATGTTGATAAAGTTCTGTGCATTTAATTTGATAATTTATATTTAAAACAGTAAAAATAAATAGTTACAACTTTATGTCAACAATCTTTGCAAAATAAGTAAAAAACTTGTAGAAGATAAAACGAAAGAGTAGTTGTGAACAGACATTTAGTATCAAATGGCCCTTCCCAGCCAAAACACTGACAGAATACCGCAATCTTTTTATTTCTTAAAAAAAAAAATAAAAAGAAAGACGAAAGACACCGGAAACTGAGGTAGAAATCGTACGAAAGGCGAAAAACTTGAGAAATCGAGTGAAAGGTTAGGTCTGTCAAAATTGACAACCGTAAGCACTGTAACAGCGGGAAGGAAAATTCTTTTAGCTTTTACTAAGAAAACCGGTGGACGGTATGAAAGCAAAAGAGTTTGTACTGCACGCAACCGATAATTCTTACAAAATGCACTGATTAGCAGGAAGGACACTGGAAAACACTGTTCGCATGAAAGTCGAAAAATTCCACTAATTGTCGCGAGCCCCACGTTGGGCGCCACTGTAACGAACAGGAATATCCAGGGGTTGGGGTTAACTCTCGAGGCGTTTAATTCAAAGGGTGGAACGTGGGATGACTTTTATTCTTTCTCAATTTGACAACTCTAATAATAATTATTAAAACAAGTGACGGGAAGGATGGGTATTGCTACAGACTCTATTTTTCTTTAGCACCCCTTTAATGACCCCCATCATACGTCCTACTCAATATTTCGGGAGTACGAACTGATCAACGAGCAGTCTTCCACCATCCAAAAAAACGCATTTAGATCCCATGAACAAAAATAATGTTTGCCGAGTTATTTGTTGTATAAATTGGAAAACAAAATTATCGCTGAAGACGTGCGAGACGCAAAACTGCACTAATTGGCATCGAAACTGATAACTTTAGCAAAAAAACCTCTACAACTCCTAACCTTCTGCCCTCCTGGTTCCTATAAAAGCAGAAATAGTTTTAATCATCTTTGGAAAGCATCAAGGCCACGAAATGAAGCTCCTCGTCTGCATTCTTGCCGCCACCCTTTTAGCTGGAGCTCTGGTAGGTCAAAAGCTTTTCCGAAAGAATTTTGAAACCTTCATTTAGGCCCTTACCGAAGAGCAAAGAACAAAACTGAAGAAGCTGAGCAAGGAGTGTCAGGAAGAAACCGGCATTTCCGATGAGAGTCTTCAAAAGGCGCGCGACGATGAAGAAGTTGACCCAAAATATAAGGAGCATGTTTTGTGCGTGGCGAAAAAAAGCGGAGTGATCAACGATGCAGGGGAAATCCAGGCAGACGTCCTGAGGGAAAAAATCAAGAGCTACGTGGAAAACAAAGACGACGCCAACAGGATACTCGACAAGTGTGCTGTGAAAAAGGCTACGCCCCAAGAAACAGCGATGGAGTTGGCCAACTGCCTTTATAAGAATTGAAATGTAAACTAGTTTTGATAATAAAACAACTAGAATAGGAAAACTTGGGACATTTTGGAGCCCACTTTTTACAATAAATTTTTCCATAGGTACTGTTGGTGTTCGAGGCTAAAATAATTATCAACTCAACAAGTTCAGAGGCCAACGATAACGCGACTTCTAGAGTAAATGACACAAATTGCAGAATTCGGCATTGACAACTGATAACTATCATCACAAAAACCGCAAAAATTCTTAACCTCCTGCCCTCTTGCTTGCTATATAAACAGAAATAATTTTTAGGTTATCAAAATATCAAAATGAAGTACTTCGTCTGCATTCTCGCAGCGGCCCTCTTAGCTGGAGCTCTCGTAAGTATTTTTTGTAGAAAAATTTCATTTCTAAACCTTGCTTTAGGCACTCACCAATGAGCAAAAGACAAGACAGAAAAAAAGGACCAAGGAGTGCCAAACCGAGACGGGCGTTTCGGATGAAGCCCTCCAAAAGGCGCACAACGGTGAATTTGTCGATGATCCGAAACTGAAGGAGCACTTCCTGTGCACGTCCAAGAAGCACGGAACGATCAACGACGCTGGGGAGATCCAAGTCGATGTGCTCAAGCGAAAAATCAAATATTTCGTGAAAGACAATGACGAAGTCGACAAGATAGTTGAGGAGTGCGCTGTGAAGAAGGCGACGCCCCTGGAGACCGCCTTCGAGCTGACCAAGTGCGTTCATAAGAGAAAGCATAATTGAAGTGTTACAAAATCGTTTTCTTTGTTATCTGTTAACCACTTGCCCACTTTTTTCGATTTACGTAAAATACATATTTTGTACCACACCCTGTTTTCTGTGTTCTAAAAGTTGCCCTTGAGTAGTGCAATATTGAAATTCTGAACTTTTAGGAAATTTTTGTTGGAATATAAGAAGTTTAGGACCTTTGAGAATGACGTCTTGAAAGTACCTTTTAATTTAGCAAGTTCGAAACCCAAACACATTTATCAATTGCAAGTAAAAATGTTCAGCAAGTAAAATCTTCTTTTTGGCACTTTCAGGGTTTTGTGAAAGATTAACTATTCATTGAAGCAGCTTCAAAACATTCCAAAAATGCCCCATGAATTCACGAAATCGTCAAAAAAAGCCAACGGAAGAGGTATATCAATTGGGGGGCATTTCACACCCCAAAAATTCATACACCACTGTCGAATTTGCTCAATTTTTGCAACCACTGCCTAACATTTCCCACTAACAGTGCCGAAAATTTGTACACCACTGCCGACTGCGAAATCCCCCCCAATATCAATGCGATGTGTATCCCTGTAGATGTTTATTCACCGTGAATGATTCATATATTCAGTTGGACCTAGTAGTAGTGCCGAAGCATATGCTCATGATAAAGGAATCGTGAGGGAGTATCAGCAGGTGATGAATTTTTTTGCGTTCAATTAGTATCTTCCGGTTGTAAGTATAGGTCAAGCATCAAATTTCCACCAAGTAAATTTTTTGTGTTGGGGGTTGAAAGAGGTGCAATTTTTTCCGTTCAATTATTATCCTCAGGTGTTGAAGAGGGTGGGTTTCGGGGGCGCTTAATTCGTACCTATCTTCCAATAACAGTGGTCCAAATCTTAAATTTATTTGCGCTCAATTAGTATCTTCCAGTAACAAGTAGTACAAGGGTTAAATTTCCACCGAGTTAATTATTTATGTTTCTCAATTTTTGCATTCCACGTCAAATCAGCCACATCCTGACTCCATAGAAACCGATTCCATTGAAATTTGGGCATGAGGTAGGTACCTATTTTCTTTGATTAATGGCTATCTTATTTTTGTTTAATTTTGACACATACGGATTTTAGGCCATTTTGTACATCGTCCAAATTCGCGATACTCATCTAATTCTTGGCTATAATTTTTTAGCCTCATCTAGTAAACTTTAATGTGCACACCGATTCTGATAGAAAATTTAATGCTCTTTCAGACCATGCCATTCACAATCGGCCCAAGTTACAGTTTCTGCATCAAAATTGCAACCAACTCAAAAAAATCCAATTTTCAAAAAACATGACACTTTTTTTTTCGACTTAACTGGTCTTAGGGTGGAATTCTAAGTTAGTTTACGTTATGACTCATAACGTATCTTAGTGCGGATCGTAACTCAGCAGAGGACGCCACTAGTACAATTTTGCAGAGTTCTTTAATGCCGCCGGTCGCTCGGTCGGGTCGAGGTCGAGTGACAAGTGACAATTCAAACACCGGACGCAAAGATGGCTGCTGCATGAAATTTTATGCCTGATTAAGTAGTTGATTTCTTCGAAGAAATTGGTTCTGATTCGAGTGATGAGAACGAGGAAGACGTTGTTTTACCCCCCAGAGTGCCTGGACAATTGATGAGATCCGCGAGCAGCAATGTGTGTTTATTTATGTCCGCAAGACCAAGAGCATCGGTCCATCGCCCGAAAGATTAGCAAAAAACCCGAGACAATGGGAAGGGAGGTATCCACACATTACGTCGATGTTCAAGTTATACGTTGGTCTCGGAATTTTATGCCAGTGGTCCGTTGCAGTACTTTTTGGTACCAGTGGTCAAATCTTAAAACCCGCAGCCTGCAGAGGAATCGCTGAAGTAACTCATGCTCTTGTGGATATACCACCACCAGAGTTTATTCGCAGCGCAGATGAATATCCTCAAGTTAAACAGGGCATTCGGAATGACAAAACGCGGAGCTGGATTACAATTAGTTCTTGGAGCGATCGATTGCACACACAGCATTGAGAACCCCCACTGACCTTCCAGAGCACAGTACCTCGATCGACACCTGAACAACTCTATTAACTCCCAATTTGTGGTAGGCTCAGATCCTTCCTCCTATTTTGAAACTCACAATACATATTACGAATGATATTACAGCTACAAATAAACTAAATTTTATGTAGACAATTGAATTATTATTAACATTCCCCTTACTAACAGTTCTAAATCTGCCTGACTTCTCTGAACCAATCTGCATTCTGCAACCCCAAGACAGTGGTATGTATGTACCTACTTACCAAAATTAATAAAACTAAAATCAACTCAAGAAATTGTATAATAATATAAAAATTATAACAAATTACTAATAGTTGGTTGAAAGCTTCGTCCATTCTTCAAAGAGGAACTGATGCTTGATTACCCGAGGTAGTAATCAAATTACTAATAGTTGCATTTATCAAGAAAACAACATATTTTCCCAGATTAGCATGTCCTGAGTTTCCTAAACCACTTGAGGATATTTATCTGCCATGGGAAATCTGGTGGTGGTATATCCACAAGGGCTTGAGTTACTTCATCGATTCCTCTGCAGGCTGCGGGTTGTGAGATTCGACCACTGCCAACTGCTACATACCAACAAGCCATTGCAACCCACGACTAGCATAAAATTGCGAGGCCAGACCACTCATATAACTTGTACATCGGCGTAATGTGTGGATACCTCCCTTCCCTTTGTCTTGGGTTTTTCTTAATCTTTCGGGGATGATGTTCAGGACATAAATAAACATTGGGTTCGTTGAAACAATTCCTGCTCGCTGATCTCGTTAATTGTTCAGGGCACTCCGGGGGGTAATAAAACATCTTCGTTGTTCTCATCAGTCGAATCAGAACTAATTTCTTCGAATAAATCATTTGCGAAATCAAGGATAAAATTTCGTGCAGCAGCCATCTTTGCGACCGGTGTCTCAAATGTCAAATGTCACGACACGATTGTCACTTCACTTGCTATTCGACCTCGACCGAGCAACCGGCGCGGCGGCATTAAAGAACCCTTAGAACAGACCTTATTATCTTGGCTCTTCAGCAACCAAAGCATTATGTTGGGATCTCATTTCAATTTTATGCTATGATTTTTTTACTGACATAATATGTGAGTAAGTGCATAGTGTGTTTTCCAAAGAAATAGATTTTTGCCAATAAGCTTCTCGTGCTTTGTTTTGAACTTAGAACTGATGAAATAGATGAAAATTGAAATCCCCGTGTGGCAAAATTTAGAAAAATGAGAGTTTTCACCTCAAAAAGACGAAATTAAGTCGCATTTCCTGTTAAACCGGAAGTGGGAAGAAATTTTTCGGCAACACCCATAAATACGCATAAAAGAGAGAAAATGTTTAAGGGTTTCTCAGAAACTCTCCAATATAACAAGTTATTTGACACATTTTTTGTTTCTGAAAAACACTATGCACTATTACGACTTGCATATTATGTCAATAAAAAAATTATAGCATAAAACTGAAAGGAGATCCCAACATAATTTTTTGGTTGCTGAAAAGTCAAGATAATAAGCTACTTTTTTAGACAAATGAAGTCGAAAAAAAAGTGTCATGTTTTTGAAAATTGGATTTTTTTAGTCGGTTGCAATTTAAATGCAGAAACTGAACCTTGGGCCGACTGTGGATGGCATGGTCTGAAAGAGCATTAAATTTTCTATCAGAATTTGTGTGCACATTAAAGTTTACTAGGTGAGGCTAAAAAATTATAGGCAAGAATTTCATGAGTATCGCGAATTTTGGACGATATACAAAATGGCCTAAAATCCGTATGTGGCAAAATTAAACAAAAATAAGATAGCCATTAATCATAGAAAATAGGTATCTACCTCATGCCCAAACTTCAATGGAATCGGTTTCTAAGGGGTCAGGATGTAGCTGATTTGATGTGGAATCCCCCATTTGGAGGTTGAAGGGGGTGGTTTTCAGGCTTGCAAATTTTTGCGTTCAGTTAGTCTGTTTCTGTTGTAGATAGTTCAAGGGCTCAATTTCCTCCAAGTCGATTATTTGTGTTCGAGGGTTAAAGGTTGTGGGTTTTGGGGGTACAATTTTTTGCGTTCAACTAGTATCTTCCAGTAACAAGTAGTCTAAGGGTTAAATTTCCACCGAGTCAATTATTTATGTTTGCCCATTTTTCGTATTTGAAGCGGGTGGTTTTTGGGGTTGCAACTTTTTGCGTTCAGTTAGTCTGTTTTGTAGATGGTCCAAGCAGGGCTCAATTTCATCCAAGACAATTATTTGTGTTCGAGGATTGAAGATTGTGGGTTTTGGGGGTACAATTTTTTGCGTTCAAAATAGTCTCCTGCGATAATGAGTGGTCCAAGGGTTAAATTAAATTCCGTCCAAGTCATTTTTTTGTGTTTCGGGATTGAAGGGGGTGAGTTTTAGGGGCGCAGTTTTTTTGTTCAATTCAACTCTTTCGGTTGTAGACGGTGCAAGGGTTAAATTTCCTCCATTTTGTGTCTTTCCTCCCGAAAGAGGTGATACAATGTTTAAATTTTCTCCATTTCAACTTTTTGTGTTCTGGGGTTGAAAGGTGTGGTTTTCGGGGGTGCAATTTTTTGCGTTCAATTAGTTTCCCCCGGTAATAGGTGGTCCAAGGGTTACATTTCCTCTAAGGGCCGGTTTTTCCATCTCATGTTAACTATAACATGCGGTTTGTCACCCTAGTTTCCATTGTGACAACAATTGTTTCTATGGAGATAACTTCATGTTAAATTTTTATGTTTCAAGGTTGAATGGGTTCAGTTTTAGACGTTTTAAAGGGCTAAATATATGCCCAAAACTTTTTCTGGGCCATTGATGAAAAGCTATCAAATGACTTGAATTTCAAGCAACACTTATGTGAAATTTCGAGTTTCAAACCCTGATTTGCACCCTTTCTGTCTCATCCTGCAGAAAAAAACCATCCCTTGTCAAATATAATCGAAATATGTGTGTCGGGTTTCAGACCTCCATGTGCGAAATATTTGTGAAGTTTTCGTATTTCTGTGATTTTCAAATTTCAACCTCCAAAATTGACACACCCTCATCTTCAACAGACTTGTACGTCAAAAGCGCATATCAAGTTTCAGTAAAACATCTCCACTGGTTCTCGAGTTATCACAATTAATAGTTTTTCAGTCCCGAAAAAAACCTCGCATTCTCGCGCTTCTACTGCGAACGCTACCTAAACGCTTGAAGATGGATTAAAATCGTATAAGGGAGAAATGTCGGCAACGAATAGACCTACAAAAAAGTCCGCGACAGCATATAAATATCTGTTACGGATAGCCGATAATAAGCCATTGAAGCTATTTTCGTCAAAAATTAAAACACAAAAACGATCACGGTGGGCTACCCATCGTAGATAGCTATATGCCGTCGTGGACTTTTTTGTAGATCTTTTCATTGCCGATAATTCCTTTCTTCAAACTTTTGATCTATCTTCAAGCGTTGAGGCAGCGTTAGCGATCAAACGACAAAAATTGTAATTTCTTTCGGTTTTTCACTCGTAACACCGACTCCTACGGTGCGATATGGCCCAAAAACAATCATCGCCGAGATTTTCCGGGTGTATACCCGTATACAAAATTTCAGCTCGATATCTGCTTTCGTTCTCAGGTTATGCCACGGACAGCGTAGACGGACGAGCGAGCGATTTTACTAAAAATAAAGTACCTACACATATGCTTCGGCACTAAAAACACTTTTTCGTGATCCTGGGACCTCGAAACGTAAAGATCAGGTATTATCTCAATTTCCCACTTTTATATTGGTTCTGAGTGAAAAATAATAATATGTATTTTGACTTTTTGAACACTTTTTAAAAAGATAAAGAACGGCAACATTTCAATTTTCAGGCCCGCAACCAAACTTCGGATAAGTTCCGTCTGGTAAAAGGGTCAGGCTGGCCTTGAAGAGATAACACCGATAAACACATAAGAAAAACAATAATCACAATTAGAAATTTAAACAAAAAACACCACTGATCATGACCTCTGAACTGTTCTTCAAAACTTTTTATATAAATAGGACCCAGTCACCGCAGTTCCAAATAATCAGTCTCAGAGCAAACATGAAGTTCTTCCTTTGCATCTTCGCTGCCACCCTCCTCGCAGGGGCCCTCGTAAGTCCTTTTGCTTGTCTTCTGGCAATTTTTTAAATAAAATATTTGCAGGCCGACGTCACCCAGGAGCGGAGGCAACGCCTGAACAAGTTCAGCAAAGAGTGTCAGGCGGTCAGCGGAGTCTCCGACGAGACCATCCAGAAGGCTAGGCGCGGCGAGGCCGTCGATGACCCCAAACTCAAGGATCAGGCCATTTGTGTCGCCAAAAAGATAGGAGTCATCAACGAGGCGGGAGAGGTTCAGGTGGAGGTCATCAGGAGGATCGTTAGGAGTCAGGTTGCCGACCAGGAGGAGGCCGATAAGCTGGTGACCAAGTGCACTGTGGCCGAAGCCAACACGAAGGTCACTGCTCTGCATGTCCATCGGTGTCTTCTTAAAGCCAAGCCCGATATTATTGTCAGCAATTAATTTTGAATAAAATGTTTTGATTTTTTAAAATTGCTGTTTTGACAATTAGCCCAGTCCACGAAGTGAAATTAGAAACAAAAATTACTGCAGTTCTACAAATTGGCCGAAGTTGTGGGTTAGAGCATTCTACAGGTTGTCTCTTTTAAAGTGTCAGTTATCGATATTTAGAGAATCGTTTCAATTCATGGCCCACCGAATGAAAATATTGTCAGCTTTGACGCACTTCCGGTTATACCGGAAGCGACCGCCTTCTTTGTTATTTTAAATGGGAAGCCTATGTTTTGACTCTAGATTAGGATTGGTTTCTTAATTGTGACCTTATTACACCCCCAATTGGGACACCTCCAAATGGGACACCCTAGTATACCTTAATATTTTCGGGTTTTGTAGTAAATTCTGAGTATGACAGAATATTTTTTTTCAAACGTTCTTGTTTTTAAATCTTCAGCTAGAATGCTATCAACCTATGACCCCTCAAAAACTAATCTAGATTCTATCAAAATTTATTTTAGGTTTCTGTTTCTATCTGTCACTTAGCCTGATTCGTTTAAAAGGATGGCACCCAGCAGAGACTGGTACCGAAACCGAAAAGAACCGGAACCGAAACCGGAACCACATAAAATTTGATTTTTTTTTTCAAATTTTTAATAAAAGCAGAAGCGCGCGCTCCCCCATGAAGCATTTCCGGACATACGTCTAAATGAACCTTTTTTTTATAATTATGTAAGGAATACCTAACCTTCCGGAGTTAGGACTATGAATTTAGGAACATCCTGTATAATAAACAATAATTGTATAAGAACATACATTCTGCAATTCTCAGTAAACGTAAACGTAAAGCGGACGAAGATCCTCAAGGGAAACATTTCAAAAAAGTATTAAAAAGTATAAACTAATATTTTTTTCCTTTAATAAATGTTCTTTCTATTTGGGAGGTGCTTAATGGCAAAGATGCTTTCATTGTAGGTGTCACATGGATTTTTTGTAACCGGAACCGGAACCGAAAAAATACAGGATCCGGGAAAAAAAATTATGCTCTTCAACTAATTAAATAATGGCTTTTTTGATAAAGTCATTATTTCAAGGGATATTATGCAAAAAAGAAAAAGTTATTATCAATTAAAAAAGTCTCCAATATAAAGTAAAAAAAAAATATTAACTTCAAAAGATGCGCCTTTTCGATAAAGTTAATCTGTATGTAGTCGTAGCTATTTTTTCAAAATTTTTTGTATTTAATTAGTCACTACTTGACTAAATATATTATATTTTTGATTTCGGTTTTAGCAGAAATCTGCCCAAATTCATAGAGATGACATAGTTGGGCCAATGCTGCTTTAGCCGTCTATTTAGCGATTAAATTTTTTTCTAGAGAATTTTATGCTCTTCAATTTGTTATATCTATGGCTATTTTTTCGATAGAAACAATATTTCATGAAATATTTGAAAATTAAAAAAAACTGTACCTCTTCGCCTTGATGGTGGCTCGAGCTCACACCCCCTCCTAGGGGACTTTTAGTTTGTTAAATATGTATAATGGTTCAAGCTACAACTTCGGCCGATTTGCAGAAGTGCAGTAATTTTTGTTTCTATTTGCCAAATTCAGGTATTTATTGTCTGGGATAAATGGGGCAGACCCCTAGAAATTAAATACATGAAAATTGTACGTTGCTCGCGTTGATTTGTAAGACTTTACGTTGGCACCACTTTCATTGAATAGTGAATAATGCAAAAGACAAGTTTCAAATTCGTGACCCTGACGCCTGAACTTCCATACCAAAACAGTTGGCAATACTCGAAATGAAAATAGCTATTTATGTAACAAGTGGGAAAAGTACATCATTTCCTTACGCGGGTGCATATTGCAGAACGAGGCGAAGCCGAGTTCTGTAAGCACGCAAGTAAGGAAATGATGCATTTTCCCACGTACTACATACAAGATTTTTTATAATCCCGATCGAGACATTCATAAACTATAATTGGCGAAGCACTGAAAAAGATTTGGTGTTTTTTCATAACTTGCATGAAATGTTTAGTGATCATGTAGATCTTGCTGATTGAAACAAATTAAAGAAATTATATTGACATAACTACTTTTCGCACTAATGATATAATGCGGAAATTAATTCACTTTTCGCAATGTTACTCATTTTTCACTAATACGATTGGAACTTTGAAGAGAAGTGGCATAGTATAAAAAGTTTGGATTTCTTAGTAAAGAAAAAATAATTTCTGTCGCATTAGTATAATAATAATGAACCTCATAAGATCATAACATGAAGTTCAAACCACGACGATAACCCTCCACAACTAAAAGTGCAATCCTCATTTATACAGGATTTGGCATTGATAGATTGTGCATGTTTTGCGAAAAACAACCTTTTGAACTTCTAGTTTGCAATAAAAGGAGGGCAACCTCATAGAATCAATAGAAAACATCGAACTATGAAATTCTTCACACTTATCGTTGCTGTCAGCTTTCTGGTTGGAGCCCTGGTAAGAGACGTCTTCTAGTTTTTATCAAATAAGTAATAACTTAAAAATATTTAGGCTCTGACCGACGAACAAAAGGCGAAAAACAAGAAACTGAGCAAAGAATGTCAGACAGAAACTGGCGTTTCCGATGAAAGTCTTCAGAAGGCGCGCAGAGGCGAAGAAGTTGACGATCCAAAGCTGAAGGACCAGGCCCTCTGTTTCGCCAAGAAAACTGGAGCTATGAACGATGCCGGGGAGATGCAGCTCGATGCCATCAGAAAAAAAATCAAAAGTTTGGTGCAGAACAAAGACGATGCCGATAAAATAGTGGAGAAGTGTACTGTCGAAAAAGATAACCCCAAGGAGACCGCTTACAATTTTATTAAGTGCCTTCACGACAACAGGTCGAACTTTATGTCCATCGCTCATTAAGTGTGAAATCGTTAAAAATAAATACAGAATTTGATAAGAAAATCCCGAATAAATTTTTGCTGGTTACCAATTCTCACCAATTTTTTACTCATAACTCGAGAGGGGTTTCAATGTTTATAAAATTACGCAGGTTAGTCCACTGTACCACTCTTGACCCAAATTTTATCAACACTGCCAAAACTGATTTTGAGAACAGCCTCAGGTGGCATTTTTTTGTCTTGTCCCTTCGCTTTCGTTCGTTTTTCCTCCATTGTTCAGTCGATCAAAGTGGAACAAACTTGACAGAGGAACTAAAACGTAGCTCTTCATTATCAATAAGGAATTCGAAACATTGAAAATTGTGAAAGTTTGACTCCATTTTGAGAGGTTGTTAAAGAGGTTCTATGAGTTTTAGCGGAAGAAAGAAGAGGAATGAACTAAAACACATATCTTCATTGTCGAAATGAATGAAAAAAGAAAATGGTCAAAATTTTGAGAGGTTGGTTAAGAGGTTCTGGGAGTTTTAGTGAGACAAGCTCGAGAAAGGGACTCATTGTAGATAATAACATTGAAAATGATGGAAATATATGACTTTTCTCTTAGATTTTGAGAGGTTTTGGGGGTTTTAATGAGACAAACTTGAGAAGGGAACGAAAGCGCAGCGCAGGTCCTCATTGTCGACAATAAATTCGAAACATTGAAAATGGTGAAAGTGTATGACTTTTCGCCTTAATTTTGTGAGGATGCTAAAGAGGTTCTAAGAGTTTTAGTAAGTAAACATAGTCAATGTCGACAAATAATTCCAAAAAATTGAAATGATCAAAATGTATGACATTATTTTCGTTTTCATTTTGAGAGGTTGTTAAAGAGGTTCCATGAGTTTTAGCTGAAGAAAGAAGAGGAATGAACTAAAACATATCTTCATTGTCGAAATGAATTTGAAGAAGGAAAATGGTCAAAACTTTGAGAGGTTGGTTAATAGGTTCTGGGAGTTTTAGTGAGACAAGCTTAAGAGAGGGACTCAGGCGTAGCTCCTCACTGTAGATATTAACATTGAAAATGATGAAAGTACATGACTTTACTCTTCCATTTTGAGAGATTTTGGGGGTTTTAATGAGACAAACTGAGAAGGGAACTAAAGCGTAGCTCCTCATTGTCGACAATAAATTCGAAACATTGAAAATGGTGAAAGTGTATGACTTTCGCCTTAATTTTGTGAGAATGATAAAGAGGTTCTAAGAGTTTTTGTGAGGCAAAAGTAAAACATAGTCATTGTCGACAATTAATTCCAAAAAATTGAAATGATCAAAATGTATGACATTATTTTCGTTTTAATTTTGAGAGGTTGTTAAAAAGGTTCTATGAGTTCTAGCGGGAGAAAGTTGAGGAATGAACTACAACCTAGCCCCTCATTGCCGATAATGATTTCTAAGCAACAAACCGGTGAAAGTACCTATATGACTTTTTTCTTCCATTTTTTGAGGTTGTTAAAGAGGTTCTAAGAGTTCTAGTGGGGCGAAATTGACGAAAAAACTAAAGCAGCTCCCCAGTATCGATAATGAATTCGAAGAAATTGAAATGATCAGAATGTATGTCCTTTCGTTTCTATTTTGAGAGGTTAAACCGGTTTTATGAGTTTTGGAAGGAGAAAGCAGTATGATATTTCTCCTGCATTTTGTGAGGGCGGGTTGCATAAAACATTTGATCTTGTCTTAAAGTTAATCCTTCAAAAAGTCTATAGCAACAAATAGTTCACAACTGTTTCTATGGTGTCATAATGGACTTAGGTTTAAGTCCAGGATTAAATGTTTTATGCAACCCGCCCTAAGAGTTTTGGTAGGACAAAATCTCCAGAGAAACTGAAACAAAAGTCATTGTTGATAAAGAATTCCAAAAAATTGAAATGACCAAATTGTTTGAGGTTTCGTTTCCATTTTGAGAGGTTGCTAAAGAGGTTCTATGAGTATTAGCGGGAGAAAGTTGAGGCATGAACTAAAACCTAATTCCACATTGTCGATAATGAATTTGAAAACATTTAAATAGTCAAAATGAGTCGATTTTCATTTCTATTTTGAGAGGGTTTTTAAGAGGTTCTAAGAGTTTTCGTGAAACAAACTTGAGAGAGAAACTAAAACGTAGCTCCTTATTTCTAAAGGCCGATTTTATAATAAAAGTTAGAGGTCCTTTAAAGTTAATGTCGACTTTAAGGGGCATTTTGACGAATCAGAAGAAGCCCTTTTGAAATATTGCTAGGCAAATATTTAAAAGACTTTAATTTTGATTATGAAATCGGCCCTAAAACTTTTAGTGAGACAAAATAGGCGGAGAAACTTAAACAGACGTTGTCGATAATGAATTTCGAAAAATTAAATAGTCAAAATGTACGGCATTTCGTTTCCATTTTGAGAAATTGTTAAAGGGGTTGCGTTTTAGCGGAAAAAAGTAGGGAAATGAACTAAAACCTAGAAAATCGTCAAAATGTGCCAATTTTGATTTTCATTTTGAGAAGTTATTTAAGAGGTTCTGGGGGTTTTAGTGAGACAAACTAGAGAGAGGAAATAATACGTAGCTAATCATTGTCGATAATGAAATCGAAACATTGAAAATAATGAAAGTGTTATATTTCCCCTGCATTTTGTGACGCTGTTAAAGAGGTTCTAAGAGTTTTAGGGGGGGGGGGGACAAAATGGACGGAAAAACTAAAACATAAATCCTCATTGTCGATAATGAATTCCAAGAAATGATGAAAATGTATGTCTTTTCGTTTCCATTTTTAGAGGTTAAAGGGGTTTTATGAGTTTTATATAAATTGTGAAAGTGTAAAACATTTCCCCTACATTTTGTGAGGCTGTAATAGAGGTGCTAAGGGCGGATTGTATAAGACACTTAATCCTTCAAAAATTGTTTCTATGGTATATCATAATGGACTTAGCTTTAATCCAGGATTAAATGTTTTATACGACCCGCCCTAAGAGTTTTCAAATGATCAAAAGGTGTGAGGTTTCCTTTCCATTTTGAGAGGTTGCTAAAGCGGTTCTATTAGTTTTAGCGGAAGAACGTTGAGGGAAGAAGTAAAAATGAAAATGGTCAAAATGTGCCGACTTTCATTTCCATTTTGGGAGTTTTTTAAGAGGTTCTGGGACTTTTCGCTAGACAAGCTTGAGAGAGAGACTAAAACGTAGCTCTTCATTGTCTATTATGATTGAGGTTGTTAAAGAGGTTCTAAGAGTTTTAGTGAGGCAAACTGGACGTAGAAACTAAAACATGGTGATTGTCGATAATAAATTCCAAAAATTTTAATAATTTCGTTTCAATTTTGCGGGGTTGTTAAAGGGGTTTTATGAGTTTTTGCAGGACAAAGTCGATACTGAATTTGAAAATTTGTCATTTTTCATTTTCATTTTGAGAGGTTCTTGGGGTTTTAGTGAGACGAACTTGAGAGAGTGACTAAGACTTAGCTCCTCATTGTCGATAATGAATCCTGAACATAAAAAATGTCGAAAAGAGAACTTTTTTCTTCCACTTTGTGAAGGTTGTTAAAAAGGTGCTAAGAGTTTTAATGGGACAAAACGGACAGATAACCTAAAATAAAGCTCCTCATTGTCGATAATGAATTCCAAAAAATGGTTAAAATGTGAATTTTCATTTCCATCGTGAGAAACTGTAAAGAAGTTCTAGTAACGGGTGTCCTAAAAAAAAACGGACAAAATATTTTTGGGAATAACTCGGGCATTTCTTATCCGATTTGGTTGGCCTCAACGAATCTAAAGGGTGCCCCAAAAAAAACTGAACGATATATTTTTAGTTATAACTTTATTATTATTGGACCAATTCTCCTCAATTTTGTCTAGCACGTAGTCAAAAGATGAGGCTTTTAGAATCGACAACCATTTTCCAGATGGCGCTACTAATAATTTTTCTAGAGCAGTTTTTTACAAGGCCACTTTTTGATTGGATGGAGTTGAACCATCTGTGAAGCGATCAAAATGAAAATAGTGTAATATTAAAACTGATGCTTTTCTCTTCCAAAGCAACTTTACAAAATTTCAATCTGAACTTTCTTAACTAATTTAAAAAAAAATTCTGTGATGCTCGAAAACAGATTTTTTAAGATTTATTTTACATTTGGCTACCGATATTGACAAAATTTTCAGAATCCTTAGTAACACCATAATATTTTTTCGTAAAATAACGTTAGGTGCTTTGCAGGAATTTAACCTACGCACTATATCGTTATACAAAATGCTAAAATAAATGAATTGTTTATTTTAAAATCCAGAATTGTTGTTTACTCCAATCCAGCCTGTTGACTGCAGCCGCGTTTAGTGCTAACATTTTTTACTAATTACACATTCATATTATTCTCGTAATTTTTTCAATCAAATGTGTTCATAAAAGTTTGCTAGGGTGGCGCGATCTGCAAAGTGACATCATTTTCTGAAATATTGATGGTGTTACTTAGGATTCTGCAAATTTTGCCAAGATCGGTGGCCAAATAAAAAATAAATCTTCAAAAATCCTTGTTTTAAAGCATCACAAAAAAAATTATAAATTAATCAAAAACGATCAGAATAAATTTTTGTAAAGTTGCTTTGGAAAAGAAAAGCATTAGCTTCCATCCTACACGACTTTCATTTTGATCGGTTCACAGATGGTTCAACTCCAGCCAATCAAAAAGTGTTCTTGTAAGAAACTACCACAAAAAATTGATTAGTGGCGCCATCTGGAAAATGGTAACCGATTCTAAAAGCCTCATCTCTTGACTACGTCCCGTACAAAATTGAGGAAAATCGGTCTAATAATAATAAAGTTATAACCAAAAATAAATCGTTCGGTTTTTTTTGGGACACCCTTTATATTTTTCAGTATTATATACCAGTTTGTGAAGAAACTATAGGACTTCAGTCAACAATTTGAAACTTGTCATCTTCATGAGTCATGAACCTCCTAGCATTTCCAATAACAGTGCTGCCAAAGTAAAAAGATTGTATTACCAATGCAAAATTTTGGTTTACATTACTATTTCATTTTGGGGATTTTAGGATCACCTAATTCACTGAAATGAAATATTAAGCGTCTAACGCATTGAATTTCTTTAATTTGTTGAAAATTCCCATGGAAAATAAACTGTTAAGATTACAATAAGAAGTTCAAACCACGATAACCCCCACAACTAAAATACAACAAAAGAATTATTGGCACTTACAGATATGTTTTGCGAGAAAAATTTAACTCTTGAACTCCGACCTCCCAATATAAGGCACTGCAGCCTTTTTGCATCAATACAAAATACAATGAAGTTCTTCGCATTTATCCTTGCTGCCACTTTTCTACTTGGAGGTCCGGTAAGAAATTTGTCTTCAAGGAGAATCAATTGAATAAACAGTTTCAGGCTCTCAGCAGCGAGTCCATTCAAAAGGCACAATTTGACAATTCAAAACTGAAGGACCAGGTCCTCTGCATGGTCCTGAGAAGCGGAAACATGAATGACGCGGGAGAGATACAGGTCGATGTCATGAGAAGAAAAATTAAAGCCGACTTGAAGAACGAAGAGGATGCCGATGAAATAATGGAGAAGTGTGCTGTCAAAAAGGCCACCCCTCAGGACACCGCCCTCGAACTGCTCAGGTGCCTTCTCAAGAACAAGTCCAAATTTAAACCAGACCAGTGAAAATAGTTAAAAGGAAATAAAGTGCTCGAGAAAAAGTTTGTTTTTCTAATAATTAAGAATTTTGCAAAGTTTCGGTTTTATTTTCTGCCTCACAGGGTCAAGCCGCCTTCAAGCGATAACTCTCATATCCGCATAATGTAATCCCGCATCGATGTGACATAAGAAAAATAATCATAATTAGAAACAAACAAATAACAAGAAAAACTGTTGGACGCGACCTCTGGACTGTCTCGTGCGGCAAAATTTTTAATATAAATAGGGGCTAGTTCGCCTCAGTCACATAGTCAACATCAAGACAACCACCATGAAGTTCTTCCTTTGCATCTTCGCCGCCTCCTTCCTGGCTGGAGCTCTCGTAAGTTCTTCGTTTTTCTGCGATCGATTATTTTGTGAAAAAAAATATTTTTAGGCAATAACTGAGGAGCAGAAGCAGCGCCTGAACAAGATCAGCAAAGAGTGCCAGGCGGTCAGCGGAGCCTCCGACGAGAACATCCAGAAGGCGAGACGTGGCGAAATCGTCGATGACCCCAAACTCAGGGAGCAGATTCTTTGTGTTGGCAAAAAGGTCGGCTCCATCAACGAGGCTGGCGAGCTTCAGGTGGACGTAATCAGGAGGGTCGTTAGGACGCAGATTAGCGATCAGGAGGAGGCCGATAAGCTGGTGACCAAGTGCGCCGTGGCGCAAGCCACCCCCCAGGACACCGCCATTCATGTCCTTAAGTGCCTTCGCCAGGCCAAGCCCGATATCGCTCTGGTCAATTAAGTTTGAATAAATATTTTGCTTGTCGGAATTTTAATATTAATGAGTTTGATGGATTTGAATTATGTAAACATCAGAAAGGCCAATAACCAGGAAAGTGAAGTGGGAGTGGGAGGCAATTTTTGCAGCACATATGCGGCAAGGATATACTTAACCGACTGCTTTTAGTTAACAAGAGACACAACGCTTCTGGTTAATAGACCTATGCAGTTTGTGCGACAAGGATATACTTATGCCGGCTGCTTTTAGTTAACATGAGACACAACGCTTCTGATTCTGTCATTTTAAAAATTGGTTCTGTCATTTATGAAATTCGCGATCTGTTAATTGTGTTTTGGCATTTATTGTCGTTCACGTCAGAAAGCGGGGTTTTCGTGAGATTTTCGCCCCACAGGAGATTTAGCCTTCCATCAGACAAGTTCCAAAAATTGAGAAAATCAGGTCAGGTCAGGTCATCACCACATCATTAGTAAAATGAATTTTCTGAATACAAGGTGGGTCCTGATGGGGGGCAAACCGCTGGGGATGTCAGGTGTACAATTTAGGGGGAAATCCGGGGATTTTAGGGGGAAGTCCCGAGGATTTCGGGGGGAAGTCCGAGGATTTCAGGGGGATGTCCGGGGATTTCAGAGGATGTCTGGTGTACAAAATACGGTTAGCGGTTTACCCCCCAGGTCCTGAGTGTAAGAAATCAGTTAGCTTGAAAAAAAAACTTACTTCTGTGTAGAGTAAAAGCCTGACATTCTAAAGAACTGAAAACTGTCATATCTAATTTCAAAAACATTTGATTTTTTTACTGTTTGAAATTATCTATTGCTTGACTGTCTGGGTTTTCTAAGACCGTTTCTGTATTTCTTATAAGCGTCGTTTTCAGTTCTTGGGTCAAACATCATACAAAAGGCGCAAAGTATGCTCAGGACGGAGCGATTCAAAATGATTTTAACCAACTGAACGCATGGTTTTATGAGGGCATATACAGGGAATGTACAATTTAAAACGAAACACCTTGAGTAAACTACTGAAACGTTGACTTGAGCAAAAATCGGTCGATTTTTAATTGAAGGGGGATACTTAAATCAGTGCGTAATGAAATTGTACAACGCACCCCCTATCGAAATTGTACAACGCACCCCCTATCCCCCCCCACCAACCCCAACTTCAAAATTTCAAATCGCAACTCGCCACTTGTGATACTCTACATCATTTGAAAGCTAACTTCATTACGAATTGAATGCTGCAGTTTTTTTTTTTTGAAATTCGTTATCCCCCAGCGCCCTCAATAGTCAAATTTTGAATCACATTACGGCCCTCTGGGCAAAAAATTTTAAAGGGTATAAAATCCTCCGTAAACCAGTGCAAAATTTTTTGAAATCCATCCCCTCGTTACAAAAGTTACAGTGAGAAACATTAACTGGTTCAGGGCTTAGAAATAGTTATTGATTTGACTCTAACTTCTGAAGGAGTGGATGGATTTTTAAAATTTTCTCACAAGGTTGCAGAGGATTCCATGCCCTTCAGAATGATGTGCCACAAATAATAATATGATTTAAAATTTGACCATAGAGAGCGCTGGAGGTTAGGAACGAATGTCAAAAAAATTGACAGCATCGTTGCAGTATTTAGTTACTCGAGGTGTTTCGTTTTAAATGGTACACCCTGTATAAGCCCTCATTCGTTCAGTTGGTTATAAATCATTTTGAATCCCTCTAAGCAATATGGCTCACCTTAGAAATCACCCTGTATATCTTTTAAACGGCAGCCGTCAGAGGACTATTTTTAAATGCTCAGATGTGCTCCATAAGAGTGGCTATTGAATGAAAAAAATAGAACCCAAATTAATCCCCCTCCAGGAGGTGTTACAAACAGGATAACATTTATTGCAAAAATGCCAAGAAAAAATTAATAAAATGTATCTACTCCGCTTGCTAGGGCTTTAGGGGTTGTTAGTATAGTAGCTTAGGGGTCGGTTTTAGGTTGAAGACACATAAGACTTTTTTTCAATGGTTGACCGAAATCTATAGAATCCAATAATTTTATTAAACTATTTACCATGAAAAGTTTCAACCCCTAAATTGCATCTACCTTGTTAGATAATAATAACAAATTGCCCATCCCGCCTACAGTGTCGTAAATTAACACACCAAATCGCCAAACCGCCTTGAAGTCGCTTTTCACTTTTTTGTACCATCAATAGGAAACTATCGACTGATATTAATTTCAACCCTACATTATTCAGTGAAAATTCGAGTTTCCATCCTTAAATTTCATCCCCTTCGATAAATTTCTCCTAAAATTCACTCCTCCTTTCGCGAAGATGCAATCTGTAAGATACTGCTTCTCTGCGTCAAATTACAGGCCTTCATGAACGTTTCAACAACTAAATTCCAATCCCCTATTTCACAACCGCAACATACTCTCATGTGTTTTCAATTTCACCACCCTAACCCAATTCGTTGAAAAATTGAGGCAAATTATAGATTCATGTTTTCAACCCCTCATGATTTCACCCCTTTACCATTTACAGGAATAAGTTTATTTTTCCGATGTTACATAACTGTTTGTGTATTTACCTACTGACTTCGATTGTTCATAAATAAATCAATAGGATTCCAGAAAAAAGAAATAAAATATATTGAACCGCTTGCAAAGAGTTAGGGGTTGTTAATAGCCTAGGGTTGGATTTAGCTTGAAAACTCCTAAGACCTTTTTACAATAGTTGACCGAAATCTATCGAACCCCGTAATTTTGTACCAAAATTTACCTGAAGAAATTTCCAGTTTCAACCCTTAAATTCCATCCCCCTTGTTAGATCTTACTAAAAATTTGTCCATCCGCCTAACAGTATCACTAAAAATCAATACACCAAATTCTGCCTTGATACGTAGAGCAGTTTTCGAGCTCTCGTATTTTCAATGCATGTTATGGGTTGTAGCGCCTTTAAGGGTTGTTTTTCGCAAAATATGAATCGCACTTTTTTGAATCAGTAATAGAAAGCTATCAAATGACGCTATTTTCGACCAATTAAGCGGAATTTCGAGTTGCAAGCCCTAATTTCCATCCCATCTGTTCGAATTTGCGAAAAATGCATCCCCTGCAAGATTTCATCGATATACAGGGTGATTCTGGTATGCAGTCATTAATTTTCAGGGGTGATTCTACGTTGAAAAATATGAAGAAAATTTCCTATAAACAAGTGCCCGAAAATCGCTCCTAAGGGTGCTACGGCCCCCTGAAAGGGGCGTCTAAAATTCGATTTTTATTTAGTCACGCATTAAGTTTTGCATACTATCTGACATTATTAAGCATCACCAGATTACTTTAGTTACTAATTTTTAGAATCCGTTCAGTTTTGTAATTTAATAAAAATAAATTGTCCCGTCTTGATCAGCCCGGTCAATGCAGATAAATTTTTGATTCCACTTTTCTCGAAAACGGTAAGTCCTACGAAGTAACGGTAAGAGGAGCTTTTTATGTAGTTTTATTCAGACAACCATATTCCGGTGAGGAAATGTCAAAAAATGGCTCATCAAAAAATTTGGGTGAAAAAATCCACAGGCCCCCCCTGTTTCGAACGCCCCTGGTAAAATCCGCTTTTTGTTGATAACATAATCTGATGGAGCTTATTGATATCAGACAGTGTGCAAAAAGTCGTCGCTATAGCCCAAACGGTTCCTGATTTATTCAATAAAAACCGAAGTTTGGGCGCCCCCTTCAGAGGACCGTAGCCCCCTTAGGAGCGATTTTCGGACACATGTTTATAGGAACTTTTCTTCATCTTTTTTGATGTAGAATCACCCCTGAAAATTAATGACTGCATACCTGAAACACCCTGTATGTGTGTACGTTGAGTTTAAAATAGCTGCGTGCAATCCAGAAATTGGCACCCTTTCACCTTCAGCAAACCTGAAGTTCGAACGTACATACCAAGTTTCAGCAAAATACCTCAACTCGATCTCGAGTTATTGCAATTAATAATTTTTCGGTTTTTCACCCCTAACTCTTGGTCCGATATGGCCCAAAGGCAATCCCCGCCGAGTATTTCAGGATACGCATCTGCACACCAAGTTTCAGCTCGATATCTCAATGCGTTCTCAAGTTATCGCTCGGACAGTGTAGGCGAGCGAGCGAATAAGCTAAAACAAGAGTGCCTCGCATAATGCTACGGCACTAAACTGAGAGGTATGTGGGCTGTAGTTGTGGCCTTTTTAACTGACAAAAAAAAACTTAGAGGCACAATTGCTCCCCCTTTAATGTACTTTTAAAACAACTAGAAAGTTCTGTCCTATAACAGGCAGGTAAAAAACTTTACGCGTCTAGCCAAGTACTGAGTTTTGACATTTTGGGGGCACTAACTCCCATTTAAGCGACCATTCTGGAGTTTCCACAAAAATCGAATAATGATCCTTTGAAAGCTTGTAAAGACCTACAATAAAATTTTTCTTTTTTTATAAATTATGCAGTCAATTTTGAGGCTAGCTGAATATAACATAAATCCGACATCTTGGAGCCCTCAACCCTACTGCTTGGACCATTTTGCGGCCTACGTTAAATCAGCATTCTGCGAAGCATTTCATTACCTTTTCACCTACCTCATGTCGATTTTAATAATAATAATAATAATAATAAGTTTATTTGCCCAACAGAATTATACATTCCAATTATAGGACAAACTAAAAGACAAAAGATGAGAAAATAATACATAATTGAACAGAAATAGAAAAAGTGAATACAAGTACTCAATGACTGATTAGTTAACCGAGGCTTCGATATAACATTTTCTAATAGAGTGAAGACTGGAGAAGTTAATGTCACATTTCAGCGCTACTGAATTGAAACAACTACACATAAAATTGAGAGGTGATTTAATTAGCAGATTAGTGCGAGGAGTTGGAACATAAAATAAAGGTTGATGACGTGACGGATAAGAAGGCACATAGAAAGGCAGTAATTCAAGTAACGGAGGAGAATCTATTTGCCCTCTCACCAGTTTGACGACAAAAATCAACGCAAATACTTCCCTTCTCAACTCAAGGGACTCGACATTAAACTCCTTGAGCAATAATGAGTGGTCACAATTTCTCGGAGGGTAATACCCTTTGCACTTAAATGATAGAAATTTTAAAAATTTTCTTTGTATGGTTTCAATACTATTAATGTGAACAGCGTAAATAGGAGACCAAACAATGCAACAGTACTCCAATCTGGATCTGACAAACGAGAAATACAACGTTTTAAATGCTGTCATATTAGAAAATTCGTTACAACTGCGGATGAGAAAACCTAGAGTCTTATAACAAGAGCTGATTAAGTTTCCAATATGATTTGAAAAGGACAGACTAGAATCGAATATTATGCCGAGGTCTTTATGCTCATTACAGCGCTGCAACACAGTGCCTTCAAAATTGTAATGGAAAGTGATATTCATCAATTTGCGGCCGAACGTCATACACTTGCACTTTGAAACATTCAAGTCGAGTCGGTTCGTCCTACACCAACTCAGTAAGGCTTCCAAGTCGCCCTGAAGTCTTGAGCAGTCCCCAATCGAACTAACTTCCAAAAATACTTTCAAATCGTCAGCAAAAACTAAGTGCGAACAATCAAGGGACCCCGAGAGATCATTTATAAATAATAAGAAAAGTAGAGGACCTAAGTTTGACCCCTGAGGGACCCCTGATGTCGCACAGAAACGCGAGGAATTAAAACCATTATACGTGACAAAAAGCTGACGATTTGACAGATAAGAATGAAACAGCAAGACAATGTTATCCGAAAGGCCAAAATAGTGAAGCTTATTTAACAATACGCCGTGATCAAGTCTGTCAAACGCCTTGGAAAAATCCGTGAAAATTACATCTACTTGTCCACCCTTATCCAAAGCATCCGACAAATATTGAGTGAAATACGCAAGGTTGGAGACTGTAGACCTATTTTTAAAAAATCCGTGTTGATGAAAAGAAATTTGACTCTGAACCGCAGGATAAATGCGATTGAAAAGACAAACCTCGAAAACTTTGGAATATTGTTTTGATATTTTACTCAGGGCAGTGAGTGTGGACAATTTTTCCCTAATTATTTGCCATCTTGGAGCCCTTAACAAAGTAGGACCAGAAATCAAGGAACGATGTTAAGACGCCTAGAAGTAAAAATTGTATCGATCCTCTCGACTTTTTCGACGCTATTTTGAAGAATCGTTAGCTAACCAAGAAGAACCTTCAAGTTTCAGCAAAAATGTATCTGGGGCAGTTTTATTTTTGATTTACATTTAAGAAGCAAGACCACTGATCCTATATTTATCCTTGCGAACACAATGGAAGAACGCAGCAGCAGTGGCTTCAAGAGTGTCCCTCCTAGCAACAGCAGCACATTCCCTCACAATCCTGTCAATCAACCTGCCCATTCCTGCCTTTGCGGCGTTCTGGATCTCTTCAACTTTTATATTACCCTCCTCGTCAATCGCGCCCCCTTTCTGGAACGCACAAAGGGCGGTTTCTCCCACTTTAGGGTCGTCCACAATCTCACCATTGGCAGCTCTTTCAATATTTTTCTCAGAAACTCCCGTTTTTGCCACGCATTCATCTCTGATTTTATGAAAATCTACCCCTGCCTCTGCCCCCAAAGCCTACATTTTACAGTTTCAATAAAAATCAAATTTATACCAAGAACCAAGCAGCTTACCAAGAGCAAAACGACGGAAAGGAGAACCTTCATCTTGGCACGTGCAAACATTGGAAAATTCTCGCACGATTTGACTTCTAATAGATGGCAGAGCCCATTGTCTTGAGGTCATCGGCCGTGACCTAACATCCTCTTTATAGTTCACATTGTTTCTATGAGGCAGTGTTGCATTTGCTGGTATTCCGCGCTCTCGGCCATTTTGGAGCCCAAAGCTAACATCGTGAGGATCGGAAGTGCTCAGCATTTTCCAAAACTTCACTCGCAGGGACCTGACTAAGATATCCCCTCAAAGTTCTTGCTGCAGAATGCCGATTGATTTTTATCAAATTCGTCATTTTGGATCCAACATGCAGGACGGTGCGATTTTACGACGTGCAAAAATTTGTAACATTATGTCACTTTATCTAAATTGTTATATAATTACTGGAGCTATAACACTAATGGAAGGTGTCCGCTATCTTGGAATCATGAATATTATTTGACGACCATTTAAAGACAATTAAGAAGGAAATTAAAATGTTCAATACAGATATAAGAAAATCGGCCATTTTGGATCCAACTTTACAATAGGAGTACGAATAGTATACAGTAGACAGAAGGATATAATGTAATAAGAGAAAAATCCTCGCTGAACGCTTTAAAATCATCTGCCATTTTGGATCCCAGCTTCGGTTATTCCGACTTCACTAAAAATTCAGTCAGTGGCGTAGCTAGAGTTTTGGCCGCCCCTAATAATAATTACAATCGCAAAAAAATATGACTTCCCCCCCACCTTTCAATTAATCTAGCCAGTGCTAGTATCAAATTCTGAACAGTTATAGGTAGAGATATAAAAGAAATTAAAAGTAAAAGTCCTGTAATTTGACACAGAGAAGCAATATCGCTTCTTCGAGAAAAAAAGAGTGAATTTTAGGAGAAATTTATCGAAGGTGATGAAAATTAGGGGTGGAAACTCGAATTTTCACTGAATATTGTAGGATTGAAATTAATACCATTCGATAGCTTTCTATTGATGGTACAAAAAAGATCTTATTCATCTTTCGCGAAAAACGACCCTTAAAGGCGGTACAACCCCCCAACAGGCCGAAACACAAAAATGTGAGTACTCAAAAACTGCTCAACGTATCAGGGCTGGATTGGTGTGGTAATCTACAGCGCCACTGTAGGCGGATGGGCAAATTTTCATTATGACCTAACAAGGGGGGTGAAATTTAAGGGTTGAAACTGGAAATTTTTTCATGCAAGTGGTGTAATAAAATTATGGGGTTCGATAGATTTCGGTCAACCATAAAAAAGTTTTATGAGTCTTCAACCTAAAAGCAACCCCTACCCTACTAGCAACCCCTAAGCTCTAGCAAGCGGAGTAAATATATTTTATTTATTTTTTTTGCTTTCTTCCGATTTGTCGATAATTCAAAACCATTTATTTCAGTAATTTTTAACCCATCCACAGTTTTTCAACCCCTTTCATGATATGTGAACCCTCAGAAAGCAAAATTTACCCAGACCGCTTCTTTTTCGTGTGATTTTCGCTAGTTCATTTTCAAACATCTTGACTTTTCATCCCCCTTAACAATTTTTCAACCCCCCGAGCGTTAATTTTGTAAAATTCGCGCAGTTTTGCCTTTTTTCGGTAATAAATTTTACTCATATGGATTGTTCTTGCCTTTTTCACTTTTTCGACATCCTTCGCAATATTTCAACCCCCAACAGCCAAATTTGCATAATTTTCGTGTTATTTTGCGTAATTCTGCTTAATTACGATTAATTTTCATCCCCTTTGACTTTTCATCCCATTACGATTTTTCAACCCCTCAAAGTGCTAATTTGGCAAAATTTGCGTAATTTCGTTTTTTCTCGGTAACAAGTTGAGCTCATTGGATGATGTTTACATTTTTCACTTTTTTCATCCACCTTCGCAATATTTCAACACTTCAAACGCAAAAATTACATAATTGGGTTATACTTAACCTTCATACCTTTTGACTTTTCATCCAACTTTACGATTTTTCAATCCCCTAATTGCAAATTTTGCAAAATTCGCATAATTTAGTCGGTAATAAAATTGAACGCAAATGTGATTCAGTTTGCCTTTTACAATTTTCCGGTTTCCTTCGCAATAGGTAGGTATAAGTATGTATTTCAACCCCCACAAAAGTTTTAATTGCATAATTTGGTTATTTTCGTGTTATATTTCGTAATTCTACTTAATCACACTTAATTTTCATTCCTTTTGATTTTTCATCCCCTTTCGCAATTTTTCCGCCCCCTGACTGTTAATTTTCCAAAATTCGCCAAAATTTGTTTTAATTCCGGCAATTCTGTTCATTTACTCATTTGATTTACATTGCCATTGTTTTTACTTTTCAACCCTCAAAATGTTTGTTTTTTCTGTTCACTTTCTACTTTTTAATTATGTAACAATTTTTTAACATTTCGCCTTTTTGACACATCTTTGCATCTGCGTAGGTACTACTACTAAGTGCAAATTGGTAAAATCTCCACCCGATTCCACCAGTAAGACCAGCCGCCCCTGCATACACATTAACGTGATAAACATCTACAGGAATACACATCGCATTTATGTACACCTTCCGGGGGCTTTTTCCGCAATCTTGCACCCAATTTTTTAATATCTGACTATTCATGCATTATCAACACGTTTACGTTGGCCATTGAATACACTGGATTGGCCATTTTGGATCCACTACCCTGTAATTAAACTAGGTAGATCCTAATGCACACTAGTTGCCATTTTGTTGTAACCAGCCATTTTGGAGCCCGACCTGATCTAAACTTTAAAAAAAACCTTCGATGTACCTACTCTAAGAGAGTCCCTTTACAAGGTAAATGCGATTTTGGATCTAACAGCAAAACTATTCAAGCTACAAAAATTGCTCCAGTGCATCTAAAATTTGACTATGGCCTGTACAAAATTTGTTTTGAGATCAAAAAGGGGTATCTACGAGTAGACGGCCTTTTTTGTCGAAATAATGCTAACCATAAGAATAATACGCAATTTCAGCAAAATCAAAGTCTTGCTATAAATAGCGAGATATTTACTACATTTCACGGTCAGTTTCAAAACAACCATGAACTTCTTCTTTTGCATCTTCGTTGCTACTCTCCTGGTAGTAGCTATTTTCGTGACCTCTGCAAGATCCCTACCAAAATCTCAGACCCAGATTCAGGCCGACATTATTTCTGTGAATCTTCCGGGCTCTGGTAAGTTTTTGGTAATTTCTCTTTTCAGAATTTACTTTTAGGGGGTCTCACGCGGCAAACAAAGCCAAAACGCAAGCCAAGCAGTCGACGAAAGCACAAGAAAAAGCCGAAAACAAAAGCACGTCAAGATAGCCACAAAGTTCGAAGACGGACAACTGCAACTTCACGCACTCAGACTCATTTATGCCTGGTATGTGAGCACGAAGAACACAGAAGAAGTGGACGAACTCAGAATAATCGTCACTGACCAGAGTTGTCTTTATTAAAAAACGAAAAAAAATTATCTGCAGTTTATTGACTTTCAATTAAGAACGCTAAGCCTGTGGGTGTCCTTTCGAACGCAATGCAAGAACGCGGCAGAGGTCGCCTCAGGAGTACTCTTCTTAGACGCAGCGGCACAATCGTTCACAATCCTGTCAATCAACCTCCCCATCCCCGCCTTCACGGCGTTCTGGGTCTCCTCGACCTTGATATTGCCTTGATCGTCAATCAACCCCCCTTTCTGGTACGAACAAAGGGCGGTCTCCCCCACTTTGGGGTCGTCCACAACCTCACCGTCCAAGGCCTTTTTCACGCTCTCTTGGGACACTCCCGTTTTTGTGAGGCATTCATCTCGGATCTTGTTAAAATCTACATTGGCCTCAGCTAAGGCCTGTTAGAATATAATTTGAATTTTAAAAAAGTTACCGAGCGGCTTACCAAAAGCAAAGCGAGGGCTACGATCGTCTTCATGTTTTTAGACACTTCTGAATGATGTTGATCGATTTGCTCTTAAATAATGAAGGAATTGACTTTGATGACCCCAAAATGCACTAGTCCAATCTTAGGGTCAACTATGAAACTGACCTGTTTACAATTTATTAGAGATAATGCATTCACAATTGCAAAAAAACATTCTAGTGAAGATTGAAATCGGGCTCGCGCTTCCGAAGACAGGTGAAGATGTGGACTGCGGAATCTTGAGCACTGGCTTGGTCAACCCCGCACTCTGCAACTACCCCTTCGGAGTCGCTCGCGCCCACGGCCTTGAGCTTAGCCCTGAAGACGTCGGGTAGGATTTTGCCTGAAACGTCGATCAAACCGGCCTTTTGGGCGAAACAGAGGAGTTGCAGGTCCACTTTGGGGTCTTTCGAGTACTCGCCGCTTCTGATTTTGGAGATCTGGGGGTCGGTTGCCCCGCTTTGGGATTGGCACTCGTCGCTCCACTGTTTTACTTTTGCTCTTTGTTGGTCTGTCAGGGTTTGGGGGGAAGAGAGGTGAAGGAGGATCAAGAGGAAGATAGCCAAGACCAAACGTGGTGTCTTCATGTCGGTGTGATTAATTCGACTGAGGCTCGAGCAAGATAATTCAAGATAAGTCGCGCAAAGTTCAATTGGGCGTATAATCGAAAAACGTTTCAGAGGTCAAATTTAATATTTACCTGTAGGTGTTTGATGGCGAAGCTAATTCCGAATCGAGTCTGCGAAATCTGGAACCAAAAGAAGGTTTTTGTTAAAATTAATTTAATAACTGGCACTTTCTTATCAACTTCAATCGCTACCTATTCGCATTTGGCTTCCTAAAACCTACAGTTTCGAAAAAAATTGTGAGCAATTCCAGTTATTTTTTCTTTTGTACTGTCCTTAAGGTTAGCAAAGCTGAATCACTAGCAAATTAATACAAATGTTTTCGTTTCGTTGCCATAATTTCCTACTAATGCTACTAATGCCATAGACACCTACTTGTTGCGTTGACAAAGAAAAAATTCGTCAGCTACGGGAGCGGCTGGAACCTCCCCGCTTGCTGAATACTCCAATCCTAACTCTTATTTGCAATCTACCCCAACCAAGATCTACCCCATATATGAATCTTTCAAAAATTTGGTGTTCTTCAAAATTTTTTAATTTTTTGCCAAAAGGGCACTAAGTTTTGAATGCATTTTTGGAACAGGACTTGAAAAGACTCATGTCATAAAAAGTGCTATCTTTCGGGTTCCACAGTTGACATGCCAAAACGGCAATTTCAATCAAATCGGTCCAGTACTTTGGGTTGTGGCGTGTTATTAGTTTTCCTTAAAAGTTCAGAATTTTTGGTTTTTCTGTCAAGAAGGCGCTAAGTGTGAATATTATCCACTTGCGTTCAGTAAGTGATGCTACTAGATTTGGTAACTTTTTAATTTTAGGTGTGTAACCGTAGTTGGACTGCTTGGAGGTTAAGGATTCTGACATCCGCTTGTGGGCCACTAAATAATCACAAAAACCGTTTGTATATCATTTTGAACATTTTCCCGCTGATTTTCGTAACTGCACTAAATATTTCTTGTTTCTTTTATTTCGTATAACGAGTTTTTCTGAAGGTTTTTCTATCCACAATGCCATTTTCTGACTTTTATTTATATCTTGACATTGGTATTTTTGGCGTATCTAGAATTAAATTTACAGTGTAGCCACCTCCTTTTAAGTCATCGCCAAAATATAACAATCAAAAGAATACTGTCAGTAACACTTACACCGCGTTGAAGTTTGAGTGCAAACACCCGGCTAACTTTTTTATTTATTCACCGATTTCAAACATTTTTTTTAAACAAATTTAAATACCTGGATCTTTCGAGCCGCCATTAAAAAACTTCTTCTTGTGCTCACTTGACCATTCTTCCGGTAGAGGGCGTCAAAACTCTCTATCACTTCTTTTTTTTGCTTTGTAGCGAATTGAAAATCAGACGTTATTTGTTAAAAGGCTTTTTTAGATAAATTACTCAATTTGTTATAACGAAAAATATCAAAAATATCAGAAAACATATTAGGCAATTTTTTACAGGCAAAACTCTTGCAGAATCTTATTAGAACTACCGAAATATCTTATGTGTACAACAAAAATATTTTTCTTAAATCTGAAAAATTCGCGAAGAAATTAAAGATTATGTGCATTATTTTTCCTATCAAGGTAGCTAATGAATAACTTTAATCGAGCAAACGTTTGGCACTATCACATTTGTCAAAATCTTAGCAAATGTCTAGACAAATTTTTCAGATTTAGGAACAATATTTTTGTTGTATAAGATTATCGGTTTTCTACTAAATTTGGTATTTGGGTAGTTTTAATGCTCATCTAAAAGATTCTGCCAGTGAAAAATTGCCTAATAAATTTTCTGGTAAGTGGTTTTCGTCCACAAAAAAAGTCTTTTAACAAATAATGTCTACTTTTCAATTCGCTACAAAGTAAAAAAAAATGAAATTGGTCAATACATAAAAAACTGAAACACCCTGTATAAATGGAGTATACATTTCTGGAAATATGGTTGTGCTAATAAGGAAACTTGGCATTCGTTATTCAAATTTCATGGTTTTGAAGTGTCAGTTTTTGTCATCAGCCTTTTTCGATCGAGAACAACAAATTTTACCGGAATTTAAGTCACGTTCCACATTCGTTATTTTGTAAAGGGTGCTTTTGCTAATTTCCTTGAAGAAGGTACCGAATAAGCCACTGTTTTATCATGATTTGACTTTAAAACATTTAGTGTGGTTTAGTGTTGCATGAAAGTTTCACTTTTTTAATTTTAACCTCCCCAAACCCATCACAATTTTAAAAAAATGGGAGGTTACTGCAATCACTAAAATTTTCGAATTTGAGATAGCACCAGATCTCCACGTTTTGAGGTCTCAGGAACCCAGAAAAGTGGTTTTTAAAATGTGTCTGTGTGTATGTTCGTACGTACGTACGTTCGTACGTACGTTTGTAAACACGCCACAGCCAAAACTACTGGGCCGATTTGGCTGAAATTTGGTACGTAGGCATCTCATAACCCAACTTAGATCTGAAAAGCTTTTGGAGCCAATCGTGCAACCGGAAATGCCATTTTGGCACATCAACTTTTAAATTTTAAATGCAAACCCCCATTTTTCACGTCACCATAAGAAAGACCTTCAAATTCTGCTTCTAAAAATGTATTCATTCTTAGTGCCCTTTTGACCAAAAATTAAAAAAAAATTGATTTTTATCAGACTTTAAAATCGCGGTACAGCCCAAGCCCCTGAATCGATTTGACTGAAATTTTGCACATAGAGATTGTATTACACCTCGAAAAGCTGAACAAATTTTGAATTCCATCGACTCACGGAAAGTGTCCTTTTGGCACACCAATTTCCAAATTTAAAATTACTCAATAATTTAACCATTAAAAACAAGTTTTTGAAAGATTTATTGTCACCATCAGAAGGGTCTTCAAATTTTGGTTTTAAATAGGACAAAATTAATTCGCATTTAGCGCTGTTTGGTTCAAAAAATCGAAATTTTATAATAACAGTAAAAACACATTATAGCCCAAATTACTGAATCGATCTGGCTGAAATTTGGTACATGGAGATTAGGTGACCCGTTGAAGACCTGAAAGGCTTTTGGGAGCAATTGGCCCACGGGAACTGCCATTTAAGCATATCAACTTAAAATTTTAAATACAAGGCCTTTTTTATGTCGCCTTTAGAAAGACGATCAAATTCTGGTTCTAAAAATGTACTTACAATTTCTGCCATTTCAATGGAAAATAGAGAAAAAATTCTTTCTCATTAAAATATTATATTCAGAAGTTGCAAATTTACAATAGACAGAGTCCTTCCTTGCCTAGCAAGTTCTCTAATGCCAACGAAATCAATGAGTTCTTTGTGAGTTCGGCACCGTGTCCGGTAGTTCAAAAGTCAACAGTGGATTATTTTTTGAAGACCAGAAAAATCCAGTCGAATTCTTTAACCTTGTGTGAAGTTGCTGAGGATGACGTTCGAAAGAGTGTAGAAGAAATTAAATCGAATGCAATGGGTTGGGACAATATTAATCTAAAAATGTTGAAGTTAGTACTGCCATATTGCCTGAACGCCCTTACTCACATCATAAACTCTTCTATTTGCAACAGCACAGTTCCTGATATATGGAAAACCTCCTTAATAACCCCTATTCCCAAAAAGTCGAACCCCCAGTTTTTTAAGGATCTCAGACCTATAAGTATACTCCCGACAGCTTCTAAAGTGTTAGAAAAAATCGTTTATAAGCAGCTGGCAGAATATGTGGATTCCAGGATTTTACCGACATCACAGAATGGTTACAGGAAAAACAGGGGTACAAATACAGCGTTGCTGAAACTTGTAAATGACATTTGTCAAGGAATTGATGACTCCAAGGTTACTATTTTAATTTTACTGGATTATAGTAAGGCTTTCGATACCATCAACACGGAATTAATACTGGCCAAATTAGCGTACTATGCCTTCAGTGCTTCAGCAATATCTTGGTTTGAGAGTTATCTGAAAAACAGGCGACAAATGGTCAAATTGAACGGGAAGACTTCCACCATGTTTGCAATTAATCAAGGTGTACCGCAAGGGAGCATACTTGGACCTGCAATCTTCGCAATAGAAGTGGCTGATTTGCCTGAGATAGTTGAGGAGGGGCCGGACGTTGGAATTATTCAATATGTTGACGACACTCAATTCTACGTTACATGTCATCCCTCAGAGATAAATGCTGCAATAGTGAAAGTGAACAGAATCCTGTCTGCAGTCAGTAAATGGTCGATCGATAATGGTTTGAAATTGAATACAACGAAAACATTAGCAATTGTCTGTGGTTCAAAATCAGCTTGTGAAAAGGCGATAAATAGCAAGCGGGACAACATAATCCTTAATGAGGAAGTCATTGGGTTGCAAAAGTTTGTAAAAAATTTAGGTGTATATTGTGACCCCAACTTAAATTTTGAAAAGCATGTTACCAATTTAATAAGCTCATGTTACGGTAAATTCAAGACTATATTTCAGTTTAAGTACTACCTAAGCTCTGATGTTAAATGGAGATTGTGTAACTCGTTAATATTAAGTAGCCTCAATTACTGCAGCTATGTATACTATTTTCATCTTACTGAACTTTTCAAGAGCAGAATTCAAAAGCTGCAAAACAATTGTTTTAGATTTTCCTTCAATGTTAGCTATCGTCACCATATTACACCATATTATGTAGAAAAACAAATTCTTAAGATAAAGTATAATTTCACAATTCAATTTGTTTGTTTTCTGTATAAGTTGTTACATTCGGATGCTCGATCATCTGATTTATATAGTTTGTTACGTAGGCGCAATACTGTACATGACAATAACTTGAGACATGTTCAGCTCTTCTGTATTCCTAAGCATAGGACATCTAAGTTTGAATTTTCTTTCCAATATGTTGCTACCATTTTACTAAATCATCATTATAGTCTGTTCACCTCTTCTAAATCTGTCTCGATTCTTAAACATAAACTTCAAAATTATTATTTCGATATGCAACGTAATTACTGATTGTTATCTGCTGTTTCGATATTTAGATAGCTTTGTTCTTTTTTGTGTTTTCGCTTGTATAATATTTGTTTCTTGTTAGTGTTGGGGGCAATGAAAACCAGTTCATAACTGATTGCCTTCCTTTTGTGTATTATTGTATTATGAATGCACAATAAACTTATTATTATTATTATTAAAAGGGAGCAGGCTGACAGTGGATGACATAAAGTGGCAGTTATTGTCAAAAATTTGGCAAAAGATTAACCTTAAAAGGAACATATTGTCAAATATGATGGGTGATGTACAAGGTGATGTCGGTATTTGTCAGAAAATTGCGAAATTACAGACGATAAGGATAAAAAAAATTCTGTTGAATTGACTACTATCTACACAGAATACAAAGATCCACGCGATGGTGAGGTTCCAGCCGCTTCTCTGCTGCATTTTTTTCTTAAAAACCGTGGGGAATTCAGCGAAAAAGAAATACCATTTTTGTTTCTTTTAAGAGTAGCATCTATTTAATTTTTGAATTTTTGAGCTGCAATACTCTATGTATTCAGTGCTGAAATTTAATTGATCCTCTTAAATCTCTTGTAACTGGAAAACTGCTAGACCCTGCAGAATTTCAAAAATACATCGACTCAGAATTTAACCCTGAATACCCCATTAAAAATTCGAGCGTTCTGGGACAACCTGTACACACATACGTAGGTGCACACCTCGGTGCACACAGACATTGTGAAAACCACTTTTTGTGATCCTGGGACCTCGAAACTAAATATCTGGTGTTACCTTAATTTCGAATATTAGACGGATTGCCGTAACCCCCATCTTTATGTTGGTTGATTGTGTTGCCAACATCTAGAAGGGAAATATTCCTAGTTGCCAGTGCTTCAGTTTGTACAACTTTATAAGCTTTTTAAAACAAAATATCACTAAAACTACTAGAACGTACTTTCAGTAAATGCAGGTCTGCCACGTTGATAGGAATATTTCCTTTTGGCATACATCAAATTTCAAGTTTAACCAGCAAGGCAGTTAAAACAAATCTGAAGTGTATGTTAGACAAGTTAAGGACCCAAAATGGCGGATACGTGAAATGCCTGTTATATCAAAGTACAAAAAACCCTTGAAAAAGGTCTGGTGGGCCCCAAAATTGATCAATAACCAGTGTCAAAAAATAAGTGGGCTCCAATATGGCGGCATGAACTGATTCAACGAAGAACAATAACGAATATCGGGATAAAATATTTTAAAGGTTTTATTGAAAGAGGTTTTTCAAGGCGTCTAAAAGAAAAATAGAGAAAGGCTGCATCCTGACAAAAAGGCAATCAAAATTTTTTTCTTCTGAGCGTGAATAGAATATCGCCTTCGGAAATATACCCGATCGTTATTTAGTTTTTCCACCAATCTTATCAATTTCCAAAATACTGTATTTAACAACTAAATGTACTGGCAGCACCACAATTAAAAAAATTCCAAAACGTTAACAGTTTTAATTAAAAGTGTCGCTATTTTCTTTCCACGATGATGAACACAATTACTGCAAACCTTAAAATTACCACTATCAGTACTGTTACAAAAAAACTATTTATTACAACCATAAAATTACGCATAAAACCTTGATAAGAATACATATATAAAAAATGTTGAAGTGTCAGACAATTCAAAAAAACATGAAGTCTTTCGTGAGCATTTTGGTGCTAATTGGGTTGGCAGCTCCGATTCTTGGCGCTACCCGCAACATCTGCGTAAGCATCCCCTTCCTTTAAATTTTATTATTAATTTTTTTTATTAATTTCTAGTATCAGCAGGAAGCTGTTGATTATGTGGTGGCTCAATGCAAAGCTGTGGTCAAAATTTCAGATAATGACTACACAAAATTCAGAAACGGTGATGATCTTACCTCGAAGAATGGCAGAGAATTCTTTTATTGCTATTTCGACAGGGCTGGAGCCTTCGAACTCGACGGCAATTTGAACTACGAACTGCTCTGGATTAGGCTTTATTATATCACGTTGCAAGTGGATTATACAACTCAGGTAATTGAGGAATGCAGATTGGAGGCAATACAGGTTTATGGCAATGGCAGTTCGAAGAAAGGCAAAAAGCACCACAGCGGTAGTGACAGCGATAGTGATAGTAGCGACAGTGATAGCAGCGACAGTGATAGCAGCGACAGTGATAGTAGCGACAGTGACAGCAGCGACAGTGACAGTGACAGTCACGATTCTGGCGAACATAAGAGGCCTAGCAAGCAGTACCTCGACATCTCAGTGTACTATGGGCAGTGCATCAAGAAGACGGTTCCTCAATTTGAAATTATTGGTTGATTTCTGACATTTAAATTGAATAAATTACAAGCAGTAATGAGATATTTGTTGAAAATTATTTGCTCCTCCTATTTTCGAAAAGTCTGTCCCTATCCCAACGGGCACACACAAGTTTTTTTAACGTCGAAATCACGTAAGGGTGGTTGATTTCACGTCACTGGTTGAAAAAGCCAAGTTGAATTTTTGGTGATTCGTGAGACGACTTTTTCTCGACGTGAAAATCACGTTTACTTTTGGTACATTTTGCAACGTCTACGTAAATATGACGTTTTTTGGAAGATGAAACTTATTCGTTAAAATAACGTCGATATAATAACATACAAAACACGTTGATGATGCGTCAACAACTATAGGTTGTTTAATTTTGGACGTTGTATAAACGTTATAATATTAAGGTCTTTTAGTCGTGTAAGAAATGACGTCCGAATCACGACTTATTTATAACGAACAGAGACCTCGACAGAGACTCTTGCACGTTGGACAAACGTTGTATTTATAACGTTATATTTGCGTTTTCATATGAAGGTCTTACAAATGTGTTCAAATGGTCATGACGTTCCAGGTTAAGTAAATGGGTAATTTTTCACGTCATAGGCACGTTTCAATATGAACGTGTTTTAGTCGTGACTAAAATACTTCCAAATGACGACTTATTTATAACCAACAGATATTTTAACAGATTTTTAAAACTTAAAAATTGAAATGCGAAAATGGCATTTGCATTTGTACGATTGGCTCCAAAAGCCTTTCAGATCTAAGCTTGGTTTTCAGATAGCTACGTACCAAATTTCAGCCAAATCGGTCTGGTAGTTTTTGCTGTGACGTGTTTACAAACGTACGTACGTACACACACTCAGACATATTTTGAAAACCACTTTTTTGGGTCTCTAAGACTTCAAAACGTGAAGATCTGGTGTTATCTCCCTTTTCTTTAGGTGGTGAAGGGGAGTTAATAATTTTGCAGACAAATTACGAAGAATGTTGGAAAGATTGACAATTTTGAGCCAAAAGCTTTAAAAAAGAGTCTAGCTTTCGAAAATTTTGGAAAACCCTTTTTCCATTCCACTAACGCCACTGAAAGAAGTGCCAATTCTTCGTGACAATTCATAATAATTTCATTACAGAAATGGAGATCTCTGTTTGTCCCGTAATCCGAATTGATTGGGGTATTTGTCGTCGTAAATTTTGATCGCATCAGTTAACGGATGAGCCCTTGGGGAGGACGCCCATTATTAATAAAGCTCCACGGATCCGTGTAATTTATTAATATTCTGCTTTACTGCTCCGAAGGGGCAGATGCTGCAAAATGTATTCAATTAAACAATTTTTGCATAACTGAATTAAGCTAATTTAAATTCTTTGCCCTAGAACATTCTTCCTTATCAATCCTGGGGTTTGCACTTACATAACATAATTGACTGAGGGATAAACCGCTGCTGCAAGTTTTCGGCTTTATCACATACGACAAAGAGGAATACCGCTGTAGGCTGAGAAAACTTCACATACGAATAAAATTAATTAACCCCAAAAGTGATGCCAACTTTAACTGTCACTGTCAAATTTTGCAGATCTAATTATTGAGAAATTACGAAGGAAAGCGATGTTGCCAGTTTTCCATGCCATAATCCAATTACCAAACTAGTTTATTGATCGTACGAGTCGGCCAACCAAGTAATAAGAAACTAGTCAGAGCCAAAATGGCTTATCAAACAGGTTGGCCAACAAAATTTGAAGAAAGGAATTGAAAACACTAAAAAAAATTCTAAGTGAAATTACCAACAGACTGCAAAATAAAAAGTCCAAAACAATATTTTATTTTTACTTCATCAAAAAACGTTCCAATAACAGGTTTGTCAACTAACATTACAAATGACTGCAAATGTTACCAACTTAAGTCACTTACAAAATGATGGAAAATAAAAAATTGGCATTCTCGCAGAATCTGCAAATGTACTAGATTCAAGAAGCTACAAGGTCAAGAAGGCTTTTCACCATTAAAATGAAATATTTTCAAAAAAAGGCACCTACGAATGTGTGCCAAATTATATCTCGACATCTTCAGTAACTTGGGCTGCAGCCTCTTTCTTTACGATCTCTTGCCAAAACGGCCCTATTACATTTTTCGAAAAAATTTCACCAAAGGCTTTCGACTTGAAAAAAAAATCAGCTATCAAATCCAGTAATAAAAATATAAAGTTATACAGAGTGGGTAATTTTTCGATGCTCACCATTGGGATCTCGGAAACCATAAGAGATAGAGAGTAAGTTAAATTAGAGAAAAGTTGCACCATTTCTTGGCGATTAAGAATCTGAAGAGAATTTCCCGATATCTTGATTCGTTCCTGAGTTATTCTGAAAAAACTGAAAATTGCGAGTACAAAGAAAAACTCATCTTTCTTGCGATTGATGTTGTTTTAATGACAGTTGGCACTTTTTTATTTTTGACAGCTGTCAATTCAATGGCATTGTCAGAAATTTTCTAGGCCTTCTAGATTTTTAGTAACGGTAGTCAACTTTTGATTCTCTTATGGCCGCCATATTGGATTGTAACACCATCAAATACACAAAAAAATTAGTTTTTCAAAAATGTACAAAATGGACTTTTTTGACAAACCGTCAAAATTTCAAATTGATATGAGTAATTTGTAAAATCAGCCTGAACTTGTGGAAAAAAAATACAAAAAATTACACAAACTTTTTTCATCTCTTATGACGTTAAAAACATTTGAATTTCGAACGATAATAAAACAGATCTAGAAGGCGTGTCACGCGAACTTTGACATGTTTTTTCAAAAAAGTTCATGTTAGTTAAATTTTTAAAAAGTTAATTTTTTTACGTATTTAATGATGTTAAAATCCAATATGGCGGCCATAAGAAATAAGAAAGTTGACTGTCGCAACTCAATATCTAGAAAGTAAAAAAAAAATTTAATTGGGCCATCGAATGCCCCACACTGAATAATACAAAAGTGCCAAGTTTCATCGAAATCATTCAATTAATGGCGACGCAATTAAATTTTATCTTCAATGCAATGTTTCAGTTTTTCGCCAATATCTCCAAAAGTAGTAAAGATATTCAAGAAATCTCTTCAGATTATTATTCAGGATAAAATCGCGCAACTTTTTTCTTATTTAACCTACTCTCTATCTCTTATGGTTTCCGAGATCCCAATGGTGAGCATCAAAAAATTACCCACCATGTATACATATTTTCTTCACAACGCAGATTTTTGCCAAAACGGCACCAAGTATGAATACATCTTGATGGGAGTTTTCTCTTAAAATTTTGAAGTTGATGTGCCAAAATGACATCCGTGGAAAGATTTGGCCTTAAGGCTAATCATTTCTTGTAAGCTGTACAACTGTACATACAGGGTGATTCTTAAATAGTGACAGAAAATTCAGGGGATGATTCTTCACACTATTTTAAGACGAAAAGTTTCTAAGGATATATGTCCGAAAATGCTTCATAACGGAGCTATACAGGGTGCAAAATCTATATTTTTAGAAGTTCAGTTTCTTTGTCACAATTCAATTGAGACTCGAGTATGTAAAAACTATCAGGGTTGGTTAACAGGTTAACCAAATAAAGGAGATCTCACACTTAAATGTAAATCTGGAGACCACTCAAATTATTTTTTTTATATCAGCGTCTCGATGAGCTGAACAATTCTTATCATTGCGCCAATACTGCAGCTTTATTCGTTTACCCTTTATATCGAAAAATTGTCATATTTTACATTGAAAGGCAATTTTTTAGCTGATGCACGAACCTCTTCGCGGAGCGGCTTCAGTATAGGTAAGGAATTGTCTTTCAATGTAAAATATATGAGAACTTTTCGATATAAAATTTATTATTGCGGCTAAACCAATAAAACTGCTGAATTGTTCAGCTCATTGAGACGCGTATATTAATATAAACAAAATAATTTGAGTGGTCTCCCGATTTACATTTACTTTGAGAAAACGTAGATTAGAAACATTAGAAACAAGGTTAGCAACTAAAGTGTTTAAAAAAGGTTATAATTAAAATATCTGTCCTTAGTCGATAACAAGTTCCTGCTAGTTATGTTTGCATATTTTGAAACGAATTTTTTTGGTTTTTTGTGATAATTAGTGCTGTTATCTTCTACCGTGCGTGTATATATTACACAAAGGCCACAGTTTGAACGCAGAGCAAATTGCGAAATGAACGCTGCAATAATTATCGTCGCCTCTCTTCTAGTACCCGCGATAATGGGACAGAACGCGGTAAGTCCCCAACAGAAATTTCTGAAACCACTTTTTTCAGACCTTAACCGAGTACCAGAAGAGGCACAGAACAGAAATCATGGATAGTTGCCAGAGAAAAACTGGGGCAACCACGCAATCAATCGACGAGACCCTCCAGACCGGTCAGGTCACCGATCCGAAGATCTACGATCAGTTCTTCTGTTTTCTTCTGGAAGGATACACTGTTGACGACCATGGAAATCTGAATGTCGATCAGTTGAAGGAGAAAATTTTCTCGGAAACTGGTGGAAATCGGGAAAGGACACGCGATATTTATGAGCAGTGTGTGACGAAGAAGAGGCATCTGAACAAGCAGGAGGTTACGTATCTTTTCATTTGCATCTATAAGCTTCTGCCTGGATTTACAGTAGCTTAAGTGTTATTTTGTTGTTTGTGCGAAGAAAATCTTCAGGTTATACCAATATATCAAATTATCTTTATTTCTTCTTTATCTGAAGATCTCAGATCTAAAACAGTTTTCTTAAAAATATTCGTTCAAGATTTTTGATCGTTTTGAGAGATGTTACGACTTTATCAATACTCCTCTTCCAACAGCATAACAATTTATAAAATCGCAGCTGCTTCCCATTATTCAAGCACGTTGAAACTCCGCATCCTCATCGCCCGGTGAACTATTAAAAACAGAAAATCTTCTTTCATTATTCCTCGCAATAAAATTATTCATAGAGCCATCAACGATGAATATTCATCTCCAGAAATTCTCGCGAGTCGAAATAAAAGCAATTTTGTGCCCGAACGACTAAATCGTTATTTCAGACACGCTTGAGCTGGCTTGGCTGTCCAAGCTGCTGACAAAACACCTCCGGAGGTTAGCACTTAGCGACGTAATTGGGAAATGGGTTACACCTAGAGGTAAAATAATGGTGTCTCTGACTGAAAAAGATATTTCTCAAATGACTGACCCAATCCTCAAAGAAACGCAGGCACAAATCAACGCTTTTAAAGTTTCTATCGTGGAAAAATTTCCTTAACATGTTGCAAATTGATTGCAAATCGAAGTAATTCCAAAATAGAAAAGTCGAAACTGGGCTTGGAATAGTTTTGAACTTAAGATCGTTCGAGAAACTTTACTGATCTTTTGATCTTTACTGGGGGCGCTATCTCTGCACGGAGAAGAAAAGGACAAGGTGAGTACTACCACTTTCTGCTGAAACTATTTCAAAGTTTTGGAATACAAGAAGAAATGTTTGAACCCTCTGGTCTTCAACGCAGAATAGACAACAAAAAAGAAAAGATTACGTTTGGTACGTTGATGGCATGGACCATGGACGACATCAAGAACTATGTGTTTAAGAAGGAAATCGGGGAGAAGTGCGGGCCGAAAAAAGCGAAAAGGCTTATGATGGCGAACACGTGTGTATAAAATATGTACTATTAGCCCAAATGTTCCTAAATTAGTAACATATTGTTTTTATGAATGCTAATGATGGTGTTATCTAAACTTTAAAATTATTACCGACTCACGAAAACAACAACTAGCAATTATTTAAGTGGAAAAGTTTTAAGTAATCTCACTTTCCAGTAATAAAAATTAAAAGTTAAGTAAATGGATCGGCAGGGAGATTGCTAGTCAAAATTATTTAAAAAAAACTTAATTTTTACAGGAATTGTTTAGTTGATCGTCACAGGACAATTGACAAAAAAACGTAAGCGTAAATTATGTGGTTGTGAGCCACCAAAACCTCTAAAAAAGGAATTTTTTTCTGCCTGTTTGCTCATAATTTTTCCAAAGTTTTCCTACAAATCAGCGAAGTTCAAATTAATCTTATCAAGTAGGCAACTTGAAAAATTCCAAAAATTATAAAAACTAACTTCTATCTCATCAAGTTGGTAACACCTACCCAAGTTTATTGACAATTTTCAAGTTGACATTTCTTTTTGACATAAAATGTACAACGGATTTGGTTCTGTTCGGTTGGTAGAATTAGTCAGGGATAAGGGACGTTCGCCCCCGACATTTCTCCCCAGACGTTTCGCCCCCGACATTTCGCCCCCGGGACTTTTCACCCCCGGACGTTTCGTCCCTGCGACTTTTCGCCCCTAGGATTTTTCGCCCTCGTACTTTTCGTCCCCGGGGAGGATTAGGTTGATTTATTTTATTATTATTGCTAGTAGAGTCAGTCATTTTCTCACTTTTCCATTCAGGTCTTAAAAGGTCAGATAAGGTCTCTCTATAATAACAAACGTTTCTCAAGTATTTATCCTTCCCGTTAACCATTTTTTCTAGCAGTCAATCGTTTTCGCAGAATTCCATTGAAGTCTCAAAAGGTCAGGTAAGGTCTCTCTGTAATCAAAACAAATGACAAAATATCCGGGGGCGAGAAATCCTAAGGGCGAAAAGTCCCGGGGGTGAAGAGTCCCAGGGGCGAAACGTCCGTGAGCGAAAAGCCCCGGGGGCGATATGTCGAGGGCGAACGTTTCGTAAACCAATTAGTCCAGTAGCATTAGGAAAAAATGTGGAAATAATTAGGGACCAATGGTTTCTTGCGTTATATTGTACTTTACGTTACTATACAACATAGTAAAAGTCCTGATTAATTCGGCGTGTGCATTAGCCGCTTGAAAAAATGGTGGACATCGAAGTTTTTCGCTTTTATCTTGAAAGCCGTTGATCCTACGGAAATTTTTCACATGACTGAATTGAGAGAGCATACAATTTGCAACAAAATGAGAGCAGCGGAAGCGAAAAAATTTTAATTTCGCAACAATTTTAAAATCACATCCGAACGGTTAGTTCAGTTTTAAAATTTTATTTGTCGAATGTGGAAATAATTAAAAGCCAATGGTTTTTTGCGTTGAGATATTGTACTTTACTCACTGTTTAACATACTGAACGTCCTACATATCCGTCATGTGTGTTAGCAGCTATCTCGAAAAAATGAGACAGAACGTGGGTCTCGGATGTTTTTCGCCGTTATCTTGAAAACAGTTGGTCGTCCTGAAATTGTTCACGTGATCAAACTGAAAGAGCATAAAATTTTCAACAAAATGAGCGTATGCTTGCTTTCATAAAAAAAAAATGGGCAGCTACGGAAGCGGCTGGAACCTCCCCACTTGGTGAATGATCCAATCTTATCACCAATATCAAGTAAATTTTACTATTTATACAAGCCTAAGGTGTTTTCTGTGATTTTTCCAAATTTTACGATCTTTTGCCAAAAGGGCACTAAGATTGAATACAATTTTGAAAACAAAACTTGAAGACTTTTCATGTGCTGATAAAGAAAATATGAGTTCATTCTTAAAATTTCAAAGTTGATATGCCAAAATGGCACTTGCCGTTCGCCGATTGCCACCAAAATTAAATCAGCTCTTCGGCGGGTAACGGTATCTTTACCTACCAAATTTCAGCCAAATCAATCCAGCAATTTGGGCTGTAGCGTGTTATTTATTGTTTCCTCGAAACTTCGAATTTTTCGATTTTATGCCAAAAAGGCGCTAAGTGTGAATACACTTTCAGATACAGAGTTTCAAGGCCTTTCATGTACTGATAAGAAAAATTAGTGTTCATCAGTCAAATTTCATAGTTGGTGTGCCAAAAAGGCACTTGGCGTCTGCGGATTCGCAACAAAATTAACTGGGCTCACCGGAAGACCAAAGCTAACTTCCATACCAAATTTCATTAAAATCCGTTCGGTAGTTTCCGAGAAATCGTGCTCACATACGTACATACATACATACATACATACATACATACATACGTACATACGCACAGACATTTTTTAAAAACCACTTTTTTGTGATCCTGGGACCTTGAAACGTAAAGATCTGGTGTTATCTCAATTTCGAATTTTGGAGTGATTGCAATAACCTCCCATTTTTATATGGTTGTGGGGAGGTTAATTTGAGTTTAAAGAAAAATCATTTGAAAAACTTGTTTAGTAAAATAGCGAGTTTTTGAAATATGATTTTTTTCCTTCAAACCTGTTTTTTTTATGAAAACAAGCTTATGGTCATCCTGTTGCAAATTTTATGCTCTTTCGGTTTGGTCACTTGAACAATTTCAGAACAATCAACTGTTTTCAAGATGACGGTGAAAAATATCCGAGAGACCCACGCTCTGTCTCATTTTTTCGAGATAGCGGCTAAAGGGCATGCCGGATATATGAGGACTTTTAGTATGTTAAACAGTAAGTAAAGTACATCTCAACACAAAAACCCATTGGATTCTCATTATTTCCGTATTCGCCAAAAACTTTTTTTTTAACTGTAAACTAACCGTTCGGATATGATTTTAAAATTGTTGCGGAATTAAGATTTTTAGCGTATGGCTGTCATTTTGTTGCAAATCGTAGGCTCTTTCAATCAACGGTGTTGAACATAAAAACGAAAAACACCGGAGAGACCTTCGATGTCCACTATTTTTTAAGATCACGGCTAACGCACACGCCGGATTTATCAGGAGTTTTAGTATGTTGTATATAATAGTATGTAAAGTACAACATCTCAACGCAAAGAATCATTAGTCATTAATTATTTATACATTCGCCTAAAAAATTTTCTAATTATTATACATATACTGATCTAGAAACTGATATTTGAAGGACAACTGTCTAAAGGGTACGTCACCTACCGGCTGAAGTTCCATCACCTGACAGCTGTCAAATAGGTGCGCCATCTAGCGATCTGGAGTGATTCTATCAATACGGAACGAGGCTCTTAATCGCTTTTTCCAAATAGCGAACAAAAACCCAAAAAATCGCAAAATAAACTGTCTTAACATGACGAAGCATTTAGATATGAACGAAAATTACCAAAATAATACCAAATAATGTTCGTATAGCAATTATTTTATGCACTCAAATGACCAACATCCTCTCGCAACAATTGCTGCTGGGTGCGATAACGCAAATGATTATAATCAGCATTGTCACCATCCCATTACATCCTTCAGTCCTCTTTATATAAAAATGGAGAAGGAAGGCCGCTTCATCAGTCGATCACAATGATGAAGTTAATCGCTGTTTTAGTTCTGTCCGTCAGTTGCTGCGCCCTTTCCTCGGTAAGAACCCAAATCCTGCCCCAAGAGACTAAACCGAGATAGCACAAACACATACAGTGAATAAACAATGGATATTCATCCATGAATATGTGAACTTAGCCTGTATATACACACTTTACGTTGTGAATGATCAATGAACATTCTGTGTATAATCAAAATGTCGCTTTTTTGTTCCTGGTAGCATCAAAATACATCCACTCGAGTTTCATATTAATATCAATTTGATATACCTATGAAGTACATATGGATATTAGATAAATAATTTCCGATGCATGAAAATAAACAGAATATTCATGGGATCTCCATTTTTCACATGAATATGCAGGGACATTCATGCGCGATCCTGTAATGTTCAGCTGCTTAAGCAATATTCATCGCATAAGTACTCTGAACTGAAGTACCCCACTTGAAGAAGGCCTCAGGATACGAAACGCTACCAGAGACAACTTCCCACCAACTTGATGGTCATAAGTTATGGTATGTGGTTTCTACTGAAGTCCCTTGGTATTAGACCACAGGAGACCACATTATTGGACAACTTGCAGTAGATTTTATACCACTCAGAGGTATCATAAGTTGTTAGTTGTATCATACGCGCCATCTATCAACTGAAAATTCAACCTGGATATTATGAATATTCATTGCATATACACTGGATATGCATCGTAATGAAAGCCATGTGGGCTATACTGCACGTTCAGGCGAACTCCATATGTGAATAACACATTTAATTACATGCAAAACGTTAATGTGAAAATATGGCGCAACAATTCCAGGAATATTCACATATTTATATGATATTCCCATGTATTTTAGAATATTCCTGGAGATGATCTGAACATAGCCCTCCGGCGTCGGAATATTCTATGAAAATACAACGAATCGTCGCGTCGGTATGTTGTGGATATAAAATGCACCTTTTCTGAATATTCAGGGAATATTTTATGCTATCTGGGAATGAATCTTTCAGGCTGCCACTCTATCGGAAGATCAGATGGCCAAGCTCCGGGAAAACGGCAAGAAGTGCATGGACTCAACCGGAGTCAAGCCCGAGGAAGTCGAAAAAATCAAAGCCGGCAACTTCAACGAGGACCCCAACACGAAGAAGTACTTCGGCTGCATGTTCCGGGCTGCCGGGATCTTCAACGAAGCCGGACAGCTGCAAATCGACGTCCTTCGCACCAAAATACCTTCGGATGTCAAGAAGGAAGACATCATAAAGGTGTTCGCGGTCTGCAAAGACAAGAAGGGGGCGGACATGGACGAGACCGCCTACTTGCTTTACAGGTGCTACTGGGAGACCACCCCCAACCACATCAGTTTCGGGATTTAATTGCTTTAACATGTTTGGGTACACTAATATAAAGAGGGAAAACTTTTATAATTGTTGCTACTACACCTTTTCCTCGACCTTTTCCAAATGTATTTGAGAACCCATCAATTGTACTTGAGATTAATGAGTTTTTTTTGAGAAATGTTTAATTGTAATAATTGAGAAAAATTAATTAAATTTGAGAAGGTAACAGTCGTAATTCAGAATTGCAATTTTTATTTGAGAAAATGTATGTTGCAATAAAATTATAATTGAGAAACTATCATTTGCAATTCAGAAAATATCATCTCTGCATTTTTTCCAATTGTAGGTATTTGAGAAATGGACACATTTATTCCAGAAAGTGCCATTTGTAATTAATATTATCCAAGTAACACTCCACCATTTCATTTACGTTTTTTATGCGAAAAAATGGTATATAAATGGTTATAGTATTTTATAAATTAAATTAAAACGTATTTAATAAACCTAATCTAAACGCCAACCATTTATACACGAGAAAAATACGTCCTTATCATTCTGAAGTAATACGAATTTGGCTATACGCGAAAAAAACGTATACAGGGTGTTTTGCAACCGCGCGTGTAAGTTTTTTAACATTAGATTGCCCATCAAAAATGGTGACGATTGGCACAAAATTGTTTAGGTCGAAGTCGTCTCCTAAGGAAATTAGGGCTTTACCATAGGGAGCAGTTTTTCTTATTTGGATATCTCTAAAACCAGTCATTAAATAAAAAAATACCAAGAATAGTAAAAGTTGCAGTTTAAGCTGCTCTGTACAACGTACACCACCATGTTTAAAATGCGTGACCTTGAAAAATTTTTCAGTTACCTCAGGTACGGATATCTCTAAAACCACTTATTAAATCAAAAAATACCAAGTATAGTAAAAGTTGCAGTTTGAATTGCCCTTTATAACAGATGCCACCATTTTTAAAATGCGTGACCTTCAAACATTTTCCGGAAGAAAAATGTCAAAGGTGTCTCCGTTTTCTGGGGATCCCGTGGTGATAATCCAACGAAATTCCCGATGTAGATGTATATTCACTGGCTACTAGTGTCTACCAAATTTCATTCAAATCCGTTAATCCGTTCCTGAGGTAACTGAGAAAAACTGCTCCCGATGGCTGACTTTAAAGCCCTATAACTTCCTTAGGAGACGACTTCGACCTAAACAATTTTGTGCCAATCGTTACCATTTTCGATGGGCAATCTGAGGTTAAAAAACTTACACGCGGTTGCAAAACACCCTGTATAGACGACCTAATTTTGGCAAATTAAAATGTTTATACGGATAGAATACGTAATTGATATACAACAATAAGACGTATAAATAACTAAATATACTATATGTCTTTCAAATACTTTAATAATACGTATTTCATTTGATGCGAAATATATGCGTATAACAACTTGAAATAGATTGAAGACGCATAATAAACATCCTTTACGTCTATTAATAAGACGAATTTCGTATCTCACTTAAAGGCATGAGTTCGTTATTACAATCGGTCAGTCCTAGTGACAACCCAGAGATGGCGCTGGTGTTCTGCACTACCACTGATTGGTGTCACCGCTATAAAGCGAAGTTGGATTGTCTAACTAGATCATTAGCAATGCAGGGTCCCGATACCGGAGGACGCAGATCTCGACCACTACGACCTAGTGGAAGACTTCGCCGAAGTTTTCTGCCAGGAAGCCCCGGAAGACGACGATCACATTCGCCACACCTCCCCGGAGGAAGTCTTTAAGGTAATATCCAGCCTCAAAACGAGGAAAGCCCCAGGCCCCGACCAGATTCCCAATCTTGCCCTCAAAAATCTTCCGAAAAAAGCCATCGTTGCTCTGACTGGGATTTTCAACGCCATGTTCCGCCTTCGCTATTTCCCACCCCGGTGGAAATGCGCCAACGTAATCTTCATCCCCAAACCCGGCAAAGACCGAAAGTTCCCTCAGAACCATCGGCCAATCTCACTGCTCTCTGGTGTCAGCAAACTTGCTGAACGCCTCATTCGCTCTCGTCTCACCGAGATTGTCTCCGATCTCGGTATCATTCCCCAGGAACAGTTCGGCTTTCAACCCAAACATTCCACGACCGATCAACTGATCAGAGTCACAGAGCTCTCCTCACGATGGCTTGACTGGGGTCACGTAGTAGGCGCTACCTTCTTTGATGTTTCAAAAGCTTTCGACACGGTCTGGCATGAGGGACTTATTTATAAGCTCGCTCATGCCGGAATCCCCGCGTCGATGGTCCAGATCATCAACTCCTTCTTGTCCGGTCGCTCCTTCAGAGCCAAAATTCAAAACTCCTTCTCAGAGGAGCACCCTCTCGAGGCAGGTGTCCCACAAGGCTCTGTACTCTCACCAACTCTCTTCGCTCTCTACGTGGCAGACATGCCACGCAGCCCAAACTCCACCTTGGCCGTCTACGCCGACGACACGTGCACCCTAGCACACTCCCGTAGCCCTCAGCTGCTTACCCAATACCTTCAGGAAGCAGCTGACAACCTGAGCGAATTCTTTCTTCGTTGGCGCATCGTCGTCAATCCCGAGAAAAGCTCCGCCCTATTCATCTCGCGCAGAAGAGAAGTGCCGCACGGCCATGTGACGATAGACGAGGAGGAGATTCAGTGGCACAACGAGGTCAAGTACCTCGGGGTCAAGCTGGATCGACGACTCAGCTTCATTCCTCACGTGGACTACTCAGTCGCCAAAGCCAAAATGGTAATTGGCCACCTCTATCCAATGCTGTGTAGAAGCAGCGGCTTATCTTTCGAGAATAAGCTGAGGCTCTACAAGGCAGTGGTTAGACCAGCCATGACCTACGGCTCTGGCGCCTGGGGACACGTCTCTAATGCGCAACTCCAAAAGCTCCAAGTCATCCAGAATCGTTGTCTGAGGTACGCCTTTAACGCTCCCTGGTACGTCCGAAACACCCAGCTCCATCAAGAAGCAAACCTCCCGACAATCAAAGACTTCCTCTTTGAAACAAACACACGAACCTTTGCTCGAGCAGAGGTTCATCCCAATCCGCTAGTGAGAGATGCGGTCGACTACGACCCAGCGAATTCCAGAATTCGTCGTCCCAGGACGGCTCTCATCCACCCACCTTGAACCACTAATGTTTAGTATGTTGCAGGTAGACCACAGCAAGATTTCGTCGTTAACTTTCTTTTTCAGCGAACTCTCCCACCTAATGCCTCTCCTTGCCCCTCAGGCAAAACGCACCCCAGACCCTTCAGGTCTCCCCTCTAAGGTACTCCCCTCAGGAGTCCCTTACTTAACTTACCTCAGGAGCTTTGCTCCAGCCCGACACATCAAAAAATAAACAATGATGATACACCGCACGTTGCAGGCTTGCCTTGACGATGCACATAGGTGATGAGCAGTAGGGGCCCTTGGCCTGGCTCTTTTCTGTTTTTTTTTTTTTTTTTTTTTTTTTTTTAACTAGATCATTCATATCGTAGGCCAACCAACCAACCTAGGTTTCCCGGTGAACTTAGATTTGGATTTCTGATGCCAATATTATTGGCAGCGAATAGCCGAAATCTCTTAAGGAGGATGGCAAAGGCACAAGAAGATGGCAAATTGCCATCTACGATTCGAAGAATGATAATGGAAGTGCTTATGATAGGTATTAAATAACGATGCGGATTTAAACCTCATTCACAACCACTTTACGTACGTGACATAACAGAGTTTAACAATCGTCAACAATAGGTAGAAAAGTCAGAAGCTGTCATGAATAATTGTTGACCATTGTTAAAGTTTGTTACGTTACGTACGTAAAGTGGTTGTGAATAAGCTCTTATTCAGTATATTCGTAACGTATAATTCTGGTAACAAAAATACGTTTATGGACTACATTAAATTTACAGATTTACTCAGTACATTCGTAACGTTTAATTTTAGTAGCATCAAATACGTTTATGAACTACATTAAATATACGTCTTTCCGGTGGACATTCTGCGTATTTTGAATGGGTCGGCGCATACGTGTCATATACAAAAGGTAACATGTTTATTATACCACTTGTGCTACTTGGGTACTTAACTACATTTGAGAATGTAATTCAGAATAGTCCATTGTTTTTAAGAAAGCATCAATTATAATTCAGAAAATTCTTCTCAATCTACGAAGGAACGTACCTACCTACCTACCTACCTCAAGAATGGTATCTCTTATAAATAACCTCTACTGGCGGATATTTTTGAAAAAAACATCATTCCCTATACTTACTTTCAGCCAAATAATTGTATAAGAAAAAAATTTTTCTAATAGATTTTCGTGCTCTAAAGAAATTGGATCCATTTTATTCAAAAACGGTGGGTTCTACCGAGTTTGATTAAGAGCACTTTTTGGCCACCTAATTATGATTTTCGTACTGTTTTAGGTTAAAAATTATGTTAAAAATTAGTAAAGCCCCCCAGAAGAGCACGTTTCTGATGAAAATTAAACTTCGATTAAAAAATTCACAAGAAAGGCCTTTACACTACCAGTCTATGTTCAAAATTTTAGATTCGTATCAATTGTATTTTTTGAGTAAATATTAGAAGACTGAATTCTACGCATTGAGGCGAGGAGGCGTATCTCCCTTAGGCACCCTTAGAAGACATTTTAACACAAAACGTTACTCTTTCTTTTCGACTTATTTCGAGCCAAAAGTACCAGAAATTCCAATCACACGTGATTTTACTTCATATCTTCACGATAATCCCATTTTTCAACGTTATTTCCATAGGCGGCCCCCAGCTTTGATTCTAAGGAAAATTTCGTGTGGGTCCCGATCTCAAATTGTTCCTTATGGATCATACTATCATGATGCAAAGTGGCATTCCATGATCAAAAAATGCAATATTGTTTTGGTAACCGCTAGGACTATACAGGTCAAGGAAAAATAGTGTCGTAAGTGATATTTATAGTAAAGCAAAATATAAATTATCTACAAAAAGATCCGCATCAGCAACCAATAGCCCAGAATAATAGTTCTTATGACTAGGGTTGGGCAAAAGCATGTTTGCATGTTTTTGCATATTAAGCCCACAGTTATGTGATGTTTTAATTTTTTATTTCATAAAAACTGAAATGAATTTTGCATATACGTATAGCATTTATCAAGGTTCCACGGCATGCAGCATACGTTACGGCATATTTGGGTACATTACAGCATACAGCTGAATGTTTTCGGCTGTTTAAGGTTGCTCTCCGGAATATCTCTAAAAAATTTAAATTACCAGTTAAAGATTGCACTGGCAGCGGGTATCCATCTGTTAAGCCGGAAACTATTTCTGTTACCCTCATTAAGAAACAATCTGTAGGGACTACCTCGAGGATTATAGACTGACCGCTATTTACGATTTTATGCGCTTTCTTCGAGAAGGATTGGCCAACAATTCTTAATTCTAACATGGTTGGGCCAATGAATAGCTAATTTTTTCATCCCCTTCCACTTCCACAATAAATGTAGGTATATTGAAAATCAATGTTATTTCATTAAAATAAAGAAACTCCCAATAGAAAAAATAACTACTTTTACTTATTTTACGGCTATTAGGGCATATGGTTGAAGATTGCAGCAAGTTTAGAGCGTGTATTTGAAATTTTTTAAGGAATATTTAAGTGTATTATGCTTCATCTTTACTGCATACTTAGGTACCCAACCCTAATTACGACGATTCGTACAGGGGTCTTAAAATAAAAGACCGGAAACGGAAGAAGTAAAATTAATTTCTGTGGTCATTTGACGTATAAAATCCTGACGTTAACTGAAAATGTTACTCACCGTGCGGGCTTCAGGCGTGGGCGGAACTGCAACAGAAAAATATGGAGCGTTAGTTCATATCGGAAGGAGTTTACGGGGATGCACGCCGGTCGATACGCAATAACGATAAATAAAGGGGTTAAACGCCAGCGGCGCGTTATCTTAACGGCGATAATTCTTCTTAACGCGATGCCTCGAGGGCTAGGGGATTTTTCAAATTTCGACCGTATTTTGGTGAAATTCGAAACGGGGATCGTTAAAATTCTTTAGCGTTCGAAAAACCCCATCAAGAGAAATTCGTAAATACGTTGTAAAATGCTAAATATTTCACCCGTGACACATAAAGCGGCTTTTATTGGTGCACCGTGTGACGATTCTATCCCGTGAGGATTGTGCATCTCATAAAAGATTCGAAAATATTCTTAGGGCCCGGATCCCGAGTACAGCTCCCATTCCCTTTGTTCGAGAATTTCTTCTCTCGTGGAGATTGCAATTATGCGGAAAATTATATTTGCAGGAATGAAATTTTATCGATTTGGTGCAGGATGCAGGAAGTGAATTTTCCCATCGAATAAACTCGGCACCTTTGCTTTGGTTAATATCACGCTGCAGGTGCAGATTTTCTTGATGAAAATCGAATTGTAAGTGGTAAGAATGTGTGACGGAAATGACATAAGGTCAACTTATCGCTCCTCTTACCACCCTTTGTGCAGGACAGTGTCTCGTTTCTCAATCTCTAACTTCTGATTGAGAAAATTCAAAAACTTTTGTTCCTAAAAACTTCTGTGTCTAACTGTAATCGTACTACAGTTCAAATTGCTGAAGATATCGATATTTGTTGCACATATTAAGGGCGCACTATCAATAACTTTAATAATTATGAATACGTGGGTATGTTTTCTTATTGCTTTCTTTCAAAGTTCTATATTAATCGTGCTAAAATAAACATTTATTACTTCAAAAAATAACTCAACTTTTGGCAGTTTCTTTATTTAGCAGTAATTGTTTATACATGGTAGTGTAGTTTCATCCATTAATTTGAGATTGTTTATACAGATTTGTTAAAGAAGAACCAAACTAAAGCGCGGGCAAGAGCGAATGAAACGAACGAACGTCCACGCAAAAAACCCTACTTAGCGCATCTAATGCAGTACAGACTTTTGTCAGGTCAGGTCCGATTTTTACTAGTCCCACTAATATTAATGTTCTAAGCTCGATGTGACACATTTCGAAAAAATGATGCAAAACCATTTTTTAGAAGAGGCAAAACGTGGTCGGAGGATGTTCTCGACAAAGGAAAGACGTGATAGGCAATTTGGACACTTTCAAGACAAAAAAAGTTGTTAAACAAGAGCCAAACTGAAGTGCGAGCGAAAGCGAGTGAACCCAAAAGAGTTGCAAGCCTGCGTGCAACTTTTTTGACGCGAGTTTTCGGCTTTTAGCTGAAAAGGAGAACTATAGAGACGTACGTCCGCTTATACTTATGCATGCAAAAAACCCTACTTTGTGCATCCAACGCAGTTCAGACCTTTGTCAGGTCAGGTCCGCTATTTACTAGTTCGTCTAATATTAATGTACTAAGCTCTATTTGACACATTTCGAAAGAAACGAGGTAAAATGCTTTTTTAGAAGGGACAAAACGTGGTCGGAGGATGTTGTCGACAAAGAAAAGACGTGATTAGGGAACAGGCGAGGTGATGGAAAATTGGCCACTTTAGAGACAAAACGAGTTAAAGAACGAAGGAAAGAAAAGAAGACTTATGTCCGTTTATACTGATCCAAGCGAAAAGTCTTACTTTCCTCATCCAAAGCAGTTCAGGTCAGGCCAGGTCAAAAATTCACATTAAGACCGGGAAAAAACCAACGGTTGCAATTTCAGTAAATTATGTGACGAAAGGTCTTTTTCGACTCCCAAAGTCCGACAAGTGCTGCAAAACACGATACAAGTACCTACTCATCCCTTAAAAGGGGTTTCGTGTCATTTTTGGTTTAATTGGACATCTCCGATAAATTTTACGATGAAATGTTTTGTTCGGTGGATGCCCTGCGAACCATCCAGTGCCGAATGTGAGTGAAATTCTACTGTTTTATATCAACATTTCCTGGAAAAGGTAATAAAACAGTTCGTTCTATCTTATGCCATTCCAATTTGAATAATGTTGTTTTTATACTGTTTTCCATTCAAACAGAGACCGCTTGACACAATAATTAAACTTTCAACTTGCTTGATTTCTGGTCAACCTTTTTAACTTAATTGTTAGTACATCCGTAACTATCTTTAAGAAGTTAACAAAAAAAGACCAACCTAAGCTAGCAACTTTTCAATGCGAGCCTTAGGGCCGATTTATCGATGCTCAGTCAAAACTGGCTGTTATCTATCTGACGGTTTACTATAACTGACAGATAAATCAGATTCACGTTTATCGACATCGAATTTGTCTGCCAGTTACGTGCCTGACAGTTTGAGTTGTGTTGGCAACATTTGGAGTAGCGGAAGTTGAATTCTATTGGACAGATTTAAATTTCGCGCTAATATAGTCAACTGTTTCCATAGCATTGCCATACGGTCTTTGTTTACTGTGGCAGGTGCTGATGCAGTTGAAATTTGTATTGGTGACAGAAAAGAAACGAGGAGTAAACTTTTCTGCCTACGATCCAGACGTGCTTTGAAAAGTAACTAGCAGGAGATGTAATTGAGGATAAGAAAACGGATGGTAGAAGCAATAGGTCTGAAACAAAGTTGAGGAAATCTTAAGTAGTGGCAAATTCCTCAAAATAGTTTCAGGTACTTTCCTAAACTTTATATTGGCTAGATTAATGTTGAAGAAAACCAAAGATTCATCTTCTTCGTCATTTAAATGACTCTGGGCGATGCTAACCGTCGGTTTTCTGCCCTAGCTGACACTTCGAACTGTCAGTCAGTTTGCTCAGCACTTTAGCAAAGACCTTGCAGTCAACTTGCTGTCGATAAACAGTTTAACTAGCGGATAACGCAAACTGACAGATATTTTCATTTAGCTGAGCATCGATAAACCGGCCCTTAGGTGGAGAAAAACATTGAGGTGAAGCATAAGCAACCCAAAGAGCCAAGCCGAAAGAATCGAGTACTCTCTATTAATTTTCTGTTGAAGTGACAAAACGTCAAAATTTGAATTTTATGTTGGTATGAGGAAATTTTGCAAGGAACTTTACTAACAGGTGAGTTGATAGAACCGATTTCAATGCGATACGTCAGAAAACATGACAAATGTCAAAATTTTGCAATTGTTCTGAATTGGCCCAAAATGGCCTTGGTGTGAATGCAGTTTTGAGTAAAGTGCAAAGAAAAATATTCACGAAAAAGCCTCGGGTACGTTTATCTATGACACTGCTTCTAACAATAAAAATAAACCCTAGAAGATTTGGGTTATGCAATGTTTTTGGTTTCCAGCCAGATTTCTATCAAATTGTCAAAAGTACAAGCCCTTACAAATTAGGGTTGTACAGTTCCAGAAAAATTTTAGATCTTCAATAGAAAATGAATGGAGTTTTAGCCGAAAGCGAGCAGTCATCAAATTCCACGCGCATCGACTGCAATTGTTGTTTTGATTGAAAGACCTTTTAAAATGAACTCTGGCGTGTTTTTGAATATTCGGATGTAACCAGTGCTATAGTCATAAAATAAAATGTTAATTTTGATGACGTATGAACTATGTTCGCATGAAAAGCACGAGCCGACCTGTCCATTTCATTCCTGTTTAATCAAATTTTTTAATGGAAGCCAGTAACAGAACTGTCATCTATTTGTCACCTGTATTCTTACACCAAGAAATTGTACAGAAAGGTGACATCGCTAGCACATACGTCATTATTTTTTTTTAATTGCTTTTTGAAGCGGAATACTTAATAAAATCTAAAACAAAAAGGATGGATCTCAATCAAACTTGAATATTTTTCGAATTATAACAATAATAAAGAAATTCAGGTTTTTCTCAGATTCCGGTCTAGTCTTAGACTGTTAACGTAATTGCAATAGGTAATTACATATTTACAGATTCCGCAAAAAAGTAGAAGACCTACCTAACGTTAAGGCACAGCCGAAGCAATCCAATGAGCAATATGGAGAATGTACGAAGGCGTAGAAGGGCCACAACAAATATTTTTTCCAGTCGAATTGCAACTTTTTTCTTACAATTGTAAGATTTTTTCTTACAATTGTAACTTTTTTTCTTACAATTGTAACTTTTTTCTTACAATTGCAAGATCTTTTCTTACAATTGTAACGTTTTTTCTTACAATTGTTAAGATTATTTCTTACAATTGTAAGATTTTTTCTTACAATTGTAACTTTTTTCTACAAGACATAAGGATAGGGGTGCATCAACTTTCCCTTCAGTTATTGAGGTTTGAGGGCAGTTGTCTACGAAAGCGCTGGAGGGCCACATGAGTTATTTTTTTAAGTGTAAATTTACAGACATTAAGTGTAAATTTACATATAGTACTAACAGTAAATTTACAGACAGTAAGTGTGCAGATTTGCAGATTTACAGATAGTAAGTGTAAATTTACAGATATTCGAAAGTACGAAAGCGCTGGAGGGGCACATGAGTAATTTTTTTAAGTGTAAATTTACAGTTACTATGTGTAAATTTTCAATTACTATGTATAAATTTACAGATAGTAAGTGCATTTACATGTAGTAAAGTAACTGTAAATTTACAGGTAGTAGGTAAGTGTAAATTTACAGATAGTATTATTTGTGTAAGATCATCAGTACACTATTAAGAGAACATTGCATCAGCTAAACTTTTTCTGACGGAAACAATATACCCCACTTCGACGAGTATCTTGGTTTTTAAGATACGAAATATCGAAATCAGGACAATTGCATCCTTCTAACCGAAGCAGGATTGTCTGCTCCTACTGTTCCGTACTGTACCTTCTTTTGAAACTATTCAACAGATCGTAGCGGAGCTTGATGTTTTCATTTAGAACTTTAGATTGATTTTATCATCTAACAAGGGAGGTGAAATTTAGGGGTTGAAACTTGATATTTCCTCAAGCAACTGATAGCTAGGTACCTGTAGTTATATCGACTATATCTGTAAATTTACACTTACTGTCTGTAAATTTACACACAGTAATTGTAAATTTACACTTAAAAAAATAACTCATGTGGCCCTCCAGCGCTTTCGTAACTTCTATTACAGCTGCAAGAGGGCACAGGAAACGGTGACAACTGCCCTCAAACCTCAATAACTGAAAGGACAACTATCCTTATGTCTTGTAGGTAAAAATTACAATTGTAAGAAAAAATCTTACAATTGTAAGAAAAAAGTTACAATTGCGAGAAAAAAGTTACAATTATTGTAGGAAAAAAAGTTGCAATTCGACTGGAAAAAATATTTGTTGTGGCCCTTCTACGCGTTCGTAATGCAATATTTCAATGAAGCCGAAAGAAGCGAGTTTTCGGTTGTCAGCCGAAAGCAAGCAGTAATCAAATTCCACGCGCATCGGCTGCAATTCAGGTCCTTGTCAGGTCAGATCCCGGTCTAGTCTTAGACTGTTATCTTAATTGCAATAGGCACCTGCATATTGACAAATTCCGCAAAAAAGTAGAAGTTTCTACCGCACATCAAAGACTGCCAATTCCTTTAATTGGATACCATTGACCGTCAATTAGTTAAGTGCCCGAAAAGCAAACACTTCCCATCCATTACCTCCTGCAAATATTTGCAGTTTCCCATTTACATCTTAATTTATTTACGTGCCCGCCGTTTGATTGGCGCATAAGAATAATAATTTATTGTTGTTCTCCGAAACGATCATCGATCTATTATTAAACTTTTGTAGCTTATATCGGAGAACCGGCTATTAATAAATCTATAATATCGAAAAACGGGATTGGACTTGTGTCAGATATTTTTTTAGACGTGAAAACTACGCGAAACCGTCATAAATCATTTCGAGGGGGGCGTCAATCAAAGTCTGTTCTTATCGGGGCAGGTATGTCAGAAATTCCATCTCTTGGAGGAAATAAATGCAGTCCGCTGTGCTATAATCCGATTCCGTGGCGGAGGGTGGCATTTGAACAAACAATGGCGAGGGAAAATTGGAGCATGAGTGTGGAGCTTTGCGGCGATTGTTTGGAGGGTGGACAATTAGCGCTCGAAAAAAACTAAATGGCGGCAATTAGCGTGTAGGGGGCTTCAACTGAGGCTCTTGTGTTGCGATTTTAAAGGGAATTTTTTCATTTCCTTCCAGAAGGCAGTTTTTGGAAAATGTTGTTGGTTGCAGCTTATTTTATTTCAAGATCACATTATTTCATTTAAGTGCACCAAATAGGTAAACATGTGTTGGTATAACTAAAATTTTAATACAGATTACTTCCGAATTACCTTCTTAAACCAATCAATTTCATTAATTTTAAAATTTTAGAGTGATTAATGCATTTTATCGCAGTTTGCATTTAATCGTTTCCTTGACGACTTGATCTTGGACACAATTTTTTCACTATTGAAAATAACCACGAAAAATAAATTAAGAGAAATAAAGGCCCATAAATATGACCCCCAGACACATATCCTATACGCAAGTAATATCATATTTTAAGTGTCTTTGGACAAAAAGGACGCTGATTTCTTCTGGATAATTAATCTCAATGTATAGTCGCAATGAAGACTCATCGCGTAAAACATGTAGCCATAAGGCCATGTCATGCCAACATTGTGAAAACAGAAAAATTGCCCATTCTGTTAAAATAACGAACTTTGCTGCTGTTGTTTTTTTTAACGTAATTCTTCTTTTCCCGTTAATTACACAAACAAACCTTTCTAGTCACGAAAATTCCCCGCTAGGCTTGTATTACATTTACTAAATACATATTTCCCCCATAATTATTTACACTACCAAATTGCGCTATCGTGTAATAACACGTGAAAACATGCAGCCCCTCATGCCGCCATTAATTAAGGCCGGCAAGTAATTCCGTCCTTAACATAAAATTTAATTAAAACAGTACCCCGGTCGCCACTTATCCGTTCGCCAATTCATTTTTACAAACAAAAAATCTAAATTTACTTCTATCATCCTTACATCATCGCCACTTCCTTTTTCCTCGCCCATTTGTTTGTACTATAAATTTATTATTAAGAAAATCGCGCGATGCTATTATTACTCCACCTGCGATACACGTACGGCTTAATTAATCCTAATGGGATTTCGATGCATCGGATTTGCATGATCCGCATTAGCGGTTGTTGGGGACAATGAAAGTTGATGTTGGTAATGAAATCAAACAACAGGACGATTATTCCACCGCTGCCACCAAAATTGTTGGGGATAATTGAAGTTTATGTTGGTAATAATGTCAGCGACAATAAGCAGACAAGGGTGTGGTCAAAATTTTAAAGTTTTATGACTGACTTATAGAAGTTGTGGTTCCTAAATGGTATTAAGACAAATACAAAACCGATTTTCACTTAACACAAAACAATAAAACCTCATTTATGAACGCACCCCTGCATTATCGCAACAACAGTGACAGCTGACAGTTAAATGACAGATTGTCAACCTCAACTAATCAAAGACGGATTTTTTGCTTCCACAGCCTACCTAATGCAAATTTTAAATGACCAACTCGTATATTTGGCCTTAGGGAATAAAAAGACAGTTGAAGTGACAGCTTGCCAACTTGAAGCAATCAAAGACACGTTTTTTTGTTTTTACAGCCTACTTATCACAACACAATCAATTGCAATGCAAATTCTAAGTGACCAACTCGATTTAAGGAATAAAAAGACTGTTAAAGTGACAGATTGCCAACTTGAAACAATCAAAGACACTTTTTTTTGTTTTTACAGCCTACTTATCTCAAAACAATCAATTTGCATATAAAAACCTCATTTATGAACGCACCCGTGCATTATCGCAAACAATGACAGCTGACAGTTAAATGATAAGATTGTCAACTTCAACCAAGCAAAGACGGATTTTTTGTTTCCACAGCCTAATGCAAATTTTAAATGAGCAGCTCTAATATTTAGCTTTAAGGAATAAAAAGACAGTTAAAGTGACACATTGCCAACTTGAAGCAATCAAAGACACATCTTTTTGTTTCCACAGCCTACTTAATGCAAATTTTAGATGAGCAGCTCCAATATTTAGCTTTAAGGAATAAAAGGACAGTTAAAGTGACAGACTGCCAACTTGAAGCAATCAAAGACACGTTTTTTTGTTTTCACAACCTACTTAGCACAAAACAAATCAATTTGTATATAAAAACCTCATTTATGAACGCACTCTTGCATTATCGTAAATAACAGCGACAGCCGACAGTTAAATCACAGATTGTCAACCTCAACTAATCAAAGACGGATTTCTTGCTTTCACAGCCTACCTAATGCAAATTTTAAATGACGAGCTCGTATATTTGGCCTTAAGGAATAAAAAGACAGTTAAAGTGACAGATTGCAACTTGAAGCAATAAAAGACACTTTTTTTTGTTTTTACAGCCTACTTATCACAAAACAATCAATTGCAATGCAAATTCTAAATGACCAACTCGCCTTAAGGAATAAAAAAACAGTTAAAGTGACAGCTTGCCAACTTGAAACAATCAAAGACACTTTTTTTTGTTTTTACAGCCTACTTATCTTAAAACAATCAATTTGCATATAAAAACCTCATTTATGAACGCACCCGTGCATTATCGCAAACAATGACAGCTGACAGTTAAATGATAGATTGTCAACTTCAACCAAGCAAAGACGGATTTTTTGTTTCCACAGCCTACTTAATGCAAATTTTAGATGAGCAGCTCTAATATTTAGCTTTAAGGAATAAAAGGACAGTTAAAGTGACAGACTGCCAACTTGAAGCAATCAAAGACACGTTTTTTTTGTTTTCACAACCTACTTAGCACAAAACCTCATTTATGAACGCACCCTTGCATTATCGTAAATAACAGCGACAGCTGACAGTTAAATGACAGATTGCCAACCTCAACCAATCAAAGACGGATCTTTTGCTTCCAAAGCCTACCTAATGCAAATTTCAAATGACCAACTCGTAAATTTGGCCTTAAGGAATAAAAAGACAGTTAAAGTGACAGATTGCCAACTTGAAGCAATCAAAGACACGTTTTTTTGTTTTTACAGCCTACTTAGCACAAAACAATCAATTGCAATGCAAATTCTAAATGACCAACTCGCCTTAAGGAATAAACAGATAGTTAAAGTGACAGATTGCCAACTTGAAGCAATCAAAGACACGTTTTTTTGTTTTTACAGCCTACTTATCTCAAAACAATCAATTTGCTTATAAAAACCTCATTTATGAACGCAAACAATGACAGCTGACGGTTAAGTGATAGATTGTCAACTTCAACATTTAATCAAAGACTGATTTTTTGTTTCCACAGCCTTCCTATTGAAAATTTTAATTGACCAACTCGTATATTTAGCCTTAACAGATTGTTGGTTCTGGTACTGGCAGTCGAAGAATTTTCAATAAACTTCAAATATTTAGCCCTAAGCAAACGAACGAAACCAAATAACAAATCGAAGACAATCCGTCAAGACGCGCTGCGGTCGAACACCTGTCAACCCCTCACCCCTGCCAGCCTCCCCCAAGACGCGCACGTAAAAACAACCTGAAAAATAAATAAACTACGAAGCCGCGATCAATATCGGCAAAGTTCACTGTCAACTCGATACTTAATACATCCAGACCCAGTTTATGTTTACAACACGAAATAATGGGTCTCGACGGATGAATGATGGAAATCCCTCCCAGACGTAGTTCCGTTGATTCTCCTTTAACTCAAACAATGGGGGTTCAAGTTCACAGATGGTTGCTCCAGCCGTCGATAAAACTAACGATCGGGACGATCATTTGCCGGAAAAATTATTAATTGGCGAGCGCTAGTAATAAATTATATGACTTGTGAAATTAGAGTCGATTTTTTAAGTGACGGTTTGATAAACGAGCGCTGCATGAGACTCCGTTTCTGGTCGGGTGGTAAAAGAAAAGGATCTGTCCTCGTGTGTCGGGAATTCATAAAAGGTAATGGCGACATTGATTACTACGACTTGATTGTAATGCGTTTTTTACCGGTGTTCGATCATAATGTAGGAACAAAGTGATTTAATAGATAATGGAGTTCCTGCCGGTAACCAGGCCAGTTTTGTGTACAACCGCGGGATTGATTAAATCGTACCTCAGTATCATATGGGTATGGGCGTGTCTTGAGATATTTGCTGGATTTTCTTGATCTACTAAATTTCCAACAATCTAGAAAGTAAGGGCCACATTGTGATCACATGTAGCCTACTTCACCCTATCGCAATTTTTTCATTACTTAAATAATTATTTAAAAAAATATGGAGCAGGGCAAAAGCGCAGTACCAGGGTTAAACACAAGTAGTCTGTTAATTTGGCTCTATGGTCTTCCAAAATCGAAGCTGTGCTACTAACTGCCCCAATTGGGAAAATGGGTGCCCATAACTTGTATTTGACACTTTACTCGGAAACTAGGCTTGTCAAGAGAAATTGTTTCAAATAAAAAGTATTCGTAATAAAATTGTCTACATTTTTCGTTCTTAACATATTTTGATGTAACTTTACCTTTAACGACATTTTAGGTATATAATTTTTGAAAATTAGTTACATACCCAAGTTCAATCATGTGCACCCCTCTTTATCTGTCCGAATATCTTAAATAAGAGGCCCAAAACAAAAACTGAAAATCAATTAAAGAAAGATAGTTTTCAGTACTTATAATATTGAATGGCTTCTTATACAGGGCGTTTCATTTAAAACGAAACACCCTAAACTAACTCCTGAAATGGCGATTTGAGGAAAAAGCTGAAACCTCCCATTACACATCATTTGAAAGCTAATTTCTTTGCGAATTCAATTCAGCACCCTATGGCCGAATTTGAAAATTACATTAGGGCCCTTTGTGATACATCATTTGAAATCTTTTAAAATTCTCTCCTTCAAAAGTTGCACTGAAGAATAGAATATGAACCTATAGAAATCCTTCTAGTTTATTGCTATAACTTTTGAAGTAGTAGATGAATTTCAAAAACGTTTGCATCAGCTTACAGACAATTTTATAACCTTTCACACGATGTATCACAAAGGGCCTTAATGTAATTTTAACATTCGACAATAGAGAGCGCTGGGGGTGAATGAATATCAAAAATTTTTGCTTGGTTGACGTTTGAAATTTTGAAGTGGTGATTGGTGGGGGGCAAGGGGTGCGTTGGAAAATTTTTCCATGCACGGATTTGGGTGTCCCCCTTACAAATAAAAATCGACCAGTTTCCGCGTTCTTCTCTCAAATCACCGTTTCAGGAGTTATTCAGAGTGTTACGTTTTAAATGAAACACCCTGTAGATAAAGAGGAGTTTGGGTACAACTAATTTTCAAAAGAAAAACCAAAACTTCTCGTTAAAAAACAACAGAGGATGTATATCAAAGCGATGTGTAGCTATCCCTTGAGATGTTTATCAACCAGGTGGTTTTCAAACCTGCACCTAGTAGTAGAGCCGAAGCATAAAAGAAGCTATAAATAAGAGAAGCGCCATATAAAAAATATTCAGCGAAAAAACAGAGAATGCAGATTTGCTATTATTTGCTATTACAAGGGGAAAAATATAGGAGGTTGAAATTTTGATACAAACACGGACATTATTAGTTCTCTGCTACTAATAACTAAAGCGTTTCTTGGACGTTTCAACCCCTTATTTCACCATCCCCACATAGTTTATATAGTGTATTTTTCATCCGACAGTGATTCACCCCCGTTATGATTTAGAGCGGTGCTTTTATATCTATGGTGTGGAAGTATGACGACCATAAGCAAATGAACTTAAGTTTTAAAAAAATAATTATACTTTCCAGTTTCCACCCTTAAATTTCATCAATGAAGAGGGCAAAAATTTTATACAAATTCAAGAAAAGAAAAATTTATTATGTTCAAATTAGATTTGAAAGTTTAGCCTACGGCTTCATTTTAGGATGAGAACTCACTAGACGACCTTCTCTCAATGGTTAACCTAAAACTTCGAATGAAGAAAATTGCAGTTTCAACCCCTAAATCTCATCACCCTTGTTGCATCGTAATGAAAATTTGCAAAGCAAACTGTTGAGTAGTTTTAGAATATTTATAATTTGATGTTTCTGTTGAGGGTTGTATCGAGTTCAAGGGTGGTTTTTGGCAAAATATAGCATAAGACCTTTTTTGGACTACCGTTGGAACCGTGCCCAATGGGATGAATTTCATTGGGGAAAAATTTTACTTTCAACCCCCCTGAATATCATTATCCCCTTCGTAAGATTTCTTTAAAAACTCATCTTTCTTCATCCAAAAATACAATTTATTACCATCTCATTGTTTTATAGTAAATATTGCCCTTCTCTATTAAATTACAGAGTTTCATGAAAGTTTCAACCACCTATTTCACCCTAATCTAATAAGGGGTTGAAAAAGTGACACAGCAGTTTAAAAGTTTATGTTTTCAACCCCTAATTAATCAATCCCTTTATAATTGACAGGTGATTTTATTTCTGTGGTGTTACATAACTTCTTGCGTATTTAGTGACGTCCGTCTTTTTTTTGGTCTCAATTGGTTTTAGGCTGAGACCGCATAGGACTTTCTCTCAAAGGAAAGCCAAAAATCACGTTATTATCTACCAAAATTTACTTGAAGAATTTTCTAGTTTCAACCCCTAAATTTCAATACCGCTGTTGGACCATGACGAAAATTTGTCCACCCCTCTGCACAGTTACTGTAAATTACCACACAAGATGCGTTTTTAAATTTTCGCAATTTCATGTTTCTACATTTTGAGTGTGGCAACACCCTTATTTTAAATACGAAGCTATCGAATCGCTGCGCTTATGCTTCGGTACCAAAATATTGAGAACAAAAAATGTAGACAATTTATTGCGATTTCTTTTATTTAAAATCCTTAAAATTACAAACTTTCTCTTGAAAGAATCTCAGAATTTCAGAATTGAGAACGAGAACTGCCGCAAAGGCCGCTATGAAAATTGAGCCACAAAGGAGCCGCAAATCTTCACTCTTGCAGCTTGAATAACATATGAATGAAATTCTTAAAACCACAGTGCTTAAGTCCAAGACCGAAGTTTTAAAGACATTTACACCTCATAAAGGTCTTGAGATTTTAAATTTGAAAAGCTTATAAAAAATCAAACAATCTTGAATCGTTTGATAATAAAACGATCTTAAAGCAGCAAAAACTCAATCGATCTTGAGATACAAAGTGAAATCCCAAAAATTTTATGTGAAACTTCACCTACTTCAGAACAAGTCCTCATGTCTTAAAAGAAAATTTTGAAACTTAACTGTTTTTTCTTGCAAGTTCTCAAAAATTGAGATACTACTTTGAAGATTCGAAATACAGGAGTTTTGAGTCACCCCTTTTCAATATACAAAAGCATCAATTGATTGAAGCATTGCAGATCCAACTCCTCCAACTCCATTCCTCGAAACTCCTTATTTAAAATTGACAAATGCTACCGCAGGACTCCATTTCCCGAAGAATGAATAGCAGGACTTGCAGGAAATCGAACATTCAATCCACTTGACCCAATCACGCATCTTCAGTCAAGCCGTTTCCTCCTTCGCATCCACGAATTGGACGAATTAATCGGGATGCAAGTCACACGGGCCCCAGATATGCAGGAATCGAATTCCAGGTAATTCCTGCTATCGCCTTGCATGCAGGAACTTATTGATCTCTCAATCGAGTAAATACCGACAATTTGACATTCTTTCGTTCGATCAATCAAAACCAGACGTGTGGGTGTCCACTGTTTCCAAACAATGCCCGAATGCGTGGGGTCCACCCCCGACCCCCAAAAGCTATTTTTATTAAACCCCAAAATTTAATAACTGCGAGTCGCTCGTGCAACAATCGACCACGTCAACAGGTTGGTAAACACAAACACGAGAAAAGGAAAAAATAAACAACAAAATAATAGTAATGCAATACCGCTGGTGCCAACTTACATGTGTCGTAAAAGGGCCTAAATCCAGACGACGCGGCACTAACCAACCTGAATTCTGCACTGAGCTTAGCGAACGAGGCCCAGCGTCCCGACGCCGCGCTTGCGTGCACTCCTGCGAGGTGTGTTCGATTCAGTTTTAAATCGGAGATAAGGGTTAGCCCCATTGTTGCGCTTTTCGCCCACCTGGCACGAATTTCGGAACAAATATTTATGCGTCGAAAAATCCGTTCCCTGATCCGTCATAAACTGTTTGGGCAATTAAGCTTTTTATGCGGTTGCTCGGAAAAAATTCTTTGATCTCCGAATTGTTGCTATTGCGGAGTCGATTCACTATTCCCTTGCGATTTTGGAACTCAGCGAGTTATAAAGTGGACATGTTTTCGTGGAAGTTAGATGAAAAAATTAAATCGATAATTGGAGTTGCCGCGAGTTGGACCAGTCCTTGCTGACACGTCATTTAATTTAGATAAGGATCTCGTCGCTGAATTTTCCAATTTCGACTTTTTGAGGCCGCGAGAAGAAGTATTGGAAATAGCTATAATTTATATTTCACACTTCAAATTATTTATAGGCTATAAATAATCTGAAGTGTGAAATGTTGTCAACTCACCCAACGAATGCGAGGAAATAGTGCAAATTTCGACCATTTTGCATCTAAAAATTGAAATACTTGTAAGATAACATTGAAATCCTGAAAAGAAAACGAAGAAAAATAGCAATAGCAATGGGAACTTTTAAATAAATGATGGAACAGCCACGTATGACATTGAATTTTTTGGGACTTCTAAAAATAAGTAGTTGGTATACTTAATCTGAAATTGAGAAACTCTTTGAATCTTGATATATCTGATTTTATAATATTTAAATGATTAAAGACGTTTTCAGTTTCAAACAAAACTTTAAAACTGTTCATAGTAGGTATATCACTGATATTTTGAAATTTTGAGAATATATTTTTCTCGATGTTTTTTTTTAAACTTATATAGTTTTTTTATATTATACAGGGTGTTTCAGGAATGCGGTAATTAATTAAAAATTAGCTAATTAAAAATAAGAAAAAAGGTTGTTATAAACATGTGCACGGAAATCGATTTTTATTTAATAGATTAAGGAAACTTTGGTGAACCATATAATATCAATTATAGTATCATCAGGTTACTTTCATTTCTAACTTTTACAATCCGTTCGATTTCGTAATTTAATAAAAATAAATTAACTCTTCTTGATAAGCTTCGGAAACTGCAGATGGATTTTTAAATCTATGTATTTTTTTCGTAAATGGTTGATACTATGGTGTTACAAGAAAAGAGGCTTTTTTTGTGTAGTTTTAGTCAGAGAACCATGTTCCGTCAAAGAATCTGATGGTCTTTATTGATGTTAAATAGTGTGCGAAAACTCGTTCCTGCAGCACAATAGTATATTTCATTACCAGGCTTGAAACAAGGCTTTTCCCGTGCGAGCGTGACAGTTTCCCGTGGGAGGCGCAGCCGAACACGGGAAGTCGTGCGAGCTCGGGAAAAGCTAGTTTCAAGCCGTGTAATGAACGATGCTTTTCATTATACCTCTCTGAAAACACTGCATAAAAAGTAAAACAGGTAATGATTTTTATTTAATTTTTATCTATCTAGAGCGTAATGAAAACACGTGAAACAGGCTTAGCAACGCGAGTAGCAACGCTTGTTTAAAATTGTTTACTTGTCAGTGCGCGTAATTTTCATTTCTAATATGGATTGCAATTTGGAGATTCCGGACGATTTACTGAAGCAAGCTGCAGAAGTAAGTACAGAATTGCTACCTAAAAAGTCCAGGGAAAGATACGAACATGAGTATCGCTTATTTTGCGAATGGTGCAAGCAAAGGAAGGTGAAGATACCAAATGATGATGTTCTGCTTGTTTATTTGTCTGAGAAAGCCAAACTTATGAAATGTTCTACTCTTTGGAGTCGATTTTCCATGATAAAAAGTTGTCTGGCCGTAAAAGAAAATCTGGATGTCAGCAAGTAAGTACATTTTGCATAAATTCTTTTATCAAATTTTATTATGTGCAGGTTTCCTAAAACTGTCGCGTTCCTGAAACGTCAAGCTGTTGGCTACGTGCCGAAAAAGTCCAAAGTGCTAACTGCAGAGCAGGTTACGAAATTTATATGTGAAGCCCCAGATGAGAAATGGTTATTGACCAAGGTACCTACGCCGTTTAGCTTTTGCAATACATTAAAAATACATTGCAGGTAATTTTGTTGTTTGGGGTTTTCGGCGCCTGTCGAAGAGATGATTTGATTCGCTTAACTGTGGATGACGTTGAAGATAATGGACGTTTCCTAGTGGTGTTTCTTCGAGATGGCAAAACTCACAAATCAAGAAGTTTCACTATTACAGATGAAGGATGTCCCTTTCGCCCATGCACATATTACCGTAAATATGTCAGTTTGCGACCTGCAAAGATGAAGAGTGGAAGACTATTTCTCTCCTATCGTAATGGTAGATGTTACGCTCAGAATGTCGGATCCCATACCATTAGTGGTGTTACCAGGCAAATTGCGGAATGTTTTAAGCTTGAGAAACCTGAACAATACACCGGACATGGCTTAAGGCGATCTTCAGCATCTATGTTGGTGGAAGGAGGAGGGGATCTGCTCACACTCAAAAGACATGGAGGATGGCGTTCCTCGGCAGTAGCGGAAGGCTTCGTTGAAGAGTCTTTACGGAGAAAGGTGGAAGTGTCTCGTAAATTGTTCAGTTATGCCACTTATGCCAACGCAGAAGACAATCAAGCATCAACGTCAAAGGAAACCATTTCAGTCGTTCAGGGACAGGTCAGCGCTCAGCTGAATATGGAAGATTCTGCTGGTTGTGAAGAAGCGGCTTCAACTTTCTACGTCCATGAAACAAATTTCGATTCTGGAAGGTCAGATACCGCCTGGCGGATTAAATATTTGTAAGAACACAAATTGCACTATAAACATTAGCTTGGATGGCAAGTTTTCTAAATAAAAATTAGTTACCTATTTGTTGTCCAATCATAAATTCTCAAAATTCTCAAAATAAAAAAATAAGTTCTCTATAACAATGTATTTATTTATGTATAAAATCGGTGAAGTGCACCGGAAAACGTTTTTCAGTGCAGTGCACGGGAAAACATTTTTCGGTGCAGCGCACGGGAAAACTGTCCTTTCAAAATTCGTAAACGTACTCGAAACCTACGTTTTTCAGAGAGGTATAATGAAAACGTTTTTTTTTCTTATTTTTCGATGTAGAATCACCCCTCTACCTGAATCACTCTATAGGTACATATACATATTATGCAGGTATTATATCTTAAAAAATTGTAATATACCTTCCGCATTTCAAAAATTATTGAGTTACATAATGGGAAACATAATTATATGGACGATTTTCGAAATATTTGAGATTTCGGAGACTAATCGGGTCATATCTGAAGCTCGGAAACATTTCTAGCCCTGAATATATTGAGATATTGAAATTTTACACAGACTTTTGAAAGTAATTTTCACAGTTTAAACAAAATCCCAATCGTGTGTTCAAAAATCAACATTACAACTTTTTAAGTTTAATATGTGAATCACAAGTTAGAAATGTTGTCCCGATTCCCGTAAAATATTTGATATCGTTGAAAGTATGCGTCATTTTTATTAAGGAAATACATGACTAATAACATACTTAATTAATTTGTTAGAAATGATAAGGCAAACAAATAGAAACCACTACATTTAAAAACGGTACTGTTAAAGGTTAAAGTGAAAAAATCTGACTAATATTGTTAAGTTCTTATTTTTTCGTAAAAAATAATATTTAAAACAAATGCCACAAATAGAGGGATGCTATCAACAAAGTGGTAAAACGAGTAAACAGAAATCAACAAGTGCAAAACAGTATAAAATAATTAAAAAAATTAATCCAGGAGAGGGCGTCGTAAAAATTCTGGTAGACACCACACATTTTATTTGGCATTTTAATGGGCCTTTCTAACATTTTTGAAAATTATAAAATAAAAAAAAATACATTTCGTCAAAACAAACTACTCAATGTCCTTGGCTTCGTGGAGTTTACCGGATGCCCTGTTCTAATTGGCTGAATTTGATTTAAACTTTTGGCGCACAAACTACAGTTACAATAATTATTTGTTGCTTGAGGTGGTGCGTGTGTAAACAGTGGCTCCTGTTTATTGTAATTTTCCGCTGATCTCTGTTATTGAAAAGGTATGTTTGGAGGGTATTGATATTGTGGGGCTGTCTGTGTCTCAGATTGGGGCGGGTGCAATTTTTTAAGCGCTTTAAACAGATTTTGCCGGCCGCCGTTGCGGTTTAATTTGGCTGCACGCCACTTTTTAAGCTTTATTGATAACACTTATCTCCCTCTTGATTTCAAATAATTTTTACCTCACGTCATTTGTTTTCGTTTGTTTAATAATATTATTAGCGTCCGAGAGCTGGCAGCAAAAATGCATAATGGTTTTTTACCAAAGGTTTGATGTTTTTAATCGAAAGTACCATTTAAACGATGAATGAAACCGTGCGTCTGCCGGTTCAGACTGGGGGCGTTACTTAGGGAGCGGCTTTGGAAATACCCAATTTTTGGTTAAAATGAAATGATTTAATACCAGGCTCAAAATTGGGGAGGTACCTACTATTGTTTGTATTGGCAAACATCCTGGTGTCTTCCAAAAACTAGCAGACGGCGGCGTCTTCAGAGCAGACGCATTCAAAAATGGCCGTTTAAGCGGCCACATATATAATGACGCTCTACCACTTTGAATCATACACCAAAATTTTACTAAAAATAAATGCTTCAAATTTTCCTTAAGCGAAATTTAAGCAGACAGAGGGCTTTGGTCTGCAGACGCCTAAACAAGTAGGTAAAAATAAGATAAGCTGCCTTTATAATGACGTTCTACCAGTCTGAAATTTGTACTAAAAGTTCCGAAAAATAATTAGCTTTAAATCATCTAGTAACTATTTTAGCAGAGGGGGGCGTTTTGGGGGCAGACGCCGTTAAAAAGGAATTTGTTCAACAGTCTCCCGAATCAGAAAAACACTTAAATTGAAATGCATTCTTTTCTTGTTCTGAAACCATCTGCATAAAATTAATTGAACGCTTTGAGGAATTTTTAAAATCTATACGGTGATTGATAGAGAAGCTTTTCTTGCTACCGCTAATACAATTAATACCAGAAGTTACCAGTAAAGGCTATCCGAAAGGCAATTTTATTTTTCAAACTATTTTTGTAGATTGGTTGAAAGCTTGGTCCATTTTTCAAAGAGGAACTGATGTTTGATTACACAAGGTAGTTTCACAGTCTCGTTCCACAAAATTTTACTTACTGTTTAGGACGCGTTTCGGAGTGTTACTCCATCTTCAGCTATAAAAGAAATTAACACAAAATACAAAACAGTTGCCTGGAAAATGAAAAAACGTTTGGGTCAAAGAAAAATAACGGCTTTTGGGTCGCACTGTAAATCGATCGAAAGACGCTCAAACATTTTGTAGATATTCACTTCACATGCATTGAACTCAAAATTCAAAATACGACAAATGGGGAATTTTTTCATCTGTGCGTAAGATGAAAGTTTCATTTCCATTAGGTATAGTATCAATTTTTTAGCAGAAGGGGGCGTTTTGGGGGCAGATGGTATCAAATCTTGTATAAAGGGAAATTGAGTGTCACCACGATAAAATGCTGAAGACCAAATTTTCTTTAGTTTACATTCCTATTCCTATATGCACTTAACCACTGTCAGACAATTTTTATAACATCCTTAACATTCTTTCAACTTTCACATTATCCTAACGTTACATTTACAATCTGATATCTTCAATACAAATATTAACAGAGTTTGTCATTTTTGGTTTCTTAAAATCTCGGCCAGAAGCATCAAATGCTCTTCGACGTTTCCTGACTGTTGAAGGAAGTGAACGTGAAGTGGAAGGTTTTAGAACAGGGGCAGAAGATGTGTCTTTGACTTTATCAAATGGATAGAGAATTCCAACTGTGTCATGTAATGTGTTTTCGCCTGTTAAAGTTAAAAATTATCAAAGGCCAAGCGAGTGTATAAATCTGGTTCACGTCTTAATGAGTCTATAGAAGTAACGAAGATGCATTTAGAGATGCATAAATTAATTCAGTTTCCATTTCTTCTACTAAAACAAAGTAACCTGCACAGTGTCCCAATATGTTTAAAATCTTAATAAGTTTTCGGCTGTTGGTTAAACTCACTTTACCACAAGACCATTGTTCCAGTACTTTCGAAGTCTTCATTCTAGCGTTTGTAACATTATAAACACAAAAACTCCGCTTTTATAATTTCAGTCTCTTATATAATACGTCTGGTAATGTGAGGTCTTGCGGTAAACGCGCTTTCTTAATATCTAAGATTTCTCGCCGTAATTTGAATTTGCAACATTTTAGACTTCTAAGTTTCGATTGATGTTATTGTCCGACAAAAGATGAACTTTAGCATCGTCTAGAAGCATTCTTGAATTGTAAAGAAAAGCTTCCCTTTAGCAATCACTGTATAGATTTTAAAAAGTCCTCAAAGCGTTCAATTAATTTTATGCAGATGGTTTCAGAACAAGAAAAGAATGCATTTCAATTTGAGTGTTTTTTTTGATTCGGGGGACTGTTGAACAAATTCCTTTTTAACGGCGTCTGCCCCCAAAACGCCCCCCTCTGCTAAAATAGTTACTAAATGATTTAAAGCTAATTATTTCTCGGAACTTTTAGTACAAATTTCAGACTGGTAGAACGTCATTATAAAGGCAGCTTATCTTATTTTTACCTACTTGTTTAGGCGTCTGCAGACCAAACGCCCCTGTCTGCTTAATTTTCGCTTAAGGAAAATTTGAAGTATTTATTTTTAGTAAAATTTTGGTGTATGATTCAAAGTGGTAGAGCGTCATTATATATGTGGCCGCTTAAACGGCCATTTTTGAATGCGTCTGCCCTGAAGACGCCGCCGTCTACTAGTTTTTCGAAGGCACCGGGATGTTTGCCAATACAAACAATAGTACCTCTCCAATTTTGAGCCTGGTATTAAATCATTTCTTTTTAACCAAAAATTGGGTATTTTCAAAGCCGCTCCCGAAGTAACGCCCCCAGTCTGGACCGGCAGACGCACGGTTTCATTAACCGTTTAAATGGTACTTTCGATTAAAAACATCAAACCTTTGGTAAAAAACCATTATGCATTTTTGCTGCCAGCTCTCGGACTATAACTGCAATTCCTGCATTACGAATGTTTAAATGTGCCTCCGGACTTACTCAAAATGTTAGCTTTGTGTCAGACTGACTTCGTAAAAATCCTCTGCATATCTAAGAGGTTATCCGAGATTTATTGGAGGATACCTGAAGTTGTCTTGCCAAAAAAAGGATAACTTTCGTCCCAAAATTTGACCGCGAGACCGTTGGAACACTCTCAGAATAGGAGTGGTGGGGGCATCCAGTTCCCCCATACCTAGATTCTGTACCGAATTGGTAGTTGCCTGCGAATTAATTTGCATTCAGAATCCACTCCCAGGATTATTCCCAGAACTCCAGTTACACAGTTCACGAACAAAAGAGCAACAAAGAGCAACACCAATCTATAATCCCGCACCATTTTATTCCTGCACACCTCTGCTCTGCTCCAGATTTCCCAACTAATTAATAACAAGCAACTTTACCACTCTCTCGGTTTGGCAGAACCTTCGCCGAAACTGCTGTTTATATTCCGATAGGCGATTAATAATAGTATAAAATGAAATTGCGCCACAATTTTTCCTGAAATTGGTTCATCCTTGAAGAATTATTCTCGCTCCCCCCGTTAAATATTAAACTATCGGTTACGTGGAAAGTTTTATCAGGCATTCAATAGTAATGAGGGAACTGAACGCTGAAAGTTTGGAATTCCTTGACCGTAAATGCTCATCTCCGCGTTGGAATTAACTAGTTCCTGGAATAGGGAAAAGCGGTGTTAACGGTAATGGAAATAGTTTTGTTTTCTCACAACTTCCTCTCGATTAAGTAACCATCGGGGCTTGAGCAATTGTCTTGTAGTTTACAGTCATAAAAAATTGGCAGTCGTCTCGGAGACGGTAGAAACTTCTACTTTTTCATAGGATTTGTAATCGTACAGATCGTGAACCAACCATATGATCAGGTTCTATCGATTGAAGGCGTCAATTTATCGCAACAGAATAACCTACAACGTCAAGGAAGCTTATCGCCATTAAAATATAATTTTTAGAAAAAATGGTATCTACATCTAAAGTTTTCGACCCTATTATTGACATTATCGCCATTAATCCAAAAAAATTAAATCGCTCTAGTTTTTAGTCAATTTTTGCCACCGCTGAATACGTCCGAAACTTCCTCACGTCTTGCCCTCTCTTTTGGCCTTGAGCCTCAGACTCACTCAGTCAGACCTCTTGACTATACAAGACGAAAACAGTGTTTTGTCACGTTTGTGTTTTAAAGTTTAAAGTAGTATGGAATTTAAGCAGATTTACTAGTTGGAGTTTAACCACAATGTTAAATTTAAATAAAAATAGAATAAAAGTCAACCATACTGATCCTATTTAAAACGTTTCAGTTATTCATTGCGTGCAAGTCCGCGAAAAAACCCACTGTAACAATTTAAAACGTGAACGCTGAGTAAACGGAGAAGATATAACAAAATCATAAAAAGAAGAATTGTTAGCCACGAAAAGATCTACCAAAAAGTCTGCGACAGCATAAAGGCATCTATGAAGAATAGCCCACAACAAACAGTCAAACCGATTTTTACAAAAAATTAAAACACCAAAACAACTATTGTAGGCTACCTATCATAGATACTTATATGTAGGGCTGCGCAAATGCATATTTACATATTGTTTAATATTGGACATAATCAATTCATACTTAAATTCTGCATGAGTTCATGTATTTTACGTTTAAATAAACAATTTTTATTTTATGTTTTAAGACTTTAGAGCATGTAAGTGCATACAGGGTGTAAACGAAACTCGTCGCCAAATTTCACCTGTAGATTCTTCTATGAAAAATATGAAAAAAGTTCCTATGAACATTTGTCGAAAAACGCCTCCTAAGGGGGCTAGGGCCCCTTAAAGGGGCCACTTTGAAAGTGGTGTTTTCTCAATATCTTCAAAACGGTTACAGGTAGTACCGCGAAATTGGGTACCTTTAGCAAGTCTTTGTTGCTGAATTTATTGCTATGGAGAAAATTTTAAGATTTTTATCATAAGCCCCGTACAGGAGGGACTTAAGACTAAATTTGGGTAAACATTTTTCTAAGTCATTTTTTCTCAAATTTTACACCAGAGTCAGAAAATAGGAAGCTTATTACATCAAACAGGTACTCTTGTGTGACATCGATAGGATGCCCCATTTTCGAAAAAAATGGCTCTTCATTGGTTCAGGACTCAAAGATTTGTGATAGAAGACATCAAAACACCGTAAACAACTTCATGGGAGGGTTCTTTACTTTATTCTAGAAAGAAAAGTTTTTATGGACATGGGTCGAAAAATGCTTCCTAAGGGAGCTAGAGTCCTTCAAACAACATGCTTTCCAAGACCCCATTTGAAACACCATAGCTCCTTTAGGAAGCATTTTTCGACCCATGTCCATAAAAACTTTTCTTTCTAGAATAAAGTAAAGAACCTTCCCATGAACTTGTTTACGGTATTTTGATGTCTTCCATCACAAATCTTGGAGCCCTGAACCAATGAAGAGTAATTTTTTTCGAAAATGGTGCATCCTATCGATGTCACACAAGAGTACCATATTTACGTAAAAAACTTCATATTTTCAGACTCTGGTGTCAAATTTGAGAAAAAACGACTTAGAAAAATGTTTGAGGAAATTTTGTCCTAATCCCCACCCGAACGGACGCTTTATGATCAAAATTTTAAAATTTTGTCCACAGCAATAAATTCATCATCAAAGACTTTCTAAAGATACCAAATTTCACCTTGCTATCTTTAACTGTTTTGAAGATATTGAGAAAACACCACTTTCAAAGTGGCCCCTTTAAGGAGCCCTCGCTCCCTTAGGAGGCATTTTTCGACATATGTTCATAGGAACTTTCTTCATATTTTTCACAGAAGAATCTACAGGTAAAATTTGGCGACTAGTTTCGTTTACCTACACTGTATATTTCTCATTTTCTGGATTTTTCAGCAATACTTGCAGCTTTAGAAAATTATTTCTCTAAAATTTATACACGTAATTAGCTGTTTCTGGAGATCATTATATCTGCTTACTCCAGGTACCTACCTAAAGTAATCGATTTCTCTTCTTGGAAGGGTCGACAAAGGATTAGGAATATTTACAATCTTATTTATTACTTGTATTTATTTACTTACATACATCTTCCCTTAAAATGCCTAAAGTCCTAAGTTAAAAAAAGGAAAACGTTGTAAGGTGGATCGGTGGCTATAAATATTTGCAACATGTGTTCAAAACAGGTCAGTATTTTTTATTTATTGTTGATTGATTGATAAAAATGTAAAAAGCAGGCTAGGATAATATAAAATTGTAATTTCAATTATTCCAGGTTAATATCAGGAAGAAGTTTCAAGTAGATCAACACCTAACTACCGATCCACACGTTACATCTAAGTCAGGTGACAATTCTGCCTCTAAGCAACAACAGTTAATGCAATCTGAACGAAACAGTAAAAGTGATACATTTTAACAAAACTTTGTGTAAAATGATGATTGACTGCAATGTTCCTGCATATTAATAAAGCATAAAAATTAGTTTTAGTGCATTTTTGGTTACATTGGCGCATGTTTTGGTGCTTATTTTATGTCGTTTTTAAGGCATATTGCATGTATATTTTTAGGCTTTTTTACGGCATGTTTGCCCAGCCCTACTTATATGCTGCCGCGGACTTTTTTGTAGATCTATTTGTTGCCAACAATTCTTCTATACATATAAGATTTTGTTCCATCTCAAAACGTTTCGGCAGCGTTCCCAAAAGAAACGCAGTTTTTCCCCGGATTTATCGGAGGCGCTCCCTATGTAAACGTAGGCGAGGCGCCATATAGACGTATAAATCTGGATTTGCCCCAAAATTGCATCATCATCTACAGGGTGTTCACTGAACGTGTGCGTAAAATCTCATCTCGATGTCTTCAGTAGTTTCGGCTGCAGCGTGTCTGATGATTTTTTTGCCGAAGAGCACTAAGTGTTTATACATTTTTGAAAGCAAAATTCGAAGAGCATTCATATGGTAACGCAAAAATGGAGGTTTGCATTTAAATTTTTAAATTTCATGTTCCAAAAAGCACTTTCCTTGAAACAATGTGGCCCAAAGTCTAATCAACACCTACAAGTTGCCCACTGAGTATGTGTGCCAAATTTCATCACAATACGTTCAGTAGTTTCAGCTGCAACGTGCTTACAGACAGACAGACAGACAGACACAGACAGACAGATACACAGACAGACATTTTTTCAAGAAACACTTTTTTGGGTTTCCAGGACCCTCAAACGTAAAGATTTCAAGTTTTTGGCGATTCGATTTTTCTGAATTTTCCACTCGATTCCAATAACAGCTTCGCGCTTCGTAGTAAGCTAAAAATTCACAGTCTCGGAACGGTAGAAACTTCTACTTTTTCACAGAATCTGTAAATGGAGCATTTATTAACTTTAACCAGCTATTATAACAAAAAAATGGATTTAATAGTACAAATTCAACTATCAAATCTTTTTATTTGAAACTGTCAAACAATGACGAGCGACGCAGTGCGCCCGGCCAGAGAAGCCCGGTTTTGTATTGGCGTGATGCTCTGCCGTGGCGTGGCGCTCAATCTCCTCTACTGAAATTTCAAAAAGGCCATTTTCGCCCATAAAACGAAATTTCAATGTGGATAAATCATTGCAGCCAGCCCCCCCTCCAATTCAATCACTTCGACCAAACCGGCTCGATTTCCACTCAAAGAAAAATCCCAGGTATAAAGCTGTCCGCGCAACAGTTTATCGACGCAAAGACACGAATAGACATCCATGTCAAGACGCGTATTCATCTCGCACTGGGTCAAGGCCTCCGTTTCATCAACGGACCACCCGAATCGATAGGACCCACTCCAAACAATTCCAACACCGAAACAGCAAATAACAATAACCCACGATAAGGATTTGCGTCATCTTAAATATTTGCACACAGTGTACTAACTTTTATTAATAATTTACGATAATTTACAGCAGACTTAGATAAATTAGAATGATAATTAAACTAAATGAGGGGAGGTTTAGAGCGGAGGCGTCAAACACCACCTCGGGGAGGTTGTCTCGACTGTAGAAAACCTCCAATTCTACATAGTCATCGTCCACGGCATCAACTAAGCCGTAGAGGTGGTTGTCACAAACAATCGGACTTCCTCGAAGGTACACTGTTGAATTGTTTTTTTGAAAATGCGTCTTGGATAGTAACTCTACATCTTCAGTGACTACTTTGGAATCGACTATACTGATGTAAGTGCAACTCTCGGGGGTCGTGGTATAGTTTTCGTAAATTAGCAGAAAATTCTCCGAGGTTTGCTTGAGATCCAGTTCGACAATTGAGGGTCCTATAAGACCCACAGGAGTACTCTCAACCTCGATATTGTCAACCTCGAGCCTCACGCTTGTACAATCAGCTTGTTGGGTAAAATTCTTGAAGACGTCGAGAAGAACAACCAGTTTGTTGAAATTAACAATCACTCCAATCGCTTGGTTTCTGTTTAACTCTTCCGTTATGTTGACAAGAATGTCTCGGAATTTCGGCACGTTGTAGACATCCCTGGTGGTGAGATTGAAAGCCTTCCAGAGATCGTTGTAGAAAATTTTGTCCCAGCCTTTGGTTTTGAGGGTGTCAAAAATTTGGGTGGAAGTCAACGCTCGAAGTTTAGTCAAAATCACTGCTTTACCACCAGCGTAGACTTCGTCTCTCGTTTTACCAATGGTAGACAAAGCGTTGGCGATATGCTCCTCGTCGAAAACTCCTTGCCGTAGCAGATCGTAGATCTTGTCTTCTTTGTTGTACAAATTCGCAGATAAAAACTCCAACTGGTCAACTCCTAAAGCACCGATTGCCCTATCAGCATCTTGCCCGTTGATTCCAAGGTTTTGCACCAAACCGTTGTGGAAGTCCTTGTAAGTCAGGTTAAGGGTTGTCAAAACAAGTTGTAGATTGTCAACGACGTGGCTTCGGTTGAAATAGTTGAAAACGGCTTCCGTTTCTTCTAACGTCAAGCCGTCGAGGTGATATAACAGGATTATGTCTTCAGTGGTGACGTTGTCCTCCTGCAGACTGTTGTTGAAGATATAGTTGACTATGCCGGGCACCCGGTCCTCGCGCAACTTGAACTGCAACTGCACCACCGAAGACGTGACGTCATTGCCGAAAATCCCGGGGATTAGCCCCAACAGAATCAACACCAACATCTCCAGCAGCGCTATCAGATCGACTGAGATAAAAAAAAGTCGCGAGGTTATCTTATATTGGGCAATTAAAAAATCTTACATAATTCCTGCACCCTTGGCTTGAATGAGTCTGGGGAGAGTTGAATCGTTTTTGGTGTTGATCGGAGTAAGTACAGCGCGAGGTTGAGAAATTCTTTAGTGTTTAAAAAAATACATTTACGACTGTTTGCGTTGTTATAAATGCGGCGCGTGATTTGTGTGGGAATGTTCCAGCAATTCCGATATGTTTAGGGTGGGATTTAGGAACTGAAAACGACAAAACGATATTCGAGAACTCCACGAAGCGGATTAAGGGCCTAAGGGGCTGATTTTAACTTGGCGCAAACGGGCGAAGCAGTGCAGTTGCTATGACGATTGCGGCTGTTGCTATGGTAATGGCCAATCAAAATCAGCGATCAACTCAATTTCGGCCTAAGACTTATTTATCTCTCACTACTACTCAATTCACAAGAAATTTATTTTATTTATTCACAAGAAATTTATTCTATCCTTGTCTCCGGTGACAGGTGTCAAATGATGATCCATCACCGTTACCAGCGGTGATGACTCACCATCAACTCATAAAAACACATTTATTATGAAAATTATTAGTAGTGAGAGGTAAAATTAGAAGAATCTTACTGTCAACGCCATCTCATGATTTGTGCATCGAAGTAATTATGTATTGTTTAATTTTTGTTTTATCCAAGCGAATTTTTTGGACTGTAACATATTGGATTATTGAGGTTTAAAATGGCGCCAACAACTTGTTGTTCTCGTAATTACTAAAATCGATCAAAAAATCGGATTTTCAAAAACTTCAAGTTTTAGGCTCCTGGGAACCGAAAAAAGTAGTTTTTGAAAAATATTTGTGTCTGTGTCTGACGCATCGAGATGGAATTTGGCATACACATACAATGGCCACTTTGTAGATGCTGATTAAATTTTGAGCCAAATCGGTCTACGGGAAGTGGCATTAAAATTTTAAATGCAAAACCCTATTTTTCACGCCACCGACCGTTGGAAAGGGCTTCAAATTCTGTTTCCAAAAATGTATTCAGTAGTACTCTTTGGCAAAAAAATCATAAAATGTGACATTTTACGCCCAAGTTCAATAAGCATCTTGTATGTAACGATGCGTTTACATGACGCTTCCAATACATTTATGGCGTTTACACAAGGAGCCCACATTTTTTCAATTTCACATTTTATATATTTCGACTCTTTATTTTAAAATTGTTTTTGTGCAATTGCTACTTATGCTGTTAACGTTAGATATAGCTATATTTTTAAATTCTTTGAAAAAGTAAAAGGTTATACCGTCCCCAAGGTCCAAGCTTGCCAATTTTTTCAAATAAATGTATATCTCGGTAAATAAAAACGATTGAACATTCTTGAAAGACTAAAAAAGAGCAGATGATTGTTGGTGCCAAGATGGCGAACAGGGCAAAGTATAAGAAGTCTTCACAGGTTGTAAACAAAGTGAGACAACTGAATACAAAGTAAGTTTTTGAGATCACTCAACAAAAATAATAGACCAGTAATAGTGAAGAAATGCGAAAAATATGAAAACAGCTTAAAATGTTTTATAATTACCTAATATAAAAAAAATAAATAAATAATCTAGTAGAGGCTAGAGGATATTTTAGCCGACTCATCGTCCTTACCGACATTGCTCCACTTAACGATCGATTTTTATCGATTAAAGCTTGGGCGAGTCGATTTTATATTTTTTTACTTAAAACAGTGAACAAATCATCGTAAATAAAAAAAAACTTGTAGAAGATAAAGCAAAACCAAGGGAAAGTTAATACTTAATCAATCAGGTTCAGGTTTTAATTTGCCGATAAAATAGGAAGTTATATAAAAACAAAATGGCCATTTCCGGCCAAAATGCTAATTTCTAAAAAAGGTAGGTAAAACCCCAAGTGTTGTTTTTCGATTAAGAAAGTCCAATGATACAATTTTTGATCTATTGCTGAACATAATTTTTGACGCATAATTTCTCTTTACTCATATTATTATTCCTATTGTTTAAACGTCATTCTTGCCACTTTAACTGTCGCTAAAAGTTAAACGTCGTCGGCTACGCCTCGGTAGATAAACATGAGTCATAAAAAGAACACTTCAATTCAGTGAGGAGGTAAATATATTTTTTAAATTACGCAAAAATGTAAAACTTAATTTATTTTCATCTTAAGTGGTGGTTATGCACTTGTGGCATTATAAGCGATTATGCAATGTTATCAGACAGTGGCGTTACACAAACAAAAACCGATTTTTCTCTTGGTTCACTAATGTTCAATAATGTTGACTCGTGCATTAAATTTCCGAATCTCCTTCGGTTTTCAACCCTTCGAAGATCACAAATCTAGAGAAAAATAATTACTTGTGTAACCAACCATCTTCGTAATAATAGCTATGTTTAATATATTGAGGCAAACAGCTGTTTCGGCGCACACTACTGCACTAATAGCCATCATCCGGCTAATTTTCCGGCAGACCATTTCCGATGAGCATTATGAATAATTGACGAACCAAACTTGTTTTAGAGTACCTAGTAATTTGGAATCTCTGCAGAGAACCGCTCGCATTAAAAAGCCAGGGGAAGATGTTTGTCAATGCGATGTACATCCCTGCAGATATTCATTATAATGTTGATGTGCATATAAAGATCTACATCTACTGGTAGTGCCTCGCAAGATGCTCTTTCACATATACGCAGAAAATGTGTATCAGTGCGAGGTGTAACACTGTAGATAATTATCACAGAGTATAACTAGACTAAAATTTATTAGAATGAAATTTTTAACGATCGATTAGTCTCTTCACGTTGTAAGCAGGTGAAAGGTTCAATGTTATTCAATCCAAATTTGGTGTTTAGAGAATTGCACGGGGTGGAGGTGATTTTTGGCGGGTAGAAGTTTTGACGGTCGGTCGATTGTCATTCATCCCAAGTTTTGGAGTTTAGACGGTTTCAAGGCGTGGGGATGAGTTTTAGGGATTTAAATTTTTGGTGATCAATTACCCTCTCAATTATCCTATTCTGGTTAAAGGCTTGAATATCCTTCTCCGTATTGTTGCATATAGGTGGTCCAAGGGTTCAACGTCATCCATTCTAATTTTTGGTGTTTAGGGGTAGTAACAAGTAACAAGGGGTAGTAACAAGCAGTCTAAGGGTTAAATTTCTACCGAGTCAAATATTTTTGTTTGTTAATTTTTCGTATATGGAGGGTTGAAGGGTGAGTTTTAGGGGCGCAGCAACTATTTCGGTTGTAGCCGGTGCAAGGGTTAAATTTCCTCCAAGTCAAGTTTTTGTGGTTGGGGGTTGAAGGGGGCGAGTTTTTCTGGGCCATTGATGAAAGTTATCGAATGGCTTGAATTTCAAGCAACACTTATGTGAAATTTCGAGTTTCAACCCCTGATTTGCACCCCTTCTATCTCATACTGCAGAAGAAAACCATCCCTTATCATATATTGTCGAAATATGTGTGTGTCGGGTTTCAGACGTCCATGTGCAAAATATTTGAGAAGTTTTCGTATTTTTCTGATTTTCAACCCCTATATTTCATTCCCCAAAGTTGACATCCCCTCACCTTCAACACACTTGTACGTCAAAAGGGCATATCAAGTGTCAGTAAAATATCTCCACTGGTTCTCGAGTTTTTCGGTCCGGAAATAAAACCCGCTAGATCATTGTAAAGTATTTGTAATTTCACAGTAACTTTTTTCTGTGTAGGCAAGTTATTAAATAATCTCTCAATTTCGTTTTTCATCCCTAACTTTCACCCCCGTGGTCAGATATGGCCCAAAAATAATCCCTGCGGGACACGACGACGTGTACCAAATTTTGGCTTCATATCTCTATTCCTCCTCTCACGAGCGAGCGGACGAGCGAGAATCAAAGACAAGAGTACCTTCGCAATGCACTAAAACTTGTGGAGCATCCGGAGAGTCTCAAATCTCAATCGTCATGAGTCTTCCGAAGTTTATTTTCCGCTCGGCGGCACTTGAACCCTATGAAATACTCGACCACCAGTCCTCTGAGGCAACATTTTGCAGTTTGCACTCCGACCAAGCGAAAAAAAAAACTCCCCAAACCGATTCAACACGCGACGAAAATAAATCATTACAGCCACTTGGTGCGCTTCCGCCGCTTAATTCGAAACGCAATAAAATTTTCCTCCGCCCAAAAGCCGACGGAAGATGTATATCAATGCGATGTGTATCCCTGTAGATGTTTATTCACCGTGAATGATTCATATATCGAGTCGGACTTGGTGGTTTTGGGTGCGGAACATCTAATCTGCTAGGTAGGGGAGACCGGTGACAATTGTAACGTGGGTTAATTGTAGTACGGCGTTTTTCAACGCCACCTAATAACTGAAATGGAAACTGCTTGCACCAGTAAAGTAGTATTTTGTTTCTCTCCCAAGGGTGGTAGTTTATATTTGGCAGATAATTCATGGGTATTCTTTATGTCGATGTGTTGGATTTTCCCCTCTAAAGTAAGTTTTTTCTGTCAGATTATCTTAGTAACAGTGAAGTTATCACAAGCCACTTAAATTTTTCTCTCGTTGTACTTTAATGTGCTTGGATTAAGGTTTATTTTTCATTTAATGATCTCACATAAAGTTGAGGTTAAGTTTCTTACATTAACTCTAAAAGAGCACATGGCTGGACGGTGACAATTGCAACAAAGGAAAAGGTGTCGATTGTAACATGTTAACACTTAGGACTTAGGCCAATAAGTAATAAATGCACGGAGGAACGGATTCAATGCAGGAAGTGTAAAGATTGAATCCACTATCTGCTCATAACAATTATTTACATTTTTGCACATTTTTGCTATAATTATTACGATTCTGATTAAGAATTTAAATGAGTAAATAATTATTTTTGTGAGGACCTTCTTAATATATTTACAATTTTAAGTTACTTATCAGTTTCATCCTGTAATGTTGGTTGGACTTTCTTACGTTTGCTTTATTATCATGATAATAAATTAAAAGAAATTGAGTTTTTACTTGTTTTCTGCTCATGTTACAATTGACACATTGGGTGTTACTATTGACACCACCACGGTGTCAATAGTAACACTTTGTTTTTGACGACATATCATTTTTTTCTGCAAAAATGTTTGAACATACATTAATGTGTAAGAATTAAATGTTTGCTTGCGGAGTTAAAACTAAAAGACTAAAATCTGTTACAATTGATCCGAGTCTCCCCTACATGAATTGTAAATCAACTACAAACTGTTTTAATACAAGCATTACGCAATAATTTTGCTCTAATAATAATAATGAATTGAATTTATTTTTGTGAAAACCTTAAAGGTTCATAAGTGGTAACTAAGACTATGCTGGGTTTATGCATTTTTAATTTGAATGACGGTAATAGTTGAAAATACTATAACTACCTACTTATGTTTTGTGTACCTATAGAATCTGCGTTGGGTGTGTGGGGTATGCCAGAACGTAGTTGTCGCTCGATTTAATTTATGACGCTATTTGTGGTCCCATCTGAAAAGTTTAGATACCACTGAAAAGCTAATTAACGTACCTTTTTGGAGTTAAGGGCACAAATTTTCGTAGAGAGAGCCACACGAGATTTTTCACTAAATGCCCAGAGGTTAACTTTATTTGGCTGAATTATTAGTTTCTAGCGCTTTTGTGCATCAATTGTATGTAAAAGTAGATACATAATATGAATCTACAATTCAAGAGCTTTCAAATAAAAAAAGAGAAAATGAAAATTGTACCAACATTTACAGAGTTACGAGCGATTTTATACAGGGTGGACCAACACTATTGCCCACCTTTACCTTTGAAGCCAGAGTTTTGATTTTTCTACAGTGCGTATGGGTACTAAAAACCCTTCAGATGACGTAAAAATTTTTTTGATTGGCCCAAAAATGTGACGTCACGAGATTTTCAATTGGGCGATTTTCATTAAATAAATAATTTTTGCCCACAGGTTGGTTATTTAGGGCCTTAGGATCACGCTAAACTGATTATTTAATTTTTTGGACATCAGGTTACGAAACTGCAAAAGCTAAAAATCTCGTCAATTTTTCTCACAAGTCGCCTATGAAACAACATCTAATCATTGCGAGGTTATATCCTTTATCGATCGGCGGATATTCAGAAATGTCAGTGTCAGCTTGTCATGTCGGCAGGGTCATCAAATCACATTATTTTTAATTTTCGAATTCATTCAATTAATCAATTCATTTTTCCGGAAAATTATTCAAACCGAACGCCCAAAGTTTGTTTAAGCGCGTGAGTAGTGTTCCATATCGAGCGTCAAATTAAATCACACATAACCTCGTTTTGGTGAAATTTATCCAAATTTAATTTACAACCAGCACCAAGTACGTTTACCCATTACCCATCTGAAAGGCCTTCTGATTTGGTAAATTTTTGGAATTTCGGTCGATTTATTTAATGGTAAAATTGAAAATTTTAGGTGACGAAGATGATTTGTGTGAACCCAAAACCTAGTAGTTGGTGGTATCTACTCTGCAGAAGGTCCATTAGATAATAAAGAAGCTTATACTTTCAAGTGTGGAAGATTGGTCCACTGAACTTGTTGATAAACTTGAGACTGTTCCTGTTACGTTGTTAGATTTGACTCCTGATAATAAAAGCTATTCAAAGTATGTTGTTAAATAAATTGTTGAAATTCATGATGTGATAGTGCTCTGGATTTACTTAATTTCATAACGATGGGTAAGCATTAACCTACCTCCAGAAATATCAAAAAGTAAGACCACACGACAGATTATTTAACAATTTGTATTATTTTATTAATCAATTTAATCAGACAACTTGCAGTTTTGCTGTGTTTACGGACAAAGCCTCACTAATTTGACACTGTTCATAGGTGGTACACTTGCACTGAGAAGAAGAATCCTGGTATGTCGATTAGCTGACACTCTCCGTGATAACATTTTTGAGAATCAATTATTATGTTGCGAACAGGCTGTCTGATGAGGCTTGCAGAGAACCTACCAACAGGCCAGACACTGCAATTATTAGATTTTGGGTCCACAAAAGGGCCCCATCGTTTTATTAAACATTTTTGGTCTCCATCTAAAATTTTCAATTTTACAATTAAATAAATCGACCTAAATTCCAAAAACTTACCAAATCAGAAAGCGTACAATAGGGAAACGTACTTGGTGCTGGTTGCAAATTAAATTTGGAAAAATTTTACCAAAACGAGGTTATTTGCGTTATGTGTCATTTTGTCGATATAGAACTACGCACGCACTTGTTTCAAACAAACCCTATGCTTCAGGGGTTTTGTTTGAATAATTTTCCGGGAAAATTAATTGATTAATTGAATTAATTCGAAAATTAAGAATAATGTGGTTTGATGACCCTGCCGACATGACAAGCTGACACTGACATCCCGCCGATCGATAAAGACATATCTCGCAATGATTAGATGTTGTTTCATAGGCGACTTGTGAGAAAAATTAACGAGATTTTTAGCTTCTGCAGTTTGGTAACCTGATGTCCAAAAAATTAAATAATCAGTTTAGTGTGATCCTAAGACCCTAATTAACCAACCTGTGGGCAAAAGTTATTTATTTCATGAAAATAGCCCAATTGAAAATCTTGTGACGTCACATTTTTGGGCCAATCAAAAAAAATTTTACGTCATCTGAAGGGTTTTTAGTACCCATACACCCTGTAGAAAAATCAAAACTCTAGCTTCAAGGTAAAGGGCAATTTTTGAGGTGGGCAATAGTGTTGGTCCAGCCTGTATATGATTGGCGGCGCTATTTTTAAACGGCCGCCATTTTGGAAAGCTACTCTTCTGAGATGTCCATCATGGTTTTTTGCCATCTGGGGGCATCTAGGAACATTCCCTGAAAACGGCATTTAGTCTATGGCCCAAAAACAATCTCCGCCGAGATTTTCGGAATATACACATGTGTACAAAATTTCGGCTCGATATCTGCTTTCGTTCTCAATTTATGCGATGGACAGAGTAGACGGACGGCCGGCCGAGCGACCGAGCGGACGGGCGTGAGCGAGCGAGCGAATTCACTAAAACTCCAGTGCCTGCGCATATGCTTCGGTACTAAAATAAGTAGGTACTTGGAAAAGCGACAACAATACGCCGGGATTAGGAAGCTGTGATAATAGCGTAATCTCGGCGATGATTCTTCAGATCTCCACTTCTCCAGATACGATGAAGATCTCCGCCCGTGTCAAAGACGAATGGCTGCAGATTCCCTGCAGGGATGGTAAATATCCGTGATTGATTCGACCGTTGGCAGTTAATCCGCTTGCAGGAACGAGCACTGTGAGGTGGCTGGGCGAGGAGGCTTGGAGGAAATACCAGAAGCTCCTCCAGGGCGTCAAAATCGAACAGAACGACATCATTAACGTGATTCAGGAAGTGCGGAGGACCCGCGGCGGGGCTTTGCTCGATCCGGATGATCTCATCTGCGACGTGCTCGACAACGACGACTTCGTCAATGTTGGTAATGAATTTGCGGCAGAAAACCGCCGGTCGGATATTTTTCCGGGTCAAAAAATCAAGGACTGAACTCGGCTACGGTCGAGATGCGTTTATTTTTCGAGCTTAACTTGTCAGCTGGCGACACAGATTTAAGCTCGACTGAGATAGCGATAACAGTTGCATTAAAAACTTTCGAAAACGTACCCCAAGCTAACATTAACAATATTATAAAAAATTGGCTGTCTCGGAGACGGTAGAAAGTTCAACTTTTTCACAGAATTTGTAAATGTAGCATTCAACTTTAAACCAGGCCAGAATCTGTGAGTCAGAGGTCGGGCGTGCGGGCGGTTGTCGATCGTTGATGCTGTCGTGCGCATTGCGTCCGGCCCTCACTTACTGAAATCTAAAATACAAATGTTTTTCACCCCTAGAATGACATTTTTTGAAAATGGCACTAAGGTTTTCGATCCGGTGATGCAACAGCTATCGAATCCGATAGTAAGAATATGCTCTCTTGTAAAATAAATGCAAAAAAGGGCCCTTTTACCACTAACATGACATCTTTCGAAAAAGTGTCGCTAAAAAATTCAGCCATTACATCCGGTAATGAAAATATGCAATTTTTTCCCGGTACCGTCTTTTTAGCCAAAAGGACACCATTGTGAATAAATTTTCAGAAGCAGAATTCGAAAAGCTTTCATATGGTGACGCGAAAATGGGGGTTTGCATAAAACTTCCAAAAATTCCATGTCCGCAAGTCTGATGTAATATTGTGATTGTGGTAGAACACAGGCATTAGGAAAACTTGCTTCTTGGTCTAGTTGGCTGGGTGTGAACGCTCGTGTGACTTGGGGCTAAATAATTGAAAAATAGGTAGCTCACTTCCTATCTTAAGTATGCGCGCTGGGGTCAAAAATTTGTAACGAATCTTCATAATTTCATACGATTGCGAAAAGAAAGATTTTCTCATTTTTCAAAAACCACTTTTTCGGATTCCCAGGACCCTAAAACGTAATAAGATTTGATGTTTTCGGCAATTTTATTTTTCGACCGTTTTTAGTAACTGCCCCGCGAAGCGTAGAAGTTCAAAAGCAACATAAAATGGTTGATTATTAGCAAAATCCAGTGTTCATTGTTCCAGCTGATTTGAGTCAAGATCTTGATATGCCTATACAGTGAGGTTCAAAAGTTGTTTCCCCCCTTTCGAACTCTATCGTGGAGGAGCACTTCGAAAAAAGCTCTGGGGCACATAACATTTATTTATTTAGTGCTGTCTGAGGGTGCTGTCAAATATTTTTTTTCACTTCCGGTTTAGCCGGAAATAACCCTAAAATTTTTTTCTAGGTTAAAAACACGTACCACACATGACCGGAGATTAACTCACGACCACCCTAGATTTTCAAAAACATCGAACAAATCGGTGAAATACGAACATTTTTGAAAATTGCAAAAACACGTCAACCTTATTTTAACCTCCCCAACCCCATCACAATTTTAAAAAATGGGAGGTTACTGCAATCACTAAAATTTTCGAATTTGAGATAGCACCAGATCTCCACGTTTTGAGGTCTCAGGAACCCAGAAAAGTGGTTTTTAAAATGTGTCTGTGTGTATGTTCGTATACGTACGTACGTTTGTAAACACGCCACAGCCAAAACTACTGGACCGATTTGGCTGCAATTTGGTACGTAGGCATCTCATAACCCAACTTAGATCTGAAAAGCTTTTGGAGCCAATCGTGCAACCGGGAATGCCATTTTGGCACATCAACTTCTAAATTTTAAATGCGGGCCCTCATTTTTCACGTCACCATAAGAAAGACCTTCAAATTCTGCTTCTAAAAATGTATTCATTCTTAGTGCCCTTTTGACCAAAAATTAAAAAAAAATTATTGTTATCAGACTTTAAAATCGCGGTACAGCCCAAGCCCCTGAATCGATTTGGCTGAAATTTTGCACATAGGGATTGTATTACACGTCGAAAAGCTGAAATCTTGAATTCCATCGACTCACGGAAAGTGTCCTTTTGGCACACCAATTTCCAAATTTAAAATTATTCAATCATTTAACCATTAAAAACAAGTTTTTGAAAGATTTATTGTCACCATCAGAAAGGTCTTCAAATTTTGGTTTTAAATAGGACAAAATTAATTCGCATTTAGCGCTGTTTGGTTCAAAAAATCGAAATTTTATAGTACAGTAACAGTAACAGTAAAAACACATTATAGCCCAAATTACTGAATCGATTTGGCTGAAATTTGGTACATGGAGATTAGGTGACCCGTTGAAGACCTGGAAGGCTTTTGGGAGCAATTAGCCCACGGGAACTGCCATTTAAGCATATCAACTTAAAATTTTAAATACAAGGCCTACTTTTTTATGTCGCCATTAGAAAGACGATCAAATTCTGGTTCTAAAAATGTACTCACAATTTCTGCCATTTCAGTGGAAAAAAATGCAGCAGTGAAGCGGCTGGAACCTCCCCATCGCGTGGATCTTTGACTTGGGTTTCTAGTCGAATTAGCAAAGAAAATGTATGACTGGTTTCCACGATGGTTTTAGAACTTTTTTAGAACACACAAATTGAAACATTCATCAGAGAAAAGTAGGTATAAATAAGTCCTTTTTAGGCAGGACCCCCAAAGTTCTAAAACCGTCGTTGAAACCAGTCTTATACAATTTCTGTGCTAATTCGGCTAGAAACACAAGTCAAAGATCCACGCGATGGGGAGGTTCCAGCCGCTTCACTGCTGCATTTTTTTTTGATTGCGAATTCGATTGCCCGATTACATTTTTCTAATTTCTTTTTGTAAAAATCACCAATCGTAAAAAATCAGAGATATAACAGGAAGTCTAGTATTGGTTTTGATTATGACATATCCCGTGTGACGTAGAACGTTAGAGTCACTCGGGGTAGTTCCAGCTGACCCTCACAAGAGGTTGCATCATCTTAATTTAACTCCGTTTCAATCTGCCTATTATTAGTTTGTTTTGTTAGCTTTGTGCAAGTAGGATAGTAAATAGTTAAGTGAAGTGTTGTTTAATGATTTCTCCTGCCCCACAAAATAAAAGCTTTCGAGTTGTGTAAAATCTCGGCTTTTACAACACATATTTAATATTGAAGTGCAGCACCAATTTGACACAACCTAAAGTCGTCCATAAAAAAAAAGTATAACGTTGCAGATGAAACGTTTATTCAACTTGCAAAAGTGTCCTTTGGTTAGAAATATTCCACTTTAAGTTGTGGTTTGAACGTAACTTTAAACACGACTAAAGAACGCTTAGTTGTAACGTACTTACAACGTTCAAAATTACACACATATTTAATGGTGACCTGCAGCACCATTTTGACACGTTTTCAAGTCGTGATTAAAAAGACTAAAGTTTAACGTTGCAGATGAAACGCTTATTCAACGTGCAAAAGTGTCCGTTGGTCAGAAATATTCCACTTTAAGTCGTGATTTGAAGGTTACTTCAAACACGACTAAAGAACGCTAATATTGTAACGTAGTTATAATGTTCAAAATGACACATACACATATAGTTTGACGCATTATGCACGTGTTTTATATGTGATCAAATAGACGTCATTTTAACGAACGAATATCTACCTTTAAAAGACGTCATAATCACAAAATGTCCAATACCATAACGTGATTTTGAAGTCAAAAAAATGACGTGTCTGATTTCACCAAAATTTCAACGTCACCTTTCCAACCAGTAACGTGAAATCAACCACCTCAACGTGATTTTAACGTTGAAAAAGCGTATGTGTGCCCGCTGGGATAGGTCACACTCTAAAGTGACTATTGATTTTTTTAAAAGTACATATAATATAATCTATAATTTACTATAAAAATAATAAACAAGTTTTCGGCTGTCACTCTTGTCATTGTATGTATCTCTGTGTACGTTAGTACGTTTGTAAACACGGCACAGCCAAAACTGCTAGACCGACTTGGCAGGAAAAGTGTCACGAAGAGGGCTGGGCGTGCCTAAAACGTAAAGATTTGGTACAATTTGATTTTTCGATCGATTTTAGTAACTGTTCCTCGAGCGTAGAAATTCTAAATCCATAAACCAACTACTAAAGCGAAGATCGTGAATCACTGGTTCCCAAAAAAAATCTATCAGAAATTTAAATTCTTATTAAAGTCTAAATAAATGAAGAAAATGCTCAGTGCAGTGTTACGAGTACTTTGGAGGGATTTTGAAAATAAGCCGTTGGCCAAATTGGCAAATGATGTCACACTGAAATCAATTTTTAAATAATCTAAGAAAAGGTCTTCTATTTGCTTCTTTGTGCTAGCAACTTAGTCATCATAAGCCAAGTTAAACTTCCTTCCTAATTCTGCCTTAGCCCCCTGATTATTCCCTCGGGCTTAAACTTCTACTGTATAATTTTTCAGTCCTAACGACCGACACTCAGGTCAACGTGGGAACAATCCCCGCCGAGCTGAAACACGTCCTGGAGCCAATGTATCCTTATTAGATTAAACTTCCTCATAATCAACGCGCCTTTGAAACTTAATCATTTGAAAGCTTTTCACAAAAACGCTTTTTCCTTAACTACCCCAAGCCCGAGCAACTTCCTGCCAGCGGAAAACGTAAGTTAATTTAATCAAATCGCGAAAATTAATCGAGTTCTCCTTCAGCACATCTTCCTCGACGGATCCACCCTCACCAGCGACGGCCTGGTGAACCTGAGCAGGGGCGACTTCAAGATCAAGGTTTGTCCGTCCCCTTATCCTGTTTTTATCCCGGAATCCCCGTAGCTGTCCAAGGAGGCGATCAATAACGTCCTGGAGTCGAGGGGGATTGTGGAGACCTTCATCGAGGACGACAAGCGCGTCTACGGGATCACGACGGGCGTTGCGAATTTTTCCTCCGTGAACATCCCTCAGGACAAACTGGAGTAGATTATTGCATCTCTTTGTGGGAGTCTAAAAAGGGGTTTTTCAGGAAACTGCAGTATAATATAATCCGGTCGCATGCCGCAGGAGTGGGAAATCCTTTGAGTCCTGCGAGGACCCGCATGCTGCTCGCGTTGAAGATTAATGTTTTGGCCAAGGGCTACAGCGGGGTCTCCCTGAACACCTTGCAGGGCCTCATCGATGCTTTCAATGGTATTTCATTAGTTTCAAATTCAAAATTAAAGAGGGCTACTCCTACCGTTAGTGAAACCGTTATGTGCAAAATTTGTTAGATGACGGTTTCAGCAATGAGGCCTGCTCCAAAGAATCGTTTTTCAGCCTCCTGTCTATCCTGGGTACCAGAGCAGGGCTCGGTGGGGGCCAGCGGGGACCTGGCCCCCCTCGCCCATCTAGCACTGGGGTTAACCGGCGAGGGGAAAATGTGGAGCCCCAGGACCGGCTGGGAGGACGCTGGAAGAGTCTTGAAACTCCACGGGCTGACCCCTTTGCAGTTGGGCCCCAAAGAAGGGGTCAGCCTGGTCAATGGCACCCAAATGATTACAAGTCTCGGGGCCGAGGCCGTGGAGAGGTCCCTGCGGATTGCCAGGCAGGCAGATGTCGTAGCAGCCTTAACCCTCGAAGTCTTGAAGGGGACGTCGAGAGCTTTCGATTCCGATGTTCAATTAATCAGGCCGCATCAGGGCCAGATTGCGGTCGCAAAGCGGCTTAGAGCTTTGCTACATTCCGATACGTTTCCATCCGAAATTGCAGGTGAGTAGAAATATTTAAAGTGTGAACAATGGGGACACCAATTTGTTTAGTTAAAGTGTTGCGATGGAAAATAACTCAAGTCAAATATGCTTAAAGGCTCGCTTAAAGGTGATGCGCGGGATTAAGGTCACGGTGGCTCACACTTGGCCATAACCTGAACCTGCCTTCCAGATTTCAAAAAGTTATCTAAAGGTGACGATTTTAAAATAAACATGACTTACGCACCATTTATGTCAAGAAAAATAATTTATTTTCTTAATGACTGATCAAATATTTTGTATGGTTTACGCAGTTTATGTGTTAAATAAAGCACCGAGGAAAAATATTCCAAATCCTGATGATTTATACAGGAGATATACGAAAACGCACAAAGGGAAACCAGATTTCTTTGTCTGAATGTTTTTAATAGAGAGAAAGACAGTCTCACACAGCTTGTAAATTTGTTCTACCGAAACAGAAAAAAAACTTAATCAGTGTTATTCTGATTGCCATTAAGATTGAATATTAAGATTGATATTGAGTTTTCTACAATTTTGCATTCTGATTGTCAATTTTCTCAATCTCCATCTTAACATACGTCACGATTATTGAGTTTCCAAGCAAGAGCCTCAACCCACTTGCTAAAACTCAATGCTCAATAATTAACTTAAAGTGCGGTTATGTTCTTCCTGTTTACAATCATTTACGATACGATAGTTTTGTAAAATTGGTGGAATAGTTGTTACAAGTAATTGTAAATAATGAACAATATATATAAGAAGAAACGTAAGTGTTTTTTTGTTAGGTAAGTACTTCAATAATTATTTAAATTTTTTGAAGGTATGAATATAATTTGAACAGAAGAGGTCTCAGGGATGCAAGCAATCCCTTTGAAATGCCTGAAAATATTTTTAAAGGCATTTATCGTTTTTCAAGAGATACAGCCAGAAATTTACTTGATGACTTATTACCATATATGCCTATCGAAGGTAACATTAGGCAGATCCCAAATTCAATGAAAGTAAATGTTGTACTTGGACCTCCAATTTTTCTGATAGGTACCTACTTAAACACTTTTAGATACTAGTTGCTCTGCAATTCTTTGCACAGGGATGTTACCAGAAAGCAGTTGGACAGAGCCACTTTGTAGCAATGAGTCAATCATCTGTAAGCCGGTGCATAGCAAGTGCCACAGAAGCTGTTATGCATCTCTCACACATCGTAAGATTCCCTGACTCGGAGGAGAAATGCAATGAAGAAAAATTAAAGTACTTAGACTTGAAGCAGCACACTTTTGACGTTTTTTTTTAAAAAGTAATTTCAGATTTATTCAGCGCTATGATAATGCCTATCCTGGTATTATAGGGGCAATTGACTGCACTCATGTAAACATTCTGGCACCCCCTGTTGAGGATGAGATCAACCCAGGAGTAGTTTTCTTAAATCGGCGTGGTAATCATTCATTGAATGTACAGTTCGTAAGAACCTATTATTTTAAAAATAGTATGATCGTAAGCACCTTGCATGTGTAATTGTATCTTGTCTGTGTAGGTAGTTACTGCAGATTTAAAAATTTTAAACTGTAATGCAAGGTTTCCTGGTTCAGTACATGATTCTGCCATTTGGCACACAAGTATTATTCGGCAAGTCTGTCAGCGAATGTATAATGCAGGTCAAAGAGACTTCTGGCTAATAGGTCTTTTTTTGTTTTATTGATAATAATTAATAAACATGTTTATAGGAGACTCCGGATATCCGCTGGAACCATGGCTTATGACCACGTTCACAGGAGCCAATCTGACAGAAGCGCAAAGACGCTTTAATAATGCTCATAAATCTACCAGAAATGTTGTTGAGAGATTTAATGGCGTTCTTAAGGGCCGCTTTCGATGTTTAGGGAAACATCGTACCCTTCACTATCAGCCTGAGACAGCAGCTAACATAATTAACACATGTGCAATTCTCCACAACTACTTGGCAATCAGGGGTGAAATAGAAGAGGATGAAATAGAACATGGTAAGTACTGACCATTTTGAATTGCTATCTTAAAATAATTGTATTATAGATTATGATTCCGACGATGAACCAAATGATAACAACAACAACAACAATCTAAATCTGAACTGTCTACAAGAAGGGAGAGCTATCAGAAACCGGATTGTTCGTGACTATTTTTAAAATCATTTCTGCTATCCTAATAAGTATTTTTATATTATATATTAAGAAATAAAACCAGTTTAACATAAACTTTTGAAATTGTAGTATTATTGTTTAATAATAAACTGTAAACAAACACAAGAAAAATTGTTAACACTTTGAAGCAAAATTGTAAGTGCCTCTGTGAAATCATCTATTACTTCCTTGTTATTTTTTAAATTCTGTTTGTAGTAATCCGCTGAGAGTGCATAAAATTTTTGCGGCCCTGAAAAAGTTCATTTGTTTTAACAGTTCCAGAAATTATTATACCATTCAAACGTCTTCGAGATTTTGTAACTTTTGAAACACAGGAATAGCTTGCCAAGGTTCTTATTTTGTCATCACCCAATTCTCTGACATTTTTTAGCCCGTAGATCACAATTTTAGTTATCAAAAATATGAGTATTTCTTCTATATCAGTCAGTGTTGTCAGTGTTGGCCTACCACCTCCAGTTTGTAGTCTATGGACATATATGTCTCTAGCCTTACGTTTCGTTTTAGCAGTCCATTCATTAAATACCTGTAATTTAAGCTTTATGCAAATTTTTCATTTTATTCTTATAATACCTACCTGTTTCCATTCTGCCATGTTCCTCTTTGGCCCACAAAGATTGTTTAAGTCTTGAACTAACAATTTATATGTTTCATCACTTAATGTTTTGTGCTTACGTAAGTATTCTGTGTATAAAAAGTACTGCTCGTGAGTAGTCCGTTCTAAAACATTTTTGAAGGAATTAAAGTATTAAACATGTTTATAAAATTTATTGAAGTAGGTACATTTATTTATGGTTAAACAAATAAATGTTATGGATAATTTAAATGATTAGATGGCAGAGTGAACTAAAACTATTCTGGCTTAAACGCTGATGCCATGGCTTCAGTAAGCTTATCAATGCTGCCAGCCATCTGTCGAATAGCAGCAGCTATCTCAGATAATCCTTCCCTCTGCCTATCATTATTATCGCGAAATGAAGAGAGCAAAGCTGATCTGGCTGGAGTGTAATTAGTTCTTTGTCCTAAAATGATTTTGTTCATGGGTCAAGTTTTCACTATTTGCAGTACTGGGTTCTGGTAAGCCTTGCTTCTGCAATTTTATTTATTAGCAAAATCCGCCACCAAAACATGTTATTTGAAAATTTTAAAGGCCCATCACCAATAATGCAACAAAAATTAGGTTCTTACAACTATTTGTTGTTCATCCAAATAGATGGACTTGCCTAATTAACAAAAGCGACTAACAAATATTTGTGACAAACTTACGTTTTCGAGCCTTGGGCCTTCGACTGCCAAGAGTATCTTCTTGAGTAACATCAGCAGAAGCTATTGCTCCATCACCTGAAGGATTGTCGATGTCGTGACTATTTTCATCATTTACTAAATGAAACAGGAATCAAAATTACACAATTCCCAATAAGAATAAGCTTACTGTTTCCATTTATCTCTCCACCACTTAAATTAAATGACTCAAAACCCTCCTGTGTTTCAATTATGATAGTTTCTGAAGTGTTCCCTAGTTCTCTAATCACAGGCATCCCTGTTACTACTACCTTCCCTGTCAACTCCAATATTTTGTTGTCATGTTCAGGTAACTGCTTTCCCTCTCGAGCTTTTTTTCTAACGAGACACTTGTGCTCTGTAAATGCCTAAAACATACTTGCATTAAATGAGGAGTTACATATATTTACAACTAACCTTTTTCCAACCATCAGGGGTGCGAACCGGTCCGTTACCTGTACAGTTTAGTTCTTGAGAGAGATTCGTCCACAGTTGCTCTACTTCCTCCGGGCCCATACTAGGACTCATTTTCCCTGTTCTTAAATAAGAGTTCTTTTCTAAATACTTTATATATATTTTATATTGCCCCTCCGTAGTCCTTTTTAAGCCTGCCATTTTCAAGACTTTCAACGAAATAGGCGCAAATTGTTTATGATTTTGTTAGGTTAAGTCACGCCGCTTCGCAATTATGACTTACATTTGACAGAAAACAGACACAAGCAAGTTAATTTTTATACAGACCTTTTAAAAACATAGCATTATTAAGTCTTGAGTTATTCAATGTTAAGGTGGCATTTAGAATCCGAGAAATTACAGCAATTGAGTTAAGTCAATTTCAATCCCAATAATCAATTTAATGTCAATGTCATTCTGAATAACACTGAATAGCAAACATTTGCAAGATTTGTTATACATTATGACACGATAGCAACCAGAAATAATGGGACCGTTGCAGAGGGCCTTAACGGAAGAAATATTTGTTTTGCTTACCACCAAAACTATTTATTATCGTATGTACATTGAGGCATATTATTGAAGGTTGCATACAATTTAATTTCGGTTCTTCGTTCTACCTTTCGTTTCGGAAATGAATTATTGTTAAAGCCATATTTCGTTTAAAATAGAATTAAAGAATCCATGGTAAATGCTTGCGTAATTTAGCAATAAACAAAGAGTACATAAATTAAGCAGTCAATTTTCAAATTTGATAACGGCCCGATAAAAAATGTAGCAAAATGGCTCGTAATCCTGCACTCCGAATAAGAAACATCTTTTCCCTTACGTTATTTTTGTAGAGTAAAGAACTAATTAGGCCCCTTTAAAATCCTTTAGGGAGCGTGTACAATTAATGGGAGGCATGTGGTAAGACGAGGGCGATTGCATCGGGTGCACAGATCATGAAGTGCGTTGTTGCCGGATCTCCGCGCGAAATTCGAAGGAATGAAAGTTTTAAAATTTACTATTCGATTTATCAAAAAAATAAAATCATCACCATAAAGAAGGACTCAGAGGGAATCCAAAAAAATAGAAACATGGATGGTGCCATTAAAAAAAAATTACTCATTGTTTATCGCTAAATTATGCAAATTCCAAATTGCGACGAAATGAAGGTCATTTTATTGGTATATTTTACTGTTTGGCCGTGAGTGCCGTGTGTATTAATACATTTGGGCTACCCTGTACAACTCGGTAACGGTGCTCTCAGAACGGAAACATAAATTTACACTTTTTTTGTTTTACACTTCTTTTCTGCAAAAGCTCTACGCTTTCGCACAATAATAAGATGATACCATAAATTAAAATTCATATTGTTGTATCTTTGTCCTTATGAAGCAATTCATTTTGATTGGTCCTCTTAAACCTCTTTATAACTCGAGAAATATTGGACCCTAGAGAATTTCAAAAACAGGGATCGACTCAGAATTTAATGCTGAGAATTCCATTAAAAGCTGGTGCGAGCGTTCAGGGACACCCTGTATACATACGGTTCTTCTTTTTTAATTTAAACTTCCCACCTTGAATAATATCTTTGGATGTAAAATAGAAAAATTAAATAAACGCTGATCAGTCTTGCATGGAAAGGAACAACTGGGCAATTTTTTTTTCAGTAAATGGCCTTAACTTTGTTTTTTCAAATGGAATGGCACTCTTTTCTAACGGATTCGTAATGTGTGTGTAATCACGGCCATCCTAGATTTTTAAAAGCATCAAACGAATCAGTCAAAAAATGAGAGTTTGGAAAACCGCAAAAACACATCAAGTCAGTTTTTTTGATGCAAATTCATCTGTGCAATTAGATTTTCGTTTGTCTCTATTTTATTCGTTTATAAGGAATGAGACCCGTGGAAAGCTACAATAATTTCCGGTCAAACCGGAAGCTCAAAGCAAATATCAAACTGTATTAAGTAAATAAAGTCCACTTGTTTTTACGATTTTCAAAAATATTAATTTTTCACCAAGTTCTTTGATATTTTTGAGAATCTATGATGGCCGTGACTACTTCCGGCCAAGTAAGACGCATGTTTCTAGAAATTGTAGATTCTGAATCCGTTGAGGAAAAAGTGTCATACCATTTGAAGAACCAAAGTTAGGACAATTTCCGGTTAAACCGGAAGTGAAAATATTTTTCACATCAAAGGGGGGGGAAGTTAAAAAAAACGATTTATTTGTCCGGAAATAAAATTGAATGAAGTGGCGAGCTGAAATTTGGCATACGGATAGATAATGCCGTCTATATGTATTCCTAACGAGAAAAATCTTTATCTTCAAAATGACGTTTTCGTTTGCGTTTTGTGACCATCATCAAGTTTCCTCCCTTTGATTATGAAAGCTGCCCAAATGCTTGAAAATGGATCAAAGGAAAGAATGGAGGAATTGTTGGCAATGAAAAGATCTACAAAAAAGTCCGCGACGGAATGGGAGCTCACCATAAAAATTATTACGTTTTAATTTTTCAGGAAAATCATTTCGGTTTCTTATTGTGGGCTATCCATAACAGATATTTATAATGAACCTATGCAGTTTGTGCGACAAGGATATACTTATGCCCACTGCTTTTAGTTAACAAGAGACACAACGCTTCTGGTTTTGTCATTTTTAAAATTGGTTCTGTCACTTTTAAAATTCGCGATGTGTTAATTGTGTTTTGGCATTTATTTGTGTCTTGTCGTTCACGTCAGAAAGGCTGGGTTTTCGTACGGTTTTCGGCCCACGTGAGATTTTGCCTTCCATCAGAGAAGTTCCAGAAATTGAGAGAACTAGGTACACACCTGTCCAAGGTAAAACTGCATACGTCAATTATGCTGTCGTCGACTTTTGTCGACATTTTATCTCTTCGTTTTTTTCGCAGTAGGAACCGGTCACTCAGGCCAGTCTAAGCAAAACACGTATTGAAGCATAAGGTAGCTAGAGTCATATTCTAAGGCACAAGAGCAGGCGTTTTTTCTGTTGTGGCGTTAACGGGACTTTCATTTACGTCAATATTCCTGCCAGTGTCAGTGCCAAAAAACAGCAACACTTGTTTCCGGTTTCTGACGTAAATAAATTGAGGTCTGTTTTCTTAAATAATTAGAGCCGTATTCTGGCGGTCGCTATGTTTTTGAAAACAAACTTGCAATTGAAAACATACGGCGAACGCCTATTTTGTATTAAAACAGTGTCAAAATAATGTCAGTTTTGAAAACAACAAAGTGACAGTATATTAATTCAAAACAAGAGTTTATCCAATGCTTCCAAATGCAAGTTTGTATTTGAATACATAGCCACCGCCAGAAAACGGCTTAATAGTACGGACGCTCTTGGGAAAATTGGGGGGTTACCCTGCACTTTATGATTAAGGGCTGGTACTTTGCACACTTCTTACCTAGATGCCAAAGATCACTTTTTGAGGTGTTGCCAAGTTTGAATTCTATGCGGCCACTTGCCTTGGCGGGTTGCCTATCTCTAGGGCGTACTTCCCGGAATCGCCTATTTTTCCAGCTTTTTCGCTGTCAAGGCTCTTCAACGGGTCACCCAATCTCCATGTACCAAATTTCAGCCAAATCGATTCAGTAGTTTGGGCTATAATGTATTTTTAATGATGTTACAAAATTTCGATTTTTTAATCCAAAGGGCACTTAATGCGAATGAATTTTGTCTTATTCAAAACCAGAATTTGAAGACCTTTCTGATGGTGACAATAAAATTTTCAAAAACTTGTTAAGATAGTAAAATGACAGTATGTTTAAATTTGAAAATTGATGTGCGAAAACGGCACTTTCCGTCTATCGATTGCCTTCAAAAAATTTTCAGCTGTAACACGGGTAATACAACCTCCATATGCAAAATTTCAGCTAAATCGGTCCTGAGGTTTCGGCTGTATCGCGTTTTTAAAAATACGTTAAAAAATCTCGAATATTTGATTTTTTGTCAAAAAGGCATTAAAGAGTGAATACATTTTTAGAAGCAGAATTTGAAGGCCTTTCTTATGGTGACGTGCAAAATGGGGGTTTGCATTTTAAATTAAAATTCCGAAAAGTATCGGCCCCGGAGATAGGCAATTTGCCACAGCAAGTGGCCGCATAGGCTTCAAACTTGGCAACACCTCAAAAAGTGATCTTTGGCATCTAGGTAAGAAGTATGCAAAGTACCATCGCTTAATCATAAAGTGCAGGGTAAAACCCAAGAGCGTCCCTACTATAAGTACCTGAAATAAAAGAAATCAATTTCTGTTAATATTCACTTAATTCACCCGAGCAATAATACAGAAGAGTCAAACTGCCTTCCGTTGTACATAGCTCTAACCTCAAAAACTGAAATAGTCACAACTCGTGAACGGATTATATTATAATGATAAATAGCTCGTCGAGATTTCATTTTAAAGCTCCCTTAAAACAGGGTATATTCGACACGCAAGGTTGCCCCCTTTCGACAATTTTTATATCATTCCCAAAGGGTTAGGTACCTATACGAAATTAAATTTTCATAAAAGATCTTTTGATACGTCTCCTCTTTGAACTGGCTTTCAAAAATTTCAAAAATTTCAGAAAAGAAACAAAAACATCATTTGACCCAAAAATTTAGAACGGTGACAACTCATAAGCGAATTTTCGTATAAAAGCTCGGAGACTGGTCGACTTTAGGGTAAAAACCACAGTCCATAGTCCATACCATCTTTAGAAATGGGGGGCTGTCCACTTTTGCCGCTTATCGTACGAAGAAATTACCAATTTGAAAAGTTCCACAAATTCCAAAAAATTTCAATAACTCCAAAGAAAAATCCAATGATTCAAAAGATTACAATAATTTCAAACTGATATAATTTTAATTTTTATCCAGAAACTCCTAGGGCCAAATTTACAGGTTTCAAAATTCATTTAGAGGTTCGAAAAGACATTAATGTAGGTAAGCTAGAAATAATCCGGTTTTCTTTTGTACAAAATTAAATATACCTACCTAATAACATCTGTAGTACCCGATACCTACCTTGTTTTGTGGTAATGGCTATGAAAAGAATTTAAACATATTTTGTCTACCCTTCTGGCCTATGTGTACTAACTTATTTAGATTTTTTTCCCAAGAACCAAATATAAATAATGACTTCCTCACTTTGATCAGGATTAGCCCAAAAATCAAAGATTCGATTTTGTTTAGGTCGTTTTTCATCGTACCTACTGTCACTAGTGTCACTTGTCATCTGTCGGCTGCCGGAACCACCCAGACCCGAATGGTCCTCAATCCGCAAGCAAAGATGATCGAAAGGTGACATAGCTTTTGCTCATGCGCCTGTTACAAAATAATTCCCAAAGTTGCAAAAAAATTTCAAAACTTCCAAAAGCTCCAAAACATTATAAAAGTCCTACAATTTGATGTGCGAATAAATTCCAAATGGACAGCCTGCCATACGATTTACAAAGCGATGACAGAATTTAAGAAATATATGACTAAAAAACGTAGGTATAGTTGAAAAAAGAACTCGAGAAATAACTGCGGCGCGGACATTTTGTCCGCTTAATTTTGAAGGTGGACATTTTGCTCGAGGGTTTTACTTCGATTTTCAAGTATATGCAATACGCTTTTGACTAATACATAAAACGCAATTTCAGAAAGCCACAGGTTCTGCAACAAAGTCCAGGATGCCTACACCCTGCGCTGCTGCCCTCAAGTCCACGGCATCACCCACGACACCATAGAATTCGTCAAGAAAATCATAGAAACGGAGATGAACAGCGCAACAGACAATCCCGTAATACCACTGCCCGAGCCCCAAAAATTAAAATTCGTCAATTTCAGATCGTTTTCGCAAATCGCGGTGAAATAATTTCCGCGGGAAACTTCCACGGGGAATACCCCGCGAAAGCCTTGGACTACCTCTGCATCGCCGTGCACGAGCTGGCCTCCATGAGCGAAAAACGAATCGAAAGACTAATAAATCCATCCCTGAGCGGGCTTCCAGCTTATCTGATCCAAGACGGGGGCATAAACAGCGGTTTTATGCTGGCCCACTGCACGGCCGCCTCCCTAGTATCCGAAAATAAGGTACTTTGCCACCCGTCCTCCGTGGACAACATCAGCACCGGCGCCGGCTACGAGGACCACGTCTCCATGGGCTGCTTTTCGGCCCGCAAATCCCTCCAAGTGATAGAAAACGTGGAAAACGTGATCGCCATCGAACTGCTCGCTGCCTGCCAGGCCATCGAGTTCCTCCGCCCGCTGAGGACGACCCAACCCCTCGAAGAGGTTTACGCGGCCGTAAGAGACGTCGTTAGGTACACTCCGAGCCGTAAAACAGACCTTTATTACATGTTAAGGAATTTACAGCCCCCGCGACGAGGATCGCTTCATGGCCCCCGATATCGATGCCGTTAAGAAACTGCTCTGCGAAAATAAAATTTGGGACGCGGTTCAGCACTACATGATGTTCTATCACGCCCCCCAGGTAAGTCCCCTTTGAGCAAAAAAAAATTCATGGAAAATTCAGGAGAAGGAGACGAGGGTTTTCAGCCCCACGGCAAGCAGACTGGACCCGGGGATGAGCAGGGTTCGACCCGTGGCGGTCAAGAGGAAGAGCTCCGATGAGTGAAGAGTCGTATCATTCTCACAAAAATCTGTAAACATTATCATTATCCTTTAATAAAATTATTTTGTTTGGAGCGAGATGTTGGCGCCATCTGGCATTAATTCTTTCAAGAAAGAGTACAGAGATCTATAATCGGTTGAAGGGGCCCGTAATTTTTATACTGCAGCTTTTCGAGATGTAGTTCAGAAAGCGTCAATTGAATTTCAGAATCTGTCAATTGAATTTCAGAATCCGACAAATGTAGTTCAGATTAATCAATTGACATTCAGAAAGCCAGTGTTAATTTAAAGCATACACATCTGTTAAACCGATTTAAAGTTAATTTAAAAACTTGTTTACTTAATAGTCAAATAGCTGAAATGTAACCCAAGTTTCTACATAGTTTGCAAGTATTAGGTTTCAATTGTTTATTTTTTGTTTTCTCATCTCGACTCCTGGCCATTTGAACCTGTTTATTTATTTTTATATGTTCAATAAGCAGTAAGGGTATTATTATTATTATTAAAGCGTCAAATGTAGTTCAGATTAGCCAAATGAATTTCAGAATGCGTCAATTGTATTTCAGAATGGTCAAATGAATTTCGGAATACGTCAATTGCAGTTTAGAATCCGTCAATTGTAGTTCAGAATGCCGAAGCAACTGAATTAATAATGCATTCTGAAATACAATTGATGTTTTCTGCACAACAATGATTGACGAATTTTAAATTTCAATTGATGATTTCGGAAAATCAATTGACCAATCTGAACTTCAATTGACGCATCCTGAAATTAATGTGATTAATTTTATACATTAAGTATTGAACCAATCCAAAGCTAGATTTTGTTTACAGTAACCAAGATTACAGTGATAAGACCACAGTCATAGTTCAAATCAACTGGTAATCCTACGACATTTAACACAACTGCCATTAAAAAATGGCAAAAATTAAAATATACCCAAAGTAAACATTTAATCAGATTTAGAAAAAGATACGGTTACCAGATTTGTACAGAAAATTGTTGAGTAATTTTAAACTGTATTGTATCTTGTTATAATTACAACAAAGTCACTCGCCGGAATGTAAATTTGTAGCACGTTATAATATTCTCCTAAAACTCACGAGCCAACAACAGGAACCTAACATTATTTTAAACACTGGATGTAAGCAGGACCTCCTCTTTTTGAGCTATTAGTTATTTTTTCAATTTATCAAGTTTTGAAATGCAAATCTCCTCTATAAACTCTCCCCGGTGTCCTTCGGTCTTCCTGTGTCGCGTCTAATTGGTCTTCGCTTCCCATATTCTTCATACGAGTTTTGTTTCGTCCATTCTTTTCTTAGTAGGTAGATGCCCCCGAACAAAGTTCACCTAGTAAGTACTCCATTGTAAAGTTTTAGGTATTCTATCAAATCTCATACCAAGAATGTTATAATGCGATTAAAATAAAATTCAATCGCCGTAATCAGTCGTAGGTATATACAAATGTTTAAATCTTGTTGAAAATAAATAATTTCGCTTCTATTTTGTGACGTAACAGTCAGTTGATAAGGGACTGACAACTGACAGCGATGATCCAACATTTTTAAACTACCCAGGTACGAATGTACTTTGGAACTACTTCAATAATTTTAAGTTATAAAATAATCCGTAAAATATGATTCGTCGTCTCTTGATTGCCTTGTTGAGTCCTCATGCATTCACTACTCGTCAATTATAGATTTTTTTTCGGTCAACCTAAATAAAATCTACCATTTTAACTCGTAGTTCAACCATTCGGACGTCAAACCTGCGGCAATCAAGATACGACTTATCATATTACTAATGACTATTCTGAAATACAATTGACGCTTTCTGAATTTGACTAATCGGAAATACAACTGAGGGATTCTGAAATTCAATTGACGCCTTCTGAACTACTACTGGAAAAGGTGTAGATACGCATCGCTGCGCTTGTAAAGAAGCGCCATTCAATAGGCTGGTGAGCGATGGACATATAGGCTTAAAGAGATGAGTAGTGCTTGACGTGACGGAAAAAGTCTCCTGGGATAGCGATTTATTGACAGTTAGACTTAAAACTGTACGAGGGATACGCCAAAATGGTGGAAAAATTGCGTCCTAAAAATGTTTACTCCGGGCTAAAAGGTACAAGACGCTCCGTGAGGTGATGTACAACTGTCGAAATTTGTGTGCGATTCATTATTTAAATTGCACGTTCCAGTGATCGAATTCCACCACAGTTCCACGATCCTCCTCTAAAAGATCGGTGTCCGTCATCGATCATGACCCAAATTATTATAGATGACCCAGTAAATACTCCGGTGAATGCAGAGGGGCATCACAATTCGCACGTGGTGCAAAAGTGTGTGTGAATTAGTTAAAAAATCGTTGTTTCTTCAGAAAGGGAGAAGAATTTTGCGTAGGAGCGTAGGTAAAATTGAATTTTACGGCAAGTAGGAAGGTATAAAAGTTAATTGTGCTTAAAGTTTTTAATTCAGTTAATAGTTACCTAATTTCGTATCGTTATCTAGAATATTTTAAAGAACAACTTGAAGTAGGAACATGTATTGGTACTTAATTTAATTTGCATTTTTAAAGACAAAATTTCCCTTAAGATCAATAAACTCTAATAAACGTCCTTTTTAAGTAAAATATAGGTATTTAAGTACCTATTACGTTTGGTTTACTTATAGGTAAGATGTTAGGTAAAATTGATGTAATCATCAGGTAAAATAAAATAGTCTACATTGTATCAGTTCCAGTTCACAGTAGTTTCTTAGTTTTAATTTGTAATAAAAGAAAATACCTATAGATAATAGAAACAGAAATTTTACATCATGAAGGATTTTACAATTTCATTTGTGATCTTTGTCTAGACATCTCTTACCGTTCTGATGCAAAATTTCTCGGAATGACATGTCGCTACCTTAAAGCAACGCTGTATCCAGTGACCTTAAACTGTTAGGTAATCTAGCGACACCTACAGAGGAGCAACTAGTCAAATTACCAAACGAAATTCCTATTTAATGCAACTTAAAATTACGTTTCACGACAGAATCCCTAACCTCTCGCCGCATAACTTTATTAGTCGGCGTCTTCGGCAAACTTTCAACTATCGTAATCCCTCCCCGAAGTTTTTCCACATCTTCCACGTGCCTCTCCACGAAATTCTCCAACTCCTTTTCCTCCACATCAAATCCTTCATTTAATTCCACACAAGCTGCTGGTACCTCTCCTTCCTCTTCCTTTGGAGCTGGCAACCCAAACACGACGGCATCCTTCACGCTCGGATGTTCAAGCAAAACATGTTCGATGGCTGAGGGCACAATTGGCCACGATAAATATTTGAACGTTTCCTTAGCCCTTCCTACTATATAAACATATTCCTCTTCATCATAATATCCAATATCGCCAGTTTGCAAGAAACCTTCAGAGTCAAAACAGCTATTGGAAGCCTTCATTTTGTGATACCCCTTCATCAGGCACTGGCTTTTAACGCAAATATCTCCCTCCTCATTTGCACCTAACTTCTCCCCCGTTTGTACATGAACCACTTTTAATTCTATCCCCTCTGTTAATCTGCCGCAAGAACCCGGTTTTGGAGAACCAAAGTGGTTCAACGCAATGGTTCCGATTTCTGACATTCCGTAACCAAACGAAATCGTAGCCTTTTTGAACATGCGTTGAAGCCTTTCGATTTGCTGGCTACTAATAGGAGTACCAGTTGTTACAAGGCTTTTAACTGATGAGAGATCATGTTTAGGCGTTTCATATCTCGTGAGTTGATACGTTAAAATTGGAGCCATGTACATGGTCCCAACTTTGTATTTCTCAACGATTTTCATAGTGCCTTCAGGGCTAATGCTCCGGTTGACTATTACTTTAGGAAAACCATTGCTGAAAGTTGCAAAAGTGAACACGACAGAAGTTATCGAGTAAAATGTGTTAAACAGTAGAAGAGCTCCAGAAAAGTAATCACTGAAATCCAGAAATTATTTCTTTAGTATGGATTCCAAACTTACTGTGAAGCTTCGATCATGTGAATGAGACTGAAATGGGTATGGCAGATGGCTTTTGGGAGTCCTGTGGTTCCACTGCTGAAAAACATAACAGACGTGTCCTGCATATCCACGTTTGCCGGTAGAAAACTTTTTTCATTAAAATTGGACACCAACAAGTCATCGAATTTTTCGTAACCACCACATAGTCCAAAAACGAAAATTTTTGGGCTAATCTCCAGTTTTTTTAAACTGTCCTCCATCAGACCAAGCGATGATTTTTCAACGAAAATCATGGTGGGGCTTACTACAGATAGCAAGTGTTGAGTGTGTCGCGGGGACAATTTGGGATCTAGACTTGCTACTTTAGCTCCTAAATAAAAAGTGGCCAAAACAGGAACTATGCTGTCCATAGTATTGCCGGAACAGATCACAACAACATCTTTGGAGGTCAGTCCACGTTTTTTCAGTGCAATTGCAACCCGAACACTCCTTCGCCTCACGCTACCAAACGTTTCCTGAACGTTTGTCTCCGGATCTATCTAATTTATTTAAACTCAGAAGTATTATTATTAAAATTGTGTGCCTATTTACCTGGCATACTCTGTCTGGGTTCTTGACGGCAACTTCAAAAAACAACTGCCCAACGGACTTGATGAAGTTCGTGGTTCGAAACGGAGGCCCTTGCAATGCTGACATCGTGCACTAGTTCCTCGCCGAAGAACGTCTTTTATAGTAAATCTCGAGTCAAGTCATCCATCAATAATAAAATATTTACTTGCGTTAATTCCTTATCTGGCTTTAAGATGCATAACAGGAGCTTAGCAAGCAACAAAAAATAATGTCGGTAAATACTGTTGGCTTACTGAATCTCCGCAGGCCCTTCCTATATGCAAGTTGACATTGCAAAGGGCGTGGACCGGTTTGGCTCAAAATCGAATCCGCCAAATTTCACCAGATCTGCCCCGTTGTCTGGGCTATTGCGTGTTTACAAACAGACAGAGACACAGACGAAACGCAGTAAAAAAATTCTTAGGCTTAAAATAATGTCCATGCAAAACCGCCGGCAATATGCCGGGATTTAGAAGGTTCAATGATCTTTATTCCAGACTTTCTTTGTCCTGTTTATCTTTATTGCCCACATATACCCCCAACTATTGTGAACTTTGTCGCTGTTATTGGTGCTGTCAATGTTAAAGTTTGTTTATAGTTTTTTAACATTTGGCCAAACAACAATAAAGACATGCACATTTATTAGGGGTTATAGATCGGCAATAAAGATAAAGATCTTTTGGATTTAAAAACCTCGGCGAAGCATCTTCACATCTCGACTTCTCAGGAAACGATGAGAATCTCCGCACGTGTCAAAGACGAGTGGTTACAGATCCCATGCAGGGATGGTAAATATCGGCGATTGATTCCTCCGTTTGCACTTAATCCGCTTGCAGACAAAAGCACGATCAAGTGGTTGGGTGAGGAGGCTTGGGGGAAATACCAGAAGCTCATCCAAGTCGCCGGGATTGAAGAGGGCGACGTGGTTAAGGTACGCGTCCACTTATTCGCCTCGCATCGTGTCCAAAAACAGATCAGATTCAAGTTGCAAATAATCTTAACTGTTATTGCCAGAATCCTCGGGTTCAAACTATTTAGATTATTTACAACTTAAGTCAAATTTCACTATTTCTTGACAGAATATACATATTGTCAAATGCGAAGCAATCTGTTGCCCATCAGTGGGTGGCTACCTTTACCGTGTTACAGGAAGTGCGGAAGACCCGCGGTGGGGCCTTGCTCGATCCGGATGACCTCATCTGCGACGTACTCGACATGGACGACTTCGTCAATGGTAATGAATTTAAATGTTGCACCCCAAAAGCAGATAAAGTAAGAACATAAAAATTGCTTTTCCAGTCCTAACGACCGACGATCATGTCAACGTGGGAATAATTCCAGACGAGCTGAAACACGTCCTAGAGCCAATGTATCCTTAACAAATTAAACTTTCTCATTAATTAAAGCAGAAAAGTACTTTCTTAACTGTCCTTAGCCCGATCAACTTTCCTCTGAAGGAAAACGTAAGTGAGTTGCATCCAATCAACAAAAAACGAATTAAATTTTCCACTAGCACGTCTTCCTTGATGGATGCACCCTAACCGCCGACACCCTGATGCACCTGGGCAAAGGCGCCTTCAAGATCAAGGTTTGTCCGTTCTTTTATCCCGTTTATAAACGAAATCCTCGTAGCTGTCCAAGGAGGCGATCCATAACGTGCTGGAGTCGAGAGGGGTCGTGGAGACCTTCATCGAGAAAGATAGGCGCGTCTACGCAATCACCACGGGGGTTGCAAGTTTTTCCTCTGTGGACATCCCTCACGACAAACTTGAGTAGATAATTGCACCTTTTTTTGAGAGCCTGAAATAGGGATTTTCAGGAAACTGCAGTATAATATAATCCGGTCGCATGCCGCAGGAGTGGGAAATCCTCTGAGTCCTACGAGGACTCGCATGCTGCTCGCGTTGAAGATTAATGTTTTGGCCAAGGGCTACAGCGGGGTCTCCCTGAACACCTTGCAGGGCCTCATCGATGCTTTCAATGGTATTTCATTAGTTTCAAATTCAACTCTCATTCAAAATTAAAGAGGGCTACTCCTACCATTAGTGAAACCGTTGTCCAAAATTTGTTAGATGACGGTTTCAGCAATGAGGCCTGCTCCAAAGAATCGTTTTTCAGCCTCCTGTCTATCCTGGGTACCAGAGCAAGGCTCGGTGGGGGCCAGCGGGGACCTAGCCCCCCTCGCCCATCTAGCACTAGGGTTAACCGGCGAGGGGAAAATGTGGAGCCCCAGGACCGGCTGGGAGGACGCCGGAAAAGTGCTGAAACTCCACGGACTAGCCCCTTTGCAGCTGGGCCCCAAAGAGGGGATCAGCCTAATTAATGGCACTCAGCTGATTACGAGTCTCGGGGCAGAGGCAGTAGTGAGGTCCTTGCGGATAGCCAAGCAAGCAGATGTCGTGGCGGCCTTAACTCTCGAAGTTTTGAAAGGAACTTCCAGAGCTTTCGATTCCGATGTTCAGTTAATTAGGCCGCATCGAGGTCAGATAGCGGTCGCCAAGCGACTTCGAGCTCTGCTTCATTCCGACACGTTCCCATCCGAGATTGCGGGTGAGTAAAATAAATATTCAAGGTGAGGCTGTATGCAGCATTTAATCCCGCTTTAAAGTTAATTCTCCAAAAATTCTAAAACCACAGTATTTGTTGACAATATCGCAAGAGGCTTAGCGCTAAGCACGGGATTAAATATTTCATATAACTGGTCCTAATTTGTTGACTTAAATAATTTAAAGTGTTGCGTTAACTCAAGTCAAATATACCTACACTTAATGTTAATGCGCGGCATTACATACGGCCTGAATTGACTTATTTAAGTAGGAGGAATGTTCCAATTTTCTATAACCTATAACCAAGACGTATGAGTCATGGAAAGCTGACATTCGTTCACCATTGGTTCATGGTTTTCCCAATTTCAGGATCCAAACTAAAAATTGTAAAATTGTGAAATTTTTGAAAAGTCAATATGAAAACTACGTAACACCCAACCAAATTCATGCCAATTATAACTTGTGACCGGATCATTGTAAAATACTCAATAAAGCGCCACTAAGACTCTATTAACAGGGTAATCGACATTCTTTGTATATTATTCAGCGTTAGGGAGGAAATTAGATTTTGAACAGCTGTAAATTCTGTTTTGCCGTATTTTCATTTAAGACCCTACGGAAGCGCTTCCTTTTTAAGGTCGCCTAACAGACAAGTTTAAACGCCTCTAACAGACGAATTTAAATTCGACTACTATGCGAGTTTAAGCTCGCATGTTTCGACACGTACTCTCCCCCTCCCCAGATTTCAGACTTAACCCTGCAGATTTCGGTAATGTCCCTCGAGGTTTAGGGGTTAACTCAGGCTTCGGAAGGTCTTCTCCGAGGTTTCGGACCTACTCCAACATGTTTTTGGAGGTGATCCCTGGGGTTTCGGAAGGCACCCCCGTATGTTTAGGGCTTACCCTTTCCCCAGGAAGTTTCGACCTTCTCTCTGGGGGGAGCATTTTCCAGTTCCCACTTTAAACGCGTCTGTTAGGGCCGATTTCATAATAAAACTTAAAGGTCCTTTAAAGTTAAAGTCGACTTTAAAGGGCATTTTGACCAATCGGGAGCAACCTTTCTGGAATGTTGCTAAGCAAATAATTAAAAGACACTTTAATTTTGATTATGAAATCGGCCCTTAGTCATGTTCAATCTCGTCTGTTAGTCGTGTTGAAATTCATCTGTTAGTCGTGCTAAAACTTGTCTGATATAGTCCTGGATCTGGACTAAGATTCTGTGGGGTAAGTTGAGTAGGTGCCCTAGTAAGTATTTTTGATCTTTATTGTTAATTGCGGTGAGTATGCACGTGTTGTATTAGTATTCAAGAAGAAAAGTTAGTGTCTGTGCATAAGTTTTTTTATTTTTCCGACATGTTTCGCCTGGTTAGGGCATCATCAGGGAGTTGTCTAATTTTATTTACATTTAACTTGATTAAAATTTAAAAACTTAGAAACTAATTAAAAGTTTTATCACAGGCTTTGTTTATCACAGTTCCACAGCCATGTTCGAAAAACTTATGCACAGACACTTAATTTTCTTCTTGAATACTAAGTATTTTTGACTCGGGTGGACATTCGCCACCTGCTACGTTTTCCGGATATGACCTCATAAAGGTGGCGTTCGTAAATTGGAAACAATTTTAATTATTAGCGTCTTTTTGACTCTACAAAAGTATCTGAAATAAGGCTGAACTATTGAATAAGGGTTACAGTATCTTAAAGGGCTTAAACATCGGGTATATTTCTTCTTGAACATCGAGAAAGTTTGGCTGTGGAAGGCTCCAAATAGAAAATTCTCCATCAACAAATTTCTAGGATACGTCAACCCTATTTTGTAATACAAATCCAAGGGTGTAGTCAGAATTTTTTCCCACTTCCTGTTTGACACGAAATGACCCTCACTTCTTTTCCTTTGTTTTTTCAAAATTTCTTCATTCTTCACAGTTTCTCAGCAACACAAAAATATTATTATAAAGGCCACAGGGCTTGCTTAGGATGCTCTCGATAACTACACTGGGGGTGAACACAATGGGCCACTTAGGCCTCCGGGTTCGGACTCATGTCTGGGCCACCCCACGCTTTTAGGAAAAAAAAACACAAAAATAAGTGGAAAAAATATGGAGCTCAATTCGCACAAGAAAATTCTTCTTACGCTTTCTGGATGTTTTTGAAAATCAATGGTAGCCGTGACCGCACTTCCGGTTAAATTTTGAGGCTAGTTCTTAACGTATAAAAATTGGTAGATTCAGAATTAGTTAAGAAGAATGTAGGTTTCTGTTTGAAAAACCGGGTCATTTCCGGTTAAACCGGAAGTGGAGAAAATATCTGACTACACCTTTAGATCCGTATTAGAAAATTAGGGGTGGCCTACCTATCTGATGGCTGCAGAATTTTCTGTTTGAAGTGTTCTACAGCCAACATTTGCACTGTATAAAAAAGGAATACTTGATATTCATGCCTTTTAGGATATAATTGTAAGTCGCATCCAACAGTTCAGCCTTATTTCAGATACTTATGTTACATAAGTTATGTAGCTTTAAAACGATGCTATTAATTTAAATTATTTCAAATTGACTTACAAATTACATTATTTACAATAGAGTTTTCACCGGGTCCGGTAATTATAAAAAACTATTGTGGTAAAAGAAACGATGTTTTCAAAAAATTTAACTACAGAAAACTGAAGACTGTAACCCATAAATTATAATGTACCTAATGTTAATGTTTAACTAGTATATTATGGAAATCTTTCTTGTTATTCTTTATGAACTATTATTAAGCTACTAATATGTATAACTTTGCAGACAAGTAAGAAAAGATAACCCAAAAGTAAATCACAAATTCTCTTTGAACTGCGTATTGAATGCATTAGTACCCATTTTTGGAGTGAATTTGTGTGAAATATTGTTGAAGTCGAGGGTAAGTCGTAGGGGTAAACTTTGAATGCTAGATTTCTTCGGATTTTCTCGAGTTTCCCCAGAATTCCTCGTATTTTCGTAAAAATCGTCGGATTTCTCTAGGCGTCCCGGATTTTTCCAGATTTCCTCGGATTTCCCCAGATTTTCTCGAATTTTCGTATATACCTAATACCACGAGTGACACCAAAATTTCCGGAAATTTTTTGACGAGCGGAAATCATCAGAGGTCGAAGACGAGTGCTGATTTCCGCGGCAAAACATCTGGAGTAACTGACAGTAGGAACCGATATAATTGTCTCTTGATTGGCCAGAATCCGACGCGAAGATTTAAATCCTCGTTCTCAATTGGATCAAATTCTCTCGATGTCGAGGATTTTTCCAGATTTCCTCGGATTTCCTCAGATTACCTGGAATTTTCTGGAATTACCCAAAACTTCCTTGGGTTTCTCCAGATTTCCCTGATTTTTCCAGATCTCAAATTTTCAAAAATTTCTTAGAATTTCCACCGTATTTTCCAGAGGTCCGTTTCCTAAGATGATCCCTCGCGTTTTTCAGAGATTTCCTTACAATTCCCGAGGACTTCTTTCCGAATATTTCCTCAAATGGCTCAAGATCACCACCGATTTCCCAAAATTTCACAATTTTCTTATTCTTAATGATTTTTTAGCTCTTCCACATCAGATCTCCCCCAGCGGTTCACCCCACTGTCACCCCTCGTCTGTTAAATGCTGAACATATGCCGGCCTTCTTATGGTGACGTCACGCGAAAGCGCTTAGGCCTTGCATTAGAGTCGGTATTGGGTGATCGCGACCCTTTATGACGTCATATCGGGAAAACGTAGCAGGAATATCCACTCGAGTCAAAAAATACTTACTAGGGCACCTACTAAACATGCGTGAAAAAAATTCCCCCTACTCAACTTTTACTACAGGACCCTAGTCCAGATACTGGATTAACAGTCGACCTTAAAAAAGGAGCGATTTTCATAGAAACAACCAAAAACTTTCCATCCAAAAATTGAAACGACCGTAACTTCTAAACGGATTTTCACAAAAGCCCTTGCAATAAGCTTTTCACCAATACATAACACGCCTTTCCAGAAAGCCACAGATTCTGCAATAAAGTCCAGGACGCCTACACCTTACGCTGCTGCCCTCAAGTCCACGGCATCACTCACGACACCATAGACTTCGTCAAGAAAATCATAGAAACAGAAATGAACGGAGTAACGGATAACCCCGTAACATTCTCCTCGAAACCGCAAAAAACTAAACTTCGTCAATTTCAGATCGTTTTCGCAAATCGCGGTGAAATAATTTCCGCGGGAAACTTCCACGGGGAATACCCGGCCAAAGCCTTGGACTACCTCTGCATCGCCGTGCACGAGCTGGCCTCCATGAGCGAAAAACGAATCGAAAGACTAATAAATCCATCCCTGAGCGGGCTTCCAGCTTATCTGATCCAAGACGGGGGCATAAACAGCGGTTTTATGCTGGCCCACTGCACGGCCGCCTCCCTAGTATCCGAAAATAAGGTACTTTGCCACCCGTCCTCCGTGGACAACATCAGCACAGGCGGCGGAATCGAGGACCACGTCTCCATGGGCTGCTTTTCGGCCCGCAAATCCCTCCAAGTGATAGAAAACGTGGAAAACGTGATCGCCATCGAACTGCTCGCCGCCTGCCAGGCCATCGAGTTCCTCCGCCCGCTGAGGACCACCCAACCCCTCGAAGAGGTTTACGCGGCCGTAAGAGACGTCGTTAGGTACACTCCGGGTCGTAAAACAAACTTTTATTACATATTAAGGAATTTACAGCCCCCGCGACGAGGATCGCTTCATGGCCCCCGATATCGACGCCGTCAAGAAACTGCTCTGCGAGAATAAAATTTGGAACGCGGTTCAGCACTACATGATGTTCTATCACGCCCCCCAGGTAAGTTCCGTTGAGCAGAAAAGATACTCATGGAAGATTCAGGAGAAGGAGACGAGGCCTTTCAGCCCTACAGCCAGCAGACTTGACTCGGGAGTGAGCAGAGTTCGACCCATGGCGGTTAAGAGAAAGAAATCCGATGAAGGAAGATTTCTGTAAACGCTAATATTATCCTTGTAAACTTTTAATAAAACTATTTTGTTTGGAGTGGCATTCTGACGCCATCTGGCAGTGGTTGTTCAAAGCTTTAAGTCTGCTCGCAGAAATCGATAAATAGTTGAAGGGATGTGTGATGTTAGCAGCTTGCAGGTAATAGCGACATCTGCAGAGCGCACAGTTGAACCCGCTGGGCATTCGCAGAATGGTGGAGGCGCCGAAAGCTCATTTACCAATAATTATATTTTTTTGTTTCAATGGCTGCATCGCTTGGACAAAAACCTACTCGTCTCTACTAACTTTACTGTGAAATAAAATCGCTCGTGCTGCAGACTGGTTAGTTTAGATTGAGCAATCTGTACTAATTTGCCACTCTTATTATTTATTCAGGATATGGACACAAATACATTCACATTCAAGTCCTCTGGCAAAATATCGTTATTGAGCAAGAAAAAAGCACAGCTGAATCAGTAATGAAACCTGGCAACGACTCCAATAAGACGAAACCCAGAAGACATTCCGATCGAAACTTTCAGGAAAATTACAAAACTGGAACAAAACTCGCAGCTCGGCTTTCGCGTAACATTCCCGTAAACCTGATTGGGTTTTCCAACCGTACACAATATTATACGTTTGCAGCTGGAGATTTTCCTTCGCATCCCGGAATTACCTGCGAAATTACTTTGCACGGCGATAACTTTTGCCGAACTCAGCACGTTTTCATCGAAAAAAAAAGAACGGAAACGGTATTAGGAGTTAGGACTTGCTTTAAAAGTGAAGGTGAAGATTAAAATTCCAAGTTCGACGAGGTTCTCGTTCAAAGTGGAAAGTTGACCCTTTCGGTGATCCTTTCATTCAATTGTAAGAGAAGTTTGAATTCCCTGGGCCATTGGTGTTCTCGCACTTAACTTAACAAGTTTTTGGAATAGTTACGCGAAGTTTCCATTACGATAAGTGAAAGTAGTGCCAGTCTTGATATAGGTACGAGTCAACATCAGCTCAATAGACTGAATACCAAATTTCATTTGACCCATTTTTTAAAATTATGTTGACAGAATTCTTTCAAACCATTTTATCAAAGTTAGTTATACAAATTAACCATATTATAAAAATAGAAGATAAGAAAAGAATTTAAAAAAATTAGTAATTTGGAAAAAACTGCGTTCCACCCTTTTAAACGAATCAGGATAAGTGACAGATAGAAACAGAATAGATAGAATCTCGACTAGTTTTTGAGAGGTCATAGATAGCATTCTAGATGAAGATTTAAAAACAACGAAAGTTGGAAATAATATTGTCATACTCAAAGTTTAATAAAGTATACTCGAAAATATTAAGATACAGGGTGTCCTGAAATAACGATGAAATATTTCGGGGGGTGATTCTGCAGCTCAAAATATGCAAAAAAGTTCCTATTAACATGTATCCGGAAATCGTTCCTAAGGGGGCTAAGGCCATCTGAAGGGGGCGCCTCAAATTCGGTTTTTATTGAATAAATCAGGAACCGCTTAAGATACAGTGACGACTTTTTGCACATTATCTAACATCAGTAAGCGTCATCAGATTATGGTATCTACCAAAAGCAGATTCAACTAGGGCCGTGGAAAATAGGGGGAGCTTCAGCTTTCCCCACGCAAATTTTTTTACGTTTTATTTTTTTGACAATTTCTCACCGGAATATGGTTTCCTGACTAAAATTACATAAAAATGCCTCTCTTGTTGTAACACCGTGGGATCAACCGTTTTCGAAAAAATTAGATTTAAAGATCCATTTGCATTTCCTAGGCTTATCAAACGATTTTTATTAAATTACAAAACTGAACTTTTAAAAATTAGTATCTAAAGTAATCTAATGTCGATGTCAGATAGTATTGGGGGGGATTTCACAGTCGGCAGTGGTGTACAAATTTTCGGCAGTGTTAGTGGGAAATGTTAGGCAGTGGATGAAAATATTGGGCAGTGGTTGCAAAAATTGAGCAAATTCGATAGTCGGGGGACTTCACAGTCGGCAGTGGTGTACAAATTTACGGCAGTGTCCTGAAAATTCGGCAGTGGTGTACAAATTCTTGGGGTGTGAAATGCCCCCCAGATAGTATGCAAAAACTTAATAATTGACAAAATCAAAATCGAATTTCGAGCGCCCCATTCAGGGGGCCCTAGCCCCCTTAGGAGCGATTTCCGGACCCATGTTTATAGGAACTCTTTTTCACATTTTGAGCTGCAAAATCACCCCCCGAAATATTTCATCGTTATTTCCGCCGTAACCGGAAGTGATTCAAAATGCGTCGAAATGTGGGGGATAAACCGCTAACCGTATTTTGTTCACCAGACACCCTCTGAAATCCCCGGACATCCCCCTGAAATCCTCAGACTTCCCCCTGAAATCCCCGGACTTTCCCCTAAATTGTACACCTGACAACCCCAGCGGTTTGCCCCCCACAAAGAGTGCAGTTTATCGTGTAATATACAGGGTGGTCGTTTTATCTTGAGACTGGCAAATATCTCGGAAAGGAAGCATTTTAGAAAAGATGTTTTGTACAAAAGTTTTATGACTTCGAGGGGGAAAATAGATGATATGGACGCCATTTTGATTCAAGGTCATTTTCAAGGTCAAATGAAGGTCAACTTCATTTTTTTAAATGGGAACCTACATTTTTATTACAGATTCTTATTCCCCGTAAAAGAACAAGCAACTCTCATTTAAACTATTTTTGGATCCGATGGATAGTTTGTCAGATATTTAAATCAAAATTTTAATCTTCCTCGAAATCCATTGCCTTCCCTAGCAACAGCGGCATGACCAAAACAAAATCTACAACAATTTTTGTGGTTTATTTATCTAGAATTCATCGTTGCTAAGTTGTTGTAACTTAGCAACGATGAATTCTAGATATGTATGTAGATGTATGTATGTATATGTATGTATATATGTATGTATATGTATGTAGATGTATGTTTGCCAAATTTCATTGAACTATTATTAATTGTAAGTGCGGAAAAAAGGGGGGTGAGTAAGGTGGAGTTTCGTTTGACACCCGGTACCTATATAAAGGTGTAAGGAGAAAAATAAATTTTTTATAGAGAATTTTATGCTCTTCAATTCATTACTTAATGGCTTTCTTTCACGATATATAATTATGCAAAAAAAGAAAAAAGTTACTCTCAATTAAAAACTCTCCAATACTTCGCGCATCATAAAGAGATAAATTCCCCTTTTTAATGACACCAAACTCAACTATTTCATTATTAAGAAAATTGTCGATGAAATCAGCAATAAAAAGTAAAAAAAAACAATCATTAACGTCAAAAGCTGCGCCTGACAGTTGTATTCAAGTTTTATAGGAACCGTTTTTCGATAATGTCAATAGTTTCTCAAATAAATTACCCGTGCCCTACTTTTGGTTAACACTACTGTATAGTTTTGTAGTAGATTTTTTTCAAATTTTTTTGAATTTAATTAGTCACTGCTTGATTAAATATTAATATATTTTTAATTTCGGTTTTGGCAATAAACCTGTCCAAATTCAGGGGGATGACATTGTTGGACCAATAGATTGCTGTAGCCACCGATTTAGCGATTAAATTTTAGTGTCAGCAAAAAATTTATACAGTGTGTCTCATTTTAACTGGATCCACCCAAATATTTCGGTTAACATTGAACAAATCAATTCGCTCTTTTCTTCTACGGGTGAATCTCCAAAATCTGCATCTCTGGGATACTTCACCTTTTTCTTATCCCGAAATCTCAGCCCCCTGCGATTAAAGAAGCTAAAAATAAGGAAATCGTATTAGGCATTTTTTTGTCGAAAAATTTTATTAAGAAAAGATGCTCAGGATGATCCCAAATGGGCAAATCCGAAGTTTCAGGCCAAAATAAAAATGCTGAATTTCTTGAGGAAAAAAACAACGAAAAATAAAAAACAATTGAAATGAGTTTGTTTGACATTTGCTGTTAGCTATGGCTGGGCAAAATTTTATAATCGGAGAAAAAGTTGAAATCATAGGCTATCACCAAAAATCTTAATAACTCAACTTTTTTTGCGATTGTTAAATTTTGCCCAGCCCTGGCCAACAGCAAATGTCAAGCAAACTCATTTCAATAGATTTTTATTACACATCAACCATTTTGTTGCAAAAATATTAAAGTTTTCGATACTGTTGGTTTTTTTTTCAAGAAATTCAGCATTTTTATTTTGACCTGAAACTTCGGATTTACCCATTTACCCATTAATATTTCAAGAGATATTCGCAAAATTAACAAAAACTCCACCTCTTCGCCATGATGGTGGCTCGAGTCCACACCCCATTCTTGGGGACTTTTAGTACCGTTTTCATAGAACCAATTATGGTCTCAACTCGCCAATTGCCAGAATCGTAAGACTTTTAAATAACTTGCCTGCCGAGGTTGATATTTTTCATCAAACTTTCCTCTCATTCAAAAATTATGTGAACAAATGATAATAAAATAAATATTCCGTTCGTGTCTAGGTATAACTTATTCTTATTGGGTATATTAGAGATTGCTACTTATAAACTATTTCGTTATTTCATTCGAATTTTGATTTTGTGTTCTAAAATTAATTACATATTTTTGTTAATTTATAAGAGAATTGGGATTTGTGTTTGTTACGCATTTATGTACTATTGCCTAATGTTTGGATTAGTCCGTTGGCAATAAATATACATTATTATTATTATTATTATTAGTACGTTCAATAGAACGGTTTAAGCTACAACTTCGGCCAAATCACCCTTGTGTTGACCTCCCAAAATTATATTACTTGCTTCTTCACCCCAAAAATTATGCTACCCACGTGCTGACCCCCAAAACTTATACTATCCGCTTCCTCACCCCCCAAAATTCCTTTATCCGCGTGCTGACCCCAAAAAATAACATTATCCTCTTCCTGACCCCCAAAGTTATACCTGTTATATTATAATATTAAAGTTTACAACCTCAATAATCGGAGTTTTACCTGTATAAAAGGTCACTAAAAATCAGTTTAGAATCTACGGAAGCTCTGTAGAAACACGAAAATGTGAACAATTTGCAGTGAAGCTGTAGGAGGCGGGTAAATTTTTTCCATTATAACCTAATAAGGGCGTAAGGGGGTTAGAACTGGAGATTTCTTTAAGAAAAAGACGGTTAAAAATTAGCGGGTGCTAGATTTAGGTTAACCCCTGGGTTACTATACCCAGTGAGCACAGTCACGTGTATTCAACGTAGAACCAACGTTTCTCTCGTAGATTTTACGTTACCAGTTGAAAATATCAACGTTGCTTTTATGTGGAGCTTTTCTACGTTAATTATCAACGTTTTTCATACGTGCATTTATTTTAATCCATCAACATATCGTGTCTACTCAACGTTGCTTCTACGTTTTTTGATCAGCATAGAAAATTAAGTCATTTTCATTGCTGTTTCAACTGGAAATTTCTACGTTGAAAAGACGTAGCTATTTCACCTTTGTTTTCCGTGATAAAGAAACGTTTCTGCAACGTTACTTTATGTAAACGTTGAACTGTTTTAATTTGAAAACGTTCCTCCAACTTACCATTTCAACCCCTAATTTCTACGATAAGGAAACGTTTCTGTTAAGTTAACAGTAGGCACATATCAACGTTGCTTTTAGGTGAAGCTTTTCCACGTTAATTATCAACGTTTTTCCTACGTGCATTTATTTTAATCCGTCAAAATATCGTATCTGCCCAACGTTGCTTAAACGTTTTTGATCAACATAAAAATTTAAGTTCTCTTCATTGCTGTTGTAGCTGGAAATTTCTACGTTGAACAGACGTAGCTATTTCAACTTTCGTTTCCTATAATAAAGAACGTTTCTGCAACGTTACTTTATGTAAACGTGGAACTGTTTTAATTTGGAAACGTTTCTCTAACTTACCATTTCAACCCTTAATTTCTACGATAAGGAAACGTTTCTGCAAGGTTTAATACAAAGTTTGCTGGAAATCCAAGAAATGCTTTTAGGCTGAATCTAATACTAAATAAGGCTCGGTCAATCAGAGATTAATTCTAGAGATGATGGAATTAAAACCAAATTCGAAAAAGGGGCTATGCGCCGCGCCGGCGCAGACTGATCTTTTAGACGCTGCGTCGCTGCCGTTGTCAGCTGTTGCTGTTGCTACGCGAAGATCGGTTCTTTTGTTTACCTCATCCACCCACCGTTGTTGCACGTGTGCACCTTACAATTTTTGGTTTATGTGAATATATAGTGCTTATTCATTATTTACAGGTAAGTGTGCGTTACATTACATTGCGTTGAGGAGGCGCTTGGAAAAGTCGTTAAAATCGTTAAAATTAATTGTCGCCTTAGATCAGACGATTTTTAAAGATGATCCGAAAATCCTAGCTTTTTCCAAGCACCCCTCTGGTTTGTGCAGGTATTTTAAGTGAAGGAGCCATTAATTATTGAACGAATTGCCGATGTGTAATAAAATTTTTTATTTTTAGATTAAAAAACGAATCTAGAAACGTTATACCTAGATTTGTTATAGATACCTAGAGTGCATGCAAATTGGCAAATATTCGGCAATGACGTTTAAGTCCTTAATTTTGTTGTATTTTAAATCAGGTAGGACTTTAAATTTTAACTATTTTTTTTCCATGCAAGCTAATGTGATCTAATTTTAGACGCGTACGCAAAAGTGGAAGAAAGACTTGAGAAATTGCTAAACAGTACAGATGGAGAGGCTAGTGAGGGCAGTACCACTACTCTAAGGAAACGGAACATCAGTGAGCGTTCCGAAGACAGTGGAAGTAGCTCTAGTGAGGCTTCATCAGAAGATGTACAAGAGCCTAGTGAGACTTTTTTAGAAGATGTACAAGATCGTGAAGCACCAGTTTTGAAAACATAATATGTGATAAAGAAATTGTCAAGAAGTGGAGAGCGAGGTGGCAAACCTGTTGGACGTAAAGAGTCAGAGGAACCAATGGCAAAATTATTGCGCGCGAGAAATAGAAATGCACAAATTAAACAGTTCAGTGAGAACCAAGCCAAAGGTTCTGATATAAATTCTGTTGAGACAATTTATCCGGAAGAAGCTGGTGGATCCGGAAGAAGCTGGTGGATCCGCAATAAGCACTTGCAGTACACATTCAGGTTATTCATCTGCGTAAGTATATTTTTTTAAATGGTTTATTTCTTACAGGGTTTGAGAGCGAAATATTGAAATGGATGTCTACCATATCCGCCCATGTAGAGCAGAATTCTGGAATGATGTCCGAACTTATTAATTGCAACAGAGCGGTAAATGCGGAAAGACAAGTCCCTGAAAATGTACCTAACTTTCCAGTTGACAATATAGAAGCATTTGAGAACTTTGATAAGAAAATTGCCCTTGAGGCAGTTCTGTGAGAATACATGGTAACAAACCTTTTTTTATACAGTTTTGCATTTTACACTTCTTGTAGGTGAAAACACTTGCGGCAATCGGAGGAGGAAGTGTGGAAGCTTTAACCTGAAGAATTTTAAAGTTTATAATAACTAATTAAGTTGCCACTTACTATAGCTGGAAAGGTCGCGATAAAAGAGCCTTTGAGGCGACGAATATAATGCGTGTAATTTATGGTAAAGTTATTTTTATTTTTGGTATTCGCGGTTGACATAGATGTCTTTGCAGAAGCAACTAAGCTTCACTTCCCAACTGCTGAGAAAAGTGATTTCAACACTGCCAACGCCGTTAAAGACTGGCTGAAATTTGCTAAAAAAAGATTGGGAACAGGAAGCAAGAACGCGAATTAAAGTTTTTGATACAGTAAATGTTCTCTCTAGTACCGTACTCTCTAATACTGTTTTTCTTAATATTTTTATGAATACCTATTTTTTTGTTTCGTTTTCGTTTTTTTAAATACAATATAACCATCATAGGCACTTACTATTTATTTTGCAGATTTCCCCATAATATTTGAAACTGTCTGATTTCTGATTTGATTTGGATTCCGACGTTACAATAAGGTAGATTCTCTTAAGATTTTAAAACCCGACTTGTTTATATACCTGCAAAATTACGGGCGTTTAGAACACTCCTTTGCAAACTAACTGATGAACGACAGTTCATTGGCGAAGAAAAACTTTGACCACTTTGACAGATATTAGAGTTAGCCTAACCTTGGTTTGGTTGCTAGGCAACAACCAATCAGAACGATTAACACTTGCAGTTAAACCAAGTTTAGAGATAGCCTCGGACTGACCAACCGGCCCGAAGTCGTTTAATTATCTCATAAATTACACCACGGGTTGAGCTGAAGTTTAGTAGATAGATTTGTTTCCGTAAATTATGGTCTGGAGATTGTATTTGGCAAAATCGGTTTCAATTTAGGGATTAAAAATTTGTTACGATAATCAAATATGATACATGCATCGTTTTCTAATGTGACTTAAGGTAAAAAATATCCATTGCAACCTATTGTTGCAACAATGGGTAGCCACGGATTTTTTGCACCTTTAGTCATATAGAAAAAGAACGGTTTATGTAGTAGAAGCCACGTTGATGCTATCCGTAGAAAGTACGCTGATCCTATACGCAGAAAAAACGCTAATGCTACCTGCAGAAGCCACGTTGCGTTATACGCAGAAAAAACGCTGATGCAACCCGCCGAAGCCACGTTGATGCTATTCGGAGAACCCACGTTGATAGAATCTGTAGAAGCTACGTTGATGTCGATCGTAGAAACGACGTTTTTTTTTCCGTTGAAACTTACGTATATAAAGCGGACATAGACCCCCCAGATTCTACGTTGAAAAGATAGTTGAAATTAACGTGTGGTTACGTATCAGGGCAACGTATTTTCAACGTGTCTGTGCTTACTGGGTAACTTTCCCTATTTCTGATAATGAATGTCATTTCAGCAAACTTGGTTTGGCAATTTTATAGTTATTTTCATGCTGTAGATTACTAAAACAGAAGTCTGCCACAAATCTTGTGGTACGGGGGCCAGTGGCAGCCATTTTAATTTCCCAAAAATTCTACGAGGCTCCTTTACAACTGGCACGAGTTGTACAACTCGGGCGAGTGGCACGAGTTGTACAACTCGTGCCAGTGCATAACTTCTGCCAATTGGTCCATTTCCAAGAAATTCACTCACAGCTCGTGCCAGTGGTACGACTTCACAACTCGTGCCACTGGCACGAAGTGGCACGAGTGAATTTCTTGGAAATGTATCTATTGACACGAGTTGTGCAACTCGGACGAGTGGCACAAGTTGTACAGCTCGCGCTAGTTGTAAAAAAAAATCACTAACAACTCGTGCCAGTGACAGGACTTCACAACGAATTTCTCGGAAATTTACCTATAGGCACCAGTTGTGCAACTCGGGTGAGTGGCACGAGTTGTACAACTGGTGCCAATAGGTCAATTTCCAAGAAATTCACTCACAACTCGTGCCAGTCGTACTTCACAACTCGTGCCACTGGCACGAGTGAATTTCTTGAGAATTTAGCTATTGGCACGAGTTGTGAAACTTGGGCGAGTTGTACATCTCGCGCCAGTTCTAAAAGAAATTCGCTCACAACTCGTGAAAGTGGCACGAGAGAATTTCTTGGAAATGTACCTGTTGGCACGAGTTGTGCAACCCGGGCGAGTGGTACGAGTTGTACAACTCGTGCCAGTTGTAAAAGAGCCTCGTGGCCCTTCAGAGCTTCCGAAGCATTTCGATTTTCGAGTGTATAATCTGAAAACTTTCTGAGTTAGGGGGAAAGGGGGCAATTTCTAGTCAACAGCAAACCTTCTACTTCCTCAGCACCCCCGTAGCCAATTTTCCAGCGAATTTCGATTAAAAACGCCTCGATGGACCCTGCGAAACATTTTTTGTCTCCGCCGCAATATTAAATCACGTCCCGTCGACGCAGAAACCGTTGAATAAGTTGAATAAAAACCTCTCTCTGCGCCAATTCCCCGACCAGCAGATGTTTTAACAGCGACGTGACCACCTTAATCAGGACGTTAAGAATCGATGGAAAAAACTCCCCGGGGCTAATATTGTCGCTGCCCTCAAAAATATTTAAAACCAAACGCGTCGCGACGCTCAATAAACGTCTTAATTGCCCCTCAAACTGTGATTAGTTAGGAAATTAAAATGAAAAACTCCCGGTTGTCACACGTGAAACAAATAAACGAAAGATAATAACAATGCGGAAATGCGCACGCGCCCAACTTACCCGGGATCTCGCCAGTTCTGGCAGCGTCGTCGATAGGGCTGCACGCGTCGCGACGCCGACCGTCTCAACTTCACTGGCTCCTCATCAGGTATCGACTGTAAGTGCGGAAACATTTTCAACTATTTTTTTTCAATTGAAAATCGGTGATTTAAGGCGGTTTCTGAGGTTATCTGCTTTTGGATTTTTTTTAAATTTTTGTTCGGTTTTAAGGAAATGCATGGTCAACGAACTTCCTGATCAAAGCGGCGATAATTGGGGCGTGATGAAAACTTTTCATAATAACCCGAGGGAGCTTTGAGATCAATGTTGCTGTTCCCTTTAATCTGTTTAAAATTGAAGTTCTGTGCATCGGCGGGAAAATCACGCGTTTCATAAAATTTTCTCACGTTAATAAAAAGTGAAACGTTCCAATATTGTAGGTTCTCAATTGTTACTTTGTCCATAAGTTTCTATATTAGATTTTAGCATAGTTACTAAAATTAATTTATTATAAAAATACACATTTATTGACATACATTTAGGTAGGTACATTTATTGAAGCTGATGACAAAATTAAATACCTAATCGATTAATTATTATCTCTGCTAACGAATTTAAAAGGATCAGCTAACGTTGGTACTTTATCAGATCTAAATTTGCGTTTTATAATAGTATATTAAAAAACACGTTCCATAACGTCAATTATTATCGCACGAGGATGTTTGGACAATGGACAACGAGGTCGAAAAGCCCGAGTTTTACAAAATCCGAGTGCAACACGTTGCGAAACACGTTTTTTTATAAAATTTTTTTCTACTTCGGATACCTAACTTTCCAATTTCAGTTGACAGTTGGCGATTGTTTGACGCACAAACGTTGTTTAGGTTACAACGTAAACAAAAGCCGTGCGCTAAAGGAGCACATTAGAGAACTCATTTGGGTGCTATAAAGTGTTAATTAGAAAACCGAAATAGAAAAAAGTTTTTTCCGCATTTTTTAAATTACACCTCAGTTGTGAGGGATTCTAATATTCGAAAGATCGATGGGTGCATTTTTATGGACTTTTTGATGGGAAACAGCTCCATTCTGTCAAAACCTATCGATATTTTATTAATTTAATGAAAAAGAATTGATTGATGCTTGTCACTTTTTGAACGCGCTTATTGTTGTCGACAACCCAACAACCCGACCAATCCTTAACTTGATACAACAACTGTCAATCTTGAAACCCGCCAGTGTAGAAATTTTATCTTGTCTCCATTCGATTCGATCTCATTATACCACTTCAAAAATTCGACAAATTCTTCTTCGTATATTTTTCTCGAATTGACTGTGATTTCGAGATTAATTGAATGGCAGTACTTATTTGTCATTTTGACAGTTTGCTATTATATTAAGTTTAAAGATTTAATTTAATTATTTAACTTGCCAATAAATTATACATATAATATTATAGATACAGTGTGTCTCATTTTAACTGGAACCACACAAATATTTCGGTTAATTTTAAACGAATCAATGCGTTCTTTTTTTCTGCATGTAGAGCTCCAAAATCTGCACCTGTGTGGTACTCAACTTTTTTTATAAACCGGAACCCCAGCCTACTGCGATTTAATAAAGAGGCCAAAAATGACGAAATCGTATTAGGCATTTTTTTATCGAAAAATTTTATAAGGAAAAGTTGCTCAGGATCGCTCCAAATGGCTAAATCCGAAGTTTCAGGAAAAAATAAAAATGTTGAATTTCTTGAGGAAGAATCATAAAATAACGAAAACGTCAATATTTTTGCAACATAACGGGTGATGTAAAATAAAAAAACAATGGAAGCGCATATGTTTGCTGTTTGTGGCACATTTCAACAGATTAGTTGGGGTGTCCCTTGAAATTGTTAAGAAAAACGAAAATCTTACACTATCTTAATAATTTCAACTTTTTCTGCGATTGTTAAGTTTTATCCATCCACAGCCGATAGCAAATGTCAAATCAATTCATTTCAATTGTTTTTTTATTTCACAGCACCCCATTATGTTGCAAAAATATTGACCTTTTCGTTATTTTGTGATTCTTCCTCAACAAATTCAACATTTTAATTTTTTCCTGAAATTTCGGATTTAGCCATTTGGAGCCATCCTGAGCAACTTTTTCTTATAAAATTTTTCGATAAAAAAATGCCTAATACGATTTCGTCATTTTTGGCCTCTTTATTAAATCGCAGTAGGTTGGGCTTCCGGTCTATAAAAAAAGTGAAGTATCACGCAGGTGCAGATTTTGGAGCTCTACGTGCAGAAAAAAGAACGCATTGATTCGTTTAAAATTAACCGAAATATTTGGGTGGTTCCAGTTAAAATGAGACACACTGTATAATCGGCACCGTTGCTAACTTTGTTAATACTGAAGATACAAAATCGGTTAAATTAGCCAGGAATTGTATTTTTTTACGCTGATTACGAAGGTCAATTCAAAAAACAAATCAACATCGTATTCGTTAAATAATCACTAAAATTGTATTTCTTTTAAAAGGTCCTACTACAATTCCTAACAAAAAGTTTATGTGCATTATGTGCTTTAAACGTCAAATTAACAACTTGCCATAATTTTTCTTTTGGGGGAAGATGGCTTTGGAAGTGATTGAAATTAATATTAATTTATCTAGAATGGCCAGAAAAATTGATATTTTTGCTAATTTTCTTGTCCACTTTAGTTTTAAACAGACGAAAGGAAGACCGAAAAATTGATCAGGAAAACAAAACGTAATGAAGATTAGTAAGAAAACTAAGGTAAAGATTTTCGAAGAGAAGAAGGGCAATACGATTTTTTCAGAACAGAAGAAATGATAAAAAAGTGAAAAATAGTAATTCTAAACTCGAACGGCGTATTATTGAACAAAAAGCAGTTTTACCAACTAATCATTTCGAAAGCAACTTGAGATCGTTGCTTGAGCGATTTTTCTTTCACAAACTTGGGAATTAAATTAAGCTGATATCTATCTGGTGCGACTCTACAAGTTGCTAAACGGGTTTAACTTCAATAATTCTATTAAAGTTGGCTGGTTTTAAGTTGTGAAGGTGGCAACACAATTAAATTTTAATTTATAAATCTCGCCGGAGCGTAACGAGAGACAATTCTGATGACGTTCAACCTATCCATCTCTATTTAGCTAAAGCATTTTTATGAAACGCCGTTTTGATAGTCTTTAATGCTAATTAAGTATAATATATCATAAAAATAAAGTAGCATTTTAATGATACTATTATAGCTAGCGAAAATTGTAATAGGCCGAGATTTTTAAACTATAAAACACGTGTTGTCTTCATGATTTTTTCTAATACTAACCATATTAGCACGACTTTTTCTATTGAATTTTCTTGTCAATTCAAGTTATAAATGTCAAAAATTTTTGATTTATTAGCTTTAAAACACGTTATTGTAATGGGCGACGTGCTTTTATAGAAGGGCGTGTTTCATAGCAAACATAAAAAACTAATTCAAATGCACCATGAAAACAGTATAAGATGTTTTAGATGTATTAGAAAAAAAAAAGGCAGCAGAGAAGCGGCTGGAACCTCCCCAACGCATGGGTCTTTGATTTCCGTGACTTATTGTCTTTAAGGTTTTAAAGTTGATATGCCTAAATTGCACTTCCCGTGGACCAATTGCTCCCAAAAGCCTTTCAGCTCTTCAATGGGTTACCTAACCTCCATGTACCAAATTTCGGACAAATCGATCCAGTAGTTTGGGCTATAACGTGGTTTCAGTGTTATTACAAAATTTCGATTTTTCTACCCAAAGGGTACTAAATGCGAATAAATTTTATCTCACTTAAAACCAGAATTTGAAGACCTTTCTGATGATAACAATAAATCTTTCAAAAAGTTGTTTTTGATGGGTGAATGAGAGAATAATTTTAAGTTTCGAAATTGGTGTGCCAAAACGGCACTTTCCGTGGGCCGATTGAATCCAAAATTTGTTCAACTCTTCGACTTGTAATACAATCCTCATGTGCAAAATTTCAGCCAAATCGGTTGAGGGGCTTGGGCTGTACCGCGATTTTAAAGTCCGATAAAAATCTATTTTTTTTTAATTGTTGGTCAAAAGGGCACTAAGAATGAATACATTTTTAGACGCAGAATTTGAAGGTCTTTCTTATGGTGACGTGAAAAATGGGGGTTTACATTTAAAATTTAAAAGTTGATGTGCCAAAATGGCGCTTCTGGTTGCACGATTGGCTCCAAAAGCTTTTCAGATCTAAGTTGGGTTATCACATGCACACGTACCAAATTTCAGCCAAATCGGTCGAGTAGTTTGGGCTGTGGCGTGTTTACGAACGTACATACGTACGTACGCACGTACGTACGTACATACATACAGACACATTTTAAAAACCACTTTTTTGGGCTCCTGAGACCTCAAAACGTATAGATCCGGTCTTATCTCGAATTCGAAAATTTTAGTGATTGCAGTAACCTCCCTTTTTTTTAAATGGTGAAGTGGAGTGGGGAGGTTAAAATATTTAAAATATTATACCCTCGACCCTTATTTAATTGGAATGTTTGTTGCAAGGTGTTTATTTTAAAACCGACGAACATTAAAACGTTTCATGTAAATTATCAACAAATATTTTCATTGGTTTAAAGGATTTAACTCCAACCTAACTTTATGATTGTCCTATTAAAAACTCCATGCAGTTTTTACTAATTAGTTTATTGACAGATTTATAACAAAGATTTTAGACTGGTCACGAGCCCCTTTCGGATGCAAAAGATATCCTTACTGCTGGATCTCCCTGGATATCCCAGGTATCTCCCTGGATATCCCACCTATCTTCCTGGGTCTCCCCGGATATCCCACGTATCTCCCCGAATATCCCTCGTTATCTCCCCCGTATTTCCCAAGTTTTCCCAAGCCTCCCCTTTAAATCAAATCACTGGGGTTTGCCTGTCTTCCTTTTTGAGCCAAAAAAAATATATTATTTTTCTCATGGAGATATGTTACTTCGACACAATTTTTAACTTCTACGCTTCGCGGAGCAGTTACTAAAATCGATCGAAAAATCGAATCGCCAAAAACATCAAATCTTTACGTTTCAGGGACCTGGGAACCCAAAAAAGTGGTTTTAAAAAAATGCCTGTGTGTCTGTCTGTGTCTTTAAACACGCTACAGCCTAAACTACTAGACCGATCTGGCTGAAATTTTATGCGTTTCATCTTCATGCTTAGCTTCATCCTCTGAAAATTATTTGGTATAATGGTGGAATCTCTCGTATTTTTAAAACTACGGGCTTAGTTTCTTGACACAAAATTTTTACCCACATGTAGACAAAATATGGCAGATAAAATGCGTAAATAGCGATTTTTTAAAATAAATCACAAACATCACCTAGGCAATGTTTACGTGCTAATCTCTTAGGAACCGTAACATTTTTACCACAAAATCGCATTAGCGCAGAATTACACATGTCTTGGCTAAATGTGGGAAAAATTTTATAGAACTGAAAATCAAAAATTTAGTTTCAATAATACGACGAGCGTGATTTGCAGAGGTAAAACCTCCCCTTAAGCTGACTTCACAATTGCTGTTACTCCTTGTGTCGTCATTGCGTGGTCTCCTTATTTTTTTTCTTTACGAGATATTTGTATAACCCATTTTTAGCATAAAACGAACATTGACGACTAAGGCCGAAGCAGCTCCGAAACAGAAAAACCATATCTTCCCAGTATTTCCCCAGGATCTCCACAGTATCTCCCCAGGATCTTCACAATATCTCCCCGGATCTCCCTAGATCTCCCAGGTATATCCTAGACAGATTGCACAAGATATCCCCCGTGACCAGCCCCTCGATTTTAGATCCTTAATAATTCACAAAAAAAAATTGTGAAGGGCCGTGTTAGATGTTCAACAATGCAATAAAAATTGGACGATTTTTGAAATACAGAATAGGTCTGAAGAAATAGATTAAATAGTATCGTTATTCATCATTAAAACGTTTCTTAATGCATTATTCGTGCAAAAAAATTTTGAACTATTTTTTTCGGAAATGTAATATAATTTTTTCCTTAACTTATCGTAATTAATCGGCATCGCCTGTGAAATAGTGAAAATCGCAAATTTAGTGTTTTTTAATTTCCAGTTACTAAAATCGATTGGAAAATCGAATCGCGAAAAATTATCAAATATTTACGTGTTGGGATCCTAGCGAGGGGTAGACAACCTAGGATTTATGGTGTACAAGTCTGAGGATTTATCGGATTTACGGGGATTTATTGGGATTTACGAGGATTTATTGGGATTTATGAGGATTTATTAACTATTGAACAAAGCAAACTTAAAAGAGTGTTGGAAAGTTACCATTGCACTTATTATGCACTTACACCAAAAAGGAAAAGAAATAAAATAGATTATTAATTTTTGGACTTAAAACAATAGATATTCATGAAAAAGTTGGTAATTAATAAACTGGTGAGAGCTCCTCTTAATTGTCCAATTTTTAATTTCTCTACTTTCCTATACTTATTAACTTTTAAAAAATTTCTAAGAAACAGTAAACAATTGATATTTAATATTCATAACATGATTTTTGCAAATATGTAATAGGTTTTCTTTCTAAGGTGTACATACGACAGAACGTAAAAAAAGAGGATCACATGATGTTTAAAATTGCAGTCCATTGGCTGTTATTTTCATTGGTTGTTTCTCCCTCGGATCCTAGGAACCAAAAAAAGAGGTTTTTGAAAAATGTCTGTTTTGTGCCACGCTACAGCTCAAACTACTGAACGTAGACATGAAAGGCACACATATTCAGTGGACACTTTGTAGGTGCTGATTAGATTTTGGGCCAGATTTATACGTTTATATGGTGCCTCCAATTGATTTATTGCGTTTACATAGCGAGCCCCTCCAATAAATCCGGAGAAAAAGGGAGCTTCTTTTCGAACGCTGCCTAAACGCTTGAAGACAACAAAATTGTTGACAACAAAAAGATCTACAAAAAAGTCCGCGACAGCATATATAAAAAATATGTATTATAGGTAGCATACGATAATCGTTTTTGTTCTAATATTTTTGTGTTTATTGTGGGTTATATTTCAGAGATGAGTATATGCTGTGGCGGACTTTTTGGTAAACTGCAAACTTTGCAGTAGAGTTCACATCTCGACGGGGCTTACCTTATTATTTTTCTTCAACTTCCGTTCAGTTCAATGTAAAATCTGTTTTTAATTTGAAAAAATATTTCAATCAGCGTTATTTTTCAACCACCACTCGGGAGGTAATTTAAATTTTGTGAAAAGGTAGCGTCTCCAAGACCGTAAATTAATTTTTTTTTCAGATCACCACCCTTATGAGCCCACCAACGGGCGGCGACATCAACTGCGCGCTCCTCCCGCAGGCAGCCCCCGGCCGTTAGCACCGCCAACTTCTTAGCGCAATGCCACGCTAATCCCGCCATGGAGCACGACAACTTCGATGACGAGGTTAGTTCGCATTAAAACCGCCACTTTCTACCTTTTAATCTCGCATTGCCGCCCACTCCGCCCCCAATCGATATTCCGCGGGAGTCCTGGGGGGCGGCGCGAAGCGGAACCACCGCTAACTCGATTTAGCCATCAACGTTTTAATTAGCATCGGGGGCCTAAGAGAAAGCGCGGCGCGTGAAAAAAACCGCACGATCAATCACACTCGCGATATTATATCGGCCCGAATGGGACGCCACCTGCCGTCATTAATCAAAATATTTTTACCGAGTTGATATCGCGCGCTTTCTCGATTTCAGATCGGGGTGGTGTTTTATTTTTTGCTTACAGATCCGCAGCCCCATTCGGGGGGGTTTCGAGGAGTTTAATAAAACTTTTATGACCGGCTCGAATGTCGGGATTGATATGCAAAAAAACGCCGTGTTGTACGGAATGGGGTGGAATCAAAGTGTGATGAGAATGCTGTTTAATATCCTGGCGCCTTAATTAAGGGGGTGTCTTATTTGAAGTAAAGGAGCGGAGTAGTGTTTTCGGGTTGTTTGAACGCGCGAATTGCTGTTTTCAGCAGGAATTTCTTGAATATTTTTTGCGCAGGAACCTTAAAGAAATTATCTGACAATTGACCCCAAAAAGGATCTAAAATGGAAGGATCCTTTGAACCAAGTGATTAGGTAATTCTAAAAGAAAATCCACATTCATTTCTAACTTTTTTCAACCTCCCCACTCCACTTCTAGAGCTTCACTCTCGGTCGAGATTAATCTCGATCTCGTCTCGGCTCGTTTCGAATTCGAGACGAGAATCGAGACGAGACTGTCCGAATTCCTTCGAGATGGAAATAGAGATTATTGAAGACGAGACGAGATTCTTCAATTTTGATCTTTTTTTATTTTGATATAATATGTTTACGGAATTTATAAAAAAGCCAACGGAAGAGGTATATCAATGCGATGTGTATCCTTGTAGATGTTTATTCGTCGTGAATGATTCATATATTGAGTTGGACCAGGGTGGTTTTGGGTGCAGATGTAATCTGCACCTAGTAGTAGTGCCGAAGTAAATGCTTATGATAAAGGAATCGTGAGGGTGTATCAGCAGGTGATGAATTTTTTTGCGTTCAATTAGTATCTTCCGGTTGTAAGTACATGTAGGTCAAACATCAAATTTCCACCAAGTCAATTTTTTGTATTGGGGGTTGAAGGTGGTGCAATTTTTTCCGTTCAATTATTATCTTCAGGGGTTGAAAGGGTGGGTTTTGGGGGCAGTTTAATTGGTACCTATCCTCCAATACCTAACAGTGGTCCAAATGTTAAATTTATTTGCACTCAATTAGAATTTTCCAGTAACAAGTAGTCTAAGGGTTAAATTTCCACCGAGTCAATTATTTATGTTGTCAATTTTTCGTATTTGGAGGTTGAAGGGGGTGGTTTTCGGGGTTGCAAGTTTTTGCGTTCAGTTAGTCTGTTTTTGTAGTAGATAGTCCATGGGCTCAATTTCCTCCAAGTCAATTATTGATGTTTGAGGGTTGAAGGCTGTGGGTTTTGGGGGTACAATTTTTTGCGTTTAAAATAGTCTCCTGCGATAACAAGTGGTCGAACTTAGCGAGATTTTAAATACAATAAGACACGGAAATCAAAGACCTACACTTCTCTGCTGACAATTTTATAAAATCAAAGTCTAAACAAAATCGGTTGATAAAAACTCTTTATTGTGACAACATTTTGCAAAATTTCTACGATGGCTAAATTGACAAAAAAGTTAAAAGCAATGAGAAGGTGCCAGTTCTTCACACACCATCCCGTATATTTAGTACCCAATTTGAGAGAACAAAGTAACAAACGGTTGTCTGAATATCCAACTGCACAAAATCGCTGTTTTAGGGTCCTGGAAACGCAAAAAAGTGGTTTTTGAAAAATGTTTGTGTGTATGTCTGTGGTCACACAGCTCGTGAAAATATCGAGGTGAAATTTTACCTTAGGCGATGATGCGATTTTGGAACAAATCGGCTGATTACATTATAAAGAGACTTACACATTTATATGGCGCCTACAATTCATTTATTGCGTTTACATAGCGAGCGCTTTCAGTAAATCCTGCGAGTTGGAACAAAAATCTTATACAAAAACAGAAGAATTATCGGCAACAAATAGATCTACGAAAAGGTCCGCAGCAGCAAAAGCTTACAATAATCGTTTTTGTGTTTTCAGTTTTCGTGAAAATCGGTTTTAGAGGGTTTATTGTGGGCTATCCATCATAGAGACTTTTTGATAGATTCTCTTTCAGCCAACAATGCTGAATCCATTACCGTGGTGAAAATTTTTAAATATTGATCATCATAAGCGTCTCATCGAGGGGGGCTTAGGACATAATTAGTTCAAAAACTGTTATAAGTCGATTTTTTTTTCAAATTTGACACAAAAATCTGAAAACTTGAAGTTTTTATGTAAAAATGGTACTTACTCTTGTCCGACATTGATACGATGCACTGTTTTCGAAAAAAATGGCCTTTCATTGGTTCAGAGCTTCGAAATTTGTGACGGAAGAAATCAAAATACTGTAAACAAGTTCCTTACTTCATTCTAGAAAAAAAATGCAGCTACGGAAGCGGGTGGAACCTCCACACTTGGTGAATAATTTAATCCTATCACCAATATCAAGTAAATGTTACTATTTACTATATCTAAGTTTCACTCCATCAAACCTAAGGTGTTTTCTGTGATTTTTCTAAATTTGACAATCTTTTGCCAAAAGGGCACTAAGCTTGAATACAATTTTGAAAACAAAATTTGAAGACTTTTCATGTGCTGATAGGGAAAATGGGAGTTGATTATTCAAGTTTCAAAGTTGATATGCCAAAATGGCACTTGCCGTTCGCCGATTGCCGCCAAAATTAGATCAGCTCTTCAGCTGGTAATGGTACCTCTACCTACCAAATCGATCTAGTAGTTTGGACTGTAGCGTGTTATTTAATGTTTCTTCGAAATCTCGGTTTTTTTGATTTTGTGCCAAAAAGGCGCTAAGTATGAATACATTTCTAAATACAGAATTTGAAGGCCTTTCATGTGCTGATAAGAAAAATTGGTGTTCATAAGTCAAATTTCATAGTTGGTGTGCCAAAAAGGCACTTAGCGTTTGCGGATCGGCAAGAAAATTAACTGGGCTCACCAGAGGGCCAACACTAACCCACATTCCAAATTTCATTCAAATCCGTTCGGTAGTTTCCGAGAAATCGTGCTCACATACGTTCGTAGGTACATACGTACATACACACAGACATTTTTTAAAAACCACTTTTTCGTGATCCTGAGACCTTGAAACGTAAAGATCTCGTGTTATCTCAATTTCGAATTTTTTGACTGATTGCAGTAGCCTCCCATTTTTATATTGGTTGTGGGGGGGTTAAAAGTTCATATGGATATGGTTAAAAAATGTTTCCTAAGGGAGCTACAGAATCCTTCAAGTAACATGCTCCAAGACCCCATTTGAAGAACCATGTAGCTTCCTTAGGAAACATTTCTCGACCCATGTCCATATGAAGTTTTCTTTGTAGAATGTAAAAAAAAAACTAAGAAACCGTCCTATGAACTTGTTTAAAGTATTTTGATGTCTTCCATCACAAGTTTTGGAGCCCTCAATAAATAAAAAGCCATTTCAGATTCTGGTATCAAATTTGAGAAACATCAGCGACTTTCAAAAATGCTTGAGCAAATTTAATCCTAAGCCCTCCCTGTACAAGGCGCTTATGATCAAAATTTTAAAATTTTCACCACGGTAATGGATTCAGCAACAAAGACCTACTAAAAATATCCAATTTCACGTTGCTATCTTTAACCGTTTTGAAGATATTTAGAAAAAAACACAAGTGGCCCCTTTAAGGGGTTTTAGCTGCCGACATATTTTTAAGTAAGGAAGCTCTGGTTAAGCGTTGGCAACATAATTATGGGACAGCCTGTATACAGGGTGACACAAGCTCATGGTACACCCCTCTTTTTTCCTTATTTTTTGGATGAATTTTTTGAAACTTGGAACATCGAATGTACTTATCAAAGGCCACCTTTTGACATATTAATCAAAATTTTACCACTTCCGGTTTTACCGGAAATGACGTCAACTTTTTATTTTCAAATGGAACACCCCATATATCAATACATTTTTGGAATCTACTTAATTTTCTGAATCCAATGATACCACATAAGTGACATTTCAAGTGTCAAAATAATTTTTGAGTCCAATTTTTCGTCTCTTGTGTACACTAACGGCATTTTGAATCCGCAAAATTGAAATCAGTAAGAACACCAAAAACACTGGTAAACAAACAAACAAACCACGCGAATTTTGCAGACGTCAAATTCTTTTGTTTTTCATAGCTATCTTACCTATTGCTATTAAATTATAATAAAATAGATTTTTTTCAACTCTTTGGTCTGAACTTTAGATATTTATTAGTCCCAATTTCAAAATAGGCACATGGATAGATTCCTTATTAAACGTACTTTCCAACGGTGTATCGGTACCATTATGGTACCATTTGAAAAAATAGAGTTTTCATGAAAAAACTGTTTCGGCAACCTTAATCACCTCATAAGTCAAAAAATGTAAGGTTTTTGACGTGACTAAAAATTTTCCATGGTTACTATGGTCCATTAGAGTAACATTGGGGGGGTCACAACCGTCTAGATTGAAAGATAAAATTGGACTCAAAAATTATTTTGACACTTGAAATGTCACTTATGTGGTATCATTGGATTCAGAAAATTAAGTAGATTCCAAAAATGTATTGATATATGGGGTGTTCCATTTGAAAATAAAAAGTTGACGTCATTTCCGGTAAAACCGGAAGTGGTAAAATTTTGATTAATATGTCAAAAAGTGGCCTTTCATAAGTACATTCGATGTTCCAAGTTTCAAAAAATTCATCCAAAAAATAAGGAAAAAAAGGGGTGTGTACCATGAGCTTGTGTCACCCTGTATACCTACTCTTTTGTATAGAATTTAATACTTTTTCATTTCGCTCTCACATAAATTTTCTGTGCGACGCACCGTTTTCGAGTTATCAGCGAACAACTGAAAAAAAGGACCTTTAAACCTCCCTCCAACCCTCCGCGTATCCGAAAATCGATGGGACTTTATTTTACGTCGCTCAGGGAACCTACCCCTAAACATTCCTGAAACTTTTGGAACTACAATGTACGTTAGAGATGTTAGTTTTCAAGAAAAGTACATTTGTTGAAACTTTTCATGAAATTTTGAAAAGTTTAAAAAAAAATGAAAAGTTGCCCTATGGTATGATAAAGTATTCTGGAGAATCAAATAAATCTACAACAGCTGAATAATAATAATAATAATATTAAATGACGAAAATAGTAAGTGCAGGTAAACAAGTTAATAATAAGTCAAAATAAAAGCATTAAACATTAAAATTCATCGTTGTTTTCATCTTTTAAGTAGTATTTCACTTCATTTCACTGTTTAAAGTGCCCAATGGGTACTGATACTACTTAGAATGAATAGAATTGGCGGCGCTGTCGGTGGAAGTTTATTATTACTGCATTGATACTTTCAACAACTTTTCAAGAAAAAGTGAAAAGTTTCAACATAGGCTGAAACTTTGAACTGAAACTTGAAACTTTTCAACTGAAACTTTTCAAGCTCGCATCTCTACTATATGTATAGATTGGGTGCCGGCAAATTATTCGAAAACAGTTCTTCGAAACACAATTCCTCGAATGCAATTCTTCGAAAACAATTCTTCGAAGGAAACAAATCTTCGAATTACCAATTCATCGAATTACCAATTGTTCGAATGAACAATTCTTCGAATGAACAATTCTTCGAACAACAATTTATTGTTGGATGCGACGAGAATGTTGGACTACCTTCGGGGCATAGCACATAACATAGGATATTAGATTAAGAAAAGCTGTAAGTGCATTAAATATTTTTTATGAGTTTGAATACAATTTTAATACACGCCAGAACTGTTTTTTTAGTCTGCAGTTTATTTATTATTGAAATTAAGCGAATGCCTCTTACGATAATTGGAGTGATCCGGAAGAATTGTAAATTAGAACAATTGTTCATTCGAAGAAATGTTATTTCGAACAACTGTCGTTCGAAGAATTCTTCATTCAAAGAATTGTTTTCTTCGAAGAATTGTAATCGATGAATTGTTTTCAAAGAATTGTTTTTCGAAGAATTGCTTTCGAAGAATTTTCCTAAATCCGTATAGATTTCCTATCACAGAACTGAATCTTTTTTAGCGTCAATATTGCCAATCTGTCAAAGCTGAAATTCGTTTATTGCCCCATTTTTCCCCGCCAAAGCCAATTTGGAGCCATCAGTAAAGGAAAACGTAATTTTCATGCTAATTCCAAGAACCCATATTTCCATCACGCAACTGACAACGAAAGAAATTACCATCAATCGAGCATCATGCAACTACCTGTTCCTTGAAATATTGATCAACCCCTCGGCGTTCACCTGTAACATCAACTATTCATTTATCGATTTGAATTTATGCACGACAGCTTTCGCGGGGTCAAGGGCTAACATCACTTCGAATTGGGCCGATCCCAAACGGCGCATCTCGAGATAAGCCGCACAGTACATAAATTCCGACTTAATGTTACACGATGTAAATTGCTTGCTTACTCGGCGTCAGCCGGAAACAAAAACCTGGCAATCCTACATCAACATTTAATTAAATTCCCTCGTCTTGTTTTGCGGCCGGGAAAGGTATATTTGAAGAAAAGGCAATTTCGGGTAATTTAATATCTGTTCGCAGTATTGGACGCGAAATTTAATTATCGGCAGTTGTGGAAACGCGGACAAAGGCGCAATTGTGATGCTAACAAAAGGCTTTCATTAACATAAAATTGTGCGAGCGAAAAAACAAGCGAGCGACACATCCGGCGTAATGAACGCAGGTCACGAAGGATCGGCAATTTTGGAGGAGAGCGATCTCGGAGAGCTTTGTCAATGTCGTGACACGCGATCAGGTAACATAAAGCCGAGTTGATTTATTTAGTGTTCTCGACAGGCATTAAAGGGAAAATATTGGGGAGCTGATGGGCTGTTTGAAATAAATTGGCAGTGAGGACCGCTCGATGGCCGACGTGAAATGGCCGTCATCTGCTTGGAAAGATCGCGAGATATCGAGACAATAGCGAGGTTCTTGCCCGGCGCCTCCACCATTTTTACGCGTTCGATAAGATCGGAGATTCCCGCGGCGCCTCCGCCAATTTATACATTTTGTGTGACATTGCAGTGAGAATAGGTGACAGTGATGTTTCCTGTAGTGAAAATGTTAAGAATTTGGGTGTGGCAATGGATTCTCGGCTTACTTTTGAAAACATAAACTTTATAGTATATTACGTAACGAGAGTTGTGAGAAGCATAAATTACGCACGTGTGGAAGAAGTTGTACACGAGCCACGCACAGTGGTTCAAAATCCAAAAAACGTGAACAAAATTTGGATTTTCCAATTTTCTCTTAGGAACGAGTAATTGACATATTTTATTGTTCATAATATTGGTCAACTTTAGGGCAATCAATGTATGCAATCCTACTGTTCGTGAGTCACTACACGACCGACGACGTACAAAACGAGCAATTTCGCTGTGCTTTACGTTGGCCGTGAAAAACGGAAAGATCTAACGTGTGGACAGAAAGAACTTAGATTTTCACAAAAAGCCCCCTGAAGATGTACATCAATGCGATGTATATCCCTGTAGATGTTTATCACGTTAATGTGTATGTAGGGGCGGCTAGTCTTAGTAGTGGAATCGGGTGCAAATTTTATCAATCTGCACCTACTAGATGTGTCAAAAGGTTCAACTTATTACCGACGAGAAACGAAATTACGCGAATTTTGCAAAATTAGCACTTAGAGGGTTGAAAAATCAAGATGAAAAAGACTTTTACGAAGGCGTAGAACGGACACGAGTAAAAAATTTTCATATTTTCATCTTCGAACTCGAAAATTTCAACTTTGAACTCGAAATTTCGACTTCGAACACGAAATTTCGACTTCGAACTCGAAAATTTCGACTTCGAACTCGAAATTTCGACTTCAAACACGAAATTTCGACTTTGAACACGAAATTTCGACTTACAACTCGAAATTTCGACTTCAAACTCGAAATTGAATCTACTGCGCAAGTCCTACTTCCTAACTCGAAAATTTTATTAATGCGCATGTGCGAACTTCGAACGGCGCAAGCGTCGCACATCAGATGGTCTGTGGTCTGTTTGTGTGCCGTGTTTGGAAATAGGACTTGCGCGGTAGATTCAATTTCGAGTTCAAAGTTGAAATTTCGTGTTTGAAGTCGAAATTTCGAGTTCGAAGTCGAAATTTCGTGTTTGAAGTCGAAATTTCGAGTTCAAAGTCGAAATTTTCGAGTTCGAAGTCGAAATTTCGTGTTCGAAGTCGAAATTTCGTGTTCGAAGTCGAAATTTCGAGTTCAAAGTCGAAATTTTTGAGTTCGAAAGTCGAAATTTTTGAGTTCGAAGTCGAAAATATGGAAATTTTTTACTCGTGTCCGTTCTACGCCTTCGTAGACTTTGCATAATTTTACAAAGAACGTGATTACCGAACGTGAAAAGAATTTCGTTAATTTCGCTGAGAAGAAACTACCTCCAAAAAAGAATCGGTTGGCAATGTTGGATTTGTTGTTGACAGCCAAGCATTTGGATGGAACCATTGACGACGAGGGCATACGCGAAGAAGTCGATACTTTTATGTTTGAAGGACATGACACAACTGGTTCCGCTATTTCCTTCAGTTTAATGCTGTTCGCTTGTCATCCAGAAATTCTGAATCGCGTCTTTAAAGAAATTTCTTCGATTCTTGACGATTTTCAGAGGAAGCCAACTTTGCACGACCTGCAAGAAACGAGATACCTCGAAAGATGCATCAAAGAAGTCCTCAGAATGTACCCGAGCGTTTATCTTATTTCGAGGAAATTGGGAGAAGACACTACGACTTCCACTGAATACAAATTAAAGAAAGGCACGAATGTGTATTTGCAGATTTATCCTGAGGTATATCCTGATCCAGAGAAGTTTGATCCAGCTCGGTTCTTGCCGGAGATGTGCCAAAAGGGTGTGAAAATTAACCGCTGTTAAGTAAAATTACAGAAAATAACACCAAAATAACCCAAATTTTGCGTTTGGAGAGTTGAAATATTGCGAAAGGGGTTGAAAAAAGTGGAAAGTGCGAAGAGGCTCGAAAACGTGAAAAAGGCAAAACATAGTCTAATTGAAACGAAAAGTCAAGGGAGGTGAAAATTAACTGTAGAACTAGCAAAAATTACACGAAAAAAAAGCAGTGTGCATAAATTTAGCTTTTTGAGGATTTTGAGTGTGAGAGGAGGTTGAGGTTAGGTTAAAAGTTAATCAAAACGAATTTAAATTACAGAAGAAGCACACAAAGCCCGAGAAAATAAATAAAAAATAAATTTACTCAGCTTGCTAAGGTTAGGTTGTTAGCAGCCTAGGGGTTGGTTTTATGTTGAAGGCTCAGAAGACTTTTTTCAATGGTTGACCTAAATCTATCGAACCCCATAATTTTATTCCACCATTTACCTGAAAAAATTCCCAGTTTCAACCCTTGAATTTCATCCCCTTTGTTAGATCATAATGAAAATTTGCCCATCCGCATACACTGCCACTGTAAATTGAAGCACCAAATTCAGCCTTGATACTTTGAGCAGTTTTTGATTTCTTGTATTTAGGTGTTTCTACAATCATGTAAGGGGTTGTAGCGCATTTAAGGGTGTTTTTTCGCGAATGATGGTTAATACCTTTTTTGTACCATCAATAGAAATCTATCGAATGGTATTAATTTCAACTCTGCACTAATCGGTGAAAATTCGAGTTTCTACCCCTAACTTTCATCCCCTTCGATAAATATGTCCTAAAATTCACTCCTCCTTCCTCTAGGATATAATGTGCAGGGCGCGGACTCGTATGCACAGAAAACTGGTAAAATATGTGCATATTGTATATGCATCGAAAATAAACAAAATAAGCACAATATATGCACATACAGGGTATCCCTCGACGAGCGTCAGTTAGCCGTATCTGGAGAACTGTTTTTAGCACCGTCTTGAAAATTTGTACACAGGGGTTTCACTTAATTTTGAATCGACGTAAAATATTTTCATCAATGGCGCACTTCCGGTTATACCCTAAATAGACACTAACTTCTTTATTTTAAATGGAACACCCTGTATATTATGATATTTTTGGATTCTACGTTTCATTCTGGGCAAACTTTTACTAAGAATTGCTATGCCAAAAATCAACCTTTTTGAGGAAATCAAGAATTTCGCTTTTTTGTGCCAAGTGCAGGCCTAACTTCAAAAAGCTGTAACATCCTTACAGTATGACTTGAGAAAACAATATTAATTGTGCATGAAGACTAATGTAGGGTGTGTCCGCCCCTGGAGTCAAATTGGTTCAAATACATACAGGGACCAAAATTTCATATTTTAAAACAGGATTAAAATGGGCTTCAATTTTCGTTTGAGCAGCCTTAAGGAACTCTAAAGGCTCCTAAAATCATAGCTAACTTTGGTTATTAAATCGTGCTAAATATGAAATTTTGTTCAAATTCCAAATACTTTGAAATATCAAAAAAACTTTTTTTTTAATATGGCAAACATGTAGACTAAAATGATAGACAATTAAATTCTGCAACGAGGTGCCATAAAATAGTTGAGGCATTCCATTTGAAAAAATTGACTTTTTGACCAATGAAGTTGATGATGTTTAAAAATTTGCAGAGAACACCCTGTATGTATTTGACCCAATTTGAGTGCACGGGCGGATACACCCTACATTAATCTTCATGCTAAATTAATATCGTTTCCTCATTTCATACTGTAAGGATGTTACAGCTTTTTGAAGTTAGGCCTGCACTTGACATAAACAAGCGAAATTCTTGATTTTCTCAAAAACTGTTGATTTTTGGCATAGCAATTCTTAGTAACAGTTCACCTATAATTAAACGTAGAATCCAAAAATATCGTAATATACAGGGTGTTCCATTTAAAATAAGAAAGTTAGTACCTATTTCCGGTATAACCGGAAGCGCGCCATTGATGAAAATATTTTACGTCGATTCAAAATTACTTGAAACCCCTGTGTACAAATTTTCATGACGATGCTAAAAACAGTTCTCCAGATACGGCTAGGTAACTGACGCTCGTCGAGGGATACCCTGTATATGCCTAAAAATGCACGTAATATGCACAAGATATGAATAATGCCGATAACTTATAATCAATTTCTTTGTAGTAATTGAAAAAGTTTCAATAAAAAAGAACTGCAATTCACATTTTGTAAAAAAATGTTTTTTTCTAGTACTAGCATCTTATACTGTTTATATGGTGTTTTTGAATTAGCTTCTTATGTTTGCTATAAAACACGCCATTCTATGAAAGCACGTCGCCCATGATGACAATGTGTTTTAAGGCTAATACCTAATGTGAATTGACAAGAAAATTCATATCCTGTTAGAATGATTAGTATAGGTATGATTAGTATTAGGTATCAGGCGAGGGGGCAACCACTCACGAAAAAAATGTACCACGGACTAGGACTAGGGCGGACTAAAATGAGACTAAATCGGACTAAAAGCGGACTAAATCGGATTAAAAGCGGACTAAATAGAGGAATAAATTAGGAAATTGACCTCGAAATTGGTTAAATATGCAAGAACATGCACTTTTTTTAAAAATATGCTCCGTGCACTAAAATATGCAAAATATGCAAATTTCAAATTTCGTCAAATGACTCCTTTTAGTAAGGTTCGTGCACATCTCGAAGATTTCTCTTCAAACTTTGTCCGTTTCCAATATGCATTTTGCATAAAATCCGCGCCCTAATAATGTGTAAGACCTCACAGTTTCACAGCAGATATTGTTTCTCTGGGTAAAGTTATAAAGCTTCATAAACGTTTCAACCCCTAAACTCAAATCCCCTATTTCACCACCCGCACATGCTCGAAAGAAAGCAGTGTTTTAATTTTTTGCCACCCAATTCGTTGAAAAATTGCGGCAATTCAGAAGCTCATCTTTTCACCCCCTTATGATTTACAGGGGTGAGTTTATTTCTATGGTGTTACATAACTTCTTGCTATCCCTTTGTTAGATCTTAAGAAAAATCTGTCCATCCGTCTACAGTGTCACTGGAAATTACCACACCAAATTCTGCCTTGATACTCTGAGAAGTTTTTGAGTTCTCGATTTTTTGTGTTTCTGCATGTTAGGGGTTGTAGCGCCCTTAAGGGTGGCTTTTCGCAAAATAAGAATAACATCTTTTTTGAACCATTATAATGGAAAGCTATCGAATGATGTCAATTGCGAGCAATGCTTATTAGGCGAAATGTCGAGTTGCAACCCCTAATTTCCACCCCATGTGCCCGATCTTGCGGAAAAAGCATCCCCCGTAAGATTTCATGGAAATATGTGTGTAGTTTGAGTTTGAAAACGAAAATCACAGTCAACTTTTGAAACCTACGGGTGACACGAGGTAGAGCAATTCTCATCCATTTTGGATTCCAACGTAAGAATTTCTGGGTTATGTTCGAAAAACAAGAAAGCACATTTGAGATCATTAAAAGTCGTTACTGCAGTCCCAGACTTCTAAACGTCCAAAACTTCCCAACTCAGATAAGACGTTTCAACTTCCTATCTCTCAACTTTCTCGAGCCATTTAATATTAACGGCGCCGATTGTCCTGGAATAATTTTTAATGCCCCTCGTTGAATATAAAATATTTCCACAAACTTGTTAACAAGATTTTCCCGTGCATGCATCAAAGCTCCACCGAAGCTTTAACGTCGAGCTCATTACAAAGTTGAGGAATGCCGAAGTCATTCAATTACCACCACACACATCACAAACCGTTCAGAGTTACCCAAAACTTTTGAGAAACGAGCGATTATCGACGTAGACGGCAACACGAGCGATGAATAATTTACAACATGGAAGAAGTTTTCTTTCGTAACAGGTGAAGCATGCACCGGATATTCCGCTCGGCCGGAATTCTTTCAATTACCCAGAAAGGATTAACGAAGATAAACAGAGACCGATAGTTGTCGAATTGGTGATTCCAAGGCGGCGTTTCTTGGGGATTGCAGATAATCCGGACTCGTCTCGATATTGTAAATCGTTTAAGGATCGGTTTATCGGTCAACTGTTGCTGGTACATGCGTGCAAGAGATTTATTTCGCTCCCTGGAGGGCGATCCTGGAATCGACTTAATTAGTTAGCCGTGTTGAAAATGGTAGATGCGCCGGGATAGTGCAAGCAACAAAATTATTACGATGTTAAAATTTTCGTTTTCATACATAATATACAGGGTGATTCTGGTATGCAGTCATTAATTTTCAGGGGTGATTCTACGTTGAAAAATATGAAGAAAATTTCCTATAAACAAGTGCCCGAAAATCGCTCCTAAGGGTGCTACGGCCACCTGCAGGGGGCGTCTAAAATTCGATTTTTATTTAGTCAATCATTAAGTTTTTACATACTATCTGACATTATTAAGCATCACCAGAATACTTTGGTCACTAATTTTTAGAATCGTTCAGTTTTGTAATTTAATAAAAATAAATTGTCCCTTCTTGATCAGCCCAGTCAATGCAGATAAATTTTTAATTCCACTTTTCTCAAAAACGGCTAGTCTTACGGAGTAATAATAAGAGAAGCTTTTTTATGTAGTTTTAGTCAGTCTGGTGAGGAAATGTCAAAAAATGGCTGATCAAAAAAATTGGGTGAAAAAATCCACAGGCTTCTATAATATTTCGAACGTCCCTGGTAAAATCCGCCTTTTGCTGATAACATAATCTGATGGAGCTTATTGATATCATACAGTGTGCAAAAATTCATTGCTTTAGCCCAAACGGTTCCTGATTTATTCAATAATAACCGAAGTTTGTACATGTTTATAAGAACTTCTCTTCATATTTTTCGATGTAGAATCACCCCTGATAATTAATGACTGCATACCTGAATCATCCTGTACCTACAGGGTGGTGAATTTTTTGTTGCCCACCATTGATGGGAACTCGGAAACCATAAGACATGGAGAGCAGCTTGAATTAGAAAAAAATGCAGCAGAGAAGCGGCTGGAACCTCCCCATCGCGTGGATCTTTGTATTCTGTGTAGACAGTAGTCAATTCAACAAAAAAATCTTTATGCTTATCGTCTGTGACTAATTTCGCAATTTTCTGACAAATACCGACATCACCCATCACATTTGACAATATGTTCCTTTTAAGGTTAACAGTTTGCCACCCTTTTGACAATAACTGATACTTTATGTCATCCACTGTCAGCATGCTCCCTTTTAATGAAAAATATTTTTTTCTCTTTTCCACTGAAATGGCAGAAACTGTGAATACATTTTTAGAACGAGAATTTGATCGTCTTTCTAATGGCGACATAAAAAGGGAGACCTTTGTATTTAAAATTTAAAGTTGATATGCCTAAATGGCACTTCCCGTGGACCAATTGCTTCCAAAAGCCTTTCAGGTCTTCAACGGGTCACCCAATCTCCATGTACCAAATTTCAGCCAAATCGATTCGCTAATTTGGGCTATAATGTATTTTTAGTGTTATTATGAAATTTCGATTTTTTGACCCAAAGAGCACTAAATGCGAACTAATTTTGTCTTACTTAAAACCAGAATTTGAAGACCTTTTCTGATGGTGAGAATAAATCTTTCAAAAACTTGTTTTGGATGGTTAAATGAGTGAATAATTTTAAAGTTACAAATTGGTGTGCCAAAACGGCAGTTTCCGTGGGCCGATTGAATGCAAAATTTGTTCAGCTCTTCGACGTGTAATACAATCCCCGTGTGCAAAATTTGAGCCAAATCGGTTCAGGGACTTGGGCTGTACCGCGATTTTATAGTCGGATAAAAATCTTTTTTTTTTAATTTTTGATCAAAAGGGCACTAAGAATGAATACATTTTTAGAAGCAGAATTTGAAGGCCTTTTCTATCGTGAGGTGAAAAATGGGGGTTTGCATTTGAAATTTAAAAGTTGATGTGCCAAAATGGCATTTCTAGTTGAACGATTGGCTCCAAAAGCTTTTCAGATCTAAGTTGGGTTATCACATGCACACGTACCAAATTTCAGCCAAATCGGTCTAGTAGTTTTGGCTGTGGCGTGTTTACAAACGTACGTACGCACGTACGTACGCACGTACGTACGTACGCACATACACACAGACACATTTTAAAAACCACTTTTTTGGGCTCCTGAGACCCCAAAACGTATAGATCCGGTCTTATCTCGAATTCGAAAATTTTAGTGATTGCAGTAACCTCCCTTTTTTTTTAAATGGTGAAGTGGAGTGGGGAGGTTAAAAGTTTTTTCTGTAAAGAATTCTCCTTTATCTTGATTCGTTCCTGAGTTATTCATAGCTTTCTAACGATTGGTGGTAGGTAATTAAAAGAAACTTGGAACTTTTATATTTATGACAGCGCTGTCAACTCAACAGCATTGACAGAAACTTTCTAGGCCTTCTAGATTTTGAGCAACGACAGTCAACTTTTCTTTTTATATTAGGGTTCAACACCATTAAATGCACAAATAATTAGCTTTTCAAAAATGTAGCCAACATGAACTTTTTTGACAGATCGTCAAATTGCTATGAATAGTTTGTAAAATCAGCCTAACAGAAAAACAATGAAAACAATTGAATCCAACGGTAATAAAATACGCCTCAAACTTTTACATATTTTTTCAAAGTCCATATTGATTACATTTTTGAAAAGCTAATTTTTTTGAGCATCCGGTGTTGTTAAAATCCAATATGGCGAATATAAAAAAAAGAAAAGTTTACCGCCGTTGCTCAAAATCTGGATGGCCTAGAATATGTCTGTTAATGCCATTGAATTGACAGTGTCAAAGATATAAAAGTTGTAAGTATAAAAGATAAAAGATATAAAAGTTGCAAGTTTTATTCGAATACCTCCAATCATTAGAAAGATGTAAATTTTTCTTTAAAGTCGCTATTTTGAGTTGTTTCGCGATAACTGAGGTACCTTAAAAAAACAACTTTTCTTTAATTTAGCCTACTCTCCATCCCTTATGGTTTCCGAGTTCCTAGAGGTGAGCAACGAAAAATTCACCTCCCTGTATGAAACACTAGAAAAGTATATAAATGGCGAGGTGTTGCACCCGGTATACTACAGGACTGAACCTGAACAGAATGGAATTTATTAACCTCATTTTTAGTATGTAGTGTTCATAAATATTATTGATAAGAGGTAATGGTTTCAAAATTACCCAAGGGAATAAAGTGATTTGTTTTTAATATGAATGTTGATTATTCTTACCGGCACCTGCAGTGAGTAACGTATTAAAGGTTTCCCTAGGGAGTTAAGTGAGTTGACCTTCTCGATGTGTAATAAACAGATGCCATAGAAATTATGTGCATTAAACATCCGATAACAAGATATCAAATCTGATGTTGGCGTGAATAAAGTATTGTACTTATGCTATTACTACTGTATGCTGTAAAGTTGATTAATCCTTCAGCCAATTAATTCCCTCGCTCAGCTCGCTCCTGAGTAAACCTCAGCTTCGGGATTAAAATTGTACATTACTCCCTTAATGCATAAATAACTAAGCATTAATCCCTGTGCAGAGGGATTAAACATTTTTATTCCCTCCGCCTAGTGTGACTAAACAACTCAATGATTCTGGTAGTGGGGGATTAAAATAACATTAATAAGAACCAGGTGTTAAAATCAAACGAAGGATCGATAATGGTAGTCCAGGCAAATAGGAAAAATAGAAGAACTAAATCATGTAGTTCCAAAGGTTTGAGGAATATGTAGGGGTAGATCCCCTGAACAACGTAAAATAAAGTCCCATCGATTTTCGGCTCCGCGGGGGTGGGGGGAGGTCTAAAGTTCCCTTTTTTCAGTTCTTCGCTGATAACTCGAAAACGGTGCGTCGCACAAGAAATTTATGCGAGAACAAAATGAAAGAGTATTAAATTCCTTACAAAAGGGTCCTGAATTCAAATTTTTGCCGTTGTGCTACTAGCTGTGGTGGCAGATGTGGATGCCGGAAGACAGGTATCCACTGCTCATCTTTTTGTGGATGCCATGGAGCCTGATGTATGAACAGCGCACTGATACGAGAGGAAGACGTGGAAGAACATGAAGATTTTGAAGATATGACTGAACTCTGAAGATATTTTGAAAATAAACTGCTTACTTAATATTTTCTTACTTTTTTTGTAAATACATTTTTTTGAAGAAAATGAATTTTTCCTATATTGACTATATGCCTATATGCTCTACAACTTTCTTTCCGATGATGTTTCTGTTAAACAAAAGAGTGAACAGCTACAAGAGCAAGTTTGACGAAAAACGTGAGGCGAAACAGCTGTCTTCAAAAATTATCCATTTTTGCTAGCGGATATCTCGGAAACTAAAGCAGATAGGAACAAACTTATGTACACTCTTTTGTAGGGAATTTAATACTCTTTCATTTTGTTCTCGCATAGATTTCCTGTGCGACTCACCGTTTTCGGGTTATGAGCGAAGAACTGAAAAAAGGGACCTTTAAGCTCCCCGCGGAGCCGAAAATCGATAGGACTTTATTTTACGTTGTTTACGGGAATCTACCCCTACACATTCCTCAAACTTTTGGAACTACATGATTTAGTTCCTCTATTTCGAGTTTTTTGGTCTATTTTGCCTGGACTATGGAGTTTATACATATTGTATACTGTAGTGGCCATGGGAGCCAAAATGGCGGAGTAGCAGTTCGTTATAAGATGATGTATTAAAATTAAAAAATGGTGCATTTTGGAATTGACTTAAACAAGCAAAATAAAAATCGGCCCCTTTTCTAGACAGACTGTTATAACAGATCCAAAATGGCCATAACCATACGTTGCTTGACGTCGTGTATCTACAGGAATGGAATGGGATTTTTTCTTAAAACAATATAATGGCCTTGGGATCCAAAATGGCCATGATGTGGTTATTAAAATAAGCACAACAAATTAAAAATTTTAGTGATTGCAGTAACCTCCCATTTTTTTAAATTGTGATGGGGTTGGGGAGGTTAAAATCCAAGTTGTCATGAAATAGACTGAAAATGACCTCCAAAATGGGCAGCAGACAATTTCTTTAGAAGCTGTTCTTGAAATTAGGCAATTCAAGTTCTGATGGATTGGGCTCCAAAATGGCTGATGTTGTGAACTTTATGCAACCAATTGGGATGGAAATAAGAAAACAAAAAATGCGCTATATGCAGTCACATTTATACATCTTGCTTTGTCATATATGCATACAATTATTGACAATAATAGTCCAGCGTTTGATTTGATATCGCTCTATGCAACAGGACTCCTTACCGCTGAAGAAATCCTCACCAGATCCATATCGGCAGGCGGACAATTTCTGCGAGGTCATAACGATCTCTTCAATGTTATCTATCACTTAAATTGCTGCCACTTCTTACTTTTATCTTCTTCCAGGCAGCTAACCCACTTCTACTTGTTGCAAAACCATCGATATATCAGTAGTAGTCACAGTAGTTGAAACCCAATTCTCTTGTAATCTTAACCTATCCGGACAAATCATATTTTCAGGGAGAATAAACAGCATAGGAGAAGATATTCCCTATACACGTTTATAATATGTCACTTTCCTGAAATCGCAGGCATGACTTTCTGCATTACGCCCTCTTGAACTAATTATCCTCCTCATCAAGTTCTTCTCAAGTTTCCGCTATACCTGCTATCTATTTAACGCGCCAATCGAATTCAGACTGCTCACCTTTGCCCTTACGTTCGAATCTCGGAAACCCTTCGTATTTTATTTGTTCAGTTCCAGCACACATCCCATCCAAAATATACACTAAGCATCTCGAGCCTCGACCCTCATCAACCCTCCCCATTCGTCCATCCAGTCAATACTCCACCAACCCTCCTCCAGTTAATACGGGAGACAATTAATTCCCAGCAATTAGCATAAAGGCGACGACGGAAAAAACTCTCATTAAGACCTCGCTCCTAGAGGATGCCAATAAATCCTCCGCGCTTCCTAATCATTAATCAAATCACGCTGATGGTAAAAACCGCTTCGATTCTAATTTCCTCCTTGACGGATGGCGGCTCTAATTCCGGACTGCAGAATCTGGAATATGTAGCGATGGTAAACACGCCGATCTTGAGCAAATTTAATTAGCGAACTGATTTGTGGGCACAGCTACGAAGACATACGGTAGTATGTAATTTTGGCGCGGAGCCAACTGGGGGAGTAACAAGTTGGTCGAGAACAAAGCCTGACCTAGTCGCAAAGCCGATTATACAGGGAAGATGATGATGTTAGGTGGGGCGATTGCGGACGCTTTGTTGTTTCAGAGTAGGTATGTCAAAATATTGTGTTCTCTCGTTTCTTAAAATTTGCTATCTAACTAAGCTAGCATGATGAACCGAATTTATAGACACCTCATCGTCGCTAGCCTAAATATCCCTACCCCCCAGCTCTCGATAGATTGAACTCCGCTCCACTCTTAATCGATCCCCGACTTACAAACTTTCTCCAAATTTCATTATCCACCAGCTGACCCCGAAAGATCGTTCCCTTTGTCTCCCGGAAAGCCCTGCATTGTTCCCCCATGTCGGGATAAAGCCCCCAAAAAACCGTCCGAAACGCTGCAAAGCTCTGCATTTGTTCGAATGGGTTTTTGCCTCCGCGATTATTATGTCTTCAATTATCTACGAGAATCGATCCCGCCCAACGCTAATCATTAATCACTTCTTGTTTCGCTGTCGGGGCAATTTCGTACTTAATTGTTCGTTTAGTCGTACGGTCCCCGAAGTTTTTTATGGGGTGGCTCTCCCGCGTGCTCTATTTCATTATTCCGCTACTTTACGAGCCTGGCTATGCGCCAGTGGCCCTTTGAAAAATCGGCTGGGAGAGGGTCGATGCTTAACAGATCGGCGGAATCAGGGTCAAGGGTAATATTTGGTTTGGAGATTCTATTCTGGTCCTTCGAGCCAAGCTGTCCAACTACAGTTTAAATATGATAATCTTGAAAACTCTAGTAACTACAAAAATCTAGTATGCAAGGTCCTGGCAAACACCGATAAAGAATGCAAAAAATCAAAAAGAGAAACGAGTTACGAAAAGAGAAGAATACATAAAGGCAAAAGAAAAATACAAGAACAAATCCTTGGAAAGGAAGAAACGAATGAAAAAAATAAGGAATCTCAGAACAGAGAAGGAAGCGTGGAAATATATAAAGCTAGAGAGAAAAAAGGGAAAGAATTTACCGAACGATAGAAATGGGAATGGAGAAGGCACTTTATAGAGCTACTAGAGGGAGAAGAGGGGTGGGAGGATGAAGGGAACGAAAAAAGGGAGGAGCTACAAATGGAAAGCAAGAAAATAACAGATGAGGAAGTGAAGATACAGATAGAAAAACTGAAAATAGGGAAAGCACCAGGAAGGGATGGGATAAGAAATGAAGCGTGGATGTACAGTACGGAAGAGGTGATAGACGTGCTGGTAGAGATTTTGAATGGAGTATGGAGGGGCGAGGGGTTCCCCGAAAATGGAGGGAAGGGGTGATCTGCCCTTTATATACAAAAAGGGCGATGAAAAAGAGGCTAAAAATTACCGGGAGATAACCCTTCTAAACACGGGATCTAAATTGTATGCGATGGTAATGAAGATACGATGGAATGAAGAATTAGAGAAAAAGATACTGCCAGACAGCCAAGCAGGGTTCAGAGAGGGGAGAGGCACAGTGGACGACGTGTACATATTAAACCATTTAGCCGAAAAAGAAATGCAACGGAAGATTGTGGGAGGACATGAGAGAAATAGGGTTGAAGGAGGGTCTGGTCAGAAGGATAGAAGAAATATATAAGGAAACAAAGAATGTAGTCAGAATAAATGGACAAGAGAGTGAAACAAGGATGCCCGCTGAGCCCAACCCAGTACACAAGTTATATAAGCGATATTGATGAGATGTTTAGAAAAGCGCAAGCAGGGGGAGTTGTGGTTGGCAAAGAGAAAGTGTGGTGTTTGGCGTATGCGGATGATTTGATGATAGTAGCGAACCAGAAGAGGGGAATGCGAGAAATGATGAGAAATGCAGAAAAGTATATGAAGAGAAAAAGGTTGGAGGTAAATGCAGAAAAACTAAGATGATGGTATTTAGGAAAGGACGAGGAAGGGCAAAAGAAAGAGTGTGGAAGTGGAATGAAAGGAGAATAGAGCAAGAAAGGGAATTCAAGTATCTAGGTTATGTATTTAATGAGAGGAACACATGGAGAGCGCATGTAAGAGAATTGGTCAAGAAAGCAAATAAGGTTGTAAGAATGATTTGGGGAATAGGGGAGAGGAAGTTTGAAAATGAGTTTAAAAGAAGGGGAAAAAGAGCAGTGAAATATGAAGACAGAATAGGGGAAAAAAGAGATTGTAAGATATTACAAGAATGCTGGAAAGAGAAAATGAGCGAGAAAGAAACAGGGAAGGAGAGACCAAGATATTACGAAAGGAACGGAAGATAAAGCAAGGCGCAGGGAACAGGGTAGATGGATGAATGGAGCGATGTGGGAAAGAGACAAGGATAGGTATAGATGTACAGGAAAGAAGAACAAGGATCAGAGAATCAAGATATAATGCAAAATATGAGTGCATAATAAGTGAGGGGTTGCCAAGTTACTTGGAGAGAGATAATATGAAAGAAATGAGAATGATAGCGAGATTCAGATACGGAAATGAGGAGAGAGAAAATAAGTTCTGGTTGAAGGAGGAAGAGAGGAGATGCAGGCTGTGTGAAGAAGCGAGACAATAGAGCATCTGCTAAGAGAGTGTGAGGGAATGAGAGAGGAGCAACGACAGAGAAAGAGTATATTGAATGAAAGAGGATAGGGAATAAAATTGATGAAGGAAGTAGAAAGGGCGAGAAGTAGCAGAGGGGGGGAAGAGAAGCCAGAAACAGAAGATAGAAGGAAGAGAAAGAATTCAGTTAAATGAGCTAATGATGTGTTTATTTATATTTATTGTACATAATTTAGCGATGTAGGGACCATAACAAGCCATAAAGGCAGTAATAAAATTTTTCTATCCAGTAATTACAAAAATCTAGCATGCAAGGTCCTGGCAAACACCGAAACCATGGAGTACATAATTTTAATAATCTGGAAGAAAAACGCCAATGACAGAACCCCTCAGATTTTACATACGGCTACTCCCAGATTATAGTTCACGGCAATCATTCCTGAAAACTTAAACTCCGCAGCCCTAGTGCAATTGATGAGAAATATGAGAAAAATCGTCTGATTCTCGTGGTTCCAAGTGTACCATTTCAACTGATTTAGGATGTCCAAAAGATCGTCGCTTTGGTTTTCTACCCTTTGCCCTGAGAATATCGTTCCCGCCAAAGCCATGGCAATAACTACGCCTAAACTGAGGACCCTCCACAATCTGCTAAGCAAATCGCCTTGATACTGCAACAAACCAATAGTTTATTCTCTAAGAATAGAATTTTACCCCAAAAATGAAGAAAATGACGCTGATGGCTACCAAGACTCCGATTATTAGAAAAAGCACCATGAAGTCTTGCAACTGGTCCAACGCCCGCAGCATGAAACTAAAATCCACGAGGTTCCTTAGGGAGCCTTTTCGAAACTTACCGTTTAAGATAATCGTGCCTTCTTATTACCAAGCAAATTCTGAATTTGATTTCCTTCTGGTATTCTAGATCAACTAGCAAAATCCTCATAGAAACATCTTTGTAGTCTTCAGCAATCCTCCTGAGATACTCGAGGGCTAACCGAGATTGTAACATACCAAAGTTACAACCGTAAATCATTTGACCCATGGGGGCTACCATCACCAACGTCGCCGGCACAAACATAAACCTACAGGTCCAGTTCAAGAATTTTGAATAATTCGGAAACCAGTCCTCCATCAAGCGGTAGGCAAAAAATATTTCTTCGTCTTCATCCAATGGAATTATGTAGATGATGCAAGTCAGCAAAGCCAAGCCATAGAGGATTATGACAAACCCAGAGACGATCTTGACCTCCTTGTTCAATTCCCTTTCCAACGTTTTTCCACAGGAATCGAGCTTCCACATATCAACTCGAGTTAGATTTCTTACGACAAGACCCTTACTGAGAGCATAAATGGCGGCTAAAATCATGTAGAAATTTATCAAATAAGCAGATCCGTAGTTCAGGAAATCAGTAGAGGTGAAAATGAAGAGGACGTAGTAACTTTCGACGATGTTGACGAAAAACAGCTGCACCAGGAGGAGGGCTAGAAGAATCTTCGTGAAGGTAAACTCGAATATATCACAGCACAGGAATCTGATGAATTTTAAAGGGTCCTCTGAAAGCTAAGTCGTTTTTTAGGAAATTTTATGTGAATTACCTTGGACGAGGTTGAAGTGGTGATAGTCCATGGTCTTAAACGAGAATGAAGGTTAGAACTATCGTTTGGGGAATAATCGTTCGTTATAATAACGAGCGGTGATTAAAAGTTACTCTGGAAGTCGATTTGGATACAGGAGAGGATACATTATTAATTTAGATTGTTCGTTGTGTTTAAAAGACAATCTAGGAAATAAAAATCTTATGTTATTCTCGTGAAGCAATGCCGCAGAATGGCAAATTTTTGACATTTTTAAATCCACATAAAATTTGAATTTCTGAAAAAAATATTCCTATATCATACGAGAAGGAGTGGTCCCATGTAGCTGTGGGGGCGCACTATTTGAATCAAGTAATACATCACAAGTAAATTTTGGGATAATAAAGTAAATTCCACACCCTCCATTTTCAATCCAAGGGCACCTCCTCCTTCGTCCATATTTTGACTTTTATCAAGTAGTGGTCGCTTCCAATTTCTTCTTTTTTTCTCGTGTGTGCTTCCCATGTTGTCACTTTTCGCTATACCATTTAACCAAGAAATAATCAAATACCTAATCACCTTCTCTCTTCTAAGTTTTCTCTTCTGCATTCATGAGAATCCTTATGTTCGAATTTCGTGCTACAGTTGGCTATAATTAAATCAATCTAAAGCATTTATATCTTTGTTCCCTGCTTTGCTCATTATTCTTTTCCAATTTTTCATGTCATTTTGTTCTTCTTTTCTTGCTCTTGCGTTCACTTTCTATCTATATTCGGTGGAAAAATCACCATCACTAGAAACACCCCACTACACCGAAAAACTTTTTCACACAGCTAACGCGTTTCGAGCACAATGTGTTCAGTCTCAAAGCTTCGAGTGATTGTATATGTTACCGCAAAAACCAGAAATCAGTTAAAACCCGTTTTACTAGTTAAAACTGGAATTTACTAACGTGTGTGAAAACTAGTTCTGCCTAGTCAAAACGCGAAATAACCGAGCCTCATAGTAACAACACTCGTAAAGCCCCGAATATAGTTTCTATTTAAAGCCGGAATTCGGCTTTTAACTGATGATTTCAGTGGAATCTAATTTTAACAAATAAGCCGTTGGTTATAACGGGTTTTAACTGTTTCTTCTTGTTAAAACCCAAAATGAATCTCTTCTTACAAGAAAAGGATGAGAGGGAAAACAGATAATATATGTATATTGTGCTTTATTTGTAATCCAATCCAATGTTTCGTTCATTTCTTGTTTCTGCTTGTTATTAATAAAAATACTACTTTTATGTTTCTTGTTCTCCACATTTTCTTATTTGGGCTTCCATCTATTAGGTATCTGATTTCCCTCTCAACCTTTCGTTGTAAGAAGACATTCATTTTGCGTTTTTACAGGAAGAAACAGTTAAAACCCGTTGTAGAACCAAAGGCACGTTTGCTAAAACTAGGTTTCACTGAAATCATCAATTAAAACCACAATTACGGCGTTAAATAGAAACTATTTGGGTTTTTACTATGAGGCTCGGTTGTTTGGCGTTATGGCTAGGCAGAACTATCGGGTGTCCCAAAAAAACCGGACAAAATATTCTTTGAAATTAGTCAGCCATTTCTTAACCGATTTGGATAGACTTGGTCTTAAATTAAAGCTAAAGAATCAGGCTTTCGAACTTTGTAAGAAACGTCGACAGATGGCGCTGCTGTAGTAGCCTTATTGATACTTGTCTTTAAGGCTTATTTTGGGTGCGTGGGGCTTGGTCAGGCAACAACCAATGGTTATGAGGCTTTCTTTTTTCTTCAAAAACCTTTTTTCAGAAGCCCATTTGGCGTAAGCATTAATTTTCTGTGATTTTTCTAAAAAAAGTGTTTCTGCGTATTTTCATGCTTCCATAACCATGACTAAAGTAACATTGATGCACATAGGGCTTAATTTTCAATGATAACTGTTCAGTTGCCCCCCACTGGCATCTGCGCCACTATTTTCACCATATTCGTTCATTTATAACTGAAAATTAAGATTTATTTGCATTACTGTTCTTTGGTCATGGCCATTAATGCGTGAAAATACCCAAAAACACATTTTCTTTTTAAATTACAGAAAATTAATGCTTAAGCCAAATCGACTTCTGAAAAAGGATTTTTGAACAAGAAAGAAAAATCTTCAAGGCTATTCGAGTGTCATACCGATTGGTCGTTGACTGACCAATCCCCATGCAGCTAAAATAAACCTTTAAAACAAGTATCAGTAGGACTACTACGGCAGCGCCATCTACCGTAGTTTCTCATACAGTCGAAAGCCTGATTCTTTGGCTTTAATTTAAGACCACGTTCATCCAAATCGGTTAAGAAATGGCAGACTTATTCCCAAAAATATTTTGTCCGGTTTTTTTTTGGGACACCCGATATTTAGGATTTTACTATGAGGCTCGGTTGTTTGGCGTTATGACTAGGCAGAACTCGTTTACACAAAGGCCGTTAGTAAATTCCAGTTTTAACTGATTCCTGGTTTTAACGGTAACATAACGGGTGTCCCAAAAAAAACGATTTATTTATGGCTATAACTTTATTATTATTGGACCGATTTTGTGAAATTTTGTACCGGACTTAGTTAAAAAATGAGGCTTTGAGAGTAGACCATCAATTTCCTTTCCAGATGGCGCCACCAACAAATTTTTTGTTGGTATTTATTTTGAGGCCATTTTTTGATTGGCTGGAGTTGAAGCGATCAAAATAAAAATACTGTAAGGTTAAAGCTGATGCTTTCCTCTTCCACAGCAGCTTTACAAAATTTTATTCTGAACGTTCTTGATTAATTTACAACTTTTTTTGTGATGCTCCAAAAAAATAGATCTTCAAGATGCATTTTTTATTTCTTTGTCGATCGAACAAAATCTTCAGGATCGTTAGTAATACTATAAATCTTTCACAAAATAATAATAATAATTTACAAGGTACGAAGTGTTAAAATTTTTCAAGACTGGTAGTAACAAAAAATAGACTTTAAAAAATTCGGGTTTAACAGTACCGCAAAAAAAATTCTAAAAATGTAAAGAACGTCCAGAATAAGATTTTATTCTTTTAGAAGAGAGAAGCATTAGCTTTCATCCTACACTAATTTAATTATGATCGGTAAGCAAATGATTGAACTCCAGTCAATCAAAAAATGGAGTTGTAAAAAACTGCCAAAAAAAATTTATTAGTGGCGCCATCTGGAAAATTATTGTCGATTCTAAAAGCCTCATCCTCTGGCTACGTCCTGTTCAAAATTCGGGAAAATCGGTAAAATAATAATAAAGTTATAACCAAAAATAAATCGTTTGGTATTTTTTGGGACACCCTTTATATACGATCTGTATATGTATATGCCCTTGATTTTTCTTCGTTCCTGTTGTCCTATTAACCTTTGTACTCTCCATTCATTTTCTATTGAAGTGACAGAACGTCCAAATTTGAATTTTATGTTGGTATGAGGAAATTTTGCAAGGAATTTTACTAACAGGTGAGTTGATAGAAGCAATTTCAATGCGATACGTCAGAAAACATGGCAAATGTCAAAATTTTGCAATTGCTCTGAATTTGACCAAAATGGCCTTTGTGTGCGTGCAGTTTTGAGTAAAGTGCAAAGAAAAATATTCGCGAAAAGGCCTCAAGTACGTTTATCTGTGACACTGCTTCTAACAATAAAAATAAACCCTAGAAGATTTGGGTTATGCAATGTTTTTGCTTTCCCGCTAAATTTTTATGAAATTGTCAAAAGTACAGGCCCTTACAAATTAGGGTTGTACAGCTCCAGAAAAATTTTAGATCTTCAATAGAAAATGAATGGGGTTTACCTTGCCATCTTCAGTTCACACAATGATTTATTGAATCCCTTTGTTTCTCTAGCAGCCTCACTTGCAGTTTCAATTTTTCCCACATTTATTCTTTTTCATATTTTCTCTCTTCATTCGATATTTGCCTTGTTCTTATTTTTCCAATTCACTTTCTTCTTCCTGTGTCGTATTATTGTTTTAATTCTCTTGAGACTTGCCTACCTCTATTTCTTAAATTCTCCCGCCAATCCGACTGTTGTTCCACATAAGCTTGTTAGCACGCAAATGAGGCTCAAAATGGAGGAAAATTCAAGAATATCTTTCTTACTTTACCCTCTTTTTCCAGGATAATTCAGTGTCAAATTTTGACATAAAACCGGGAGGTACCTAGTAGATGGAAGATGAAAATTACCAGGTTTTTGTAGAAGAAATCACATTTGCCTCAATAGTTTATGTTAATGGGTACACCCCTATAATTTATTTTCTTGATCAGTCTAAACAAAGGGAGCGAAACCTTTCATTTTTGGCGACAATGAATTTCACAAGAACTGTCTTCCCAAATCATATTTTGACAATTGACAAAAAAGCAATAATAATAATAACAAGAAACGTACTATTGCGTTTCCTTCTGTACCCCATTGTCTACTTCCTGAAAGCTATAATCCTCAACGCAATGGTCGCCGAATTTCTTCCTTCCTTCGCCCCAATTAGTCCCTCCTGCAATTACCCTTTATGCCCGAACGTTAATTGCCTCCGGCTTTTATTGTGAGTCCCGCTTTCATAAACTTGCGGTTACTGCCGCCGCCAAGAGCGCCTTTCGAGTTACTGCAGTGTGAAATTATCAAAACTAAGTTGGGCCATAAATCTCCGCCAGTATATGATATATTCCTTCCACAGCGAACACGTTTTTTTGATTTATCGAGTATCTAGAGTGGAGCCCTTGTTTCAGGAGCTGGTGTCTAGCAACACGAACCAGAGGAACTGGCGCGGAATCCTCATCGCCCTCCTCGTCATTATCGTCGTATTGGCTTTGATCGTAACATCCGTCGTGCTGCTGACACCTCCCGACGAGGGGCCCAGAGTCAAGGGGGCCCGCTTTAAACTGCAAGACATACTCGGTCACGACTTCCAGCCGTTAAGGTTTAATGGGACATGGATTTCAGGTCAGTAGCTTGGATCGATGGCTTTGTGGCCGCCGCGAGATTTTATCTCTTGTTTATTCGCCGAATGGATCAATTTTGCAAACAGCGAATGTATCGAACGCGTCCTTATTTAGATACCCTCCTCGCTGAGGGACAGGCCGAACGTTATTCGGAGGAAACGCAAACTGGAGATTTATCTTTCAGAATCAAGCGGACGTCCATCCCTTTGTCCTTTTTTGTGAAAACGTTTTTGTCACGGGAAGATGAGGCGAGTCGAGCCACTATTGTGAATAGATCCCTAAGAAAACTAACGTTTTGTTTCCGTGTATAAAAGCGACCGACTGCCTCAGGCAGTGGCAATTAGTATCCCGCTGGCATTATCCTTTTGTTCGCGGCAGACTAAATAACCCCATCGTAAACAAGGGGTCAATAGATGGACACGTGTCGAAAAAGCCGCCGAAGAAATAAAGTATTTAGGACTCGTTTTGGAGTGTTACTCCATCTATAGCTAGAAAAGAAATCAACACAAAATACAAAACAGTTGCCTGGAAAAAGAAAAATCGTTTGGCAAAAGAAAAATAACAGCTTTTGAGTCACACTGTCAGTTCATGGGCACTCAAACATTGAAGAAAGACGCGAAAATTTGGGGAAATTTGGTGGGTGGCGGAAAAGGTTAAAGTCGCACTAAAGTCAAAAGTAGCTTCTGCGCGCCGACCAGAAGAAAACGGTCATGTTCAGGTGCAACTGTATACGTCTGTCTATGCAATAGCAAAGAAAGAGTAAAACAAATTCTCTTTTACGTGGGTTGAAGAGAGATGAGTATTATGAGACGTGAAGAGAGTTATGCAAACGACAAATTAAAACTGTTGACATCAATGGGTGACATTGTTCATACATTATTACAGAGATTGTTGTCAAAAATTTTGAATTTGCCGTTTCCATAAGAGTCCAGTGTCACATCTGTCTCCAATCCCTTTCATAGTCGAAAATAATATGTCTTGAGCTTTCTTGTCTTCCACTGAAATGGGTTTTTGGCAAGTGTTCTGAATAGTTTCGAATTTCCACTGTTCTTTTATCAATTCATGAAGAATGTCCAGGTCAACTTTCGCTTTTCGATCACAGCAACTAATTCGACTAATTTAACATGCATGGTCTTGGAGTCCAACATTTCCGTGCACAACCCATCCTAGAAGTGTCTTACTTACAGCCGGCCCATTCCAAGGTCCAGTTATAAGTTTTCTACTAACAACAAACGGCCAGTTGTCTTGTCCAATTATAATTTGTGGCTTTGCATTCTTCAAGGGGCAGATTTATGAGTCATATACGGGTAAGTTTTTCGCAATTCAATTGTGTCTACAGTTTGAGCTGGTAATGATAATTTTGTTGTTCTAACATGTCGTAAATGGAAACTAGATTTGTTGTCTTTGGAAGCAACTTTTAAATTCACTATTCTTGAGTCCTTTTTCTCGTGTACGATGTCTTGATTTGTCCATGCATAGCGTCTGGTCAATTAGTGTTATCGTAGATGCGTCGTCAAGAAGAGCATTAGTTTGAATCGTCTTCTCTCCCAGCAAAATGTTTATGGGCAATATTTTGAGCAAAATATTTTTATTTAACATTGCAGCTAGTCTCGGTTTTTGGAACTTCTGTCTTACTAATCGCCTGTTCGGAAGACTGATCTTCTTCATGTAATAATTCTTGATGAGGCTTCTTACAGTTGTTAACGCCACTAGACTTTCTTTTCAGGCACCGCTTTAAATTGTGGAAATGCAGCAAACATGAAAAACAGATTTTATTTTCTGTTACAAGGGCCCATCTTTCATCCAGAGAAAGAGATTTAAATTTTGAACAAAGGCTAAGATGAAGTGCTTCATTGTTGCAACAGCAACACACCCTTTTGTTCTATTCTTTATCCTTATATGTCGTCGTTGTCAACGTTACTTCCTTTTTATTGTTATGTCTGAATTTTGACCTGTCTCCATTGTTAAAACTGTCAAAGTTGGATTGATGAATTTGATTTGTGTCATGACGTTCGTCCTTTTGTCTAACCAATTTGAAAACTCGACTAATTCGAACTTAGGCTTAACCTTCTGATTTGTGTCATGCCGTTCGCCTTTTTGTCTAACCTATTTGAAACCTCGACTAATTTGAACTTATTGATGTAATTGGAAAGTGGTTTTTAGAGAAGACCCATTATTATGTTAAAATTTCGGAATTAAACCCTTTCTTCTCTACTTAAAAAACGAATTTTTACGAGAAGAGTTTTATTCCGACATTTTAACATAATTTTAATTTTGAACTTAGGGTTAACCTTCAATTTGGAGAGGTGATTGATCCACGAGATTTTATAAGAGTTCGACAATTTACTTAATCTAAGGGCTGAATCACTGCTACAAAGTTTTTGACTTCGTCCGAAAAGGCAGTGAAGTTTTCTAGTTTGTCTTATTTGACGGCTGCGAATTTCTTAATCTTGTCTAGTAGAAGAAGAATAATTTGTTCAGGTCTACCGAAACGACTTTGTAATAGTTTCAAAACTTCTACATTTTGTGGCATAATTAACAAGGATTCTACAACTCTCCTTGCTTCGCCCTTTAAGCACTTTGAAGCATAGTTTGATTTTCTTCATTTGTGAAGCCACAGACTGCGTTTGAGTTACGATATGTGAAAATGAAATTCGGCCAATCAATAGGATTACCGTCAAATAATGGTAAATCTCGGGGTATAGACTGTCTGATCAAAATCTTGGAGATATCAGGAAGTGTCTGAAAATTCAATTGACCTGACCTGAGATTCCATGGGTTGCACCCGCTTCTATCCATTGCTCCAAATTAGTTATCGATTTCATCGACTCAAGCTCATGAAGTGATAGATTTTCGTCAATTTCTTCCATCTCCTCAATTCTTAATTCCAGTTGGCAGTCCAAGATCTCCTGTTGTTTCTTCAGCAACTCCTGGCCCTGTTAAATTTTCTATATTTTGTGTTCGATTTGAGCTTTCTTAATTCTTGACTCCACTGACTTTGCTGCTGTCTCCATTTCTTGATTTTGTATTTGAAGCACACTTCGGATGCGGTGGTAAAATCGAATCCGTAGGTTTTCCATTGTCGGTAATTGTTGGAATGTCAACACCTTTGGCCAATTTATTTCCTCCCACAGACTGAGCCTTTCTGAGCGTGTTCTTCGCAACAAGTCTTGCACTGCGTCGCAGATAGGGTTTGGATGCATCATTTTCCATTTTATGACTGATTTCAATAGGGCTGGTTTAAGTTCTATCGAAGGACCATGTAATCTGGTTTCGTACTTATACTAATTAATAATAAGTCCGGTACGAACGACGAAAAGATCTCAATTTAATTTGATTTCTTTTCGACAAAAATTTATTGACAACTCCATTTCTTAACAATTAACATTAACTAATGAGATTCTAATTCTGTTTCGCAACAACGAGTTTTGAGGAACTTCTTTGACGTTGATTAGTTTTTTTGCACAAATATGAAGAATTTCTGAGGGCATACCTGTTGTCGAATGGGAGTTTGGATCTAAGGATCGTGTTTAGCCACTTTGCTATGAATGAGACAGGAGAATTGATGAAAGAATCCACGGGTCTAATCGAGCAATCTTGTTTGTGGATTTTAGGAAAGCCATAAAGCAGGGGTTCATTGGGAGAAGAAAGAACTTTGAAGTGTTATCTTAGGGTTTCGGACGTGTCGTTGAGTTTATTTTTAACTCGGACTAGGAACTTATTCGTGGGGTTAGTTTTGAGTTTGGAAAAGTCGCCAGGATTAATGAAATTATTGACTTCGTCAATGTGGGCGCTTCTTTCTAAAATGACTGCACAATTGCCTTTGCACAAAAGACTTTGAACATACCCTGTGTAATGAAACATCAGTTCCTCTTTGAAAATGGACCAAGCTTTCAATAAAGTTAATAATTTATTATTAACATGATTTTGAAGAACGAGTAAAGTAAATGTCCAGGAAATGCCTTTTTACTTGTGAGTAGCTTAGACTACCTGCCGTAGGAGATTATTTTACTAAGAAGCAATCGTCTCTGGTCTTAATGCGGCCCTGTGTCTTACCGGAATGCAAGGGATTGTAAATAAAATTAGTGGGAACCAGCTGTGAAGTTACCAATCCCAAGTCAGGTCAACTTAGAATATTTTGGCAGCTGCTATTCTGATCCTTGCACTTGTAAAGTTTTGGCGCAACCTCTGCAGGTTCCATAAATCTCGAACCTAAAGACAATCCAACCCGAGTTTATAGTCTATTTATCTACGACCCCGTAACCCGATCGTTCCCGTAAATACAGCTCTTCCGACTCGAAAGGCTCGTGACCGCACTTTAAAAGACACGACGATATTTCACGAGACGCCTTTTTTGCGGTCTGCCGACTCCAGAACACATCCTTTCCCTCTTATTAGACGCTCGGAACACGACAAAAATGGTCTGTTAAAAACGGCCATGCTTTACGACCAAAACTTATCAAATCGTGCTCCAGTTAATCCGGATCTCGTTAGGACAACTTGATTTCTGTAAACAATTCAAGCTCCACTAAATGGCGGGCTGGCGAACTAAAAGTTATTCGTAATTGAAGGAGCGAGGGCCGCCGTATCAAACGCCGACGGTGTTTGCACAACCTCCAAATCTACAGAAATAATATTTTCGCGAGAACTTCAATCGTGGAATCTCCGAGTCGGCAATGGGGAAATTGAATTTTTCGATTGCAATAACAAAGACGTAAATCTTGGAGCCGAATGCTAATAACTGCATTCGCTCGCGTGCTCCAGAAGAATTCGATCCGATAAGCCTTCCCAGGACAATGGTTGGAACAGTCACAATATTGTCGATCAATATTTGCGATGCATTGTTGAATTATTTGTAATTTCCAACAATAGGGGGAACAAACAGTAGCGACTGTTCGAGGGCCTTATCGTGGAAAAACAATTTTTACAGAAGGGAAGTAAAAATGTATTTTTTACTGCTTTAATAAAACGTGACGGTGTATCATCGACTCCCTTTGTTTCAATAAGATTTGTCTTGGAGGATTTATCCGCAACGCTTTTTCTTTTCACTTTTTCCCCTTCCCGCTGTCTCTGAACAGAACAAAACCAGAACAAAATATAATAAGGGCTGTGTCCAGTTCTCCCATACGAGACGGACTGTTCTTCCACACAGCCCTTGCCAAAACATAAATAACTAACTATAGCAAGACAGGAGAACACGTTTGGCAAAGTGCATTATCACATTGTCGGTTAGCAAACTTAGTAAACATCGATTAGAAAAGAAGATCTTGTTATCTATTTGCTCTAACTCAACAATATGGAACAACGGGAGGGATTCTAAATCCAGATTGAATGACTTTTGTAATCACGGAATGAAAATTGCTTCTTGACCTCACTAGGAATAAAATTCAATGTGACATACACCAAATCATGATCAGTAATCTGATGCATTACACTTGGCAGGTGTTACTTAAAATTATGAGGTCAATTAAGGAGGGGGTAGTTTGAGTGGTTCTTGTGGGCAGCTCGACAACCTGACTGAGATTATAAGAAGGCATAAAGTTATTGAGCAATAATGTCGATGAAGCATCACTCTGCATCATATCTATATTAAAATCACATAGGCAACATATGTAATCCCAAGAGGGAAACACATCAGTGAGAGAGTTTTCAAAACTGCTTAGAAAATGGTTAACATTCATGTCCGGAGCGTTCCACAGTTGTTCAATATCCTGAGATGAGGTTTGCATCCAGTTTCGATATAATTAGTTATTCAGTTGAATTCGCGCGACGCGAACAAAATCGGTGATAGGTAGCTTTTTACCTTTTCTAGGCCTTCTGATCCAGTTCCCATTAAAGCTACTAATGAGCCCCTCGACCGGCTTTCCTCCAATTTCACGCAATAATAAGTGAACAATGCAAACCACCCCCGAACCTGTCATCAACCGCCCGAAAGAATAAATTCCGCTGGAACGATTCTACACGTGAATAATTAACCCGTTTTTTCCAGACGAGGAGCTCGTGTTCAAGGATCAATGGGGAGGAATCAGCATCATGCACGCCTCGAACCTATCGGTCCGCACGTTAATGTCCAACCAAACCTTCGTGAGTATTCCAATTATGTCGATTATCCTATCTGTAAGTGGATTGTTACAGTTGCGGTTGAACCCGGCCAGGTTCCAATTATCCGCCGATCTGAGGTACCTGCTACTAGCCCAGAACGTGCAAAAGTTGTTCCGGCATTCCTATCTGGCTCGCTACACCGTCTACGACATTCAGACGGGGTGTGTTTGTCTTTGATTTATCCTCAGGCTTTTAATAATTAACCCTCGCTTCGTATTCACCTCGTCATTTTTGATGGGGGCATAAAGGGGCGGAATTGAATGGGTTTAACAACGCCGTAAATTATTTCCAGTAACGAATATCCACTTCGCCCGATGCCGGAAATGGAGGAGCACCCCTACCTGCTGCTGGCGGAGTGGGCGCCGAGGGGGCACGGGTTGGTCATGGTGCAGGATTACGACATCTACTACAGGAAGAGTCCCGTGTCCCACGCCGGTTATAGGATAACGAGGACGGCGGTGCCTGGAGTGGTCAGTCACGGGGTTCCCGATTGGCTCTACGAAGGTAGGCTTGCTGAATCATCATCTTAAGAACCCAAATTTTAGAGGAGATCCTGGCCACGAACAGCGCCGTCTGGATGTCCAGCGACGGCCTCCTCCTCGTCTTCGCCTCCTTCAACGACAGCCTCGTCGAGGAGCTCCGCTTCCCCTGGTACGGGTCCACCGTCGAGGGCCGCCTCTACCCGGACATCCGGTCCCTGCGCTACCCCAAGCCCGGAACCCGCAACCCCACCGTGTCCCTCACGGTCGCCGACCTGTCCGACACCTCCAACATCAAGATCAAGTCCGTCATCCCACCAGTTGCACTGAAAAACACGTAAGCCGCATCCCTTGTTTCCGTTAATTCTCGGGAATAAATCAAAACGTCCGACGAGATGAAAGAATCGCGGGCATTTTTAAACTTTACGAACGTTTATCATCCCGCTTGAAGGGAACATTTTTATTGCACTCTTACCAACTTACTCGTCGACGTGATAAAATAACTCGGGGCCGTTTTCGCGCAGTAACCGTACGGAGCGGCTGATTGTGTCGATTGGCGTAAATAAAATGTTTTACGGGACGTTTCACGGTTGTTGATGCAAAACGATTCGTTTTTACGTTCGGAATATTCATGTGACGATTATTGCCGTTTGGCGTCTATCAACCCGGTGTCAAGCAATGACGAGCAGATGATGGTTTTAGGAGTTTTACGAAGGTAGTGTATTCCGGAGTCACCAAGACAATAATTCTCCTGACTAATTAGTGAATTTTTTACTTGCTGATCATGTAGATGAAATTTAGACTTCATTGTGAAAGGTGCTTAGGTATTTGTTTAAACAAATTAATCCTGTAATCTTTTAAGCTTTAGCATCTTTTATTTAAAGTAGCACCTTGATGATAGTCAGGCCAATAAAAGAGAGTGAATTGTTTGATTTTGATTCATTCAAGGAAATTTTTACTTTTCTTTTCGGATTAGCTTGAATCTTTTCTCCAACTCGGATTCCCCTACAGATAGATCGCCTAGGGAACAAATCATTACACCGAGACTATCCTAACCTAGAGACGAGGGAAACAGCGGAAAACCCCGTCTGAAATTGAATGACCACAATATTACAAGTTGACAAGACTAATGAAGACCGCTAATTTAGAATTTAAAATGTTGTGCATTACATAGAATTGGTCACTGGTTGTCCATGCTCATGCAAGCAAGATTAAGTCGGTAATATAGGAAACTTTCTCTTTCATTTCCTTCTGTTTTTTTTTGTTATTTTGTTTGTTTACCAAAGAAATATTGGTAGCGGTGCAGCTTACAAACAGAATTTCGCTCAAAGCTGTGACCACTCCACCTTTACTCGGGTACTTAAAGGGGGTGTGAACCAAAAAAACATTTTTCGTTTAAAAATAGTTAACAAATATCTAAGAGCTGTAGTGAAAACCTAATTTTTCTAAGCGCAAAAGTTTCAGAGATCTGAGCGTTTTAAATCAGCAGTCCGAACATACTAACATACTAAGCCAACACGTATTAGCCCGGCGTAAGAAGTTAAAAAACGTTCATTACCCAATATTCGCGTATAGAACTAAATGAGTGATACCTCAAATTGTTCGTCTTGCATCCTTCTATACGTGTGACGCTTTTAAACATTTGCTTGGTCGTAGAGACAAAGGTTATTGCAAAAAGAAACAAAAAAAAAACCCTGATGACGGAAAATTGTTCTTAAATATTTCTAATTATTTCTCGGGAACCAATAGGGCTACAGACATCGTTCTTTGACTGTCTTGTAGCCCTTTTCATGTGCATTTCAATTATGTCAATAAGTTTGGAATTGCAGTGTGTTTCGGTCCCGAAATCTAGGACGGAAACCAATTCTCACCAAATTGTGAATTCCGAAATTGCACTTTTTTCGCGCATAACTTTGTTATACAATCGAATATTAAAAATCGCTAAAGTCGTACGGGCAGCAGATCTGTAGCAAAATCCGGCGCGCTCCACTACTTTTGTCGTATGGCGCTACCTAAGCATGATGCATGTCTGATAAATACAATTAGCTAATAACAATTTTTTTCAATTTTTGTCTCCCTTGATCGACGTAATTTCCTTTTCTGTGCTTTTTGATTCAAATTCGAATGTAAATATGAAAAAATCTCATTGTTTGTTACCGCGCTGCTGAAATTACAATGCTGCGCAGCGAGCCAGCGAGGCCGTGGATGTTGTTATGACGTCACACCTGCAATTAGTTTCTTCTATAAATCGCTCTAATTCTAATTGTCGAGTACGGCCCGTGGGAATAATTTAAAATACCCACTAGTTACTAAGTACACCAGACACGTGTGTTTGTTCGCACAGCGGGGCATCATTGTCACAGTTATAACCCTCGTAATGAGGCGGCTTTTAGGTTCTCCCAAATATTGTTTCCACCAGCTATAGCTGTATGTACAGCTTTAGAAACAGATATAGGTCAATTCTTTTAAGATTCTGCGCGAACCCCTCCCCTTAGAACTGAACATTGTACTCAAACAGCTGTGGACCGTTGGTTGTCTTTAAAGACAAGAGAAAGATGCTATTTCTAATGTAGGCAGCTTAGATCAGACTACGGGTGTGGTAAAAGTGAGATAACACAGATGCTTTGTCTTAATTCTATTGCGCCGCGTCTAATTGATTAGAACAATAAGTTAAATGATTGCGAGAAAGAGGCTACGTTTCCCCTCTTTTGTGCAGTCATCGTCTGCTTAAACAGACATCTATACGCGGAAACAACAGAAAGTCAAGTGAACCGATTTGTTTTAACTCTCGAAAACGACTAGCTTGTCTGCCTGGGACACTACTTGAAGCCGATCCGCCTTATGCAGAGTTTCTGTTGCTTGATCGGTGTCTGTTGAAGTATACCAAATTTCGGCTTAATCTCTGCTTCAATAGTGTCGATGTCGACAGCAAAACCGGGTCAACGATGCAGTCCTACAGGGACGTATAGAAATGGTGATTCTCTCTGCGTCAGTGAAGCAATTCATTTTCGAGCGTAAAATATTCATACGCGGATTATCCTCGTTTAACGAATACAAAAAGTTCGAAACGCTCGTGTTTAGCGAGCTAGGCGGCATCCATCACTTGTAATGAGTAATGGCGATCAAAGCTTCGTAGAAATCGAGAATCCGTTTTCACTTCACTCGCTCGCCTTGTCTCGCATTTCCTCCTTTCCGTTGTCGGCGTGTAGTTTGAAGGACGAACTTTCCACGGCACTGACTTCACCAAAGAGCCCCTATTCATAGACAATGACTCGGGCGCCAGCTTAATTCCAATTGCTTTGATTCGATGTAAAGCCAGGGTGAGGCCCTCGAGCAGGCTTTGTTACTGACGCGTAACAGGAGCTCTGAACTCCCCTCTTAACGATTCCCACGACACCTTAACCGTATTATGCAAATCGACGAAATTAACTCGTAAGCACATAAGACGACATTCAGAGCTAAATCGATTATACGGTGTTACCTAATTTCTAGCGTAAATTTCAAGATAACAACGTACGGAATTGCTTATGAGGACTGACGTGACGGAAATGTGTGTCGGAGTTGAAAAAACTACTTTCCGGCACGAAATATGTGTCAACCCGCCGTCCATCAATGTTGCAACATTTCCAAGTCATAAAAACTTTACATCTTCATGTCGAGTGTCCCTCGGGAGATAGTAAGTAGGAATATACTCCCTAAAAACTTACTCTTCGACAGTAAATTGAACGCGGCAGTAGCATTAGCGTAATAACGAGGCGTTTTAAACTGTGCTTCGGTGCAGCACGGCGAATTTTATGGCTTTAATAAGGGTTACGTCGGCGGAATATAAATTTTTAAATGTACGGCAGACTAATTCGCACAGCTACCGTGGACGACGTGCCACGAGAGTTCGCGGTGAGAGCACTACACGGAGCACTCGTGTTTATAAGATCGGTAGTGGCGGCGCCAGCGGTAGGAGAATGTCTTGTTGTTACTTCACTGGGGATTGACTCGAGAGCGGAGAGATTCATGAACAAGATGTCAAAATTGTTAAACAGTTAAGTTGAAAGTAGCTTTGACAGTATAATTGACACTTATTTTTCCGAAAAGGAGATTGGCAAACTGTAAAAGTCAGAAACGACTTTGAAAAAGACACTCGACAGGATTAAGCTATTACAAAAGCTGGCCTCGAAGTTGTCTGCCTGTCTCTTTTGGGTTAAGGCGCGATAACATTTTGAGGTTTGACTGCCCAAGTGGAGGTCGAATTCGAGGTCGAATTGGTAGAATAATAGAACCACCGAAATATTTTGGTTAATATTAACTGTTCTTTTTTTCTGCATGTAGAGCTCGAAAATCTGCGCCTGTGTGGAGGCCAAAGATCACAAAATTGTATCAGGCATTTTTTACGTTTTTTATCGAAATCACTTGAAATCAGTTGAAATCATCCTGAAATCACTTAAAATCAGTTGAAATCATCTGAAATCACTTGAAATCCCTTGAGATCAGTTGAAATCATTCTCAAATAAGTTGAAATCATTTTGAAATAACATGAAAACTAAACAAAATCATTTCAAGATCACCGCGAAACCTTGCCCAAAATTATTTTCTATTTCCATACCTAATACAAAACTTAAAAATCTTGAAATTAAGTTTCGATCGGACAATGACCTTTAAAAATTTCACCCTGCTTGCAAACTGAAAAATAAAATTCCCTCAAACCAGCGCATTAAGGTCGTCTGACCCGGCAGGTAGCATTTCTGCTGGCAAAATTGGAATGCAAAATTTTGTTGTGTTATAATGTCTTTTCGCAGCAAAACTGGTAAATCTTTGCCATTATTAATTTTACAACATTTTCTGTAATGGTAGGTACTGTAACGTATTTTAAACTAAGGACGGCTCTGACTTGATTGCTTTGATCATGCGCGAGAGTCGCCGTTTGATCTTGATCATGTAAATTCGTTCTCTTTGATCGCCGTACGTGGTAGCGAGTACTGCTTTTCGACCTCGGCGTCTTATTCATAGTTTTTGGGTGGAATAGAATTATTTGGAATAATTCTAGGGTCTCAGTTAATGACCGATTAAATCCCATCAATTACTGTTTGCGAATAATGGGCCTATACAGCGATTTTTTTTTATTGGTGAATATCAATCTACATTAAAAATAAAAATACCCGTATTTTTTTATTTTGGAATATTCCCATTAGTAGACCTCTAAAAAAATGTTGAAAGTTTGAAGAAATCTGAGCCTGATCAAACGCAGGCGAGTAGGCGGGGATAGTGACGTAAAGTAGTAAGATCCAATCACCTTGTAAGCGTGATTGCTTTGCCAATTCTGATTGTTGAATAGTATACGTCACGCGCTTCACTCTCGGTGCCGAACCAATAGAAAATGAGGTCAATAGCCAGGCAAGTTGGTTCCGTTTGAATGCAAAATGAATTGCGCAGTACTTTGAATGAAATTTTTAAAGTCAGGGTTTACGTTAGGGTTGCAGTTTTGCCATGACAATTAAGAATAATTTTTAGTAATGGCCTGAACATAACGGATTCTTGAATTTACACAAAACTGTATAGGCCCATTGCTATTTGAATCGACGTTTGTCGGATTATTAAAGAATAAGGTTTGCACACATGTGGTAAGTCAAAATGGCCTCTAGGCGTTAGTTGTAATTTTATTCCCTTTAGCTTCCATTTCTCCTCGTCTCGAAGTTTATCCTCAACTCTGTCAACTGTTTCATAAAGAATTGGAATTGAGCTCCCTGGGGCGAGCAACTTCACCGATCATCAGCTGTTCCGAATATTAAAATATTTTCTCGTGTCAAATGTAAGGTTAGAGTCACCAGCAGGAGGAGCGTTTCCTGCAAATCACCCATTGGGGATATTTCATCACTTGAGATAAGTAATTGTAATTCATCTGTACATAACGAATTGTTTTCAACTGTAAATATTATTGTACTTAATATTTTAAATATAGGATTGTACCAGCCAATCTTGCATCAATTCTCGACACAACCACCTATAATTTCTTGTGCGACCACAGGCACCATTGTGGTTCGTTACAGTACCTATAGATTTTCCAACTTTGCTTTAATAAAGTAACACCAGAGTAAAATCTTCGTCATCCCAATTCGAGGTCGAAGTGAGGAATATAGGTACCAAGTGTGTGTGACTGTTTGAGGTAACGGCGAGGCTCAGTCATAGTGCCGCGCAGGGTTGTGCGTTGCGCAATATTGTATTCGTTGTCGAGATCATCATTGTGAGGAATTCCGACGTGCTTTTGTGCCTCGTGCTCTGCCTCGTGTTTTATACCTCTTAACTAATAAAACGTTTGTTTTTATTATTGAGTTTGCACTAAAATCATTCATTTCTATCAAGACAATACATACTACCTCGCATACTACGTACTTAAAATCAGACTAAAATCCGAGGGGTTGACAACTGGGTAAAAATCTGTACACCAAAATTTGCATAATTTCTAAAAAATTTCCAGAAAATGGGCAAAATCATGTAAAAACATCCAAAATTTCCAAAATTCCTGAAAAAAATTGTACAAATTTCTCATGCTTGTACACCAAAATTTTCAAGTTGTCAACCCCTCGCTAAAATCACTTGAAATCAGACTGAAATCACTTGAAATCACACTGAACTCACTTGAAATCAAACTGAAAGTAACTGAAATCGGGCTGAAATAAGTTGAAATCACTGAAATCCTGAAATCAGGTGTACACATTTTTCGAGAGCGAATTACCCCTGGGGAAAAATCATAACATATCGAAAATTTCTATATTTTACAACAAAAAGTGTGCTGTGAGATAAAGAACAATTGAAATGAGTTTTGCGTGCTCTTGCCCTACTGTAGCTAACAGCAAATGTCAAACAAATTCATTTTAATTGTTTTTTTTGGGGGGTATTTCACACCCCAAAAATTTGTACACCACTGCCGAATTTTCAGGGCACTGCCGTAAATTTGTACAGGGTGATCCAAACTCGACGCCCGGGCCATTTATCTCGGAAACGGTTGGACGTACTTTCAAAATTTTCTTTCCTTGTTGTAGCTGTCAATGTAAGCTTTAAGCGAAGGTGCATATAGAATATTTCATGCAACGGCGGTCGGCGTCGCGGCGCCGGGAATAACATTTTTTCCACCAACACCCCACTTGCGATACCCCATTGGAAAGGTCTTTTTCTGCTGATTCAAAAATGCTAATGCCAAAATTTCATAATTTAAACCGTTTTCATTTTATCGCATACGAAATGTTTCCTACATGCGTTCTCGCTCTATCGAAATCTAGAGGTTTTAAAAACATAGTCACCTATGAAATAATACTGACACTTGGAAAACTGTCATAACAAAGACAATCTGTCTTGTTTCGACAGCCAATGATTATTTTATACATTAAGTATTGAACCAATCCAGAGGAGCATTTAGTATACCAGTAACCAATCAAATCCTGATTACAGTGATAATACTACAACGTCAAATTGACCTACTTACTCAATAGTTTAATTTATAAAATAATCTGCAAAATACGATTCTTAGTCTCTTGGTTGCCTTGTTGAGTCCTCATGGATGCACTACTTGTCAAATGGTAGATTTTTTCAGCCAAAGAGGACTCGAGCAAGCTCTCGTCCTCTTTTTAGCCTAAAAAAATCTACCATTTTGACTCGTTGACAACCATTCGGATGTCAAAACCCGCGGCAATCAAGAGACTACTCGTCGTATTACTATTGAAAAGAAGATGGTTTCACTTGATGAGAAAATAGATATGCTGTTAATTTATGGCGAAGCACATAAAAATGGGTCCGCTGCAAGAAGAATATACGCTATCCGAATAGATTGCATCCAGACCGTAAAATGTTTTCTAGACTGGAAAATACTTTAGAATGTTTTTTCATGTTATTTATAAGTTTTTCATAACAAACGTTAATATAAGGCATTAATAAACCATCATGTTTCCTGTATTTAATCTATTCTTTGATAGAGAAGCCGGAGATGATATTCTTTCTTTCTTAAGCGACAAAATGAAAACGGTTTAAATTATGAAATTTTGGCATCAGCATTTTTGAATCAGCAGAAAAATACCTTTCCAATGGTGCATCGCAAGTGGGGTGTTGGTGGAAAAAATATTATTCCCGGCGTCGCGACGCCGACCGTCGTTGCATGAGATGTTTTATATGCACCTTCGCTTAAAGCTTACATTGAGAGCTACAACATGGAACAAAAATTTTTAATGTAAATGTAACTGTTTCCAAGATAAATGGCCTGGGCGTCGAGTTTGGATCACCCTGTACACCACTGCCGACTGTGAAGTCCCCCGACAGTCGAATTTGCTCAACCACTGCCCAATTTGTGCAACCACTGCCTAACATTTCCCACTAACACTGCCGAAAATTTGTACACCACTGCCGACTGTGAAATCCCCCCCAGTTTTTTAATTTTTTAGCACTTCGTGATTTTTGGTATTTAATCCGAGATTTAATCGCAGTAGGCTAAGATTTCGGCCTAGAAAAAAAGTGAAGTACCATACCGGGGCAGATTTTGGAGTTCTACATACAGAAAAAAAGGACAATTCACAGCGTAGAGTGAAATGTATACCTCGTGTTAGACCTAAGTTTTTACCGGTTTTTACATTATGTTGAACTCGTGTTGAACGGTAATAACATCTTGGTTGAACCCTCGTTTTTTTCTTTGGCAGGAGTAAGTTTTTGGAAAAGAAGTGTTCGAGGGATTGACAATTTGGAGATTTTGCAGATTTTCGAAATTTTTGTGCACAGATTTTTTTCAACCTCTCGCAAATATGTTGTTTAGAATTCGAATGAAATTGACGTATATAGGTCCGTTTCGAGGTCCGTTTATTGTATTAGATAGTTACGTAAAAACAAGACAAAAAGTAAGAATAAGTGTTTGTCTCGGTGTTTGTTCTAAAATGTATTATGTGGGGCGGTTCCCTCAAGTGGTGCCCCAAAAATCAATTTTTTCCAATTTACTCGAAAAATATAATTAATTCGATGTTCAAATTTAGAACATAGCCTAGTGGAACAAAGGTATTCAAGCTAACTATTTTTCAGATTTTAAGTAACATCAAAGGTGTGAGTTCTTAGGGGGTTTATATATTTTCTGGATTTTTTCGAGTTAAATGCTCCCGAGGAATGATCCGCAGACTAAAAAACGTACACTGATTCCGGGAATGCCCAAGTATTCCGAACGAGGGGTTAACCACTTAGCGATTTTGGTGTACGGTTCTCTGGAATTTTGGCAATTTTCTAGCAATTTTGGCGATTTTGGCAATTTTCCAGCGATTTTCTAGCGATTCTGACGATTTTCTAGCGATTTTGGCGATTTTCTAGCGATTTTGGCCATTTTCAAGCAAGTTTCCGGCGATTTTCAAGCAAGTTTCCAGCGATTTTGCAGCAATTTTGGCGATTTTCGAACGAATTTGGCATATTTTTTTGGCGACTTGGAAATCTTCTAGCAATTTCGACGATTTTTAAGCTCCTCCTGTGGTCTTTAATGTTTCATTTTTTAGAATCAAAAACCCTGTACTGATTTTGGATAAATTTTAAAACTAGATCCCAGTCATTTACTATTACTTTTCTTCGACTGAAAAAGGGTTGAAGCGCGGCTGCTACAAGCAGAAACACAGCAACCAACATTTTTTGTGAAAATGAGTTGCACATTTAGATGCATATACTTTGTTTTCCTTTGTCTTTTAAGCCAATAAATAATAAATTAAGCAAAGTCTCGTGGAACTCAGTTTAGACCCATATAAATGACGTCATAGCCGATTATTATTAAATATTTTCTCCTCGATTTTCTCCAAAACAGTGAAGAAAATTGCAGTCATGAATTAGACCCTCTTTCTTATTAAGATTAAATTAAGAGCCACATCAAACAACTTATGTTTTTTTTTAGCAATATCAGGTATTCTATGTCGATTATCATCGACTTTATTATTTTTTATGGGAACTTTGGTGGCGATTTCCGCTGGTTCCGTTCATTTTCAGCAACTTGGCGATTTTTGGCAAGTTCGGGCAGTTTTTACCGATTTTGGCGATTTTCTAGCGATTTTGGCGATTTTTCAGCGATTTCCTAGCAATTTTGGCGATTTTTTTACAATTTGCGATTTGGTGTATACAAATTTACCATGTGGTTAACCCCTCGATTCCGAAGCTATTCCGAAACTCAACTTACTCAACTTAAAACTATTCCGCCGGAATTCCAATGTAGGTAATCCGCAATTTTTTCCATCAGTATTCCCGAGTATTTCTAGTATTCCGGTGTATTCCTAGTATTCCCATATATTCCTAAGTATTTCCGGTTATTCCGAATTATTCCCAAGTCGAGTCCCAAGTATTCGGAGATTTCCTAATCTCAACTTATACTCAGGCGCTTCCGAAGCTACCCTCCGTTATTCTGATGTATTCAGGGTAATTCTACCTATTCCTACAAATTATTCTCCAATTGTTTTGATTTACTTTAAAGTACACCCAAACACCCAACACCCATATGTCGCAAGGAAATTTTGAATAATTCCAGAGTATTCTGGGTATTCCCGTCTATTCCGATGTATTTCTATCTATTCCCGGTGTATTCCCGAAAAATGTACACTGATTCCGGCCTGCGGATTACCCCTCGAAACTCCTCATTAATCTACTGCACGAAAATTACCTCGAAAATTACAAAATAAATCCGACTAAAACATTAATTGTTCTACGTGGAATCAAGTTTAGATCATGTAGCCAGGGACTGGAACCGAAACCGAAAAGAACCGAAACCGGAACCCGAGCCGGAACCGCTTAAAAATGTGGAACCGGAACCGGAACCGTTATTTTATTTCAATGCTTTTTTTTTAGAAGAACCGGAACCGATTATTTTTTCGGTTTTTTTTCCGGTTCTACGCTTTTTTTATAAAAGATATGCACAACAAAAAACGTTTTTAGCAAGAGAACGTATTTTGTACCGAAAGCGACCTTGGCCGCGGTGTGTTGGGCTAGGTCCGTGTGTTTGGTGTACCAGATCGAGGGGTTGACAACTTGGAAATTTGGGTGTACAAGCATGAGAAATTTGTACAATTTTTTTCAGGAATTTTGAAAATTTTTGAAATTTTTTTGGAAATTTTTTGGATATTTTACATGATTTTGCACATTTTCTGGAAATTTTTTAGAAATTATGGAAATTTTGGTGTACAGATTTTTACCCAGTTGTCAACCCCTCGTACCAGATCGTAGAACTATCGTGTCATTCGTCTCTGCGTCGTCCGAACGATCTTGCCTTGCTGATGCCATGTGCCATGACTGCCATGTGGCCATGATGCATGGAATTTATGACCAAATATTTTAAAAAATAAATTAGTAATAAGTTTGTTGTAGTTAGTTTCTTTTCTTACTTTTTTAATGAATTTGACATTCATCGATAAGATTACTGATGACTGGATGCACATTCAATAAAATTAATGTTGCACAAACCACAAAATTGCAAAACACTGAAAGATAAAATTAGTTTTGGAACCGTAACCGAAAAAATAACGGTTCCAGAAAAAAAAATCGCCTGCGGGGCTCTTAAGTTAGGAACCCTTATGGAACCGGAACCGAAAACAAATATCGGATTCCGTTTCATGGAAGAACCGAAAATGTTTTTCCGTTTTTAGTGTTAACAAGAACCGAAACCGGTATTTAAAAACGGTTACAGTCCCTGCTTGTAGCATCCTCTTAAATATAATAAAGTCCTGAGAATGATTTGCACCGTTTTGAACTCCGATTTTTGAATTTGGGGATAATTAAATTTTAGTTTTATTTTTTCAAACCCGAGGTCAAACCTAAATGCAAAACCTTATGCATCTACGTAACCGACTGTCACGTGAAGCGGCCCTTATCAGCGCATAATTAGGTAAATCAACTCACCTTTTGCTCCTGGATCGTTCTATACTTCATGATGACGTCATGGAAGAAAAATCGACAAAAGCCACTGGAAAACTAGGAACACAACACAGAAACAACACTCGACACCGAGCCCGACACAACAATTTTCTTCTTTGTTGATTTAATGCAACTGTTTCGCCATGGCAACGTCAAAACTCGTTCGAGATCAACTAAGCGCTTCTGATTGGTCCACAGTTATCTACGGTTACCTCGTCGACCGATACACTTACTTACACACTACATCACTACGTTAGTATTTACGTGCGGAATGTGGTGTGAAGCGAGCTTTAATCCCGAGTTTAATCCACAAACAGTTCCGAAAACCTCAAAAGACACAGTTTCTCACTAGCATTCAATTGTTTATTGCCATGGCAACCGCCGAACTGTCAAATCGTCACAGCCAACGCGAAAATCAAATTATTCAATAGGTAATTATCGCAATTATGCAAACACCAAAATGCAGTAATAATCTCAGGACTGCATGTTGCATTAATTATTTCGTTTCCACATTAGTAGGGTGCTCGCTAGACTTTATCTTTCAACCAAGGGGCACTTACGAGTGAAAATGTATGGAGTATAAATTTTGGTTTCTAATGCCCTCGGTATGCTACTGTCAAATTCGTCCAAGGGTCGTCCTGTGACAAAGGGCACAAATCAAAATTTTCCAACTAACGCCGCCACGTGAAAGTTCGTGTAGAGAAGTACCTTTCCTGAAAAATTCATGGTGATGTCTGTGCGGATTGTATTTTTTATTAATTTTGAAAGGAAAATATCTCCATTGGATCCATACGGGGCCACGGACCTTTGGAGGCGATTATCTCGGTTCGAGCATCGGCAAAAACGCATCATTTTTAGGGGTATATTTCCTTTCCAACACGATTACTCCAAATCGGGGCGGTTAATCGAAACTAATTATTCTTAATAAAAGATGTGCTATTTTATTTTGTTGACGATCGTCTTTACAGAATATTTTTAGCGCAATCAATAAAGGAGTTAATTGTCTAAATCTGAGAGGAAGTAAAAAATTCATGCCACTGTAACGCTTGGGTTTCCGTGCCCCCACCACTACTTTCGCTGCGTCCCGCCACTCCGCAACCCCCTGAGACGTCCACATCTACAATCTTAGAGAATATCCTGTATTCCTGAAAATAATGGAAATAAGACTTGGAACTCTTGAAAAGCACTTTTTATTTCATGTAGGTAAGAAAAACAATAATTTTTAATTTGAAAATTCTTCGTCGTCCTTCTCGTTGATCGGGGAACCTCCGTGATCGGGGGTCTTCCCTCATTTAAATTTCCTTCATGTTATTTTTACAGGATCGGTTTTCCCATACCGTGGCATGAAAAAATGCAGGAAACCTTATTTTTATTGCAAATGCAACTCTTGCTTATGCAGTCTTTAAAAATAATTTTTGGACAAATTAGGACAATAATATCTGAAATGGTTTTTTGGGACGGCGGGCTATGTTTGAAGAGCTGGCCCAAGACTGTCACCCACGTCGTTTTTCCCATCTATAACCCTCAGGTGACGGAAAATTAGGTCGAGAATTTAATTAATTCAACCAAATTTTGGTCTGAAAGAATAGAACTCTCAAGCAATGCCGCTTCAAACTGTCTTCGGTTGGAGGCAGTTTTTCTAGCGACTTAGTTAACGCAAGTAGGGCCCGTTAAATCGTTGATAGATATTATTACTTCATCGTTGTTGGTTCAACACAAAAGTTTCCATATTTTTGAACGAGTTTTTGAATTTAATGTTGTCCAACTCTTGGTCTAACTTTTCGTCAAATCCTACATCGCCAAGTAATTCACATAAGTTTTTGTAAATTTTCCATCAATTTAGCGTCCCAACACCTCTGAACTAGCTTGTAGCATCAAATTCTGTTAGGGCATGAAATATACATTTTTTGGAAGTTTTGCTTCCGGAATGTTTCTTTACTATTTCCAGTTCTCATCCAAATCTCTGTATATAAATTCTCTGTCGACTCGAGATACTGATACAGACTTGCCAGTTATTCTCGTGCATTTTAAAGAATATCTCCAGAATACTCCAGAGGTTTGAATAAGAACTGGAAATAGTATAAAGATACATTCCCGTTCAACCCACAGTCCATCAAATTAATTTGAAAGAAAAACTACTAAGCAGTTTTGGAAAGTTAACTTGCTGGGCTGGAAAATTTACCAATAGGTACTTCCGGGAGTTGGTGGGATTTGAGGAAACATAAAACCGTTTCAGATACATCTATTATTGTATTAATTTGTCCACAGATTATTTTTAAAGACTGCATAAGCAAGCATGCAATAAAAATAATGTTTCCTGCATTTTTTCATGCCACGGTATGGGAAAACCGATCCTGTAAAAATAACATGAAGGAAATTCAAATGGGGGAAGACCCCCGATCACGGAGGTTCCCCGATCAACGAGAAGGACGACGAAGAATTTTCAAATTAAAAATTATTGTTTTTCTTACCTACATGAAATAAAAAGTGCTTTTCAAGAGTTCCAAGTCTTATTTCTATTATTTTCAGGAATACAGGATATTCTCTAAGATTGTAGATGTGGACGTCTCAGGGGGTTGCGGAGTGGCGGGACGCAGCGAAAGTAGTGGTGGGGGCACGGAAACCCGAGCGTTACAGCGGCATGAATTTTTTACTTCCTCTCAGATTTAGACAATTAACTCCTTTATTGATTGCGCTAAAAATATTCTGTAAAGACGATCGTCAACAAAATAAAATAGCACATCTTTTATTAAGAATAATTAATTTCGATTAACCGCCCCGATTTGGAGTAATCGTGTTGGAAAGGAAATATGCCCCTAAAAATGATGCGTTTTTGCCGATGCTCGAACCGAGATAATCGCCTCCAAAAGTCCGTGGCCCCGTATGGATCAATGGAGATATTTTTCTTTCAAAATTAATAAAAAATACAATCCGCACAGACATCACCATGAATTTTTCAGGAAAGGTACTTCTCCACATGAACTTTCACGTGGCGGCGTTAGTTGGAAAATTTAGATTTGTGCCCTTTGTCACTGGACGACCCTTGGACGAATTTGACAGTAGCATACCGAGGGCATTAGAAACCAAAATTTATACTCCATACATTTTCACTCGTAAGTGCCCCATAATTCCTAAACTAAGCGACTTTTCTCCTCGCGAGCACCCTACTACATTGTAACAGCACTGAAATGAAAACATATCGATACAATCATGTTCACAAGAGACAACGGATTGTTTATTTTGTTACTGTCACTCGCCTGTCACTACAGTTGACAAGCTGTCAAAACGGGCCCAGCCACCCCTACTTTTTCTGCTGTCTAATCATCGGCGGGAAGTTTAAAATTTCTGAATGCGAGAAAAACTAGTCATTTTCCATATCGGGTCTCATTCTCCTGACAATTCCCACGCGAGATAACTGTTATGTTGTATTGATTGCGAGGGATGTTTAGGCGATATCAGGCGAGAGGGTGAAACTGGATCCGTTTAAGATATCGATGTCGGGGTGGTGTTATAATGTCGTTGAATGTGTGATGGAATTGAAACAAAAACAAGTAATCGATCCGTTGGTTCGTATAACTTTCGTGTTCGTATCTCAGTGTTTTGGGGAATTTGAATTGCGGATGTGGAAATATGCTTATCTTATCTACCCACGTATTGGCAAATGGCAACCCTCAGTGGCTTTTAACTTCTAACGTTGGTACCGAGTCACAGTGAATTAGAAGCGCTTTCCATTTATCTGAGGATCCTCAGTTAATCTCGTCAATTTGATTGGTCAATATTTAAGAAAACCAATCGAATTGCTGAGATTAACTGAGGCTCCTCAGATAAATGGGCAAATGGAAAGAGCCTAATTACCTACATACAGAGCTGGGGAGTAGTTAACTACCAAGTAGTTAGAATACTATTTTAACTACTTTTTCTTAAAAGTAGTTAGTAGTTGAGTCTCGGGTCGGGCTCGGGTCACGTGTGTCTCCAAGGGTGGTGATTCCTCAAGCATAAATAATTATCGTCCTATATCTATACTTAACAACTTTGCCAAGGTCTTTGAAGCTTCACTCTATCATTACATTTACTCTCATATTAAAACACATATTTCTCCATCTCAGCATGGCTTTGTTGAGAAGCGCTCTACAGTCTCAAATTTGACCTATTTCACCCAGTATTTATGCAACATTCTAGATAGCGGCGGCCAGGTTGACGTTATTTATACGGATTTCACGAAGGCCTTTGATAGGCTGGACCACAACGTCATCCTCCTTACGCTAGAACAATGTGGTTTTAGTGACTCTTTACTGGCTTTACTTAATACATATTTGAAACAGAGGACATATCAAGTTGCATATAATGGATTTCAGTCTGTTCCGTTTACATCGAGTTCTGGGGTACCCCAGGGCTCAAATTTGGGGCCTCTTCTCTTTCTTTTAGCGATCAATCCTCTAGCTCATGCGTTGAAATGTGAAAAATTGTTTTTTGCCGATGATGTAAAAATTTTTACTAGTATTGCCACCGTCGATGATTGTACGTACCTTCAACAACAACTTAACGAACTGCTGAAGTGGTGCAATGAAAATCACCTTCAGCTGAATGAGAGCAAATGTCGAGTTGTATCTTTTACGCGTAAAAAGGCTCCGCTTACTTTTGATTACCTTCTTCCCACCAATATCTTAACCAGATCCACTGTGATTCGCGATTTGGGAGTCCATTTTGATGACAAATTATCTTTCACTCAGCATGTGGAGTTCACCACGTCCTCGGCGCTTAAGACACTGGGTTTTGTTGTACGTAATTGCAATAACTTTAGTAACATAAAAGCTATAAAAATCTTGTACTTCACCTTGGTTCGTAGTCGGCTAGAATATGCTACCATAATCTGGAGTCCTTTTTATGAAATCTATAAGGTTGCTTTGGAGGGGGTACAGAGACGATGCTTGAAATTCCTGTCTTACAGAGCGCATGGAATCTACCCAGCCAGAGGCTGCGATCATAGTCTCCTCTTGCAGGAATTTGGTTTTTTGTCGCTTGAAACAAGGAGAGGCATTTCTACCTTTACCTTTTTGTATAAAATTGTAAACAACCTTATTGACTGTTCACAGATATTGGCACTGTTGTGCTACTTGATACCGAGATCGTGCTCAAGACAAAGTTGCACCTTTTACTGTCCGCCTGCTAGAACGAACTTGATGCTTAGATCTCCACTTTATGTCATGGCAGACTCCTTCAACGCCATCTCCTCTGAATGCGACTTGCACCACTCCTCTCTACAGCAAATTATCACGTGTTACACAATATTCAAATCTGTTTAGTTCTGCACATTTCTTGCAATTTCTTTTTATTAGTTCAATTTCTTATTGTATTATTGGTACCTGCACTATACAATACTTCCTCATAACATTGTCCTTTAATTGGATTTTTTTTCTGTTGGGCAATAAATATTATTATATTATATTATATTATATTATATTATATTATAATATTTTGGCAGTAGTTAATTACTTAAAGTAGTTAACTACTTGCGGTAGTAACTTCAGTTATTATTGAATAAATTAGGAACCGTTTGGGCTACAGCGATGAGTTTTTGCACACTGTTTGATATCAATAAGCTCCATTAGATTATGTGTCAGCAAAATCGGATTTTACCAGGGGCGTTTGAAACAAGGGGGGGCGTCTGGATTTTTTCACGTAAATCTTTTGATGCGCCATTTTTTTGACATTTACTGGAATATGGTTGTCTGACTAAAACTACATAAAAATGCCTCTCTTGTTATTACTAACCGTTTTCGAGAAAAGTGGATTCAAAAATTTATCTCCATTGACCAGGCTGATCAAGAAGGGACAATTTATTTTTATTAAATTACAAAACTGAACGGATTCTAAAAATTTGTAACTAAAATAATCTGATGATGCTTAATAATGTCAGATGGTATGCAAAAATTTAATGAGTGACTAAATAAAAATCGAATTTTAGGCGCCCCCTTCAGGGGGCCGTAGCACCTTAGGAGCGATTTTCTGATACATGTTTATAGGAACTTCACATTTTTCGACGTAGAATCAGCCCTGAAAATTAATGATTGCATACCAGAATCACCCTGTATATACAGGGTGTCCCGTAATTAGGCTGCAATATTTTACCAGTGCGTTCTACGATCAAAATTAGGACTAAAAGTTTGGTAAACATTTTTCGAAAAATCCATCCTAAGGGAGCTATGGCCCCTCAAAGGGAGTAAAAAAGTAGTTATTTCTTCAATTTCTGAGGAACAGCTAACAGCTTACGATAAGGTCACGAAATTTTGAACTTTGTCGTAGATTTTTGTGCTGAACAAGACTGATGTAATTGTTTTTGGCAGAAGTTTCAGGGACGTGCGTGAGTGGAGGGGCCGCGGACATTTTTTATCGAACTTTTTTGTACGACATCTTGGGTCAATTATGAACACAAATTTGAATTTCTTGTACATTTTTACGTAAAAAAGGTGCTCTAGTTGGAACTCGATAGCTCAGGCCGTTTTTGAGGAAAATCGATTTGAAGTTCTTTTTCCACGCCGAAAATGTGCAAAATTGATGGGATAGAGTATGGAACATCCATTTTCTTGTGATTTTCTTTGGAATTTCAAACATATGAGATGCAAGTAGGTTAAACTTGGTTGTTTTTTCCTGATCACGCAGCATCTGATAATTTTAGGTACTTTGAGTGCCACAGTTACCTACTTTTATTTTTATACCACGAAATTGAACTTTCAAATCCATTTTCCCCGAAAACGGCTTGAGCTCGCGAGTTTCAACTAGAGCACCTTTTTTACGTAAAAATGTACGGGGAATTCAAATTTGTGCTCACAATTGACCCAAGGTGTCGTACAAAAAAGGTCGATACAAAAATGTCCGCAACCCCTCCACTCACGTACGTCCCTGAAGCTTTTGCCAAAAACCATTACATTAATCTTGTTCAGCGCAAAAATCTACGACAAAATTTCGTGACCCTAGCGTAAGCCGTTCCTCAGAAATTGAAGAGATAACTATTTTTTTTACACCTTTTGAGGGGCCCAACTCCCTTAGGATGGATTTTTCGAAAAATGTTTACAAAACTTTTAGTCCTAATTTTGATCGTAGAACGCACTGGTAAGATATTGCAGACTAATTACGGGACACCCTGTATAACTATGTAGCCTTTTACACGGCATTTTTATTTATACCAGTCCGGAAGACAGCCATAATTCCCAAATCACCGGACAGTGATGGATCACAATCTACAAAAATTATCAAGTGAGTTTTTGTTTCTTTGCATATTTTCATTTTATTAATCTAAGCATCATAACATTTTACTAAAATTTGATTAGGTACTTATTCCTGAATTTTATACCTACTATATTGTCTAAAATTTCTACGATTCCATTTGACTGTTCAATGTAAATGCATATTTTCTACTAACATATTTTCAAAATAGATACTATTTGTCTGATGCCATTCGTTTGTCTTTACTTGGCCCTCCAAAAGTTGAATTTGCAGCCCACACTTCTGGACCGATCTGGCCGAAATTTGGTACGTGCACACTGTATGATTTAGGGAAGAACTGGTTAGACTTTGGGCCAAATCGACCCGAGGATCACACAGCACATCAGCTTTAAAAATTTAAATGCAATCCTCCATTTTTCACGTCACCATATGAAAGCTCCTCAAATTCTGCTTCTAAAAATGTATTCACACAAAAATCCGTATGTTGAAAAAATCAGTGTATAATTGTGTATTTTTATTATGGAACTTAATAGCTAATTGTACCGGATCGATGACCTTAGTGCCATTTTTTCGAAAAATTTCATTTTAGTGGCAAATAGGCCCATTTTTAAATTTATTGTAGCAAAAGAGCATATTCTTTCGATAGCTATTGCCATTTTAGGGGTGAAAAGCTTTTGTGCATTTGTGCAGTTTTCGGGTCGGTCGATCGACTCGAGGGTGTTTAACGCAGTGCCCACTGCACATATTACCATAATTCTATTACAATTCTCCGTCCCGTTCAACCTGCTCTAATGTTAACCATTAATTATTATTTGTTTATAACTGTTATGACAGGGGTGCCCACTCAGCCCAAAGCTGTTTACAATTTTTATAAATGATATTGATGATATGTGTTCAAAAAGGGGCAGGCAGGAGGTATTGTGGTGGGCAAAGAGAAAGTGTGGTGTTTGGCATATGCGGATGACCTGGTGATCGTAGCGAACGAGGAGAGAGGGATGAGAGAAATAATAAGAATTGCAGAGAAATATATGAAGAGAAAAAAGTTGGAAGTTAATGTGGAAAAAACCAAGACAATGGTTTTCAGGAAAAGAAGAGAGAGGGTAAAAGAAAGTGGATGGGAAGTGGAGCGGGAGGATAATAGAGCAAGAAAGAGAATTCAAATATTTATGGTACGTATTTATTGAAAGAAATACAACGAGAGCATGTAAGAGAACTAGTTAAAAAAGCAAATAAGGTGGTTCGAATGATCTGGGGAATAGGAGAGAGAAAGTTTGGGCATGATTTTAAGAGGAGGGGAATGATGTTTGATAGTTTAGTGAAGAGTATGTTGATGAATGGGGCAGAAATATGGGGGTGAGAAGAACAAGAGGAGGTGGAGAGAGTGCAGGAAAATTATTTCAAGTGGGTGCTGGGAGTGGATAGAGAGACACCTGGGTATTTAATAAGAGAAGAAACGAAAAGGAGCAAGTTGAGAGTGGAGACAGGTAAAAGGGCGGTGAAATTTGAGGACAGAATGGGAGAAAGGAGGAGAAATGAGTGCTGGAAGGAGAAAAGGAGAGAAAGAGAAGAATGGAAGGAAAGACAAAAATACTATGAGAGAAATGGGTACGCATGGGAAGATATAGAACGACGCAGAGAACAAGGGAGGGAGGTGGATGAATGGAGCGATGTGGGAGAGAGATAGAGATATAGATATGCCAGAGAGAAGAACACGAATAAAAGAATCAAGGTATAATGCAAAGTATAAGGAAATCATATGTGCTTACTTGAACAGAGTGACTGCGAAAGAAAAAAAATGGTAGCGAGATTTAGATGCGGGAATGAGGAGTGAGAGAACAGATTCTGGTTGGAGGAGGAAGAGAGAGTATGCAGAGTATGTGGAGAGGCAAGAGAGACAATAGAACATATGTTGAGAGGGTGCGAGTAGGGAATGAGAGAAGAGGAACGGGAGAGAAAATGGATATTGAACGAAAGGGGAACAGGACTAGAATGGATGAGGGAAGTAGAGAGGCAGAGGGAAATAAGAAGAGGGGAGGGAAAAGAAGACAAAAGTGGAAGATAGGATGTTAATTTCATTTAAATATTATTTGTATATAACATTAGATTGTAACAAGGGCAGGGCTCATTACAAGCCGAAAAGCACAGCAACAAAGTATTCTATCTTAATAATAATAATAATAATAATAATAATATATATATATATATTTCCAACGGACAGAGTCCATTATAGGATACAAATATTATAACTAAGCATCACACAATAGGAAAAAAAAAACAAAACAAGATTCAAAAGAGATCAAATAAAGATCAAGAACGTAAGTATTACATATTCTGAGAAGAAACTTTTCTACATTCGATTGCAAATTTATTAACATTAAACTGAAAAATGTCAAGCGAATTTCGGATTCCATTGTATTCTCGACAAAATCTCGGGACAGGTGAAAATTGGTGCTGATTTGTGCTTGATGAGGCGATACCAAAGGAAGTTGATCGTGGGGAAAGTTTTGTACAGGATATGAGCCATGAGCCTTAAAATAAATAAACTTAGAGAATTTGCGCTGCACACGCTCTAACATGGATACATACGTACAATAATAAGGGTTCCATACAACCGAGGCATATTCAAGCTTAGACCTAACATATGCATAATATAATATAAAAATAGCATCAAGATTGTTGAAGTCTTTGGTGTTCCGTATTATAAAGCCTAACATCTTCAGAGCGTCCCCACAAACGTTTTCAACATGAGCAGCAAACGACAGTGATGAATCCAGCCATATCCCCAGATCCCGAATTTTTTCACAGCGTTCCAATACCACATCATTAATTTTGTAGTTGAACATTATTTGAGTGTCCTTACGAGTAAAGTTCATAATTTTACACTTTTTAATATTCAGCTCTAACTTATTACTCTTACACCATTCGACAACTGACTGGATACAATTTTGCAGTACTACACAATCAAATTCAGTATTGACAATTTTCGCAATTTTCAAGTCATCAGCATACATAAACGGATAACAGCTAGGTTCAATTTTCTCAAATATGTCGTTTATGAACAGGTTAAACATTAATGGGCCTAAGTTCGATCCCTGAGTTACTCCACTGAGAGACTGATACAAATAGGATCTATGGCCACAGTAATCAACATACTGGCTTCTACCCGTCAACACAGATTTAAAGAGGTTCACTAAATTATTGCAAAGCCCAAAACTTTCCAATTTATTTATCAGCATATTTTGATCGACTTTATCAAAGGCTTTGGAAAGGTCAGTGTAAACGACGTCGATCTGCTTTTTTTGATCTAGTGCATTAGAAACAAATTGAACGAAGTCACATAGTGTTAGTGCAGGTTGACCTTCCCTTAATAAAACCGTGTTGACAATTATGAAGCATACTAATGGTGTGGTTATATACAGCTCTATACAATATAAATTCGAACAGCTTCGCAAAGTTGGAAATAATTGCAATTGGCCGGTAATTCGAGATTTCAAATTTAGAACCTGATTTGAAAACTGGCGTCACCCTCGAGATCTTCCAATGATCAGGAAATGTAGCTGTTTGAACTATCAAGTTGAAAAGGTGACAAAGAGGTTGACATAAAACATTGATGCAATCTGAAACTAGAATTGCAGGGATGCAATCCGGTCCCGCGGTTAAGTTAGCTTTCATACTTTTTCCCGCACTAATTATCTTCTATAACTGTTATGATAGCTAGTTAAAGTTAATTGCTATAATTACAAATTCTGTGAAAAAGTAGAAGTTTCTAGCGTCTCCGAGACTGCTAATTTTTTAAAATAAGACTAAACTGCAAGTTTATTTCCTGCTGCTTTTATTGACACGCAATGTCAAAAATTAACCGACAACCAGAAAATGGGGAACTGCCGTCAGAATGCATTCCCCGAAGAGCACCACCAGGTCAACCTGCTTCTTGGTAGGCGGTTTCCTCTTCTTCTTCTTCTTCTCATCAGAGCCGCCTTCGTCCCCATTTTTCTGGTCATTTTCATCGCTCTCGTTACTGTCTCCAGGTTTCTTCTTCTTGCCAGAACCGTCACCATTGTCTTTGTCTGCACGTTTAGTAGCCCATGCAATACATCCATCAAGGATTTCCGTCGTCTTATTTACATCCAGGATGACGTAATAAGTCTTAATCCACAGGAGATTGTAATTCAGACTGCGGTCATCCTCGACAGCCCCACCCTTGTCAAAAAAGCAATAGGCAAATTCCCTTTGGGTCTTATTGGTCGCAACCTTGGTGTTCAGCAATTTCTCGAAGTCGCTGTTGGAAATTTTCGACCAGGTCTTGCACCAGCCCAGAACATAGTCAAAGGCTTCTTTCTGCACCTGTACGTTAGAGAAATCGTCAAAAATTTCTTAGGGGAAGGCTATACTCACGCATCTCTGGCTGTCCAAGCCAAGGGCTGGTCCCACCACAACAAGAATTAAAATGCTTAGCAGTAAGACAAGGTACTTCATTGCTATACATTTTCGCGGACTTTGAAGCCGCTTTATATTCATCCTTATCAACGTTTTTTCCATTTAAATCGTTATCGTTACATTAATTGTAATTGCACTCAATCGTGGAAAATTAAGTTGGTCGTTTTTAATTGAAATGCGAAGCATTGTTGGAAATTTTACTAATGGATGGTGGGTGAAAGAATTCGTTTTTTAGAAATTGATAAGACTGAAAAAGTTGCCTGATGGTTTACGTGAACTTTTAGGTTTTTTCTCAGTTATGGGGGAGAGGGGACGAATGGGACATAAATAATTTTCAAAAAATTGTTACAATTTTATTTTTCAAGTGAAGTCAACGAAAGCTAACTTCCTACAACGAATATTTCAAAAAAAATTTATAAAAAAAGTACATTTGTTCCATTCAACATACCATATGTATTGAATGGGACCATTGTATGGGTCAGTAAGAGTTAATTTGGAAGAAGCCATAAATGTTGCCAATTCTTTGCCAATAGGTGGCCTGTAGTAATTGGCCAATATTTTTTTTTAATTTACATGTATTTTGTTAGGTACTTATTCCTGAATTTATTAATAAGAGTACCTACCATATGTATACACTTTTACAGTTCAAAGTAAATGCATATTTTCTACTAATATATTTTCAAAATAGGTACTATTGTTTGATGCCATTCATTAAGGTGTTATTAGGAATAAAATATATGTCCCCGCTAAATAACAATCGTGTCTTTACTTGGCCTTCCAGAGGTTGAATTTACATGAAATTTGGTAGAGGTAATTATCTGCATCTTGTTGTAAGCAAGGGACGTCCTTACAACAAGATGCAGATAGAACGTTTCTTCCGGATTGACAATCGATTTTTTTCCATTTTGTTGTCAATATAATTGACATACCTACATATAAATATTTGCTACGAGTGCTACGACATACTTTAACGCTTCGCGGGGCAGTTACTAAAATCGATCGAAAAATCGAATCGCCAAAAATACCAAATCTTCACGTTTCAGGGCCCTGGAAACCCAAAAAAGTGGTTTTTGAAAAATGTCTGTGTCTATAAACACTTCAGCCCAAATTACTGGACCGATCTGTCCGAATCCCCTTTTTGCACGTCACCGCATGAAAGCTCTTCAAATTCTGCTTCTAAAAATTTATTCACACTTGGTGCCCTTTTGGCCAAAAATCTGTGTAGGTACTCTCCGTTCCTTTTCTATTGAGGTGACAGAACGTCAAAATTTGAATTTTAGGTTGGTATTAGAAATTTTGCAAGGAATTTTACTAACAGGTGAGTTGATAGAAACGATTTCAATGCGATACGTCAGAAAATATGACAAATGTCAAAATTTTGCAATTGCTCAGAATTGGCCCAAAATGGCCTTTGTGTGCGTGCACCTTTGAGTAAAGTGCAAAGAAAAATATTCACGAAAAAGCCTCAGGTACGTTTATCTGTGACACTGCTGTTTGGGTTATGTAATGTTTTTGCTTTCCCGCCAAATTCCGATCAAATTGTCAAAAGTACAGGCCCTTCCAAATTAGGGTTGTACAGTTCCAGAAAAATTTTAGTTCTGCTATAGAAAATGAACGGATATACATATATGGGATTTTATAACTGTATAATTTTTATTGCGGAATATAGCTGATATTGTACCGGGTCGAAAACCTTGGTGCCATTTTTTCGAAAAATATCATATTAATGTCAAGAGGGCCCTTTTTTGAATTTATTGTAGCAAAAGAGAATATTCTTACTATCAGATTCGATAGCAATTGCATTGGCGGACCAAAAACTTTAGTGCTGTTTTCGAAAATTGCCATTTTAGGGGCAAAGAGGCCCCTTTTTGAATTTTTCTTAGCAAAATAGTACATTATTGTTATATAATTCTATAGCTGTTTATTGCCGGATCGTAAACCTTAATGCCATTTTTTCGAAAATGCGGAGAGCGGTCAATTTGCATATGTGCAGTTCGCCGCTCGCTCAATCGACTCGGAATGTTCTACGCACTGCACACTGCACGTGTTATCATAATTCTCTGACCCGTTCAACCTGCTATAATTCTTCGAAGTGTCATTTTAGGAACGAAAAGCCCCCTTTCAAATTCATGTTAATCATTCAATTTTGTCTATACTTAATTGTTATAAGATATAACATCAGCTTTTAAGATATTTTCAAGTTATTAGACATATTTTCTAGCAGTTGCATATTTTTCGTTCGAGTTCATTTTAAACACGTTTAAAATGAAATTCCGGTTCGGATTAAAGCGCGCATCGATAGCCTGCGGCCCTATCGCAGCTCATTACTGTCGTCAGTAACAATCTATTTAACCAATCGCGCGGATAACCGCCAATTAATCCTGCAAAACCATTGCAGGGACTATTATTTCACTGCAGTGTCCTGGATCACCCACACAGAAATATCCGTAGTGTGGCTGAACCGCCACCAGAATCTTTCCCTCATCACGATTTGCGCCAGTCCGAAGTGGGACTGCAGAGAGGTAAGTTTGAGACAAAGAAAACAAGGCGAGGTTTTTGGTAAATTATTCCTTTCATTCGCAAAATTCTTCAACGAAACATTATTTTTAATATCTTCTTCTTGAATAAAGTTGTCATCTCGATTCGTGTCATTCCGTGCAACTTTTGTCAGATGTGCCCCATACTTAAATTCAATCGTTTTTGAGTTATTTAATAAAATGTGTAGAACTTGGCGAAAACAAAACTTCAGTTAATAATTAATAATTTCGAAGTCTTGAAGTTTTTCTCTTCCGAACTGATGTCACAACCTAAAGAAACGTCATGCACAGAGTGTCCCTGGTAAAATTTCAAATTAACAAATTGAAAAGACAAAATGTCAAAAATTTCCGGGAAAATTTCAAATGAAATGACCTCGAAATTTTTTCACCGTCTAATAGAGAATTAAATTCTATGTCAACTTTCTTAACAAATCCCTATACCTAAATGGCATCCTTTCCAAGTTACTTAAAATTTTTTGGTTTATAGCTTAATCCGTCTGGAGTTAATCACCACCTTTAATTCAAATATCGATCTTATTGTCACTATCGGGGCTAGAAATGATTTTGTTAATTGAGTCTGGTATTAAAATCATTGTTGTTGACTTTAGAAAATATTACCGAATTAATCACTGTTTTTCCCCATTGCAAATTGTTTCACCCCGTTTTTGTTAAAAATATTTTGCAAACAATCGTTAACCGTATTATTTTGAATTATACGTTGTTATACATCGTAGAGTTTATCGTTTTAAAGACATTCACTTGTTCTGTTACTCTTATCAGTAACTCGGAAACGAATAAAACCACAACACAGACCTAAAACTAGTGTAAATTTGAAAAACAAGCTATTTAGGTATAGGTTAAGAAAGTCGACCTAGAATTTACTTCCCTTATTGTGGGAGAAAAAAATTCAAGGTCATTCCATTTGAAATTTTAGTTTTGTCTTCTTAATTTCTATTAATTTACCGGAGACATGCCGTGCGCGAAATTCGACATTAAAGTGTAATCATCAGGTAGTCCTGACCTTTCTTTAGGATGTACCATAAATTCGGAAGAGAAAAGCTTCAAGGTTTCGAAAATATTAATTTTTAACTAAAGTCTACACATTTTATTGAATAACTCAAAAACGATTGAATTTAAGTGTGGGGCACACGTGACTAAACGTAGAAACCAAAAATGCATTGATATGTGGGGTGTTCCATTCAACAAAATGTAATTTTGTGCTGCCCCCCATACACGAGCCGTCCACCGAGAGTCGAAGCAACATTATCGGTTTTTTCGGGGAGGCAAACCGCTGGGGATGTCAGGTGTCAATTAAGGGGGAAGTCCGTGGATTTCAGGGGTATTTCAGGGGGATGTCCGGGGATTTCAGAGGATGTCTGGTGTACAAAATACGGTTAGCGGTTTACCCCCCAGTTTTTTTTAAATATACCCCAAAAATAGTCACACTGAAGCCAATTTTAATTAAAATTGACCTCCAGACGCAGAGAATCACGAGCGATGGACACGGCTGGGTCGATATGGGCGATAGCCCAGTTTTTGGGATAGACAGCTCCAACTACATAACTGTGGCACCCGTGAGGGATGGCCCCGACGGCTATTTCCGGCACGCCGTTTCCGTCAATATCCCGAAGCGAAGGATCATTCCACTCACGCACGGCAAGTATGAAGTGACAAGAATTCTCACTTGGGACCACTCCAACGATGTCATGTAAGTTGCAGCAAATTGCTTTTAAAACGCGTAAAGTGAGGGTTGGCGACACTGAAATTGCAGTTTAGCTGGTGCCGGAGCATATGCGCATCATATATGCACATCGATGCAGAATTGTCTATCATTTTAATCCACATGTTTGCCATAAAATAGTTGAGGCATTCCATTTGAAAAAAATTACATTTTGACCAATGAAGTTGATGGTGTTTAAAAATTTGGTGAGAACACCCTGTATGTATTAGACCCAATTTGAGTCCGGGAGCGAATACACCCTGCATTAGACTTCATGCCAAATTAATATCGTTTTCTCATTTCATGCGGTAAGGATGTTACAACTTTTTAAAGTTAGGCCTGCACTTGACATAAAAAAGCGAAATTCTTGATTTTCTCAAAAACCGTTGATTTTTGGCATAGCAATTCTTAATAAAAGTTCACCTAGAATTAAACGAAGAATCCAGAAATATCATAATATACAGGGTGTTCTATTTAAAATAAGGAAGTTGGTACCTATTTCCGGTATAACCGGAAGTGCGCCGTTAAAGAAAATATTTTAAGTCGATTCAAAATTAATTGAAACCCATGTGTACAAATTTTCATGACGATGGTAGAAACAGTTCTCCAGATACGGATAAACTGACGCTCGTCGAGGGATACCCTGTATACCACATTTCTTCCTTATATGATTTTAGTGCTGGAGCATATGCGCAGGCCCTATAGTGTTAGTGTTAGTCCGTCTACACTGTCGTTCGCATAACTTGAGAACAAAAGCAGACATCAAACTGAAATTTTGTACGCGGCTGTATTCCCGGAAAATCTCGGCGGGGATTGCTTTTGGGCCATATCGGACCAAGGGGGTGGAAGTTAGGGGTAAGAAACCGAAAAATTATAAATTGCAATAACTTGAGAACCAGTAAAGGTATCTTACTGAAACTTGGTACATGTGTTCGATCTTCAAGTCTGTTAATGGTGAGGGAGTGTCAATTTCTGGGGATGAAATTTAGGGGATGAAAACCACGAAAAGATGGTAACTCCTGAAGGATTACAAGCAGAGGCTTGAAGCTCGATATACGCACATGTTTCGATGAAATCTTGCGGGAGATGTATTTTCCGTAAATTCGGACAGAAGGGGTGGAAATTAGGGGCAATTCCGTGATGCTTACCTGGATACAAATGCACACTGCCACGAGACCGTAGGTCGAGTCCAATTCTCTAGTCGACAATGCTGTACTTACGGGTTGTATTCGGAGGACAATTCGCCAAGTTAATATAAAAATTGTGACAGATATCAAACAGTTATCATAATAAATTTCAGCGGATATTTGGACTAGTACAAAAGTGCTGCTGAAACACAGGTGCAAATCTAACAAAGGGGATGAAATTTAAGGGTTGAAAGTGGAAATTTCTTTAAGTAAATGGCGGTATAAAATTATGGGGTTCGATAGATTTCGGTTAACCATTGAAAAAATATTCTGAGTTTTCAACCTAAAACCAATCCCTACGCCACTAACAACCCCTAACGCTTTGCAAGCGGATAAATGCATTTTTTTTTCTGAAATTTAAATGCTATTGATTTATTTATGATTATGAACAACCGAAGTAAGTAAATACGCAAGATGTCAGGTAATACCATACAAATAAACTCACCCCTGTAAATCATAAAGGGGTGAAGTCATGCAGAAGGGTATAAAAAGATGAATCTCTAAATTGCTGCAATTTTTTAATGAATTGGATTAGGGTGCCGAAATTGAAAACACAACTTTCTTTAATGGAGCATATGGAGGTAGTGAAATATGGGGTTTTAGTTCAGGGGTCTAAACGTTCATAAAGTTTTTAAATTTTACACAGAGAAGCAATATCTTTTGTGAAAATATGAGGCTTTACACACTGTAGGGAGGAGTGAATATTAGGAGAAATTTATCGAAGGGACGAAATTTAGGTGTGGAAATTCCAATTTTCGCTTAATAATGTAGGGTTAAAATTAATGCCATTCGATAGCTTTCTATTGATGGAACAGAAATGGTCAATCATCATTCGCGAAAAACCACCCTTTAATGCGCTACAACCCCCCAATATGCAGAAACACAAAAATATACGAAAAAAAATGCAGCAGAGAAGCGGCGGGAACCTCCCCATCGCGTGGATCTTTATATTCTGTGTAGATAGCAGTCAATTCAACAGAAATTGTTTTATGCTTTTGGTCTGTGACTAATTTCGCAATTTTCTGACAAATACCGACATCACCTCGGACATCACCCATCACATTTGACAATGTTCCTTTTAAGGTTAATATTTTGCCACCTTTTTGACAATAACTGCCACTTTATGTCATCCACTGTCAGCCCGCTCATTTTTTATGAAAAAGAATTTTTTCTCTATTTTCCACTGAAATGGTAGAAACTGTGAATACATTTTTAGAACCAAAATTTGATAGTCTTTCTAATGGCGACATAAAAAAGGAGGCCTAATATTTAACATTTTAAATTGATATGCTTAAATTACACTTCCCGTTTAACAATTGCTTCCAAAAGCCTTTCAGGTCTTCAACGGGTCACCCAATCTCCATGTACCAACTTTTAGTCAAATTAATCTAGTAATTTGGGCTATAATGTGTGTTTAGTGTTTTTAAAAAATTTCAAAATTTTTTACCCAAAGGGCAGTAAATGCGAATGAATTTTGTCTTATTTAGAACAAGTATTTGAAGACCTTTCTGATACTGGCAATAATTTTCAAAAAAAAGTTGTTTAGAATGGTAAAATGAGAGTATATTTAAAAGCGAAAGTTGATGTGCCAAAACGGCACTTTCTGTGGATCGATTGCCTCCAAACATTTTTCAGCTCTTCGACGTATAATACAGTCTCCATGTACAAAATTTCAGCCAAATCGGTCCAGAGGTTTCGACTGTATCGTGTTTTTAAAGTACGTTAACAATCCCGAATATTTCAATTTTTGTCAAAAAGGCACTAAGAGTGAATGCATTTTTAGAAGCAGAATTTGAAGGCCTTTCTTATGGTGACGTGAAAAATGGGGGTTTGCATTTAAAATTTAAAAGTTGATGTGCCAAAATGGCATTTCCGGTTGCACGATTGGCTCCAAAAGCTTTTCAGATCTAAGTTAGGTTATTAGATGCCCACGTACCAAATTTCAGCCAAATCGGTCTAGTAGTTTTGGCTGTGGCGTGTTTACAAACGTACGAACGTACGTACGAACATACACACAGACACATTTTAGAAACCACTTTTTTGGGTTCCTGAGACCTCAAAACGCATAGATCCGGTCTTATCTCGAATTCGAAAATTTTAGTGATTGCAGTAACCTCCCATTTTTTAACCTCCCCACTCCACTTCACCATTTAAAAAAAAGGGAGGTTACTGCAATCACTAAAATTTTCGAATTCGAGATAAGACCGGATCTATACGTTTTGAGGTCTCAGGAACCCAAAAAAGTGGTTTTTAAAATGTGTCTGTATGTATGTACGTACGTTCGTACGTACGTACGTTCGTACGTTCGTAAACACGCCACAGCCCAAACTACTCGACCGATTTGGCTGAAATTTGGTACGTGTGCATGTGATAACCCAACTTAGATCTGAAAAGCTTTTGGAGCCAATCGTGCAACCAGAAGTGCCATTTTGGCACATCAACTTTTAAATTTTAAATGTAAACCCCCATTTTTCACGTCACCATAAGAAAGACCTTCAAATTCTGCGTCTAAAAATGTATTCATTCTTAGTGCCCTTTTGACCAAAAATTAAAAAAAAATTGATTTTTTTCGGACTTTAAAATCGCGGTACAGCCCAAGCCCCTCAACCGATTGGTCTGAAATTTTGCACATGGGGATTGTATTACACGTCGAAGAGTTGAACAAATTTTGGATTCAATCGGCCCACGGAAAGTGCCGTTTTGGCACACCAATTTCGAAACTTAAAATTATTCTCTCATTCACCCATCAAAAACAACTTTTTGAAAGATTTATTGTTATCATCAGAAAGGTCTTCAAATTCTGGTTTTAAATGAGATAAAATTTATTCGCATTTAATACCCTTTGGGTAGAAAAATCGAAATTTTGTAATAACACTGAAACCACGTTATAGCCCAAACTACTGGATCGATTTGTCCGAAATTTGGTACATGGAGGTTAGGTAACCCATTGAAGAGCTGAAAGGCTTTTGGGAGCAATTGGTCCACGGGAAGTGCCATTTAGGCATATCAACTTTAAAATCTTAAACACAAGTCACGGAAATCAAAGACCCATGCGTTGGGGAGGTTCCAGCCGCTTCTCTGCTGCGTTTTTTTTTAAATTGTGATGGAGTTGGGGAGGTTAAAATCAAAAACTGGTCAACGTATCAAGACCGAATTTGGGATTGTCAATTTACAGTGACAGATGAAGGGGATGGGCAATTTTTCATTATGATCTAACAATGGGGATGAAATTGAAAGGTTGTAAGAACAATTTTTTCAGGAAAATGGTGGTATAAAATTACGGGGTTCAATAGTTTTCGGTCATCTCTTGAAAAAAAGTCTTATGAATCTTCAACCTAAAACCAACCCCTAGACTGCTAACAACCCCTAAACTCTAGTTTATTAACCTCCCCACTCCACTTCACCATTTAAAAAAAAGGGAGGTTACTGCAATCACTAAAATTTTCGAATTCGAGATAAGACCGGATCTATACGTTTTGAGGTCTCAGGAGCTCAAAAAAGTGGTTTTTAAAATGTGTCTGTATGTATGTACGTACGTACGTTCGTACGTTCGTAAACACGCCACAGCCCAAACTACTCGACAGATTTAGCTGAAATTTGGTACGTGTGCATGTGATAACCCAACTTAGATCTGAAAAGCTTTTGGAGCCAATCGTGCAACTAGAAATGCCATTTTGGCACATCAACTTTTAAATTTTAAATGCAAACCCCCATTTTTCACCTCACGATAGAAAAGGCCTTCAAATTCTGCTTCTAAAAATGTATTCATTCTTAGTGCCCTTTTGATCAAAAATTTAAAAAAAAATGATTTTTATCCGACTTTAAAATCGCGGTACAGCCCAAGCCCCTGAACCGATTTGGCTGAAATTTTGCACACGGGGATTGTATTGCACGTCGAAGAGCTGAACAACTTTTGGATTCAATCGGCCCACGAAAACTGCCGTTTTGACACACCAATTTGTAACTTTAAAATTATTCACTCATTTAACCATCCAAAACAAGTTTTTGAAAGATTTATTGTCACCATCAAAAAGGTCTTTAAATTCTGGTTTTAAGTAAGACAAAATTCGTTCGCATTTAGTGCTCCTTGGGTCAAAAAATCGAAATTTCATAATAACAATAAAAATACATTATAGCCCAAATTAGCGAATCGATTTAGCTCAAATTTGGTACATGGAGATTGGGTGACCCGTTGAAGACCTGAAAGGCTTTTGGAAGCAATTGGTCCACGGGAAGTGCCATTTAGGCATATCAACTTTAAATTTTAAATACAAAGGTCTCCTTTTTTATGTCGCCATTAGAAAGACGATCAAATTCTCGTTCTAAAAATGTATCACAGTTTCTGCCATTTCAGTGGAAAATAGAGAAAAAATTCTTTCTCATTAAAATGGAGCGAGCTGACAGTGGATGACATAAAGTGGCAGTTGTTGTCAAAAAGGTGGCAAAAGATTAACCTTAAAAGGAACATATTGTCAAATGTGATGGGTGATGTCCGAGGTGGTGTCGGTATTTGTCAGAAAATTGCAAAATTAGTCACAGTCGATAAGGGTAAAAAATTTCTGTTGAATTGACCACTATCTACACAGAATACAAAGATCCACGCGATGGGGAGGTTCCAGCCGCTTCTCTGCTGCCATTTTTTTTTTGGGCTTTTTTGTTATTCTTCTGTAATTCAAAGTCATTTTCATTATTTTTTAACCCATCCACAGTTTTTCAACCCGTTTCTCGATATGTACCTATATGTGAATCCTCAAAAAGCAAAATTTACACAGACCGCCTCTTTTTGGTGTAATTTTCGATAGTTCTACTTGACTACAGTCACTTTTCACCCCTCTTGATTTTTCATCAACCTTCACGTTAATTAGGCCAAATTCGCGCAATTTCGTTTTTTTCCGTAAATGTTTACCTTTGAACTTTTTCAACCCACCTTGCAATATTTCAACCCTCCAAAGGCTAAATTTGCATAATTAGCCTATTTTGGTGTTATTTTCTGTAATTCTACCTGACTTCGTTTAATTTTCACCCCCTGTGTCTTTTCATCCCCTTTTACAATTATCGACCCCCTAAGCACCTATTTTGCTGAATTCGCCTAATTTGGTTTATGTTTACCTTTTTCGCCATCCCAATCGCAATATTTCAACCCCCAAGCTTTTACATAATTATTTGGACTGAGCAGATATTCCATAAAGATATAGCATAAATAAGCGAATTACATGCCGTAAAAAATGGAATTTTTATGGAGGTAAATATGCCCCAAAACCGTCAAATACGCAGTAAAACCGTCAGATATGTTCTTAATTTAATTTATTTCACCTTTTTTCACAAGCGACACAGAACTCTGCGTATTAATTAGCTCACTTTTTGAAGTAGGTATACCATTTTTCGGTATTTTGAAACTTAAAAATATTACGAAGAAAAACACTGTTGGTCTTTTGTCCAATTGATTATGAAACATCATAATCACTAGAAACAATAATTTCTATCCCCCATCTCCAGAGAATTAAATGAGGTAAAGGGTAAAATGCAAAGGGGCAAAATTCTTGGAAGACCATAATTATGGGATTTCCAAGTGCTGTCGATGAATGTGGCCTTTAAATCGGAAAAATTTAGAGAAACCGTGTTTGAAAGTTTCAAAATTTGCACATTTATGCTGTATCATGCCAAAATTTGGAGCACATATATACAAATATGCAGCTAAACTGTAAAACAGGCAGGATATGCAAAATAAAGTGACGTTTTTAGGCGTAAAAAGTTAAGTAAAACACATACAATCGGGTTTTTAACAAAATATGCCCATAAACAAAAAACATGCATCAAATATGATTTTGTCCAGCCCTAATAATTGTTGACTTATTTTCGTACTATTTTTTGTTAACTAATGTTAATTTTCATTCCCTTTGAATTCCTTAACTTTCCATTAATGCAATGATCCAAAAAAAGTTTTAAGGGTATTTTGCGCCCTTAGACCCGCAGACTACCTTCGACCGGAAGAGAACAAAATTGCAAATCTAAAACTCAACCCCTTCAACCTTGAAACACAAATGGTCCACTTAGATGAAATGTAAGTCTTGGACACCTATTACCGGAGGAAACTAATTGAACGCAAAAAATTCCACTCCCGAAACCCACCCCCTTCAACCCCTAAACACAAAAAATGTACATGGAAAAAATTTAGCTTTGGACCACCTCTTACCGGATGATAGGTACTAATGGAACACACAAAATTTAACCCTCGACCTATCTACAGCCGGACGATGCTAATTGAACGCAACAAATTTCATCACCTCACTATTTCTTTATCGGGAAGCATATGCTTCGGCACTACTACTAGGTGCAGATTGCTCTGCACCCAAAACCAACAACCCCATACCTCAATATATGAATCATTCACGGTGATACACATAGCATTGATATACATCTTCCGTTGTCTTTTTTAATTCCAGCTATTTCCTGGGAATCCCCGAGGACAAGCCCGGCCAGCAGCATTTATACCGCGTGACCTCCGTACCCCCCAGGACCGGATCCAACCTCCCCAAACCGGTTTGCCTCACCTGCATCCAAGAACCCACCCCCACCGCCCCCACCCACTTCTTCATCGACGACGACGCCTACTTCCTGAAGAACAAGCAGTGGGAGGAGGAGGACTACGTGTCCACAACCCAGGCCCCCCGCAGGCGCAGAAGAAAGCACAAAGTCGAGGAGGTGGAGCAACCCTGCCTATACCACAACGCCATCTTCAGCCCCTCGTCCACCTACTACGTGCTGGAGTGCCTAGGCCCGGAGATCCCCTCCAGCCACCTCTACAAGACCGCGATGCCTGAACCCAAACTCCTCTCGACCATCCAGAACAACACGCGTCTGAGAGAGAACGTCGCGAAAATGGCAATGCCGCAGATTAAGACGTTTCCGGTGCAGATTTCCGGCGGATACCAGGCCCACGTCCGGCTGCATCTCCCGCCAGGCCTTCGGGAAGACGAGATCACGCGGTATCCTCTGGTGGTCCAGGTCTACGGGGGGCCGGGCAGTCAGCTCGTAACGGAACGATGGAGGATCGACTGGAACACTTATCTGACGGGGCAGAAGGATTTTATTATCGCGCAAATCGACGGGAGGGGGTCGGGGGGGCAGGGGCACGCCCTGCTGCACAAGGTCTACTACAAGCTGGGGTCGGTGGAAGTGGCGGATCAGCTGGAAGTGACGGAGTAAGTAAAAATAATACCCTTATCGATCGACTGGATTATTCTTTTGCTCTGGAAGAGTCGTGTTTTATTCAGGGACAGTTTGCGGCATTAAAATTTCAAAGGGTTGAATAGGGAATTTTAAATTCTTGGTCGGGTTAGGGGAGACTTCGATTAGGAAGTAGGCGGGAACCCCACCAATTTACGATAAAGGGCATTTGGCATATTGCTTCTTAATTTGTCTTTTCTTTCGATTCTCTTTTCTTAATAAATTCAGTTCAGATTTATTCTTGAAAGTTTATTCCCAGCGCCAGACCCAATAAACACGACTACGTATTTTAAACGTACTTATAAAAATTCTATATGCCATACGTTGACATCAGGTATCAAACAGTACGCAACTTATACGTCTAAAGGTCCATGCGTATGTTTTGGCGTATACTATACTGATATTATATTGAAGTTACAGAACGTCAAAACTTGAATTTTAGGTTGGTATAAGGAAATATTGCAAGGAATTTTACTAACAGGTGAGTTGATAAAAGCGATTTCAAAACGATACGTCAGAAAACGTGACAAATGTCAAAATTTCGCAATTACTTTGAATTGGCCCAAAATGGCAATCGCAATCGGTCAAAAACACGCTTGTTTAAAGTTAGTTCACACAGTCCCCACATAAAATAACAGATTGCGATTCATTTGTTTCCATAGTCATCTGTTATCACACATTTTACGAGTAGCACTGGAACAAGTGGAGTTAAAATTTTGACTTTTCTAGAATAAAGTGCACTGCTCATCTCTCGGAATAATGTTTTTTTTCAAAGAAAATTAAAATTGCTAAAATTGACGAACTGTGAAGCAAACTAGTCTATTTATCCTAACTCGCCAGTTTTAAAAAATTTTACTTTCCCAGATTTTTTTTCTTTTTGTTTTATCCTTGAACTCTGTGCATTATTTTCGCCATTTTTGGAATTGAAGCGATATAATAAATTCCCAGAACAGAAGACCGTTATAAGTTATACTGAAAACTTAAATTGACGACGAGAATTTCCAAAACGCTGTAATGTTTGCAGATTTTTTCTTTTAGGTGAAAATTGGGGATTGTTTTTCAATATTTTAGAAAACTCAGCATCGATATAATCTTTTCTCATGAGAAATCGGACCAGGATAAGTTCCAACGATGTTTTGCGGGTCACGTGATTCGTTGAATATGCAACCCAACATTCATGTCGCATTTCGCATTATCGGATGTCCTCGAACTTCAGCAAAATGGTGTCGTGTGCGCCCGTTTAAATCGTAAATTGTAATTTTTTCAGTAATATTTTGTAGGTCACGTGATTGATCGTCATGAATCACGTGATCTGAGTCGATTCAGCTGGCGGGAAATTTAAAAAAGAAACAGTAGTTTCACTCCAGCTGTTCTAAGGTAACGATTATAATAGCCACAATTTTGCGATTTTTTAAATTTCCAAGTACCTAATATCGGTAGGGCCGTTTATGAAAAAACTTTCTCCGTTAGTTTACCTGTTTCAAATTCTCGTTTCACGGATTTGGTCGATACAGGTTGTCTGAAATCTCGCGCTCTTCGGGCCCGAGGCGCTGTAGGGTAGCCTAAGGAAAAAAATAAACTGCATGAGATTATTTTATTTGATCCCCCATTACGAAGGTACAACCCCCCAAAGGGCCAAAATTTAGATGTAAATTTCTCTAAAATGAATTATCCAATTGAATTGTTTATCAGTGTTTATGATACAGTGCATGAAGAAAGGTGAACCATAATTGCTGACAAATTTTGGGTAATTTTTCGAATTATTGGAGTTATTCATTGTCCTATTTTCTGCAAATGGGATGAAAACCATATAATATGGCAACCTAGCTTAATGCTATTTTGAATATTGTTTGTTACCTTGGTTTTTGGTGTAAGTAAATATCAAGGTAAAAGATGTAACATGTTGCCAGATTTCCTTAGGTATCTTTGGAACATTCTATCTCTGCGGTGGTGCTTCTAAGAAAAATATTTACTATCACTTTTGTGCTTCATTCATGATCCTCCACAACGCCTCGGACCCGAAGTGCGCGAGTTTTGATACACCATGTATAAGCATTAAAAGTAGTTGAAACGCTCTTTTCGGGTTGGGGGGTGCAAGTTCTCGAGGGGACTACCGCCCCCAGAAAAGATGGAGGGAAAATTTTTTTGGGGCGGACATTTCAGGTTATGCACCGGGCGCAAATTTTTCTTCGCACGGCTCAGATTTTGTGTAAGGAAACTTTAGTTCTCGTTCAAAAGTTACAGCCTAAACTTGAATGATTTCTAGACCCAGAACCAGCTCATGTCTTTCAATGTAACTTTTGAACGGGAGGGTGGATTTCAAAAATTCTTGCATCAGCTTACAGAGAATTTCAAGCCCTTTCAAATGGTGTATCACAAAGGGCCCTAATGTAATTTAAAATTTGACCAAAGAGGGCGCTAGAGTTGAACAAATATCAAAAATTGTTACAGCGTTAGATTGGCAATGAAATTAGCTTCCAAATGATGTATCACAAGTGGGGGGTTGTCATTTAAAATTTTTAAGTGGAGGTAGGTAGGGGTTAGGGGGTGAGTTTTGAAATTTCGCCAAGCATGGATTGTTGTGTTGTGTCCATACTCCATAGTAGTCTATATGCTCCAAATCTTGGAAATACAGGGTGTTATTTTATTGTAGATGTCTGATGTTGTCCAAAGCTCAAATTCCTACTCTAGTGTTTTTAATTCTCAACTGGCCCCTGATGCGCGTACGAATTAAAATACTTTATTATGTTATGTATGTATTGGTAATGAGATTAATTCAGAAGCGTAACCTATAAATTGGTCAAAAAAATATGTTCACAATATTGCAACCCGGGGACAATCTAAGAGGGGCACATTAAGACTGGTACTCTTCAATACAAGAAAATGTTTTAAAAAAAACCTGCTAAAACTTCCAAAATCCCAATTTTTTAATTGGCACACCGAGTAGCACAGCTTCCAAAAGAGCAGGGCTATATTTAAAATAAACATTTATAACTGCAAAACGTGTACAATCATCTTGATGAATTATTATTTTCTTTATTTTTCAGTTTATTTTATGCTTATACGTTTAATGTCTCAATAAATACAGTAAAGCTTTAGAAATTGATATAAATTGCTATTAAAATGGCCTAATTACTGCCGCAAACAGAATTAAGAAAATCTACAAGATATCAGTAATAGAAGGGAAAAAAAATTAACTGTCCGAATATGCCCCCCTCTCAACTATTTAACAGAATTTACAAGTCCTCGTAGAACAACATTTTTAAGTACATTTAAGAATATCCTATTGAGTATAAGTGAGACGGAAAGAAGAAATTTTTATTTAAGGGAGGAGAGGGAAGGACCTCGCACCATCCTTATGGAAAAATGGCTTTCTGTTGGTTTGGCTGAAATTTTAGTATGTTGTAGATTTTGACCTCCTGATCAAAAGTTATCATTACCACAAAGCAATCGTACGGATAGTTTTTGCTCCAGAGGTTGCGGAAGATAAAATTTTCCCATATGAATTACATGCAACGAAAATTAATTTGCATTTTTGCCATCTTAACACCACATGATAAGTCCAGGGGCACTTTTCTTACGTGTATTATTAACATACTCTTACAGGAGTCTCGTGGATGTGTTTGCTTATTATGTTGGAAGGAGTAGGTTTACGACGTTCCCAAAAATGTGTATGTCCTTATGGGGAAAAGTTTATCTTCGGCATACCAGATAGCACAAGACATTCCCTGAATGTTCAGAAAATGTCCATTTTCTATTCAGAATATACCGAATATTATATGTATTTGCCATGAACATTTTCATGCGGGAAGAATAAGTTCATATCACCTCCAGGAATAATCTGCAATGCATCCGTATGTCAAATGAACATCTGAACATTCCTGGAATTGCCTCGCCAGATTTTCACCACATTAACGTTTCGTATGGTTACATGTATTTAAATGCAATACTCATACGAAGTCACCTGAACATGCGGTGTACATACATGACACTCGTTACAATGAATATCCAAATGAAATCCAGAATATGCGATTCATATCCAGGTTGAAGTTTGTCGCCGATAGATGGCGCGCATGGAACAATTAGCTGCGCATAAAACCTCTCAATTGTATAAAGCTTACTGCAAGATTTAACCACACTATTATAACATTATTTTATGATTCAGATTGGTGCCTGGTGCTGAGGACTTGAAATGGTACGTGGTATCCACAGGCCTGAGGCCACGCTATTCATTTCCTTCTTCAAGTGGTGTACGCCAATTATGCCGTGAATAGTACTGTATGCTCAGGAAATATACATAAAATAGCTAACTGAACATTTTAGGAATGTCCATGGTATACACTGTGTTTATCCCTGTATATTCATGTGAAAAATGGATATCCCATGAATATTCTACGTATTTTCATGCATGGAAATTATTTATCTAATATCCATATGTACTTCATAGGTATATCAATTTGATATTCTTATGAAACTCGGGTGGATCTATTTTGATGCTACCAGGTACCAAAAAAACGACATTTTTGTGATACACAGAATGTTCATGGGTCATTCGCAATGTATAGTGTGGATATATATACTAAGTTCGCATATTCATGGATGAATATCCATTGTTCATTCAATGTATGTGTTTGTGTTATCTGGGCAGACTCCATATCAGTAACTGTCCGTACGATTTCTTTGGGGCAATGACCACATTTGATCAGGAGGTCGAAATCTACAACATACCAAAATTTCAGCCAAATCCACAGAAAGTCATTTTCCATAAGGATCCTAAGTTACGCCACTGGGTAATTTGATTTAAATGTAGGCATATCACAATGCAGCTCCGCAGCGTCTGAAACAATCTGAAATTCATTCCTGCGATTCCTCCCGCTGCGAATTTCACAACTGACATTCCTTGACAATAGCGATGCTCCAACAAAAGCCCTCCGGCTCCCAGACAGCGTTTCAAATCGGAATCCAGCTCGCAGCTGCAATCTCGAAACAACCTGACAGCTTGATACAACATAATCCTTCCCCTAACACACTGCAGTACGTTAATCAACGCGAATGATGCCGTCCGTCAATTCCGCCCTCGATCAGTCACATCTTTCTCGGCATCCCCCTGAAAAAATTCTCATTTCAGATATCTCCGCGACACGCTCCACTTCATCGATAAGCGCAGAGTCGCCGTCTGGGGATGGAGCTACGGCGGCTTCGTCGCCACCATGGCCCTGGCGAGCCTCAAAAACGTTTTCCAGTGCGCCATTGCGGTGGCGCCCGTTACGAACTGGAGGCTTTACGGTAGGGCCAGCGCTATCGGCTGCCTTAACTGGGGGGTAAACCGCTAACCGTATTTTGTACACAAGACATCCTCTGAAATCCCCGAACTTCCCCCTAAATTGTACACCTGACATCCCCAGCGGTTCGCCCCTCATTTTGGCATCAATATATACTCCCATTTTACCTGGGGGGTAAACCGCTAACCGTATTTTGTACACCAGACATCCTCTGAAATCCCCGGACATCCCCCTGAAATCCGCGGACTTCCCCCTAAATTGTACACCTGACATCCCCAGCGGTTTGCCCCCCACTTAACGTTATGTCCGCAGATTCCGCTTACACGGAACGATACATGGGGCTGCCGAACGTTACGGACAACTACAAGGGCTACGAAGAGGCGGACGTGGGCAGAAAAGCCGGCTTGCTCAAGGACAAGATGTTCTACCTGGTGCACGGGTCTGCCGACGACAACGTGCACTTGCAGCAGTCTATGGCCTTGGTCAAAGCGCTGGCGGACGCAGGCGCGCTCTTCAGGCAACAAGTAAGTCCGATAGTGAAAGTGTACGAAAGCGTTGGAGGGCCACATGTGTGATTTTTGTTAAGTTTAAATCGACAGATAGTAAGTGTAAATTTACAGATTTAGACGATTAACTAGGTACCTAGCTATCAGTTGCTTGAAATGTCCAGTTTCAACCCCTAAATCAATCTCCGCTACGATCTGTTAAGTACTTTCATAAAAGGCTGCAGGTAGTAGCGCCCTTAAGGTGGGTTTTCTGTTGGCTTCTGCTACAGAGACGCATGCCTGCGGTGTTACTTTCCTAACACGTGTCCAAATTTTTGTGGATTTACAGGGTGATTTCCGAAGACCGTTCATTAGAAACTTTTGGGGATTCACTTGTAGTGGAGTTTTTTTAATTTGGTAGGGTAGTAGCACCGTTTGCGGTCATTGAACCCCTTGTGGCCACTTTGAAATTCGAAACGAGGTTTCTGGTACATCAGTCGGTTGCAAAATTGTCTGGGACGTATAACTTTTTATAAATTAAGTTTAAAGAATGAAGAGGCCAATTTGCTGGTCAAAAGCAATGTCTGAGGCTGGTAAACTACCCTGCCTAGTGGAACATAATGTCTCAGAGAGGTAATTTGGCTCCATTCTTTACCTATAACTAAGTATATAAAAAGTTATACGTCCTAGACAATCTTGCAACTGACTGTACGTTTGCCTTTATTGTACAAACTAAAAACATTCGTGTCTTACGAAGAATGCATCGAAGGTGGGGTATATTTAGGAAAATAGGCCGAGTAAGTATACTTACTTCATACTTATCAATCATACTTAACTTAGCGTATTAAAAAGGCGCTGAGTCAGGATTGGGTAAATGTAGCAATATTTGTTTTTACGACATTTACTACATTTGTGACATTTACTACGTCGCAATTTTAATATGTCACAAAGTTGTCGTAATGTAGCAAATTTAGGTAAGTGTCAAAATTTAAGGTTACGAGTTTTCGTACAGAGCGCAGAACAGAGAAGTTGCTTGTAGCCGTTAAGGATGTTAAAACTAGGTAATATTGTAAAACTGAAATGTTTCATTTGAAATAATTCAAATAAATTTCATTTCATTGAAATATTTCATGAAACTTATTTTAAAAAACGCGCGCAAAATGAGTCGGCATGAAATCTGAGTGACATTCCACCCACCACCGAGCCTCGTATAACTTCAAAAATAGGGAAATTTTCCAGGAAATTTAATAATACTGTGCTTCGCAGATGAGCACATAGGTACCTAAAGATTTGGAGATCTGCAGCTGAAATATTTCATTTGAAATATTTCAAATAAATTTCATTTCATTGAAATATTTCACACCCCTTGAAATATTTAATGAAACTTATTTTTTAAAAAGCGCGCAAAATGAGTCGACATGACATTCCACCCACCACCGAGTTTCGTATATCTTCAAAAATGTGGAAATATCCCAAAGAATTTAATAATGCTGATCCTAATACCTCTGTCCTAACCGAAAAATAACTCCCCACTCCTAATATTGATTTTACTATGATTGGAAAACTGTGCTTCGCGGATGAATACATAACTAAAAATTTGGAGATCTGCAAAGGCTATTTTATTCAAATTTTTTTTAATTTCTTTTGTTAATATATACCTAACATTGTTCTACCAAAGTTAGAATATATTTCATTGTTTATGAAATATTTCATGAAATATTTCGTGAAACTTTATGAAATATTTCAAAAAAATAAGTTTCATGAAATTTTTACAACACTAGTTGTAGTTTTGTAAATAATGGATGTAGTGTAAAGAGGGTCCATAATTAAGGTATATAGGAAATAATAAATCCCTCCCTCTTGGTAAAAAACTCTGTATTTAAATTGTGACTAGTTTCGACATTTCATATGTCATCTTCAGACCTAAAATATAGAGAACTAATATGTACATGACTAGAGACAACAATAATTCGATCTTTCAATAAATTTGACTATTTAAATTTACATTTAATTTATTATAACAATAAAATTCGCACCTGAGATTTCCTCTTCTACTACAAAATGGAGATCTGTTGACATCGTCGGTAAGAAATTTTATTGTTATAGTCAAATTTATTGAAAGATCGAATTATTGTTGTCTCTAGTCATGTACATATTAGTTCTCTATATTTTAGGTCTGAAGATGACATATGAAATGTCGAAACTAGTCACAATTTAAATACAGAGTTTTTTACCAAGAGGGAGGGATTTATTATTTCCTATATACCTTTACTAGTTGTAGTACCTTCTTAAATTTGTAACTAAAAGATATTAATTCTTATAAATTTTTAAACTGGACCAAATTTAGTATATCTTTCATATTTAACGAAATATTTCGTGAAACAATTCATGAAATATTAAAAAAAAATAAGTTTCATGAAATTTTTACAACACTATAGATATGAACCTCGGTGGTGACTGGTGGGTGGAATGTCGACTCATTTTGCGCGCGTTTTTTAAAAATAAGTTTCATGAAATATTTCAAATGGTGCGAAATATTTCAATTATTTGAAATTTATTTGAAAACGCTCAAACAGTAATTACCTATTAGTGTTTCAAAGTTAAATAAATATAAATTAAACTTAAAACAACCAAAGTTATGGTTAGTGTAAAAATTTCATGAAACTTAATTTTTGAAATATTTCATAAAATATAAAATATTTCATTAAATATGAAAAATATTCTAATTTCCGTCCAGTTTAAAAATGTATAATATTTTTTAGACAGCTCACATTCATATTGCACAAAAAATAGATGGACATCAAGGTAAATGTTAATCCTTCCTATCTACAGTGTGTCTCATTTTAACTGGAACCACCCAAATATTTCGGTTAACATTGAGCAAATCAACTCTCTCTTTTTTTCACATATGTAGAGCTCCAGATTCTGCATCTGCGTAATACTTTACCTTTTTGTTATTCCGAAATCTCAGCCCACTGCGATTAATTAAAGAGGCCAAAAATAGCGAAATCGTATCAGGCATTTTTTTACCGAAAAAGTTTATTAAGAAAAGTTGCTCAGGATGACTCGAAATGGGTGAGTCCGAACTTTCAGGCCAAAATAAAAATGTTGAATTTCTGGAAGAAAGAATCAAAAATATCGAAAACTTCAATATTTGTGCAACAAAAGGGTTGCTGTGTAATAAAAAAACAATTGAAATAGATTTGTTTGACAATTGTTAGCTATAGCTGGGCAAAATTTAACAATCGCAGAAAAAGTTGAAATTATAAGCTAATAATTAATAAATAATAACCTTAATAATTCCAACTTTTTCTGCGATTGTTAAATTTTGCCCAGCCATAGCTAACAGCAACTGTCAAACACTCATTTCAATTGTTTTTAATTACACAGCAACCCTTTTGTTGTAAAAATAATGAAGTTTTCGATATTTTTCATTTTTACCTCAACATTTTTATTTTGGTCTGAAACTCCGCATTTGCCCATTTGGGGTTATCCTGAGCAAGTTTTCTTAATAAAATTTTTCGATAAAGAAATGCCTAATACGATTTCGCTGTTTTTGTCCTCTTTAATTAATCGCAGTGAGCTAAGATTTCGGTATAAAAAAAGGTGAAGCATCACACAGATGCAAATTTTGAAGCTCTACATGTAGAAAAACACTAAAAAGCGAATTAACAAGCAAGATTAACCGAAATATTTGGATGGTTCCAGTTAAAATGAGACACACTGTATATTATAGGTATAGTAAACAAATTTTAGTTACAAATTACAGCCCACAAGTTTCAACATTACTTTTTAATTACAAGAAATGAATACAATTTAGAAAAATGTTAGGTATATTTAAATAAAATAATAATAAAACAAATAAAAATTTTTTTGAATAAAATAGCCTTTGCAGATCTCCAAATCTTTAGAGGTGCTCGTCCCTAAGCACAGTTTTCCAGTCACAGTAAAATAAATAAGAGGAGCGTGAGTTATTTTTCGGTTAGGATATGTTAGTATGCAATATTTCCCCATTTTAGAAGATATATGAACCTCGGTGGTGACTGATGGGTGGAATGTCGACTCATTTGTTGCGCGGGTTTTTTAAAAATAAGTTTCGTGAAATATTTCAATTATTTGAAATTTATTTGAAATATTTCAGCTTTACAACACTATACTCTGTCCGGGATCCACATGAGATCCTATTTCCATGGCGAAGCATTGTTGTCAACAATGTTTCGCTATGGAAATAGGGTTACGTGAATCCCGAACAGAGAATAGTTATGGTGAATGGAAGAAAACTTTTAAGTTATGTAGCAAATGTTGTAATCTGGTTACGTACCTATAATAATTAATAATAAGTCCGGTACGAACGACGAAAAAGATCTTAAATTAATTTGATTTCTGTTTGACAAATTTTATTGACAACTCAATTTTTCTAACAATTAACATTAACTACTTTGATTATAATTCTATTTCGCAACATTCTCCCCCCAGTAATTTGTTCCCACTAGAAGAAAATTACTCTCTTCTAACGTCTAATATAATAATTAATCTTGACACCGATCTTCGAAAAATTGTTCCACCGCTGTTTTTTACGTCCAATATTACTTTTCCATCGCGCGCGGCAGGATGGGAGTTGTCCTATTATGGACATTTTGACAAGACTTGTCGAGTCGTCTCAATTTGCTCTTCGAAGCCAAAGTCTTCTCCTTCTTTAATTCATCATCATGGAAACATTCCTCCTGAACTTTACGGAACAACAGTAACTTGCTATTTTCAACTTCTTCAGCAGTCAGTCCCTCAGTGTTTCTTTTCTTCGTCTTTAATATTTCAACAAACCTTAGAACGTAAGCTGTACTGGCGAACAAGTCGAGACCACTTGGAAAATCTGAATGAATCAGGCAAGGCTGCACTTTCAACACAATAATTAACAAAGATGAATTCAGTATGTCTTATTTCTAAATTTTCTGGATTTATGTCTTCTCCATTTTCTTTGTTGTTTTCTTGGGGCCAATGATTAGATTCCAGTCGAAGAAAACTTGGACCATTCATCCATCTGCAGATGTCGAAATAATTATTTCCCTTGTTCTCTTCGTAGCGCCGTCTGCTACATTTTCTGCTGAGTTCACGTACCTCCATTCCGAAACATCGGTTAAACTCTGAATCTCTCCGACTCGCTGTGCAATGAAAACTTTAAATCTTCTTGCTTCATTCCTAATCCAATGGAGCACGGTTTTAGAATCACTCCAATAGGTTACTGACGTCAAATTTACTTCCAAATTTTCTTTTAGAAAATTTCCTAGTTCGGCAGCTTGGAGTTCTAGTCTGGGAATTGATAAAGACTTTAATGGAGCTACTCTGGTTTTCGCAGTGACGAATGAAACCTCAACGTGTTCCCTTTCTTGAATTCTTAAGTATGCCACAGTAGCATAAGCGGTTTCTGAGGCGTCGCAAAAGATATGCAATTGTATCTCACTTTTCTGTCTGCTCGGTGTAAAATACTGCCTTGGAATTTCGAATTTATTGTTGTTCTTCAGTTCTTTTAACCAGAGTTCCCATTTTTCATTTAACGCGTCAGTAATTTCGTTATCCCAACCAATTTGAGTTCTCCATATATCTTGCAATAACACTTTTCCTTGCATCATGAAATTGGCAATAAATCCCAAAGGATCGAATATTGACATAATCACTTTTAAAATTTCACGTTTTGTCGGTCGTCTTATGTTATCCAAGATATCTTTGTCAATTTTGTGGAATTTAGTGTCAAATCGAAAAATGTCTTTTACTGGTTCCCAAAACACTCCTAAAATCCTCTCGGTATTATTCTGAGCATTATTTTCCAAATTTTTCTGAAAGTCAGCTTTTAAATCGTCATGGATATCTTCCAGGACTTCTTGGTGATTCGTTATCCAATTGCAAATGACGAATCCTCCTCTTTTATGAACATGCATCACATCTTGTACTAATTTCTTTGATTCATCCAGAGAATCGGCATTTCCTAGGTAGTCGTCCATGTAGTGTTGTTTCGTTATGGCCTTAAAAGCGTCAGGATGTGATTCTTTGAATTCTGCAGCATTTTTATTATTCGCCTCCTCAGCCAAGCAAGGTCCACTTACTGATCCGAAAAATACTATAGTAATTTCATACGTGTCTGGTTCTCTGTTTCTGTCCATGCCTTTCCGCAATATCCGCTGGGAACAAGTATCTTCCTTTCTTACGTTTACTTGAAGAAACATTTCTTTGATGTCAGCCGTGAATGCATATTTTTTAATTCTGAAGTTCGGTAAAATAACGTTTAGGGAATTATACAAATCAGGACCTCTAAGGAAGTAGTCATTTAGACAAGTTCCATGACCCTTTGAGGCAGCGTCAAAAACTACTCTTAATTTTTTCGGTTTATTTGGGTTTACCACCCCAAATTGTGGTAAATACCATGTCTTGTCTGTAACTTTATCAGCACAGATATGAAACTGGAGTTTTATGGTAACGGCAAGATGTAATTTTACCGGAAAGTAGAACAAGCGCTCTGAGATAACTAGAATGCACCGAAAGAAAAATGGATAAAGACAAAGTTTATGCTGAAACTTATTGCCAAAAAATACTGGACATGGAAGCTAAGGGATACATCAGAAAATTACATCTTGTCGTTTCCATAAAACTCTAGTTTCATATTGTCGCATCTGGCCCTTTGGGTCCAGAGCTGGTACCGGGTTGTATGGGGGGAAAATGGGAGAGCACTGAAAGGACATCCGCAAAAGACAAGATAAAAATCCAAACGGTTTAATTAATTCAGTGAAGGCGGCAATCAATTTGGAACAAATAATTATTAAATCATTTATCAAAAGGACAGAGTACTTACCCTAAGGGGAGATACCCCACGCACAACCGGCCAGTGGCTTGGCAGGCCACCGACTCTCAAGTTGTATGTACGTGATGTACCTCGAAGGAAGCGATGACACATTTATTGTTGAATAAGCACAAAAACTCCACTATATGACAATATCTGTGATCCGGCTCGAAGGACCATGTAATCTGGTTACGTATCTATAATAATTAATAATAAATCCGGTACGAACGACGAAAAAGATCTTAAATTAATTTGATTTCTGTTTGACAAATTTTATTGACTACTCTATTTTTCTAACAATTAACATTAACTACTTTGATTATAATTCTATTTCGCAACAAATGTATCAAACTTGATACAAATTCGCAATGTCGCAAATTACACTTGCTACCATCGTAAATTGAGTCGCAAATGTATAATTTGCGACGGCCCCAACCCTGGCTGTAGTGCAGTATATTTTAGACCAGAGGCTGTGTTCGCGTATGTTTTGAACTGACCAATCACGCGTGTTGTGGGTGTGGCATGTGCTGTGGCAATGTAGCCCGAGCGCGTATTTCCTAAATATTTTTTTTTATTAGGGGTTGTAGCATACCCCTCAAGAGTTAACCCCAACCCCCGAATATTCCTGTTTGTTACAGTGGCGCCCAACGTGGGGGAGGTTGTGACGAGCACCTTTTGCGTGTCCCGTCCTCGGCTCGAGGATAGGACACGAGGGGAAGTGTAGCATACTCATCCTCCCCGTCACTTGTTTTGTTAATTGTTATAAGAATTGTCAATAAATTAAGACAAAATAAAAGTCATCCCACGTTCCACCCTTTGAATTAAGCCCCTCAAGATTTAACCCCAACCCCCGGATATTCCTGTTTGTTACAGGGTCCAATTTACACTTAAAAGTAATATAACTTAATGTGGTCCTCCAACGCTTTCGTAAAAGTGAAGGTCAATCTGTTCCAGATCTACCCGGACGAAAGCCACGGGCTGGGGGGCGTCAAAAAGCACCTCTACCGCAGCATGGGGCAGTTCTTCGACGACTGCTTCCAGAAACAGGTGCCCCCCGAGTTCAAGGCCGGGCTGCGCAACAACCTCGAGTAGCACACCATCTCCGACTTTTTCAACTGAGTGATCCAAGAAATGCCAAACATCCATCCTCCGGATGTCAGTGATGAAAGTGCCAAATTTTCGATGTCTGTCAAGTGACGCACTGTTACATATCTCGCAGAGGGATCGACCAAAACTTTTTTCCAATTCCTAGCGTAGGCGTAGCGTTTCGTAGCGTAGAGTTCGAGCCTTACACTTCTTTCCTCAAGTTTTGTAACAGCGTACTCAATTCTGAACATTGTAGCGTACAGTAAGGGTCCAAGAACTATTCTTTCGTTGCGTTCTTTTTCCCGTTATGCACACTGTGACTTAAAGTACTCTATAGACATCTCAAGTAGCAATAATTTTATGCTGGGTCGTTTCTTGTTTCCGGCACTGTACATAGCTTTGGCCCTGGGATGGCGAGGCGCGTGCGCCGTTTATTTAACTCGCGGTGGGAGGGGGTCGCGCACATGCGTAACAGACCACATTAGTGTAAAATATCAAGTGTGTAGCGGCAACATGACATCCGATCCAGACAGCACAAAACCGTCCAATGTACGTACATAAGTCATACAGCTCTGGATAAACCGATGTCCACTGTACATCTAGGTACGGAACCATGGACGTACAAAGGATGTCCATCGTATGTACAAATGTCTCCTAAACGGACATCCATAGTACAACCGCAGTGTACGTCTAATGGACGTACACACTGTACGTCTAATGGAGGTACACAGTACACACACAATTATCGCATACAGCTTCTTTATTCATTATTTACAATTATAGGTACATTTTCACCATTGATGGTAGTATCGGAGAATTCTGTAGGGTTCGATCAGGTTCTTGAAGTTCCATTATTTCAACTTGCTGTAATACCCTTTAAATTAGCAAAACCTCCGAATTCCTAGAAACAACTTTAAGGGTAATAGGGTAACACTGGCGATGGCGATGACAAAAATTGCCCAAAGGCGTGAGCTTCTTTCTAAGAATCCGAGGTTAGGTTTACTTCAATTCTGTAAATTACAGTAATTATAACACTTTTGTATCTAAATTTATATGTACCTTAAAAACTTGCTGTACTGTAACAAAGCAAAGGCAGGGCAAATTATAATGTACACAACACTCCCACGAGTTTGAGGCGATTGTGATTGTAGTAAAAGTAAAACAAAGTAAAATAATAAAATGGCGAGAAACCTGGCGCCTGTCAATAGTATCAATTGTCATTTATGTAGTGGGAAAAAGGAAATCCCCAGGAAACGGCGCGCACTTTCAAAATTTGTCTAGGTTATGTTTGACCCCCCCCCCCCCCTCGTCTCATAATAAACTGCAAGTAATAATATTAGTAACTACTTGTGATTTACTAAGCAAAGCAACTAAAGGGTATATTATTACTTTTAAAAAACTTTGTACCATAGTAGGTACGACGCTGTACGTAAATAGTACGTACAAGGAAATGCATCCACTGTACGTCCACAACGGTACATCCTCAGTACGTCCACAGAATGTCCAGGACGGACAGTACAAAAGCTGTACCAAAAATGTGCATCCACAGTATGTACATGAAAATGCATCCAGTGTACGTCCACAGCGGTACATTCTCAGTGCGTCCAGAGAATGTCCAGGACGTACAGGACAAATGCTGTACCTAAAATGTACATCCACTGGACGTCTTGTGCTATCTGGGGATCGAACAAGAACCGACATGTGTCGTCGTCGCCGGTTGAATGTTAGTTAATTTACGAATGATTTTTATTGCTTAACTTATAATTTTAATTTCTGTACCGGCAGTCACTGAGTAAAAACCTAGATTTATGGAGAACATCAATTTCAAATTATTCCCGGTTAAACTGGAAGCTCCATAAGACTTCCATTTTACCTACTTTAAATACGAGTACGCGTCTATTCATGAAGCAAGTCTTGCTCTGGAATTTGACCAGTTAAAAGCCGCCAAACTGACGGTGTGACGTAACACTATGAAATGAACACCCTATGAATGTATAAAAAAATGTGATAATAATTATAAATGCAAATGAAATTTAGTTAAGCAAATTAAGTAAGATAAAGTGCGATAGAATTGGCAAGGTCCTTGAAAATGGAAAAGGGCAAGGAAATGTCCTCAAAGAAGAATGCAGAAATTGAAGAACGATAGACAATCCAAAAATTAAAGAAAAAACTGAAGATATTGTTCTTCTTTAAGTTCAGATGAGTTTAATAATTTAGGAGGCATTTTGCAAAGGAAATAAAGTATTTAGATTGAGGAAGTGCCTAAATCTGACAAATGCAAAAAATGCCGAAGAAAGGTGCTTATATGAAAACTGAGAAATAGCCTCGAAAACAGCTTAAACAAAGTTTTTCGGAGAAAAATGAAGAAAGGCGAAAACTAAAAAAATGGGAATTAAAAAACTTTCGCTTTATATTCGACAGGATTAAATTAAAGGTATAAACATGACAAATGTAAAAAATGAAGAAAAGCCCTTAAAGAAAACTGTAAAATTGCTTAGAAAACAGCAGAAACGAAGTTTTTCAAAGAAAAACGAAGAAAAGATGAAAACCAAAAAAGACTAAGAATTCGTTTTATTTTCGAATTGAGGAATATCTTCAGAAAAAGGAAATACCCTATTCCTAAATAAATCAAGATTGCTAAAAAATGCCGAAGAAAGGCACTTAAATTGCCTCGAAAATAGCAGAAACTAAGCTTTAGAGAGAAAAATGAAGAAAGGCGAGAACTAAAAAAGACCAAGAATTATAAAAAAGTCGCTATTTTCGAATTGAAGAATATCTTAATCTCCTATTTTATTAATAATAATAATACTTTAACTAAAGAAAGGAATTATTTGGTATCATTACGGAAAAACGTTAGAAAAGTAGATAGATAAGATATCTTTCTTCAGTTTCTCCAGATTTTTTTTGCTTTATCAGTACTTATTCAGGAAATTCAGGAAATAAAAGAATTCCACACCACATTCTTAAGAAAATTAATATTGCTTTCAGTCTAATCACTGTAAAGACTAATGATGACAAAATGTAAAAAATGTCGAAAAAAAGCACTTACACGAAAACTGAAAAATTGCATCGAAAATTGCTGAAACTAAGCTTTTCAGAGAAAAATGAAGAAAGGCAAAAACTAAAAAAGACTAAGAATTAAAAAATCTTCATTTTATTTTCGAATAGAAGAATATCTTTATCTCATATCTCCTTAACTGAAGAAAAAATTTAATTGGTGTAATTGGCTAAAAACTTTGTAAAGAAGGTTATCTTGAGTTTCTCCAGATTTTTCTTGCTATATCAGTACTTATTCTTCAGCAATTTAGGAAATAAAAGTTACGCATATAAGGAAACAACGATTGCTTTCAGTCTAACTGGAAAGACTAAACTAAAGATATAAACATGACAAATGTAAAAAATGCCGAAGAAAGGTACTTACACGAAAACTGAAAAATTTCGAAAATATTAAACAAAGTTCTTCAGAGAAAAATGAAGAAAGACGAAAACTAAAAAAGACAAATTAAATAATTGGCGCCATTGCGGAAAAACATTAGAAAAGTAGGTAGATAACCTATCTTCAGTTTTTTCATATTTTTCTTGCTTTATCACTATCAGTTATGCTTCAGATGATGCACCAATTGAAAGAAGTATAAGTACCAGAGTAAAGGAAAATACGTAAATAAAAAACAGGAAACCTTTTCAACGAAAAAACCAAAATAAGAGCATCACCAATTTACCTAATAAAAAAGAAATAAAGGAGGTAAAAACGGAAGGAAAAGCAAGTTACCAAAAAAGTAGAAGAAACGCAAACGCTGAATAAAGAGAACAAAATTGAATTTTTTTTCAAAATTCTGGTTTATTGAAAGTACCTAAATCTGCTTCCTGTTAATGCCGCTAGGTATCAATGCATGTGCGAGCGCCCCCCCCCCCAATTTGTTGATTGATTCGTTTAGTTTGTAGCACTTTGTTAAATAATATTACGAAAAAAGCTCAAAAATTTTTATCGCTGTTCTCGTTGCTGTTTGCTCCTCTTGTTTCCAACCTGTAAATAATGTAAAGATTTAAGCCCAACTAGATCGCTCTCTAAGGACAGCCTTAATTTCGTCGTCGATCATGTGATACGTTTACCATCAATTTCGGAGTAATTTATTGTAAATATTATAGTCGTTCTTGCATTTTATCATTCGATGGTTGTTCACTAGAGTTCTAGAAGATTCAATAAACAAAATATTAGTACCGCCTATTTATTTCATTGCTGCCACCAGTGTTTTTTTAAGGAAAACATTTTTGAAAACCAAAATTTTCTGGAGGTACGATAAAAAGTAGACCAACGTTATTGGTAGCATTCATTGTGAATACTTGTGGCAAAAATTTTAATTTCCAATTTCAAAGTGTTTTTCCTGTTGGTGTTCATTCGATGACGTCATTCCTCGATCCACCCCACCTCCGTCATCATTCACCATCTGCTTCGTTTTCAGCTATCAATTTCTGTCATGCCTTCAGCCAAATCTTTCGATCGAGGGCAACAAATTTAAACGGAATTTCAATCCGTTTCATATTTGTTATTTTGTAAGGGGTGTTTTTCCTAATTCCTTTAAAGTAGGTATCGAATAAGCCCTTAGGATTCGTTTTTTGTACGCAAGTTGACAAATTTCTCACAAGAAGACTTTGCTTTGCTCACAACTTCCCTATTATTGGTTGCTCTGGCAGCTACCTACTTATTATTGGTTGCTTTGACGGCGAATCATAAAAATATACCCCGGATTGTGACGTCACACAAAACCAACTTTGTGGACGAAAGTTTACTTTAATTTTTTTTTTCAAAAATAGTGAGGAATTGAGAGAAACAAAAAGTACTACTTACCTGTCTTTTCTTAAGAGTAGTACCGTAAAGTGGGGTGGCTTTGGCACTCGGTGTGAGATTGGCCACTTTTTAGAATTTGTTAGTGGTGCTCTGTACAATTTTGATGTTTATTATTTGGCAGTTGTATATTGTAGCATATAGGGCAAATCTTCCTCTTACCTCCAGTATAATTTTTTTCGTAATCAATTGCTTGGTTATTGCAAAAATAAATATTTTTCAGACTACAAAAATTCTACCAAAATTGAAGGTCAAAAAACTTCTCCTGTCCCCACTAGGTTAGTGACTGGAGCGGAAATTCTTCACCGCCGTTGTGATTGTACATCTTTCCCCTTGTAGTACCACCCAAATTTAATGGGGGTAAATCACCCCCCTGGCTCCTAGAGGATGGCCAAACTTAGACCGACATTTTTACAGGTTGGGTTGGCCGCCCTAGGAGCCAGGGGGGTGATTTACCCCCACTAAATTTGGGTGGTACCTACTACAAGGGGAAAGATGTACAATCACAAGGGCACTTATTTAGTAACGTTGAGACAGAAGTTGGGAATGAAATTTGAGAGAAATTCGTTTGTTTTTATATGAATATTGTCTATTTTTATAAATAAAGTATCTTTTTGACGTTCAATAGAATATAATGCATTTATCACAGATCACACAAAAAATATGCGTTACAAGGGTTTTATACCCAACAAAATTGGCAAATGCTAAAAAAAATTTTTTTTGTGGCCAATCTTAAACCTAACACGGTTTAAATTGATTTAACATGCAAAATGAGCACGTGTCCAATTTGGCCCCCACTTGCCAGGTAACATTGGCCACCCTATTTTTTTGGAATACTTTTGTTCAAATTGAATAAATTAAAATATGCATAGCACAGTCTCAAAGTACGCATCGAGACCCGTATATACACAAAATTTGGAATAAATCGGCCAACTGTGTCAAAAGATACAGCCTTTTAAACTTGAATAGTTGCCGATTCGACCCCACTTTACGGTATCTATTTAATTTTTTTTAAATTTTGAGTTGCAATGGATGAAACATTTTGTGTAAAAAACTGACCCGAAAGAATCAAAAGACCAATTTGTCTGTCAAATACTGTGCACCAAAAAGATAAAGCATATTTTTACCGTCTGACATTTCTTTTTGAATTTCTTCTTGACTACTAATTTCTTTTTGAATTTCAAGAATATTTTCGTAGGCACTTATGTTCCGTTATGTTCTTTTCTTTGTTTCTTCTTGTTGTAAATTAGCGGAGAATATTGAGAACCTTTAACGAAGCCTAAAGCGGGTAGCCATCGAGTCCAAGGTTGTCGTCTTGGACCTGACCAAGAAATTCAACAAAAACAGAAAAAAATGTTTTAATTTCAGTAAATAGCTTTTCTGTAGCAAATTACATCTTTAAAAAGTTCGGCAATCTCAAGCCGATCCACATAAGTATAGAACTGGCAGGGCGTTTTAATGCCAAAAACGGCTATTAGATGCTTTCTAAACGCATTCCTGCCCAGCTCCAACAACGAAGGTAATCCAGAACACGAAAATGGTTGATCATGCAATCGAAGAAATTCCTGCACTTTCTCCCCAGCAAAATACTTTACAACAGTTTCGGCAACTTCACTCGTGGGCGATCCGTATTTACCAGACAATACGTTTTGAACATCAAAATTTATATTGCACAATAATGAGCAGTAAACCGAGGGTGGTTCCAAGACAACATCCCCATCGTCGACAATATAAAGCAGTAGATTGAACAACTTGCAGAGACCATAGCGTTTGTAAACTATGCACAAATCGTTGACCCTAACTGGGTAGCCCATACTCGCGAAATGAACAACAAGTCCTATCAAGTCGTCTTCAGGAATGGTTGCACCGATTTCAAGAAAGCAGGTGACGTGAGTTGATAGAGTACTAGAAGGGAGATAATGCCAAAACTCGTACAAAACTGAAGCGATTTTGTAAAAAAAGCGAAGGTGGTTTAACTGCCTCTCGTGAGCTGAGGGGAATAAATACCTGACGAAACTCTTCAAAATATCGCCCGGTTGCGACAAGAGAATATCACTGGCAACAGAAGGAAACTTGTCGAATAAAAGTTCAAATCTATCAGGAAACTTGCAAAATTTTGTTCTGAAGAGCTGTAATTCCGAGCAGTTCTCGTTATAGGTTATAGACGACACGTGGTTAACCATTAACGTAAAGACAACCGATCCACGATTGTACCAATATTCTAAGCTCTCTAAATCGCACGTGGTGTTAAATTTGTCGAAAAAGTAGTTGAAAAAAGCCTCTTTATAGTCGTCTGGAAAGTTGCAATTAGCAGCCTCGAATAATGCAGAAGTACCAATAGTCACATCTACGTTGTAGTAAAGCAACATGTAGGCACAATCCATGCATCTTCTGCAGACTAAACTCAGAGGAGTATTCCTGGTCATGTCTTCTACGTCAAGATCTGCACCGGATTCTACTAGAATTTTTGTTATTTCGCAGCTGTGAGGGCTCGTACAGGCGTAGTGAAGAGGAGTCTTCGCCAGTAGTGCCAAAAGATTGATGTTAGCACCTGCCTGGATCAGTTTTGTGGTGAAATATTCTGCGCAATACCAAAGGCAGGCGACGTGTAGCGGGGTTTCCCCTTCGTAGTTTCGAGCATCGAGATCAATACCTTCTGCGGTCAGTAAATAATTAAATGCTTGGAACCTAAAAAAAGACACTGGGTTTTATTTGAATATTTAAAAAACTCTTACTTTTGTGTTAACACAGCTACGTGTAATGCAGTGTTGCCATCGCATTTATTCCTGAAGTTTACAGATGCCATTGGCTGTGATAGATGGCTTATGATGTCGTCAACCTTATCTTGAACAACAGCTGCAAACAGAGGGTGCAGATTTGGGGAACTGTTGTAGTCATCTTCGACCGACTGCATATTTTCCTAAAATAAGTTAAGTATTATTTCGTTAAACATTATATGATGAAGACAACAAAATGTTTTGGTAAGAATAGAAATACCCAACGATAAAAACAGAAGCATTGAAAGAAAATAATTAAAGCAACGATAAAATATAGCAGTATGACATGGACCATGGCAGAAAAGCATATAAGTATCATATGAATTTTTTTGCGTTCAATTAGTATCTTCCGGTTGTAAGTATAGGTCACGCATCAAATTTCCACCAAGTCAATTTTTTGTGTTGAGGGTTGAAGGGGGTGCAATTTGTTCCTTTCAATTATTATCCTAGGGTTGAATGGGGCGAGTTTCGGGGGCGCTTAATTGGTATCTGTCCTCCAATAACAGAGTGGTCCAAATGTTAAATTTATTGCCACTCAATTAGTATCTTCCAGTAATAAGTAGTCTAAGGGCCGGTTTTATCATTTCATGTTAACTTTAACATGAGGTTTGTCACCTTAGTTTCAATTGTGACAACAATTTGTTTCTATGGAAATAACCTCATGTTAAATTTAACATGAGATGAAAAAACCGGCCCTAAGGGTTAAATTTCCACCGAGTCAATTATTTGTTTGTAAATTTTTCGTATTTGAAGGTTGAAGAGGGTGGCTTTTGGGGTTGCAACTTTTTGCGTCCAGTTAGTCTATTTCTGTTGTAGATATGGACTATCTACAACAAAAATAGACTCAATTCTCATAGGGCTCAATTTCCTCCAAGTCATTTATTTGTGTTCGAGGGTTGAAGGCTGTGGGTTTTGGGGGTACAATTTTTTGCGTTCAAAATAGTTTCCTGCGATAATGAGTGGTCCAAGGGTTAAATTCCATTGAAGTCATTTTTTTGTGTTTCGGGGTTGAAGGGACTGAGTTTTAGGGGCGCAGTTTCTTTGTTCAATTCAACTCTTTCGGTTGTAGGCGGTACAAGGGTTAAATTTCCTCCAAGTCAAGTTTTTGTGGTTGGGGATTGAAGGGGACGAATTTCAGGGGTCCAATTTTAACCTTCCCAACCCAGGTATCAGGAGCCCAAAAAAGTGCTTTTTAAAATGTGTCTGTATGTATGTACGTACGTTCGTTCGTAAACACGCCACAGCCCAAACTACTCCACCGATTTGGCTGAAAATTGATACCTAGGCATCTCATCACCTAACTTGGATCTGAAAAGCTTTTGGAGCCAATCGTGAACTTTTAAATTTTAAATACAAATCCCCATTTTTCACGTCACCATCAGAAATGTCTTCAAATTCTGCTTCCAAAGATGTATTCACTGTTAATGCCTTTTTAACCAAAAACTAAAAAATTCGCGATTTTTATCGGACTTAAAAATCGCGGTACAGCCCAAGCCCCTGAACCGATTTAGCTGAAATTTTGCACATGTTGATTGTATTATACGTCCAATAGCTGAAAAATGTTTGGTTTCATTCGACCCACGGAAAGTGCCGTTTTGGCACACCAATTTTCAAATATATTCTTATTTAACCATTCAAAGCAAGTTTTTGAAAGATTTATTGTCGCCATCAGAAAGGTCTTCAAATTATTGTTTTAAATAGGACAAAAGTTATTGGCAATTCGAACCATTTGGGTGGAAAAATCGAAATTTTGTAATAATACTAAAACCACGTTATAGCCCAAACGACTTGGCTGAAACTTTGTACATGGAGATTAGGTGACCCGTTGAAGAGTGGAAAGGCTTTTGGGAGCAATTGGTCCACGGGAAGTGCCATTTAGGCATATCAACTTTAACACGGAAATTCAAGACCCATGCTATGGAGAGTTTTCAGCCGCTTTTCTGCTGCCATTTTTTTGTGTTAAATTATTATCCTCTGGAAAGAGGTGGTCCAATGCTTAAATTTTCTCCACATCAACTTTTTGTGTTCGGGGTAGAAAGGGGTGGTTTTCGGGAGGGCAATTTTTTGGATTATACGTCATTTGATTGCGGACAATTGATCGAGCGACAATTGATCGCACGACAATTTATCGCACGACAATTTATTGCACGTCAATTTACCGCACGACCATTTATCGCACAAAAATTGATAGATTGATTGAATGTCCTTAAGGATAATAATCTTTCGATATCATTAACCATTGGCTAACAATAATTTAGCCATTAGGTGTATCAGGACTAATAGTATAATTAGGTACCTACCTGTTCCTCAACCCTTAATCTGCAATTTTATTACTTACTACCCAGAAGAATAAATCTCCTTTCCGATACTTCCAGGTTCACTTAAATAGGATTAGTGCCAACCATTCTTTGGAATTCAATCTTGTGGGATAGGTACCTGGTATACATACCTATTAAAAAGATTTGAGGAGTACCTACACATTAATATTGATGATATTGGTTTCAGGTAAAACTTAACTGGCCCCTTCCTTCTTAGAGGTCGTTAAAAGCCTTACACAATTGGAGATAAAAGATAGGTAATCGAGATAAGGTGACCTGATGCCCATCTATGCTTTCTGTATCATTACATTTTGTGTTTTGTTTCAAATTGAGAAAATTTTGTCAATCTTTCAGCGCTCGTGACATAACTTTGAAATGACATTCTTCATGGTCTTGAATTATGTATAGGTAAAAACTAAAAACTATTAATTTTAAGGTTCGCGATCAATTCTTAGCTGTAATCAATTGTCGGCCGCGATCAATTGTCGTTCGCGATCAAATGAGATGCAATCAATTGTCGCGCGGTCAATTGTTGGCGATCAATTGACGGTATACCAATTTTTTGCGTTCAGATAGTTTCCTCCGGTATTAGGTGGTCCAAGGGTTACATTTCCCCTAAGTGAATTTTTTATATTTCAAGGTTGAAGGGGTTGAGTTTTAGAGCTGCAATTTTTTTCTCTGCCGGTCGTAGGTGGTCTAAGGGTCATTGATGAAAAGTTATCGAATGACTTGAATTTCAAGCAACACTTATGTGAAATTTCGACTTTCAACCCCTGATTTGCACCCCTTCTGTCTCATCCTGCAGAAAAAAAAAACCATCCCTTATCAGATATTATCGAAATATATGTGTGTCGAGTTTCAGACCTTCATGTGCAAAATATTTGAGAAGTTCTCGTATTTTTGTGATTTTCAACCCCTAAATTTCATCCCCAAAAATTGACACCCCCTCATCTTCAACAGACTTGTACGTCAAAAGCGCATATCAAGTTTCAGAAAAATATTTCCACTGGTTCTCGAGTTATTAGGTGTACAATTAATAGTTTTTCGATCCCGAAAAAAATCTCGCATTCTCGCGCTTCTACTGCGAACGCTGCCGAAACGCTTGAAGATGGATTAAAATCGTATAAGGGAGAAATATCGGCAACGAATAGACCTACAAAAAAGTCCGCGGCAGCATATAAATATCTATTACGGATAGCCGACAATAAGCCACCGAAGCCATTTTCGTCAAAAATTAAAACACAAAAACGATCACGGTGGGCTACCCATGTGCTGTCGCGGATTTTTTTGTAGATCCTCTCTTCAAACTTATGATCTATCTTCAAGCGTTGAGGCAGCGTTCGCGATCAAACGTCGAAAATTGTAATTTATTTCAGTTTTTCACCCGTAACTCCGACTCCTACGGTCCGATTGGCTCAAAAACAATCCCCCGCCGAGATTTTCGGGGTATACACCTGTGTACAAAATTTCAGCTCGATATCTGCTTTCGTTCTCAAGTTATGCGACGGACAGTGTAGAGGGACGAGCCGACCAACAGCCGAGCCGCCGAGCGAGAGATTTCACTAAAACTAGAGTGCATACGCACATGCTTCGGCACTAAAACGTTGTAATGCACCACAGTGTAATAGTTATTTGTACAACAAGTAAGGAAAAGTATTACTTTTCCATGCGAGTGAGTCTTTAATGCACAAGGCGAAGCCGAGTGTATTAATTGACACGAGCATGGAAAAGAATCTTTTCCACGAGTTGTACACATTATTTTTCCGGGTGCTATCCTGAAATGGCCTTAATATTTAAAATAAAAAATGAGAAATCAAAAATTATTTGTGCATGGTCAAATACTGAAACTTCATTTACATGGTAACGGAAAACAACAAAATTAAAATTAACAAATAATGTCATTGAAAATGTTTGCTGTCGATGAAAAGAATTATTTAGAAAAGTGTTGCTATGTGGAAAAGTGTTGCTATGTTGAAAAGTTTAACTTTTCTAAATGAAAAAATACTTGGAAATTTAATATATTTCAGAATAGTACACGGAAAAAGTAGTTTTCCTCGTAGTTTTCCTACTGCAGTCCATGTTTTCTTTCGACCCGGAAAACATTCACTTTCACGCTTAGGTACATAAACTACTGTTAAAATTTAAACGTGTTACTTACATCCAGCGCGAAGCTTGCCATATTACTGCCCCTACTGTCGTCATCGTAATACGACGAATCCTAAAATTGATTTGTTTCAGGAACAATGGTTAAGACCGGAGTCAATATACCTACCGGGGACCAAGAGTCATCCGATTCCATTTTTGCCAAACAACGGGAACAAGAGGACTTGCTAAGGAAAAATCACAACCGTTCTTTGATTCAGAACTGACTGCAGTGACCTGCACAATCTGGAGTCCGTACCTACTGTCGTATTACCATTGATAATAAACACTAAAACAATTCCTTTCAAGATATGTATCTCTATTTATATATTTACTTGTTTTGCATCAGCAAACTATTAAGTTTCAAATATTTCTATCTACTTAGGTTGTTAAATAAGTTCAAGTTATCGTCTCAGTAAATACGATAAAATGAAAACAAATCAAAGTTAAACGAGAGATAAATCTTTCTTTCATTCTGTTCCTCGTTTTGTAACTAAAGGCATTGTCACGAGATGAAAGTCTTTTTTTATTGTTTCAAACTTATTAGCACCCTATCATGAACACACAGGCAAAATATTAGATTGAAATTCATAACAGTTAATGAGATATAAGAGCGCGAAATAATAGCCGTGACGTCACTTTTGTCCCACCGCATGAACGCAGTCTATTACCCACCACTGTAAAAGCGCTCACTAACGTGACGTCACGCCAGTGGTCGGAACATTACTTTTAAAAAGTAATTCATTACCATTACACATTACTTCGTCGAAATTGTAATGCATTACAATTACTAATTACTTTTTTCAAAAAGTAATGCATTACAATTACAATTACTTAATAAATGTAATGCATTACTTTATACATTACTTTTAACGCCTCTGCCGTGAGAGACGTAGGGCGTAGACTGCTAAAATTATCATTCAAAGCGAAATCTGACAGCGGCGTTGTCACATAATTTCCGCAATCTACGCCCTACGTCTCTCACGTCAAGGGCTACTAGATCGGAAAAGTTTTTGTTCACTCTTTATGAACGAGTGTCCATGGGAGAAAGTAAACAACCAAAGTAATTATGCGAAACAAAAAATGTTTTATTTAGTTAAAGGACTTTGAATATCGTCCTCATGGATAGAAAATGTGTAAAATTTTTCATAACTAGTAAGGTGAAACAGAAGCATATCGCTAGAGATGGGATACACAAAAAATAAGCGCTATTTTCTGCCACTTCGTTATGCTTCAGCTTCCCATTTCGAAACTATTGAACCCTTGCCATTTTTTGAAGATTATTAAGTACAGTACAGGAGTCTGCCATTACCGGCTCTTACGTGAGTTCTGAGACACTATGTGTAATAAAAAAATTACCCTGAATTAATTTACCATCTTTTCGAAGCGGGTTAGTTGTATTGGATGGGTCTTGTCTTAAATTAGCGGATTAACAGAAAAAATTGTTTTAGTTTAACAGTAAATGGCTCTTCTGCAGCAAATTACACACCTTTAAAATTTTGTTATGATGTAACAAGGGGGATGAAAGTTAAGTGTTGAAACTGGAAATTTTTTCCAGTAGATGGAGGAGCAAAATTATGGGGTTCGATAGATTGAAAATAAGTCGTATGAGTCTTCACCCTGAAACTAACCCCTGAGCTACTATCAACCCCTAACCCCTAACAAGCGGAGTAAAAACATTTTATTTATTTTTTCGTGTTACTTTGTGATATTTCGGTTACTCAAAATCATTATCATTAATTTTTAACACCGTTCTCAACATGTGAATCTTCAAAAAGCAAAATTTACGCAGACCGCTTCTTTTTCGTGCAATTTTCACTAGTTTTACTTGACTACATCAACTTGTCATCCCACTTGAGCGTTAATTTGGACAAATTCGTGCAATTTTGTCTTTCGTGGGTAGTAAATACTCTTTTGGATAATTTTTACCTTTTTCACTTTTTCGACCACTCTAGCAATATTTCAACCTTCCAAAGGCTAACCCCTTCGACTTTTCATCCCCCTTTATAATTCTGCAATCCTCTTAGCACGTATTTTGCTAAATTCGACTAATTCCTTTTTTCTTCTGCAATAAATGTTTACCTTTTTCCACCCGATTCGCAATATTTCATCCCCCAAAAGCTAAATTTGCATAATTGGTTTATTTTCGTGTTATTTTCTATAATCAGGGGTTGAACCTCGAAATTTCACGTGTTGCTCGAAATTCAAGTCATTTGATAACTTTCCATCAATGGCCCAGAAAAAGTATGGAGCATATAGGTCTTTAGCCCTCAAACCCTTAGACCACCTATGACCCGAAGAGAAGAAAATTGCACCTCTAAAACTCAACCCTTTCAACCTTGAAACATAAATAATTCACTTAGAGGAAATTTAACCTTTGGACCACCTAATAACGGAGGAAACTAATTGATCGCAACAAATTGCACCCCCGAAATCCACCCCCTTCAACCCCCGAACACAAAAAGTTGATATGGAGAAAATTTAAGCATTGGACCACCTCTTGCCGGAGGGTACTAATTTCACAGAAAAAATTGCACCCCTGAAACTCGCCCCCTTCAACCCCCAACCACAAAAACTTGACATGGGGGAAATTTAACCTTTACACCGCCTGTAACCGAAAGAGTTGAATAGAACACTAATTGAACGGAAACAAATTGCACCCCCGAAACTCACACTCTTGAACCCTCAATCATAAATAATTGACTCGGTGGAAATTGAACCCTTAGACTACTAGTTACTGGAATTGAGCGCAAATTAATTTAACATTCGGACCACTGTTATTGGAGGATAGGTAAAAAAATTAATAACCTGCTGATACACCCTCACGATTAATTTATCGTGAGCATATGCTTCGGCACTACAACTAGGTGCAGATTACATCAAAGCCACCAAGCCCACCTCAATATATGAATCATTCACGGTGAATACACATCTAGGGATACACATCGCATTGATTGATATACATCTTCCGTTGGCTTTTTATACGATGAAGGGAAAGCGTGTTATTCGGCAAAAACTTTGCCTTGCGCATAATTGGTAGATTTTGGGTTGTTGTTGGGCAAAATAATTTCCATTAAGATTTTACTTTTCCTAAATGAGACTCCCGCAACAATGTTATCAGAAGCTCATTCGCGTTGCTTGGTAACAAGACAATAAGACTTCGTCGAGGGTTTCGTCTTTCAAAATTTCAAAATTCTATGTTTTGTCAAGCAAAAAACGATGCGTTTTCTCTTTTTAACCACAATTGCTGTTTGTATTCTCATCGACGCTCCTGTCCGCGGAAAAAGCTGTTATTGTTGCCAAGAGGAACTTCTTCTCGTTGAACGGTGAGTAGGACCTACCTTTTTTTTCCTCTGATAAGAAATAATGAGTTACTTCAATAAAGCGCTTTGGAAGAATATCCAGCGACAAGTGAAGCCACAAGCGAGGGATCAACTGAAGAGGTGAGGAAAACAACCCAGGAAACAACCCAGGAAACAACAACGGCACTTGTGGCTGTAGAGCAGAAGATCTGCATGAAGACGACCTGTGATAATCCTATAGTATGTTATACGGCTTACAACTGCTTCACTTGGACAGCTAAAGTTGTTAGCTATGGAAAGGACAGATGGTGAGCATTTGCTTTCTCTCTGAACATACCGGTGTTCATTTTGAACCTATCACCCCTTCGATTCTTACGCTTCATACACGATGCCAGTTCAAATTTTGTTTCGCTTGAGATATTCGGGGTGGATAGCTTTAAAATTAACATCGGATGTAAGTAAACATATTTCTTAGGATAAACTGGTTAGGCTGCGAAGAGCAGCCGGTGGTGGACAGGGAAAAGCTCTGCAATCTATTGAAGCCACCAAATAATCCACATGTAGATAGAGTGGAGGAATGTGAATATAAAACATGCAGACTAGGTGAGCTGTGCAATACAAGAGACGGTCTACTATCGGAAAAGATGAATCAGGAGCAAGCGAGGCAGCGAGCGAGGCAGGTTGGGACTAACGATTTTAAGAGTGAAACAAAAGTAAAATCTGGAACCACAACTGCGTCTGTTTCCAGTGGTCTTTTTGTTGTCATGATTCTGGTGGTCGTGTTAATGTATTAACGTCAATAAAAATTAATTTATATTAATTGTTTGTAGGTAATTTGCTTTTTTGTCCAATTCTCTCAATTCCCTTTATTGCTCTATTCTTCCACTCCCACTCTCTTTTGCTTTCCTAAATACCGTTACCTTAGTTTTTTCCACATTTACTTCTAACCTTTTCTCTTCATATACCTCCCTGCGTTTATTATCATTTCTCGCATTTCTCTCGCCTGGTTGGCTACTATCACCAAATCATCTGCATATGCCAAGCACCCCGCTTTCTCTTTGCCCCCCAAAACCCATCCCAGTCCTTTTTTTGTTTCCTTCATCCTTCTTCCCTCTTTTTCCCTCTAGCAGTTCTATAAAGTGCCTTCTCCATTTCCCTATCTTTATCTGTCTCTGGACAATTTCTTTCCCCTTTTTTCTCTCTTGGTTTGTATACTTCCACGCATCCTTTTCTGTTCTGATATTCCTCATTTTTTGTTCTTCTTTCATTGATTCTCTTCTCTTCCCTCAGTATTATTTCTTCTTTCCTTACAGACGTCCTTTATTATGTCCGCCAGTTCCTTAATTTTATCTTTCGCTACCTTTGCTTTTGCCAGTTCTTGACTACCTATATTCCTTGATTGCTCTCGCGTCCCACTTTTCCTTTTAGTGTTTTATTACGTTCCTTGTTGTTTCTACTTTATTTCTTTCTCCCTCCTCTCCACTCTCATCAAAACTTCCTCTAAAGGCATGTGGTCTGATTCTACCCCTTCCCCTATTCTGAACTTTTCTACTTCTTCCCACGTTTATTCAAATCGTCGTCATTTCGAATTGGAAACACGGAGACACGGCAGCTAAAGCCAATAAAACATTGCCAAATTGGCTTGGCTTTCAGATCCTTTAATTTTAACTCATAACTTGAGTAAAATTTTACAAACAAAACAAGTAGATAAAATTGCATTTGCTATTTTTCATAGAGTATTTGTAACATTTACTAAATATTTCCTGCTGCTTTAGACTGTGGCGGTCGCCTTTATTATTTGTACGTGACAATATGTAAATTTCAAAGGCATGACTCATTCTTGGCAGACAAACATCCGCTGGTTACAGGGTAAAACCAACCCTGTAAACAACTACCTGCCAAGGGTGAGTCATGTCACGAACAATAGAGACGTTTGCGCATCTCGCCACCCTCACTAGTTTTAAGGATAGATTTTAAGCAGTTCTACTGTAGACTTATACAGCAACACACGTAGGTACCATTATTATAAATATATTTTTATTTTGTTACGTTACTTCGAGTTTTGAATGCACGCTACCACCAAAAAGCCCTAAAAGACATTCGCATTTACTATTCTGCGTGGAGCAATTCCCTGAAGTTTTCCAGTCTAAAGTTCACGTTAATAAATAATACTGTTGACATTTGAGTATACTCTGTTTACAAATTTGGGACTACCAGTATGCATATGTAATAGTTACAATAACATTTGCTATTTATTCAAACCAATATTTACTAAAATGTTACGAATGGTGTGAAAAAATCCACTTATAAGCTATTATTTATTTACTTTAAACATTCTCCATTTACTATTCTCGAGTAAGTTGTATCTTCGAAGGGGATGAATTTTAGGGGTTGCAACCCAAAATTCCGCATAATAAGTATTGGTGGAAATTGGCGAATTGTCGTCATTCGATAGCTTTGATTCAAAAAAGGTGTTTTTCATATTTTGCGAAAACCACCCTAAGGCGATACAAACCTCAACATGTATAAACACAAAAACACGAGAACTCAAGCGTATCAAGACATAACTTGGTGCGTAACTGGCCAAATTTTCACTAAAATCTAACAAGGGGATGAAATTTAAGAGTAGAAACTGATTTTTTTTGATTTGTTTATGAACAACCGAAGTACCTAAGCAAATGCATAGTTATGCGGTAATACCGTAGAAATAAACTCACCCCCGTAAGTCATAAAGGGGTGAAATCATGGAATTCTAAATCGCCGCAACTTTTCAACGAATTGGATAGGGTGGTGAAACTGAAAACGCAACTTTCCTTACAGTATGAAAGGGGGTTGAGGTTTTGGAGTTAAAACGTCCAACGCTTCCCTAGCTGACCATACTTCCGATTGAGCATTATGCATGCCTTAACTTGAAATTAATTGAAAAAATCTAGTGTTATCATTTGGAAGAACATTATTAGGGCCAATTTAAGCCGAGACACGTACAAACATTTCTTAAGTTTAAAAGTTAAATCTTGACAACCCGACCTGGAATCCCCTAAAATACTTACCCCGTGTCACCGTTGAGTAGAAGTATTGCTAGCTCAAAGAGATCAAAAACAGTCAACATTTTTTGCTTTAACTTTTGTAGCAAACTACAAAACAGTATGTAGAGGTGAAAGTAAAAAAAAATATTTTATTTTCGTAATCAAGAATCGTTTTGAGAGATAAAATTTAGATATAACCGACTTAGCCACTTCATATTAATTTTTCTGCATGCGAGAATAATTTTCATCCACGAGTGTTGCAGAATGGACTCATTATACGATGGATGAGAGATTTTTTCGCTTTAAAACCAGTAAATAAAGCACAGTATTCTATTCGTGTGTAAAATTGCAGAATCACTGCCAGCAAATAGTGATTAGTGATTAAATCGCTCTTGGGGAATATTAATTTAAAATTTTATTTTTAATTGTTATTGTACACGACAGGAATGTTCTCCCGGATCCAGGTGATGTACTTTTTGACGTTAGTGTAGACACTGGGAACCCCAGGGGCGCCGCACTGGTCAGACCCGAAGGATAAGATCCCCACCTGCAACAATCACTTTTAAAAAACCTCACTAGATGGCGCTGTACCTGGTAGTGCGTGTCGCCGTGCTTGACCAATAGCGGGGCTCCTCCAAACCCGCTGCAGGCATCGTTGCCAGATTCACCCCCAGCGCACACTTGATCCTCCCCGATCGGAAGCGTCTTCCCATAAACATTGTTGCAAGTCTCAATACTCACGATTGGCAGATTCAACGCCTGTTGATATCGAGAGGGCGCTGCAATGATTCGTTAGTTGGGGAATTTTTTTAGGGGGTTGGTACCTCGTTGCTGGGCGTTTCTGCCCCATCCCACCAGAAGCCCGTTATTGTTAGTAACGGACCACGATTCCGGTAAGCAAATCGGCTGTGCGGTCACTGAAACAAACTGTTCGAGCGTGAATTTTCCCACGAGAATCGTACCCGTGTAATTGATGGGGGTTCGGAGTACGAGCAGGGCTATGTTGTGTCGGAAGGTTTGACGTTGGTAACCTGGATGAATGATCACGTGACTTAGGGCGATGTCCTGCACCGGCATCCCGCAGAATTCTTGACCGCAGTCTATGTCGCTGTTTGTGTTATATTCTCCAGCGCGCACAGAAAAACTAAAAAAAATTATTATTATTTGTCAAAAAAACTATTTCCTGATTGGTCAATCCAAAATTACAGTTTATAATTATCCGCTTTGGCTAGTGCGCAATGCGCGGCTGTCAAAATAATCCTGCTGTTGACAATGGATCCCGTACAGGGATATTTCACCTCTCCAGTTTGGATATCTGCAAAAAAATGTTGAAAATAGCGCCTCTAACGGCGGCATTTGGTACTTCTAAATCCGATGCGCACTGTCCAGGGATAGGCGCCGATGCTGTCGTAGCCGTCCCCGCGGACTTGCGAGACGCCGCACCGTTGTCCGTCGGTCATTTTGCCGGAGTTGATGGTCATCGCGTCGCTCACTAGGGGGCAGCACACGAGGCCCGAGCCTTGAAAGCCGCAGCCGAGGCTTCCGATTCTGCGGGAATTTTGTTTTATGATTGTGGGAGGATTGGTAGTACCTGTCACTGTCGACGCATTCGTTGACTAGGATGTTGCTGAGCAGGGGGCAGGAGGTGAGGGGGATGCACTCCGAGTTGATGGGACAGAAGTTGGAGCGTTGTGGTGGAGTTATGGAGTTTGGCAGTTGCCCTCCTGGAATGAAAAAAAAAATTAGCGCAATTTTTTTAAATTTAAAATCGTCCGTAGAATGAAGAGAAAATTTCAAAATTCGCGCCGTTTTTTAATCGTAAAAGTTGGGCCAAATTCGTCTTTTAGTATTTTCTCGTGCTAGAACAAGGAGAAAATTTCAAAATTCGAGCTAGTCTTCAATTGGTAAAGTACGTTTTGACATTTTTGACATTTTCTGTCAACTTGCATAGCCAGTTACTAATGGAAATAGCAAGACACGTCTTCAGTGTGTAAGATAAAGAGGATGCTAACACAGCGTCTAATGTGCTAACATGAATAAGAATATAATGCACGCGACGGTTGGTTTTCCATCGAAACACAGAGGTAAAAAAGATCTCATTGGGTAAAAATCTGCTGTGACAGATATCCAGCGAATGAGTGAGCACGCAAGGGAACCAACATGCGCGCGCCGCTCAGGCAAAACTGAAAACGTTTATTCGTGGTAGAATGAAGAAAAAAATATAAGTTGTCGCCATTTTCTCAATCGATAAAGTTCGGCTAATTTCGCCTTTGACATTTTCCTTTAACTTGCATACCTACTTACCAATGAAAATTTTACGAATTCGGACGAAGACAAGATTTCAAAATTCGCGCCATTCTTTATCCGGTAAAGTTCGGCTAAATCCGGCTAAATCCTTTCGTTATTTCCTTTTAACTTGCGTACCTGCTTACTAATGGAAATGGCGATTCGTGCTAGAATGAAGGGAAAATATCAAAATTGGCGCCATTTCTTTATCGTAAAAGTTCGGCTAAACTCGTCTTTTGATATTTTCTTTTAACTTGCATAACCTACTTACTAACTAACGAATTTCACGAGTTCGTGCTAGAAGAAAGAAAAAATTTCAAAATTCGCGCCATTCTTTAATCGGTAAAGTTCGGCTAAATCCGGCTAAATTCTTTTGTTATTTTCTTTTAACTTGCGCACCTGCTTACTGATGGAAATGATAATTCTTGGTAAAATGAAGAGAAAATGTCAAAATTGGGGCCATTTCTTAATCGTAAAAGTTCGGCTAAACTCGTCTTTTGACATTTTCTTTTGACTTGTTCCTATACCTATCTACTTATTCATGGAAATTTCACGAATTCGTGCTAGAATGAAAAGTGAATTTTAAAATTGGCGCCATTTCTTAATCGTTAAAATTCGGCTAAATTCGTCTTTTGACATTTTCTTTTAACTTGCGTAACCTACTATACTAATGAAAATTTCACGAATTCGTGGTCGAATAAATATAAAATTTCAAAATTTGCACCAGATTTTAATTGGTAAATCTTCGGCTAAATTCGTGTTTTGGTATTTTCTCGTGCTGTAATGAAGAGAAAATTTAGAAATTCGCGCCATTCTTTAATCGTAAAGTTCGGCTAAATTCGTTTTTAGTTATTTTCTTTTAACTTGCGTACCCTGCTTACTAATGGAAATGGTAATTCGTGCTAGAAGACAAAATTTCAAAATGCGCGCTATCTTTTAATCGTTACATTTCGGCTAAATTCGTTTTTTGACATTTTCTGTCAACTTGCATACCCAGCTACTAATGTAAATGGTAGAATGTGCTAGAATGAAGAAAAAATTTTAGAATTGGCGCCATTTCTTAATCGTTAAAGTTCGGCTAAGTTCGCCTGCAACATTTCCTTTAACTTGCACACCTGCTTATTACTGGAAGCACGAATTCGTGCTGCTATAATGAAGAGAAAATTTCAAAATGCGCGCCAATTTTTGATCGTTAAAATTCGGCTAAATTCGTTTTTTATCATTTTCTGTCAAATTACATACCCAGCTATTAATGGAAATGGCATTTCGTGCTAGAATGAAGAGAAAATCTTATAATTGGCGCCATGTCTTAATCGTTTAAGTTCGGCTAAGTTCGCCTTCGACATTTCCTTTAACTTACATACCTACTTACTAATGAAAATTTCACGAATTCGTGCTAGAAGGAAGGGAAAATTTCAAAATTCGGCTAAATCCTTTTGTTATTTTCTTTTAACTTGCGTACCTGCAATGAGCAGTTAAAATGTAAGCATTCGTAAAATGGAAATGGCAATTCCTGCAAGAATGAAGAGAAAATTTTAAAATTGGCGCCATTTGTTAATCGTAAAAGTTCGGCTAAACTCGTCTTTTGACATTTTCTTTTAACTTGCATACCTACTTATTAATGGAAATTTCACGAATTCGTGTTAGAATGAAGAGAAAATTTTAAAATTGGCGCCATTTCTTAATCGTTAAAGTTCGGCTAAATTCGTATTTCGACATTTTCTTTTAAATTGAATACTTACTTACTCGTTAAGAGTCCATAGTAAAACAAAGTTCAGACACAAAGCACGATTAGGTACCTTCGTCAGTCATCGACAACATTCGCCCAAGGAACAATATCGTTAAAGATTTGAACAAAATTTGTTATCCCTTGCCACTCGGAAACGCTCGCAAGAACTTCGTTAATAATTCGCCAAGTGTCGGTTAAGTTCGGGGGAAATCAAGATTCGGTACTTGCACGAAACGCCATCGTGCCATCGAAGAACAAAGATATGACAGTTGTTACACTTCGATAAAAATCGCCTAAAGTCGGGTCACCTAGTAATTTTGAGCGGAAAAGAAAACAAATTCGTATAAACTCGGTCATTTTCGTATTTGTTAAAAATTATTTTGGATAATCTTGCTTGTCTTCGTTAACATTACCTAATTGTCACTGTTCGTTGAAAGTTCGAGTCAATTCGGGATAAGCCAATAAGGCAAAAACTTATCTTATCAGTTTGATCACTTCGTTAATGATCGTCTAAATCCGGAATATGTCAACAAATTAGAAAAAATATATGTATAAATTCGGCAATCCTCGTGATCATACATGGTATTTTGAAAATTCTTGTAAGTGCGTCGGGTAAGTTCGAGAGAAAGATATCGGTGACACAAGAAATTTAATTTCAGCCATCTCTTATTCTGGGGTGCATTTTGGAGACGCAGTTCTTTTTTTCGAGCCGCCATTATGGATCCCATTCTTAGACTGTCCCTTCATCAGTAAAAGTGTCCATTTTGGAGACCACTGACAAGAACCACCGCCGCGGAATTTCCTTCTTGTCTTGTTAAAGAGAACGAAGAGTTCGTGACCGCCATTTTGGAGCCCACAAAACTTGTAACCGAAAAATATTGGATCCCATTTCCTCAGCGATACTTTTATTGATCTCCCCTTTGGTTCGCCATTTTGGAGCCCATGCAATATTTGAGCAGGTATGAACATTTAATCTGCACCTACATCAGGCTTGCCAACTGTGTGAAAATAGTTAGTAAGTGCTCAACTTGACGAACGCAAATTCCGTAATAAACTCCTGTTTGGTAGTTTTTTACGTTAGGTAATATGAAAAATAGGGTTTTTGTTGTTACGAGAGCCGTGCAAGTATCTAAGTAACTGTTACAAGAAAAAAATGCCTAATTTAAGGTTCTGGTTATTGTAGTGCTGCCAACTTCGCGTCCTTACTGCCAACTGTTGAAAAAAGAATCCCCAATTTGAGATTCTTAGGTACCTACCTATCACAGTACTGCCAAGAAAAAAATGCCCAATTTGAGGTTCTCGTTATTGTAGTGCTGCCAACTTCGCGTCCTTACTACCAACTGTTGAGAAAAGAATCCCCAATTTGACATTCTTAGATAGGACCTATCACAGTACTGCCAACTTCTTGAGTTTTGTGTTTTTGCGTTATTTACATGTTGCCAACTGCTACTTAGCCGAATATTGACTCCAGAATCACCAACCCATGTCCATCGTCTCCAAATTGCCGACAATCCCTAATTAAACCCCACCGGAAGCCCATTTTTCTCCAAAATTACATCCTCGAGGCCGATACCGTCATAAATACGTCCCAAAACAGCAAGTAATTGATTCTTCTTTTTTAATCTCATACTTATTCCATACATCACCAGCATTATCGTGCTCGCGCATGGTTAACCACGACCTTCACTAATTATTTTTATCATTTTCTTTTTTTTTCCGCCAAATATCTGTGTCAGTTTTTCCACCAATTAAATAAAGCAGTTCGGCTGTGGGAAAAAATTTTACGGTTCACTTTTTCTTGCGACACTTCGCGGTTCAATTGTTCCATGTTATTGACATTGTTTCGATTAAACAATATTTATTATTATTTTTATTAATATTCATCGAGAGGAGCTAATTGGAGGCCTTGTACGGACCGAAAATGCAGTTAAGATGCAAATTCATTGATGAAATACAGGATGTAGCTGATTTGAAATTTATATTTATCGTAATTAAAGAAAAATAGGGAAATAATTAAAATCTATTTTAAAATTTTTTAAAATTATTTTCTTTCGGGGGGCAGCTTAAATTATGAAACAGAAAAAACTAAATCGCCACTGGGGGAGTTTTTTTAAATTGTTAATAATAAATAAAATTATTTTATTTATTATATTTTTAGTACAGAGTATGAGTAATTGTAAAACGTGTTTATGAAACCGAACCGTCCAGTTCGCATTGAAGGTACAAGGGGCAGCGTCAATTACAAAAATATATTTTTTTTATTTTTTCAAGGAAAGTGAAAATCCACTTACCCGCTGCGGCGATAAGTAGAAAAACTATAACGGGACCCATATTTATCATTTTCACTTCACACCGACTATTGTTGTGTCTAGCAATAAAATAGTGCAAAAGCCGGGCAAAATCTGCAATAAAATGATTTATAATGACCTTCTAAAAAAATCGTCAAACATGCGTAACGATACATGTTATTAAGAATGACCCCACTCCACGAGTTTTTGTGGGGATCGATGTTTGATCGAGAGGTTTTGCGGGTATTGTGGATTATTTAAAATAAAGAAAAATAATCGAAATAATAATAGAATTTTGTGGAATTTTTGCCCATTGTTTAAAATTTACGCAACTGGGGAGAAACCAGCTTTAGACAATACCTACACAAAATTATAATACTACAGGGTTTTCCGTTTACAATGTATTCCCGATCAAGTAATAGTCATTAAATAGGTTGGTACTGGGGGGCAAACCGCTGGGGATGTCAGGTGTACAATTTAGGGGAAAGTCCGAGGATTTCAGGGGAAAGTCCGACGATTTCAGGGGGATGTCCGGGGATTTCAGAGGTACAAAATACGGTTAACGGTTTACCTCCAAGTTGGTACCTAATTGAACAACTTGGGACATTTTCCATATGACACTCCAATAAAAAAATTAATAGCTTTCATATTATCCGAAAAAGCAAATTGCAACATGAGCCGACCGGCGAACGCCGCAAATTTTATTTTTTCGTTGTTTCTTGAAAATAAGCAAAAAGGGTGTTTCTTTGGCAAATAATACAAAAGAAGGCTGCGGTGACTAAACTGAAATAAAATTTACCGCATAAAGTGTAAGTTTTTGATTTCTGTGTAGATAGTATAGTCAATTCCACAGAAAACCTTTTAGGCTTTTCGTCTGTGACTAATTTCGAAATTGTCTCACAAATAACAAAAGCACCTATCACATTTGACAACATGTTTTTTAAGGCCCATATTCTGGCACATTTTTGGCAATAAATGCCACTGTCAGCCCGCCGTTTCTAATTAAAGAGAAAGAATGATGTTTTCTCAATTTTCTGCTGAAATGGCAAAAACTGCGAATACATTTTTAGAACCAGAATTTCATCGTCTTTCTAATGGCTACATAAAAAAGGCGACCTTGGCTCGATTTGTCAACCCGTTTTTAAGTTATCCGACGGACAGACTAGACGAGCGAGCGAGCGAATAACCAAAGACAATAGCCCTTTCAGTACTACCTATTGAAACTAAAAACATTCCCCACGGCCTACGCTTTTTTGCATGCCAGTGGCCTACTGACGCAATAATTCGTCATGAAATTTTCGTTTTTAACAGGACCATATAAACTTAAACTACTTTCTGTTTTATTAATTGCGATTTCAGCTCGATTTGCTGCACATAGGGAAGCAACAAGTGCTTAAAGTGATAAACTAGCTGACTTCTGCACACGTGGCTACTAATGCGCATGTGCGGTTCGACGCTTTAACGCTTCTGGTGGACTACTGCCGTACGCTTGCGGCTTAATAATGTTGCATCCGTACGACAGTTGGCCACCAGAAGTGTTAAAAAAAAATTTATGCCGCATATGAAAGGCAATAGCCAAAATAGGAGGTTAGACATTTCACGTATAGTATATGCGTCAGTAGGCTGGTGGGCAATTTTTCAACTGTCGCATATATGCGGCAGTAGGGATGAAAGGGATGGTACCTCCGCATTCTGCTACGGCACTTAAAGTCATTGTTTTATATATTGACAAATTTCAGATTTTTCGGCCTAATTAAAAAAGTCGTGAGCGAAAGGGTTAAATATGATTGCACAATCATGCTCCATCTTGGTTACAAAAAAATTTGTGCATTTTAGGGTACATACCCCTCCAGATATAATTAGTTTTGTTAACGTATAAGTATAACAAATCATACATTAACACGTAGCGTAAACGTTCGATTTTAGTATAGGCAACCAACAATTTAGGAAGCGGTTTTTTGGCGATAGCTTTATTTAAATCGTATTAATTGCCATATATCGGATGTCCCAAAAAAAACCGGACAAAATATTTTTGAAAATAAGTCTGCCATTTCTTAGCCGATTTGGATGAGCGTAGTCTTAAATTAAAGCCAACGAATCAGGCTTTCGACTACATGAGAAACTACGGCAGATGGCGCTGCCGTAGCAGTCCTATTGATACTTGCTTTAATGGTTTATTTTAGCTGCATGGGGATTGGTCAGTCAACGACCAATCGGTATGACACTCGAATAGCCTTGAAGATCTTTCTTTCTTGTTCAAAAATCCTTTTTCAGAAGTCGATTTGGCTTAAGCATTAATTTTCTGTAATTTAAAAAAAAAATGTTTTTTTGAGTATTTTCACGCATTAATGGCCATGACCAAAGAACAGTAATGCATATAAATCTTAATTTTTATTAGAAACTGGGGTTATGGGATTTTCGGACCAAAAGAAAACACTTTTCTTCGTTAGCTAACGAAGAAAAGTGTTTTCACGGACGTTAAAAATGGATACTATAAATCTTAATTTTCAGTTATAAATGAACGAATATGGTGAAAACAGTGGCGCGGATGCCAGTGGAGGGCAACTGAACAGTAATCATCGAAAATTAAGCCCTATGTGCATCAATGTTACCTTAAAGGTGCGGTTTCGTTCAGGCTGCTGACGGTCGCGTCTGGAAGTCGCTGCCAGACGCGCACCACTGCTTATACGTAACAACGTGTATGCGGTTTCGTAGAAGCTGCTGAAAATTCGGACGCGACCGTCGGAAGCGCGCGTCCGCGTCTCGACTGCTACAGTGGGCAGTCTAGACGCGGACGCGCTGTCACATTTTCAAAAAAATGGCGCCTAAATTCAGTAAATTCGGGCAATATTGGAGACTTCACAGCATTGGTGCTCATTTTCTTTAGATCGCCTTGAATTATGTTCAATACGAAATAAAACTGCTCTTTATTTAATCTAAAGAACTCTCAAAATTTTTCTTCATTGAATAATTTGTTCACCTTCTGTCTTTCGGTCAACAGATAGTTTACCATAAAAACGTCTTCTTCTTCTTCATCTTCTATTAAAAGAGCTGCGACAATTTCCGAGTTAATTTTTCTGGTACAATCTTTGTGGATACCGTCAATAAAATCAGCTGATCGCTGTCGGACGCACTTGCCAAACGCGTCAACGAAACCATAACAATGCCGCGTTCGGCGGTCGCGTCGGGCGGCGACTTCCAGACGCGACCGTCAGCAGCCTGAACGAAACCGTACCTTTAGTCTTGGTTGATATAGACATGGTTAGTCACTCCGCACATTTTGGTAGTCACTGTATACGTCAAAATGACGTCACGCTGTGCTCAATTACATGAGGCGAGATATCCTTTTTTGACATATTAAGTCTTCAAAATGTTTTGGCACAGGGTCGGTCCCTGGGAATGTCTAACCATGTCTATACTAAACCAAGCCTTTAGTCATGGCACGTCATGGTTATGGAAGCATGAAAATACGCAAAAACACGTTTTTTAGAAAAATCATAGAAAATGAATGCTTACGCCAAATGGGCTTCTGAAAAAAGATTTTTGAAGAAAAAAGAAAGATCTTTAAGGCTATTTGGGTCTCATAACCATTGGTTGTTGCCCGACCAATCCCCACGCACCTAAAATAAGCCTTAAAGACAAGTATCAATAAGGCTACTGCAGCAGGGCCATCTGTCGACGTTTCTAACAAAGTTCGAAAGCCTGATCCTTTAGCTTTAATTCAAGACCAAGTCTATCCAAATCGGTTAAGAAATGGCTGACTTATTTCAAGGACTATTTTGTCCGGTTTTTCTTGGGACACCCGATATTATACTAACAGTGCTTCTGTCAAGTTTTTAATAAAGAAAAAAAATTCTAATCAGGAAAAGAGAACTTTATGTGCACTTCATTTAATTGTGGCGAAAAGTACTCAAGGTCATTGGTCTTTGGACAACTGAAAAGAAATTAGGTACGTTATAGGAATCTTGTTTTTCATGTTGAATATGTTTCCCAATCTGTATACGGGAAAAGTAAACAAATGACAATCGACGTTCGTGCTAAAAAAGCTGAAATATTCTAATTTGATATTATGTCAAGTTAGGTTTATGCTTTTGAGTGTCATTTAATGAATATGGAGGTACCCATTTCCCCAATACGGGCTGTTAGCGTGACGTAGGTCCGCCATCTTTGTTGGGCTAGGTTAAGGTTGTTACCATATGGCAATGAAGCTAAACAAAGCGAGAATTTCCTTGTGTAAATTCAATTATTTCAGCAGAAAGCTCATTGTGGACATTTTGTAACAATATAATCGATAACAATTCTTCAAATTTATCAATATTAGGGTCTTAAAACGCAACTCAGCAACTGTAAATAAAGAATTAGTCGAAAAATGCAGTTTTCTAGAATTTGCACATTGAAATCTCGCTTTGTTTGGCTTCAGTGGGAGGCCTTGAGAAAAATGGCGGTTATATGTCGTCGCTAATATCGCCTATAGGAAAGGATGGAACGAAAGCCACGCCTTTTCCGGTATGGGAAATTTAAATTCAAATAAAAAGTCTAGGCAACCACACCACAACTATAGGGTTTTTCTTGTTGCTTAGTAACTTTTGTCTGTCAGATTAACATTTTCCAAAAATCCCGCGTAAACTATAACCAACCCGCGGACACCGGATGCATGAGACTTACCTACGTGCGCGCGCACGCAAGTCAGAGCGGGGGGTTTCAGGAAATAGGTTAATTATTCGCTGAATCGTTGAAAAATAAATTTTTCCGTGAATTGTTCATTTATGGGTTTCGTTAATGTATACAAAATCGTGCATTAATAGGCTCTGTTAATGCACGATTTTCTATTAATCAACGATTTTAGTATAGGCAATCAACTATACATGTCCTGACAATAAACAAGAATTTAAGTGACATCTGTCAAATTTTCAAAATCTACAAATTTAAATAAAAGTCCCATCAATGGATACTCAGAATCTTAACTTAACACCACCTGAAGTGCTAGTAAGTGCAAATCTTGCGAGCTTAAGTTTGTTTCCAGAAAAAAGCTGTAAAATTTATGAAAAAACTTATGCCAATTTCATTTCATGGTGCGAGAAGAAAAATGCACTGCGACACTCAGAATCTGTGCTTTTGGCAAGGCAATTGACATTTACTTTCTCACGTTTTGTTCATCGAGCTTCGGCACTTTTTAAATTGGATGCATGTTTGGTTGCATAACCGTTTATCAAACGCAATTTTGAAAAACAAATTTCGCCAATTTAATGATAATACAATCCACGGAAAAATATTGTAACTAACTCGAGTGTTAATAGGCGATTAATAATCTCTATCATTAACGCGTTCGCTGCGCTCACGCGTTAAAATCTCTCGATTATTAATCGCACTCATTAACACTCTTGTTCGTTAAATAACTATAAAGGGACGTTGCGAGGTTATAATCAAACTCGCCGGTTGGCTGTCTTTAAACTTTTCCCACCATTACCTTAGCATAATACTAAAATACCGTAAAACGGGGTGAATACACTCAGTCGGACCTATACCAATTAATCGACATAAACAAATGAGAGGCATAACCTCAAAAATATCCACGTGCCTCTGAAAACTTATTTGTACAAGGTAAGTTAATGAACCAATACTTCTAAACTGTAATGGGGCATCCATTTATCATTCTGACTTAAAATTTTGATTACAAAGTCAACAAGTTTAGCTCAATCGCGAAAATAGTTTTTGCAGAAGGGGGTATCAAAGTCTAAATATTTTGTTTCCAGTCTCAAATGTCTGTTTGTTTTCTGTCTCTTTATAAGAAGTAAATGTTTAATTATTGTTTTTGTTTAAATCAAAAATTTTGGCCCTTTTTACCATTTCTGCAATCAGTTCTCGTGTAAAATAAAATGAGTAATAAACAGACTTACAGAATTTCAAACTTCAAAAATGGCCTTGTCTACCCCGCTTCACGGTACTCAGAACGACTAAAATCTGAAATTCGCAAGAATCTGATAATATGGAAAAATAGAGATTTTCTATAAATTTCAATGTCTCCATTAGATTTACGTTCGGGAGGTCCTGCAGCTGCAGTATGTCTAGCTCGTGTTACGTATTACATCGTCATAAGAGGGAAAAGGATGCACATACTGTCAGCCGCAGTAATTTCGCTGCGCCAGGCAAAATCTGCATCCTTTTTCCTCTTACGGCTAGGTAATACGTAACACGAGGTAGATCTACTCCGGCAGTACTGCCGCAGCATGACACGTCGAAAATATTGAAAATTTTAATTTAAAAGGGGAACTTCCTGGACCATTAGCTTCCAAAAGCCTTTCAGTCATTCTTTCAGCTCTTCAACGGGTCACCCAAACTCCATGTACCAAATTTCAGCCAAATCGATTCAGTAGTTTGGGCTATAATGTATGTTTAGTCTTATTACGAAATTTAGACTTTTTTTAAAAAGGGCAAAGGGCACTAAACACGAATGAATTTTGTCTTACTTAAACCCAGAATTTTAAGACCTTTCTGATGGTGACTAGGTACATTTTTCAAAAACAACGTTTTGGATGGCTAAATGAGAGCACATTGAGATTTGAAAATTGATGCGCCAAAAGTCCAAAACGGCACTTGCCGTGGGTCGATTGCCTGCAAAAAATGTTCAGCTCTTCGACGTACAATACGATCTCCATGTGCGAAATTTCAGCCAAATCGGTTCAGGGTCTTGGGCTGTACCGCGATTTTAAAGTTCGATAAAAATCTTGAATTTTGTAACTTTTGGTCGAAAGGGTCACTGTGGTTCGGACGAAGTCTGTCGCTACCTAACTCAGCCGATGCATGATCTGGCAACACTGTGCTGTATTAACAGCTGACTGGACAGTAAGTTGATGGTGGTTTTGTTCTGTTTTATTGTTCTTTGTTAGCAAATCTGCTAAGATAAGAACTGAACATTTTGTTGAAGTCTGTGGAGTGTTGGCGTGTCAAGTCGCATCCCTTTTAGGTAGGTTACCTAAATCTCTTTAAGAGGCCCCATTTGTAGTTATTTAGTTAGGCTAAAATGCAGTCGGTAATGCGGTGATTCCCAGAAGTCGAATTTTAATTAACTTATTTTTTCACCCAATGTCGGAGAGGGCAAGGAACATTAAATTTTTATTTTGTCGGTGTTTTCGAATAGGACATAACCTACCTAATACTAGTATATTATTCAATGAGTGTGTAATGAATTTTATTGCTGCCGAGGATGACGTTTACAGTACGAGCCGTAGGCGAGTGCCATCCATAAATCATCCGAGGGAGCAATAATCATTACATGCTTTATCCATACGGGTTTTGGGTTTTAGAGCGACACCCGTGGATATTTTTTTTTCTACAAACACTATTAAAAACTGTTGTTTAAACGTTTATTGACAATTGTTAAAAATGACATTTTATGATACCAGTATTAAATCATTTATTTCTAACCTCGCTTTTAACACTGGTGTTAAAAGTGGCAATGCAACAACAATTAAACCTTATAGTTACAGCGAATTTCATGGACGTTTTCAATTAATAATTTGAAAACTTTTGCTTTTAGTAGTGTTTGCAGAAAAAATAGTGTGATATTCGTGTTAAAAGTGATTTTACTTTGTTCGAAGGGATGGGCCACTCCCGAGGCTACTCCGCTGCGCGTCGTGTCCCAAACTTCTCTTCTCACAAAATAAAAAGCCACTTTTAACACTTATATATCATAAATAACTATTCAACTTCAATTTTTTCTATAACCTATACAATGAAACGTTGACATTTTCTACCGCCAGATATTTACTGAAACATCAGATTAAAGTAGGTAAGTAAATTATTATTTTCTTTGGGGTATACAGGGTGTCCCATAATTAGAGGATAATATCATAAGGGCGAATTCTACGATCAAAAATATGAAGAAAAGTTTTTGGTAGAAAAATGCCTCCTAAGGGAGCTAGGGCCCCTTCAAGGGGCCACCTTGAAAGTGGTTTATTTCAAATTTCTTCAAAACGGTTAAAGGTAGCAACATGAAATTGTGTACCTTTATTAAGGCTTTGATGCTGAATTCACTACCGTCCGTGGCAAAAATTTTAAAGTTTCGGGGGGCTTAAGACTAAATTTGCTTAAACATTTTGAGACGTCGTTTTTTGTCAAATTTGACACCAGAATCTGAACGTTTCAAGTTTTTTTCGTAAAAATGGTGCTCCAATTCGAAATCGCTAGGACGCACCGTTTTCGAGTAAATTGACCCTAGTGGTTTTAGAGTTCGAAAATTTGTCGCAGATTTTATTTAGTTATTAACCAAATTATCAAAAATGAGTTCAGCGGTTGATTTTCCGACCAATTTTTATTAAAAATTTTCTTCATCTTCTAATTTCGAGACACCCTGTATACTAAAAGGAAATGAAACTTTCGTCTTTTATCACAACCAAAATCATTGCTACTGTCCACACAATTATTAATTACGAATTAACTGCCAGTAAAGGGTACCTAATCGAGAAGTAATTTTTCAAACTCTTTTTGCAAAAGTATTCATATTGAACTCAAAATTCACAATAAAACAACGCAACGTTGGAATTTTTCAATATTTGCGTAAGACGAAAGTTTCGTTTCCTAATACTATAGAAATACGTATTTCTCCCCCGCAGATTTGACAATCTAGTAGTCGCTGTTATTTTATCACCAAGGCAACGGTTTCCAAATTAAACTGCTGCCTGTTATTAATTTATACAAATTAATTACCTACATTTTTAATGTTTCACAGCGGTTAGAGAAAAAAATATTGTGTTGCACACAATCAATCAATCAATTTTAGCGACCGGAGTGATTGTCTCCTTCCGCTGCGCGTCGTGAGACAACTTCACACTTCACGCCAAAATCTGTAACTTCTCACCTTTATACAGTGAGGTTCAAAAGTTGTTTCCCCCCTTTCGAACTCTATCATGGAGGAGCACTTCGGAAACAGCTCTGGGGCACATAACATTTATTTATTTAGTGCAGTCTGAGGGTGCTGTCAAATATTTTTTTTCACTTCCAGTTTAGCCGGAAATAACCCTAAAATTGTTTTTTTAAAATTGAAACCCACATTTTTCTCAACTAATTCGGAATCTACGAATTTTTCTAGGTTAAAAACACGTACCACACTTGACCGGAGATTAAGTCACGGCCACCCTAGATTTTCAAAAACATCGAACAAATCGGTGAAATACGAACATTTTTGAAAATTGCAAAAACACGTCAACCTTATTTTTTTAATGCGAATTCGATTGCCCGATTACATTTTTCTAATTTCTTTTTGTAAAAATCACCAATCGTAAAAAATCAGAGAATTTGAAAAATTCAAAACGAAGTAAAGAAGAAATTTAACTGCCGAGTTGAATTTGTATCAAAAAAATAAAGTTGACCTGTTTTTGCAATTTTCAAAAATCTTCGTTTTTCACCGATTTCTTCGATGTTTTTGAAAATCTGGGGTGGCCGTGACTTTATTACCGGTCAAGTGCGACACGTGTTTTCGACTTACAAAAATTCGTAGATACCGAATTAGTTGAAAAAAATGTGGGTATCAATTTAAAAAACCAATTTCAGTGGAAAAAAGTATTTGACAGCACCCTCAGACTGCATGAAATTAATAAAGTTTATGTGCCCCAGAGTTTTTCCGAAGTGCCCCTCCACTATAGAGTTCGAAAGAGGGGAAGCAACTTTTGAACCTCACTGTATAATAAATAACTATTTTTCTACAACCCATATGAAATGTTGACATTTTTTACCTCCTGACAGTTGCTGAAACGTCACATTTTATCCTTTGAGGTTGAAGTAAATTATTATTTCCCTTGGGGTAGAAATGCCTATTTCTCTCTCGCAGATTCGACAATCTAGTAGTCATATTCTTATTTTTCGCGTCTTTAGAGATTGTAAGTTGCCACTGGTGTGTTTACCGAAACGAATTGTAAATAAAAGTTTTTGACTGTTAGGGAACCTTTGTACTATTCTATTATTTTCTCCAGCCTTTGAAGAAGGCGACAATTATATCCCAGAAAAGTTAGCTTAAAGAGGAAGAGTTTCATTGAAGAATTAGAGCAAAGCCCTTACGCTACTAACCTATGTTCCAAAATTCAGATTCCTGTCAATTATACTTTTTGAATAAATTGGAAAAAACTGAATTCCACTTGGTGAGGGGGCGTAAAGACTCATTCTCATCCAAAACGTTTCTCTTACTTTTTGTCTTAATTTAATCTCATTTCTACCTCAAACTCAACATTCGTGGTCCAGTCTTATTTCTACGGGCGTCTCGGGTTAATTGCGTTTGGAAAGAGTTGTTCAACTTTGCAGCTGAATATAACATGATACTTTTTTGTAGAGAATTTATTAGTCTTCAATATTGTGCACCCTTGTTTTTTCATATAATGAGGAGGAAAAGAGTTATGGAGCAAAAACTTAGCCCTTGCGCATAATAGGCCATTACGGTACCTATGTCACACATTTCCTTAGTAGGTACCGGTATAATTCGAAAAATAACCAAGTTTTATTGAAATCTTCATTTTTATACCGATTTTATTAAGTATGTCGCTTGAAAAAGCAATTTAAAAAAATTGATGACGTATGTGTTAGCGATCACACCTTTCTATACAATTTCTTGGTGAAAGAACACGGATGACAAAGTGATGACAGTTATGTCACTACTCACTTGTTTCCATTAGAAAATTAGATTTAACATTAACAAAATTAAACAGGAATGAAATGGACAGGTAAGCTCGTACTTTTCGTGAACGTAGCTCATGCGTCATCAAAATTAATATTTCATTTTATCGCCTTAGAACTGGTTATATTCGAAAATGCAGGAACACGTCAGAAGCTCATTTTAAAAGGTTTTTCAGTCAGAGCAATAATTCAAAGGCACCGTAATTCCCCATTGGCAGATTTTTGGCCAGTTTTTCGTGGCCCTGAAATCTAACCATCCCAACAAAAAACTTCTGTTTAATTTTTTCCATTTCCCTATGGGATTTTTCGCCACAACGCCAGACTAAAGAGTTAGTACCGTGTAGTGCATTAATCGCTTATAATACCACAAGTGCATGCTATTTAATCGGTTAAATTTTGAAAATGATTACGAAAGCTTGTTGCCGGTGGTAAAATAATGAGAACTAAATTGTCATTTATTCGAATTCGAATTGTTTTACCTATACGGCAACAAAGCTTGAGTAATTATTTCTAAAATTTAACCGATTGCAATAGCGATGCACGAGTGGTATTCGGTAAGATTATTTCACAAATGAAACTCTTGTTTTGATAAAATTATGATTTTTTAAACCGGGGTTGCCTATACTCGAAAGCCCAATATGATGTTGCGAACGAGCCTTTACAGGGTGTCTCAGAACGCTCGCACTAAATTCTAGTGGAGTATTGAGGATTAAATTCTGAGTCGATCCATGTTTTAGGATCCAATAATTCTCGAGTTATAAGAGATTTAAGAGGACCAATCAGATTTCAGCTCTGAATTGTTTCATAAGGTAATTTAATGTTAGATGCACTATTTCCTAGGTAACAAGATACAACAGTATAAATTTTCATTGAAAGTATCTTGTTACCTAGGAAATAGTGCATCTAGCATTAAATAAGGGTTTTTAGTATAAAAAGACGGAAGATGTGCGCGTGGCTTCTGCGTATAGTGCGCTTGCAGGGGTGGCGCGTAAAGAGAGATAAATTGTTACAGACACGCAAGTTAGCACGCAATAGGAAATGTACCACCTGAACTCGAGCACCAATTACGTCGTAGTGCGCTAGACGACGTCACGATTAGAAAAGGACCTTCTTATACTAAAAACCCTTATTACCTTATGAAGCAACTCAAAGCTGAAATCTGATTGGTCCTCTTAAATCTCTTATAACTTGAGAACTATTGGACCCTGGAAATTTTCAAAAACGCCGATCGACTCAGAATTTGATACTGAATACTCTATTAGAATTTGGTGCGAGCGTTCTGAGACACCCTGTATAGCTCATTGACATTAATGACGTTTGAGGTTAGGAACCGTGAAAACAAAATGTTATTGAGTTTTTAGGATATATCCAGAAGAAATCAGCGTTCTTTATGTCCAAAAACACCTAAAATATGGTTTGTGGAAAGACTTGTGTTTGGTGGTCGTATTTGTGGACCTTTATTTCCCATAATTTTGTTTAAGTGGTGATTTTCAGCAGTGAATAAATTGTGTTTAAAATCAAGTGGTCATCGGAAACGATTAAATGACTCGTGCAAACACCGATAAAATGCATTAATCACCCTTAAATGAACTTGATTGGATAGAAATTTAAAAATGAGTCTAATTGATTGGTTTAAAAGGAGATTTGAAAATAATCTCCGTAAAATACATTCAAGCTTGACTTTTTATCTGGGCAAACTGTCATTTTATAAACACAAATTTGATTGCTTTTAAGAAATTATTCTCGAAGAAACTGAAGTATTGTACTATAATAAAAACACTCCAGGTCTGCTGTCGTGTTTTTATCAGTTTCTTCTCGTTTAATTTCCAAGCAACCAAATTTTAGTAAAAACGACAACTTAACCGATAAAAAGGCAATTTCTTGCTACCCTCGAAAAATTCCTTTGAATAACGTGTTCCTTAAGATCCTCGCCAAGAAATACCTGACCTGATTTCCACTTAGATACATAATAACTAGTTAATTGAGACCTCGTGGAGCTAGTGCAAGAAGATTTTAATGTTTATGGAAACTATTTAATTTTAAGTTTTCGCTCTACATTACGTTAATAGCTGTAACTATAATTGCAGATAGGTATATTTGAAGTTGACCGTTACACTGTTTGCAAAGCAGCTAAAGAATAAAGTTGCGGTACACGCTGAGAAAAAAATTAAAATATTCCGTCATCGTTTGCGTTTTAACTCGAATTCAGCTTGGGTCCTAACGGTGTCGGACCACTTGCGACTCCACTGAAAATCGACCCATTTGCGACCGGAGCAATTTTTACTTGACGTCGTTCGATCCACATGCGGCTTAAATTTATATCACCTATTTGCAAATAAAAATGAAAACAAATCAATTACTTCGATGGCTTAAACCCCCTTTAAAGTCGACTTTAACTATAAAGTTTTTGTTATGGAACCGGGGGTTAAAGATTTCTGGCCACAAAAGAACTGATTTTGGAAAAGTTTTGGCTTGCTGCAACTCAAAATAGATCTGAGGACGTCTTAACCTTTCTGCAATATAATTATGTACATATTATTATTTAGGTATATTAATTTTTTGATGTCAAATTATGATATACATACAACACAATGGGGGATTACGGTACAGGGAAATTTATGACATACTTACCATAATGGACTATTTTTGAAATTTTTGATTGTCGTTAAACTGTCAGTAGACTTAAACTTAAATTGTTAAAAATCAAACAGTCTATTATTATCCATGCACTATAAAATAATGAAATATGTAGCTGCTTTCTGTTATTCTAATGATTTCAGCAGATAGCGAGGCAGATAGGTATTTCCTGCCACAAAGTTAAGCTGCAGTAATTGATTTGTTTTCATTTTTATTTGCAAATAGGTCCGACCGCAAGTGATCCTATTTCGTCCTAACGCCCTTGATAGATACCGACCATGGAACTAACCTGCCTTTTTTTTCGTTGCAGAACATCAAAGTTTATGTTAAGATCTACCATGAGCACCGAAAGCTCCCCTGAAGTCTTTATTGAAGATGCTGATATGGAAGTGGATGTGGGACGTTCAGAAGCCACGATTCGATATACCATACGAAATTTCAGCAAACTTGCTAACAACACGGTACGTACCTGGTACCTACTTCAATTTTTTTCAATTTGCTCCGCCTCACTTTCGTACGCTTTCATACAAAAAAAAATTCTTGGGATTGATTATTCTTGTCACTGTTCATGCGTCTTCATAACATATTTACGTTTCAGGCACCGATACTTTCCCCAAAGTTCTATGTGAAGCACGTACCATGGAGAGTTCGAGCGGACATGAGGTCAAATTGTCTCGAATTGAGTTTTCTCTGTGACTTACCCAAAGACCATACAAGTTGGCTTTGTATGTATAACGGGGGATATTGCAGAGTTATTCCTACTATTACAACAGATGTACCTCCATTAATCTATAGATTTTTCAACCCTAGGGAAAACTACTTAAATTGTCAGGTTCGTGCTGTTACATCCATATTTTTTTTAAATAATACTTACACCTACCAATGATGTATTTTTCAGACATCTGAAATTAGATTTGGGAGTTTTACAGAATTTGTTTTAATGATGAATCCACAAAATGGCTATATTAAGGACGATGCAATCACTTTAGAGATGTACATCTCCATTGAACGAACAGTTAATGTTCCGTACACAAACACCAAACAAGGTTTGCATAAATATTTTAAGAATAGCCTAAAATGAAACAAAGGAAAGGTTTACAGTATTAAAAAAAAATGCAGCAGAGAAGCGGCTGGAACCTCCCCATCGCGTGGATCTTTGTATTCTGTGTAGATAGTAGTTAATTCAACAGAATTTTTTTAATCCTTGACTAATTTCGCAATTTTCTGACAAATACCGACGTCACCTCGGACATCACCCATCACGTTTGACAATATGTTTCTTTTAAGGTTCATCTTTTGCCACCTTTTTGACAATAACTGCCACTTTATGTCATCCACTATCAGCCCGCACCCTTTTAATGAGAAAGAATTTTTTCTGTATTTTCCACTGAAATGGCAGAAACTATGAACACATTTTTAGAACCAGAATTTGATCGCCTTTCTAATGGCGACATAAAAAAGGAGGTCTTGTATTTAAAATTTTAAGTTGATATGCTTAAATGGGACTTCCCGTTGGCCAATTGCTTTCAAAAGCCTTTCAGGTCTTCAACGGGTCACCCGATCTCCATGTACCAAATTTCAGCCAAATCGATTCAGAAATTTGGGCTATAATGTATTTTTACTGTTATTATAAAATTTCGATTTTTTGAACCAAACAGCGCTAAATGCGAATTAATTTTGCCCTATTTAGAACCAGAATTTGAAGACCTTTCTGATGGTGACAATAAATCTTTCAAAAACTTGTTTTTAATGGTCAAATGAGAGAATAATTTTAAATTTGGAAATTGGTGTGCCAAAACGGCACTTTCCGTGAGTCGATTGAATTCAAAATTTGTTCAGCTCTTCGACGTGTAATACAATCCCCATGTGCAAAATTTCAGCCAAATCGGTTCAGGGGCTTGGGCTGTACCGCGATTTTAAAGTCCGATAAAAATCATTTTTTTTTTATTTTTGGTCAGAAGGACACTTAGGGCCGGTTGTATAAAAAATAATCCTGGGGATAATCGCGTTTTATACAACGGTTTCTATGTCTGAGCGTGGTCTGAGCCAATCAGAAGACTCGTTGCCTAGCGACTAACCCCGGTATTAAATTTAATACTGGGATTATTTTTTATACAATCGGCCCTAAGAATGAATACACTTTTAGAAGCAGAATTTGAAGGTCTTCCTTATGGTGAAGTGAAAAATGGGGGTTTGCATTTAAAATTTAAAAGTTGATGTGCCAAAATGGCATTTCCGGTTGCACGATTGGCTCCAAAAGCTTTTCAGATCTAAGTTAGGTTACGAGATGCCTATGTTCCAAATTTCACCCAAATCGGTCTAGTAGTTTTGGCTGTGGCGTGATTACAAACGTACGTACGTACGTACATACACACAGACACATTTTTAAAACCCCTTTTTTGGGTTCCTGAGACCTCAAAACGTGAAGATCTGGTGCTATCTCAAATTCGAAAATTTTAGTGATTGCAGTAACCTCCCATTTTTTTAAAATTGTGATGGGGTTGGGGAGGTTAAAAAATCTGAACTCATTCTGCCTTCCTTATTAATTATCATATGTGAATCCTTGTAATAGGTATACCTTCAATGTATCAATTTGTAAAATGGACACAAATACTAGGAATTCACGTAGGGAATTAGATTTTACTCTTTCTAAGTAGGTAGTTACCTATCCACTCTTTTCAGAATCAATGTTTCACTTAAAACTTGGGTACATACATAAACTGTCTGTCTAATTTATTACTGTTTAATTAAATTTTAGTTCTGCGTTGAGTTTTCATGAATCTGGTCAAAAATAAAATAAACTCGAATTTTGAATCCCTGTAATCTGTTGCAAAAATAAACTTTATCTCATTTTTCACCAATGTAAACATTTTCATACCTACAATTTTTTTGTAGACGGCCGCAAAGAAGCCAATGATTTAGTTCAAGCAATTACTCTTGGCGATATCGAAAAATGCGTTGCTCTGGTTGAGAAGGACGAATACCACAACATGGAAGACATTAGTGGAAGGACGCCCTTAATGTGGGCTGCTTTTAAAGGAAATTTACGAATTGTACAGATTTTGGTGGAAGCCAATTGTAAGATCGATATCGCCGATCATTTTGGGTTCACTCCTCTTATGCGAGCGGTTCAATTTGGTCACATGGGAGTTGCGAAATATTTATTGGACAAAGGCGCCGACGTAAATTATTTTGCTGTTACAAACTGTCTGAGGTGCAACACGTTGTTGAAGTGTACAGCTTTACATTTTTCTGTCGAACATTTCAAAGATATCAATGAAATGAGTAAATTTCTAATAAGTAGAGGAACAGATTTATCCTCCATTAAACAAGAGAATGCTGTTCGCCTTGTCACAAATGGAGCTAGATCACAGGTTGATTCTTCAACTATAATATGGGCGATAAAATACGAAATCGAATTGGTGAAAATCTTGTTACAAACAGAAGAATATATTAATGGCACCGACGTCGACGGATGTTCACCTCTGATGCACGCTGTCCTCTCGAAAAATCTAGAAACAGTAAAATTGCTGGTTGAAAAGGGTGCCAACCCCTGCAAACGAGATAAAAGGGGTCAAACTCCATTTTCACAAAGTGTTTTGGGTTCAGACATTGCAATAGTGAAATACTTGATAGAGCATGGAGCCAGACGTCTGATTCACACCGCATTGTGTACTGCAGTAGAGAAAGGCAACATTTCATTCGTCCAAGTTCTGCTGGACAATAAAGCAAATATCAATTTAGTCAGTGAAAGTGGAGACACCCCGCTAACGAAATCAATTAAACTGAACAATTTTGCTCTAATAAAACTGCTGATTGAACATGGAGCCAGCGTAAATTTTAAAGATGGCAATGGATCCACACCTCTTCTGCAATGTATTAGAATTGGCGATCTGAACACCCTTAAATTTCTAGTGGAAAACGGTGCTAATGTGAACATGAGCGACCAAAACGGAACCACCCCCTTCATGGAATGTCTAAAGAGGGAAAAATCAGTTTTTTTGGAATTCCTCATCGCCAGCGGAGCAAATGTAAATTTCAGCGACGAAGAGAAGGAAAAAATTGTCTCTATTGTTATCGAAACCGACAATTCAGTATTTTTAATGGATTTGATCGACCGAGGAGTCGATTTTTCTTCGTGCCAGCAATTGCTCAATAAAATGGCGGAGGACAATTTTGATTTTGCAATTTACTTGCGAAAAATCGAGAAAAGTAAAGGTGAGGTTGGTTGATATGTATTATTGTTTTATGCAGTCTCTGGTGCTTGTAGATCCTGGCAAAGAAGGTTATAACGAAGAAGCTGCCCCCCAAAAGTGATTGGCACTTCAAAATGTAAGCATGTCACCTAGAAGACCGTATATGTTTAAAGCGATTAACTAACTTTCTGTTCTTTTTAATTGATTAGCTTAGTTTTTCTGTTCGTTTTTAGTTGATTAGCTTTAGTTTATAGGTTTAATTTTTATTGTTTTGCTATTTTTTCTGGTTTGTCAATACACCAATTCAAATTTTTTTTCAGTTTCATTCGAAAAATCTTCTTTTACTTGACTTTGCTTGACGAGAAATCACTGTTGACGATGAAAAGATATAGCACGTCTAACGTGCAAACATTTGTCTTCTGTTCATTTTTATTAATGGAATTTTTAACACAGCTCTTAAAAGTGATAGGTGCTGGGTGCATAGTACTAGGATGAAAGAGGGTCAAAAAGGGAAGTCGGTTTAGCCACGTCAAATCATTTAGAAAATCTTGATATACAGGGTCTCAGAACGCTCGCACCAAATTCTAATGGAGTATTCAGGAGTAAATTCTGAGTCCATCCGTGTTTTTGAAAATTTCCAGGGAAAAATAGTTCTCGAGTCATAAGAGATTTAAGAGGACCAATCAGATTTCAGCTTTGAATTGCTCCATAAGGTACTTTAACGTTAGATGCACGATTTCCTAGGTAACAAGATACTATCAATGAAAATTTATATTGTTGTATATTGTTACCTAGGAAAAAGTGCATCTAACATTAAGTTACCTTGTAAAGCAATTAAGAGCTGAAATCTGATTGGTCCTCTTACACCTCTTATAACTCTGGAACTACTGGACCCTGGAAATTTTCAAAAACACGGATCGACTCAGAATTTAATCCTGAATAAATACTCCGTTAGAATTTAGTGCGAGCGTTCTGAGACACCCTGTATTTTTGAATTAAAAAAAAATGCGGGGGAAAAACAGTACAGAACTTTTTGAATTCGGTTCTGTAATGATGCCGAAGTCTCAGTTTTTTCCCACATATTTAACAATGTTTAGACTCGGTTTAGCTCAAATTTAAACAAATTGAAATAAACGTTCAAGAATGATAATTGAGTTATTTTTGCAATCTTACCTTAATCCAATCACCAGCAAAACGTTCTTACACCATTATTCTAATGAAACGAATTCAAATTTCTCTCTATTTCTCTGAAAAACTTTAAGGGCAAAACGTTTATTGACAGACACATTATTTGACATTGTCAAATTTGAAGTATTAGGTACACAGATGGAAATAAGGAGTTTGTCAGATTTGAGAGGTTTTGTAGACCGGGTTCCGACTATAAGTTTTTTTGTGAGAACTAACCACTGTTGCTTTGAGCATCGAATAGGCCTAAATCGTCGATTTGATCTCTGGTGGCAACAGAAAGGTTTCATCTCTAAAGTTCAGGTCAGAAGGGAATTTATTTTAAACCTAAAATGAGAAATATAGTAGGTAATAACTAATGCCTAAGTATACAAAATTCTAAAAAAATTTAAAATACGCTTTTTTGACCAAAACGTGGTTTTGGAATTAGAGCGATGAATGGATACATTAATTGGAGGTGATATCTCAACATTCCCAGTCCGGCAAGCTCACTATCCAATACAGCACAGTCCGATAGCAAAGACAATGAGATTTGTTTCTGAAAAATTGCTTGATAATTAATTTAATTTAATTGACGCACAAACCATCTCTTCTTTCAGATCCAGCTCGATCTGATTTCGAATCAAAATATTTGAATGTTGCTCCACAGTAACTAAAAACTTATTAGAAAAAAAACATCAAATGTTTGCATAATTTACCTAGCGCGACCTCTGGAATAACTTTCTGAGCACCGGGTCATTTAAATAACGAGCGATTATTCCCCAAACGACAGTTCTAAACCCTCATTGGTGTCTGGAGAAAATGGAATATCACCATTTCAACCTAGTCCAAGGTAAGCCACGTCAGTCTTCAAAAATCACGATCTAGCTTTCAGACGACCCTTTGAAAGCCATCAGATTCTTGTGTTGCGACATATTTGAGTATACCTCCATAAAAATTCTTCTAGTTCTCCTCTTAATGCAGCTCTCTTTCGTCCACATCATCGAAACTTACTACCTCCTCTTCGTTTTCTCTACCACGGATTTCTTGAACTACGGCTGTGTTTATCTGGTTAATTTTTACATTATTTTATCCGCTATTTTTGCTCTCACCAAGGGCGTTCTTGTAAAAGCTATTACCCCATCTGATTTGTGGAACTTCAATTCCTGCGGAAGAATTTTCGAAATGGAATTGTACAAGGAGGCCAAAATCGTGTCGATGCTAGTAACAATCTTCTACAGCTTCGCTCTGCTGACTTGTACCATCTTCATAATCCCGTTTGATGAAGACGAAGAGATATTTTTCGCCTACCGCTTGATGGACGACTGGTTTCCGAATTATTCCAGAATTTTGAACTGGACATGCAGGTTCATGTTTGCACCCTCGGCGTTGGTGATGATGGCGCCCATTGTTCAAATGATTTACGGTTGTAACTTTTACGTGCTGCAATTTCGATTAGCTCTCGAGTGTCTCCGGAGGATTGCTGAAGACTACGAAGATGTTTCCATGAGGATTTTGCTAGTTGATCCAGAATACCAGAAGGAGATCAAATTCAGAATTTGCTTAATGATCAGAAGACTTGATTATCTTAAATGGTAAGTACCGAGAAATGTTCCTAAGGAACCGCGTGGGTTTTAGCTGCATGCTGAGCGGATTGGACCAGCTGCAAGACTTCCTGGTGCTTTTTTTAATAACCGGTGTATTGGCAGGCAACAGCGTCATATTCTTCAGTTTCGGGGTAAAGATGGAAATTTTAAAGAAGAAAACTATCTTCTGTTGCAGTATCAAGGTGACTTGCTCAGGAATTTCTGGAGGGTAGTCACTATAAGCGCAGGCACAACCGTGTGCTTGGCTGCAACGATGGTCTCGGGGCAAAGGCTGCAAAACCAAGGTGATCATCTTCCGGATATTCTAAACCAGTTGAAATGGTACACGTGGAACCATGAAAATCAGAGGATTTTTCTCATGCTTGTGATCAACTCCAGTAGGAGCGTGGAATTCAAATTCGCGGGAATGATTACTATCAACTTTCGTCTAGGAGTGGCCGTATGTAAAATCTGAAGAGTTTTTTTATTGGAGTTTTATTTTCAGATTATTAAGATTATGTACTCCATGGTTTCGGTGTTTGTCCGGATTTTGCATCTAGGTTTCTGTAATAAATACTAGGAAATAAACTGTTTCACTACTACCTACATATTTATGTATGATTCTAATTTTTGTTGTTTACTTGTTAGTTTTCTATCACTTTAAAGCTGTTTTTTGCGATTTTGCGGTTTGAAACACACATACCCAGCTGTGATTGGTCCATTTTTCGAATTTCCTAGAAATTTGTTTAATAAAAGGGTCAAACTCGTGTCAGTTTCAAAGCGTTCGCCAGTACTTTTGAAACAGACAGCGCTGTGACTTGTCGTTAGGCAACAATCCAGAAAATAGACAAATACCCCAGATAGCCCAAGACATTCCCTGAATATTCAGAGAATGTCCATTTTGTATTCAGAATATACCGAATATTATATGTATTTGCCATGAACATCTTCATGCGGGAAGAATAAGTTAATATCATCTCCAGGAATATTCTGAAATGCATCCGTGTGTCAAATGAACATCTGAATATTCCTGGAGTTGCCTCGCCATATTTTCACCACATTAACGTTTCGTATGGTTACTTGTATTTAACTGCAATATTCATACGAAGTCACCTGAACATGCGGTGTACATACATGACACTCGTTACAATGAATATCCAAATGAAATCCAGAATATGCGACTCATATCCAGGTTGAAGTTTGTCGCCGATAGATGGCGCGCATGGAACAATTAGCTGCGCATAAAACCTCTCAATGGTATAAAGCTTACTGCAAGATCTAACCACACTATTATAACATCATTTTATGATTCAGATTGGTGCCTGGTACTGAGGACTTGAAATGGTACGTGGTAACCACAGGCATGAGGCCACGCTATTCATTTCCTTCTTCAAGGGGTGTACGCCTACGCCAATTATGCCGTGAATAGTCCTGTATGCTCAGGAAATATACATAAAATAGCTAACTGAACATTTTAGGAATGTCCATGGTATACACTGTGTTTATCCCTGTATTTATCTCTGTATATTCATGTGGAAAAATGGATATCCCATGAATATTCTATGTATTTTCATGCATGGAAATTCTTTATCTAATATCCATGATGTACTTCATAGGTATATCAATTTGATATTCTCATGAAGCTCGAGTGGATGTATTTTGATGCTACCAGGTACCAAAAAAACGACATTTTGGTGATACACAGAATGTTCATAGGTCATTCTCAATGTATATATACATACTACGTTCGCATATTCATTTATGAATATCCATTGTTCATTCAATGTATGTGTTTGTGTTATCTGGGTACACCAATCACATTTAAGCATTTGCAGTTCAAAATCCAAAATCCACAAAAAACGGCTTATCTAGGTAGCTTAAGTCCCGTCGCATATTAACGAAAGCGGGGGTTGTGTGTCTCGGGCTTTTTTTCTGTTGGTTTGTAAACGGGGTTTTAGTTCTGTCAAAATCCCTGTCATGGACAATAATTAACAACAAAGACCCCCTCCATTGTTACTGTTTATTGACACTGACAGTGAGTGACTGGAGTTTTGACGGATGTGAAACCCCGTTTACAAACCAACAGAAAAAAAGCCTGCGACACAACCCCCGCTTTCGTTAATATGCGACGGGACTTTACCTACATTGCGGTCCGATATTATGTAGGCAAAAGTTTTTGAATTTCTGAATAGGTAGGTAGGTATGTACTCTGCCCTGCAATGGAAAAACATCGTATGTGCATTTTTGGGCATTTTGAGTTATTGATAGATTTGAAATCCTCAATAAATTTCCTTTTATAATTATATGTTTCTCAAAATTTGTATGTTTTAAGTGGCAAAAATCTTGTTTTAAAAATAGTAAGTTTGTATTTTGACTGTCAAAGTCATAATAATGCAAGTCAAGAACACCGCATCTGCAAGTTAATACCTAGTAATAAAGGCCGCATGTGCTAAGAAAACCGACGATTTACTTTCTAAGCATGAGCCTCTTTCAACAAAGTTTTACAAATGATCGTCGCAAATTTGTCAAATTACATCTGATTGAACACATTGATGCAGACTAATTTTCATTACCTAACTTTATGAGACCAATATTTTTTATATTCTGCAATGTTTTTATAAGTAGTGCATAATTCCGTAAAATAGTTTCTTTTTTGTGAAGCAATGTAAGTTTTGTTTAAATAAAAATATACTAGTTTAAATCAAATCCTAGTTACATACTGCGTTTATATCATGCAAAATGTCCTTCTTGCTAGTTAAAAATGCCGTAAGTGACCTCACTGATATCTACTGTATTAAGCTACTGTTTTATACCTTGGTGCGACCGAAACTTGAATATTGTAGTGTTATTTGGTTTCCTGTCCAACAAGTATATATATCCACCATAGAATCTGTACTTCGTAAGTTCTGTAAATTCTGTCATTTTAAAACTTTTGGTTTATATCCAACTCGTAACTTTAGTCAGCGAAATTTACTCAGCATTATGAACGAGTCGTCGATTACTGCTAGGAGGAATCTGTCCTGTTTGATTTTTTTGCAAAGCATTATTAATGGTCGCGTAATCAGCTCGGCTCTGCTTGAGCAAGTAACATTATGTGTACCTAGACTCACCAGTAGATCAGCTTTAGTGTTTTATTATGACATACCTAATACGTATCATTATTACAATTGTTCACTTTTAACATGTTTTAAGCTCTACAATTGTTTATCGGAGAACGGTTTTGATATTTTTTATGATGATTTTTCAAACAAAAGTATTCGAGCTAAGATATGTCAGTTCTATGATAGTATCATTAATCCTCTTGAATATTAGACATTTTGCACTTTAGGTCTCATATTTGTAATTTCCTATTTTGTAATTTCCTCTTTTTGTATTAATTTTTCAGTTCCTATATTTGTATTTTGTATTAATTTTTAATTTTTTTTGCGCTCTGCACATTTGTAGTTTCCACCATAGACTTTGATGTCTTTTGGGAAATAAACATTATTATTATTATTATTATTATTATTATTAAATTCCAATAAAACAGTGATTTTAAAAAAATATTTTTTTTTCTTCAAGCAAACGGTCCAACATGCATGTTTAGAAAAAACTAGAAGAAAAACATTTCAGATAAAAAAACTATAGCGATTTGATTGCAGCCAAAACTTTGATCTTCGTTCCTCAAAAGTTGGGAAATTTCACATACGCCGTTCTTCTGTTGCACGGCAGTACTTATAGTCATTAATTTTGAAATGTGGAAATTTTCCGTTGATATTTCCTCTAACAGATGGAGAAATCAGCATGAAGTGATCTGGGGCTCAATTTTTGAATCATGTGAAAGCAATTCCTATGGGAAATGACGATTACACGCCATACAATCGTGGTAATTGGTTGTCGAAAATCGGTGGAGATCGGTTCTCACATGCTCGGCACCACGTGAAATCGTAGCCTCGATCGTAGCCTTTCGTCACCACTACGAAAAATGAATGGAGGGGGAGCGCCATTTGGGAGCCTACGGTTGTATTCTCCCCGGGGAGAAGCTCCCACGATTCAAAAATACAGACCCTGGCACAACTCACAGTGACATGACATGATACAGTGACTCACCGTATCATGCGCTAAGAAGTGGTTTTACACTTGCCGGTTACCGCTTTGTTTATGTTGTTTTTTGTTGCTTGGTGCTTGGTGCATGCCTATTTGTTAATCTTTGATTTGATTCGTTGCGTTACACATTGTGATTGGAATAAAATTGAACCCAATCAAGAACGGAGGACGAACAAACGTTATTTATGCGAAAATTTGGAAAAAATCTTCCTCAACGGTTTATTTAATGCAGGAAATACCTAGGTAAGTGCGAGATATGCTATTTTTCCAAGTAATTTCAGTTATATTTCCTAGTGGGAAACGTAATTAACCTCAAAAAGATAATTTTATAATTTTTTTTCAATCACCGCGATCTGCTTTTCTAAACCAGATTATGAAAAACCATCAATTTCTTGCAACACTTCCGCCAATTATAGTTTTTGAATATTTCGATCGGGATTATGAAAGATCTTGTATGTAACACGACGTGAGAAAATGTACCATTTCTCACTTGTTGAAAAATGTTATTTTTCCACTAATTCCAGTTAGAAATGCTTCTTATTTCCACACTAGTGCGAAAGGTGAATTCCACTAGCAGGAAAAGTAATTAATCTAATAGGTATAGTCGATATTTTTTTGACCTGACTAACTAAATCTGGTAACTTTAGTAACTGTTTTGCTTTGATTTTGACTTTGGTATTAAACAAGGATAGTGTTTTCCACTGTCTGCTAGTTTGATTGAGGCTTTGAATTTATGGTTACGTTGCAAATACCAAAGTCGAACAGAATTGTCACCCAATAAATGACGGAATAATTTTATTTGAAAGAAAAACAAAGATCTAATTGAGGAGGGCCCCCAAAACATTTGTAATTGTGAACGTAGAAGTACCCATACAGACAGTTTTGTGAATTTTAGTGCGAAACAAGGATAGAAAAAAATGCAGCAGAGAAGCGGCTGGAACCTCCCCATCGCGTGGATCTTTGTATTCTGTGTAGATAGTAGTCAATTCCACACAATTTTTTTTATGCTTATTGTCTGTGACTAATTTCGCAATTTTCTGACAAATACCAACATCACCCATCACATTTGACAATATGTTCCTTTTAAGGTTAACAGTTTGCCACCCTTTTGACAATAACTGATACTTTATGTCATCCACTGTCAGCATGCTCCCTTTTAATTAAAAATATTTTTTTCTCTATTTTCCACTGAAATGGCAGAAACTGTGAATACATTTTTAGAACGAGAATTTGATCGTCTTTCTAATGGCGACATAAAAAGGGAGACCTTTGTATTTAAAATTTAAAGTTGATATGCCTAAATGGCACTTCCCGTGGACCAATTGCTTCCAAAAGCCTTTCAGGTCTTCAACGGGTCACCCAATCTCCATGTACCAAATTTCAGCCAAATCGATTCGCTGATTTGGGCTATAATGTATTTTTAGTGTTATTATGAAATTTCGATGGATGGATGGTTAAATGAGTGAATAATTTTAGAGTTACGAATTGGTGTGCCAAAACGGCAGTTTCCGTGGGCCGATTGAATCCAAAATTTGTTCAGCTCTTCGACGTGTAATACAATCCCCGTGTGCAAAATTTCAGCCAAATCGGTTCAGGGGCTTGGGCTGTACCGCGATTTTAAAGTCGGATAAAAATCTTTTTTTTTTAAATCTTTGATCAAAAGGGCACTAAGAATGAATACATTTTTATTTGAAGGCCTTTTCTATCGTGAGGTGAAAAATGGGGGTTTGTATTTGAAATTTAAAAGTTGATGTGCCAAAATGGCATTTATAGTTGAACGATTGGCTCGAGGATTGGCTCCAAAAGCTTTTCAGATCTAAGTTGGGTTATCACATGCACACGTACCAAATTTCAGCCAAATCGGTCTAGTAGTTTTGGCTGTGGCGTGTTTACAAACGTACGTACGCACGTACGTACGTACGCACATACACACAGACACATTTTAAAAACCACTTTTTTGGGCTCCTGAGACCTCAAAACGTATAGATCCGGTCTTATCTCGAATTCGAAAATTTTAGTGATTGCAGTAACCTCCCTTTTTTTTTAAATGGTGAAGTGGAGTGGGGAGGTTAATACGTTAGTTGAAATTTGAAAAGAGCCTTGGTCAGTCACATTAGCCGTTTGGTATTCCAGAATTATTTCGTCAGCGTCTTCACATCGGTCTCCATCTGCATCAGTTTTGCATTCATTATCTCTTTTTAAAATTGCGAAGACTTCGCTTTATCTAAAAACATGTGTTGGCAAGTTTTCGAATAATTGCGAATGGTTGATACAAATTTCGATACAAACATTAAAAATTTCCGCTATCATTTCAACTACCTATCTGTTTTCGGTCCACTGCTTTTAGAAAAATATCTGAAAACACACTTATGAACGGACTGCTTTATCTCTTTTAAAATTACCCACGGCATTTTTTGAAAAGTATTGTCAAACCTGACTTTTATTTGTCACTTTGTCAACGATTCTGCCAACATTGTAAAGTTGGCCTGAAATTAAACTTAAAGGAAAAAACAGGAGTGGATGTGAAGTTTGCTCCGCTAAATTGCTCCGAAAAATGGATGCCGTTTACGTCCGGCAACGCAGCAAATTCACCTGCCTGATTGTTGTAAACCATGATGACAATTAAATGTCAAAATTAAAAACGCAATTTATCACGATATAGAGGACTTTTAGGCAATTACCTCACTGAAAATGGTTCCATTTGAACATTATGGATCATACCACGTCCACTTTCGTAGGTGTCTTGCAAAGATTACTTAACAAAATCACTGCTTAAAGTTGCTCGTGTCAGGGCCCCAAATCTGCGTAATAAGGTCAACGTAGATCAAACCAATGTTCAAAACATTTAGGTGCATTGCCTATGATGGCATTTTCATAAAGAAATTTACAAAAAAAATATGGGAACCGTCTGCTCCCTCGCAAAATATAGTTGAAAGAATCGAGACATGGGGGCGGCCCCAAACAGGACAAGGAGGTTAACGTAGATCAAACCAATGCGCGAAACACTTAGAGGCAACGCCAACGATTAGATTTACAGAAAGAAAATTTAAAAAAAATAATGGGGACCTCCTGCTCCCTCGCAAAATATAGTTGATAGAATCGAAGACATGGGGGCGGCCCCAAACAGAACAAGGAGGTCAACGTAGATCAAACCAATACGCGAAACACTTAGAGACAACGCCAACGATTAGATTTAGAGAAAGAAAATTTAAAAAAAATAATGGGAACCTCCTGCTCCCTCGAAAAATATCGTTGATAGAGTCGAAGACATGGGGGCGGCCCCAAACAAGACAAGGAGGTCAACGTGGATCAAGGCAATGCGCGAAACACTTAGAGGCAACGCCAACGATTAGATTCAGAGAAAGAAAATTAAAAAAAAATAATGGGAACCACCTGCTCCCTCGCAAAATATAGTTGATAGAGTCGAAGACATGGGGGCGGCCCCAAGCAGGACAAGGAGGTCAACGTAGATCAAGGCAATGCGCGAAACACTTAGAGGCAACGCCAACGATTAGATTCAGAGAAAGAAAATTTTAAAAAAATAATGGGAACCTCCTGCTCCCTCGAAAAATATAGTTGATAGAGTCGAAGACATGGGGGCGGCCCCAAACAGGACAAGGAGGTCAACGTAGATCAAACCGATGCGCGAAACAATTAAGAGGCAATGCCTACGATGGGATTGAGGTAAGGAAAATTTAAAAAAGTTGATGGCAACCATCTGCTCTCTCGCAAAATATTCCACCCCCATATCTCAATTTTATTAACATATTTTGCGAGGGAGCAGGTGGTTCCCATTATTTTTTTTAATTTTTTTTTCCCTCTTTCTAATCGTTGGCGTTGTCTCTAAGTGTTCTGTGCATTGGTTTGATCTACGTTGACCTCCTTATCCTGTTTTGGGGCCGCCCCCATGTCTTCGATTTTATCGACATACTTTGCGAGGGAGCAGATGGTTCCCATTGTTTTTTTTAAATCTTTTTTCCCAAAATCTAATCGTTGGCGTTGTCTCTAAGTGTTCTGTGCATTGGTTTGATCTACGTTGACCTCCTTATCCTGTTTTGGGGCCGCCCCCATGTCTTCGATTTTATCGACATACTTTGCGAGGGAGCAGATGGTTCCCATTATTTTTTTTAAATTTTTTTTCCCAAAATCTAATCGTTGGCGTTGTCTCTAAGTGTTCTGTGCATTAGTTTGATCTACGTTGACCTCCTTATCCTGTTTTGGGGCCGCCCCCATGTCTTCGATTTGATCGACATATTTTGCGAGGGAGCAGGTGGTTCCCATTATTTTTTTAAAATTTTCTTTCTCTAAATCTAATCGTTGGCGTTGCCTCTAAGTGTTTCGCGCATTGCCTTGATCTACGTTGACCTCCTTGTCCTGTTTGGGGCCGCCCCCATGTCTCGATTCTTTCAACTATATTTTGCGAGGGAGCAGACGGTTCCCATATTTTTTTTGTAAATTTCTTTATGAAAATGCCATTATAGGCAATGCACCTAAATGTTTTGAACATTGGCTTGATCTACGTTGACCTTATTACGCAGATTTGGGGCCCTGACACGAGCAACTTTCACCTACGAAAGTGGACGTGGTTATGATCCATAATGTTCAAATGGAACCATTTTCAGTGAGGTAATTGCGAGGGGTGATCCGCAGACTAAAAAACGTACACTGATTCCGGGAATACCCAAGTATTCCCAGTATTCCGATGTATTCCGAAGTATTCCGGTGTATTCCGAAGCTATTCCGGTGTATTCCGAAGGTATTCCGAAACTTGACTTAAAGCTATTCCGGTATTCCGATGTAGATAATCGGCAATATTCTCCATCAATATTCCGGAGTATTCCAGTGTATTCCTAGTATTCCCATGTATTCCGATGTATTCCCGTGTATTCCGGTGTATTCCCATGTATTCCGGTGTATTCCCAAGTCGAGTCCCAAGTATTCCGAGATTTCCTAAACTTAACAGGCGCAGGCGCATCAGGCGCTTCCGAAGCTACCCCGCGTTATTCTGATGTATTCAGGATAATTCTACCTATTCCTACAAATTATTCCCCGATTGTTTTGATTTATTTTAAAGTACACGCATCCAATCAATAAATTTTAATATATCACTGGGAAATTTTCAATTATTCCCAACTATTCCGGAGTATTCCGGGTATTCCCATCTATTCCGATGTATTCCCATGTATTCCGACGTATTCCGATCTATTCCCGCTGTATTCCCGAAAAATGTACACTGATTCCGGCCTGCGGATCACCCCTCGGGTAATTGCCTAAAAGTCCTCTATATCGTGATAAATTGCGTTTTTAATTTTGACATTTAATTGTCATCTTGGTTTACAACAATCAGGCAGGTGAATTTGCTGCGTTGCCGGACGTAAACGGCATCCATTTTTCGGAGCAATTTAGCGGAGCAAACTTCACATCCACAAAACAGGAATCCAATTTAAGAAATAAAAATTCCCAGTTAGTTAGTCAGGTCAAAAAAATATAGACTATAGTTAGGGTTGGGCAAGTATGCAGTAAAGATATACACTTAAATATTCCGTAAAAACCCTCAAATATATGCTCTAAACATGCTGCAATCTTCAAGCGTATGCCCTAATATATGCCGTAAAAAAAAAGTAAAATTTTTTCTATTGTGACTTGGGAGTTTCCTATAATGTGTTAATAAAATAACATTTATTTTCAATATACATTTTATTACTAAATTATGTACATTTACAATCATACATAGCTGCATGGAAAAATATCAATAGGTACAAAATACTTATAATAACGGGTGTATCATAAAAAACCGATTCGGTTAAATTTTAACCGATTTAAATGAAATTTGAACCCAGGGTAACTAAAGGTTCCAGCTTTTTGTTTCTGATGGTAAGGTGTAGATGGCGATGCTATCGAATTTGTTATTAAGTTTATTCTAAAAGGGTGTGTTCAGATGCTTGGGGATTGGTTCCCCGTCGACCAATCGCAGAGCGGTTTTGACAGTCGTAAAGAGCGTTCTTTTTTCTTTCTAGGTCATGTTATTCCCGTTCACTTGTTCTATCCGTCGTTGAAGAAAACATTTTTACAAATACCATGTACCGCATTGACAAGCACTTGAGCACAGGCACAAAAATAATTTTTTTTGTAATTTCTCCGCAACTCCACCCCTAATGTTGCCCAAATTTGGTCCCGATGTTGCCAAATATTCAAAATCTAGACTATTGTTACCATTTGTAGAGGGTGTTAGAAATATTGTTAAAATATTCTGCAGGTTAGATTGTTGTGGTTGCCATACGGTACCATGGTAATTTAAGTTGTTACTCTTATACGTTGTTTTGCTGAATATACGAATATACTTTTTCTCTTAACTCTTTGCGGCTTATTCCACGATAATATCCAACAGAGGGCGCTGCTGTAGCATGTTTTATGAAAGTTACTTTTTCACAATATATTTATCTGAGAGAAGATTGCTCCTCTGTTGACCGATCAGTGAATAACTAAGTCAGACTTATAAGACCTATTTTCTCTCTTTCTGAAATGAAATACTGTAGTCGAAAAATGTCTTACATTAGGCAAACAGTGCTTTTTTCATCTTTTTGACTTTAGTGAGAGTTGGCAATGCAGTTGTTGTGGTAATATGGTTATTTCAAGTCGTAAGAGTGAAGTAAAATTAAAATAAGAGAATGGAGCTAAGTAGACTGAAGTGTTTCATTTCAGAAAGAGAAAACAGGCCTTATAAGTCTGTCTATACTCTGTCCGGGATCCACGTAACCCTATTTCCATGGCGAAGCATTGTGGTCAACGATGTGAAATAGGGTCATGTGGATCCCGGACAGAGTATAACTTAGTTCTTCACTAATCGGTCAACAGAATATGCTACAGCAGCGCCCTCTACAAATGGTAACAATAGTGTACATTTTGAATATTTGGCACCATCGGGGCCAAATCTGGGTAACATTAGCGGAGGATTTACGGGGAAATTAGAAAAAAGTTTATTTTTGTGCCTGTGCTCAAGCGCTTTTCAATGCGGTACATGGTATTAACAGTGGGGTACCCGCTGCCAGTGTAATATTTAATTGGTAGTTCAAATTTTCTAGAAATATTCCGGAGAGCAACCTTAAACACCCGAAAACAGCTGTATGCTATAAATAATGTACCCAAATATGCCGTAACGTATGCTGCATGCCATGAAACCGATGTGAGCTTAATATGAGCCTTTAGGAAAAACATGCAAACGTGCTTTTCCCCAACCCTAATAGTTATTTCATGGGCGTAACTTACGAGGTATCAGGTATATCAAAGTTATAAGGCCCACAGGATAAGCGACCCCCCGAAGAGTCCAGGTTCAATTTAAATTCCGATATTCGTTTAATTTAAATTAATGTTATTAAGCACATAACCAGAATAACGCACTTTTAATATAAACTCGTGTTCAATTATTATGAAAAGCAAACTTCGTTAATTTTTTTCAATTAGCGACATGATAGTTAAAACCTTTATGAGAAACACCATAGTATATTAAAAAACACGTTTCATAAGGTCAATTATTATCGCACGGGGATGTTTGGACAACGAGGGCGAAAAGCCAGACTTTTACAAAATCCGAGTGCGGTAATAATTGGCCACGTTTTTTATACAATTTTTTCTATTTCGGATACCCAACTTGTTAATATTTCTCTTTCAATTCCAGAACGTCATTTAACTTGCTTCTGAATTCATCATGAATACTAAGGAACCCATGCAAGACTTGCTTCAAGATGCTGATATAGAAGTGAATGAGGGACGCTCTGAAACCACAATTCTATATACTATTCGCAATTTTAACAGAAGAGCTAAAACCGAACCTAAACCTACAACGAAGGTAATATACTAACTGAATGCTAATTTCTTTAAAACTCCCGTCGCACGCCACCAATGAGGAAGGATGAATTTCGAACCTGATTCCTCCGTAAAGTGTTCGATCCTCTAGTCATATCGAAATTTCGTGTTATTATGGAGTGCAGCGGAGATTTTGTTAAAATAACTATGTAGGTTCGTCTGGTGGACAAACTATTTATTTTTCAGACCTTCATACATTCCCCGAAGTTCTACGTGAAGGGTGTACCATGGAACATTATGGTCGAAATAAATTCAAATGATTTCGGCTTGTTTTTCAACTGTAACTTACCTAAAGAAGACAAATCTTGGTCGTGCAAGTGCTCTAATATACGTTTCAGAATTCGACCTGTTAAATCAAAAACACCCGCCGCTTCGATGATCCTTAAAATCGAGGAAGAGAAACATATCAATTATGAGGTTGGCATCGCCACATTTCATTATTTTCCAGCAATACACCCATTACTGTTCTAGATATGCAACTACGGATTCGCACGCATTAAAACAGTCGACTTCCTCTTAAATCCAACAAATGGGTACATCAAGGATGATGAAATCGTTGTAGAGGTGTACGTCTCCGTAAGAGAAATAATTGGGGTTCCACTCATAGATATTAAAAAAGGTTGGTATGTTCAAATGAATATTTGAGGAGTTGTCCATCTTTATTTTTTTAGAGCCTAAACGCAACGAGGAAGCTAATGAACTAGTTCAAGCAATTGTTGTTGAGGATGTGAAAAAATGTGTTAGTTTGCTTGAAAAGAACAAATACCATAACATGCAAGACACAAATGGAAGAACGCCTTTAATGTGGGCTGCATATAAGGGAAACTTAAAAATTGTACAGCTTTTGGTGGAAGCCAATTGCAAAATTAACGCCGCTGACGTTTTCGGTTATACTCCTCTCATAAGAGCAGTTCAATTTGAGCACATAGAAATTGCGAAATATCTATTGGGAAGAGGTGCCGATGTGAATTACTGGACTCAAGGCTGTCTGAAATGCGACAATCCCGACATCAAATCGTTGACGTTCACAGCCCTGCATTACTGTGTGCAGCACTTGAAAGATTGCGACGATGTGGCTAAGCTTTTAATAAACAAGGGGGCATATTTAAGCTCAATTTTGAGAGATTCGGCAGTTCGGCTGGTCAAAAATGGAGCTAGATCACTTGTGAACTCTTCAACGATAATGTGGTCAATAAGACAGAAAGAATTTGGATTGACCAAAATGTTGCTTCCAACGGAAGAACATATTAATGCAACAGACGCCAACGGATGGTCTCCTCTTATGTACGCTCTTCACTCGGAGAACTTGGAGATCATCCAGATGTTACTGGAAAAGGGTGCCAACCCTTGCAAACGGAATAAAACGGGTGTATCTCCACTTGCGTACATTATTTTGTTACCTCCGCATCACCTCAACCTTAAAATAATTAAATGCTTGATAAAGCATGGAGCTGGTTGTTTGATTCACACCGCACTGTATACTGCAGTAGAAAAACAGAAGATCTCATTTGTTAAAGTCCTGCTAGAAAATAAGGCAAATCCAAATTTAATCAGTGAAACGGGAGACACTCCTCTGATTAAATCTATTAAGCTGAACGATGATCAGCTAGTGCAACTGCTTCTGCAGCAAGGGGCTGATGCGAACCTTAAAGATAGTAAGGGATGCAGTCCAATTTCTGAAGCAATCAGTTTAAACAATGTGGAAATTATTCGACGTTTATTAGAAAAGGGTTCAAATACCAACATTTTTTACGACAACGGCTGTACACCTCTAATGCAATGCATTAAAAGCGGCACCTTGAAGATGTTGCAGTTACTAGTGGAGAAGGGGGCTGATGTGAATATGTGCGACAAGAAAGGAACTACCCCCCTCATGGAATGCCTCAACAAAGAAAAAACTACTTTTTTGAAGTTCCTGATGGACAAGGGTGCCGATTTAAGTTTCAGCGATGATGTAAAACAGCAAATTGTTTCGTTGCTCGTAGAAACTGACAATATAATGGCTTTGGTGCATCTGATGGACGCTGGAGTTGACTTTTCAGCGTTTCAACCGTTGCTCGATACATTTGCGGAGAAGAATTTCGATTTTGCAACTTATCGGAATGGGTTTGGAAAAAGAAAGGTGAAATGCGCGAAAATTTTCTTCTAAACAATTTTTGGGGTTCTTGTAGGTTCTTCAACCCGCACTGAATGTAACGCTGAAGAGGATGACGAGGAATAAGCGCAACTGAGCGATAGTTTTTTTAAGTTCAAAACAAGTATATTCTTTGTACCGTTCGTTTCATTCCAGGCGCCGTATAGGGAAATAACACGGGAAAAGTGTTTTTATTTTTTGTTTGCTCCTGAAACTGGTTCCGGCCAAATCTGAGTGATACGGTCAATGGGCCTCAATGTCCTCTACGCATGAAAAAAAAATGGTCCTGAAATGCCCCCTCGTTAAAACGGGAGGACCGGTTGAAAATTGGAATTTTAAATTTCGCGGGCGTCAATTCAGCGCTGTTTGACATCTCCGAAAACTAAACTTCCAGGGGCGGCTTTCACAATTTCTTGAGTTTTCGCTAACGTCATTTACTTACTTTTATGGAATTTCTACAAATTATTGAGTGAATTCTGAGACGAAATAAACCGGCGCATTTTTGCAATAGTCCCAGAGAGTCTTGGTGTCAGAAACTTTACTAAAGAAAAGACACTATGAGGGTAACCTCACAAAAATTTTTTCTTTGGTTCCTTCGCTAGAACCAGACCGCATTTATTAACATTTTAATTCTCGAGGCAAGTCTCTGTTTATAGTTAAATCTGTCTTAATCGTTGTTTTGCTTCAGTTATGAATATTTTCACTGGAAGCACAGACTACGAGAAGGGTTGGTCGAATGAGGAAATGGCCAATATTCATGAACATTTTGCAACCTACCACCGTCCCCTTAATTATGTTTTGCTATATTTGTTTTGTAAATTGAATCCTCGCGAGGAACTTTATTACTTTCTCACCTTACAGTCCAGTCTAATAACAAATAAAATAAATAATAAGTACCTAAATAATAAAATTTTTGCTGCTTATATTTTTGATGTGTTTATCTTCAAGAGATATTGTAGTGACAATAATTATCTAAGTTATATTGTTTCATTTATATGAGCAGTCGGTACAGCATATAGCGTCATAAAATCGCTAATTTGATTATTCAAGAATTTATTCAAAATTTCAACATTAAATTGTGAATTATCAACTAAAATATCTAGAAAATAAGGCCCATAAGACCTAGGTATGCTATTTTATTAATTATTAACATTTTTAGAATAAAACAATTAAAATTTGGCAAGCCAGTTACATATCTTCGTCCACACTCCAAACACGCACTCCGCGGTTAAATTACTGTTGGGGCAAAGGCACATCTTGTCCCAGGGGACAAGCAGGGCATGGTAAGTCCTGCAACAGATTCCTCGGCACAGCCGAAGCCACTAGTCTAGGCAAGGCCATCACCACCAGCTTCCAGGCCTTGGAGTGGAGACTGCAGGTGCCTTTTCCATCAGCCTTACAGGTGCTTGGTAAGGCGTATCCACCCTAAATATCAGAACCATCCTTGTCTTCGCTGTGACTCATAAGGTCTATCGACACACCAACTTTTAAGCAAGACCTTCGCCTTACCTTCTGTGCTACCTAGCCTTTAGTGGCTCTCCATATTGTTATTCTTTAACAGAATTTGGTACCAGGTTCATGGTAACTGAATATTGGCCATTTCCTCATTCAACCAACCCTTCTCGTAGTCTGTGATATTCCAGTGAAAATATTCATAACTGAAGCAAAACAACGATTAAGACAGTTTTAACTATACACAGAGACTTACCTCGAGAATTAAAATGTTCATAAATGCGGCCTGGTTGTAGCGAACAAAGACAAAAATTTTGTGAGGTTACCTTCATAGTGTCTTTTCTTTAGTAAAGTTTCTGACACCAAGACTCTCTGGGACTATTGCAAAAATGCGCCGGTTTATTTCGTCTGAGAATTCACTCAATAATTTGTAGAAATTCCAAAAAAGTAACTAAATGACGTTAGCGAAAACTCAAGAAATTGTGAAAGCCGCCACTGGAAGTTTAGTTTTCGGAGATGTCAAACAGCGCTGAATTGACGCCCGCGAAATTTGAAATTCCAATTTTCAACCGGTCCTCCCGTTTTAAGAAGGGGGCATTTCAGGTCCATTTTTTTTTCATGCGTAGAGGACACTGAGGCCCATTGACCGTATTACTCAGATTTGGCCGAAACCAGTTTCAGGAGCAAACAAAAAATAAAAACACTTTTCCCGTGTTATTTCCCTATACGGCGCCTGGAATGAAACGAACGGTACTAGCGTTAACCTGACTTTGTTCTTTTCTAGTTTTCCAAGTTTTTGTTTTTTTTAAGTTTCAAGTTCTAAACAAGCATATGCTTTATGCTTAGGAAGGTTCTATACTAACGTTAATTGTTTTTTCTAGGTTTCTAAGCTTTTGGTTCTTTAACTTTTGAGTTTAAAATAAAATGTTGTTCGTACTACCTACTTCTTGCTTTGTGCTGTGCTTTAGTACACTTTACGAGTTATGTTGGAAGTATATGTTACCTCGTGTTACGTATTACCTCGCCACAAGGGGAAAAATAATGCAAATGTTGCCAGGCGCAGTGAAGTTACTGCGGTTGGCAGTATCTGCATCCTTTTTCCCCTTATGACGAGGTAACAAGTAACACGAGATAGATATAATGCAGCTGCAGGGCAGCCCGAACGTGCTATGCTTAAGACCTTTTAAGACGCATGTCTATAGAACTTTTTTATCTTAGAATACAGCGAAGAACCACCCCCTAAAGTATATAATAAAATTTTTTCCATAGTTTTCATGTACTTCTACAATTTTATCGAAATTTGGCGGGAAATCAAAAACATTACGTGAACCAAATCTTCTAGGGTTCATTTTTATTGTTAACAGCAGTGTCACAGATAAACAAACATACCTGACACTTTTTCGTGAATATTTTTCTTTGCACTTTACTCAAAACTTCAGAGCAAATGCAAAATATTAATGTTTTTTGGCGTATCGCATTGAACTCGCTTCCACCAACTCACCTATTAGTAAAATTCCTTGCAAAATTTCCTCATACCAACCTAATCAATATTGAAAACTTTTAAGATAGGTATCCGATTGGTGATCTTTTCAGTTGCTATCAATCCGATTGGTGATCTTTTCGGTTGCTATAGCGATTTCGATGGGCCTCTCCAATGAAAAAAATATCACTTTTTTTTGTTATTCCGGCAAAGTTTAACCAATTTCCACGATATTTGTTCAATTAGTCCGCATAGTAAATGTTTTTACATTATTTAAAAAAATAAAAAACAGAATGCAACTGATTTGTACGGTAAAAGTTTAAATCAAATTCAGCCAGTTACACGAGGACATGCGGGAAACTCCGCCCACTAACTTAGCACTGACAGAGTTCAGCCAATAGCACTTAATGGTTTGTCATATATGATGCTGACCAGGTTAAAAAACTTACACGCGGTTGCAAAACACCCTGTATAAAGTGATCTTTAAAATTCCTGGTCAGCATCATATATGACGTCATATATGATGCTGACCAGGAATTTTAAAGATTTTTTTATTAAACTACGAAGTTTTGAAATATTTTGTTTGCTGAAGAGGTCTTGTCGAATTTTATTCTTTATAATTTTATCGTTTTTAAAATATGTTGGAAAGGCCCATTGAAAACTCAAGCAACAACTTTTACCTGTTGCCATGGTTTTCGAATAAATTAGACATAATTTATCAACCTCCCATATGGACAACACCTTTAAAGATTGCTAATTAACCAATCGTAGGTATATGTCTTAAAATTAAAGTTTTCAATGTCATCCAGAATAAGACTGATTGACAAAAACCGTCACTTTATACAGGGTATTTTGCAACCGCGTGTGTTTTTTAACATTAGATTGCCCATCAAAAATGGTGACGATTGGCACAAAATTGTTTAGGTCGAAGTCGTCTCCTAAGGAAGTTAGAGCTTTACCATAGGGAGCAGTTTTTCTTATTTGGATATCTCTAAAACCACTCCTTAAATAAAAAAAATACCAAGAATAGTAAAACTTGCAGTTTATGCTGCTCTTTATACAACAGGCACCACCATTTTTAAAATGCGTGTCCTTGAAAAATTTTCCAGTTACCTCAGGTACGGATGTCTCTAAAACCACGCATTAAATCAAAAAATACCAAATATAGTAAAAGTTGCAGATTGAATTGCCCTTTTTAACGGACACTACCATTTTTAAAACGCGTGACCTTTAAACATTTTTCGGAAGAAAAATATCAAAGGTGTCTCCGTTTTCTGGGGATCCCGTGGTCATAATCCAACGAAATTCCCCATGTAGATGTATATTCACTGGCTACTAGTATCCACCAAATTTCATTCAAATCCGTTAATCCGTTCCTGAGATAACTAAGAAAAACTGCTCCCGATGGCTGACTTTAAAGCCCTATAACTTCCTTAGGAGACGACTTCGAGCTAAACAATTTTGTGCCAATCGTTACCATTTTCGATGGGCAATCTGAGGTTAAAAAACTTACACGCGGTTGCAGAACACCCTGTATACTAGTCGGGGAGGCAGCGACAGAAAAATTCGGCCCATTTCATTAACATTCTTTTCCACATTATTCGTTAATTTACGTGTCATAAATACAGAAATTGGCGGTCTGCCAGGGTACCTGCGGGACAGGGTCCCGCAATGGGGCTTCCAAGTACGGTAAAGAAAAGTGAAATTACTAACGCTGAAATCTTTTATATGAATTACAGGTACCTCCAAGTGTCCAAAAAACCGGTCTGCCACTTCGCCTGGGGGACAATGTGTCTGGCAGCCACATTTCCTAGATATTTGATTAATAAAATTGTCAAGCTACTCCGAGCTTCAAATTATCTACTGTAGGAGGTGTAGAATAGACAGATTGTTGCCTAACGACACTATTATGCCACCTGTTTCACACCCTGCTACGGGTAGATAATTTAAATTTGACAGTATAGTTTGACAATTTTACTAATCAAATTTCTAAGAAATGTGGTTGGCAGACACATTTTATCCCGCAGGCGAAGAGGCGGACCGTTTTTTTTTGGACACTTCGAGGTGTCCGTCATTCATATAAAGGATTTCAGCGTCAATAATTTCCATCAATGAGACTAGTTTTTTTTGGCATACTTGAGCCACCCCCATGGAGCGTTGTCCCGCTACTTGCATGCCAGACTCGACTTTTTAGAATCACAACGACATGCGTAATAGGAAAAATGACTTTAGAAAGTTAATGAAATGAGTCAAGTCAATCTGTCGCTGCCTCCCGGACTATACAGGGTGTCTCAGAATTATAGGGACAACGGTTAATCACAGGTTCCTTACGTGAAAATAAGACAAAAAGTAAGAATAAGTTTTTGTCCTAAAATGGATTATGTGGGAGCTATGCCCTCCCAAAAGGGTACTCTAAAAATCAGTTTCTTCGAATTTCCTCAAAAATTATGACTAATATCAGTTTGAAATTTGGAGCAGAACTTGGCGGCATAAAGTTCTTCATTGTGAATTTTTTTCATATTTTCAGTAACATCAGAGGCGTGCGTTCTTGGGGGGCCTTACACATTTTTTGAATTTTTTTCTGTAAGCGTTTTTTTTTTTTGACAAATTGATAAGAAGACTGTAATCGCCAGTCCACAATTCACCAAAAAGTACTCTTGTTGCATGTGGTGAAGATGTACCGGTTTCGAGTTAAATGCTCTTTATTAATTTACTGCAGGAGAATTACAAAATAAATCTAACTGAAAATTTTTAATTGTTGTAGATGGAATCAACTTTAGATAATGTAGCATCCTCTTAAATCTTAAAATAAAGCCCTGAGAATGCATTGCATCTTTTTGAACTCCAATTTTTGAATTTGGGGATAATTCAATTTTAGCCTTATTTTATGAAACCTAAATGCCATCAAACGTAAGGGTCTAGAGTGCCGTCATAAATTCCGACCGAGTGTTTGTTGTATCTAAGGGTTGGACATTCCATTTAAGTTTGATTCCGAGTAAAAAAAATGAAAATTACAAAAATATTCTTTTCAAATTTTTTTGCCCCAAATTAATTAAGGCTGGTTAACTGTAAGACTGTGCATTCTAGCGATATTTAGCAAGAGTGCTTTTTAGTGTATCGTGGAACGCCCATGACATTGTTATTGTTGCTTTGCAAGAAAAGTGCGCGCAGAAAAAAATAATTCAAAAAATGTGAAAGGCCCCACCAAGAACGCACGTCTCTGATGTTACTGAAAATCTGAAAAAAATTCAGAATGAAGAACTTTATGCCGCCAAGTTATGCTCCAAATTTCAAACTGATATTAGTTATAATTTTTGAGTAAATTCGAAAAAACTGACTTTTAGGGTACCCTTTTGGGGGGGCATAGCTCCCACATAATCCATTTTAGGACAAAAACTTATTCTTACTTTTTGTCTTATTTTCACGTAAGGAACCTATGATTAACCGTTGTCCCTATAATTCTGAGACACCCTGTATGGACGGTCGGCGAAAAAAATAATTTTGAGGCTGGCGATTTTTTGCTTCTAATTTAAATTTGAGAAGGACTATCAGTTTACAGTTCCTTTAGTAATTGCACGTTTACTAATGTAACACTTTGGTTAAAAAATTATTGTTAAAACTACACTGGTTTTTCAAATTTCTATGTTTTTCCGATTTCGCGCCAAAAAACTACATTATTGTACAAATTTTAAAAACCAGGGTAGTTTTAACAATAATTTTTTAACCAAAGTGTTACATTAGTAAACGTGCAATTACTAAAGGAACTGTAAACTGATAGTCCTTCTCAAATTTAAATTAGGAGCAAAAAACCCTACCGGCGAAACGCCAGCCTTAATGTTTTTGTTTCTTGTGAGTGTAATTTTTTAATATACCTAACGGAAATGAAACTTTCGTCTTACGCACAAATGAAAAAACTCCCCCGTTGTCGTATTTTGAATTTTGAGTTCAAATGACGTGAATATCTACAAATATAAAAATAGTTTGAAAGATTTAAAAATTACCTTTCGGATAGCCTTTACTGGTAACAGCTGGTATTAATTGTATTAGCGGTAGCAATTATTTTAGCTGTGATGTAGGACGAAAGTTTAATTTCCTTTACGTATGTCTGCCGATATTTTCCGATATCTACCGATTTTGCTAAATCCTAATTCCTAATACATGATCTGGGATCTGGCAACACTGTCGCATTCCCGTCAATCTGTGCTTATCAAGGTCAGCTGAGTGGATAGTGGTTTTCTGTGGTGGTTTTGTTCCATGGCGCATGGTGGTTCTGTTTTATTGTTTTTTTGGTAGCAAACCTGACCTGCCAAGAAAGAACTCAACACTTATTTTTGAAACCTGTGGGTCTGGAGCGTTCGCGTGTCAAGTGGTTTTACCTCGGGTGTTACCTATGCCTTTTTTTCGGTGGGTAAGTAATCAAAATCTCTTAACAGACCCCATTTGCCGTCAAGCTAAAATGCAGTCGGTAATGCGGTGATTCCCAGAAGTAGAGTTTTAATTTATTTATTTTATCCCAAGTCGGAGAGGGCAAGAAACATTTCATAAACAGGATGTCACAGAACGCTCGCACCACCTTTTAAAGGAGTATATATTCAGAATTAAATTCCGAGTCGATCCGTGTTTTTTTTGAAAATTTCCAGTGTCCAACAGTTATCTCCATTTACTTATAAAGAATAAAGGTCTTTTAAATAAGACAATAAATTCATTCGCGTTTAGACTCTTGGTAGAAAAATCGAAATTTCGTAATAACACTAACACCACGTTATAGTCCAAACTTCCAAACTACTCAATCGTTTTGTCTGAAATTTGGTACCTACTCCATTAATTTTCTATTGAAGTGACAGAACGTCAAAATTTCAATTTTAGGTTGGTATGAGGAAATTTTGCAAGGAATTTTACCAACAGGTGTATATGTAGAAGTGATTTCAATACGATACGTCAGAAAACATGACAAATGTCAAAATTTTGCAATTGCTCTGCATTGGCCCAAAATGATCTTGGTGTAGTTTTGAGTAAAGTGCAAAGAAAAATATTCACGAAAAAGCCTCAGGTACGTTTATCTGCCACACTGCTGCTAACAATAAAAATAAACCCTAGAAGATTTGGTTTATGTAATGTTTTTGCTTTCCCGCCAAATTCCCATCAAATTGTCAAAAGTACACTCCCTTCTAAATTTGGGTTGTACAGTTCCAGAAAAATTTTAGTTCTGCAATAGAAAATGAACGGACTTTACCATCGTGATCAGAAAAAACGAGTAAAGTCCCGTCGCATATTAACAAAAGCGGGAGTTGTGTCTCAGGCTTTTTTTCTGTTGGTTTGTAAACGGGATTTCACATCCGTCAAAACTCCCGTCACTCCCTGTCAGTGTCAATAAACAGTAACAATGGAGGTTGAAAGGGGTCTTTGTTGTTAATTATTGTCCATGACAGGAATTTTGACAGAATTGAAATCCCGTTTACAAACCAACAGAAAAAAAGCCTGAGACACACAACCCCCGCTTTCGTTAATATGCGACGGGACTTTAGGTACAAGACAATCAATGCATGACTTTAGACACAAGCCTTTTCTAACATTTTAGATGGAAAAACGTGTGACTAAAGTCAAGTCATTGTACTCGTTTTTTCTGATGACAAATGGTACATGGAGATTAGGTGACCCGTTGAAGAGTTGAAAGGTTTTTAGTCCACGGGAAGTGCCATTTAGGCATGTCAAAGACCCACGCGATGGGGAGGTTTCAGCCGCTTCTCTGCTGTGAATTTTAAGACCGGATCTATACGTTTTGAGGTCTCAGGAACCCAGAAAAGTAGTTTTTAAAATCTGTCTATATGTATGTACGTACGTATGTGCGTACGTACGTGCGTTTGTAAACGCTCTACAGCCCAAACTACTGGAGCGATTTGGCTGAAATTTGGTACATAGGCATCTCGTAACCTAACTTAGATCTGAAAAGCTCTTGGAGCCAATCGTGCAACCGGAAATGCCATTCTGGCACATCAACTTTTAAATTTTAAATGCAAACCCCCATTTTTCACGTCACCATAAGAAAGACCTTCAAATTCTGCGTTTAAAAATGTATTCATTCTTAGTGCCCTTTTGACCAAAAATTAAAAAAAAATTGATTTTTATCGGACTTTAAAATCGCGGTACAGCCCAAGCCCCTCAACCGATTTGTCTGAAATTTTGCACATGGGGATTGTATTACACGTCGAAGAGCTGAACAAATTTTGGATTCAATCGGCCCACGGGAAGTGCCGTTTTGGCACACCAATTTCCAAATTTAAAATTGTTCTTTCGTTTAACCATTAAAAACAAGTTTTTGAAAGATTTACTGTCACCATCAGAAAGGTCTTCAAATTCTGGTTTTAAATAAGACAAAATTAATTCGCATTTAGTGCTGTTTGGTTCAAAAAATCGAAATTTTATAATAACACTAAAAATACATTATAGCCCAAATTAATGAATCGATTTGGCTGAAATTTGGTACATAAAGATTGGGTGACCCGTTGAAGACCTGAAGGGCTTTTGGAAGCAATTCGTCCAAAGGAAGTGTCATTTAAGCATATCAACTTAAAATTTTAAATACAAGGCCTCCTTTATTATGTCGCCATTAGAAAGGCGATCAAATTCTGGTTCTAAAAATGTGTCCATAGTTTCTGCCATTTCAGTGGAAAATAGAGAAAAAATTCTTTCTCATTAAAAGGGAGCGGGCTGACAGTGGATGACATAAAGTGGCAGTTATTGTCAAAAAGGTGGCAAAACATTAACCTTAAAAGGAACATATTGTCAAACGTGATGGGTGATGTCCGAGGTGACGTAGGTATTTGTCAGAAAATTGCGAAATTAGTCAAGGATTAAAAAAATTCTGTTGAATTGACTACTATCTACACAGAATACAAAGATCCACGCGATGGGGAGGTTCCAGCCGCTTCTCTGCTGCATTTTTTTTTTTTCAATTTGATCCACATCCTTTTTGGCCAAGTATATTCCAGCTTATTTTTTGCTGATCTTTTTAAACTCGTTACTTTAAAAAAGTCATATCCATCATTTGCAACATTCAGAACCTTACCCAAATACCATCTTTGTTCGTAATAAGGTGAGGTTATGAAATCACGGTTCACACTATTTAGGCGGATTTGCAGAATAAATATACTAATGATAATGTAAACACAATAAAACCTATTGTCGCCTCCAATTTCGTGCGCATGCGCCAAAGAGCACGTGGCTTCAATAATTCCTGGGTAAATCCCAATAATTCCTCGATAAATCCCCGTAAATCCTCATAAATCCTAATAAATCCCCGTAAATCCGGTAAACCCTCAGACTTGTACACCATAAATCCTAGGTTGTCTACCCCTCGGTTTCTGCTAAAATTCAACAGGTCCATTGACCAATTTTTTCGTTTCTTTGGTAACACTACCGTCAAATCTTGCATGTGGCGATTAAATGTTGGTAAATTAAAGGCATCTCTAGTATAGGAGGCGCTAAAAATATACTGTTTTAACGCCTTTGCTTTGGCGATGCTATAGCAGCGAAAATAGAAAACCGCTCACATATTGCCCATTTAACGGCACGCTAAAGTCTTTAACGCATAAATTGACTTTTGATTAGAAGACATGCTGATTTACTACCCAATTTTTTCTATCTCTTATGATGGCAAAATGGTCTTTATTTCAGATTCAGACGTAATCAAATTAGACGGAAAATCATGGGCACTGAAATACCCACTGAAGGCTTTATTCAGGATGCTGACATGGAGGTGGACGAAGGGCGTTCCGATGCCATCCTTAGATATACCATCCGCAATTTCAGCAAGATTGCTGAAAATAAGGTGATTCTCGAAACATTTTTAAATTCGTATTTACTTTTAATTAGGTGAACTTTACATTTTTTAAAACGTTTTGTGCCTACACACTTGCTGGTATAAATAAACGAAAACCGAGCTTTTGCTCGTAGTATGGTATCCTTACCTTACGCAAGAAGAACTTGTATTTCTATCCTTTATTAATACAAGTTTTAGCAACTTGTAACACTTTATTCATTTAACCTAAATGTCACCCCAGATAGCACAAGACATTCCCTGAATATTCAGAAAATGTCCATTTTGTATTCAGAATATACCGAATATTATATGTATTTGCCGTGAACATTTTCATGCGGGAAGAATAAGTTCATATCATCTCCAGGAATATTCTGAAATGCATCCGTATGTCAAATGAACATCTGAATATTCCTGGAGTTGCCTCGCCATATTTTCACCACATTAACGTTTCGTATGGTTACATGTATTTAAATGCAATATTCATACGAAGTCACCTGAACATGCGGTGTACATACTTGACGCTCGTTACAATGAATATCCAAATGAAATCCAGAATATGCGACTCATATCCAGGTTGAAGTTTGTCGCCGATAGATGGCGCGCATGGAACAATTAGCTGCGCATAAAACCTCTCAATGGTATAAAGCTTACTGCAAGATCTAACTAGAGTTGTGCGATACTTGCAAAAGTATCGATACCGTGTATCGATCCGTATCGAATTGTATGGTATCGATACGTCTAAAGTATCGGTGAAAAAGTATCGATCCACTTAGTATCGCATAAATATCGACACGAAAACAAAAAATCCAGATTATTTTATATATGTAATAAAAAACCTTGCAAAAATTTTTTATTGGTTATGACAGCGAAGGTATCTGTATTGGAAGGACATAACTAGGCGGTCTCTACCTAGAGGGCAACATTAACTATTTTTAGTAACACGAACAGCAAGCAAACAAAAAATACGTTAAAAGGTCGTTTTATTATTTAATTTAAAAAATGTTTGATCAATCGAAACAGATTATTCGATATCTACGCTTGTTGGATCGATACACCGATATATCGAAAGGAGAAGTATCGATACAAAATATCGAGTATCGGACCCTAAAATATCGATACTCCCAAGTATCGATACGTATCGCACAACACTAGATCTAACCACACTATTATAACATCATTTTATGATTCGGATTGGTGCCTGGTGCTGAGGACTTGAAATAGTACGTGGTATCCACAGGCCTGAGGCCAGGCTATTCATTTCCTTCTTCAAGTGGTTTACGCCAATTATGCCGTGAATAGTCCTGTATGCTCAGGAAATATACATAAAATAGCTAACTGAACATTTTAGGAATGTCCACTGTGTTTATCCCTGTATAGTCATGTGAAAAATGGATATCCCATGAATATTTTATGTATTTTCATGCATGGAAATTATTTATCTAATATCATATGTACTTCATAGGTAGGTATATCAATTTGATATTCTTATGAAACTCGGGTGGATGTATTTTGATGCTACCAGGTACCAAAAAAACGACATTTTGGTGATACACAGAATGTTCATGGGTCACAATGTATAGTGTGGATATACATACTAAGTTCGCATATTCATGGATGAATAATGAATATCCATTATTCATTCATTGCATGTGTTTGTGTTATCTGGGACACGTGCGATATATTCTTATGACATTTATTAACTCTAGATTTATTATTGTACAACAACTAATAACTATTAAAAGGCTTTTGCTTGCCACTTAGATTTATAATTATTTACATTTTAGGGCATGGTATATTCCCCAAATTTCTACATTAAGAATATACCGTGGGCCATTCTGGTTGAAATGAATTCAAAGAATTTCGTAGTCTATTTGTACTGTTGCTTGCCTAAAGACGATACATATTGGTCGTGCAAGTTTGGCAACGACGCATATTATAGAATTCTTCCAACTAGATCAGATGTACATCTTTTAGCCTCCAAAATAAAAAACGAGGTTGTAAAATGTGATCCGTATGGATATAATCGCAATAGTATACCTGAAGTCACATTCACTTATATGGTTTGTGGTCACATTTTATCATTGTCAAGTGGTACCCTTCAATTTTTGCAGACATGTGACTGTGCTTTCCCCAATGTTACAACTATTAATTTTCTCTTAAACCCAAAAAATGGTTACATTGAAGACGATGCTATCACTTTGGAGCTATATATCTGCGTGAAAGATCCTGTTCACGTGCCGTACATAGATTGTAAGGAAGGTTAGTGCATTCAAATACTATTCACATATTGTATTACTTTTTCTTAGACGATAACTGCCAGGAAGAAACCAACGATCTAATCCAGGCAATTACCCTTGGAGATGCCGAAAAGTGCGTAACTTTTCTTCAGAAAAACGAATACCACAATACGAAAGACAGTAATGGAAGGACGCCGTTAATGTGGGCTGCATTTAAAGGAAACCTAAAAATTGTACAACTTTTATTGGAAGCCAACTGTGAGATCGATACCACCGACAACTTTGGGTATACTCCTCTTATGCGGGCAGTTCAACTCGGCCACAATTTGGAAGTTGCCAAATTTTTAATGGCAAAAGGTGCCAAAATAAATATTGCAGCTAGAGACTGTCCTAGATGCGACAATTCGTTGAAATTTACAGCCATACATTTCGTTGTACACCACTTGAATTGCGAAGAAACTGCTAAATTCTTGATAAATAACGGCGCAGATTTATCCTCCATTAAAAAAGAAACTGCTGTCCAGCTGATTAGAAATGGAGCGAGATCGCTAGTGGACTCTTCAACGTTAATATGGGTCATAGCTTCCAAGGAATTTGAATTGACAAAAGAGTTGCTTCAAAGGGAAAAACATATCAATGTCACCGACAACGAAGGATTCTCTCCCCTTATGCACGCTGTTCACGCACAAAGTTCAGAAATAGTAGAAATATTATTGGGAAAAGGCGCGAACCCCTGCAAGCGTGACAAAAAAGGTCGATCCCCATTTCTAGAAAGTATACTAACACTTAATTTGGCTTTGGTTGAATGCTTCTTGAAGTATGTACCTCCCTTTATGATCCACTATGCACTTCACACTGCAATATTAACTGAGAACATTCCAATGTTTAAGTTTTTATTGGAAAATAAAGCGAATGTTAATGCCATCGACGAGAGTGGAGACACTCTTCTAACAAAATCAATCAGGTTGGCCAACAACGAGTTGGCAATGCTTCTAACCGAACATGGAGCTGACGTAAATCTAAAAGGAAAAGGTAAAAACATCCCGATTTGTGAGGCCATCAAAATGAACAATTTAGAAATTGTCACACATTTGTTAAGCAAAGGGGCAGATGTCAATACGTTCGATGGCAATGGATCGACCCCTCTTCTGGATTGTATCAGAAGCAGCGACCTCAAGACCCTGCAGGTACTAGTGGAGAACCACGCTGATGTAAATTTGAGAGGCAAGAATGGAACCATCCCCCTCATGGAAAGTCTAAACACTGAAAAGCAGATTTTCTTCAAGTTCTTGATCGACCACGGCGCCGATTTCAATTTTAGCGATGAAGAGAAGGAAAAAATTGTTTCAATTGCTGTTGAAACAGACAATGCACTATCTTTGATGGTTCTGATTGACCGAGGGGTCGATTTTTCCTCGTGTCGACGTTTGCTCGATGAGTTGGCGGAGGAAAGTGTCTGCTTTGCGTCTTACTTGAGCCAAGTCGAGGGAAAAAAAGGTGAGATTGGCTGATGGTCTTGCAGATTTTTTTTTTTTTGGTTTTAGGTCTTGCAACTTGCAAATGCGATCACGAAGAAGCTGCGTCACAAGACTATCTATTATAATAAGTTTCCACTTTTCCTAGTTAGATAGCTGCTAAGGTTAATTTTTTCTTTAAATTTTCTCACAAACATGTATTTTTGATGCAATAAATAATAGTTTTTGCTTCACCGGCAAAATCTTGCCTTTACGCAGGTAAAAAAGTCGAGAAGAGATATCTTGCAAAAGAAGCAAAACAAATCTGAAATTAAGTCATGTGCGCATGATTCAGCGTTTCTGTTGGTTAACGAATTCAGTATTCACTGGTTTATTCAGAGGTTTATTGGTTAATTTAACGCGTGGTGCTGCATTTTAGTGTTGTGCTGTGCCTCCTTGACGATTTTGTTCTGTCGCTGAATGGGGAGCAAAGAAATTTGAAGATCATATTATAGGCAGACCCAAAAAAGTGCAGAAAAATCCTCAGCGGATAGAAGATAATAGAGGTATGTATTGTGCTTACTCAACACGTTGTAATCGTTTAAAATTGCTTACTTTGATCTGCGGGACGTAATTTTCTCTTATCTGCTTCAGTCGATGAACTAAATAGAGATGTGAATGAATCCGAAGCGTTTTTATGGCCTAAAACGGTTTTTTTCTAACTAAAAAATCAAATTCCTTGTTTTTCTTTTTTACTTGTTTACCTAGAAAAAAAATTTGGTTTTCGCTCAAAGACGTTATGTAGGTAGGAACAAGATATTTTTTTAAATTGAGAAGTAAAAATTCATAATTTTTCGCAATTTTTTTTAATTGTAGGGTGAACTCTAACTTAAGTAGGTAACAGTATTAGATATAGCCCCTTCTAGGAAAAATCTGCACTTTTTTAGATACATTTTAATAGAATACCGTTAAACACAATAAAATGAAGACAAACCAACCGGCGGAAGGGAAATTTTCTTTATTTGGGCCCTAAAAATGACTAAAGACAATTTAATTGAAGGGACTATACCGGGTGGTCCATTTAAGACGTAATAACTTTTGAACGGAATAAGATGTCGACTTGCGGTCTTCGACAGATTCCTTAGCATTATGGGGGACATGTTTCGCCATAGCTTTGACCTTGTTCAGTTCGCGCATTTCACCCCCACCCCAACTAACGTCAAAATCTTAAATGTCAACACACCCCGTGTCGTATATCAAATGAAAGCTCTTGGAAAATGCTATTCACTGTTCTAAGTGGTCTGAGAATTTAGCGAACCGTTTTCATGTTAGAAACAAAAATGCAATTTAATATAAATTAGAAATCCGAGAAAAGTTTTGAAAACCTCGATGAAAAATTTGTTGATATGTGGACTAAAAATGTGACTGATTAGATGTATAGTGAGTTTTATTTGTTATTAGCTTCTTTGGAGCATTAATTTTAGCTGTCCCACACAGATCAACGAGAAAACCAATAGTGACCTAGCCAAACAAAGCTAATAACGATTAAACTCGCTAGACATCTAATCAGTCACATTTTTAGTCCACATATAAACATCGAGTTTTTCAAAACTTTCCACGGAATTCTAATTTCAGTAAATTCGAATACAGTACATTTTTGCCCCTAACATGAAAACGGTTCGCTAATTTCTCAAACTTCTTAGAACAGTGAATAGCATTTTTCAAGAGCTTTCACTTGATGTATGACTCGAGGTATGTTGCCATTTAAAATTTTGATGTTGATTGGGGTGGGGGTGAAATGCGCAAACTGAACAAGGTCAAAGCTATGGTGAAACATGTTCCCCTCAACGCCAAGGAATCTGTCGAAAACCGCAAGTCGATATTTTATTCCGTTCAAAAGTTATTACGACTGGATCGTCTGAATGGACCTCCCGGTATTATCTAACAATTACTGACAGCAATTATTCGATATAGCCCTTGAAAAAATTTAATAAAACCGCGTTAAATGCAATAAAGTGAAGACAGACCAACTGGTGGAAAATTTTCTTTGAGCCCTTAAAAAAAAACATTTTAATTGAAGGGGTTATACAATGTGTCTCACTTAAGACGAAGATTTGAGGTGGTCAATTCGAATGTAAGTTGTAAACCCAGCCTACTGCGACCTCCCGAATAGGACAATTTTTCAATATTTTCCTTGGCGACCAATACATCGAAAAAAGTTGTGCAGAATTCAATTTTGGCGCCCTATGCCGAATTTCAAGTCAAAATTTGGATTTTTAATTTTCCAAAAAAACTTTTAAGCTCGTTTTTGTCCGTTTGCGTTAAAGGTATCGAAAAAAATATTAAGGAAAAGTTGTTCAAAAGTCAATTTTGACCTTACGTAACAGCTTAAGCGCAAAATTCGCAATTTATTTTTTTTAAATTAGGATTTAAAGTTAAAAATTCGAATTTTGAGCTTAAACTTGGCATATGGGATCAAAACAAGATTGTGAACAATTCATTCTTATGATTTTTTTCAATATCTTGATCGCGAAGCAAAATATTGAAAAATGGCCCTATTCGCGAAGTCGTAGTAGGCTGGTTTTACACCCTCATTGGAGTTGAGTACCTGAAAAGCTGCATTTTACGACGGTGCAAAAGTTTATATCCCTAGTCCTAAAAGTGACCAACATATTTGACTGTCTTCATCTTAAGTGAGACACACTGTATCTAATCTAACATTAACTGGGCTGCAATTGGCCCCTTCTTTAAAATTTGCCCTTTTTTAGAAAAACTAGAGTCTCATTAAATAGAATAAAGTGACGACAGGGAGTTTTTCTTCATTTGAACCCTAAAAATAAATTTAAAATATAATTTAATTGAAGGGGCTAGGTCTAATAATTATTACTAGGCAGCAATTATTACATATAGCCCTTTCTAAGTTTGCCCTTTTTTGGAAAAACTTCAGTAGAGGCTCATTAAATAGAATAATGTGACGACAGGGAGTTTTTCTTCATTTGAGCCCTAAAAATAAATAAAGATTACTTATTACATATAACCCCTTCTAGGAAATTTGATCTTTTTTAGAAAAATTTCAGTAGAGTCTCATTAAATACCTACAATAGAGTGATTATTTTGAAGGGGCTATATCTAACCATTACTACATTATTTTTCCACTTTTTGTAAATATTGTTATAGACTTTGACTGCCGTTGTTTTTCACACTGCAAGACTGATATTAAGCGGCTTCTCACTTTCAGCTCTGCCAAAAGCTCGCGTTTAACCTTAAACAGGCACAATTTAAGAAACAATTTTATAAAATGTTACGTTGATATCGGGTTGGTGGACAGAAAGAAGAGAAATCTTTAAAAACTTAGCTATTTTGGCCAACGTTTCAAAAAAATTAAGTTAGCCTGTGAAGAAGACTACGTGAAGTGGTCGAAACGTTGGCCAAAATAGCTTAAGTTTTTAAAGATTTCTCTTCTTTCTGTCCACCAACCCGATATCAGCGTAACATTTAAAAAAATAATACTGGACGATAAAAATAGGGAAAAAAGTATGAAACAATTTTATATTCTCAAGAAACTGCCTGGCAGGGACCTGAACTGCCGTTGCTTTTCGCACTGTAAAACTGATATTTCACGGCTACTCACTTTCGGCTCCGCTCAGTCAAGATTTAAGAAACAATTTTAAAAAAAACTTTAGCTTATACAGGGTGTCAGAGTGCAATAATTTCAGCCTACTCAAAAGTGAGCCACAAAAATCGAAAATTATTTCCCACGTTTTAACCATTCAACCGATTTTGCTGAAGTTTTCCACGAGACCATTACGAACTATGAAGATTTTGATAATGTAGCTGACGAGTTCGTGGTGCCCAGCAAAGGCGCCCCCCAGGGTGCCCTCAACATTTTCGACCCAATCTTTTTCTTACCGTAATTAAATTTTTTATTCAATTATACTCCATCGGATGGTCCATTAAATTTAGAAACTACGCTACCTCTTGCACTTTTTCTGTAAAATGCACCATTTCCGAGTAAAATTATGGAATGTGGAGCCATACACGAAATACAGATGTGGTTATTGACAGAATTATCAAGATAGCTATGGCGCGATTAATGTCAGAGCTTTGTCAAAGTTTCAAATTGCTGTCCTGCAATGGGCAAGAGATTTTTTCCATTTTATTAAATAATAAATTAATTTTACAAATTATAACAAAAGATCGTATGACAAAAAACAATTAAACAAAAACTACTTTCCGCCAACTGTTTGCCTTCCATTTTAACTTCTTAATAAATAAAATTTAATCATAATATTTACGAAAACATGGAAATTTATTAAGAAGAGGCTATATCTTAGCCTACGAAGTCGCAGAGAGGACATGACAAAATAAGCATAATTTAATTTTCTTTTCCAACTTTTCTCAGAATTCTGACTTTAATTCCAAAATTCCGAACTTAAAGTCAGAATTCCTACTTTAATCAATCCCTCTCTGGGATCGAAATTCTATTCTTTTAAGTTTGACAAAGCTGTTGACAGTCTGCCAAATCTTGGTTTCCATTTTTAAGTATTTTCAAGCGGACGCCACAAAACAACCAGACACCACCCTTCGCAGGTACTCCTGCGAAATTTTTATATCCTTGTAAAATGCTCTATTTTCAGCTCACCATGAGCGGCGAAGAAGAGAAACCCGCGGAAGATTTCATCCAAGACGCTGACATGGAAGTGGATGAGGATCGCTCCGAAGCCATCTTCAGGTACACCATTCGTAATTTCAGCAAAAAAGCTGCTACTCAGGTAACACTCGACTTAATTCCACAAAAAAACAGAAAATTTCACGTCTTCATTTCAGGGCAGGATGTGGTCCCCGAAGTGCCACGTGAGGCACGCTCCGTTCAGGATTCTGGTCAACATCGTGAACTCAACCGATTTCGGATTCTTCTTGTACTGCCAGTTGCCCAAAGAGGATCAGTCGTGGTCGTGCGAATTCCTCAACATTTATTACAGAATTCTTGCGGTTAGAGAGGATGTCGGTCCTTTGGTCCACTCATTGCCCCTCGAAAATGATCTCTCCGACTATCCGCAGGTTAGTTAGGTACTAGTTATGCCTTAGCCTCAATATTGCACTGTTACAGAAAGCTAAACGCAGCAGACAGAATATTGAAACGAACTTCAATTATCAGGTTTGTGTTGCTGTTACTGTACTGTTACTACAAAATTGTTTTTAGACTCCTTTTCGTGGCTTTCAGAAGTTCACAACAGTCGACTTTCTGTTAAACCCTGAAAATGGTTACATCAAAGACGATGCGGTTACTTTGGAGGTGTACATCCACGTGACGGAGGCAGTTAGCGTTCCTCGCGTGGAGGGTGAAACAGGTTGGTGCTTTCAAATCTCACAAGAATGGATCAAAAATGTGCCTTAAAAAATTCCTTGCCCAGAAAGTGTCATCTCTAGAGATTACCGCTTCGCGTCGCGCACCGGCTTTTGCTTAATGAGGCCCAATTGTATTATAATACCTACCTACAGTCAGACAAGAATCCACTCAATAACACAAATCTTGACACTTAGGACTACATCTCACTAATGATAATTTGCCCGACATATTTCGTATTATTTTGTATTATGCGCCGCTTATAAACCATTACGTTGTCAGTGAGATGTAATCCTATGAATGGGTATCAATAAAGTCTCGAGGTGAAATTCAACTTCCATCGCCTTCTTGGTGTTAACTTTTGTGGTATAGGTACATATCTTTTGTTCCTTCTTCTTTTGGCTACTTCCTTCTCTTTCGGTTGTCTTGTCTCTTCTCCACCAGGGGGGCTCTCTCGATCGACTTCCTTCCTCCATTCTATTCCCTCTCCCTTTCCTCCTCTCTCATTCCCTCACACTCTTTGTATAGATGTTCTACTGTCTCTCTCTTCCTCGTTCAGCCATAATTTGTTTTCCCTCCCTTCATTCCCGCATCTAAATCTCGCTGTCATTCTTTTTTCTTTCACTGCTCTCCACTTATTATGTTCTCATATTTTGCGTTATATCTTTATCTTCTCCGTTGTACATCTATGTCTCTCTATCTCTATCCTTCATAACTACATTCATCCACCTCCCTTGCTCTCTGCATCTTTCTATGTCTTCCTTTGCGTAGCCGTTCCTCAAAATATTTTTGTCTTTCCTTACCTTTTCCTTTCTCTCTTTGTCTCTTTCCAGCGCTCCTGTAATATCTTAAATTTCTCTCCTATTCTGTCCTCATATTTCACCGCCCTTCAATAAAGAAAATGCCCTCTCCATTCCCCCATCTCTCCACTTTCTCTCTTGATTTGCTTCTTTTTCGGTCCTTATGCTTCTCATCTTTTGTTCTTCTTTCAATTCTTCCCTTTCCGTTTTCTTTTTTTTCATTATCGTAATTCTCTTTTCGTCTCCGGCCTTACTTTCTTGCATTCTTTATCAAACCATCCCCATCTTCTTTGATACTCTCCCTCTTATTACTATTTCCTTTCTTCCTACCACATTTGTTATAATTTTCTCCATCGGCTCTTTAATTTTTTTTTCCATCTCTTCTGCTTCGAACTTCGCTTTTTCCAATTCTTGTCGGTATTCCTTGATCGTCTCTTCATCCCACGTTTCCTTCCTTATTACTTTCTTTGTTGTGTCCCTCTTATTTCCTTTTTCTTTCCACTATTCTTTACTGTAGCGTTTACCGATTTCCCATTTGCTCCCACATACGTAAATTCTACCCATTTCCTTCTTTGTTTCCTGTCAATATATCCTACCCTTTTTCTTCTACCAATTTCCATCTTTATTGTCTTTGTCTTTTGTTCCTCTTCTTGCCTTTCGTTTCTGCTGGCCAGGTTCTTGCGCCGTTCTCCCTCAATCTCGCATTGACAAGTATTAATTCACCTTTCCCTTCTTCTATTCCCTCTTATCATTATTTCCTTTCTTACTACATTCGTTATAATTTTCTCCATCAGCTCTTTCTTCGATCTCTTCTGCTTCGAACTTCGCTTTTTCCAATTATTGCCTGTATTCCTTGATCGTCTCTTCATCCCACGTTTCCTTTCTCATTACTTTCTTTGTTGTGTCCCTCTTATTTCCTTTTTCTTTCCACTATTCTTTACTATAGCGTTTACCAATTTCCCATTTGCTCCCACGTACGTAAATTCTCCCCATTTCCTTCTTTGTTTCCTTTCAGTATATCCTACCCTTTTTCTTCTACCAATTTCCATCTTTATTCTCTTTGTCTTTTGTTCCTCTCCTTGCCTTTCGTTTCTGCTGGCCAGGTTCTTGCTCCGTTCTCCCTCAATCTCGCATTGACAAGCATTAATTCACCTTTCCCTTCTTCTATTCTCTCTTCTATCTTCTTTCTCGTTCTTTTCGTGTCCCTGCTGTATACTGTCATTATTCTCCATTTCACATTAATTATTAACACTTTTCTTTCCATTATTTTCCTCCCATCGCCCTCCCTTATCTTTTTTGTTTTATCGTTCCTTGCCATTGCCCATTGTGGTCGTACGTTCCAGAATATGAACTTACATTATTTTTTCTCCATTTCTCCTCCTGTGTTCTTTTGTTTTCCTATTTCGGCTACATTATTCCCTTTTCCATTGTTTTTCTTTTCTTTTTTGTCCCATTTGCTTATCTTACCCCTTTCTTTCTCGTCCTTTTTATTGACCTTACTATATTGCTTTCCGTGGATCACTAACCTTTTCGTCGGCGTTTTCCTCTTGCTTATTTCGTTGTCTTTATACGTTGCGTAGTCTTCAACTGTTTAACGTTTTTTTGGCCTGTTGTGTGAAGTCTTTTCCATTTGGATCAGCTTTTGCTCTTCTTTGCCATCTATTCCTATTTTCTGGAACCTTATTTTTACTTCTTTGCCATTTTGCTTTTCCTCCTTGGCTTTTTCTCTTATTGCTCTTTGTATTTCGCGCTCTGTTCATATCATCTATTTTTTCTTGTACTTGTTTATTTTTTTTGACCCTCATGTATTTCGTTTTCCTTCTTTTTCATTATCGTAATCCTCGTCTCGTCTCCCGTTTTGCTTTCTTGCATTCTTTATCAAACACCATTCCCCCCCTTTTTGATACTCCCCCTCTCCATCATCTCTTTAATTTTTTGTTCCACCTCTTCTGCCTGGAATTTCGCTTTTTCAAATTCTTGCATCTTGATCGTCTTCATCCCACGTTTCCTTTCTTATTCCTTTCTTTGTTGTGCCCCTCTTATTTCCTTTTTTTCCCACTATTCTGAACCCCTTTATTTCTTCAGAAGCCTCTTCATTTGCTATAGCGTGCGATTCTGCCCCTTCTCTTCTACTTATTTCCATCTTTATTCTCTTCTTTGTCTTTTGTTCCTCTCCTTACCTTTCCTTTGCGTTCTGTCCAAGTTCTTGCTCCCTTCTCCCCCAATCTCGCATTGAAGACCCCCCCTAATAAGTATGACTTCCCCTTTCCCTTCTTCTATTATCTCTTCTCTCTTCTTTCTCGTTCTTTTCATGTCCCTGCAATATACTGGCATTATTCTCCATTTCATATTGGGTATTAACACTTTTACATCCATTATTTTCCTTCCTCTTTCCTTGTTTCCTCATTTTTCATTTCCTTGATTCCCTGTTTTATCCCTACCAGAATTCTTTCCTTCATCCTCCCTTTTCTTCTTTGTCTTATCGTTCCTTGCCATTGCTAACTGCAGAATATGAATTTATTTTCAAACGTCACATAACAATTATTTAAATGACTGTGTTGATAGGTATAACAGTCATTTCTAGCGGAGTGTTAAATAATGTTAAATTCATCATTATTTGCAATTTCGGAAAGTGTCAAAGTGACGCGCAACAGACGTGAGTAGAAATTTTCTATTTTTTCGTTTGAAAATAAAATATTGTATTTTATTCGGAGTTTAAACGACATTATGTGAGTCGTATGGATTTAAGCTTCCATACTTCGTCACATAATGTCTACTTACTTAAACACCTAATAAAATAAATATCTATTACATTCTCTTTTCTCCATTTCTCCTCCTGTGTTCTTTTCTTTCCCTATTTCGGTCACATTATTTCCCTCTCCAGTTTTTTTACCTTTTTTGTTAAAATTGTTTATCTTACGTTCTTTTTATTAACCTTACTATTCCTCTCCATCTTCCTCTTGCCTATTTCTCTGCATTGCTTTTTTGTTTCTCCTATTTGCCTATAGGTAATTCGTCGTCCTTATTTTTTGGCCTGCTGTGTGAAATCTTCCCCATTTGAATCAGGATCACCTTTTGCTCTTTTTGGCTAGATTTCATGACTTTGCAATGTATTTCGACTTTCTGGAACCTGATTTTTATTTGCCTTTTTTTGCTTAATGCTTTTTGAATTTCGCGCTCTGTGCCTGTCATCTCTGAGTTTATTTATGTTTTTTTCCCTTCAACTTGTTTTTCCCTTTTAATATCTCCATTTTATCGTCCCGTTATTTCCGCGATGCATCGTTTTTTCACTTATTTTATGGACTTCTTTTATTTTAGCTTCAACCTTTATTTCTCGTTTTACCAGACTATTTCTTATCTTCTCTCTAATTGTTTTATTCTTGTTTCCGCTTGTTGCAGTTTCTTTCTCTCGGTCCCATTTTTCCTTCATTTCAGTTTTTATGTTTAATGTTTACCCAACAAAGATTGGTAGCTGTCTGCTTGCAATCAAAATTAGTTCCAAGCAAAACAGGAGTAGGTAGTCCAAAATTCTACAATTTTGTAGTTGTTTCGCGAAACCCCCTCATTTCGATTTTCCTCGACATCCACGTTGGCAACATCTACAGGTGTTTTTTTTTAATCTTCCTATCTTAAAATATATTTGGACGTAAATGACCGCAAGTTTGTTTTTTTAAATGTAATTATAGTTTTTTTTCAACGGATTCGGAATCTACGATTTTTTCCGAGTTAGAAGTTAGAAGTTTTTTCCCTTGTGATGTAGACTTCAAATCGCCCTAAATCGTTCGTTTGATTGCTGATAGCAAGAAGGGAGCTTTCATCCCTATCACAATTTCTTTTGATCCATTCACTTGGGCTTTCATCCAAACACTTTCACACATCTTTTCTCAGATCGCAACCCCAACGAAGAACCTAACGACCTCCTCGAGGCAATTACCCTTCAAAACGTGGAAAAATGCGCGACCTTGCTCAAGAAGGAGGAACACCACAACACCAAAGACATCAACGGGAGGACACCCCTAATGTGGGCCGTGTACGAAGGAAACTTGAAGATCGTGCAACTTCTAGCGGAAGCCAGTACGATCGATACCGCCGACATTTTCGGGTACACCCCTCTCATGCGAGCGGTCGAATTCGGCCACAAGGAAGTTGTCAAGTATTTATTGCAAAAAGGCGCCGGCATAAATTTCGCCGTTGGATACTGTCTCAGGTGCGACAGCAACTACAAGTTTACAACTTTGCATTTTGCTGTGAACCACTTGCAATATTGCAAGGAAATGATTAGATTTTTGGTTGGTCACGGGGCGGATTTGTCTTCCGTCCAGAAAGAGACTGCTCTGGAGTTGGCGAGAAATGGAGCCAGGTCGCTTGTAGACTCTTCAACTATAATATGGTTAATAGAAACTAGCCAGTTCGATTTGGCTAAAAAATTGCTCCAACTGGAAAAGCATATCGACGATGTGGATCTAAATGGCTGTTCTCCACTTATGCACGCTGTGCGTGCAATAAACCTGGAAATAGTGCAAATGCTGGTGGAAAGAGGTGCCAATCCTTGCAAGAAGGATATAAATGGCCAGTCTCCATTTTTACAAAGCATTCTCTTGCCTCCATCTCCATACGGCACAAGCGTCCAAATCCTGAGGTACTTGATACAGCACGGAGCCAAGTTTCAGATTTACACTGCATTGCATACTGCAGTAAAACAACAGAACATTCCAGTTATTAAAATCCTCCTGGAAAATAAAGCCAACCCCAATTTGCTGAGTGAAAATGGGGAGACCCCCCTCACCCAGGCAATTAAATTAAACAACTGCGAGATAGTAAAGCTTCTTGTTGAGCAAGGAGCTGATGTGAACCTCAAAGACGGCAAGGGGTGCATCCCGGTTTTCGAGGCAGTCAACGTGAAGAATATGGAGATCATCAAAATTTTGCTGGAAAAAGGTTCGAATGTTAACGTTCTCGATGGCGAGGGGTCTACGCCCCTGCTGCAGAGCATTAAGAAGGGGCACTTGAAAATCTTGCAGTTGCTGGTGCATAACGGGGCGGACGTGAATGTGACGGCCGAAAACGGGGTTAGCCCCCTTATGGAATGCCTGGAGAGGCAGCACCCGTTCTTTTTTAAATTCTTAATTGATAACGGGGCGGATTTGGGGTTCGGCGAGGAGACGAAGGAAAAAATCGTTTTGTCCGCGTTGGAAACAGAGAACTTGGTGTTCCTGTCGCACCTGATTGACAAGGGCGTCGATTTTTCCTCGTGCCGGAATTTGCTGGACACGTTGGCCAAGGAAAATTTTGATTTTGCGGCTTATCTGAAAGAGGTCGATAAAAAGAAAGGTCTTTGTACTTAGATTCCAATAAGCTGCCTCGGAAAACTGAATTAAGCGTACTTAGTGTTTTATATTAACTACTGTCATTAACTGGGCTGTATTTTACCTAATTAGGTACCTATTTAAGTAGGTATATTGGACTACGGGCTTATTTTTCTTTAGTTTCCAGTATGCAATAAGCATTTACAATTTAGAATATTTGATAGATTATTATCTGTCGGAAACTGTATTGACTTACTTAATATGTTTAGAAAGTATATAGATTTATTTTTCTTTAACTGTTTTTCTTATTTTCTCAATGCAGTTTGAATAAAACAATGTAATTTTTTTGAATGGTGTTGATCATTGCTGAAATATAGTAGGGTTGGTTTGATTGAGTCGCCCTCGTGACCGGGCAAACAAGGCCGGCACCGGTCTGCAGCTGTCGGGATGGCGACTCAATCACCAACCATTATTTTCTTTTTTATGATTCTTTTCAATAATAGTAAGTTATACTTATTTGATTGTTTGGGGTTTCGTTCATATCCAATTTTAGATCATAAAATCCAGCTGCAGCGAACAAATAAATTGATATCTACTACAAATCATCAATTTAAAGTGTTTGTGACAGAAGTGAGTTCCTAAGTTGTCGGATAACGTTTATCTTTTGCCAAAGCATTTAAGATCGATTTCAACTGATTGCAACTAAAGAGACGATAAAATCTTATTACGGAAAGAGGAAAATTGTGCACATTCGTTTTTTAAAGTGGATGTTGTGGTTGTTGATCATCATTCCAGTACAGTGGGTAAGTAGGTACCTATCAGTTTCCAAATTAAGTTAGGTATTTATATATTTAACATATATGTACATCATATTTGCATTACAACACTGCTCTCACAGCCATCAAAGACCTGTTATGCCCAACATCCAACCTTGAACATAAGCGACAATATCGAAAATGTGTGTTTCAGTTTGAGTGGAAATACCCAAATATTTCGGTTAATATTAACGAAATCAATCCGTTCTTTTTTTCTGCATGTAGAACTCGAAAAGCTGCACCTGTGAGATATTTCACTTTTTTGATAGGCCTAAATCCCGGCCTAATGCGATTTTTATCGATAAAACAACTCAAGAAGTTTAACCAATCAAACTTCAGAATTTATAGATAGTCGACCAATTACCAGAAATAATGCCTTTCAATAAAAATACGGTAAACCATACATTTTTATTGTTAGAATACTGTTAATTATAATACCATGGACCAAGGACCAAGTAATGATAGCACTGAAATTGCCTGTATATTATTCTTCGTTTGCAATTTTCAGCGAACATTTTCTAACCTCAAAGAAGGTAGGTAAGTTGACGAAAAAAAACCTCGAAAAAAACGGACAGAATAAAAATTGCACTTAAATGACTTAACAGGTCTTACAGAAACCTGTAACATTTTAGATTACAGCCAACAGATGCCACTGAATGTAAAAAATAAGTTAAACAAGTTAACATGTCATGTAGTAACTGAATAATTCTTAAAATTAATATTTTCTATTTCGGTTTCCTAATGAACACTTTATAGCACCCAAACGCGTTCTCTAATGTGCTCTATTAGAGCACGGCTTTTGTTTACATCGTAACCTAGACAACGATTGTGTCCAACAATCGACAACTATCAAGCGAACATTGACCTGTCTTTTGAAAATGGAAAACCAATTTTTTTCTAACATGTTGAGAATCCGAAATAGAAAAAATTGTATAAAAAACGTGTTTCATAAGGCTCTTATCGCACTCGGATTTTGTAAAACTCGGGCTTTTCGCCCTCGTTGTCCAAACATCCTCGTGCGATAATAATTGGCCTTATAAAACGTGTTTTTTAATATACTATTATAACGTTATGAAAAAATTACGAAAAAGTACACCAACTTTTGGAATCCCTTTTGACATGCAAAACCATTTAAAACGAAACTCCCTGAATAATTCCTGGAACAGTGATTTGAGGGAGGAACGCTGAAACTATAGTCGATTTTTGTTTGGAGGGGGACACCGACACCTAAATCCATGCTTGGCGAAATTTTCCAACGCACCCCCCACCAACCTCCTCTTCAAAATTTGAAACGGCAATACCCCACGCGTAATACGTCATTTGAAAGCTAATTTCGTTGCGAATTCATTTTTGTAAAAATTTTTGACTTTCGTTGAACTCCAGCGCCCTCTACGGTCGAATTTTGAACTACGTTAGGGCCTCCTTGTGATACATCGTTTGAAAGGGTTTGAAATTCTCTGTAAACTGATGCAAGAATGTTTGAAATCCATCCACTCGTTCAAAAGTTACATTGAAAAATATTAGCTGGGCCTAGAAATCCTTCAAGTTTAGCCTGTAACTTTTGAACGAACGGCTGGATTTAAACAATTCTTGCATCAGTTTACAGAGAATTTCAAACCCTTTCAAATGATGTATCACAAATGACCCTAACGTAGTTGACCATCTCATAAGTTATAAGCACCTAATAAAAATATTTCATGACTAATGAGCAATGACACAAATCAATTTCGAATCAGCCCCTAAATGCGAGGTGTGATTGTTGTTCTTCGTATGCCTCGAACACGAGGAAGAATCAAATTTTTGGTAATTTCTTACCTCTTTTTCAGCTGCAGACGTCATCTAAATTAAACGAGACTCAAAACCATGAGTAGTGAAAGCCTTACTGGAGACTTGCAGGATGGTGACCTCTGTGATGCTGACATTGAAGTGAACGTAAAACGTTCGGAAGCCACCGTTAGATTTACTATAAGGAATGTCAGTAAAAAAGCTGAAGAGGTAATTAATTTTGTACGTGTAACGCGGCTCAGATTGAGCAAAAATTTCCTCTATTTTCGCTTGAACTATTTTGTGTTGAAAGACAATAATTGCGTGGGTACATTCGGTTGCAAAATTGCGTAGGACGTATAACTTTTTATAAATTAAGTTTAAAGAATGAAGAGGCCAATTTGCTGGTCTGTGGCTGGTAGATTACCCTGGCTATTCGATTCTCAGAATGGTAATTTGGCTCCATTATTTACCTAAACTAAGTATATAAAAAGTTATACGCCCCACGCAATTTTGCAACCGACTGTACACTACATACAGGCTGATCAAAAACTTATTCTTACTTTCTGTCTTATTTTTACGTAAGGAAGCTGTGAGAAACAGTAACAATGGAGCTTTGATAAGGCATCGTTGTTGTCCATTACCTGTCTGCTTTTTCCTCTGACAGGATTTTTTTCCATAAATGGAAACCCATTTACCTTAACGTCTGTATTTTTGATCACATTTCAGGACACGGCGGCATATTCCCCAAAGTTCTATGTTAAGAATATGCCATGGAGAATTAGGATCAGAATGAAATTAGGCACTCGCTTCGAAGTCTGTTTGTGCTGTAGATTGCCGGAAGACGATGAATCTTGGTCGTGCAAGTATGGCAAGGAGGCCTTTTGCAGAATTCTTCCAACTAGTTCGGATGTGATATGTCAGGACATTTTTAGGCCAAACTATCAGACAGTATTAAACACACGCGTCAATTCTAAGGTTGGTTTTCCGGATTGTCTGACTTAAAATCTGAAATGGGTAACTCACTTATTATCTAATTATATTGTTTTTCAGACACGTGACCATTCCTTCTCGCAGAATGCAATTATTAATAATTTTGTCTTAGATCCAAAAAAATGTTGCATTAAAGACGACGCTATCACTTTGGAGATGTTTATCTGCGTAACAGATCCAGTTAATATTCCACACACAGTTAGTGAAGAAGGTTAGTGCGTTCAAATATTTCAAGAATAGACTAAAATTGTGACGCCAGTGAACGCGTTTGGTCAATCTAAAACAGGGGATAAAATGTGAAACTCAAAAAACCTTCATATAAGTTACGGTTTTGTAGTGAATTTTTTATACATATCTCTGTTGCTCTATCTCTGCGTCATACATTTTTTTAGTCTTTTCACCTGGAGGAACCTCCACAATAACTTTTTCTTATTTTCTTTAGACGATAACTGTCAAGAAGAAGTCAATGATCTAATCCAAGCAATTACTCTTGGAGATGTCGAAAAATGCATTGCTTTGCTTCAGGACAGCGCATACCACAGCGTGGAAGATAATAATGGAAGGACACCATTAATGTGGGCTGCGTATAAAGGGAATCTAAAAATTGTACAGCTTTTGGTAGAAGCAAATTGTAAGATTGATATCACCGACAACTTCGGGTATGCTCCCCTTATGCGAGCAATTGAATTTGGCCACATGGAAGTTGCCAAATTTCTATTGGAAAAGGGTGCAAATATAAATCTTGCTACTAGAGACTGCCTTGGGTGCGGCACTGGTCATAAGTTTACAGCTCTACACTTCGTTGAACACAACTTGATTAGCGAGCACATGGTTAAATTCTTGATAAATAATGGGGCAGATTTATCCTCCATTGCAAGAGAAACTGCTGTCAATCTAGTTCGAAATGGAGCCAGATCGCAGGTTGATTCTTCAACAGTGATATGGTCCATAAAATTGGTAAATCTAGGTTACCACTGGGCATTTGAATTAACCAAAATGCTGCTACAAACAGAAGAACATATTAACGACACTGACGCGGAAGGATGTTCTCCTCTTATGCACGCTGTCCACTCGCGAAGCCCAGAAATAGTGCAAATATTATTGGAAAAAGGCGCGAACCCCACCAAACGTGATAAAACAGGTCGATATCCCTTTCTAGAAAGTATATATACACGTAATGGGGAATTGGTTAACTGCTTTTTAATGTATGTGCCTCCCTTCATGATTAATTACGCGTTTTCCGCTGCAATGTCGTCTCGGAATATTCCAATAGTTAGAATTTTTCTGGAAAATGGTGCACGTGTTAATGCGATCGACGAAGATGGAGACACTCCTCTAACAAAATCAATCAAGTGGGCCAATTACGAACTAACAACTCTTCTAACTGACTATGAAGCCGATGTAAATATTAAGGGAAAAAATGGAGCTATTCCAATTTGTGAAGCTATCAAAATAAACAATCTACAAATTAACGAGCATTTGTTAAGGAAAGGTGCTAATATTAATATTTTCGATGTTAATGGATCGACACCTCTTTTGCAATGTATCAGAAACAGCGACTTGAACACCTTGAAGTTACTGGTGGAAAACCATGCGGATGTAAATTTGAGAGATAAGAATGGAACAATCCCCCTCATGGAATGTTTAAAGAGAGAAAAGCCTATTTTCGTTAAATGCCTGATGGACCACGGCGCTAATTTAAATTTTAGCAATGAAGAGGAGGAAGAAATTGTTTCGGTTGCTATTAAAACCGACAATTTAACGTCTTTGATGTACCTGATGGACAAGGGAGTAGATTTTTCTTCGTGTCAGCATTTGTTGGATAAACTGAAGGAGGAGAATCTGTTTTTTGCAGCTTACCTCAATGAAGTTAAGTCAAAGAAAGGTAAGACTAGGCTGATAACGAATTGTTCGCAGTGTTTGGTGTTTGCAGGTCCTGTAACTTGCAAGGAAGGTGATCAGGAAGAAGCGGCTTCGCAGAATTGATTTGTTTTTCCTACAATCATTTGAGTTTAGTTTATAAGGTTCATTTTTCATTATAACTTTTCTTGTTTTCTCAAAATAAATATAATTCTTTCATTCCAAAAAAATGCGGCAGAGAAGCGGCTGGAACCTCCCCATCGCGTGAATCTTTGTATTCTGTGTAGGTATAGTCTGTCCGTCCTGCAGGCGACCGGCCCGCTTCACAATGGGGAATGATGGGAAAACTTCTCTAGGCGTTTTTTCGCCAGCAGGATTTTCTGATAAATGTCAAATTCAAATATGCTAAATCTGATTGGCTTGCTTAACGCGGGAACTTTAAATTGAAATTAAGCGGGTAATTTAAAGTAATCCTTGGGGCTCATAAAATTCAAAGTAAATCTTCTTTCAGTTTAAACGATTTGGGGTTTTGAATAAATACAAAATAGTCAGCTGACAAATAAAACGATTTATTACTTTCTACATTATCGAAAAACAAAGAAATCAGCACATCAATAAAGAGAAAGTAATATAATTGTGATTCAATTCTTCGTCCATCGTAATCTAAAATTGTCTGTGTATCATTGAAGTTTCCCGTCCCATTCCCTGATACACAGACAATTTTAGTAATATAATTGTGCATTTACAAATCAGGACACTCAAAATGGCAATTAGCCATAAAATGGATTATTTCCTAACATTTATAAAGAATCCTATACGACATCGGCCCAGGAAAAAATTTAAATCAAACACTGAATAGTGATTTTTCGTGGGAAGGTGTATGAAAATGTCCTTTGGTGATTAAACACCGAAATATAAAAATGCTTAGGTACATGACGTTACATTTTTAATGGGCCCTGATCAAGTTTTGGACCAGAAAGTGCCATTTTTGATGAATTTTTATCTCCGAGGGGTTTCTAACATTTCCAGGACATTCGGACATTTTCCCTCACTTCTTTCTGACATTTCCGAGATTTCCTTATGATTTCCCCCACATTTCTGACATTTTCACGACATTTCCGAAATTTCTAACATTTGCAAGACATTTTCTAACATTTGCAAGACATTTCTAACGTTTCTACGACATTTCTATCATTTCCACGACATTTTTAAGATTTCCATGACATTTCTAACATTTCCTGGGCATTTCGAAAAAATTTCCGTCGTTTCATTTCTGATATTTCCGATATTTTCTTGTCATTTCCACGACATTTCTGACATTTCTAACATACTCTCGACATTTTTAACATTTCCACGACATTTCAAACATTTGCAAGACATTTCTAAGGTCTGTCCGGAATCCACATGACCGGGATTCACCCTATTTCCATGGCAAATCACTGTTGTCAACAGTATAACATTTCCACGACATTTCAAACATTTGCAAGACATTTCTAACATTTCCACGGCATTTCTAACATTTGCAAGACATTCCTAACATTTCCACGACATTTCCGAAAGGTTAAGATTAATTTATATCATCCTCTAGAATGACTTTCCGTGAGGGGCGACCATTGCATGCAACCTATTTTACAGTAGCTATGGGCAGATAACCTGAAAATACACTTGTTAAAATTTATAAAGACCTATTACTTACATCAATACTGGATATTATCCATATAATGTGGCTGCATAGCAAGTGGTACCAATGCTTCAACTGTTGCTGGAGGGACTATTCAAATCATCCTCTTCTCCGCCGCCTATTATCAAGTACTTACGGGCTGATAATTAGTTTGTATCCCTTCAATGCAGCCAGCAATGAGTTCATCCTTGGCCATCGAAGCGAATGTTGAAAGTCTTGACAACGCAGATCAATCGATTCTAGTGGCATCGATTATCGATCATACACAACACATTCCGAGAAATCTTGCTCCAATACGTACATACGCACACACAGACATTTTTTAAAAACCACTTTTTCGTGATCCTGGGACCTTGAAACGTAAAGATCTGGTGTTATCTCAATTTCGAATTTTGGAGTGATTGCAGTAGCCTTCCATTTTTATATTGGTTGTGGGGATGGTTAAAACTACAGAACATTTAACCCTGAACAAAAAGAAAATAATTATGAAGAAGTGAGCGTTCAAATTTCCTAACAAGAATAAAGTATCTAATGAACAAAACACGTTGAAATGAATCCAAGTTATGATTAACAACATTTAAAGTTACATTATAGAAAGAGCTGCTACACCTAAACTAAGTAAAAAGAAATTGCTAATTGCATTAGATGAATATCAAAATTACCATGACTGTTAATTGTATCTGAAGATGATACAATTCAAATAAATCCACAGTCAACTGATTTACGACAATTATTGCATACACTCATTTCGAAGAAGCAGTAAACAATCTATTCTGTCAAAACAGAAATAATGAAAAAATAGGCCAAATTTGTAAGACAAAATTGCATGAAATAAGCACGTTCATAGTCACAAAAACAATTTTTTTAACACGAAGAATTGCATCAAGGAAATAGTCTCAACAAGACTACAGGAATATCAATTTTATGTCAGCATGAAAAATGAATATGAAAGGCGATGCTCAATCAAATGCTGATCAATAATAACGAGTTCCAACAACTTTGAATGAAAACCCATATACACATTTAAATAACCCATGGAAATAAGAATTCAAATTCTTCATATACATAGGTCATCTCAGGAATGTCTTTGACGTAGTGTCACTAAATAAACGCCACATAGCCAAAAAGTCAATGAATGAAGACATATTTAAAGGGTTGCTTATCGTGGACGAGAATGAAGTATCAGATACAGACAAGTCAACCCACCCTCACAAACTGAGGAAAAAAAGCAACCTAGGAATAGAATCACATTTAAATAGGTTGTTCGCAAAAACAGAGCTTATATTATGACATGTTAAAAGCTTTCCTTCAAAAATTAGGAACCGACAGAACTACCTACCTTCCAAAATACCATATATCAATCATTTTCAGTGCATTCAGATCAGAACACGCAACTTCAGCAAGAATAGTTCGTAACCTCGGAGGTTCGTTTTTCAAAAAGAATGAATGCACTATCCTTCGCAACAGATATTTTTCATGTTCATCCAATACAATCTGCTGATCCCTTCGACCTACTTTGGGCTGTGATAGAGTATTTGTACTACGCTCTTCCTTTAATAAAGCTTTAATTGTTGTTGAACATCGGCCTGAAAGATAACGTGTGGTACCGTTATCATGAAAGAGGAATGTGTTTGACCTTACCTGTAAACTCAGCGGTTTTATCCAGAAGCTGCACCTTGTTCAACTTAGGGAAATTTGTACAGACACTTTTATAGACATTTAATATTATCTTCTTTTCATTCAACGTTAAATGCCCCTTTCCGAAACGGTAACTATCTGTTGGACCCATGGCCGCCATGTTTCATTTCATGTGTTTATTATGAAGCAGCCGGAATTCGGAAAGATGGCGGCTTTCATAGCGGTAACTTTAAATAAGCCAATAGAATAGCCGCTTTTATCGCACCCATTGGCTATTACGTGTCGCAGGAATGATGTGACAGACAGCAGGATATCTGTCATGAGAGCAAAATTTTTACTCGGCAAATCAATAATTTTGCAATATTATAAAAGTAATGCAGCGCAAACGGTTTAAAATGTAACTTACATCGACCTGCGAGGTAAATTTGATTTTTAAACCTACATTCTTAATTCCTGCAAGCCACATTTTTGTTGCGATTAATTATGGCTGAATTTTAACCAATCGGCGACGTGGATTTCAAATTTCCCGGGGAGCAAAAGTCGCCTAGATCCCGGACAGACTATAGATAGCAGTCAATTGAACAGAATTTTTTTAAAAGTGCCACTTAATGTCATCCACTGATGTCAGTCGGCTCCCTTTTAATGAGAAAGAATTTTTTCTCTATTAACCTCCCCAACCCCATCACAATTTAAAAAAAATGGGAGGTTATTGCAATCACTAAAATTTTCGAATTTGAGATAGCACCAGATCTTCACGTTTTGAGGTCTCAGGAACCCAAAAAAGGGGTTTTTAAAATGTGTCTGTGTGTATGTACGTACGTACGTACGTTCGTACGTTCGTTTGTAATCACGCCACAGGCAAAACTACTAGACCGATTTAGTTGAAATTTGGAACATAGGCATCTCGTAACCTAACTTAGATCTGAAAAGCTTTTGGAGCCAATCATGCAACCGGAAATGCCATTTTGGCACATCAACTTTTAAATTTTAAATGCAAACCCCCATTTTTCACTTCACCATAAGGAAGACCTTCAAATTCTGCTTCTAAAAATGTATTCATTCTTAGTGCCCTTTTGACCAAAAATACAAAAAAAATTGATTTTTATCGGACTTTAAAATCGCGGTACAGCCCAAGCCCCTGAACCGATTTGGCTTAAATTTTGCACATGGGGATTGTATTACACGTCGAGGAGCTGAACAAATTTTGAACTCAATCGACTTACGGAAAGTGCCGTTTTGGCACACCAATTTCCAAATTTAAAATTATTTTTTTATTTGACCATTAAAAACAAGTTTTTTAAAGATTTATTGTCACTATCAGAAAGGTCTTCAAATTCTGGTTTTAAATAGGAGAAAATTAATTCGCATTTAGCGCTGTTTGGTTCAAAAAATCGAAATTTTATAATAACAGTACTGAATCGATTTGGCTGAAATTTGGTACATGGAGATTGGGTGGCCTGTTGAAGACCTGAAAGGCTTTTGAAAGCAATTGACCCACGAGAAGTCCCATTTAAGCATATCAACTTAAAATTTTAAATACAATACCTCCTTTTTTATGTCGCCATTAGAAAGGCGATCAAATTCTGGTTTTAAAAATGTGTTCACAGTTTCTGCCATTTCAGTGGAAAATAGAGAAAAAATTCTTTCTCATTAAAAGGAAGCGGGCTGACAGTGGATGACATAAAGTGGCAGTTACTGTCAAAAAGGTGGCAAAAGATTAACCTTAAAAGGAACGTATTGTCAAATGTGATGGGTGATGTCCGAGGTGATGTCGGTATTTGTCAGAAAATTGCGAAATCAGTCAAGGATTAAAAAAATTCTGTTGAATTGACTATCTACACAGAATACAAAGATCCACGCGATGGGGAGGTTCCAGCCGCTTCTCTGCTGCATTTTTTTCCTCTGAAATGACAGAAACTGTGAATACATTTTTAGGACCAGAATTTGATCGTTTTTCTAATGGAGACATAAAAAAGGAGGCCTTTGTATTTAAAATTTTAATTTGATATGCTTAAATGACACTTCCTGTGAACCAATTGCTTCCAAAAGTCTTTCAGGTCTTCAACGGGTCATCCAATCTCCATCTATCAAATTCAGCCAAATCGATTCGGTAATTTTTGGGCTATAATGTATTTTTAGTGTTAGGTATTACAAAATTTCGATTTTTTGACCCAAAGAGCACTAAATGCGAATGAATTTTGTCTTATTTAAAACCAGAATTTGAAGACCTTTCTGAGGGTGACCATAAATCTTTCAAAAACTTATTTTGGACGGTTAAATAAGAGAATAATTTTAAGTTTGGAAATTGGTATACTAAAGCGGCACCTTTCGTGGGCCGATTGAATCCAAAATTTGTTCAGCTCTTCGACGTGTAGTACAATCCCCATGTGCGAAATCTCAGCCAAATCGATTCAGGGGCTGTACCGCGATTTTAATGTCCGACAAAAATCAATTTTTTTTAGATTTTTGGTCAAAAGGGCAGTAAGAGTGAATACATCTTTAGAATTTCATCCAAATCGCTCCAGTACCTAGTTTGGGCTGTAGAGCGTTTACAAACGCACGTACGTACAGACAGATTTTAGAAACCTTTTTTGGGTTCCTGGGACCTCAAAACGTGTAGATCTGATGTTATCTCAAATTCGAAAATTTTAGTGATTGCAGTAGCCGTTATATTCTTTTTCGTGAGAAGAAAAGATAGTCTCCAAGTCAAAACCACAACTTTCATAAATTATTTTTATTGTAATCTAAACTGTTACGCTCGAGCGAGCTTAACCAAATGCCTCTTCAGATAAAGATCCTGGGCCTCCCTCTCCAACTTCGACAAACTCTTAACAACTGGCGCCATCTGTGCCGTATGATTGACATAACCCGACCCAGCCAACTTCCTCTTTTGCCCATAAACCACCTTTCCATCGAACTGATCCATTGGCACATTCAAATCGGACTCGACCTGCTGAATGGTAACATTCAAATGTTCTTCTATGTCGGCTAGAAACTAAAACCCTCAATTAGAAAAGTTACTGGAATTAAGTTGGCCAACCTGAGGCTCGTTGTACCAAATACAACAACCTTTCTGCTCCACTAAGTTGGTATTCCAGCAACTGCGCCCCCGTGATTTACACCACTCCCCGTGATACCACACCTAAAAAAACTAAATAACTAAAACGCTCAACAAACCCTAGTTGCACTTTTTCAGGAATGGAACTGACGAGGCTTATCGCCAATCCCATTCGCTCCGCCCTGCCAACCCGACCAATCCTGTGCACGTAATTTGATTTCTCGTCAGGGAGGGTAACGTTGATCACTACAAAACCCTGTTACAAGAAACGTTTTTTTCAAACAAGCATACTAAATGGCAACCCTGTTATGTCGAGCCCTCTAGCGGCGACATCTGTACAAATCAAGAATTTGACAGACGCTTGCTTGAAAGCCTCGAGGTTGCCTTTACGTTCATGGGGCTTCCTATCGCCATGGAGACAAACGCAGGAATATTTGTTTTTGTCCAACTGCTTAAAGTATTTCTCCAAGTTGTCACAGTCGAGTTTGGTGCGGCAGAAAATAATCGCCCTGTCCATCTTGTGGACGTCGATGGCCTTGACACAGTACTCCCCTTTGAGGAGCTTCACAGCCTCGCTCAGAGTTTCCGGACTGTTATTTCCGGGTCTGACATCATCCTGGGCGTGGACTCCGTCTGTCAAAATGTGACGTTTGAGGCTGCCCCAAGACCTGTCTTTCTGAGGGTCAACTAGGCAAACCACGTGGTGGACTGTCTCAGGGACGGCGTCCTCCCCCTTCAAATCCACCCACGTGGGAAAATGCATCAGCTTCTCCGCCATTTTTTTAACCTCGAAAGAGTGCAAGGTGGCGCTGCAAACAATCATCTGCAGTCTGCGACCGTCAGCTGTTATTTTGGGCATCTGCCTGTGGAGCCGCTCGATCAGTTCTGTGTACCCAGACTTTAAAAGGCCGTCGGCCTCGTCAAGGACGAAGAACCTGCAGTGGGAGAGCAGCAGGTACCCCCCCTGGATCAGGTCTTCCAACCGACCAGGGGTACCAACTATAATGTCTGCCCCCACGTTTTGCAGAGCGGAGATCTGCTCCTTGACGTTGACGCCCCCTATGACGAGCAGTTCACGGATAGAGGGATTTTCGATGAACTTTTTGAACTTCTTGATCTGATTGGAGGTCTGCTCGGCTAGTTCTCGGGAGGGTTCGATTATTATCGCCTGGGGGGCGTTGTTGATTGTTTTTACGGAGGAGTCGGAGGCGTCGTCGGCGTTGCTGTTGACGACGACGCGCTCGGGCAAGGCCTGCTTGATGGGGACGAAGCCCTGCGGCAGGGGGTGCCTGAAGGGCTCGTCGCCGAAGTTGAAGGCCATCTCGGCGTTCTGAAATAAAAAATGGCCAAAATAACGTTGAATGAACAAAAAAGTATATGCTAGGTGGCGTGAGTCAGGCTTTTTAATGCACCTATGTAAACAGTCTGTCATGTCCTTCAAAATTCAGGTTTTTCAGTGACAATGACAGCTGCCATCCATAACTAAACTTTTGCAAAGATGGTACCGTTGACACTACAGCTGACCTGACTCACACTGCCCCCGTATATTAAAGAATATGGTTTTGCTATACTATCAATTTCTTCAATTTTTCGTGGTGCTGCTACTTTTCAGCAAAGTAATAATGACAATAATAATTTAATATGTTGGGATTCAAAATGGCGCATTCACTTACCTTCAAAACCACTGCAGGAAAGAAAGAGTTGTTCAACAAAGGCTTCGTTATGGTAAAAGCCGTTCCGAGGTCCACCCCATTTTTCAGAAACTTCACAACCCCACTGTCCAAATCCAGAAGACAACTGATGACGTCACTCTTACCAAACGCCTCTCCGTAATCACTAAACTGTTTATTGTTGGACTTCTTCCCAGTGCCCCCGAACCCGAAGCCCGACTTACATGTGCCAAGATCCAAGCTAGCCTGCAAGGTGGACCACCCAACTCGGCAAAGCCCCTCGTCAGTGACAGTAGCCTCGAACGCGTACTTCCCACCCCCTTGCACCCCCCTCGTGCATCTGCCCCCGTGCCACTCTCGCTGCTCCCTCGACTGCACCCTCAACCCGCAGGGGGTAACCGCCAGGGCTTTGCCCCTGTCCACCATGGACATCGTGAATGCCTTCGCCGAACTTGAACTAGTCTTCGTGGCTTTGCCACTCTGAATGTCTTTAAGGGTCTCCCACACGATTTGAATAATGGGCAGGCAGAAGGCTGCGGTCTTTCCACTTCCGGTTTCCGCCGCCATTAAGACGTCTCCGCCCCCCAAGACTAGGGGAATGCTCTCCGCTTGGATGTCTGTCGGAAGGCTACAAAATTTTTTCAGGAAATTTTAGGAAAAAATCAATACTTACGTCCATTCTAGCTCGTCAATGGCCTTAGAAAGCTCAGGCAGGACCCCAAATTCTAGAAAGAAGATATAACCTCAAAATTTTCGCCGGCAAAAAATTACCTTCAAACGCCGCCATTTCCGGCAAATTTGAAGAAAATGAAGCAGATGTCGAGAATATTTGCTGGGGATTAAATTTAAATCGGTTATCTTAACAAAATTAACGATTTTCTAAAGTTAGACAGATGACAGATCAAATATTTGGACAGCACTGCCAACCTTAGCGCGCGAAATTACTATAAATTATTTTAAAGGCTGGCAAAAATTATCCACCGGAGCATTTAAGCAATTAAATGAAAACACAGGTTTCAGGGTTTAAGTTGAGTTGAACAATAGGGGATGCATAAAAATGTCCACAAGAATATTGTCCACAAGAAATGCTACCCACCGGAAAAATGTCCACAAGGACGGTTACGTCAACAGCTGTAACGTCAAGATCACGTCCTGCCGTCAGCGACGAAGTGTCAAAACACACAGAGTAGAGTACCTTCATTTAAATGGAACAACTGACTGACACTACTGACAGGAGTTACATAGGTTAGGTTTGGATTAGGTCAGGAAAGGGGGCAGTTGTAGTTGGGGGGTTGTTAAGGTAGTGGCAGGGGCATGTCACAGGTTCCCTTTATTTAATAACCCCAACAGCTGAGGGTAAGTAAAAGATTCAAATGTTTACGATCAATTTAAATATTATTTTATAGGTACCTGCCGTAACCATTAAAGTAATATGCATTTCCGATAATGTTGAGCCTGCTGCCCACATGGTGATAGGCACAAATAAGAAGTGCTGAGCTTGTCGAGACCTCTGTTGTTGTCACCTGTAAATGCTTATGTGATGATAAACATTCAATTTGTCTTGTAGGAAACAACTCTCTAGAAGAAGTCATGAATAAAATGTCTAAGGGCCGATTGTATAAAAAATAATCCCAGTATTAAATTTAATACCGGGGTTAGTCGCTAGGCAACGAGTCTTCTGATTGGCTCAGACCACGCTCAGACATAGAAACCGTTGCATAAAACGCGATTATCCCCAGGATTATTTTTTATACAACCCGCCCTAAGAAATGATGTCGATCTGTGGTGTTATGTGCCCAAATGCTAATAACTGAACGTGCAGTATTATTATTATGACACAATTAGGTCTGATAATTGATAAATAATTATGTTTAACTGATGGACTGAGCTATCTTGAGACTATTTTATATGGAGATGTTGGTTATCTTAGGGCGGATTGTATAAAGAATTTAATCCCGTACTTAACGTTTAAGCCTAGACGTTACTAAGGAAACAATTGTTGACAACAATTTGTTGCTATAGAATTTTGAAAGGATTATCTTTAAGACAGGATTAAATGTTTTATACAATCCGCCCTTAGGCTGGATTGTGTAAAGCATTTAATCCTGCCTTAAAGTTAATCCTTCAAAAATTCTATAGCAACAAATTGTTGACAACAATTGTTTCTATGGTATCGTAAGGGGCTTAGCTTTAAGTCCAGGATGTTTTATACAACCCACCCTCAATGTTCAAAAATATCAGTCCCAAGGGATTTTTCTATTTTGAATTTTTATTAAAAAAATTGTATAAAATTGGTTGCTTTTTAATTTCACACTATAGCAAGTGCTTGTTATATACCTACATAATATAGGTGGGTATGTGTTTATAATATTCCTTTATTCTAAGGTGGGGTTCACTGGTCACTTTTATTTCCCCGGTATCTTGAAACAGGTCCTATTGCTGTATTGCTAATAGGGACTGCCTAATTTGTAGACTGGCATGTTTTTCTAGTCCAACCGGGCTGAAATTAACACAAATCGCTTCTCCAGCCTCACTTTACTAGAAAACCACATTTCCACCCCCCTGCTACCGCTTTGAAATTCACCCCCTTATCAAATTCTTGCAGACTGGGGTGTTTTTGTGGTCCGACCGGGCTGAAATTAGCACAAATCGTTTCTCCAGCCTCACTTTACCATCAGAAAAGCACATTTCCACCCCCCTGCCACCTCTTTGAAATCCACCCCCTTAACAAATTCTTGCAGACTGGGGTGTTTTTGTGGTCCGACCGGGCTGAAATTAGCACAAATCGCTTCTCCAGCATCATTTTACCAGAAAAACACATTTTCCATCCTCCTGCCGCCCCTTTGAAATCCGCCCCCTTAACAAATTCTCGCAGACTGGGGTGTTTTTTTTTGGGCAAATTCATCAGGGGGTTGGGAGATTGGAAAAATTGAGAGGTTGATAATTAAAAAACCGAAAAAACAATTTTTTTTGTTTCTTTTGGGAATTGTACCTACTTAACTGAATAGGTACCAAAATTTCAACCTCCTACATTTTTCATTAGCTTGCATAGTTTCTCAACACCCTAAAAGTAAATTTTGCAAAATACACGCATTTTTTGTGTTCTTTTCAATAATTCTACTCATTTTGGGTTATGCGAGGTGTTAGTCGAATATCCTGTACTGTGATCTATGGTTCAATATTATATTATTATATATTATATACCTATATTTTTAAACCCCCTCCACAATTTTCCACCCCCCTTTGAGCCTATTAAATTTTTTGACACAAACATTTCAAAAACCGGAATTTGTGCAATTTGTCATTTTTCGTGTTAGTTTCTGTTAGTAATTCTACTCATTTTCTGTGCAATTTGTCATTTTTCGTGTTAGTTTCTGTTAGTAATTCTACTCATTTTCACCACAAGGCGCCAATTTGCAAAATTTTCGCATTTTTGTCTCGCAGAAGTTCTTTCAATGTCTTAAATTTTTCAAAACTCTGAAGAAAGTTTCGGCTCCCAGATACTTGAATTTGTGCAATTTGCTCATTTTTCCTTTAGAGGGTTGCACGGGGTGGGGGGTGAGTTTTGGGGGTGAAATTTTTTGACGGTCCATTAGTACGTGTTTTCAGGTTGTAGGTGGTTCAAGTTTTCAATCTCATCTATTGCCATTTTTAGTATTTAGAGGGTTGCAGGGGGTGGGGGGTGTTTTAGGGGTGACATTTTTTGAGGTCAATTAGTCTTTTCAGGTTGTAGGTGGTTCAAAGGGTTGAATTTCATTTATTGCCATTTTTAGTGTTTTTTTTATTAGGTATTTTTAACCCCCCCGCATATAAAAGATGTATATCAATGCGATTTGTGTCCCTATAGGTATATAGATGTTTATCATATGTTAATGTGTATGTAGGGGCGGCTAGTCTTACTGGTGGAATCGGATGCAGATTTTATCAATCTGCACCTTAGTAGTAGTGCCCCCGCAGACGCACAGATGTGTCAAAAAGGCGAAATGTTAAAGAATTGGTGTTACAGAATTAAAAAGTAGAAAATGAACAGGAATGAATAAATGAAAAGAGTGGCCGGGATTAAAACAAAATTTGACGAATTTAGAAAAATTAACACTCTGGGCTGAAAAATTGCAAATTTTGCAAAATTAGCACTTAGCGGGTTGAAAAATCGTAAAGGTGGATGAAAAATCAAAGGGTATGAGGATTAACTGTGGTTAAGTAAAATTGTAGGGAAAATAACACCAAAATAACCCAATTATGCAAATCTTGTATTTGAAGAGTTGAAATATTGCGAAGGGAGATGAAAAAAGTGAAAAATGTAAACATAATCCAAATGAGTTCAATATTTATTACCGAAGAAAAACGAAATTACCCGAATTTGGCAAAATTAATACCTAGGGGGTTGCAAATTGTAAAGGGGGATGAAACGTCAAAGTGGATGAGAATTAATCTTAATTAAGTAGAATTACAGCACATAACACGAAAATAAGCCAATTATGCAAATTTGACTTTTGGGGGTTAAAATGCTGCGAAAGGGGGTCGAAAAAGTGAAAAAGGCAAGAACAATCCATTTATGAGTAAAATTCGGTAAAATTTATTACCAAAAAAAGGCGAAACTGTACAAATTTTACAAAATTAACGCTCGGGGGGTTGAAAAATTGTTAAGGGGGATGAAAAATCAAAATAAGGGGTGAAAATGAACTGTAGTTAAGTAGAACTAGCGAAAATCACACGAAAAAGAAGCGATCTGGGTAAATTTTGATTTTATTTTTGAGGATTCACATATCATGAAATATGGGTTTGAAAAATTGTGGATGGGTTAAAAATTGATAAAATGACTTATTTGACTTATCCAAAAATCAGAAGAAAGCCCAAAAAAATAAATAAAATGCATTTACTCCGCTTTGCTATAGGGCTTAGGGGTTGTTAGTAGCGTAGGGGTTCTACTTAACTACAGTTCATTTCCATCCCTCTTGACTTTTCATCACCCTTATCAATTTTTCAACCCCCTAAGTGCTAATTTGGCAAAATTTGCGTAATTTCGTAATAAATGAATTCATTTGGATGATGTTTACATTTTTCACTTTTTTTATCCCCCTTCGCAATGTTTCAACTGCTCAAACGCAAAATTTACATAATTGGGTTATTTTGCTGTTATTTTCCGTAATTTTACTTAGCTACGGTTAAATCCTCATACCTTTTGACTTTTCATCCACCTTTACGATTTTTCAACCCTGTAAGGTGCTAGTTTTGCAAAATTCGCATAATTTTGTTTTTATTCGTCGGTAATAAAATTGAACTCATTTGGGATTCAGTTACCTTTTACAATTTTCCAGTTTTCTTCGCAATAGGTAGGTGTCAGTATGTATTTCAACCCCCACAAGTTTTAATTGCATAATTTGGTTAATTTCGTGTTATATTTCGTTATTCTACTTAATCACACTTAATTTACATTCGTCTTGATTTTTCATCCCTTTTCGCAATTTTTCAGCCGAATTTTGTTTACCGGCAATTCTTTTCATTTACTCATTTGGTTTATATTCGCGAAAATCAGCAAAGTGTCTGACATCTGGTGGCAATACTTTAATTACACTGAGAGACAGGATACGGAAATACTTTTAAACGTCCGTCATCATAATTTCGGCTTACGTCAGTTGCGAGGTTAGGTAGTAGTTTTGTTCGGAGGCATCCTCTCGCTGACTCGAAATTTTGGGAATAATTCTGTGGAATTTTATGTTTTGTGTACTTAAGCGGAACATTGTAAATCCAGGAAAACTTGGCTTTTAAAAAATCCTCGTATCAATGTCACTGATGTCACCAACTGACACTGTCAGGCACGTCACGCTGGAGTTCTCGCATCCGGTTCCCCAGTTTGGTGAGACCGCCATTTTGTGGTTTCGCAATATGCCATCTATTAGCAGCTGATTTTCGCGAATTGTCATTCTTTTCACTTTTCAACCCTCAAAATAATGTTTGTGTTTTTTCTGTTGATTTTCTACTTTTTAATTCTGTAACTACAATTTTTTAACATTTCGCCTTTTTGACACATATGTGCGTTTGCGGAGGCACTACTACTAGGTGCAGATTGATAAAATCTGCACCCGATTCCACCAGTAAGACCAGCCGCCTCTACCTACACATTAACGTGATAAACATACAGGGATACACATCGCATTGATATACATCTTCCGTTGGCTTTTGTTCTGTTTTTAGAGTTAGATTTTTCTTTAATGCAACTTATTTTGCTTGTCCTTTCATTTTGCCCCACGCAATATTTAACTTTACCCCACAAGCGGGGCAAAGTGAAAAAAATGTAGGTGGTTAAAACTTTAATTTTTTTTAAGTGTTTATTTTCCGTTTTTGTTTTCATATATATTTTTACCAAATAAGTATGTTATTCTTTAGCACTATAGTACTTTTATTTCAAAAAATATTCATTAAACTTCTGTTCTGTCTTAAGTAGGTATACCACTCTGCCCTACCTTCCCCTACTAAAGATACCAAATTTCACGTTGCTATCTTTAACTGTTTTGAAGATGGTTGAAAGCTTGGTCCATTTTTTAAAGAGGAACTGATGTTTGATTACACACAAGGTAGTTTCACAGTAACAGTAAACTGTGAAACTACCTTGTGTAATGTTTTGAAGATATTGAGAAAACACCACTTTCAAAGTGGCCCCTACCTTCATCCTTTAGGAGGTATTTTTTCGACATATGTTCATAGGAACTTTTTGCATATTTTTCATAGAAGAATCTACAGGTAAAATTTGGCGACGAGTTTCGTTTACACTCTGGTAGGCGGTGTACACCGGTGTCTTCAGTCAAATCAGTCTGAAGTACTCGAAGCACGTGTCGAATTAGTTGAAGTAGGTACTTTAAAGTACCTAGAGCTCAAAGTATACCTACCAGGGTGGATTCTATGAATAAACTTGAAGCAGCAAATGTAGATACACATTTCAATGAGTGAACTACCCCTCATCAAAAACAATTAATAAAAGGGGGTAGGTTACATTAGACTGATGAATTAATCAGTAGGTAAACCAATGCCAAATGAAGAAGCCTGGGCTGCAGTTCCCATTCTGTTTTCTCAAATCAACACTATAGCTCCTCACCTGACCTGACACCGCTGAAAGCGATGCCCCGATGGGGCTCAAAATAATAAATAATTAAATAATGGACTTCAGCCACGTCACAATCTGAAATTAAATAAAATCTGCAGATTTGCCAAGGCTACGCACTTGTAGGTTAGGTCAGCGGACAGCGAAAGCGCCCCCATGGTTGCCCCCCTGCGCCCTACTTCTGTCGCTCTCTCGGTGACTTATGTCATTTACTCAGTTCCGTTCTGTTTGATGGAATTACTCTGTGTCTATCGCTCCCGCTTAACACAGGACGCGATCTTGACGTTGACGTAACTGTCCTTGTGGACATTTTTCCAGTGGACACTTTTCTGGTGGGTAGCATTTCTGGTGGACAAAATTCTTGTGGACATTTTTATAGCGCCTCGAACAATATAAGAGGTAATTTTTTAAAATCGATTTCTAAGATTTTAGTAAAAGAAATTAACGGAATATAAATCCCTATTTTGAACGAGGGTATCTCTATTTCACTCTTTATACATATTGCCCCAGCATGAGTAGGAAAAAGATGCAAATATTTTAGAAGCAGTTGGGGATTAGACTATTTGCAACGTTTTCTCCTTCACGGTGGTGTAATCTAAGAAATAAAATAGAGATACACTAAAAGGAAACCTATAAATAAAGAAAGGTAGTGCAATCGCAGTCCTTGAAATATCCACGTGACGTCACAAAGTTGGTTTGAATCGCGAAAAGTTGGATGAAACCAGAAATCCCTACCGGCTGTCACGAGCTGTCACTTTTGACACCTAACCTCGAAATTGCAGCTAAAATTTTAAATCGCTCTAAAATCGGTTTCAAAACCAAAATTCGCCGAAATTGCTGCTAAATCCATGAAATAGAGGTAATTACCTGTTTATTTATGCGCAAAAATCCAGCTGACATTTCAGAAAAAAAAATGGGCGAGGTGGAGGTAGAGTGGCCCTGGCAGTACAGCTTCCCCCCCTTTTTTACGCTGCAGCCCCACCCCGAGACAAGGGCCAAGCAAGTCTCAGCCTGGAAGAGCCTGATCCTCGACTACTGCCAGAAAAATAAGCTCTACATAATTGACGTTCGCGAGGCAAACCAAATGCCCCTCTTCAACAATTCCTCGATCAACCGCAAGCTGGACTCCACTGTAATAGCCTCGATCCTGTCCGAGCTATCAAAGACAGGAAACGCGGCCCCCACTGATAAACCGAAGCATCGCTGGGAGATCTACTGGCACACCCTCGAAGAGTGGGCGAAGATGATTTACGACTTTGTGAACGAGGCTGGCATGCAAAACACGGTTCTAACCCTTTACGAGCTGTCGCAAGGGGATGACGTGCAAGGCAGGGAGTTTTTCGGCATTCAAAGCGATGTGCTGATCAAAGCACTGAAGGTGCTCGAAAATGAAAGAAAATGCGAATTAATCCTTTCTGACGATGATCAGGGTGTCAAGTTTTTTTAATAAAGTGATGAATGGCTCTGGCTCGTGTTGTTTTTTTGACGGGCCTCAAGGACGAGTTTAAAAATAGAAAAATGGAGAATTTAGTAAGCGAGGTTATGCAGTTTTATTCCCAAGGGAATTATCGCGAAATCTTAAAGTTGAATGAAAAGTCTGATAGTTTAAGTGCTAGGAAGTTGCTGTGGGTGTGGCCCAGTGAGGGTAATTTGGTTTTTATTAAAAGAGTTTTGATGAAATTTGGTGTGCGAGGCATCGTGTCAGTTGGGTGTGGGTGTGGGCTTCTGGAGTGGATTTTGGGGCAACACACAGGTGATGGTTTTTCCTTAGAAACGAGGTTATCGAAAATTTTAGGACTGGAGGTGATTGGGTATGAAGTAAATGAAGAATGGTGGAGGAGCAAATACTCGAACCCACAATTTATTGAATTAAAGTATCCCGAGGGTTGTTTGAGGGATATTAGTGAAGATTTCGCCCTCCTGTTTTGCTATTTCAACAACGGGGAGGCTTTTAGGGGTTATTTGGGGCGCTTCAGGGGCAGGGTTGTGATAATTGTTGGGCCGGGAAGGGGTGCAGGAAGGCACACAGACCCTGGGCCGTTCAATCCTGATTTTGGGGGTTCTGGTTCTGATTGGGAGTTGGCTGAGTTTCAGGAGGTCAAAGACACTAAAGATTTTATTGCTGTTTATGTAAGGAGTGAAATAAATTGTGTTGGAGTTTGAAATTCCCGCCTAGTTTTTCATTGGCCTGTACTACAGGAATATATCTATTTCGTGTTACCCATTACCTCGCCACAAGAGGAAAGAGGATGCAGATACTGCCGGGTGCAATTTGATTGGTCAATATTCAAAAGAACCAATCAAATTGCTGTAGCTGTAAGGCATCAGCCCCAAACGTGCTACAAATCTTTTGATATACAGGATGTTGCCAATTTCATTGCCCAATATTGGCATCTCGGATTCTCAGAAACTATAATAGGTAGAGTAGAGGATCGGTTTTAAATTAGATAAAAGTTGCTGCTTTTTAAGGTGATTCGCTCCTGAGTTATTCCGAAAAAACTGAAAATTAACATTCTCCGTAACAGTTGCATATAAGAAATTGAAAAAATCGGTGTACTTTTTTTCCTAAGTTTAGGCTGATAATGCGCAAATTATTCACATCAAAGTTCAATTTTTGACGGTCTGTCAAAATAGACAAATTGATTTCTTTTTTGAAAAGCAAATTTTTTTATATATATCCAATGGTGTTCGGCCAATATGGCGGCCATAAGAAAAAGAAAAATTTACTGTCGTTGCTCAAAATCTAGGATGCCTAGAAAATTTCTGTTAATTGGCACAGCTGTCAATAATTAAAAAAGTCCCAAGTTTAATTTGCTTAGCACCAGTAAACTGTTATTAAGTTATGAAGATATTAATTTTTCATTAAAATCGCGATTTTCAGTTTTTTCAGGATAACTCAGTAACGAATCAAGCTAGCGGAGGATTCTTAATAGATTCTTAATCACCCTCAAAATGCGCAACTTTTTTCTAATTTAACCGATTTTCTAACTCTAAGGGTTTCCGAGATCCCAATGGTATGGGTGATGGGCAATGAAATTGGGAACATCCTGTATACAGGTAACTCTATACATGTATACAGGCTGGTTTTTTTTTTATCAAGAATCTGATAAGAATACTCCGATATCTTGATACGTTCCTGAGTTACTCCGAAAAATCTGAAAATTGCAATTTTAAATTAAAATTAATAACTCCCTAACGATTGATGCTATTTAAATGAAACTTGGAACTTTTATATTTTTTACAATTGTCAATCAAATGGCATGCATCGACAGAAATTTTCTGTTCCTTCTGGATTTTGAGCAATAACGATCAACTTGAAAAACAATATGCAAAAAAATTAGCTTCTCAAAAATGTAACTAGGATGAACTTTTTTGAAAAAATATATTAAAGTTTGAGTCCGATCACTTCAAAATTTATTTTATTGAATTTTAAATTTATTTGTACTAAACGTGTCAAAAAAGATTTAAAAATTTATTGGTATACTTTATTTCAAAAAGTTTTATACCTAAGGTACTGATTTTATAAATTAGGTATAATCATACAAATTTTAGAATTTTGGCAATTTTTCGAAAAGATATTTTTTTTCTGTATTCCATGGCGGCCATAAGAGAATCAAACGCTGACTGTCATTGCTCTAAGAATCTAGAAGATCGAGGCCTAGAAAATGCTGGATGCCATTCGATTGATAATAACTGTCAAAAATGTGTAAAAGTTTCAAGTTTCATTTAAATAGTATCAATATGGATAGGAAAATATTAATTTTTATTTGAAATCGCAATTTTCACATTTTTCAAAATAACTGACCGTTTGTGAGATGCCAATGGTGAGTAGGTAGTGGTAAAGGAACCATCCTGCATACAGGGTTAGTTAAATGTGAGTATGGAAATAGCCGATATTATTTCCCAAACTATTCACTTAACAAAAAATTGTTCAAATAAGAGTTGAATGGCAAAAATTGAGATTCACGTTTTGGGTAAATAATTTTTTTTTACGTTGACATTAGGTACCATAAATTACGACGTCATTGTATTTTCTTTAAATGAGAAAATATGTCAAGTGCAGTATCATTGGAAAGGTAATTTCTTTCTCTTTACAACGGTGTGAAAAAATCATGCTCTTACATAATGGAAATTTCGAGAAAATGTCAATTGAATGTGGTTTCCAAAAACATATGGATTTAGATAGTCGCCTTATTTCACAAACTATGCACTTTATCAAAAAATTGTTCCAATAAAAGTTGAAAGGCAACCTTAGGCGCATCTTTTGATGTGATTCACTCGACATGATTTTGCCATTAGAAAAATAGGTTTGACGTAGGTACGTAATACCAGAGTAAATCAGACGTCAACAAAAGTGAATCACATCAAAAAGATGCGCTTGAATTTGCTTTTCAACTTTTATTGGAACATTTTTTTGATAAAGTGCATAGTTCGTACAATTGACGGCCAAATCCGCATGTTTTTGCAAACACATTCAATTAATATTTTCTCGAAATTTTCATTATGTAACAGCATGATTCTCTCACAACCGTTGGTACCTAAAGAGAAAAAAATATCCTTACCAGAGATGCTTACAAAGATACTGAACTTTTTACATAATATTCTCAATAGTAATACGACGAGTAGTCTCTTGATTGCCGCGGGTTTTGACGTCCGAATGGCTGACAACTACGACTACGAGTCAAAATGGAAGATTTTTTTAAGCCAATTGACAAGTAGTGCATCCATGAGGACTCAACAAGGCAACCAATAAGAGACTACGAATCGTATTTTGCAGATTATTTTATAAATTAAAGTATTGAGTAAGTAGTAAAATCGAAGACGTCATTACTTGGCAATTTCAATGTCAAAAAAAAAGATTAACCCAAAACGTGCGCCTAAATTTACCATTCAACTCTTAATTAAAGAATTTTTTGATACAGTGAATAATTTGTGAACTACTAATCGGCTGTTTCCATCATACATATTTGACTAACCAGTATAATTAACTGTGATATTAAGTTACAGCAAAATATATCCCTTCTATTATCATCTATTGATTAAATTAGCTGAATGATCTGGGCCATCTCTTTGTACAAAAAATGCCAAAATTCTCTTTTAGTACAAATTGCGGAAAAGCCGTTACTTATTCTTAGAGTGTCTTGTTGCAAGGTCTATTAGAGAGAGACATGCTAATCTGAACAATGGTAGCCAGATGCCCTCTTTTGACGATCATCGTTTTGAGGTCCTGGGCCACGATTAATTTCTGTCTGAGGTCATCAATGGTGAGTTTCAAAGTGCAGTTTTACTCTAAAGCACCTCATGTGCGGTCCTCGCCAGTTATTTGGACATCACCAATGCTCCAGAAAGTTCTTCATCTTCTTCGGGAGGGCTGTGCTTTTCTAAAAACCCGATGGGGTTTTTAAGAATGTATCAACGGAAGAAGCTTCCAGAGGCTTACTACTGTCTGTCCATTGTTGTCCCAGAAGGTTCCTCAACTTCTTCAGGGGAGGCGTGCTTTTCTAAGAACCCGATGGGATTTTTAAGAATGTATCAATGGAAGAAGCTTCCAGAGGATTACTGCTGTCTGTCCATTGTTATCCCAGAAGGTTCCTCAACTTCTTCAGGGGAGGCGTGCTTTTCTAAGAACCCGATGCGGTTTTTAAGAATGTATCAACGGAAGAAGCTTCCAGAGGCTTACTACTGTCTGTCCATTGTTGTCCCAGAAGGTTCCTCAACTTCTTCAGGGGAGGCGTGCTTTTCTAAGAACCCGATGGGATTTTTAAGAATGTATCAATGGAAGAAGCTTCCAGAGGATTACTGCTGTCTGTCCATTGTTGTCCCAGAAGGTTCCTCAACTTCTTCAGGAAAGGCGTGCATTTCTAAGAACCTGATGGGATTTTTAAGAATGTATCAATGGAAGAAGCTTCCAGAGGATTACTACTGTCTGTCCATTGTTGTCCCAGAAGGTTCCTCAACTTCTTCAGGAAAGGCGTGCTTTTCTAAGAACCCGATGGGATTTTTAAGAATGTATCAATGGAAGAAGCTTCCAGAGGATTACTGCTGTCTGTCCATTGTTATCCCAGAAGGTTCCTCAACTTCTTCAGGAGAGGCGTGCTTTTCTAAGAACCCGATGGGATTTTTAAGAATGTATCAATGGAAGAAGCTTCCAGAGGATTACTACTGTCTGTCCATTGTTGTCCCAGAAGGTTTCTCAACTTCTTCAGGAAAGGCGTGCTTTTCTAAGAACCCGATGGGATTTTTAAGAATGTATCAACGGAAGAAGCTTCCAGAGGATTACTACTGTCTGTCCATTGTTGTCCCAGAAGGTTCCTCAACTTCTTCAGGGGAGGCGTGCTTTTCTAAGAACTCGATGGGGTTTTTAAGAATGTATCAACGGAAGAAGCTTCCAGAGGCTTACTACTGTCTGTCCATTGTTGTCCCAGAAGGTTCCTCAACTTCTTCAGGGGAGGCGTGCTTTTCTAAGAACCCGATGGGATTTTTAAGAATGTATCAATGGAAGAAGCTTCCAGAGGATTACTGCTGTCTGTCCATTGTTGTCCCAGAAGGTTCCTCAACTTCTTCAGGAAAGGCGTGCATTTCTAAGAACCTGATGGGATTTTTAAGAATGTATCAATGGAAGAAGCTTCCAGAGGATTACTACTGTCTGTCCATTGTTGTCCCAGAAGGTTCCTCAACTTCTTCAGGAAAGGCGTGCTTTTCTAAGAACCCGATGGGATTTTTAAGAATGTATCAATGGAAGAAGCTTCCAGAGGATTACTGCTGTCTGTCCATTGTTGTCCCAGAAGGTTCCTCAACTTCTTCAGGAGAGGCGTGCTTTTCTAAGAACCCGATGGGATTTTTAAGAATGTATCAATGGAAGAAGCTTCCAGAGGATTACTACTGTCTGTCCATTGTTGTCCCAGAAGGTTTCTCAACTTCTTCAGGAAAGGCGTGCTTTTCTAAGAACCCGATGGGATTTTTAAGAATGTATCAACGGAAGAAGCTTCCAGAGGATTACTACTGTCTGTCCATTGTTGTCCCAGAAGGTTCCTCAACTTCTTCAGGGGAGGCGTGCTTTTCTAAGAACCCGATGGGATTTTTAAGAATGTATCAACGGAAGAAGCTTCCAGAGGATTACTACTGTCTGTCCACTGTTGTCCCAGAAGGTTCCTCAACTTCTTCAGGAGAGGCGCGCTTTTCTAAGAACCCGATGGGATTTTTAAGAATGTGTCAATGGAAAAAGCTTCCAGAGGATTACTACTGTTTGTCCATTGTTGTCCCAGAAGGTTCCTCAACTTCTTCAGGAAAGGCGTGCTTTTCTAAGAACCCGATGGGATTTTTAAGAATGTATCAACGGAAGAAGCTGTTCTAATAGTTATTTATTTTTCACTTGCCTATTATATGTTGAAAATACCTAGGATACGAAGCATATAAACAAGACCATAACATCCGGGGTATTATATATAATAGTATTATATATAATAGTTATTTATGTACCAAGGGTGTTATAAAGATGATAACGCCCGGAGGGCGACGATGATCCAGCCCGAGGGCCTTTGGCCCGAGGGATGGATGTCGCCCGATGGGCGTTATCATCTAGTAACACCCGTGGTGCATACATAATTTTATTTTTCACAGTAATATGTAGAATTGGTTTTAATTCGCAATAATATTTGTGATCAAAGCAAAAGCAAGCTCTGATCGTTGCTAAGGACCTTGTTTATTTATTTTAAAATTTTGAGCTGTGCGAATTGAAGGTGCGAAATTTCGGAAGAAGTTTGACTATTTTCCGGCAGATATTTTGGTTATATCGAAGAAGACTACTGAAAATTTGTTATCTACGACATCGAGGTCGAGTTATGAATAAGAATACATAATACCTGTCAACTTTGGAAGTCGGAGTGTTGGTTGTGAACGATACGGTGATTATGTTGGCGTACTTTTAGGAATTGGTATATTTTCTACCTACTCGAGTTTTACTAATTTTATTCCTTTTTTACAGTTTAAAACTTTTGGTAGGTACCAACTCGTTTGAGATGAGATCCACTCTGATTGTTAATAATGAAGACTACGTTGACATTTTGCGTTAGAGCATCCCATTGCTTGGTGATGTCATTTATGAAACAAAGGTCCAAAAAGGAGTCAAAAGTTTTGACAGGAAGCTATGCTTTGGCATTTATGAAATATACCCCTAAAGGAACTTTATCTGCTGATGCATAAATGAGGTAAAATGCTGGCATTCATTTACGTTAGGTACATTACATAAATGTTTACAGGCTTCTCTGATTATGGATGTTTTGGTGCTTTGATAGCAAGATTTGCAAGCTCGATCTGTGGGAGAAACTGAAGAACAGGAAAGAACCATCAAGATCCAGATTTCCGTTTAATATTGGAAGATGGTACAATGGAAAATCCTAGTAAACTGTGCGTGAAGAATATAAGAGCACTAGTTGGAAGTTCACCAGGAGTAATTTTTATGTATTCCGTTTTTAATTGTAACAATAATTACTTATAAATAAAAATCAGTAAAGCGGGCGTTATGAATTATAACGCCCTCTTATAATACCCCGGATGTTATGGTCTTGTTTATATGCTTCGTATCCTAGGTATTATCAACATATAATAGGCAAGTGAAAAATAAAGTAATTAATTCTTTTTGAAAAATTTCGATAATGGCGGGTGCTTCTTAAAAAAATTCCTGAGAACTCAATTTTGTATCTGGAGAGCTGAGATTCGGTACGGATATGAAGGAAGGTCTATTCTATCTATCTAACATGATAAGTAGGCTTCGGATAATATGCAAAATGCATTTGTTGCATATTTTGCATATTTTATGCATTTTTCCGTAAATTTGCATATTTCTGAAAAATTTGAATATTTCTGCATTTTTCTGCTTTTTTCAGGTGACATTTAATTTTTTCACAAAATTTAATTTATTTTTACCAACTTGCCCATAACGGTTTGGTAATGGGCCAATAAAAGAAATATAAATGAGTTATTAAGGTTCAAGTATACAGTAGAAAAAAAAAATTCTGAATTCAAACTTCATAAAAAAAATACCAGGCGTTCGTTTCAGTATCAAATTCATTGTGTCGAAATATGAAACAATTCTGGTATACAGTTTTTGAAAAAAAAAATAAAAAGTTGAAAAAAGGGTGCATTTAACGGGATTTATTTTTTTTTCTCGAAAACTATATACCAGATTTCGTTAAAAATTTTTTCTGAAGTTGCTGGAACTGCGAGGCTATCTCCACATTTTTTTTAATTTATTTGAATTTCCAGTTTTTTTAAAAAAAAATAATGAAAAATTAAAATGCCAAATTATGTACGATAAATTTATAAAATAGTTAGATCTAACTATTATAATTATTCTAATAGGGCCTGTGTTGCTTTCTGTGAAGAAAAACCGGCGTTTGCTTATAATGTCGCTGAAATATTAACAATTTACCGAACTAGAATTTCAATTTCAATGCGTGCAATTCATTGTCTGCACAGTGCTGCTTCTGCCTACTTTTAGCGAACTAGGGATGCACCGAGGGATGCACTCTCTATCGCCCAATAGCTAAAATTTGGCCACCTCAAGCTCACTACACTACACTGGAAGAAGCCGGTTGCAGCGTTGCCATGTTTGCTTGTCAACGATCAAGTGCACATTCCATTAGTTCCTAATGCAATGCTTATTTATCATTATTTAATAAAGTTGGAATTATTGTTTTACGCGTAATTTTACCGTGATTTCAATGCTCAGTTTTTTGTTGATCAGCTCCTCTTAGGTACTTACCTAACAAATATTCTTGGAAAATTGATTTTTAAATGGAGACTGGAGATTTTTCGGGTACAATCTACACGAGTACTAAACTCAAATTAATTAAAACATTAATATACCCACATATAGAGTACTGCTGTACTGTTTATTACAATTTTCTCTCTCATGACGCGCTCTAAAATTTATTCAATAATATCAAGATATTCGTGGCAGTTGTAACTATAGAAATTGCAAAATAAACAAAATACAACAAAAGGTACAGGCTTGTCCATATTACCCTCCACACTCCCTAAAACTTTTGAAGTAAATAAATTCTCAGGAACAGGAAAAAAAATTAAATCTTCTATGTTAGTTGCCTGTGGTGATGGTCCGATGAAACAACTGGTATAATTTGTCAAAGACGCAAAAATAAGTACCTAAATAAAGAAGTTAAAAAAAGTGATGTAGGTCTTTATTGTTTTTTTGCGTTTTTCGAAAGCCGCCGAAAGGGCATAAAATTTAAGACAACTTTGTGAGACAATTACAGTGCTGTAGTCCAGCGTATCCGCGGGTACACGCCGTAGGTATGCACAAGGGAATAAAAATCGATATTCATGCCAACATTTTTAGAAAACTTTAAAGATACCTATTTCCTGGTTAACAGACGGTTGGAAAAACCCCAGCTAATGACCTCGACCCAGGTAAATGGCTAAGTTACCTGCCCTATAAACCCACCCTTCGCTACCTGTTACATGCCTGATGGACCGCTAAAGCGGTCCGAGGATTTTAGCAGCAAATGACCCAAGAATTTTTTATTTGGAATAATCCACAGCCAAAGTTAGCACTTTTACGATTAATCCTTCGGTTATAAAACGGAATAAATCTGATGACAATGGCAGAGTATAACTTTATTTAACCAAGGTCGGTCGTGCGGAGCGGTTGGATGGCTGATGCACATTTACTAAAATCTAAAATACAAATGTTTTTCACTCCTAAAATGGACATTTTTCGAAAAAATGGCATTGCAACAGCTTTCGAATTCGATAATGATAATATAACAGCTGTCGAATCCGATAGTAACAATATTTTTTTTTGTAAAATAAATTGAAACAGTGACCCATTTGCCACTAAAATGACATTTTTCTAAAAAATGGCACTAAGGTTTTTGGCTTAAAAAAAAACCAGCTATCAAATCCGGTCATAAAAATATACAGTTATACATAGGTTTTTTTTCACGGCACCATTTTTTGGTCAAAAGGGCACAAGTGTGAATACATTTTTATAAGCACAATTCGAAGGGCATTCATATGGTAACGCGAAAAATGGGGGTTTGCATTTAAATTTTTAAAGTTGATGTGCCAAGAAGGCACTTTCCGTGGACCGATGTGGCCCAAATTCTAATCAGCACCTACAAATCTCCCACTGAATATGTATGCCAAATTTCATCTCGATACGTTCAATAGTTTGAGCTGTAGCGTGATCACAGACACACAGACAGACAGACACACAGACATTTTTTCAAAAACCGCTTTTTTGGGTTCCCATGACCCTAAAACGTAAATATTTGATATTTTTGGAAATTCGATTTTTCCGATCGATTCCAGTAACTGCTTCGCGAAGCGTAGAAGTTAATAACTGTGAAAAACGTCTGTGTGTCTGTCTGTGATCACCTGCAATTTTTTAGAAAATTTCCGGTTAGGGACAAAAACACCCCTTTTTGAATTTTTCTTAGCAAAAGGGCATAATATCTTTATCGAATTCGATAGCTGTTGTATTGTCGGATCGAAAACCTTAGGGCCATTTTTTCGAAGAATGTCATTTTAGGGGTGAAAAACATTTGTATTTTAGATTTTAATAAATGAGCGCCGGGCGCAACAGCCACCGAGAACCGCCCGCACGCGGACCTTGGTTAAATGCTTCATTTACAAATTCTGTGAAAAAGTAGAAGTTTCTACCGTCTTCGAGACTGCCACTTTTTTATTATAATTTATAGTGTGAACGTATCCCAATTTTTTTGGCGCAGATGTATACATGATCGGTAGGCAAAAATATAATTAATTTGTTATTTACGCAAATATTCGGTAACTATTTTTACAATAAAATAATATAATGTAAAACAAAAAACTAACTTCTGCATAAATACACTACAGCATAAAATTACAAATCTTAATTTGCAATTTTTAATTAAAGAGAATCTTAATTATTTTGGTGGAGTCTCAAAAATAGCCTTGTCTAATTGTCTATTATAGATTAATTCCTGACTGGTTATGTAAAATCTTTACCAAACCCCTATCAGTTATCAGTCATATCACAGTCTTAAATGTAATGCAGTAAATACTATTAACGTCATGGATACACAAATCTGATTCCATGGTCTGATTCTTGAATGTACCTATGTTGTATATTATCAAAGTAACATAGTGGCAACAGGGCAAGTTCAACCTTACGCAGGTGCTCTGCCGGTAACCTTACCCTGCGCAAAGCACCTAGCGGCGAATAGCGACACTTCGGGGATTTGGTATCCTCGATACGTAGGACGGGTTTTTAATGCAACTACGCAATCGGCCCCGCAACCCACAATACAACTAATTCTGTGATTGTGGAGCCATCTCCTGAGTCAGAATCACATTAAATATGCTCTATACTTAAACCTTAATGGCAGATCTTCTTAGAAATATCCTTCTTTAATCCCTGGATGTAATGAAATTTTAAGTACCTGCTACCTGCTATATTTATCGGGCGTATGCTGCCGTAATACACCAATCAGAAAAGTTCTTTACCTGAGGCTGAAACCTTAATTTTTGGTTTTTGACTAGCCATCCAAGCATTACTGTTTTGAGTGTCAAAGCTATTACAGTGCGTTGAGTGAATTACCATGGACTCCTGGATTCGTCCATATCCCGAACTCACAATAGAAATTTCTCGCAGAAAATTTTGAGAAACATCTCGTTGTGAAATGTTTTAATGTGTAGACATATTGTAGATATTAAAATTTTAAAAATGTTTTAATGTGTATGCATGAAAATATTGTAGATATTAAAATTATAAGTGTACTTTTAAGGCTGTAATATTTTTATAAAGTTTTAAAAAATGAAATATGTTTTTCTTTATTTACATTAATCTTGAAATACAGTGCATATGTTGCATATTTCGAGCATATTTTAAGCAGAATGATGCATATTTTTAGAAAATCGATGCATAAATATGCGCATATTTTGGACTTTTTGACGTGCATATAATCCGAAGCCTAATGATAAGTATCATTATCACTATACAGGGTGTTAAAAATTCAAATGGCACCTCCTGTTATTATTGCGCCATGGGGTTCGACTCTTGAATTACTTTATTTTTTATTAAGTATGTCCTATACCTAAAGTCAATACTTCAAAAGATACTCTTTTTCTTATTTATTTTATTGAAGATTATTACGATTTCAATTAAAGAATGCCATGGACTGTATGACAGTTACGATTAACATTGTTTATTTACATGGTTACCAGACAGTTTGTCACGTTTATTGACATAATCAATGAATCTTCAATAAAATAATTAAGACAAAGAATATCTTTTGAAGTATTGACTTTAGGTATAGGACATACTTAATAAAAAATAAAGTAATTCTACAGCCGAACCCCATGGCGCAATAATAACAGGGGGTGCCATTTGAAAAAATGGAGTTTTGCATATTTGAAATTTTCCAAACTTGACACAGAATTCTTAACACCCTGTATAGTGATAATGATGCTTATCATATCAGATAGATAGAATAGACCTTCCTTCATATCCGTACCGAATCTCAGCTCTCTAGATACAAAATTGAGTGCTCAGGAATTTTTTTAAGAAGCACCCGCAATTATCGAAATTTTTCAAAAAGAATTAATTATTTTAGAACAGAGCCTTAAAACATCGAATGTCTTATGTCGATGTAAAGCTATATTATAGGTGATCCAGAATATGGCATCAAAATGGTGGTGTTCCATTTAAAAAAATTAAGTTGCCATGCGTTGCAAGTGTTTTGGGACACCCTGTATAGTTGAAAGTATTTTTTGGTTGTAGAATTGGCGGTGTTGTACATAATGGCGTTTGAATTGATTTCCTAGCTGGAAGGGTTCAGAAGTTATGGACCGCCGTCGCCTTCTTGACTCACCCTGTATTATCGTTCAAAATTCAATTATTTTTGACGTCATAAGAGACGAAAAAAGTTGATGTAGTCTCTTGAAATTTTTGCATAAGCTTAGGCTCATTTTACAACATACTCATATCAATTTTCAAATTTTGACGATATGTCAAAAAAGTCCATTTTGATTACATTTTTGAAAAGCTAATTTTTTATGTGTCCGATGGTGTTAAAATACAATTTGGCTACCTTAAGAGAGTAAAAAGTTGACTACCGTTACTCAAAATCTAGAAGTCCTAAAAAATTTCTGATGATGCCATTCAATTGCCAGCTATCAGTAATATAAAAGCTCCAGATGAAATTTAAACAGTGCAATATTTCTGTAATTTAACCGACTTTGAACTTCTTACCGTTTAGAAGATGCCAGTGGTGAGCAGTGAAAAAGGAACCATCCTGTATATACATATTCTTGAAGGAAATTGAACGCTCTAAAACTTTCTTCCTGACGACTTTTCTGCAAAATCAAAGACTGACAATTGCCGTCTTTTGAGACCGGATATCTCGAAACCGGTGCATTTTTCCTTAATAATGTATAATAGCAGAGTTGTAGAAAATTTTATAGGCTTTCATTTTCATACAAGGCTTTTTTCGCTACAACGCACCATTTTCGAGTTATAAGCGAAAAAACAAAAAAAGGGACCTTTCCACCCCCCTCCCCCCCTGAAGCGGACGGGTTGGGGGCGGGGACTTTTAGTATGTTTACCTCCTAACTACCCCCAACACATTCCCGAAGAGAAAAATTCTCCCCCCTTCCATGCTCTCTACAACCCCATTTTGGACATTCATTGCCTGGACTAAGATGAAACTGTTCTTGTTGAAGTCTAACCACTCATCACTTTTTTTAAAGTTTTTCAAAACCCTTAATAGTCTAGACTGCCCGCCAATGCGTCTCTTCCACTCATTGCTATTTATAAAGCGAGAACACCACACACAATTATACAGGGTGTCCCAGAACTCGCGTATAAGCCGGTTATGGTAGATTCCTGAACACAGTCTAAGACGAATTTTCCTTTACAAAAATTGCGAGGGTCCTATAGTTTTCAAATGGGGAGCAATTGAAGTCCGCCAATCAGAATGTTTCTCTTAATTGGTGTCGTATCATCTCATCCCAATAACCAACTCATCCCAGGTGAAAACTCATCCCAGACCAACTCATCCCAAACCAACTCATCCCAGACCAACTCATCCCAGACAAATTCATCCCAAACCAAGTCATCCCAAAAGACAACTCATCCCAGAACGCAACTTATCCCAGACCAAGTCATCCCAACGGACAACTCATCCCAACAGACAACTCATCCCAGCAGACAACTCATCCCAGCAGACAACTCATCCAACAACAACTCAACCACGTCCAAAGTTCCACGCGAGCAAAGCGTCAAAATATCGGTTTGCAGTGCGAGAAGCTAGGGCAGTTCAGGTCTGGTCAGGTTTTTGACCTGGGTTGTAGTGTCATTTGGGATGAGTTGTCTCCTGGGATGAATTGGAAAATTGTATGAGATGATATTAGCCCGCGGCTACCTTAAAGCGAACAGCCCAAACAATAGCAAGCAAGAGTTGGTCTGGGATGAGTTGGTTTGGGATGAGTTGTCTGTTGGGATGAGTTGTCTGTTGGGATGACTTGGTCTGGGATGAGTTGCGTTCTGGGATGAGTTGTCTTTTGGGATGACTTGGTTTGGGATGAGTTCGTCTGGGATGAGTTAGTTTGGGATGAGTTGATCTGGGATGAGTTGGTCTGGGATGAGTTGTCAGATGGGATGAGTTGGTCATTGGGATGAGATGATACTAACCCCTCTTAATTAAACATTGGTAACAAATATGAAGATGCATATGCTGTTGCTGGGATACAAAAAAAATATTAAAAATGGTTAGCTACACAGGTTAGCTAGGATAAAGATTTGAATTTGTCACTTTGACAAAAATGTTTACATCAGCAGATCATTGCGAAATGCTAATCCTAAGGTATCGCATCTTCATCAACAATGAATGAAGAAAAGGTATTGCAGTCTTGGGACCAAAAAAAGGCAGCAGAGAAGCGGCTGGAACCTCCCCAACGCGTGGGTCTTTGATTTCCGTGACTTGTGTTTAAGATTTTAAAGTTAATATGCCTAAATGGCACTTCCCGTTAACCAATTGCTCCCAAAAGCCTTTCAGCTCTTCAACGGGTCACCTGACCTCCATGTACCAAATTTCAGACAAATCCTTCCATTAGTTTGGGCTATAACGTAGTTTCAGTGTTATTTCAAAATTTCGATTTTTCTACCCAAAGGGTAATAAATGCGAATAAATTTTATTTCATTTAAAACCAGAATTCGAAGACCCTTCTAATGCTGGCAATAAATCTTTCAAAAATTTGTTTTGGATGGGTAAATGAGAGAATACTTTAAATTTGGAAATTGGTGTGCCAAAACGGCACTTTCCGTGGGTCGATTGAATCCAACATTTGTTCAGCTCTTCGACGTGTAATACAATCCGCATGTGCAAAATTTTAGCCAAATCGGTTCAGGGGCTTGGGCTGTACCGCGATTTTAAAGTCCGATAAAAATCTCGATATTTTTAGTTTTTGGTCAAAAGGGCACTGACAGTGAATACATCTTTGGAAGCAGAATCTGAAGGCCTTTCTTATTGTGACGTGAAAAATGGGGGTTTACATTTAAAATTTAAAAGTTGATGTGCCAAAACGGCATTTCTGGTTGCACGATTGACTCCAAAAGCTTTTCAGATCTAAGCTGGGTTATCACATGCACACGTACCAAATTTCAGCCAAATCGGTCGAGTAGTTTGGGCTGTGGCGTGTTTACGAACGAACGAACGAACGAACGTACGTACGAACGAACGTACGTACGTAACGTACGTACATACATACAGACACATTTTAAAAACCACTTTTTTGGGTTCCTGAGACCTCAAAACGTACAGATCCGGTCTTATCTCGAATTCGAAAATTTTAGTGATTGCAGTAACCTCCCTTTTTTTTTAAATGGTGAAGTGGAGTGGGGAGGTTAAAAGGCGTTGTTTAGTACTACGCAGTCTTTGGTTACAATTTGGATCGTCTAACCCTGTTAAAGTTCACATGTTTGGGTTTTCCAATTCGTTTTTCAAACTTTGGACAAGCTTGTAAAAGAATAAGCATGTTCACCATTATTTGAAGTATACTTATTCTTTGTACAGATCATCGATACGCATAAACCATTTAGGTATGCAGCAGTTCCGAAAAGTATCTCAAAACTCAGTTTATCGTTTTACAGCGTTAGCAGCGCATCCACACCAAGTGCGTTATTTTGTTTCGAAATTGCCTGCGTTGTGTGTGGGATGTGGAAGATTTGGAAATCGCAGCATGTATTCCACAGCAGTAGCGTTCGCATTAATTAGTCCCTATTTCCAATAAACTGCTGATAAATCATTTAAATTTTTTTGTCAAAGTGACAGATCTATAGATTCTCGTCATATCTATTGTTGACTTAATTCACTGTTGTGTTTTTAATTTTTTTGTATCCCAGCAACATCTTATGCATCTTCATATTTTTTACCTTACTGTTTAGGGAAACATTCTGATTGGCGGACTTCAATTGCTCCCCATTTGAAAACTATATTACCCTCGCAATTTTTGTAGAGGAAAATTCGTCTTAGATTGAGTTCAGGAATCTACCATTACCGGCTTATACGCGAGTTCTGGGACACCCTACATATTTCACCATTTTTCAAATTGGCAGGAACACTCTTCTTCAGAGTGCAGGATTACGAGCCATTTTGCTATATTTTTTATCGGGCTGTTATCAAGCTGTTAATTAATAAAATGACCAAAAACAACAAATCTTGCATTCTGAAAAAATATTCTTAATAATGAAAATTTAAATTTAAAAATTTATTGCTCAATTTGTGTACTTTTTATTTATTGCTAAATTATACAAGCATTTACCATGGATTTTTTATTCTATTCATCTTAAAATTTGGCCTTAGGTAAGAGCCGTGTATTAATGCGTTTGGACTACCCTGTACAACTCGGTAACGGTGCTCTCAGAACGAAAACATAAATTTACACTTTTTCTGTAAATTTACACTTTTTCTGTAATTTACACTTTTTCTGTAAATTTACACTTTTTCTGTTTTACACTTTTTTCTGTAAATTTACACTTTTTCTGTAAATTTACACTCTTTCTGTAAATTTACACTTTTTCTGTAAATTTACTTTCTTCTGTAAATTTACACTTTTTTCTGCAAATTTACACTTTTTCTGTAAATTATAAAATAAAAAAAGTTAGCAAATATCATGGCAGCTCTACGCTTTCGTACAAATCAAAGGCAGACTTAGCCCAGTTGAATTTTATTAAAGTACCATAATTAATGGCATGGCAGATTTCAGAAAAAATCCTTTGTCACTTTGACAAATAATAAGGGTTTTTAGTATAAGAGGGTCCTTTTCTAATTGTGACGTCAAGCCAATCAAGCGGCAGCGCACTATGCGCAGATGGTATACTGTTTATGGCGGCGCATAGGGGGTCTGACATGGCACATCTTCCATCCTTTTATGCTGAAAACCCTTATTAGTGCCTCTACAAAATAAAAGTCTGATGGGCTACTGGCTACTGGCATAGGGAATAAGTTTGAATACAATGTACCTATCGACTATAATCGCTAAAAATCGGTAGAAGTCGGCAACCAGCAATACACAAACCCCTTAAACGCGTTTCAAGAATCGCACTATAAAATAAGTACTAAAAAATAATTTCCTCAACCCCGTCTTAATAGTATTTCAATTTGTGACACATAAACGCGTATAGAGTTCGCAGTGGCCTAATCTTGAATCTACAAAGATTACAAAAAATATAATTAACGCTGATATCTGCGTCCACCCACGCCGCCTTTATCCTAACTGATAAGCTAATCAGTTATTTATCGATTCCTTTAAGTGCCAATGTTACGATCAGACGGGCACATAAAACTGATAAAAAATAAAAAACAACGTAATTAATTCACTAATATAATTTATTTCACAATAATTCAAAACCTGCCATTGATAACCAATTCAAACTTCCCGCCTCGACCTCCCGCGCCCATTGGTGGGTTTTTACCGGCAAATTCTCAAGGCCGACTTGTGCAGCTCTCCATGCTGGTTTGGTGGCTGCTGCGTTTTGCTGACCAATTTTCAACCTTTGGCCGTTAATTTCGTTTCTTTTTTCGTTCTCAGGTAAGCCCATCGCCTTCCTCGAGCCCCCTTTTGTGGGTTTCCAGAAATCAACGCGGAAATAGCGTTTGCTTGGAGGCAAGGCCAAGCGTTGTTGTCCTCGCTTTTTTCTTTGTTTTTTTCCTGCTATTTTAACACGAGGTTCTCAGTTTAGGGCTCAGCAACGAAAATGTGCGACGACGACGATTGGGACACCCCTGCAGCCCCAACGGCTTCGGTAAGTGTTCGACTGTTGTGCAATTGTTGAGGGTGGTTTTGCTTTTGCAGGGTGGAGGAATGGGGGTGGCGTCTGATGGGGGATGCAAGTTCTCGTCCGGGAGGGGCTTCGCGCCCGTCAAGAGCGACACTTTCGACTCGTGGGGGGACTCCGGAGGTAAGTCTTCGACAAGTTGCGACTAGGCAAGTGGGCTTTGAGATTTATTCAGTTGGCAGCATTTGCCCTCATGGCGTCGTTTTGAAGTCATGGCCCACTGTCTTGTCACGAAAGCGCTTTTTTATGCGATTTTAACCTCCCCACTCCACTTCACCATTTAAAAAAAAAGGGAGGTTACTGCAATCACTAAAATTTTCGAATTTGAGATAAGACCGGATCTATACGTTTTGAGGTCTGAGGAGCCCAAAAAAGTGGTTTTTAAAATGTGTCTGTATGTATGTACGTACGTTTGTACGTACGTTCGTAAACACGCCACAGCCCAAACTACTCGACAGATTTAGCTGAAATTTGGTACGTGTGCATGTGATAACCCAACTTAGATCTGAAAAGCTTTTGGAGCCAATCGTGCAACCAGAAATGCCATTTTGGCACATCAACTTTTAAATTTTAAATGCAAACCCCCATTTTTCACGTCACGATAGGAAAGGCCTTCAAATTCTGGTTCTAAAAATGCATTCATTCTTAGTGCCCTTTTGACCAAAAATAAAAAAAAATTGATTTTTATCGGACTTTAAAATCGCGGTACAGCCCAAGCCCCTGAACCGATTTGGCTGAAATTTTGCACAAGGGGATTGTATTACACGTCGAAGAGGTGAACAAATTTTGGATTCAATCGGCCCACGGAAAGTGCCGTTTTGGCACACCAATTTCGAAATTTAAAATTATTCTCTAATTTACCCATCCAAAACAAGTTTTTGAAAGATTTATTGTCACTATCGAGGTCACCATCAGAAAGGTCTTCAATTTCTGGTTTTAAATGAGACAAAATTTATTCGCATTTACAACCCTTTGGGTAGAAAAATCGAAATTTTGTAATAACACTGAAACCACTTTATAGCCCAAACTAGTGGATCGATTTGCCCGAAATTTGGTAAATGGAGGTGAGGTGACCCGTTGAAGAGCTGAAAGGCTTTTGGGAGCAATTAGTCAACGGGAAGTACCATTTAGGCATATCAACTTTAGAATCTTAAACAGAAGTCCCTGAAATCAAAGACCCACGCGTTGGGGAGGTTCCAGCCGCTTCTCTGCTGCCTTTTTTGCTGTAAAATCAGTTTTTTTTGTGCGTTAATGAAAAATGAAACAATTTTGGCTTCCATGGCGTTATGTAAAGCCATGGCCCACTGTTCTGTTTCAGAAATGTTTTGTGTGAGCTTTAGGTAAGGCTGCATTTACATGTATTACAAGTCCTGTAAGTTGGCAGCATTTGCCTTCATGGCGTCGTTTTGAAGTCATGGCCCACTATCCTGTCACAAAAGCGCTTTTTTATGCGATTTTTTGCTGTAGAATTTTTCTTTTTTGTGCGTTAATGAAAAATGAGACAATTTTGGATTCCATGGCGTTATTTAAAGCCATGGCCCACTGTTCTGTTTCAGAAATGTTTTTTGTGAGCTTTAGGTAAGACTGCATTTACATGTACTAGGACATGAAGCGCGCTCCGCGCGCCTAATGAAGTAATCTTTTACATTATAAAATCTTTTTAAATGTACTCGTAGTTGTCAATTCTATATCAGAAATGTAAAATTTTCAAAAGTTCAGGTGACAGTGAAGATTTTATAACAAATCTCTATTGGTCAATTTTCACCAAAATGACACTTTCCGTGAACCGATGTGGCCCAAAATCTAATCAGCACCTACAAATTGCCCACTGAATTATGTGTGCCAAATTTCATCTCGATGCGATCAGTAGTTTGAGCTGCAGCGTGATCCAGACACACAGACACAGACGTTTTTTCAAAAACCACTTTTTTGGTTCCCGGTAGGGGCAGTAGGTACCCTAAAACGTAAAGGTTCGATGTTTTTGGCGATTCAATTTTTTTGAATTTTTCGATCGATTCCAATAACTGCTCCGTAGAAGTTCAAAATAAGGTTGGCCTGTCCGAGGAACATCAAATTACGTACCTACGTTAGAGTCAATAATAAACTAAAAATCAATTTCTAGATGAATTCGTGAATTCCTCATTTAATGACCAAAATAATAAATGCATGCGCATTCGTAACATTTACATTTATTTTTCAATGAACAAAAATTAAATGATATTGCTAATGATAATAAATAAAATTAAATGATAAATTCATTTCCTTTTCCTGAAAATATAAAATTATGTATATTTCGAATAATGTATTATCTTTCCACAATTCCTTTTCTCTTCTCCAAGTTCTTGTAACATACAGAAGATAACCTTCTTAAAGTCTTTTAATTTAGATTTAATTGACATTTCAAAAAGCCACCGGAAGATGTACATCAATGCGATGTGTATCCCTGTAGATGTTTATCATGTTAATGTGTATGCAGGGGCGGCTGGTCTTACTGGTGGAATCGGGTGCAGATTTTATCAATCTGCACCTATAGTAGTAGTGCCTCCGCAGACGCACAGATGTGTCAAACAGGCGAAATGTTAAAAGTTTCTTGTTGAAAATCATCCAATTATATTAAAGCTTTTGTCGGTGTTGAAACACCTACCTATTGCGAACTGGAAAATTGTAAAAGGTAAACTGAATCCCAAATGAGTTCAATTTGTTATCAACGAAAAACGAAATTACGCGAAGATTGCAAAATTAGCACTTAAGAGGTTGAAAAATCGCAAAGGGGGATGAAAAGTCAAAGGGTATGAGAATAAACCGATGTTAAGTAAAAAATTACAGAAAATAATTCCAAAATAACCCAATTATGTAAAGGACCCTATACGATAGTGGCCCATCAGGAAAAATCAGATCTAGACGATTCCAAAATTTGATTTTTACTGTGGAGGTATAATAAAGTGTTCTTACAACATTGAATACAAAAACATACAAATTTTCCCAGGCGGTCATATTTTTATGTGGCTCTAAACGAATGAAAATTTGCCCATCCGCCTACAGTGTCGCTGTAAATTAACACACCAAATCCAGCCTTGATACGTTGAGCAGTTTTTGTGTTTCGGCATGTTAGGGGTTGTAGCGCCTTAATGGGCAGTTTTTCACGAATTATGAATAAGACCTTTTTTGTACCATCAGTAGAAAGCTTTCGAATTGTATTAATTTCAAATCTACATTATTCTGTGAAAATTCCAGTTTCCACCTTTAACTTTCATCCCCTTAGATGAATTTATTCTAAAATCCATATAGGGGCTTATTAGTTTCACGTTGAATGTGCCTCTATATCACGATACAAGCAAAAATGTCAAAATTAGTTTCTTTTGGTTCTTCCCTTTATTCCAGTCCTTCGGCGAAATCGTTTAATCTGCTGATGACTGAGCTGCTGATGTACACCGGATCTCTGCTGTTCCTGGTGTTGTCTGCTGCTGGATGTCTTGTTTTTCGACTTTTCTGTTCTTCTGATTTTTGTGTATGTCGAAGGTTTCTAAAGGTCGTCGGGGTCACCAATATATAGGGGCTTATTAGTTTCACGTTGAATGTGCCTCTATATCACGATAAATGAAGACGACTTTTTTGAATTCTAAAAACCGTTATAATTGACATAAATATAAACATAACATTGGCATAACAACATTTAACAATGAAAAACAATAATTGAGTTTATTTGTTGTGGGTCACTACAATCCACTCTTCTTTCTCAACGATACAATGTGTAAGATTTCACAGTCTCACATCAGATATTTTTCTCTGTGTAAAGTTACAAAGCTTCATGAACATTTCAACCCCTAAAATCCAACCCCTTATTTTACCATCATCTTCACATGCTCTAAAGAAAGATGTGGTTTCAATTTCACCGCCCTAATCCAATTCATTGAAAAATTGCGGTAATTCAGAGATTAATCTTTTTACCCCCTCATTACTTCACGACTAATTTCCAGGGGTGAGTTTATTTCTAACTGTATGTCGAGTTCTAGACCTCCACGTGCAACATATTTGAGTGGTTTTCGTATTTTTGTGATTTTCAACACCTAAATTTCATCCCCCAAAATTGGCACCCCTTCACCTTCAGCAGACTTCATGGTAGAACTCGAAAACCAAGTTTCAGTAAGATACCTCTATTCGTACTCGAATTATTACAATTAATAATTTTTCGCTCCCAGGAAAAAAACGCGGCTTCTCGTGGTTCTACTGCGAACGCTACCTAAACGCTTGAAGATGGATTAAAATCGCGAAGAAATGTCGACAAGGAATAGACCTGCAAAAAAGTCCGCGACAGCATATAAATATCTGTTACGGATAGTCGACAATAAGCGACCGAAGCCATTTTCGTCAAAAATTAAAACACAAAAACGATCACGGTGTGCTATCCATCGTAGATAGCTATAGGCCGTCGCGGACTTTTTTGTAGATCTTTTCATTGCCGACAATTCCTCCTTTCAAACTTTTGATCTGTCTTCAAGCGTTGAGGCAGCGCAGGCGATCAAACGTCGAAAATTACAATTTCTTTCGGTTTTTCATCCGTATCTTCGACTACTACAGTTCGATATGGCCCAAAAACAATCCCCGCCGAGATTTTCGGGGTATACACCAACACCTGTGTACAGCGCATTCTGCTACGACACTAAAAATATACCTATATCCTGAATCCTAATTGGTAGATTCCGTGCCTCCACCGCAAAGTTTGATGCCTCTGCATTCAACGGAGTGTATACTGGGTCATCTAGGTATAATAATTTGAGACAGACCTTGAATAGAGTGACGTGAACTTGAGAGTAATGCGCAAATGCGATGTCGGACAGCGAAATTTTATAGTTGGATTACAAGTCCTGTAAGTTGGCAGCATTTGCCTTCATGGCGTCGTTTTGAAGTCATGGCCCACTACTGTCCTGTCACGAAAGCGCTTTTTTATGCGATTTTTTGCTGTAAAATGGATTTTTTTGTGCGTTAATGAAAAATGAAACAATTTTTGGCTTCCATGGCCTTATTTAAAGCCATGGCCCACTCTGTTTCAGAAATGTTTTGTGTGTGAGCTTTAGGTAAGGCTGCATTTACATGTATTCAGGCCTCCCACACCTCCTAAAATTCCTAAAATTCCTAAAATGCTTTGATCCTCCTAAAATTCTCCTAAAAATGACAACAAAATCCTAAATTTCCTAAAATAAGTAAGTCTGAAGGATTTTATGTTTAATTTGGGGCGGAAATTTATCCCACAACACCCGCGTTAAAGTGTATCGGAACTTTATTTTATAAAAACCTCGTAAAAAAGATGTTTTTTAACCTCCCCAACTCCATCACAATTTAAAAAAAATGGGAGGTTACTGCAATCACTAAAATCACTAAAAAAAGGGGTTTTTAAAATGTGTCTGTTTGTATGTACGTACGTTCGTTTGTAATCACGCCACAGCCAAAACTACTAGACCGATTTGGCTGAAATTTGGAGCATAGGCATCTCGTAACCTAACTTAGATCTGAAAAGCTTTTGGAGCCAATCGTGCAAGCGGAAATGCCATTTTGGCACATCAACTTTTAAATTTTAAATGCAAACCCCCATTTTTCACGTCACCATAAGGAAGACCTTCAAATTCTGCTTCTAAAAGTGTATTCATTCTTAGTGCCCTTTTGACCAAAAATAAAAAAAAAATTGATTTTTATCGGACTTTAAAATCGCGGTACAGCCCAAGCCCCTGAACCGATTTGGCCGAAATTTTGCACATGGAGATTGTATTACACGTCGAAGAGCTGAACAAATTTTGAATTCAATCGACTCACGGAAAGTGCCGTTTTGGCATACCAATTTCCAAATTTAAAATAATTCTCTCATTTGACCATTAAAAACAGGTTTTTGAAAGATTTATTGTCACCATCAGAAAGGTCTTCAAATTCTGGTTTTAAATAGGACAAAATTAATTCGCATTTAGCGCTGTTTGGTTCAAAAAATCGAAATTTTATAATAACAGTAAAAATACATTATAACCCAAATTACTGAATCGATTTGGCTGAAATTTGGTACATGGAGGTTAGGTGACCCGTTGAGGACCTGAAAGGCTTTTGAAAGCAATTGGCCCACGGGAAGTCCCTTTTAAGCATATCAACTTAAAATTTTAAATACAAGACCTCCTTCTTTATGTCGCCATTAGAAAGGCGATCAAATTCTGGTTCTAAAAATGTGTTCACAGTTTCTGCCATTTCAGTGGAAAATAGAGAAAAAATTCTTTCTCATTAAAAGGGTGCGGGCTGACAGTGGATGACATAAAGTGGCAGTTATTGTCAAAAAGGTGGCAAAAGATTAACCTTAAAAGGAACATATTGTCAAACGTGATCAAACGTGATGGGTGATGTCCGAGGGTTTCATAGTCCGAGGTGACGTCGGTATTTGTCAGAGAATTGCGAAATTAGTCAAGGATTAAAAAAATTCTGTTGAATTGACTACTATCTACACAGAATATAAAGATCCACGCGATGGGGAGGTTCCAGCCGCTTCTCTGCTGCATTTTTTTCTTGTCAAGACGCTATAGCTATACCGGGTGACTCAGTTTGGTATTCGCCCAGCCCCCTGTAACTTTTTTATTTCAACAGAAAAATTGTATTTTAGGGTGTTCTCCCAAAAAATTAACTTAAATTACAAAAATATTATAATAGTAGTTACATCAACTTATTCTGTGTTATGTAAAAACGTTTTCCAAAGTTTTCTATCTTCCGCCGTATTCTTTGCTGGAAAATTATGTATAAAACCTTATTTGTAAATTGTATGACAAAACTCTATTAAATGACGGCATTAAAATAAATCGTCTTTTTAATGACGTGTCAAAATTTCGATACTCAACTTTTTTGTTTCTTGTAGACATATTCTTCTACTTTCAAGTATGTAAAGAAAGTTTATACCTGATAGATTATAAAAATTCAGAAAAAAATAATTTTGATAAAACAATTTGGCAGTTTTGTTGTTAATAAACGAAATTAACACTGGAAAAACTTGAATAATTTTCGGTTGTATAATGTCGCATCCACTCTAAGAAATCTATTTTCTTGAAATTTTTCTAATGAAAGTGTAAACTTTATTTACATATTTGAATGTAAAAAAATGCCTACAAAAACCCGCTAAGAAATGTACAGCGTGTCATCAAAAGTTACAGGGGGAGAATCATCCGGTAAAAACTCCTAAAATTCTCCTAAAATTTTGCTTTAAATTCTCCTAAATTCCTAAAGAAAATAGGAAAAATTGACGTGGGAGGCCTGTGTATTACATCCTGTAAGTGCATCATTTTCAGCACCCTGTTGTAAAATGGAACAGTTTACTTTGTTTTTTTTGTCTCGGCAACTGGGCTTTGAGATTCACTTCAGTTGGCAGTACTTGCACTTGCCTGCATGGCGTCGTTTTGAAGTCATGGCCCACTGTTGTGTATGTATGTTCTGGTGATATACAGAGTGGTTCCTTTTTCACTGCTCACCATTGGCATCTCTTAAATGGTAAGAATTACGGAGTCGGTTAAATTAGAGAAAAGTTGCGCTATTTTTTGGTGATTAAGAATCTGAAGAGAACCCCCCTATGTCTTGATTCGTCGATGAGTTATTCCGAAAAATCTGAAAAAGCGATTTTAAGTAAAAATTAATATCTCCCTAACAATTGATTCTGTTTAAATGAAACTTGGTACTTTGATATTTTTTACAGCTGTCAATGAAATGACATCGAAAATATTTTTCTAGGCCTTCTAGATTTTGAGCAATTGATTCTCTTATGGCCGCCATGTTGAATTTTGACACCATCCGACACACACAGCTTTTCAAAAATGTAAACAGTAAGAACTTTTATGAAAAAACGTGAAGTTTTTGAGTCACACAGCATCAAAATCTATTTTATTGAATTTTCAGTTCATTTATTTTAAACGTCAATGGGATTAAAAAAGTTAGCGTTCTATTATTGTTACTTTTTTTAGAGATGGGTAAATTCCCATCTATTGCAAATTTCCGAAACTCCCATGATTTTTCAATTTTACTTAAATTAATTTTAGGCGGCGTTACCTTCTCAAAAATACCAAATGCATCATATTTCTTTGGAAAAAAATGTGTAAATAAATTAAATACAATAAAAACCTGAAAAATTTGGATAGAATATTTTGATGAGCCGTTAACACTGTTGCTGCTGCTCACCACAAGAATTAACAAGGTTTTTCCGATTTTGGTTACTTATGGCAGGGCTCTTTTAGGTTAAAAAAAAAACGCTAAATGTGGCGCCAAATTCAAAAACTGGAGCATATTTATAGGAAAGTTCCCGGAAAATTACCTAGAAAGTTTCCGGGAATATTTCCTGAGAAAGATTGCCTGAACTTCGTTTATTTCTTCCCGGAAATATTCCCATTCTGGAAACTTTCCCAAAATGGAAAATTTCCGCCGACCCATCTCTACTTTTTTTTCAATAAGTTTTACACTAATTTGACAAATTATTTCTACCAATTTTACAATTTTGACGATTTTTCAAAAAAGTTCATATTGATTACATTTTTGAAGTCTTTTTTTTCTGTATACAGGCTGGTCGTTTTATTTTGAGACTGTGGCAAATATCTCGAAAAGGAAGCATTTTAGAAAAAAATGTTTTGTATAAAAGTTTTATGACTTCGAGGGGGAAAATAGGTATGGCATCATCGCCATATTGATTCAAGGTCAAATGAAGGTCAACTTGATTTTTTTAAATGGAAACCTATATTTCTTATTACAGATTACAGATATCTTCCTAACGATTTATGTTATTTAAATGAAACCTGAAGCTTTTATATTTTTGACACCTGTCAATTGAATGGCATTGACAGAAATTTTCTAGGCCTTCTCGATTTTGAATAACAACAGTCAACTTTTGATTCTTTTATGGTCGCCGTATTGAATTTTGACACCATCAAATACACAAAAAATTGACTTTTCAAAAATGTAATACAGCATGTACTTTTTTGAGAGATGTCAGAATTTGAAAAAATTCAGATATTTTGTTATAACTGAGGAACGAATCAAAATATCGGGGAATTCTCTTCACATTCTTAATCGCCTGTATCTTTTACGGTTTAGGAGATCCCAATAGTGAGCATGGGAAAATTGACCACCCTGTATATCAGCATAAATTGCTAAAAAATATTTTACTTTAACCACTTTTCACTTTCCGAGCGATTTGATACCAAATGCGTCAATATTGAAATACCTATATTTTCTATTTCAGTTTTTTTGTCATTTTCACTCTATTTCACAACTTTTCGGTAGAAGGGATTGAAAGACGACATCAAAAAGTGTTCTAAATTATTTTGGACTGTGTTTCTATTCCGTGGAGAGAAAATAGAAGCGGTGACTTTTAAGAAAATCTGAAAAGTGGTAAAGTCGCTAAAAAATTGCAGCCACTAAAAACGGTTGATTTAATAAAAATTGGGAGAAATTTGTTTTTTTTTTCTTCAAATAGACAAAAAAAAGTCTCTTAATGCCAAAGTTAGATCGGGATTTCTACACCGCGGCATAAAAAGTACGTTTATTTTACTGCCGCCGAGAGTAAAAGTACTTTCTACCGCCGGCGGCAAAAGTAATTACTTTATAATTTCATTGAAACCTTATTTACTTTTACTGTATTTTCAATATGTGAAGCAAAAAGGATACGTTTTATTGGGAGTAAAATGAGGAGTTAACCACCACAAAACAAATTAGTCTCCACAAAATGAAAAAGAGGAAAGACGGTCGCGGAGGCGGTCAAACAATGAGTGCGTTCAATCAAAAAAAAATTTAAATTGAAACATGTTTTTTCTTCAAAGTTCAAGCTAAAATTAGGTTACTTTTACTGCCGCCGGAAGTAAAAGTACGCAAAGTGCGGCTTCGAGATTTTATTTATTTTTCCTGCGTTTTAGAATTGTGGTGAAAAAATTTCAAAATCGCGAAAAACGGTTAATTTAATAAAAAATGAGAAACAACTGTTTTTTTCTTCAAATGACAAAAAAATTAGCCTTAATGACGTTTTTGCCAAAGTTAGAGGGATATTTCTGCGCCGCGGCATAAAAAGTACGTTTCTTTTACGGCCACCATTTGAAAGGGTTTGAAATTCTCTGTAAACTGATGCAAGAATTTTTGAAATCCATCCTCTCGTTCAAAATTAATTAATTACGGTATTAAACTCAACGATTATTATTACCATTCTTTAATTAATAATTAATATTTTGAAAAGTTTCGCTAATTTGATCGACATTTTTGGCAGGTGGCGCCTCCAACGGCTACAAAGAAAACAGCCACGACGACAACGGCTGGGGCGGCGACTCGAACGACGGCGGCGGCCGCAGAGGTAGAGGAGGTGGCCGCGGCGGTCGAGGGGGCAGAGGTGGTCGCGGGGGCGGCCGAGGGGGCTTCCGCAACTCGGAGAACGGCGATGGGGACGGCGGATTCGAACGCCGCCCCCGAGACCGCGACGGAGGCGGTAGGAGGGGTGACAGAGATGGCGACAGTTGGGGCAACAAAGACAACGATCGAGGAGGCGGGGGCGGCGGCGGTTGGGGCGACAAAGAAGGGGGCGGCGAGGACGGCGAGCCCGAGAAGAAGAGGGAGTTCTACGTCCCCGAGGAGAAAGATAACGAGGACGAACTGTTCGAGGGGATCGCCACTGGCGTCAATTTCGCCAAGTTGGACGATATCGCCGTTAAAGTGAGTACACAGACTGTCCCGAGACGGAGATGTACAGGGTGATTCGCGAAAATCACAAACGGTCGCACATGCGTCGCTTTGACTGACTGTTACAGCTTTTGACATATGACTATACCAGAATTACGAAATTTTTCAACCCGCGATAGAAAAAATTCTGTCCCGACACGGAGATAATATACAGGGTGGTTCACGAAAATCACAAACTGTCACAGATTCATCGCTTCGACTGACTGTTACAGCTTTTGACATACCTATGACAATACCTGAATTGCAAAAATTTTCAACCCGCAATGAAAAATTTCTGTCCCGACGCGAAGATAATATACAGGGCGGTTCAGAAAATATAAACTGTCACACATTCATCGTTTCGACTGACTGTTACAGCTTTTAACATATGACTATACCTGAATTACGAAATTTTCAACCCGCGATAGAGAAAATTCTGTCCCGACACGGAGATAATATACAGGGTGGTTCACGAAAACCACAAACTGTCACAGATTCATCGCTTCGAGTGACTGTTACAGTTTTTGACATACCTATGACAATACCTGAATTGCAAAAATTTTCAACCCGCAATGAAAAATTTCTGTCCCGAAGCGGAGATAATAGGTCCTTTAAGGCACTGGTGGGGGTTTATTGCGCTTGGCCCCGTATGATGCGCATGCGTTGATCTTGTGTCATTTCTAGTGCATTTATACGTCATTTGTCACTACTGTCAACAGAATCTGGGACCTTTCACGTTTACCACGTGCTATTTTAACCACCTGCAATGATGATAAATGACATAACTGACACTAGCCATTCAAGTAAATTCTGTCGGCGGTCAAAAAATGACTGCGCATACGGTCATACATGGCGGCATGACGTCACGCTTACACAACCTATATACAGGGTGGTTCAGAAAATACAAACTGTCACATTCATCGTTTCGACTGACTGTTACAGCTTTTGACATACGACAATACCTGAATTACGAAATTTTCAACCCGTAGTAGAAAAGTTTCTGGCCCGACACGGAGATAATGTACAGAGTGGTTCACGAAAATCACAAACGGTCACACATTCATCGCTTCAACTGACTGTTACAGCTTTTAACATATGACTATACCTGAATTACGAAATTTTTCAACCCGCGATAGAAAAAATTCTGTTCCGACACGGAGATAACGTACAGAGTGGTTCACGAAAATCGCAAACGGTCAGACATTCATCGCTTCAACTGACTGTTGCAGCTTTTAACATATGACTACACCCGAATTACGAAATTTTTCAACCCGCGATAGAAAAAATTCTGTCCCGACACAGAGATAATGTACAGAGTGGTTCACGAAAATCGCAAACGGTCACACATTCATCGCTTCGATTGCCTGTTACAGCTTTTAACATATGAATATACCGAATTCATCGCTTCAACTGACTGTTACAGCTTTTGTCACATGACAATACCTGAATTTACAAAGTTTGCAACGCGCAATACGTCTTGCAAACAGTTGAAAGTTTACTAGCCAAATTTGCAGGTTTGAGGTTTCTTTTAGAGATTAAAGATTAATAGAGATTAATTTGACCATTAAAGGTACAAAAAGGGTGGGAAATCAGTACTCTGTTTTTCATTCCTGCCCTAAAAGAACATGTAACAACAATACAAAAATGTTTAAAAGTTAAAACCAACAATAATCACATCTTTTCTGCTTCTCAAAACAGATCAATTTCAGTGCGTTCTTTAAAGTATACAATGCTCGAACTTTGATGTGTTATGGAATGGTATTCGAGAAAATCAGCAAAGTGTCTGACATCTGGTGGCAATGCTTTAACTAAACTGAGAGACAGGATACGGAAATACTTTCAAACGTCCGTCATTATAATTTCGGCTTACGTCAGTCAGTTGTCAGTTGCGAGGTTAGGTAGTAGTTTTGTTAGGAGACATCCTCTCGCAGACTCGAAATTTTGTGAATAATTCTGTGGAATTTTACGTTTTGTGTACTTAAGTGGAACATTGTAAATTCAGGAAAAACTTGGCTTTTAAAAAATCTAAGTGTCGATGTCACTGATGTCACCAACTGACACTGTCAGGCACGTCACGCTAGAATTCTCACTTCCGGCTCCCCAATGGGGTGAGATCGCCATTTTGTGGTTTAGCAATGCCATCTATTAGCAGCTGATTTTCGCGAATATCAAACAAATGACACGATCTTAAATTATTGCAGTGTAAATCACAGCGCTTCTGAAATAGGTTATATAGTCTGACATTTAATGTTCAAATTTTTGTGAATCAGCCTAAAATGACGTCCGATGTGTTTAAAAATGTGTTTTCTATTTTTGAACAGGCCACCGGGAACGACGTTCCCACTTTTATTACTAGTTTTGAGAGCTCCGGACTGCGACAGCACGTCCTGGACAACGTCAAAAGATCTGGATACAACAAGCCTACTCCGATTCAGAAATACTCAATACCCATCGTGTTAGGCGGCAGAGATTTAATGGCCTGCGCCCAAACGGGGTCCGGAAAGACCGCCGCCTTCTTGCTACCAATCATCAACGATCTGTTAACCAATAAGAATCCGCCAGTTGTGGAGAACAGCTGCGCACAGCCCAACGTAGTCATCATGTCGCCCACCAGGGAGTTGACAATTCAAATTTTCGAGCAAGCCAAAAAGTTTTCGCACAATTCGACTGTAAAGTGCGTAGTGGCCTATGGAGGGACGTCCACCAATCACCAGAGAGGCAAAGTTTTGGTACTTGGTCGCGTTTTCTCTCGGTCGGCGTGTTTTCCAACACGTGCGCTCTCGCTTCGCTCGCTCGTATGACGAACATTCGAAAGCGCGGCGACCGAGGAAAAACAGTTCAAGTTGGCCTCGAGTAACGGTGAAAATTTTAGGGAGGTTGCCATATTCTAGTTGCCACACCTGGCCGTCTGAAGGATTTCGTCAACAGGCGGCTGATTTCGTTCGAACAGGTTCAGTACTTTGTCCTTGACGAGGCCGACAGGATGTTGGATATGGGATTTTTGCCCGACGTCGAGGAGATCATGCGCAATCCTAGCATGCCAGCTTGCGTAAGTTTTTCACGAATTAATGTAACATTTAACATTTAAAATTAAAAATTGCTATCGGAGGGGGTAGAAACTTCTACTTTTTCGCAGAATTTGTCTACTGTAAAGCAGAATTACATGAAGGGATTGATTGACGGCTGGCGGATTGCGGATAAAATAATATGTCTTAATAAACAGCTGCAACTTTTAAAAGGTGTCATTTTTGTTATTTCTCGTGCAATAATATGAATTCATTGGATCTGTAGGCATCATAGGAGAAAAAGCGTACAAGTTGGTAGAATAATAGAAAATAGAAAGCACAGGATAAACCCGAAGGTCTAGTGGCCTAGTTGTGTGGGCGCGCTCGCTGAATTAAGGGGTTCCCGAGTTCGAAGCCCATGAAATGCGTTTTTTTTTCAACGTCCGTTCAGATTTTTTAACAAAAAACTAAAATTTCTTTCATTGTCTGTTGAAATTTGAAATGCGGCACCTACCAAGCGGGAATTACCTACTTTTATTTTATAATTTTGAAAACCTAAAATTCTTTGGTTTTTACAATTTTTATTTTAAAAATGTTTATTATATCTACCGATCGTGCATAAAATACTCTCTTTAACTTAAAAATGGCAGAAATCACAGCCAACTTGACTTGTTACGTTTCGGCCCCATGGCGGCCATCTGTGAAACTCGGGGTAAAATTTTCCGTTATGACTGTAAAGAGAATTAAAGCGTCTTTCGAATCGCGTAAAAAACCGCTACTTGACATTTAATAGACGTCAGTTCCGGTTAAACCGGAAGCAAGGACGAAATTGTGAAGATGTCAAAATTTCACTATTTATAAGTAAATTTCAAGTTTTATGTTCCTAAAAATAAAGCAATTCTAAACATACAAGGTGTCCCAACAACGCCTCAAACCCCATTTATGTCTACATCATTAATAATATCGAAAATCTGTGTACGCCAACCGTTAGTGACTCAAAATGTGCATAGTTTAATAAAATGATGTATAGAATTTGGCAAAAATTTCGGTTAAGAACAATTAAAGGGCCTTCGATTTACGGGCCCGATTTAATGAGCACATAATACGCACTAAACATTCGTGCCAAATTTCATCTCGATCACGTCGGTAGCTTGGCTGTAAGGTCATTTTTTTTATTTATTGTCGAGAAGGCTCATGGCCATTTTCTCAAAAGATTATTCTAAGCTATCAAATCCGATAATATTCATTGTTACATACAGGCTGTCCCCATTATGTTTTTGGTCGATCTCCAACATTGTTAGAGATAGCCAAAATTGTTAAACATAAAAGTTGCAGAGGGCTACACAGGCTGCATCTTAAAAATACAGCCATGCATACAGGCTGTCCCACAAAGGAGAAATGACACAAGCGGTTTTTTTTGAAATGGCACTCTGTATTTTAATTTTCCTTTGAATCTACAATGAACTCCCAAGTAACATTCATTAATCATGTTCTCGTCTGAAACGAATCGTTTATTTTGTGGAAAAAATTCTTTTTTCATGATACCGTGCGAAAATGTTATTTTTCCAACTAATTTCAGTTAGGAAATGTATCATATTTTCACAATAGTGGGAAAAGTTCTCCTTTTAGATTCTGTGAATTTGAAAATTTAACGGGGACACCTTGTGCACGAAATTTGATAAGAATCTAAGACATAAATGGAGTTTTACGCGGCGTTGGGACACCCTGAATGTATTTTTCGTGCAGTTGGCGCTGCAAGGGTTTTCGAATGACGGGTTCAATTTAATGAGCCCTAGATATTTGTGCCAAAGTTCACCTCGATATCGTCGTGGCTTGGGCTGTAGTGTCATTGTTTTTTTTTGCCGAGAAGGCCTTAAAATGTCCTTTTTTTAATAATGATGCTAAGGTTTTCGATCGGAAAAACATCAGTTATCAAATCCAGCAGTAAAAATATATAGTTACATACAGAGTGTCCCAATTGTCGGTTTTAGGTCGATGTCTCCATTACTATTAGACATACCGAAAAATTGTTAAATGCAAAGTTGCAAAGGATCAAATAAGACGTAAAAATAGGTTATGTATACTGGCTGTCCCACTAAGAAGCAACGACATTCATAGATTTTTTTTAATGGCACAAAATTTCGTTTTGAGGTCTCAAGAACCCAAAGAAGTGGTTTTAAAAATTACATGTCTGTACGTACGTTTGTAAACGCTCTACAGCCCAAACTACTACACCGATTTGGCTCAAATTTGATACATAAATTTTGAATTGAAAAGTTTCTGGAGCCAATCCTTTAACCGGAAATGCCATTTTGACAGATCAACTTTGAAAATTTAATTATAAACCCCCATTGTTGGGGTCACCACAAGAAATGCTATCAACGTTTATGTCTTCCCGGAAATATTCCCATTTTGGAAATTTGAAAGTTTCTGCCTACCCATCTCTAATATTTTTAATTTCGTTTTTTGCATAAATCTGCCAAAATTCGGTAGTATGCCATCGTTCGCCAAATATAATGTTTTACCTGCCGATTTAGCCATTGAATTTCAGTGTTAGGAAAAAAAATTACGTTAGACTTTGTTACAGAGAATTTTATGCTCTTCAGTTTGTTATACCGGGTGATTCAGTTTGGTATTTTTAAATTCTACGCTTCGCGGAGCAAGTTAACTAAAATAAAATCTGTCTGAAATTTGGTACGTGGACAATGGACATCTTATGGATCTGGGAAGAGCTGAGAAGGTTTTTGAGCCAAATTGGCCCAAAGGACGTTCCATTTTGGCACGTTATTTTAAAAATGTAAATGCAAACCCCCATTTTTTATTTCAAGAGAAAAATATGTAATACCAATATACCATACAGGGTGTCTTACGAATATGGAGCAGTATCGATATCTCTGGACATAATAAGCAAGGTACAGTTGTAAGATTTGGCATTTACAGAAATTGACACATTCGGAGTCTATTGAAATTATTGGCGACGATGGGGTACTTCCGGTTATACCGGAAGTAGGGTCCAACTTTAAAATTTTAAATGGCAACCACCATTTTTCATTACAGATTCGGACAGGGGAGGAAAACCTCAACCTAAAATACCTAACATGTAACTTTTTTGCACCAGCCGCCTAGATTTTATTAACGTTTTTAGAGAAAAGTTCCGCAAAACAGTGCTATGTAAAAATGGTCATAACTTGTAAACCGCGGGCGATAAAAATAAAAATGACACACCATTGTAAAGTAGAAAGACTGTTTTACATTATGCTTGGCAAAAAGTCATATGAAAGCTGACTCAAAGTCGATTTAAAGAAATTGAAATGTTGGAAATTTAAAAGCCGAATAACATTTTCTTCTTATGGAAAAAACAGCGATTTTAATCGTTTCCTTTTTTGGCACTTTATGGGTACCGTTGAAAAGAGAATAAAATTCTGCACCCATCCATGCAGAAAAACTTGTATGCTGCCATTTAAGAAAAAAATGTTATTCGGGTTTGAAATTTCCAGTATTGCAGTTTCTCGAAATCAACTTTCAATTAGTTTTCTTAGGATTTTTGGCAATCATAATGTAAAACAGTCCTTCCGCTTTACAACGGTGTATCATTTTTATTTTTATCGCCCGCGGTTTACAAGTTATGACCATTTTTACATAGCACTGTTTTGTGGAACTTTTCTCTAAAAACGTTAATAAAACCTAGGCGGCTGGCGCAAACAAGTTACATGTAGGTGTTTTAGGCTTAATTTTTCTTCTTCTATCCGAATCTGCAATGAAAAATGGGGGTTGCTATTTTATAACTGAAAATTAAGATTTATTTGCATTACTGTTCTTTGGCCATGGCCATTAATGCGTGAAAATACTGAAAAACACAGTTTTTAAAAAAATTACAGAAAATTAATGCTTAAGCCAAATTGACTTCTGACAAAGGATTTTTGAACAAGAAAGAAAGATCTTCAAGGCTATTCGAGTGTCATACCGATTGGTCGTTGACTGACCAATCCCCATGCAGTATAAATAAACCTTTAAAGCAAGTATCAATAGGACTGCTACGGCAGCGCCATCTGCCGTAGTTTCTCATACAGTCGAAAGCCTGATTCTTTGGCTTTAATTTAAGACCACGCTCATCCAAATCGGTTAAGAAATGGCAGACTTATTCCCAAAAATATTTTGTCTGGTTGTTTTGGTACACCCGATAGCACTTTTCATGGACCGATTTGACCCAAAATTCAATCAATGGATCATAACGTGCTATTCAGAAAATATGTGATAGGGGGTGGCTATGGAAACAAATGAATCGCAATCATCTGGCATCTTATTTATCTGGGGACTGTGCGAACTAAGTCTAGACAAGCGTCCCTTCGACAGATTGCCATTCCCCAGTTTCCACAGCCTTCCGTTATCACATATTTTCTGAATAGCACCGTACCATATTCCAGCCAGTGTTTACGGACATATTTTATACGCATAAATCGGATCAAGAGAGCTTTTCAAAGCAAGTGTTCTACGCTCGTTTTCCACAGTAATCCAGGGGGGGAATTCTTGACCCATCGCTTATTGGCGAACATTCGCAGTTGCTAGGAGATAACCAATCACAGTTCTCGTACCGTAGCAACTGCGAATGTTTGCTAATTTGCGAAGGGTCACGAATTTAGGCTCAGATCTAATTCATTGTTGCAGGGGGAGCGAAGGACGCTGATGTTCTCCGCCACCTTCCCGCAGGAAATCCAAGAGTTGGCCTTGAAATTCCTGCACGATTACGTCTTTTTGACGGTCGGTATAGTGGGCAGCGCGTGCACCGACGTGGAACAGGAGTTCGTCCAAGTGTCCAAGTTCGAGAAACGCAACAAACTCCTGCAGATCCTGCAGGAAGCCCCCAAGGACCGCACTCTCGTCTTCGTCGAGACGAAACGCAACGCCGACTTCCTGGCGACGTTCCTCAGCGAAAACAACATCCTGACGACCAGCATCCACGGCGACAGGTTGCAGAGCGAACGCGAGATGGCGCTGAACGACTTCAAGAGGGGCACCAGGAACGTCCTAGTGGCCACCGGCGTGGCGGCCCGCGGATTGGACATCAAGGGCGTCCAACACGTCATCAACTACGACCTGCCCAAGGACATCGACGAGTACGTGCACAGGATCGGCCGTACCGGCCGACTTGGCAACAGGGGACGGGCCACCAGTTTCTATGACGACCAACAGGATTCGAGCATTGCTGCCAAGTTGTCGACCATACTGTCACAGGCCGATCAGAAGATACCCGAGTGGTTGGGCAGCGGGGGTCATGGAGGAGGGGTGGATCAGTTCGGCGGACGCGACATCCGAGGGGTGAGTTTTTTCCCCTCCACCTTTTGCAGGGCTTCCACAAAAGTCATTAATTGTATTTTTGCAACTAAAAAACACGTTTTTTCGCCTCGGGATGATTGCGGTACTCGCCTTTGGTTCGTGTTCCTTCTTTTCAGTGTTGCCAAGTTGCTTTTTTGCTAGTACGTACTTCATAGTTGGTGTACGTTGGCCGCACTGCTTAGAACAATCGATTGTTATGAAGTTGGCGATACTGGAAGGCACCAACAGCAAACGAAAAATTTAAATGGACCATTACAGTATGTCACAAATTTCCTTATTATTGGTGTAGAATGAACTGTTACTAATTTTTCAACCGTAAACTTCAACAATTGTGCCAACCTCAAAGCCTTAAAATTACCAGTAAGTACTTAAGGAAATCATTTCCACTGTTGCCAACAAAAAATCGAGAAAAACATCTTAACTTACCTTAAGGTTTTTGTTCAAAGAAGGTAATTTACACTGTTGACAGCAAAAACTTTACCGAGTCCCTGCTAAGTTCGTTTTAAGAAATATCAATTGAAACAAGTATACCAACATTATAAAAAATGGATCTGACAGAAAATGACGTCATAACTTAAATCGTGTTAACATTTAGTAACCTTAGCGTTAACTTGCCTGCAGCATCTTCTCTACTAAAGAAAATTAAATCAGGGTTGGCAACCTTAAACCATTGAACTTTAACAGTTGTGCCAACCATTGAACTTTAACAGTTGTGCCAACCTCAAAATTTTACAATTTAAATCATCGATAACAATAAGTATAGTTCACAGGAGATAATTGGCACTGTTGCCAACAAAAACTTAACTAACCTCTAAGCTCGTTTTAAGAAGCATCAACTGAAGCGGGCCTACCAACATAAAAAATGGATCTGGTAGAATAACGTCACAACATAAATCGTGTTAACTTGCTTGCAGCGACTTTACTAAAAAACTAAATCAGTGTTGCCAACTTTAAATAATTGAACTTCAACAGTTGTGCCAACCTCCAAACCTTAAAATTTGCAGTACTTAAGGAAATCATTTGCACTGTTGCCAACAGAAAATCGAGAAAAACGTCTTAACTTACCTTAAGGTTTTTGTTCAAAGAATGTAATTTACCCTTTGGTTCGTGTTTCTTCGTTTTCTCATAGGGACAGATCTTCAGTGTTGCCAAGTTGTTTTTTGCTTCTACGTACTTCATAGTTGGTGTAAGTTGGCCGCACTGCTTAGAACAATCGATTGTTATAAAGTTGGCGATACTGGAAGACACCAACAAGCAAACGAAAAATTTAAATGGACCATTACAGTATGTCACAAATTTCCTTATTATTGGTGTAGAATGAAATATTACTAATTTTTCAACCGTAAACTTCAACAATTGTGCGAACCTCAAAGTCTTAAAATTAATAGTAAGTACTTGAGGAAATCATTTGCACTGTTGCCAACAGAAAATCGAGAAAAACGTCTTAACTTACCTTAAAGGAGGATGCAACTCAAGAAATCGATGTTGAGGTTATGGCTGATTCTAGTATCAGGGGAGCGTCTGAGTCGAATGGTGTTATCAGAATTTAACAATTCTTTACCGTTTTGAAGATATTCGTTACAAAAAAAGAGAAAGATGACGTCATCTTTCCCCAAATCATCGGTAACTTCGATTCTGTTTCTGAAAGCATTAAATTGTATTGTTGGTGGCAGTGGTTTTCTGTGTCTAATACGACGTCTCAACTTTGTAGACGTCAGGGCGATTATGTCAATTGTCAAAGCGACTCTTTGACATTTGGTGTGTAAGCAATAATTAAGAATTTTCGATTTTCACTCTTCAGTGAAAGTTCAAGTTAAAGTTTGTAAAGTTCCTATTCCTAATATTCTACCTCAAGCGCAATCATGGCTGATAAGCCAGCGATGAAGAGAATGGCGAGGGAGTTCAAGTCTTCAACCCGATACCATCTCCAGAGGCTACCACCCAGATAAGTAGTAGTTCATCATGATTATGTAATTTAAACTGGTGTAGATGTGGGTTTTGTAAGATAATGTTGCTAAAGGAAGAATGTTTTTGTTGCAGGGAATCGACTTTAATTTCAAAACTGGTAGAAGAAGGCAACGAATGTGTTGTGCAACATTCTTCTTTTTACAGTGTTGTATTGGATGCGAATGTCTTAAAAGATGCCAAGCAGCAGGCCTTATACTCATAGCAAAAGACAATCCAGAGAAAATGGCTGTTTTGAAGTCACCATCGAATCGGGTTTGGTGTTTTATTGCTTATAAACAGTTTATTTTTTGAGTTGATGCTTTTCAATCTTTAGGCAAGTTCCAAAGAAGAGTTGTTCCAGCATGTGTTGTGTCATAAATAAGAGAACAATTTCCCGAAAAAGATGGAGTTTATAGTAGATTTAAAGCAGCTGAAGGATTTGATTTGAAGTATTTCGATTAATTATTGTAGTAAGTAACTGTTTTTCAAAACATTATGTGGACTAACTTATTGTACTTAGTTTGTGGAATAAAATGAAATTACTAAAATACTGGATTGTTTCATTTGTTGCCAGTTGCCATATAATAATTGACATAATTTCTTTCAATTCTCCGGAACTCCATGTCATAATAAAACGCGCGAAATTTTTGTGTAATCAAATTGCGGCTGTTTATGAACATAGTCCGTAGATTGAATCTTTCCTGACCTTGAACGTTGGGGTAAATTTTGAGGCTCGTAATCTGGGCTTCTGCAGCTGTATTTTTGTTAAAATAAACTAATGAAATGGGTACCTAAGTATACATGTATTGTGGAAGTGGTAGTGGTGTGCTGTCGAGTTTTATAGTAGAATCATTTTTGATAAGTTTTTCTTAATGCCGAAATATGCCATGGATCATGCTGAAGAATTGCGGTTGCGGTGGAAGTTACTGAATAAACGAAGGTGGTGAAAGATGTTTGAAACGCTTCTTGTCCTCAAAATGTCCTTGTGTGATTTTTTTAAATATTAATTTATGCATCAATAATATTTGCCGTCAAACATAACCTTAAAAAATGGCTTGGCATAATTTTGAGAGATGTACCCCTAATCACAAATTGTTGCCAACATGACGAATAATCATGTCGTAATTGACGCAATTTTAAGATCTAGATGCCTGGAATTCGAGAATTCTTAATTTTCAAATAATTCTGAAAATAGAGGTTTTTTCAACATTTTAATGTCACCATTAGATTCAGGAGACTAAAATTGACCAGAAACTGAGGTAAGCCAAAAGTCGAATTCTTGAGTTGAATCCTCCTTTAAGGTTTTTGTTCAAAGAATGTAATTTACCCTTTGGTTCGTGTTTCTTCGTTTTCTCATAGGGCCAGATCTTCAGTGTTGCCAAGTTGTTTTTTTGCTTGTACGTACTTCATAGTTGGTGTACGTTGGCCGCACTGCTTAGAACAATCGATTGTTTTAAAGTTGGCGATACTGGAAGACACCAACAAGCAAACGAAAAATTTAAATGGACCATTACAGTATGTCACAAATTTCCTTATTATTGGTGTAGAATGAAATATTACTAATTTTTCAACCGTAAACTTCAACAATTGTGCCAACCTCAAAGTCTTAAAATTACCAGTAAGTACTTGAGGAAATCATTTGCACTGTTGCCAACAGAAAATCGAGGAAAACGTCTCAACTTACCTTAAGGTTTTTGTTCAAAGAATGTAATTTAACCCTTGGTTCGAGTTTCTTCGTTTTCTCATAGGGACAGATCTTCAGTGTTGCCAAGTTGTTTTTTACTTGTACGTACTTCATAGTTGGTGTACGTTGGCCGCACTGCTTAGAACAATCGATTGTTGTAAAGTTGGCGACACTGGAAGACACCAACAGCAAACGAAAAATTTAAATACAGTACGTCACAAATTTCTTTATTATTGGTGTAGAATGAACTGTTATAATTTTTCAACCGTAAACTTCAACAATTGTGCCAACCTCAAAGCCTTAAAATTACCAGTACTTAAGGAAATCATTTGCACTGTTGCCAACAAAAAATCGAGAAAAACGTCTTAACTTACCTTAAGGTTTTTGTTCAAAGAAGGTAATTTACACTGTTGCCAGCAAAAACTTTAACGAGTCCCTGCTAAGCTCGTTTTAAGAAGTATCAGTTGAAACAAGTCTAGCAACATTATAAAAAATGGATCTGACAGAATGACGTCATAACTTAAATCGTGTTAACATCTAGTAACTTTAGTGTTAACTTGCCTGCAGCGTCTTTACTAAAAAAAATTAAATCAGGGTTGGCAACCTTAAATCATTGATCTTTAACAGTTGTGCCGACCTCAAAATTTTACAATTTAAATCATCGATAACAATAAGTACAGTTCACGGGAGATAATTGGCACTGTTGCCAACAAAAGCTTAACTAACCTCTAAGCTCGTTTTAAGAAGTATCAACTGAAACGGGCCTACCAACATAAAAAATGGATCTGGCAGAATAACGTCATAACAGAAATCGTGTTAACTTGCTTGCAGCGACTTTACTAAAAAACTAAATCAGTGTTGCCAACTTTAAATAATTGAACTTCAACAGTTGTGCCGACCTCCAAACCTTAAAATTAGCAGTACTTAAGGAAATCATTTGCACTGTTGCCAACAAAAAATCGAGAAAAACGTCTTAACTTACCTTAAGGTTTTTGTTTAAAAAGGTAATTTACACTGCTGCCAACAAAAACTTTACCGAGTCCCTGCTAAGCTCGTTTTAAGAAGTATCAATTGAAACAGGTCTTTACCAACATTATAAAAAATGGGTCTTTACCAACATTATAAAAAATGGATCTGACAGAATGACGTCATCACTTAAATCGTGTGAACATCTAGTAACTTTAGTGTTAACTTGCCTGCAGCGTCTTAACTAAAAAAATTTTATCAGAGTTGGCAACCTTAAATCATTGAACTTTGACAGTTGTGCCAACCTCAAAATTTTACAATTTAAATCATCGATAACAATAAGTATAGTTCACAGGAGATAATTGGCACTGTTGCCAACAAAAACTTAACTAACCCTGAAGCTCGTTTTAAGAAGTGTCAACTGAAGCGGGCCAGCAACATAAAAAATGGACCTGGCAGAATAACGTCGTAACAAATCGTGTTGACTTGCTTGCAGTGACTTTACTAAAAAGCTAAATCAGTGTTGCGAACTTTAAATAATTGAATTTCAACAGTTGTGCCAACCTCCAAACGTTAAAATTAGCAGTACTTAAGGAAATCATTTGCACTGTTGCCAACAAAAAATCGAGAAAAACGTCTTAACTTACCTTAAGGTTTTTGTTCAAAGAAGGTAATTTACACTGTTGCCAGCAAAAACTTTACGAATCCCTGCTAAGCTCGTTTTAAGAAGTATCAATTGAAACAGGCCTACCAACATTATAAAAAATGGATCTGACAGAAAATGACGTCATAACTTAAATCGTGTTGCCTGCAGCGTCTTCTCTACTAAAGAAAATTAAGTCAGGGTTGGCAACCTTAAATCATTGAACTTTAACAGTTGTGCCAACCTCAAAATTTTACAATTTAAATCATCGATAACAATAAGTATACTTCACGGGAGATAATTTGCACTGTTGCCAACAAAAACTTAACTAACCTCTAAGCTCGTTTTAAGAAGTATCAACTGAAGCGGGCCTACCAACAAAAAATGGATCTGGCAGAATAACGTCATAACGGAAATCGTGTTAACTTGCTTGCAGCGACTTTACTGGAAAACGAAATCAGTTTTGCCAACTTTAAATAATCGAACTTCAATAGTTGTGCCAACCTCAAAACTTTGAAATTTAAATTACCGATAAGTATAGTTCAAAGGAGATAATTTGCACTGTTGCCAACAGAAACTTAACTAACGACTAAGCTCGTTTTAAGAATTATCAACTGAGACAGGCCTATCATCATTATAATAGGTAAATGGGCTTGTCAGAATAATGACGTCATAACATGAATGGTCGTGTGAACTTGCCTGCAACGACTTCTTTATTCGCGAAAATCAGCAAAGTGTCTGACATCTGGTGGCAATACTTTAATTACACTGAGAGACAGGATACGGAAATACTTTTAAACGTCCGTCATCATAATTTCGGCTTACGTCAGTCAGTTGTCAGTTGCGAGGTTAGGTAGTAGTTTTGTTAGGAGACATCCTCGCGCTGGCTCGAAATTTTGGGAATAATTCTGTGGAATTTTACGTTTTGTGTACTTAAGTGGAACATTGTAAATCCAGGAAAACTTGGCTTTTAAAAAATTCACGTATCGATGTCACTGATGTCACCAACTGACACTGTCAGGCACGTCACGCTAGAATTCTCACTTCCGGCTCCCCAATGGGGTGAGACCGCCATTTTGTGGTTTAGCAATGCCATCTATTAGCAGCTGATTTTCGCGAATTGCACGACTAAATCAGGGTTGTCAACCTGAAAACACTGAACTTTAACAATTCTGCCAACCTGAGAACTTTAAAATTATCTGTGAATATAGCTCAAAGAAGATAATTTTGCACTCCTGCCAAGAAAATAAAAGTAACAAACCTGCAAACCCGGATTAAGATTTTTGTCGACTAAAGCACTTGAAACTGTCAGAATGACGTGACAGATAACGAATCGTCATGGTGAGGTGGGCATTTTCAAAGACCCGGGCTGTACCAACTAGTAGCGATTTGAAAGTTTCGGAGTTTAAGGCAAAAAGAGCAGTTTGACCAACTTAAAATTTGTTTCTTGCGGTTTCATCGCAGACCGATTGTATTGCCAACCAAATTTTAGTTTGTTAAAATGTAAAATGGGCAGCTTGTTGTAATCTTGGAAATTTTTTTCTCGAGCTGTGCTACCAACGTTAAAAAAATTACACTGAAGACATCACATTTTATCATGTTGGCAACAGTGTCAGTTTTATTTACCGCAACTAAAACAATGTTGGTAGCATCATTGGAGCCTAGTTTCGCTGAAATCTTCAGTTTTGCCAGCCTAATGTCCAATTTTGCTGTTTTAATTTTTTAGATTAGAAAACAGGGTTACCAACCATCTGTTGGTTTAAATACAATAAATCTGCGGTTAAATTATTCATGATGAGTTACAAATTAGCAGTGTTGCCACACACGAATTTGATGATCTTAACTTTCCTCTTTAAATCGCGATAAGTTTCTCCGCCGAGTTTTAAGTTGGTGATATTAGTTATGAAACAAATGAAAATTATGAGATGAGGCAAAATAATATCAAAGTGTACACCAAAAGATTTCTTTTTTATTGATCTTTCTTTATTTTCTGGATTTAATTTTGTCAGGTTGGCAAATGTGATTTCTGTGGTTTCCTTGTTAGAGTTACAATCTTTCGTTTTATGACGTTGGCGACAGTGCATAATATTTCGATTATTTAAGTATTACTGGTACTTTTTGTTTTGGGCAGTTGGTTAAGCTGCTCTCTTTTTGTTTTAACTGTGTGTAAGTCGAACGACAAATTCAAAATTTTGACCCACTTTCAGGGCTGCGTTCAGAAATGTTCTCCTTGCTAAGACTAAAAAGAGACAGATGTAACGCAAGCGTCACTGGGTGACATTTTACGAACGCACCACTGCTAGCCTCCAAACATGTTCAAAAATGTTTCCCAGAATTCGGTAGACTAAAACGAGATAGAAAATAGCTTCTTTGAAGGTAAGACGAAGACAGCAAAAAGCAGTTTGGTCAATCTAAAATTGTGACAGATGACTTTTCATCAACAATCGATTTTCAATGTTGCCAACCATATTTTGGTCACATTGTGTGATTGTGTCTTTGGTAAGCTTGTAATAGTCGTAATCTTACATAAATTTTATTCGAGTAGTGTTGCCAACGTTAAAAAACTACTACACTAACATTTCTAAGCAACACTTTGAAGGCATTGCAATAGTGTACATTATGCATATTATGCATAGAGAGAGAAAAAAAAAGAGAAAAATATTCCCGCATATGACGTCACAAAGTTAGCTCTGGAAGCCTTGCTGTTACATCCCCTACAAAGATGAAATTCATGGCATGAGCCGAAGGGTAGTACCGTAATTTCAATATAGCCACCATTATACACCAAACAAATGGGTACTATAGTATTAAAATACTTGATTTTGATTTCAGGATGACTTCGGGCGTGCGCAGGACTTTAATTCTGCTCCGCCGGCGGTGGAGGAAGAGTGGTAGACCCTCTTCCAAGGTCACGCATTTTTCTTTCATTGATAAGAACTGTTGATTCGTTTAAATTTTTAACATATATATTTTCTTATTGTTTTGACCGCTTGGGTCCCGTTGAAAAGTGAAACCGTTATAACTCGCACTGTTAGGACTTCGCTTGTTTTAGATACTTGGGTGTGTCGAGATATTATGACTTATTAGTTTTTAAGTTTTCAGTTCAGTGCACATAAACGACACTGTGATTGAGAGAGGCGCTTAGCTGTGTCCCCAGTTACCTTATTTTTGTGAGACTTGTTCGAGTCATTCCGAAATTTTTGAATTTATAATAAATTTTTGCATTGAAAGGTTGGTTTGGAGACCCTAAAGACCGATCCTGATTTCCTGTTGGGCCGACCCTTACCTGACCGCAATCTGAACTGTGGGGTTTGGACTGCTAAAGCAGGTCAAGCACTTGCGCCATTGTTTTTGGATAAATTAGTAAGGTGGCAATGGGAACGTTCACAATTAACCCGATTTACCGTACATGGACTTTTCTGTACAATGAAACTGGTGGTTTGATTTTTATTGATCACTCTGCACATGAAATAAGGGAAGGTTTGGTGGGCTGCAAAATGACGAAAACTACTTCTTTGAATTTGTTCCTAGTTACGTCATTTAATAAGGTAAAGTAGGGAGAGAGCGTACGAGTTAAGGTGCGTATGTTTTCCTTATGCACCATAATACTGTTGGCTTCAATAATGATTTGCACTTCACCCAACTTACCTTATCTCGAGGCTTGGGTAAGTATAACTTGCTGACGATTTTCGTGATTTCATTTATTAGGGCTACCTATTTGAAACAAAACAGAAAATGCCGAAAGCAGCATTTTTCTGCTCACTTTTTCCTTGAAGCTAACTTGATTTCTGCTTGCCCTGCGTCACCTTGATTCAGCTTTTTATTTTCTCATTTTAATTACTCCATCGTTCATTTGAACAACAGAATTTGAGATCAAGAGGGCCGTGACATTTTAAAAGGTATTCACACAGTTACATCTCACTAATTCTAGTAGAATATAAAGCCTGTAGCGTAAAATTTCATTAGTCAGATGAAACACAGTTTGTTGATGATTTGTTTATTACTTATGTTTGTCCTACGTCACCCTATTCCAGCTTTTTCTGCTTATTTTAATTACATACTCTACTGCATCATACAACTACAACCTATTTGAAAAAGGATTTGTTGTTTCAAAATCACCCCACCTCACCTTATTTCGGGACGTAAATGCAATTTCCTGATAACCATGTCACTTTAATAAGATAAGGTATTGAGAGAGAATACGAGCTAAAATCCGAAATTATTATAAATACATTAATACTTGTAAAAAATTGCTCGGATAGTAATAATTTCTAAATCACCCCACCTTACCTTACTTTATTTGTTGACAATTTGTGAATTGGAAACAAGACAAAAATCGATAGCTTGATTTTATGATTCAAAGCAGAAGATGGTATGGGCCCCAAAATGGCGAGAAGTAGTATTTTTCTTACTTTTCCCATTATGCTGACTTGATTGATACGTCACCGTATTTTAACTTTTTCTTTGCTCATTTTATCGACACACAACTGAAAAGAAAAGGGTCAAGTAGGAAAAGTAATTATTTCTAAATTACTCCATCTTACCTTATTTCGAGGATCAAATGCAATTTATCAATTACTTATGTTAAATACAAAATTAATTTGATAAAGTGGATACGTGGAGCATTTCTAAGTTGCACCACATTACATTATTTTGGTGCGTAAATACAATTTGTTGACAATTTTGTTTTTCAACAGGGTAAAGTAGGGAAGATCATGCGCTTAAGGTTTTCCTGATTGATGGTTTCAATAAGGTAAAGGAGGGAAACAGATTATAAGATGAAGTGGGACGTATTATTGTAGTGGGGATTAATGTAGTCCACCTTCACGTACAACAATTTCTTCTGCAGCAATTCTAAGAAAAACATTTTCACCTGACATTAATTCGAATGCGATGTCACTTTATTTCTCGCCCTGTATTTACAGAAGGGGCGTTAGGAGCTATGCAACCAGTTATACGCGATGGCACTTGTATAAAAGGTTGCCTAAGCAAACCAGAACTGGAGATGCGTTGCATGGAGCAATGCAAAATAAACAACAACAGCATAGTAAACATTTATCGTAAATATAATAAACTTCTTACACTTAATTACGTTAAAACATGATAGGGAAGAAAATAAATCGATCAGTCTTATAGCGCTTCAACTAAAATCGCGATACCCTGCCCACCCCCAATGCAAGCTGAACCAATCCCAAACTTGCCCTTCCTCCTTCTCAACTCGTGCACCAAATGCGCGGTAATCCTAGCCCCGGACGCCCCCAAGGGGTGCCCCAAAGCGATAGCCCCCCCATCCACATTCAACTTGCTGACATCCAGCTTCAAGTCCTTCGCGCAGGCCAGCGTTTGGGCCCCAAAAGCCTCGTTAATCTCGATCAGATCGATTTCGTTCAAATTTTTTCCAGTGGCTTTCAGGAGATTGGTTATGGCGGGGGAAGGCCCGATCCCCATTATGGAGGGGTCCACCCCCACAATTGAAAACCCGACGACTCTGGCCAGGGGGGTTAGGTTGTTCTTTGAGGCAGCCTCTTCGCTTGCCAGAAGTACGGCGCCTGCCCCATCGCAGATCCCCGAAGCTGACCCCGCAGTCACTAAGCCGTTCTCCTTGAACAAAGTGGGGAGTTTTTTTAGCCCCTCGAGGGTGGTTTGGGGTCTCGGGTGCTCATCCACGTCGACGTTGACAGTGTCCTTCTTGACTTTGACAGGAACTGGGGTTATTTCCTCCTTGAACCTGCCCCCATCTTGGGCTAAAATGAAATCGGTTGAAAATTAATAATGATGTGTGAAATACTTGTTTTACAAAACGCCCTAGATCTGATGATACACTGTCAGGACAGATTGAAATTTTTTCTGTCATTTTATGAAAAATACTACTACAGAAGACATTAGTACCAATACCCTACTGTCATTTAGAATAAAAAGTGAATTCAACATAGGCGAAGCGCATACTTTAACTATCATTAGTGTCAAACACTATTTTACTGAGGAGCCTCAGTTAATCTCGGCGATTTGATTGGTCAATATTCAAATGAACCAATGAAATTGCTGAGATAACTGAGGCTCCTCAGATAAAATGTGTAAAAGGAACGCGCCTAAGGCCTCCTAGATCTGATAGTAAAGACATTCTACTTTTATGTCATGTTCATTCCATATTAGCGTTTAGGATAAAAGTGAATGTAATTTAAGTAAGGGCCGATTTCATAATCAAAATTAAAGTGTCCTTTAAATATTTGCTTAGCAACATTCTAGAAAGGTTGCTCCTGATTGGTCAAAATGCCCTTTAAAGTCAACTTTAACTTTAAAGGACTTTTAAGTTTTATTATGAAATCGGCCCTAAGTAAAGTGCGTGCTTTAGTTGTCATATTAGTGTTACACTTTACACTTGTTATTTTATAATATTTTGTAGATCTGATAACTTACTGTCAAAACAGATTCAACCTTTTTCTGTCACTTTGACAAAAGTACCACCACTATAGAAAAGATTAACGCCCTACTAGCGCTTAGAATAAAAGTGAATGCAATACAGGTAAGTGAAGTTCATGCTTTAACTGTCATTAGTGTTAAACACTTATTTTACAATATTTTGTAGATGATAACTTACTGTCAAGACAGATTCAACTTTTTTTTGTCACTGATGTCACTGATGATAACTGTAAAGACACAATCAATTTTTTCTGACATGTTCATGCTTTATTAGCGTTTAGAATGAAAGTGAATGCAATATAAGTAAAGTTCACAATTTAACTGTCATTAGTGTTAAGCACTTGTTTTGCAATTTTTTGTAGATGATAACTTACTGTCAAGACAGATTCAACTTTTTTCTGTCACTTTTATGAAAGTACAACCACTACAAAAAAGACTAATGCCCTACTAGCGCTTAGAATAAAAGTGATTGCAATATAAGGCATTCTCCATTACCTGCTTTCCATAATTGCTGCGATCTCAGTGCAAACTCGTCAACTTCCTCCCGAGTTACCTTAAACTGCGCCCCCAACTTCTCCGCAGTAAGCGCCATCGGCAATTTGCAATACGTATCAGTAAGTCCCAGCCACAAGCTGTCTTCCAACACGATGTTTTGCCCGAGGGGCACCCCAAATCGGACATTCCGGGCACTATAAGGCGCCTGAGTCATGTTTTCGGCGCCCCCCGTTAAGGAGATCTGCGCAACCCCCGTCAAAATATCCTAAAAGCTTGCTGTGAAATTTTGACAGCTGTCACTGGGATTAATTATACCTGCACCCCATTTACTATCGCTTGAAAACCAGATCCACACAATCGGTTGACCAGTACTGCGGGTCTCTCCTGAGGGATTCCAGCTTTAAGCGCCGAGTGTCTCGGGAGCAAGGCCCCATCGGAACTGGAGTTCTAAAAGAAAGTATTAAAACAAAAGAGGATCGAAATGGCGTACTGTCAGGACGTTGCCAACGACGACAGTGTCAACAAGTTCCGGGCTGACTTTTGCTGCTGTTAAGACTGCTTTGTTGGCAATTGTTTGCAGTTCGGTTGCGGATGTTTTGCTGAATTTGCCCCCGTAGGTGCCGAAAGGGGTGCGCTTGGCCCCCACGATGACTACTCCTGCGCAGAATATTTTATTTTATTAATAAAAATTATTGTAGTTACCTTTGACTAGGGCGCTCATTGTGGACTGCTTGTTACTAAGTTCAGTGGGATTTTAAATGATTTGTTGAAAGTAATGCAAACAAGTTTGGGGGCAAAGTCCAAAGTCCTGAGATTAAAAAATAAAAGTAAGCCTGGTGGGCTTGTGCGAAAAAAAAAACAAAAACACGTAAACAAGGGGAGGGGATTGAGGTTAGGTTGCGTTAGGTTGGTACTGGCGGTCTGATTCTGATTGAAAGTTACTAGACTTTCCCGCCTAGATTCAAAATGTGACGTACAGTCAGGACTCAAAGTAATGAATCTGGTGTGCATAAAAGAAATACTTGTTTCCCAGTATTTTGCCCTACAAATGTTGCAAGTGGACCAATCACAGGCTAGTACCACCCGTCCGCTCTAAGCTGAAGTACTAAAGTGTAGGTATTTTGTCATTTTCCGTAGATTATGCCAGCGCCAGTGGCGTACTGTATAAAAAAAACAACAAATTGACCAAATTAAAAACAGACGGCCTCTGGTGGGCATTCCGTAGTAAGGACAGCCATCTTGGAAGTGGCGTTTATTTTGAAATTTCGGTGTTAATGGTTGATTTATAAAGTGCAGCTCGTGTTTGATGATATTAACTTCGTTATTATGGTCTGTCCGGGATCCACACGACCGGGATTCACCCTATTTCCATGGTGAATCATTGTTGTCAACAATGAATCGCCATGGAAATCGGGTGAATCTCGGTCGTGTGGATCCCGGACAGATTATAGTTTACTTTTTTGAACTGGCTGCTATGGTTTGGGCTTTTGATTATTTATTCAAATTGACATCGGGTATCACTTATGCAACCAGTAGCACGATTTTATTTAGATGTGTTTAGTGTAGAGCCACAATGGCGAACGTCGATTATTCTCACAAATATAATCATCGCATGGTTAAATAACGCCGGTTCGGGTATGTTCAGCATTTATTTCTATTGTTACACTGAAATTTAGTGCTTCGCAGCTTATAGAGCGGACGGACTGTACATTAGGGTGTATCGAAAAAAAAGAATTTTGGAATTTCGTTTTGTAATAGTCGCCAAAACTTGCGTTTTACTAACCTGAAAAGAAAGTTTATTTAAGGTTTTGCTATAGTTGAACGTTTTCAGCCCTCTACCCCGCCCCTCAAATATTATATGTTATTTTGAAAGCTCAAAGTTTACAATGAAAATTTTTTTGAAATGCAACATTTATTGTTTTTCTGTCACTAGTAGGCTCGGAGTAGATTTTAAAGATCACTAACAGCCGTTTTTTCATCTCTAGTTAAATTTAGCTACCTACTAGATGGCCATTGCATTATAGTTTCAAAGACAATTAGCTCATCAATCAAGTTGCTGGTGCATTCATGACAGAACTTATGTGTGACAGTACTGGTTGACGTCTTAAAGTTCAAACGTTAAATTTTTGTGCGTTTTTTAGTCTTCGAAGGCCCACCAATATAAAGCGCTTTCCTTTTAGGTGTTTGTTGCTCTAGAGCTACAAGCACTGAAGCAACTCCGAGCTGCCCTAAAAGGAACACGTATTTCAGGGGATTATTCACCGCGTGAGTGACACTTGCGTTGTTTGACAGATAACCTAACCGCATCAGAAGTCAATAGTAAAATAATAGCCCATTTCGCAAGCTGATGCCATAGTGGCGGAGTAGAGACGAAGGCGATGCAAAATTTTTCAAAAGGCACAGGTAAAATGTTGGAGAAAACCACGGAAAACTACTCAGCTCATATTGACAATGACAAACTATGCACTGCGCATGCGGGGGCTTGTTGCACCAGCTCCGGCGTTGGTGCTTGAGGGGAAGGGGGAAGGCAGATCGAGTAACTCTGGGGCGAAATGCACAACTAAAAGGAACACGGGGCGAATTATTCTTGAACAGTTCGGAGTTGCACCCTGTGCTAAAAGGAAAGCAACTATAGTAGTGTGAGTAGTGTCATAACTGTGGTCATAAGTTCTGTCATGCATGCACCAGCAACTTGATTAATTAGAGTTAATTGTCGTTGAAACTATATGGCAGTAGGTAGCTAAATTTAACTAGAGATGAAAAAAACGGCCCCTAGTGGTCTTTAAAATCTACTCCGAACCTACTAGTGATAGAAAAACAATCATCAATAATGAATTTAAAAAAATTATTCGTTGTAGACTTGGAATTTCAAAATAACCAATATTTGAGGGGCGGTAGAGGGCTAAAGATGTTGAACTATAGCAAAACCTTAAATAAACTTTCTTCTTAGGATAGTAAAAGGTAAGTTTTGGCGACTATTGCAAAACGAAATTCCAAAATTCTTTTTTTTCGATCCTACACCGTACTGTACCTCCCCGGCGCATGCGCACTACAAACGTCAACGGTGACAGGACAAATGGCGGCAAAGCGTTTTTGGGTTATGTCCCCATGTAAATATCAACAAAAGCCTCGGAACGCTAAATAATGAAAATTATCTGTAGTGTCTCCATCGGCAATAGACAGCTCGCAGCCCTGGCGCCAGCCCCCAAACAAAAACATGTCAAATCGACCCTCGCCCTCTGCAAGCACCCCAAGTCCGACGACTTTTACGTCATCCTCTTCAACAGCACGCAGCACAAGACGGGCACCAGGTACACAGTAAAAGGCAACGTGTCTCAAATCCTCACCCGCTTCATCAACGATGGCAAGGCCACAATCCAGTTCAAGGCGCCCCCCCACGATCTCTACATCCAATCGGACGTGATCCAGCTCAAAGGCTTCCTCCACCTCCTCAAGCGGGTGCTCCAAAACAAAGTCGACGCCAAGGAGCTCACCTTTTCGAGCATGTCAGTGACAGGGGTGGCCCCCAAAGACATGCCCGTTAAAAAGTTGGTGATTAAAAGCCGAGGCGAGTACCCCTCCAAGGGGTTTCCGAGGACCCTCGAAGCTCTGCACATCAACAACATAAAGAGGTGCGGGGTGGACCGGGGGATCCTCAACCTCACGAAGCTGAAAGTCCTCGATTTGAGTGAAAATTGCATCGAGGTTATTCCCGAGGAACTTAATGGACTTAATTTAAGTGAATTGAGAGTGGCTTCGAACCATTTGCACGAGTCCTCTCCGAGGCAGTGGGCGTGGCTCGGGGGTAACCTCTCGAAATCTCTGCAGCTGTTAAACCTCGACTGCAACAATTTAACGTACTTACCCGACCAAATTGTGAAGCTCCACCAGTTGGTGACTTTGAGCCTCGATAGCAATCGGTTGGCATCCCTTCCGGCAGGAATTGGGAACTTGCGGAGCCTCAAAGTGCTCGTGGCCTCAAACAACGAACTGACAATCCTGCCCGGGAGTCTCCGGAAGTGCAGTTTGCAGGTTCTGAATTTGTTCAACAACCGTTTTGACTCGAGACAAAACTTACCCCCGGTTGAGCCCCCGAAGAACCTCCCAGTTTGCAGCCTCAAAGAGGGGGCCGCCAAGAGGCTCCTCGGAGCTCGCATCCCCTACTCCGGCGACTGCATCCCCTTGACTCTTGTGAACTATTTGGATTATGCCAAATATTGTGTGTGCGGGAAGGCCTGCTTCGAGGTTTACATCAGGACCCCCGAAATGTTGTTTGTTTCTAGTATTGCGCAAAATTACATCGGGGCCCCCACGGACTCTTCTTACATGCCGGTGGATTCGTATTTCTGCTCGTTAAAGTGCTTTCGCTCCTCCCACTTCACGAGGAATAGAAATCCGGTCATCTGATAGGACGCCATTGACTTAAGTTAAGTGACTTGATGTCTAGTAGTTGGCTCTGGTTGTCTACCTGGCAACCATTGTTTGTCTGTTAAAGTGTCAATTGCATGAGATTCGTGAATTTTCCCAACTTCTTTTAGTCTTCAAATTGTAGATTTTCAAATTTTCAATTGTTTTTCTACTGTTTCTATGTACCTATACCTAAGCATCAAGGAGTATTAAATTTCTCTCAGTAAGTTTTGTGTTACTTGTCCTTGCCGTTCTAACATCAGAAGTGCCAAACCTGATTAACTGTTACGATTTTTAACGGTTTTGTAAGGTGCAATCAGTTTCTTGTGGAGTCTAACAGTTTAGGAATGCTGCACCTAATGGTGTTTTATAAGAATCCTATATATTTGTGAATTTTGCTAGTTTCTATCTGAAATTTCCCTTAAAACTTAATCTACCTATTTGATCTGATTGAATAAGTTTCTATCGGTAACTCAATTAGCTCACAGATTTTCTGATTCGAACCTGCAATAATTCTTGTCAGATAATTTTCTTAAGTAGAGGTATTGTGGGCGTGAAATTAATTCGAAAACTCGAAAATTTCGCATTACATATTGAATTTGTTTGCATTATAAAACTTTTGGGCGTGAATGTATGCATGTACCTACCTACCCTATTTTCAAACTTAGGAAACTAAATTTCTTGAGTGAAGCGATTAAAATCGGCAAAAATATTAAAATAGTAAGTAAGCACAGCAATAATGAGATTTATAAACAATAATAGATAAAAGCTCGTGACTCAGAAGTAACATAAATCATGAAGAAACTTCGCAGCATACTGTAACTTCTTTTAAGAGCGTATTCTACGATCAAAAAGACGAAGAAAAGTTTTAAGAAATATGGGTTGAAAATGCCTCTTAAGGGACCTGGGGCCCCTTAAAGGGGACACTTTGAAAGTATTTTTTTCTAAATTTCTTCAAAACGGTTAAAGATAACACCGTGAAATTGGATAACTTTAGTAAGTCTTTGAAGCTGAATTCATTATTGCCGTGGAGAAAATTCTACAGTTTCAATTATAAGCGTCCCGTAGGTACAGGGGGGCTTAGGACTAACTTCGCTCAAACATTTTTGTAAATAGTTTTTTCTCAAATCTGACACCAGAATCTGAACATCTGCAGTTTTTTGCGTAAAAATGATGCTCTTGGTTGAAATCGCTAGGACCCACCGTTTTCGAATAAATTGACCCAAGTCGTTTTGAGCGCGAAAATCTGCCGCAGAAGATTTTAGTTTATTTACCAAATTATCAAAAGCAAGTTCAGGGTTTGATTCCTTGCGAAGTTTTAGGAAAAAAAGTTCGTATGGACATGTGGCGGAAAATGCTTCCTATGGGACCTATAGGGTCCTCGGGAAGCTGACGTTCTTCAGTACCCCCTACCTACCTTAGGACGCGTTTTCCGCCATATGTCCATACGAACTTTTCTTCCTAAAATATAACACAAAAAATCAACCCCTGAACTAATTTTTGATAATTTGGTAAATAACTAAATAAAATCTGTGACAAATTTTCGTGCTCTGAAACCATTAGGGACAATTTATTCGAAAACGGTGCACTCTAGCGATTTCGAAAAAGAGCACCATTTTTACGTACAAAACTTCAATCATTCAGATTCTGATGCTAAATGTGAGAAAAAACAACTTACAAAAATTATTTGAACAAATTTACTCCTAAGCCTCCCTGTACGGGGCGCTTATGATCGAAACTTTAAAATTTTTACCACGGTAGTGAATTCAGCATCAAAAACTTACTAAAGATACTCAATATCACGTTGTTATTTTTAACCGTTTTGAAGAAAGGAAAAAAACACCTTTTAAGGGGCCCTAGCTCCCTTAGTAGGCATTTTTCGACCCCCGTTTATTAAAAATTTTCTTCATATTTTTGATCGTAGAATACGCCCTTAAGATAATTTCCGGACACTCTGTATAGCACGGTAGTTGACACCTGGGTCCTGTGGTTAGTTTTCGTTAGTTGGTTAGTTTTCGAGAAAAACATTTATTTCATTAACGAGGTACATGCTGTCTCAGAACGGTCGCACCAAATTCTATTGGAGTATGTATTTAGAAGTAAATTCTGGGTCGACCGTTGTTTTTGAAAATTTCCATGGTCCAATAGTTCTCGAGTTAGGTATAAGAAATATACAGGAAGGTAATTTTTCGATGCTCACCATTAGAATCTCGGAAACCATAATAGATGGAGAGTAGTTTAAATTGGAGCAGAGTTGCACTATTTCTTGGTGATTAAGATTCTGAAGAGAATTTCCCGATATTTTGATTCGTTCCTGAGTTATCACAAAAAAACTGAACATTGCCAATTTAAAGAAAAATTAAATATCTTCCTAACGTTTGATGTTATTTAAATGAAACTTATTGAAGCTGCTGGACAGCTGTCAATTGAATGGCACTGACAGAAATTTTCTAGGCCTTCTAGATTTTGAATTTTAACACCGCCGGATATACACAGAAAAAATAGCTTCTCAAAAATTTAAACAAGATAATAAACTTTTTTGACACAACATGTCTGAATTTGAAAATTGGTTATGAATGATTTGTAAAAGCAACCTAAACTTAGATGAAAAACAATTGCAAAAAAGTACGCCGACTTCTTCAATCTCTTATAACATGTGAAAACAATTCAATAGACCTTATTCTACCTTATTCTAAATTAAAGAGCCATCTATCGGATGTTGTACGAACTTCAGATGGTGTTTCAAGCTACAAAAATTCAAATGTGCCGCCAAAAATTAACCTATATCTGTCAATAATTAGCGTGGCTTGTTGTTATGAATTTTGTGATAATGGATCCTACCGTGGTAGTGGCATTGACTAATGGCCTAGAAACGAACTTTGGCAGTAACTTTTGGTCTTTTAACGCATCAAATAAATTATTTACGCTGATTCTCCAAGTGAGGCTGTCACTCCTGTCACTTGTCATTCTTGTCAATTTCTGTTCCCACTCGGTTCAGCATGGTTTAGTTCAGAATTAAACTGCTACTATTTTAATATTATTTTATAATTATTGCATTAGGAAAATTAGCACTTTGAGGTACTAGTTGCAATACTAAAGGTTCATTGTCTTCATACTGCTAGTTTACACGAAGGTAGGTGCCACAGTTTTCGAATGATTTCATATTTTACGACCACTGTAATGTAAACGTTTCTTATGGACGCCAATTTCGTGAAACACCAGGACGCGTATTCTATTGAACGTGGGAACTTCTCACATGGGAGAATTGCAACACCAACATGGCCGAATTCTCCTGACGTTCTAAATAGTGGAGCGGGAAAGCCTCAAAAAGTCGCTTAGTTTTCAAGTAACCCAATATAAAAGTATAACTAGATGTGTCATACATCAAAAGACGCGTCTTGACGAGCTCTATACGAATTGAAAAGTTACGACATTCTCCATTGGTCGAGAGAAAAGCTATTTGCAAAAAAGTGATTTTCTCAGAGAACGTGTTTTTTATCGTTTACAACCTCGTAACATAAAAACTATTTGAGATATCGTTATAATTTTTTTTTTCATCGAGAGGAGATTCATCAGCGATTCCTATTCCACCTCAGCTGTCGACAAAAATTTTCAGGGGGCTTTATTTGACGAGCCTAAACCGGAACTTTCATATTTCACGACATGAAATTTTCACGAATCGAGGAAATTTTTTATTTTTGAGGTAATCAAATATGTCCCGCGTACAAAATGAAGAGCATACTTCAAAGAAGTTTTTAGAAAAGAAACTGTTGTTCTAGGGCCTAGAGTCCTTGAATAATATATTTTTTTATCTGCGCTATGTTTTAATTTAGGCGGTGCGGCGCGCTGTCCGGCCGAGCTTTGATGCATACCGCTCATCCCTCTGCACGTTTTTTTAGCAAGACCCACGCTTCATATTGATAATTCATAATATGAAAAGTCGACAAGTGTCATTATTATTGTCGGTTTTACAATTATTAATTGTGTGGTGTTGATGTTATAATATTCGGATCTGATATGGCTGCAGTCAGGTAAGTAATTGAACTGATTAAATACCTACCTACTATATGTATTTCCATCGTACTTCATGCTTCCAATACTTTGTCCATCCAAGTTTTATTAATAATGGTTGAGTAATTTGTCGAACTACAATCTACATGCAAAACAATTTGTTTCAGCTCCAAGAATATGAAGAAATGTCTAATTTGCGCTAATGACATTTTGCCTGAAAATGACCCACGCGGTAGGAGCGTAAAAAAACCAACAATTAGCAGTCTAACTACAATTTTGGATTGCAGTAATATTCGTAAAGATGCGGTTTCGGTAAAACTTCACCAAAATACAAATGATTTATTAAGAAACCCGCACAATTCAATTACACTTACCACGAATCTTGTCGAAAAATTTACTGTAGTAAAACAAATTGTAAACCAAATGTGAATGAAGATGCAGCTACCTCTAACAGTGTGTCGTCTAAATTGTGATATAAATTTCAAATTGTCACCAAAATAACTTTTTAAATATTTATTTAGGTTAGAAGGGGTGCAAGAATGACTCTGATCATCAAATGCACTTAAAATCTTATTAAAACGAACACAGAGCAATTTAAGTGAGCTACAAGCCTTATTATCAATGACGTTTGTTTTAATTTCTCCATACAATACACTTAAAGCTCGATTAAAATTACTTTCGACTTGAGATTGTGTTGACTGATCTTGACGGTAACTTATATTTCTTTTACTCAGGTACTGCGCCAAACAGTCTCTATGATATTTTGCATCCGCAGCAAATAGATCGGTGTAGAAAGTGAGCCTATTTTTAATAACAGAATCTCCTCTTTTAACAGCTGCATCCATAACTTTCTGTCTAGTGTTCGAACCCGATGCAGTACAAATGGAAATCAAGGGTTTTTTTTTTAATGTTCCTTTTCGGGAACAAATGAAGCAGTGTGTAGCGATGTCAAAATTGGGTTCCTTGTTTCTTGTTGATTTAGACGACACACTGTTAGAGGTAGCTGCATCTTCATTCACATTTGGTTTACAATTTGTTTTGCTACAGTAAATTTTTCGACAAGATTCGTGGTAAGTGTAATTGTACGGGTTTCTTAATAAATCATTTGTATTTTGGTGAAGTTTTACCGAAATCGCATCTTTACGAATATTACTGCAATCCAAAATTGTAGTTAGACCGCTAATTGTTGGTTTTTTTACGCTCCTACCGCGTGGGTCATTTTCAGGCAAAATGTCATTAGCGCAAATTAGACATTTCTTCATATTCTTGGAGCTGAAACAAATTGTTTTGCATGTAGATTGTAGTTCGACAAATTACTCAACCATTATTAATAAAACTTGGATGGACAAAGTATTGGAAGCATGAAGTACGATGGAAATACATATAGTAGGTAGGTACTTAATCAGTTCAATTACTTACCTGACTGCAGCCATATCAGATCCGAATATTATAACATCAACACCACACAATTAATAATTGTAAAACCGACAATAATAATGACACTTGTCGACTTTTCATATTATGAATTATCAATATGAAGCGTGGGTCTTGCTAAAAAAACGTGCAGAGGGATGAGCGGTATGCATCAAAGCTCGGCCGGACAGCGCGCCGCACCGCCTAAATTAAAACATAGCGCAGATAAAAAAATATATTATTCAAGGACTCTAGGCCCTAGAACAACAGTTTCTTTTCTAAAAACTTCTTTGAAGTATGCTCTTCATTTTGTACGCGGGACATATTTGATTACCTCAAAAATAAAAAATTTCCTCGATTCGTGAAAATTTCATGTCGTGAAATATGAAAGTTCAGGTTTAGGCTCGTCTAATAAAGCCCCCTGAAAATTTTTGTCGACAGCTGAGGTGGAATAGGAATCGCTGATGAATCTCCTCTCGATGAAAAAAAAAATTATAACGATATCTCAAATAGTTTTTATGTTACGAGGTTGTAAACGATAAAAAACACGTTTTCTGAGAAAATCAAAAAAAGTCACTTTTTTGCAAATAACTTTTCTCTCGACCAATGGAGAATGTCGTAACTTTTCAATTCGTATAGAGCTCGTCAAGACGCGTCTTTTGATGTATGACACATCTAGTTATACTTTTATATTGGGTTTGTGAACATTTCTGGCCCCAATCCGCCCGCCTAAAAGTGGTATTCTTTAAAAACAGTGAATTGGTCGCCATTTTGACAGTGGACCTCTTTCGTGTTTCTTCGCTCCGACGATCGGTTACGTTGATCGAAGTGAATGCACATTGCCTTACGGCCATTTCAAGCCATTTTGCTTTTGGATTTTCTAAGTTTCTAAGTTGGCTATTACTTATTAGGTAGCTTTTAGCTTTAATTTCTTTTGAGTATTAAGTAAATTATCGGGAAACTTATTTTTTTTGTGATAACTTGTTAGGTAACTAAATAAAAGTGAAATTTATTTTGACAGTTTTATCATTTTTAAGGGATATAAAATCATTACACATAATTATTGCCAAAAGTGAACTCGTACTATGTGTTGCCTTAGTGCCACTCCTGCTTCCAAATCTGGGTTAACAACTCTTCTATTTCTTTCAATCATTTCTTGATAGTTGAAATCCACAATGCCAAGCTCATCGATTGCGTTAATTTCATGCTCATTATCATCTAACAATAATTCAAGATTATTACCAATACATATATTATGTAATGCAACACATGCATTAATAATTTGTGATGCAACCACTGGTCTATAATGCAACACTCTGTGTTTTAAAAGGCATCTAAACCTATTCTTTAAAACACCATTACATCTTTCGATTGTACTTCGAATGCTGGCCTGAGCATTGTTATACCTTTCTTCAGGTGAACCTGGAGCAGGATTTTGTATGGGCGTTAGTAACCAGGGCCGCAGCGGATATCCTGAAAAGTAAAAACACTTAGCCTTTAGTATGTTTTTTAAACTTTTACCTGAATCCCCCAACAAAAAATACCTATTGGGGTGACGAGCATGAAGTTGTTCCACTGCATTTGAAACATGTGATTCTCTCCAAATCCTCGCATCGTGAGCACTGCCAGGAAATCGTGCATTGACATTTAAAATTGTCAATCTTTCATCACAAACCTATAGGTGCAAATGTTTGTTAAAAAGCCTTAAGATCATTAAATTATACCCACCAATTGCACATTTATCGAATGATACATTTTACGGTTTACATAAATATGTTCCGGAAAATTTTCATCATGTACTGGTCTAACAATTGCAACATGAGTACAATCTATGCATCCAATTATTCCTGGGAAGCCATATTTCTCAAAAAATCTGGAAAAAGTATTATTATAATTACTTATATAGGTACCTACATACAGCAAATTATTAATGCATAACTGTTTCATAGTAATGTCATTTACCTTTGCCTTAAAGCATTTAATTCTTCCACATTCCTGGGAAACTTGACCCACTGATTAAAAATATCAGGATGGTTCAGGGCTAGTGAAACCTCTCGAATGGCACGGCTTACAGAAGGTTGGCTTATGCAGGAATACATGTTAGATCCCGTTATTTCCTGGTAGCTTCCACTTGCAAAAAACCGTAAAGTAACTAGAACCTGGAAACGAAGTAACAACGTAACAAACTGCAACCACTTGAAAGTACCCACTACCCACTCACCCTTGTTTCAACACTTAAAGAAAAGGCTTTTCTTGATGGTCTCATATGAGGTCTTACAAGCTCGATAATTTCTCTAGCCAACTCTTTCGACACCCTATAGATCTTCTGAAATTTCTCATCAGATAAATTGTCAAATGGATCAACAAAATTATTTCCTCTTTCGTTTCCTCCATTATCTCCGTTATCTTGCAAATTTGCATCAGCTCCTTCAAGATCGTCCTCTGCTTCTTCCAAATCAGCAACAACCTGATTAATTAAATGAACGTTGAGAGGATTTAGAAGGTCCATCTCTATTTGAAGACGTTATGAACTGCCTGAAAATGTTTAGGATTGTATTTATTATCATACTAATTTGTTGCTTACCTTTGAAACTGAAGAAAAATCAATCTGAACACCGGAGAGGATTTGGAGATTCCCACGTGCTTTCACGATTCTTTTCAAATAATATAAAGTGATGATATAAATAACCACAAATAAACTACTGACACTTGACGTTGTTGACCCCTGTCGCTACGCTTTACCCACAGAACAAACTCGCCTACGAACGGAGTGCTACGAGAAACAAGTTGCAAAGTTGCACGCGCAAATCCGCGCATGTCCGTAGAAACGTGGGAGAATCTCTCTTGATAAAAACCAGGAGAAATGAACTTTCACACGTTTTCCGCAACCCACTTTGCTCACTAGTGTACATTGTAATCTAAAACTCACGGGGAATAGCTCCCACATCCCAATAGAATAGGCGTCCAGAGCCGTTCGCGCGCTGCTACGCACATGCGCATTATAATTTTGAATATCGTCTATTTTTTGGTACAACTTATAAATTAGCCAATATGACGTCAGCCAACATCAGCATCGGCACACCATTTAATCCTCCATGTATCACGGGTTGCCTACATCACATTGGCAATTGACGTACCTTTGACAGTTCTGACAGTTCCGAAAAGTCATCACATTGCGCTGAAAATCCGCACAAATCCATCATAAAACGTGCAGTCGCCCCAATACCGCCGAATCATGAACCCCCAGCGATGATTTCCCCAAAAAACCACGAATTTTCGCCGTTTTGCAACTGCCCCCACCACCGGCCGCGTTTGACTTTTAGACCAAGATGGAGGGTGAGTGACGCTCCCTAAAATCCCCGTTTTCCCGGTCATCCCGTTTTTATCCCGCTTTTCCTGTTTCAGACATCTTCGCGAAGATATCCTGCACCTACTGCGAGGAGGAAATAACGGGAATCAGGGTGCAATGCTGCGTCTGCAAGGACTTTGACATCTGCTTGCAGGTGAGTCACGTGACGGGGCGCGCCGCCAATCACACGAGCGGGAATTGGCGCTAATTTTGAAGTTGTAGTGCTTCTCGAATGGGGCCGAAATTGGGGCACATAAGAACGACCACGCGTACAAACTGGTGGAGCACTGGAACGTCAGCATATTTGGGGGGCGAGGCAACTGGACCGGGGGGGAGGAGCTCCAGCTGCTGGATGCCGTGGAATTATTCGGGTTTGGCAACTGGGAGATGATCGCTAGCAAACACTTCGAGACCAGGACCCCCGAAGAGGTGAGGGATGAGTACATTGCTAGGTATTTGGATGGGAATATCGGGAAGGCCACTTGGGCCGAGTCCAGAGATAAAGTGCTTAAAATAATCGACCACGTGCCCGAAGATAACGGGCCCTTGTCTCCGGCTGTTATTGCTCGACTGCCCCCCTTGGATGCCACCCCCGAGGAGGCCCAGGAGTTGGGATACAAGACGCACAGGGATGATTATGAACGAGAGTACGACATGGAGGCCGAGCAACTAGTCTCGACGTTGACTCTCGACACAAAAGTGGATACGGATGTGGAGGTGGCTTTAAAACTGTCGATTATTGATATGTACACGAGGAGGTTGCGGGTTAGGGCGAAGCAGAAGCGAATGGTGAGGGACTACCAGTTAGTCGCTAAGTTCTTCGCGAGCCAAAGAAAAGACAACAAGGGACCTCTGTCGAAGGACCAGCGAGAGCTTCGAGACAACTTGAAGGTTTTTAGTCAGTTTCTTACCTCATCCGAGCATGAAAGGCTAGTTAATAATTTAGAACGGGAGAAGGAGTTGAGGCATCGCCTGGGCGAGCTTATGAGGTATCGGGGGTTGGGGTTAACGACCCAGGAGGAAGTGATGCACTATGAACAGCACATGGCGTACCAAAAGCAGCAGCAGCAGCGGCTAAGCCGATCTGTAAGTACTATTTTTTATGAACGTTGCATGGATCTAGTTGGCTTGTGTCAGTGAGTGAGTGTCTCCATCTTTAACCAGCGCCCTTGAATGAATGTCAGTACTATTTATAAAAATGAAGAAAATGCGTGAATCTAGTTGCCTTATGTCAAATGAGGGATATATTTAAAGTCAAGAAAACGCGTGAATCTAGTTGCCTTATGTCAAATGAGTGAGTGCCTCCTGCCTCCATCTTAAACCAGGCTACTTGGATGAATAAGTTAACAAAACACTTGGCTAAGCTGATCTGTAAATAACTATTAATTTATAAAGCTAAAAACATGCGTGAATCTAGTTGCCTTATGTCAAATGAGCAAGTGTTTCCACCTTTAACCAGCTTGCTTGGATGAATGTGAAGTTAACAAAAATTTGGCTGAGCCGATCTAAGGTTTATTTTAAAAGGTTAAGAAAGTGCGTGAATCTAGTTGCCTTATGTCAAATGTGACATTTGACATAAGGCAACTAGCGCCTCCAACTTTAACCAACCTACTTGGATGAATGTGAGGTTAACAAAACAGTTGGCTGATGTCAAGATTGTCAAGTGAATGTCAGTTGATTGGCGTTTTCCTTTTGCACATTTATCTCAGGGGCCTGAGTTATTCTCAGCAATCTGATTGGTCAAAATTCAAATGAACCAATCAAATCGCTAAGATTTCTAAGATAAATGTGCAAAAGGAAAGCGCCTTATTGACCTTTCCCATCCCAGCCTGCTTGGATGTGTGTTGATTATATTAACCCGACAACCGTTTTCATTCGTGATTCTCATACAGTCTTGGTTTGGTTTGTGTGCAGGCTAGAGTTAAAAGAAAATATGTAAACAGAAACAGATTGTATCAGTTTGCATTTCACTTAGGGCAGCAGTGGCTTTCCAATTCAGGAATCTCCGGCAAAAAACGGGTAGGTACCCCCGGTGGCCCCAAAAAGGGGCGGAGGTGTAGAGGGTGATTCAAGGAATTGAAATTTTTGCTGCACATTGTGGACATGTACTAACTATAGAGTTTCAGCGCGATTCACTTATACACAATTATAAGCAGGGTTGGGTAAATGTCGTATTTACTACATTTGTGACATTTACTACGTCGCAATTTAAATATATCGCAAACTTATAGTAATGCACGATTCCACCGACCTTACTTAACCTTAAGAGACCCTTAAAATGACAATAATGACGTTTATACCATAAGACAAACGTCATTCTTCATTTTTAAGGGCGGGTTGCACCAAGCCTTTAAACCTGGATTTTATTTAAACAAGGATTTGTTTCTATGGAGCGACCAATGGAATTGCCAGTTGCCTTGCATTTAAACCTACATTAAATTTAAACCAGGTTTAAAAGTTTGGTGCAATTCGGCCTAAGTCTAACTTAAGTGATAAGTTTGGTTCGTGGTACCGGCCATAAATGTAGCAAATTTTAGATAAGTGTCAAAATGTAAGGTTATGTTTTCATACAGAGCGCAGAGCAGACAATTGTTTGTTGCTGTTACGGAGGTTTGCGACCCTGATTATAAGTCTCGGACGCGTTGTACGTGCTAAAGTCAGTATATGTCCACCAGGTGGCGCTGCGTGCACCGTGAATCGCCCTGTACACTGTGTGACGTCAGCTAAAGGCGTTTCTTTGCAGAAAAAGCGAAGAAAACCAAAGTTCATCCGAAAAAAGGCCCGCGTGGCCGCCATCCGACGAAGCAAGCAGCGACGTGACGTGCAACAGCTCGACCTCGGATAGCGTGGAGCCCGTATCGCCGGATGCTTTGCCTCTCGGCTCCCTCTTGTCCCAGCACGAAATACAAGTGAGTCGCCCCTCGATCCGTCATAACCTCAAATTTATCTTATTGTTTGTAAATTGCAAAATTATTTGTTGTGTTCTCATTTTCGTTTTTTAATGTTAAATGCTTTTACTTTTAATGTTAAATACTCTTACTTCGACTATCCACGAATATGCAAGATGTTTGTATCAAAAGTGGGCAAATATATATTAGTTTTCGATTTTGGAACTCGACGGACGTTTAGGACTTTATCATAAATTACTATAACTATTAATGTTTCGGTTTTAGCTCTGCAAACTGCTGAACCTGCAACCCGTCCAGTACACCACCCTCAAGTCTCTGATTATACAGGTGAGCAATTGAAAACGCCCCACGTTGGGCGCCAATAAAACCGACTATTTTTTGCTTTAGGAAAATTTACTGCCTTCGAACAGCGTCAGAGTGCATACGAACGATCAGGAAGCCAGCGTAAGGGATGTCGTGGCTCAGTATTTGAGTCACAGTGGGTGGCTTCCGGGGGTGTCTGTGGTCTGATTTTATAGTGTGAAGTAATCTCGTATGTTTATTTTTAAAAAACAAGTATTGCAGATTGTAGTAATTGCTGGAGTCACTGTTATGTTTACACAAATAAGGGTACCATTAGTTAAGACTGTTTGTAAATAAATATTTTAGAAGTAGGAAGTAACGACTGAACATCTTTTTTCGTATTTTGTTAGCAATTTAATAAATATTTCGTCATGTTGTTATTCGTTTCGGTGCCCCTGTAGAGCTCGTCATTGTGCTTTTGATAATGTCGCTATGCACACGAGTGTGTCAGTATGCATACTTTTAGGTCTGCCTGTATGCGCAAAATGCTTCACGAGTGCGTCATTATGCTTTTAAAGACCTCTATACACAAAAATCTGCAACGACTCTTGTTGACTTTTTGACTACAAAGTAAATAAACAACATAAAAAAATATATGAAACGGTGAATTGGGATTTAGATTTTGTGAAATTAGAACCTTTTCAATAAAAAAATTTGCCTTGTAAGCAGTGTTGCCAGGTATACCATAATTATGGTAATTTTACTATAATTTTATCACCGATACCATGACACTATATGAAATGGTCAAATACCTACCATAAGTTTTCAACTACCGATGTTTTTTTCAATTCTTACAAAGAAATTGTAATTTTAAGTTTTAACTTTAATTTTGGCGATTTTTTAATGTATCACTGATTAACATTGTTTACAAGTTATGCAACCAATCATACGCGTACGTATATTACGGGTGGGATTTTTTTTTAGGACCGAGTACAAACAAAAATTATTAAATAATCAGAAATCAGTCGATAATTGTGTTCCTAGAAAACTATTTCTGGACATTTATTCCATTTTTGCCTTCCAAATAGCGGTTTTTACTGTAATTACCCTGCTCACCTTGAACATGCTGTCGTCTGTCAAAACCAAACCGTTTTTCCTTAATTTTCGCTCAATAACCTGATTTTACGCAATTATTGACTGAAAATACCCTTGAAACCACCCATAAATGTTGTTCAAAGTATAAAGGTGAGCCATAAACTCATTTGTAATTAAAATAAATTTACATAACCTCACTTTGAAGGTCTTGACAAAATGAAAAAGGGGCCCGTCAATGAAGCCCTAAAACCGCTGGCGTGGCTCTTAGGCACGTGGAGAAGCACCACAGGAGAGGGCTCATACCCCACAATCCAGCCTTTTAAGTTCGGGGAAGAAATTGTCTTCGAGAGCTTCGGGCAGCCCCTTTTGAGCTACTCATCCCGGACATGGCACCCTGATGGTAAGCCTGCGCATTTTGAAAGCGGGTTCTTGAGGATCAAACCCAAGTCAAGTCAAGTCGCTTTGATGGTCGGGCATAATTTTGGGATTACCACTTTGGAGGAGGGGTCTGTTGAGGGGAGCGAGGTGAGGGTGAAGACTACGAATGTGGGGAGGATGGGGTTTGCGAAGGAGCCGGCCGTGACAGCCATTGAGAGGGTGTTTAGGTTGGTCGAAGGGGGCGATTTGGAGGTCTCCGTGTTTATGGAGACTGCAAAGACGCCTTTGACGCTGCACATTAGGACTCGGCTGAGGAAATGTGGGGCTGGAGATAATTAGTGGTTTGGGGGGTAAATTTGTGATATTTTTGCAACTTATTAATGAAAGATAAGGGCAATAAACTGGCTTCGTAGTTTTGTTCATTTTAAAAGTTGGCTTCACGTGTGTTGTTTTATTCACCCGATGCTTCATCGAATCAATCGAAACTGTTGTTAAATTAATCAATGTTTCTAGCGATGTTAAATCTGAATTGTTGTTATATTCATCGACACTCAATCATGATTCTGCATCGGTCCATCGACTCTACGAGCCGATGGATTGGATGGATGGTGGTGGGGTTATGGCGGCAAAATCAGGATAAACGTTGAGAAAGTGTGGTTATTGGCAGAGGTTACTGGTTGGAATCACAAGTTGAAATTGTTGGAAAATTTTTGTTGTTTTTTGAACTACAAAATGAACGGCGGGTCATGCGAAGAAGAGCAGGAGAAAGTTGTCTTGCAACTTGGGCACAATGGGGTTACATTTAATGTTGCTATCACGGAGACAGAATATAATCTCATACAAGCTGTACTGAGTAATATGGTAATAACCAGAGTCTGACCAGGACAGAATACAATTTGTGATTATAACCTTCAAAATGTCAATAAATGTCACCGCAACCGCATCGATTCTGTTGTTTTCCGCAACGGTCATCGTTTTCATCTTCCTGTTACGTCACGATTAAACATTAATGAATCTCCGCTGGATAAAACAACACACGTTTCCTTGTTCCCTTATTTCAGCTGCTTTCCATTTACGCATTTATCTGAGAAGGCTCACTTAACTCAGCAATTTGATTGGTCAATATTCAAATGAACCAATCACATTGCTGAGTTACATGAGCCTTCTCAGATAAATGTGTAAATGGAAAGCAGCTTTCGATAGGACACCGGCAGATTACGTCACGGGTTATGCAACCCGTGCACTTTGACAGGGCTGCGTTCAGAAATGTTGCCTGGATATTTCCCAGCTCGGACCAGAAGTGATGAAGATAGCTTTTTTAAAGGTGCAGCAAAGGCAAGACTCGAATTTAAAGGTATTTAAGGAATTCTTACTGCGTTTTTTTCCACCGTATGTGCAAATGCTTGGAAGTCCTGAAATTTCGCATTAAAAACAATAAAAACCCAACTGGGTTTCTATTGGATTTGTGTGCGACAGAACCATATAACCAGTGGCTATCAAATAATTCCCTTCAATGGAGATAAACAATATAATATAAAATCCAATATTTCAAACAGATTAAGACTAGTAAAGACAATTTCTGATAAATAAGCATGTTTATCTGGTAGTAAATGGCTCAACTCATTTATCTACATCATTAATCTTCTCCCAATCACCATCGGTGCTGCTGTTACTACTAGAAGCCTCTAAACTAACTGCCGAATCGACTTTCTTTATTTCCTTATCACAAATCCTTTTCGTCGAAGGCGGCGAAACTTTTTTTATCTCTTCCTCGTATTCCTGCAGGAGCTTGATTTGCTCCTCTTCGGTCAGCTCGATGTACGGTGCGAGATTTTCTGTAAAGGCGGCTATGAACCACTCAGTCATAAGGCAAAAGGATGGAGGGGGTAATCTATAAATTAGTCTCAACACATTGTATCCACAGCAGAAGCTCTTAAGCTATTCCTCTAATTTTACCTTTAGTGACAGTTCAATTGAGCTTTATAAAACAAAGTGACAGTTAGAGGACGCATTAACTGTCAAGAGGGAAACTTGGGCAAAAGCATATTTGCATGTTTTTCCTAAAGGCTCATATTAAGTCCACAGTTATGTAGCATTTAATGTTTTCATTTTTTATTTCGTAAAAACTTAAATTCATTTTGAATATAGGATTATATCAAGGTTTTACGGTATACAGCATACGTTACGGTATATTTGGGCATATTACAGCATAAAGCTGCATGTTTTCGGCTGTTTAAGGTTGCTCTCTGGAATACTTTTAGAAAATTTAAACTAATAAAAATAATTAAAGATTACACTGGCAGCGCGGGAATCCCTGTTAAGCCGGAAACTAACGGGTGTCCTAAAAAAAACCGAACGAAATATTTTTGGTAATAACTCGTGCATTTCTTACCCGATTTGGATGAACCTGGCCTTAAATTGAAGCCAAGGAATCAGGCTTTCGAACTGTTTAAAAAATTACGACAGATGGTGCTGCAATAGTTCTCTTAGTGATACTTGTCTCAAAGGTTCATTTCAGGGGCGTGGGGATTGGTCAATTATCAACCAATCGTTATGAGACTCACATAACTTTGAAGGGCGTTCATTTTTCTTTAAGAATCTTTTTTCAGAAGTTAATTTGGTTCACACATTGACTTTCTGTGATTATTTAAAAAATATGTGTTTCACATTTTTTCATGCAGAATGACCATGACTAAAGTAACAATGAAGCAACAAGAGCTTAATTCTCAGTAATAGCCTTTAAATTTCCTCCAATTCGCATCCGCTTGGGTTTTTCATTCAATTAGATCCACTATTACTGAAAATTAAGCTGAAAATGCATCACTGTTACGTCAGTTATGGTCATTAAGCGTGAAAATAAGGGAAAACATATGATTTTTAAAAGATCACAGAAAATTTATTCGTGAATCATAACGAACTTCTGAAAGACGCTTTTTGAAGAAAAGTAAACGTGCTTCAAGGTTATTTTTATCTCATAACCATTGGTTGTTAACTGACCAATTCCCATGCACCTAAAGTAAGCCTTTAAAACAAGCATGGCTAAGGCTACTACGGCAGCGCCATATGTCGTGGTTTCTTGAATGAATCGATAGCCTGATTCTTTAGCTTTAATTTAAGTCCACGTTCATCCAAATCGGTTAAAAAATGGATGAGTTGTTTCGTTCGGTTTTTTTTAGGACACCCGTTATTAGGGCATATACTTGAAGATTGCAGCATGTTTAGAGAATATATTTAAGGATTTTAACCAAATATTTAAGTGTATCTATAGTGTTGTGAGTCGGTTAATTAACAAATGTTAATTATCGCTAATTAGCCTTAAATAACAGTTAATTATCATCGTAAAATAACAGGGTGTTAATTAACAAACTTAAATAACAAAAACTGTTAATTAACCCTGGAGTTTTATGTTAATTAACCATTATTGACATTTTAGTGACAAATCATTACAAACATTTTACTTAATTTCAGACTGTTTCCCAAAGTGGCTCATAAATAACAAAAATGGACGTGTTAATTAACATGTTAATTAACCCGATTTATAAATAACATGTTAATTCACAACACTATGTATATATGCTTCATCTTTACGGCATACTTGCCCAACTCTAAATAAGAGAGAAAAGGATGCACATACTGCCAACCGCAGTTGAGTGACAACTGACAAGTGACAGCTGTCAGTTCTCATGAAAACTATCACTAGTGAGAGGTAAAATTAGAGGTATCTACCTTCCCATCAGAGCCATCTCGTGATCAATTTAATTAATGAGACAGTTAGGGGCCCCCACTTACTCCGACTCACCTTGATCCCACTTGACGTTTTGTTCATTTGTTTTCCGTTCGTTTTCCTGTTTCTTCTCAACATCCTCCTCGTGCGCAATCTCATCCTCGATCAGAGCCTTCTTAAACAAATACCTCTTCCAGAACAGCGTGTGGGGCACTTTTTCGGGCACGAGTTTCTCATACTGATCTTTTAACACCACCGAGCTTTGCAATTGTTTGTGAATCCTATCGGCGGACAACTCATCGTCCACGATCTCCAGCCAGCATTCGAACCTCTTTTTCAGCCCCTCCTCGGGGTCCTTCGTGAAGGTCTCGTCGGATTTCTGAAGGTCAAAGACGGACTTCTGCAGCTTCGTCAGAGGGAGGGTTTCAGATCCTTCGCCAATCAGAATGGCCTCGGCGTCTTCATCATCGGGGGTGGGGTTCAATACGGTGCTCATTTGGCCGAGGAAGGAGCTAAAGCTGCGTTTCATGGAGCTCGCAGTTGAGTCGGGGGTGTCAAGGCTGAGAGTTTTTTCAAGGACGCTGCCTGTGGTGGAGACCACGCTGCTAGCTTCAGACTTGACTGCATTGCCAAACTCTTCGAGATCCTTTTTGACGAACTCCAGGACTTTCGAGCTCTGCAAAAGTGGAATTGTTATCGAGAAATGGGGAAAGGGGGCACCTTGTCTTTGGCAGCTGTTAGCCAGGAGCCGAACCAGTTATCGTCCCTGAAATGAGGCAGTTAGAGGGCGTATGGAAGGGGGCTCGGGGAAAGGGGGCTACTTACTGCTCCATCTCTTGGATTTTTGGGGGCTGTTCTGTGCTTTTCACGGAGAATTTTGACTTTTGGGGCAAACTGAGATTTTGACGTCTTGTTTTGCTTTTGTTATCAATAATAAAAATTTTGATAACAGCAGGTGGCCATGTTGTAAATATTGCATCGGCCGGTAATGCAGGCGACTGTTGTTAGATTTCCGGTTAATTCACGCGACTGTCCTAGATGGCGCTAGCTGATTATACGGGTATAAGGTAAATGTCCCAAATATCGACCGCTGAGCCGGAATTTCAATCGAAAGTTAACCACCAGTTAACTGTCCAATCAAATAAGTCTATTTCAAAACTTTTTGATGATCTAATTGATTAACCAACATCTGTAAGTTAACCTTCGATTAAAATTCTATATAGAGGGTTCTGCGATTTTTAGGGAGAATTTTGAGCTGTTTTTGTGGTTCGCCACATGGGTTTTTTAAAGTGCGTTTAAAATTAATGTCAACACTGACAGCCGATAATACAGTCAGTCTGTTTTGCCTACTGTATAGACTGACTTCCATCATGATGCTCTGATGGAATTATTGAAATCGTCAATAGACCATAGTCATCCTTGATGGGTTTTTATTTCATCACTCACGTATTAAAGCCTCGTTCACGAGTGCGCAACGAAAAAAATTATACAAATGCAATATGCAAATAACGTAACTTGAGTTAACGTAGAAAACGGTATGTTTCGAAACACAATTTGTACAACAAAATTTGAAATCGAAGAGGGCTGTGCTGTGACTATGTGGGTATCCGAAAAGTTTCAACGTGACATAGCTATCTGACATTAAGATTTCACAGCCCTCTTAATTGATCTCAAATTTTGTTGTTCAAGTGGTATACTTTACATATACCGGGTGGACCAACACTATTGCCCACCTCAAAAATTGCCCTTTATTTTAAAGCTGGGACTTCGAAATTTTTACAGTGTATATGGCTACCAAGGACCCTTCAAATGAGGGCAAAAGTTTATCTGTCATTCAAAAACTGTGACGTCACGAAATTTTGAAATGTCGTTTTTCCAAGAAAAAAAAATTTTTTACCCATAAAATCGTTTTTTGGGCTAATACCTTTATGTTAAGCCCATTTTTTTAAATTTCCGTCATCAGATTAGCCAACTGTAGCAAGCTAAAAATGGTCCATTTTAATTCACAAGTCGGCCACGTAAACAATTGACTACTATGCGAGGGCTTTCTTGGATAACAGCGTACGCTTTTTTCATCTGTCACCAGTTGACAGCGACACGACGTGGCCATTGAACTGCGAAATTGTTTTTAATTTTAATAAACGTGGATTTTTGTAACGAATAATGTTGAAATATGGGTTTAAACTGGGCATCCACCATTTAATTCGCCCACCCAAGGTGCCAGGAGAGGTTACGAACACGGACATTTAATCAGATGGCGGCGCGGCGTGAAGAGGGGCTCCAGTTTGTGTGAAGGGCTCCGGTTTGTGTGAGGGGGTTTTTTCAAATAGCCATTTCCCTAATTCGCATTATTCCATACTTATGTAATTCCACAGGTAATTATTTTGTTGTTATGGCCTGTTTTTTAGTTGGCATTTTTAGGTTAAGTGAGTCGACTTAGTTTGCCCCGTTGAGACTAATATCGAGGACTAAGATATTCACAGCCCAGAATTTAACAGCAACTCGTGTCAAATAAGGACCAAGGAATCGTTTTGCATAACAAAATTGATATTTACAGCCTCTAAATTTAACATCATCTGATCTAAATAAGGGCAAAGGAATTGTTAAACTATCGTTTCAACTAACATAATTAAAATTCAGAGATAAACTGTAGCCGAAGGTAGAAGAATTATAGCCCGATGCCATTTCTTAACTAGTTGGGTTAAATTGTTTGGTAAATTGTAGGGTGATGTAAAACCAAGTGTTTTTAGCTGGCGAAAGTGTGTTGCTGTAAAGTTGAAGTTGCAATCACAATAATTATAATTTTTCAAGGATATAAATTGAAACTTAAATCCTGTATGATCAAACTAACAACAATAAATTGAATTTGATTGACTGATTGTGTTACATAAACTATGGTCTTTTAGCTGTTTTGGATGTCTCAGAATTGTGGATCCTTCAAATATTGTGAAAGAGCTCTACTAATCATCATAGACAAAATTGTGTACAAGGAACTTACGGCTTGTACTTACCTAAAGTGATGCATTACTCACTACCACAACCCATCACTACACAATCATCACCAAATTCACTGCACTGCAACCACTATAGCACAGATCACTTCACAAAAAGTACTTACCTGATTACAGGTACTGCTCAAAGTGGTGGCCTTCTCTTTCGATGCACATCTGAGCACGTCGCTGAAATGAATTTTGGACTGTAGCTGCTGTATTTCGTTCATTGATTGTCTGGAAGGCATCTACGAGTCGTTGCTGCATGTCTTGTCTCGTGGTTGGCTGTGTTCTGTACACAATTTCTTGCACAACTCCCCATGTGAAAAAATCCATAGGTGTGAGATCGGGAGATCTAGCTGGCCAAGCAATTGGACCACCACGACCAATCCATTTATCTGGAAACTTTTCATCTGCCACACCACGAGCTTCTCGACTGAAATGTGGAGGCGCACCATCTTGCTGAAACCACAAATTTTGGATCACATTTAATGGCACATCTTCTAGTAAGTCATCTAATGAATTTCTTAAGAACTCTGCATACATCGCACCAGTCAGATGGCCTTCAAAAAAGAATGGACCAACTAATCGGTTGTCAATAATTCCTCCCCACACGTTCAGTGACCATATGTCTTGTGTTTTTTCTTCTCTCATCCAATGTGGGTTAACCACCGACCAATAGTGCATATTATGCCTGTTTACGTGCCCATTAGATTTGAATGTGCATTCATCGGTGAAAAGCACAAACTTGAAGAAGTCCTGATTTTCCTGCAGTTTCTCTTGGGCCCACGTGCAAAATCTCACCCTGTTCATAAAATCCTCTCCATGTAGTTCCTGATGCAGTTCGATGTGATATGCATGGAATTTGTGCCTTTTTAATATTCTTAGAATCGATGACTTACTTATGCCGCTTGATTGCTTCATTTCTCGACTGCTGACTTGGGGATTATTTTCAGCTATGTTCAAAACAATAGCTTGATTGATTTCATGAGTCACAGCGGGATTTATCACTGTCTTTTTCTTGGGCTTCAAACTGCCTGTCTCTCTAAGTTTCTCTACAATTCTTTTAAATGTTCGTCTATCTGGTTGAAGTCTGTCTGGGTAACGTTGGGCATACAATTCTGCTGCTTGCATTGCATTTTGCTGGCATTCTCCAAAAATCAAGATCATGTCGACCTTGTCTGAAAAGGAAAGATGTTGCATCGGCATGATAAAAATTAAATGCACTCCACTAAAATAGAATAAAACTATTAATTAACACTAGGTATAGGAAATTCACCAAGATTCACTTCTACACGTAATTATAATTAACACTCACAACACAGAAAAACGCGTGAAAGCTTCCCTGGAGGGAAACCAGGATAAGAGCTGTGAAAACAGCTAACAAGAAGGTATGTAAAACTAAGTTGGAAAACACTTCTCTTCAAGAGGTTGAAGATTTCACAAAATAGCAATTTTTCTCAAAATTAGCAACCTAAACACTGCAACACTATTGTAATTCACACACTAATCACACTAGTGGGTGACTAATGATTAGCTAAAAGGGGTTGGAAGAGTTTGAGCGGGAAATTAACGCGCGTAATGAAATAAATGCGCGAAATTCAAGTAAAAATATGAAAGCCTGATTTATTAAATTTACTTAATAGGCAATTATTGTTTAATAAACGAAAGAATAATCTCAGTATTCTTAGTTCATTCTAATGACAAAAATTGAAACTAAGGCACACACACACGTCTTGTTTATGCACTGGATGGCTTGTCGTGTGATCAATGATTAATTAGTCCTTATTTGCCCACCATGATGATGATTATTAAATTCCACATTGCACCTTTTTGCTTCTGCTGTTCAAATAATAACTTGAGCTTCACCAACTTCAAAGCATCAATTATTAACGTCTTGATTTTGTTTAGGAGGTACCTACGAGGTATTTGCCAATCGAAAACTGACACTTGCACCACCTTCGATTACAGTTTATCTTTGAATATGAATTATGTTATGCAAAACGATTCCTTGGTCCTTATTTGACACGAGTTGCTGTTAAATTCTGGGCTGTGAATATCTTAGTCCTCGATATTAGTCTCAACGGGGCAAACTAAGTCGACTCACTTAACCTAAAAATGCCAACTAAAAAACAGGCCATAACAACAAAATAATTACCTGTGGAATTACATAAGTATGGAATAATGCGAATTAGGGAAATGGCTATTTGAAAAAACCCCCTCACACAAACCGGAGCCCTTCACACAAACTGGAGCCCCTCTTCACGCCGCGCCGCCATCTGATTAAATGTCCGTGTTCGTAACCTCTCCTGGCACCTTGGGTGGGCGAATTAAATGGTGGATGCCCAGTTTAAACCCATATTTCAACATTATTCGTTACAAAAATCCACGTTTATTAAAATTAAAAACAATTTCGCAGTTCAATGGCCACGTCGTGTCGCTGTCAACTGGTGACAGATGAAAAAAGCGTACGCTGTTATCCAAGAAAGCCCTCGCATAGTAGTCAATTGTTTACGTGGCCGACTTGTGAATTAAAATGGACCATTTTTAGCTTGCTACAGTTGGCTAATCTGATGACGGAAATTTAAAAAAATGGGCTTAACATAAAGGTATTAGCCCAAAAAACGATTTTATGGGTAAAAATTTTTTTTTTCTTGGAAAAACGATATTTCAAAATTTCGTGACGTCACAGTTTTTGCATGACAGATAAACTTTTGCCCTCATTTGAAGGGTCCTTGGTAGCCATATACACTGTAAAAATTTCGAAGTCCCAGCTTTAAAATAAAAGGCAATTTTTGAGGTGGGCAATAGTGTTGGTCCACCCGGTACAAAGCATTTTCCTAGTACCTATAAAGATTCGTTCACAGTTATGTTAACATAATCATAATACCAAATTACAAGGTAAACACATGAAATTATTCTTTCGTTCTGCCATCAGCTGCACAGTGTATCAGTGACCCTACAGTGAATAATTTTGAATCTATGGAGGGGTTGTTAGTGATTAGCAGTTCTTATACAGGGTTCAACAAAGTTGCACCCCCCTATTTATTTCGTAACTATAGAAATTAGCAGTCTCGGAGTCGGTAGAAACTTTATTTTTATACAAAATTGTAGCAATTGACTTATTTGATCATTTAACCAGCTATTATAACAATAATTATGAACGCCAAATATTTGAAAAAGAGCTTTCCGACCCTAAAATGGCACTTTTCGAGGAATTATAAGCAAAAATAAGCGGAAATGTAATTGCACCGTTGAATTTGCATCGAAAAAATAAGGTAGAAGTGTTTTTGTGTTTTCTGGGGTGTTTTTCCAAAAATCTCCGACTTCTTCGATATTCGAGCCTGTGACACCCTGTATAAATATACCCTTGAAGAAACCTATACATATCAAAAACAGTGGAAATAGGCTGAATAAAGGTTAAACTCTCGTTGTAAAACAGTCTCTCTAACTGCCAGAAAACACGAACACAAAATACTCTTTAAATCCATTTTAGATACTGCTTCGCATTTTATGACCTTCATATAACTGTCTAATCCGCTTCTAGGCACCTCAAAACAGCAAACAATTACTGTAAGTATTTATTGAAACGATCAAAATATTAACACACACTCTTATGGTGAACGCTGTTGAGCGTCTCAGTAGAAGGATATTGCTACGTTGCCATTTTTTAAACGACCAACCAGGTATTTTTTACGTACCTATGCAGTGTAAACGATGCTTTATGAAGGTGTTACGTCTTATTTTGGTCGTCTTTTCGCTACAATAATCAAAATTTTTGATAACAGGAATAGGTGGCCATGGTGGTAGAAAATGCCTCGGTCGGTAATGCAGGTGACTTTCATTGCCTTAGATGGCGTTAGTTGATGCGAATATAAGGTAAATACCTCAGATATCGAACACTTCAAAAACAATGGAAACGTGTTTTAACCTCCCCAATTCCCATCAAAATTTAAAAAAAATGGGAGGTTACTGCAATCACTAAAATTTTCGAATTTGAGATAACATCAGATCTATACGTTTTGAGGTCCCAGGAAGCCAAAAAAGAGGTTTCTAAAATCTGTCTGTATGTATGTATGTAAGTACGTACGTACGTTTGTTTGTAAACGCTCTACAGCCCAAACTGCTGGACCGATGGATGAAATTTGGTACATAGGCATCTCATAGCCTAACTTAGATCTGAAAAGCTTTTGAAGGATATCGTGCAACCGGAAGTGCCACTTTGGCACATCAACTTTTAAATTTTAAAGACAGACCTCTATTTTGACGTCACCATAAGAAAGGCCTTCAAATTCTGCTTCTAAAGATGTATTCACTCTTACTGCCCTTTTGACCAAAAATTAAAAAAAAATTGATTTTTATCGGACATTAAAATCACGGTACAGACCAAGCCCCTGAACCGATTTGGCTGAAATTTTGCACATGGGGATTGTATTACACGTCGAAGAGCTGAATAAATTTTGGATTCAATCGGCCAACGAAAAGTGCCGTTTTGGCGCACCAATTTCAAAATTTAATTATTCTCTCATTTAGCCTTCCAAAACAAGTTTTTGGAAGATTTATTGTCACCATCAGGAAGGTCTTCAAATTCTGGTTTTAAGTAAGACAAAATTCATTCGCATTTAGTGCCCTTTGGGTCAAAAAACCGAAATTTTGTAATAACACTAAATATACAAAGATTCACGCGATGGGGAGGTTCCAGCCGCTTCTCTGCTGCCTTTTTTTACTTTCGCATTTGATTTTTTGGATTTGTTTAGTAAGTATTTTGACTTTTTAAGGCAAACTTTTAAGATTTTGATATGTTGCCCCTGATGTATGCCTTCCTTTTGTTATCAATAATAATTTTTTTTTGCAAATATTGCCTACGTCGGTAATGCAGACAACTTTCATTTAAGATATAAGGTAAATGTCCCGGATATCGATCGCTTAAGGAACATCATAAAAGATTTCTTCGTTTTTCACGTTTTCCTTCAAGTGGCTCTATGCTTTTCACGAAGAATGTAGACTTTGTGCACTGACTTTTTTTTTTTTGTTTATTCACTGTTTCTTTTTATTCTTTAACTTCATCTTTCGTTTCACTTGTTCATTATCCGTATCATGTGTTTTATTCCTTATTGACATTGAATTTACCATCACGTAAACGGAGCTTCAAACATTTCGAGTGCAGCACCCCTCGCCGATGACGTAAATCGCAGAGGTCATCACCCACGCACTCTTGATAAATATTATGCGCGTATTTGCCAAACCAGTTCTGCCAGTTAACATCCCGTCGCGGTTGGCCTCGACAGATCTCAACAGCAAAATGTTGCTATTCCTCCTCCTGACGCTCCTAGTACCAAAAATTTCTTCAAAATGCGTTTTTGACAACGGTGACAAAGTGTTTTGCACAAACGTCAATTTAAGCGACGTCAACGCCATCTCTCACAAGGTATTTATAACTAAAATTACGTCATGACATGGACGACCTTGGGTGTTGACAGTCCTGTTTAGCTCTCACTACTGATAGGCAGGGTTGGGGCCGTCGCAAATGATACATTTGCGACATTTACCTCAACAAACAACTTGTCCACTCTGCGCTCTGGCTCTGTACGAAAACATAACCTTAAATTTTGTCACTTTGATAAGTTTGCTACATTTGCGACCACTTTGCGACACATTTCAATTATAGTAAAAGTTGCAAATGTAGTAAATGTCGTAAAACTAAATATTGCGACATTTACGTTTACCTAACCCTGCTGATAGGTACTTCTATCATGAATTAATGAAGGTTTCCAATCTTATAGGTCTCTCTCTATTTCGTCACGTCATTTTTGACAATGACAGACTTTGCGTACCGGACTTTGTCAAATTTTGCCTAAAAATCGTCTATCTCTTTTAATTGGAAATATTATATTATTATTATATTATTGGATACATTATATTTTAGGGCTCGATCAAAATCCTGGAAGTCCAAGAATTCAGCGAGGAGGTCCTCCCTAACAACGCCTTCAAGTTCCTCAACCTGGAACGTCTCCAAATCTCAGGCCAATTAAAAGTGCTGCGTTCAAACTCTTTCAAAAACTTAGCCAACCTGACGGTGCTAAATCTGGCGTCCAATCAGCTCACGCGCGTCCCCAACGACTTCTTCGCAGTGTTGCCACACCTCCGGTTATTAAATTTTTCGCGCAACGCTTTGCCGGAAGTGACGTACGACACGTTCTACAAACTTAACGGCGCGAAAACAGTCGACCTTTCCTTCAACAGGGTAGCGAAGATACCGCTGGGGAGTCTGGATCAGCTCGGGGTGGCTGTGGAGGAGTTGTTTGTTAGCCACAACCAGTTGACTCAACTGGATTTGGGGTTGATTGACGCCACGAAAAATCTGAAACTCCTGGATGTCAGTTACAACGAGTTGACAGCTGTTCCTTTGGGAATCTTTGATAAACCCGACAAGATCCAGTTTTTGAACATTTCGGGGAATGGTTTCCAGAAACTGGAGGTGGGAGTTTTGGACGCCCTCAAGCAACTGCTGAGCTTCAAGGCTGCCAGTTGTCAACTTCGGGAGGTTCCCCTGGGAGTCTTTGACCAAAACTCCCAGTTGATCGAGGTAGACTTAAGCGGGAATCCACTGGAAAGTCTTCCTGGGGGAATCCTGGATCGGGCGAAAAATCTCCAGGTCGTTAATTTGGGAAATTGCGGTTTGGGGACGATCCCGGTAGGGATCTTCCACGAATGTAAGAATTTGAAAATTGTGGATTTGTCCGGAAATCGGTTGACAACTGTCCCCGAGTTGTTCGTCAACAACCAGGAGTTGACTGCCGTCAACTTTTCAGCTAACTCCATCAAAGCTCTTCCCCCGAGGATATTTGCAGAGACTCAACTGAGAATCCTGGATATTTCCCGGAACCAACTGGAGCAGATCTCTCCAGAACTCCTCCAGTTGTCAAAACTGGAGGAGCTTTACCTCAACGACAACAAAATTGCTTACTTGCAGCCCTCGTTGTTCGCAGATAACAACTTCCAGTTGAAAGTTCTGGATTTGAGGGACAATAGATTGGTCTTCCTCGAAAAGGAGTTCTTCAATTGGTTGATTGATGCCAGGAGAATTGAGGTTATTGGCAACCCCTGGGACTGCAAGTGTTTGAATAAGATATTGGCGATTTTGGGCTCTAGGAAGGTCCAATTTGAAAATGGAGGGTATTTTGAGGGGGCAAAGCCTGCTTGCGTCAGTGGATATTGGGATCAGTGCCTCAACGGGAGGGAAAATCTCACCGCTTACTATAAGCTTTACGAGGGTTTGACGTAGGGATTTTTCTAGTTTTGAATTTCGCGCCAAGATTTTGTGCGAATGCTTTGTAGGAAAGTGGTTTACCCCTCGGTATCATATTGGTAGTTTGTCTCAGTAGTTTAATAAATTTCTTATGTGTAGGTACCGCTTTTGTGCTGCCGCTGTACCTACGCTCTGATTGGTTATTTGAATGAGCCATCAATCAGCGTTCGGTTCGAAGACTTCGCTATGCACTGCGCACGTAGGACAGACTGAAAGCGCCGTTGCAGCCTTTTAACTGAAGACGAACTTAGTCGAAAAGAACCGATCCTCTACCAAACCGACTTATCGTTTCTGTCGAAACTTTGTTGACTTTTTTAAAGTGTTAAGCAATAAAGTACTTAGAAACGAGTGCTTATTCTGTGATTTTCCGACAGAATTTTGACGAAAAGAATGCACAAAATTTCCGAAAAATCGAAATTGTCAAAAAAAGGCAAAGCTGCAAGAAAACGGTTAGAGCTTTAGTGTTGTAAAAATTTCATGAAACTTATTTTTTTGAAATATTTCATGAAATCTTTCACGAAATGTTTCATTAAATATGAAAGATATTCTATTCTAACTTTGGCCCATCAGTTATAGGTAAAATTTATAAGAATTATTGTTCTTAGTTACAAATTTAAGTATAGGTACAACCCACAAGTTTCAACACTACTTTTTAATTTTACAGGGTGTTCCAATGAAAAGTATCCACCCCAAATATTTCGTAAACCAAATAAAATATGAAAATTCGCTCGGACAGGTCGATTTATATTTGGAGGGGGACACTTAAATCCATGCTTGACGAAATTTCAAAACTCCCTCCCTAACCCCCACCTACCCCCACTTCAAAATGTTAAATAGCAACCCCCCACTTGTGATACATCATTTGAAAGCTAATTTCATTGCCAATCTAACGTTGCAACAATTTTTGATATTTGTTCTCTAGCGCCCTCTATGGTCAAATTTCAAATTACATTAGGGCCGTTTGTGATACATCATTTGAAAGGGTTTGAAATTCTCTGTAACCTGATGTAAGAAATTTTGAAATCCACCCACTCGTTCAAAAGTTACATTGAAAGACATGAGCTGGTTCTAGGCCTAAGAATCCTTCAAGATTAGGCTGTAACTCTTGAACGAATGGATAGATTCAAAAAATTCTTGCATTAGTTTACAGATAATTTCAATACCTTTCAAATGATGTATCACAAAGGGCCCTAATGTAATTTAAAATTTGACTAGAGAGGGCGCTAGAGTTCAACAAATATAAAAAATTGTTACAGCGTTAGATTGGCAATGAAATTAGCTTTCGAATGATGTATCACAAGTGGGGGATTGCCATTTAAAATTTTGAAGTAAGGGTAGATGGGGGTTAAGGGGTGAGTTTTGAAATTTCGTCAAGCATGAATTTTCATATTTTATTTGGTTTACGAAATATTTGGGGTGAATACTTTTCAATGGAACACCCTGTATAAGAAAGTCGACAAAATTTAGAACAATTAACAAAAGAAATAGAATTTTTTTTGAATAAAGTAGCCTTTGCAGATCTCCAAATCTTTAGGTATGAACTCATGTCTTCAGTAAAATCAATAATAGGGGTGTAGTGAGTTATTTTTCGGTTAGGATTGAGGTATTAGGATCAGCATTATTAATTTATTTGGAAGATTTTCCCATTTTTGAAGTTATACGAACCTCGGTGGTGGGTGGAATATCATTCACCTCATGTCGACTCATTTTGCGCGCGCTTTTTAAAATAAGTTTCATGAAATATTTCAAGGGGTGTGAAATATTTCAATGAAATGAAAATTTGAAACGTTTCAAATGAAATATTTCATTTTTACAACACTAAGCCCTAGTAATGAAACTGGGGCACATCTAGCGAAATGCAAGGAATCTGTGTCTGAAATTATTGCACTCTGAGACGGGACAGTCTGTATACACAAAAAATAATAAGGGCCAAGGTCACTTTGATTATGCAACCAAGATAACTCAGCTGTATATTAAGTTGTCTATGCAAGAAGAACTGTGTTGTTACCTAACCCCACTTTTCTCAAAATCAATTTTTAATATTTTACCTGACATTTCTCGTATTTAATTTATTAAAATCAAACAATTAGTGCTTATTATTAGTGTAATTAACAAAATGAGTGAATCTTTTTGAATTTTTCGTTTATCCTGTCACTTTAACATAACCTCACTTTGACCTGTCAACAACTCTAAAACCGCTTCTTTCTTAAAATTCCTTCACAATTCGCTGAAAATAATTTAAAAGCAATGAAGGATGTGAAGGCGCTTTTGAAGGAGGCCAGGGAGGCCATAAAATCCAAGGACTACGAGCAGTCTCTGAAGCTGTGCAAGGTGAGCCCCTAACTTAAGTTTTCGAAGGCTTTGTAGTATTCGGTGAGATTGTGCTGGTCGTGGGGGCACCCCTTTGTGTATCCCACCACGCAGACAGGCTTCGAGCCTTCAAATTGAAACTCAATCCCTTTCTGCCGCAGCAGTTTGAGCATTTTGTCGAGGCACTGGCAGTCCCAGGGGTTGCCACCCACCCCCAGAACCTTGACCTTGGAAATCCAGGGGAAAAAGTCGTCCTCGAGGAAGACCAGTCGATTGTCTCGCAAGTCGAGGAGGGTCAGCTTATTGGTGGCGAAAGTAGTGGGGTCCAAGTAATCGATTCGGTTATTTCTAGCATGGAATTCTGTCATTTGCTCGAGCTGGAGGAGGTCCGGGTTGATTTTTGTTATCTCGTTGTAGGAGACATCGACGATTTTGAGATCGGTTTCAAAAAAGAGTCTCAGATGGAGCCCCCGGATTGAATTGTGAGAAATGTTGAAATAATACAGCTTGTGGTTGTTCCTAAACATAAGCAAAGAAATTTCTGTCAAGTTGTTGCGGGAGAGGTCGATGTGTTCGACTTGTCGAATGGGATCGAAGGCCCCCATGTCAATTTTGCCCAACCCACAGTTGGCCAGGTTCAAGTAAGTTATTTTTGGGGCTCCATCGAGGATTCCTAGTGCAAAGCTTCCAAAATGATTTTCACTTAAGTCGAGGGTTGTTAGCTCTTTAACCGGGTCGAGGACCCCCAGAGGCAGGCTCTCGATACCGCAGTTCGATAGATTTAGCACCCGAAGCTGCTTTACGGGGTCGAGCACTCCCAATTTCAGCTGTTTTAGATTATTTCCACTTATATTAAAGACACGTATATTTTCGGGGCCCCAAAGGAACCCCTGTTCAAAGCTGGGGATCAAATTATTGCTGACGTCGAGCAGGGTGAGGTTCTTGAGGGGGTCCATAAGGCCCGGTCTTAACGAGGGGATTTTGTTGTCGTTGAGGCGTAGCTCCTGAAGGGCGCCCCCCAGGTGGTCGAAAGCCCCGTAAGGGATCTCCCCTAGGCTGTTGAAAGACAAGTCGAAAGCTTTGGCCCCATTCAGCTTCCAAGTGGTGTCGTAGGTGAGCTCCGGGATGCGGTTGTGGGAGAGGTCGACCCTCTGGAGGCTCTGGAGGGGCACGAAGAGGCCGTGGGGGATGGTGGTGAGGTCGTTGTGGGAGAGGTTGAGGTTCTGGAGTTTGTCCAGGTTCTTGAAAGTGTTGGACCGGAGGACTCTCAGCCTTCCGGAGACCTGGAGCTGCTCCAGGTTGGGGAAGGTCAGGGCCTCGTTGGGGAAGCGCGCCTCGGTGAGATTGGTTAACACGAGCGACTTGATGGTGTCCTGCAAAAGGTGAGGTTGGAAATTTCAAGGTCACGAAATCACATGGATTTAGGTCGGGACATGGCGCTGGCCACAGAGCATCCAAGGGCGTTTGAAGGTCACGGATTACTTGCAAAGTTCATGAGTTTCAAGGATACGTCTTTTCAAGGCTTTAGCGTGTCAATTTGTTTTTAATTTGTAAAAGAATCGAGTTTTCAAGGCCTTCGGAGTTGATTGACGCTCTTTTGTTTTCGAGGTTACGTCTTTTCAAGGCTTTCAAGTACAGTTATTGTGATCAATGTGTGTTCAATTTCTAAAAAAAAACAATTTTCCAAGGCCATCGAAGTTGATTGACACTCTTTTGTTTTTAAGTTTAAGTCTATTCAAGGCTTTCAAGGACATTTGTATCAATCAATAAGCGCTTTCCTTTTAGGTGTTTGTTGCTCTAGAGCTACAAGCACTAAAGCAACTCCGAGCTGCCCTAAAAGGAACACGTATTTCAGGGGATTATTCACCGCGTGAGTGACACTTGCGTTGTTTGACAGATAACCTAACCGCATCAGAAGTCAATAGTAAAATAATAGCCCATTTCGCAAGCTGATGCCATAGTGGCGGAGTAGAGACAAAGGCGATGCAAAAATTTTCAAAAGGCACAGGTAAAATGTTGGAGAAAACCACGGAAAACTACTCAGCTCATATTGACAATGACAAACTATGCACTGCGCATGCGGGGGCTTGTTGCACCAGCTCCGGCGTTGGTGCTTGAGGGGAAGGGGGAAGGCAGATCGAGTAACTCTGGGGCGAAATGCACAACTAAAAGGAACACGGGGCGAATTATTCTTGAACAGTTCGGAGTTGCACCCTGTGCTAAAAGGAAAGCAACTAATATGTGTCCGTTCTATTCTGAAGTAATCGGGTTCCCAAGACCATAGAAGTGGATTGACGCTCTTTTTCAAGGTTATGGATAATTGTGTCAATTTGTTTTCAATTTCTGAAAAATTCAAGTTTCCAGGGCCATCGAATTTGATTGACGCCCTTTTGTTGTCAAGGTTACGTCTTTTCAAGGCTTTCAAGGATAATTGTATGAATTTGTTTTCAATTTTTTAAAAATTCGAGTTTGAATAAAGGTGCGTTTCGAAATTAATTGACGCTCTTTTATTTTTAAGGTAAAATCATTTCCAAGGCTTTCAAGGACATTTGTGTTCAATTTATAAAAAAACGAGTTTCCAGGAAGTTTATTGACGCTCTTTTGTTTTCAAGGTTACATTCCTTCAGGACTTTCAAGGACATTTGCGTCAATTTGTTTTCAATTTCTAAAAGAATCAAGTTTCCAAGGCCATGGAAGCTGATCGGCGCTCTTTTTTGTTTCCAAGGTTACGTCTTTTCAGGGCTTTCAAGAACATTTGTGGCAATTTGTTTTCAATTTCTAAAACAATCGGGTTTCCAAGGCCTTTGAAGTTGATTGACCCTCTTTTGTTTTCAAGATCACGACTTTTCAGTGCTTTCAAAAATAATTGTGTCAATTTCTAAAAAAAATCGAGTTCGCAAGGCCATCGAAGCTGATTGACCCTTTTTTGTTTTTAAGGTTACGCTTCAAGGACATTTGTGTCAATTTGTGTTCAGTTTCTACTAACTCGGTTTCTAAAACGCTCGATTTTGCAAGGCCATCGAAGTCGATCGAAGCTCTGTTTCTATGGTTACGTCTTTTTAAAGCTTTCAAGGACATTTGTGTTTCAAGGCTTTCAAGGACAATTGTCTCAATTTGTTTTCAATTTCTAAAAGTTCGAGTTTCTTGTTGACGCTCTTTTGTTTTCAAGGTTTCCAAGGACATTTGTGTCGATCTGTTTTCAATTTCTAAAGAATTCGAGTTTCCAAGGCCATCGAAGTTAATTGCCGCTCTTTTATTTTCAAGGTTACGTATTTTCAAGGCTTTCAAGGACAATTGTGTCATTTTGTTTTTAATTTTTGACAAATTCGAGTTTCCAAATCCACATAAGTTGATTGGCGCTCTTTTGTTTTCAAAGTTACGTCTTTTCAATTATTTCAAGGATTATTTTATTCATTAAGTATTGAACCAATCCAAAGGAGCATTTAGCATACCAGTAATCCTGATTACAGTGATAAGACTACAACGTCAACTTGACACTACTTACTCAATACTTTTATTTATAAAATAATCTGCAAAATACGATTCGTAGTCTCTTGGTTGCCTTGTTGAGTCCTCATGGATGCACTACTTGTCAAATGGTAGATTTTTTTCGGCCGAAGAGGACTCGAGCGAGCTCTCGTCCTCTTTTTAGCCTAAAAAAATCTACCATTTTGACTCGTAGTTGACAGCCATTCGGACGTCAAAACCCGCGGCAATCAAGAGACTACTCGTCGTATTACTATTGACAATTGTCTCAATTTGTTTTCAATTTCTAAAAAGTTTCCAGGGCCATCAAAGTTAATTAACGCTCTTTTGCTTTCAAAGTTAGGTTTTTTAAGGCTTGCAAGGTCAATTGTGTAATTTTTTTTTCAATTTCTGGAAAATACCAGCTTCCAAGGTCATGAGAAGTGATTGACGTTCTTTTTTGTTTAGAAGGTTAGGTCTTCTCAAGGCTTTCAAGGACATTTGTGTCAATTGGTTTTCAATTTCTGGAGAAATCGAGTTTCCATGGTCAAAAACTAGGTCGCACATTTTGTACATTTGTACTACCATTTTGGATCCCATTGTAAGCCATTTTCATGAACAATTTTATATGTGTAGAGAATCTATACTGAGTTGACTTTTCTTCCTTGAAACGTCTCAAGCGGATAGGGGTAGCGAAGGACCACGTCTGGTTTGGCCATGCACCCATCGTCCGCCATTTTGGAGCCTATTGTATTAATACCGGTAAAAAAGTGGTTTTAACTACATATTAGGGTTTATTGTGTAATTATACGTTTTTTGCTAAAATGCGACACCATCATTGGTCCATTTTTCTTCGTTTCCTCGGTAGGACTACCGTTAAATCATATTTGAGGTGGTCAAACGTTAATTAATTTGGAGGTATCTCTAGTAGGAGGCGCTAAAAATATTCTGTTTTAAAGCCTTTGCTTTGACGATACTATAACAGCGAAAATATAAAACCAATCACAGCTCGCATATTGCCCATTTAATAGCACGCTAAAATTTTTCACGCGTTAATTACAGAATACACTAGTGTACGAGTTTTAGTAGAAGACTTATACAGAAAACACTGTGAAATGTACTTCCATTTTGGAGCCCACTGTGTTTGTCATCGGCAGAATTGTAAAAAATCAAAATAGGTCTGAAATAAGTCCAAATTGGGTAACTAGTAGATCTGTTAGAGATTACAGCGAAGATTCAATTGCGGAAGGCGTTTAGGCCTAGTTTGAAGGTGAATTTCTCCGCCATTTTGGAGCCAATTGTCAAAATAGAAATTAGATCTTCCTGTGGCCACATATTTTGCAGATGCTAAGCTGTAATCACGTTATATCGTCGGCCATTTTGGTTTACCCTTTGACGTCTGTCAAAGTTTTTATATTTTTCAAGACGCAAGATGTCGCCTCGCCTCGCCTACCTTGTGAGAGATTCCGTTGACCTCGGCCAAGTCCACATTGTCGCAAATCGCTTCATGGAAGTTCTCACTAAAATCGCATTGCGATAAAGCCCTTTGTACACACAGTAGGATCGTAAAATAGAACATTATGCCCGCATTTAGAGGCTTATCGTGTGGCAACGTAATTCGGAAGTTCTGCATCTTTCAGCTTGTTTATATAGACCTTGACACTAATGTTAACCGGTTTGATTAGAGATGGGCGAAAGTCCGAACGTTATCTTTCGGAGGATAAACATAAACCGATTTTTAAATTTTGCGGAATCCAAAATGGCCACCAATTTCAGAGAGACAATTTTGGCTCCAAAATGGCCTGTCGACAGTTTTGTGAATTTATTCCGAAGTATAGTTTGCTTATGTTTATTAGTTTGAGGGTTAAACCACCGATTCATGGACAATATTATTTTAGCAAATCCTGAGGGAGGAAAGGGACAACTACACGGCCCTGGTCTTCACGGGGGTGTGTTTCCAGGAAACAGGCCAACCCCAAAAAGCCCTCAGCGCCTTCAAATGCGCCCTCGAAGTCAACCCTTCCAACCCTTTGGCCTGGAACGGCCTCGTCAACTATTACGAGAAAAACGGCGACGACAAAGCCGAACTGGCCAATGCCTACGCATCCCTCCTAAAAATCGAAACGTATGTCGCCCCACCCTTAATCAATCTATCTCTCTCTTTCTAGCACGGAGAAGAAGTTGAAGGAGTACGCCCAAAAGCTGAGCCTCCTTCGCGACTTTGGCGACTTGAAAATCAAGGTCGAGGCCATTCGGGGGGTTGTAAACAAGTGCGAGGATCCTTCGGATTTGTGGGTGAGCCTCGTGGATTTGCTTAAAAACGACTTGGAGTTCGCGGAAGTCCTCGAGGAGGCTTTGACTTCGTTACTGGCCAATCAGAAGACGGTTTGCACCGAGTTTTATGCGGAGTACCTCTCTTTGTTGTACAGGCAAGGCCGTTTTGAGGAGGTTCTAGAGGGGGCGAAGAAAATGCGGTCGTTGTTTGAGATTGACGCGATTTCTTTGAGGTGGCTTTGCAAGGTTTTCAACGAGAGGTTCGTGGAGGAGAACCTGATGGTGGAAGGGGACGAAACGATGGAGGGGTTCAGCGACGATTTGTTGAGATTGGAACCTCAATCCCCCACCGCGCTCTTCACGAAGAGCATTTTGCTTTATGAGAAAGGCAAAGTGGTGGAGGCTAAGGAGATGTTGAGTCAGGCGGTGGGGTTTTTGCCGGGGCTGTTGCACGCCTGGGTTCTACTGTTGAAGTGTTGCATGAGGTTGGGGTTGTTGCCGGAGGCGCTGCAGGCTAGTGGAAAGATCAACAAGTTGTTGAAGTCGAAGAAGAGGTTACAGGGGGAGGTTGATTCGATCATGGTGGAGGCGTTATCCAAGTCGGAGGAGGAAGATGACCTGAAGAGGGCCTTGCAGATTTACGAAACGGTAGGTAGTAAAAGCTTGGCGCCCAACGTGGTGCTAACTGGCAGAATTGCAGCTGGAAGGCGACGTCAAAACCAACTGCCTGCCTCACGTAATCAGGACCAACGTAACCCTAAACAATTTCGAAGCGGCCCAAACTCTCCTCCCAACCCTACAATCAGAAACCCTCCACAAATTATTCCAAGCCCAAATCCTGCACAGACAGGGAAAGTTTGTAGAAGCACTGCAACTCCTGAAGGACGAAACCTCACTGTGCGATTGGTTTCTCGAGATCGGCAGTCTCTACTGGGACTTGGGCGAAAAAGACAAAAGCCTTGTTCCCTTCCTCAAGGCCGCCAAAATCGATCCCTCCAATTTCCGCTGTTTCCTCCTCCTGGGGAATTTTTACCGTGACGTTGGCGACCTTGACAAGGCCAGGAGGTGCTACGAGAAGGCCTTTAAGTTGAACACGAGGTGTTCCGAGGCCGGGATCGAGCTGAGCAAGGCTTATAGGGCCTTGAAACTTTGGGTATTGACAACTCTTGGCGGGGGTGGTTCTAAAATTAGTTGCAGGATGCCAACGTGACGTTACTGAAATCCCTGACTAGTGGGGTGGTCAATAAGCAGAACGCTTGGGCTTGGTTGCAGCTAGGGCTCAGTTATCTGGATCAGGAGGACTACGACAAGGCTATTATGAGTCTGAGATTCGTCATAAGGGTTGATGGTGATAACATGTAATGGCGGTTGGTGTTTTTAGGGGATTTTTATGTGGGGGTTGCAGGCACTGCTGGGAGTCCTTGGCTGATGGTTATCTTGCCAAAGGGGCTTATACCTCGGCCTTGAAGTGCTACGAGAGGGCTTCTGAGTTGTCTGGGAAGGCTGTGTATCCCTTGCTGCAGATGGCCTCCATTAAATTGGTAATTACTAGAAATATAGTACTAGGATTTTCCAAGCTTTCTCGCCTAAAAATACCTATTGTACTGTTTCTATAGTTTACAAAAAAACATCCACTTTGTAATCTATATTAGGTCTTGGGCGAGTATACTGAAGCAAGAACGAATTTCGAAGAGATTCTTTCTTCGCACCCTTTTTACGTTCCCGCCCTTAAGGGAATCAGCGAAACCCGCCTCTCCCAGGCCAACCAATGCCACGACTCCCACCGCTACGGCACCGCCCGTGACCACGCCCAAACGGCCGCCGAAAATTTAATCAAGTACTCCCCTCTAGCGCCCTTCACTTTTTTTCAAAGCATTTTCCAGAGCCATCCAGCAGCGCTCCGATCTAGCGTGCCTGTGGAAGCTGCTCGGTGACAGCTGCGTTTTCGCCTCGAAGTTACCCGAAAAGTACCGATGTCTCCTTCTCCCGGCCTCGTTCGTCGAGGGTAAGGAGGCTGCGGGAAACAAAATTCTCGAACAGGAGGACTTGTTGGTCCTGGCCACGAGGTGCTATTCCAAGGCCCTCTCTTCTATCGAAGATAACGTTTTGATTTGGCACGATCTAGCCAGCTGCTATTTGCTGCATTTTCTAACGACGGAAGACGAAAAGTTGGCCGTGGAGTTGATGGGGAGGGCGGAGGCGGCTGCGCGGCTTTGCTGCGCGAAAAACCCCACCGGTTGGCAAAGCTGGAATCTGCTTGCCAACGTGGCGGTAAATTCAAATCCGCCCAATCACAAGCTGGCGCAGCACGCTTTGATCAAGGCGGTGGTGGCGGACAACAACAGCGCCGTCTCGTGGTGCAATTTGGGGACTTTGTACTTTATCGTGGGGGATTTTAAGTTGGCGAATGAGGCGTTCTCGCAGGCGCAGAGGGCGGATCCTAATTACGTCAACAGTTGGGTGGGGCAGGTAAGTCACTCCCCTTTCCCCCACTCCCGTTTGAAGCTCCAATGGGGGACGTTCTAGGCCATGCTGGCGGAGGCCTTCGACCATGAGGATGCCATGGACTTGTTTAGGCACAGCACGCAGCTGGGCACGCATGCGCAGGGAGCGCTGGGCTACGGCCATTGGGTGTGCAAGACCTTGAAAGAGTCACCGCCGGATGACGTCATCTACGGCATTCACAACATGCACGCGATCCCAGTGGCCTCTGACGTTTTGACCTGGTACACCGGTAAGTTATAAATCATAAGTCATTTTATTTCTTTTGTTCAATAAATTACACATTATTCGGGTATTTCTGGTCTATTTTCCCAATGGTGCCATGGCCAGGATTCGTCTAAAGTCGTCTTCGATCGTTTCTTCGAGGCTCCTGCCGTAAGGCTGGTAGAACTGCGTGCGCCTGTGATCGTGCGGGTAATGGGGGTCGTATGGGACCTGCACGTAGACTTTTTCTTTCTCATGTTGGTGCTCTTGAAAAAACCTTGACAGATTTTCGACAGACTTTTGACAACTTACTGCTAAGGGCCAGATATTTGAGTAGATAGAAAACCTTCCCGCCAAAGACCACGAAGGCTATGATCAATCCGATGACGAACGCTATCTTGATTTTGACGAGAATAAACGTCAGATACGTCAATTTTCCGACTGAAACCGAAACGTTCAATTGTTTTTCCGAGAAGGGCGTACTCACAGAGCAAGTGGTTGACGGAGTAGAAGGAGTCGTGATGGTAGTACTCCTTGTCGACTGACAGACCGAAATCATTTTGACAGTGGGCGTAGGGGGCGAGTGCGAAAACAATAATTGCCAAAAGCAGCATTTTTGCGGACGCGTCCCGGAACACTGAGGAGATATTTTATTCGCCTTAGAGTGTCAATAGAAAAGTGTTCGGTGTCCGTTTGCTCTGACAATTAGCGGCGGACCACTTTTGATTTCTGTAAACTTTATTTTATGTATGTCAGTGGATCGATTATCGATCTAATTATGTCAAGTTCGTGGGATGACTCGAAAGTACGCTTGTTGGTGAAAATGGCGGCGAGGGGCCGAACTGAAAATATATCCGCCATTTTACAAGATGGCGTTGACAGTTGACGTTTGTTGATATGAAAGATCCACATTAATCAGTTTTCTGAGGTATTAGACACGGACATATCGATGAAAAATTTGGTGACCACTACTCGTCCATTTTAAAAATGGCCGCCAACTATACAGGGTGCCTCTGTTAAAGTGTCAATTATCGATATTTAGGCTGATTTTTAGCGTTGCAGCGTATTCGTTCTTAGTTTTGAATCGTTTTGTCGATGACGTCATTAAAATAACCTGACGCAAAAATAACATGTTTTGAAACCGAATTGACAGGTGATCAGCTGTGGCTAGAAGCTAGGTTATGTTGATAATAAATACTTCTGCAATTTTTAATCTATACAATTTTAAACAATTTCTTTCAATTTGGACCTTCCAACCGCTTTTTCACAGTATTTATAGATACTCTGCACACATCCTTGCTCTACAAACATAGCAGAATATCGTCATTGTTATAGCAGTAATTACTTGATCATAATTACCTTGAAAAATTTCAGCTGTCTTTACATCAACAGTTAAAATTACATCAAATTGTACCTGAATCGTGATGTACGTAACCTCAAAAACTGCTCCTTTGCACCCCACTCGCTTCCCACCCTTCAAATACGTTTCAAACCGTCCTCTGGAGGACGCTTCAAAACTTATCGAATCGGTTTAAAACTATTTTACAATGACGTCATTAATGCAACGCTAAAATGACTGGTTTTGAAACGATCGTTTAGTTTCGAAACTATTTCATCGCTAAAAAACGGCTTTAGAGAATCATTTTGAGCAGCTAAACGAAAATTCACACACGGCGGTTTTAGTTTACTGCCCCTCGAATGAAAATATTTTCAGCTCTGACACACTTCCGGTTGTAGCGGAAGTGGCCGCCATCTTTGTTATTTTAAATGAGAATCCTATGTTTTGACTCTAGATTCCTCCATTTTTTAATAACCTAAGAAGAAATGAAGTGGTGAAAAACTGATTTTTTCCAAGTGAAGATTTTTTAATCGCACTATTGGTAAAGTTTTTTGATCGGACGTTACTCGAAATACTTCGTGTATATTCTGTTGATCCGGCGGTATAAACAAAATTTACTTCTATTTGATATTAGAAGCGATCAACAAAAAACATCAGTAACACTCTCGTTGATAATTTTCGTCATCGCACTGTTTGTTGATTTCTCGATGGTACTGTGATTAATTTTGCCTATTTTTACGATGATTGAAGTACTTAAGGTTTTTGTAAGAGACAATTTTGTTTATTGCAAATGAAAAAAATACAAAATTATTCTTTATTGATGGCTCTGTACAGATACGCCTGTAAGAAAATGTCAGAAGCCTCTTTGGATAGGTACCAATAAAAAACAATTTTTTTGCTCGCACTGTCGAAGTATCCTACAGTGCGATTAATGGCATCTGAGATAGTTCGAACCTTTATAAAAATTTCATTGATCGAACTGTATACTGTATGCAATAAGATTTTTGCCATTGATGGTGTTTATTGTCCGTGCTGAAGGAAGAAACCTTGAACCATGTTTTTTTGTAGACAAAAAAATATTTTTCGACATTTAAACTTTCAGTGCGATAAACAAAGTTTGATAGTAACTGAAATTTTCAAAACTGCTCCATTTTTACATTTAATTTTTATTCAATAAATTAAAATAAATATAATTATAAAATAATGCCTCCTATATGTTTTTGTCACATTTCGGATATTTCTCTTCACACTCCTTGACAGAGCTGATCTTTTCCCTCGTCCTGTATTTGTCATAACTGTCGTCCCTGAAATAAATTTCTCAAAAAAAATTTGGCTCCAAAATGGCGTACCGGAAGTAGTTCAGCATGCGCGCGACGAACGACCCCTGCTTGGCGCTGTAGTCCGCCTTACAAACGAACCGCCTCCTGCAGTCGTCACTCTCTAACCTCATTTCCCGGAACGCCATCTCGCTCACGTTCATCCTGAAATTAAAATTTTTTCGATCGCTCGATACGTGGATATTTGTTGATCGCGCTGTGACACGTACTTTTTCATCAGCCTCATGAAGTTTTCGTAAATGCTCGCCTCCTCGATGCTCCTACCGTGGCCGTAGCCGGAGGGCGGCGAGTTGTAGTACTGGCCCTGGTTGCCGCCCCCGACTATCTCGGCGTTGGGGGGCGGGTGGTCCAAGGTTACACCCCCGCCGGTGGCTCCGAACGAACCGGGGTAGTCGTTGTAGCCGCCGCCCCCACCCCCGCCGCCGCCGCCTCCGGCCACTACGGCGTTGGGGGGCAGTTTATCGAAGGTTAGACCGCCGCCACCCCCAAACCCTCCGCCGCCGCCCCCAAACCCACCGCCGAAGCCCGACGGGGCAAAGGAGGCGGGCGGCGCGCTCGCCGCCCCCGAGTACTGGCTGAAGGAGTGTTCCATTGGTTCCTGGAAGTAGATTTTCTCGTGGTCGTGCGACTGGGAGCCCTCTGGAAAGACAAACGTCAAAACGTCAATTGTTTGTATAAAAAAATCAAGTTATCTAAACGTCATTGAACTGTCAGTTTGAAGAAACAAATGAAGAACTGTCAAAACGCAAGTAATCAAGTGAAACGTCAAGTAGATGTTAAATAAACAGTTCAGACGTCAAGAAAATGTCAAAAACGTGACGTAATTCAAATGTCAACAAAATGTCGTTTTTCTACTTACTACTGGAATACTGCATTAACTTGATGAACGCGAACGCTTTGGCGGCCAAGATGAGAGCGCCGAACACCACCCCAAAGAAGAACAAAATCTTGATTTTGATCACCAGGAACGACAGATACGTCAGTCCGCCAACTGCAAAAACTAAAATCACCAAAAATAAAACCCGTGGGACTCACAGATCAGGTGCAGCTGCGAGTAATCCTTGTGTTTGTGATGATAAGAGTAGGGTTTTTTTTTCTTGAGACTGAGATGGACATTGTTTTGACAGTAGCACACGCAGATGACACAGAGCACGATAAAGGCCTTCTTCCACATTTTTCGCACAGCCAACTGACGGTTTTACTAGTTCCGCCGGCATATTATAATATCGTAGAGATCTTGTTTGCGCGGTCAATTATCGGAGGACCACTTTTAATTTCTTTCGGTGTCACATTAGCGTTCGAAAATGTGACGGTTTCTCTTTTATAGAAAACGAGCCGCTTGACGGTGCGGCCTGGAATATGTTGGGGATCCTGCAGGAGCGCCTGGGGTTGGCAGAGTCGGCCTTGAGGTCCTTCAGGAACGGTCTCAATCTCTCCGTTGGGGAATTTAGGGACAAGACTAGGGTGAACTGCGGTAGGGTGTTGGTAAGACTAGGGAGGTACGAGGCGGCCGTCGAAATGTTCGGCAAGGTCGAGGAGGCCACTTTCAACAGCGGTAGCGGGCTAGCCTTAGCTTTGTTCAAAGGTAGCTGTCAGTTGTCAGTTCTCAACTGTCACTTGTCAAATTCCAGACGGGCACTTTAAGGAGTCGTACGAGGCCTACGAGTCGGCCTTGCACTGGCTGACCGAGGAGCAGAGCCACCAATCCGAGCTGTTGGTAGCCCTGGCGGCGATGGCGTACATGTTCGAGGGGGCGGACGCCGCCAAAACTTTGCTTTTTCAGAGGTTGGCAGCAGTGTTAGTCCGGGGGTTAAGCCGATGGACCTTGCATTTTATTGTAGAGTTTTGCCACTTGACACATATACTCCTCAGACGTGTAGAAGTAGATTTAGAAGCGGAGCCCAGCAAAATTTCCGTGCTAGGGGGTGAAGCCACCCTGCAGAAGTTACCACTTTTAAAAATTCAGCTTTTTTATAATATTTTTGGTATTTTGGCTGCGACTGCGCTACAAATAAGTTTTTGTTGTGCCTCGGCATAGGTACAGGTGTTAGGGAAGAGGCTGCAGGCCTCACATTCCTTTTATACCAGAGGGTTAAGGCAAAAATGATTGAGGGAGTTGCAACCCCCACCCCCTTCAGTACTACCTTTTACAGTACTACAATGGAATTCACACCCCAGCACCCATGATTTTCTCTTATAGACCCTTAGGGGCTCCCGCCCCTTTCCATTTCTTTCCTGCCGTAGTGGGCTTTCTGAATCGGTAATATATTTTGCATTAACTATTCAAGAAGACAAACCCCTATTTTGTGTGTAAATTCATCTACAACATATTAATCCACCTTGGTAAGAAGCTCGATGAGTATGTAACGTCAGTGCATCTCCAGTTTTAGGTATATCTTCCATTTTGCGTCCTTTTTTTGTCAATAGAGTGAGTCTAGCCTCGTTAGCAGGTGTGTTACTGCTTGATTTTATATCTGTAGGCTAGCCTCTTTCCTTTTCCATAAAAAACTGATACTACGCCACATCCAGTGAAAGCGTGGTAAAGTAATGCTGTCCACATTGCGCGTTTGATAATTAGATCATCAGAAAGAGAAAGCTTTTCTAGAAGCAATAAATGTTTTCTTCGCGCTAGCTGCTGGAGATGTGAATGGGGCAATGGCTAGCCTACAGAAATTCGTTGCCCTTTTATACGACAAATCAAGCAGCAACACAACTGTTAACGAAGCTAGACTCGCTCTATTTACGAAGAAAAGATGTAAAAGGGAAGTTGTTCCTCCAACTGAAGATGCACTGACGTTACATACTCATCGAGCTTCTTATCAAGGTGTATTGATATGGAGTAGATGTATTTACACAAATAGAGGTTTGTCTTCTTGAACAGTTAATAGGGACACAATATATTAAATTCAGAACGTACATACTCTATACAAAATTTTAATTAACATGCAGACTGTTTGCTTTTTAATCCCCAAGGGTCTGTAAGAGAAAATCTTGGGGGGGTGGGGTGAAGAGGCTGCTTGACTGGAAGGGGTGGGGGTTGCAACTCCCTCAACTCCTGTAGCTGTGCCTACCAGTGGCAATAAATTTTATTGACACCCCAGGCACAATCAAGACAAAATGCCCGAAATAGATCACCAAATAATGGCATTTTAAGAGAAGTTAACCCTCTCGGGATGGCTTAACACTCCATGTGAGGCAAATAGGGATGGTTTGCTTTTGTAAATTCATTTGTACACCTCTGGACACTGTTTGTGCCAAGTGGCGAATTTTTAAAATAAAATGTTAGGTTAATATCATTTTTGCCTTAATCCTCTGGTATGAAAGGAATGTGAGGCCTGCAGCCTCTTCCCTAACACCTGTACCTATGCCGAGACACAACAAAAGCTCATTTGTAGGGCAGTCGCGACCAAAATACCAAAAATATTGTAAGGAAACTGAATTTTTAAAAGTGGTAACTTCTGAGGGGTGGCTTCACCCCCTAGCATGGAAATTTTGTTGGGCTCCGCTTCTAAATCTACTTCTACATGTCTGGGGAGTATATGTGCCAAGTGGCAAAACTCTACAATAAAATGCAAGATTCACCTCAATTTATTGCTTTAACCCCCGGACTATGTGGAGTTCGTAGTTAAAAATGATTTTCAGCATTCAATTGAAGGAGCCCTCGCCGTGGGCTTTGTATGCGACTTTGGCGCTCGCGCTGTTGCACGAGGACGGACAGTTGGCAGCACTGGTCTATAGGGAGTTGCAAGGGGTGCAGGACGGAGGGGACTACGCCCTTCTGACCTCGTACTATTATTTGTTGCAGGTAGGTGGGGTTTCGTTTTCAGGTTGGTAGCACTGACTTGTGTCAATTCAAGCACGAATCCCAGAAGGCCGTACACGAGGTGAGCAAAATCGTCCACAGACACCCCGACCGCGCCCCCCTCTGGCTCGCCTTGTCCTCGCTCCTCGTGCGTGTTCAAAGGGAGCGTCCTTCGTCGAACTCGGCCGAAAAGTGCGCCCAAACGGCTATGGCCCTCGGCCAGAATAACATGGACGTTACGAAAGTCCTCTGCCTCGTTTCCCTTTCCTCCCAAATCGCGGGGGACCCCCAAGGCGCCCTTATTTCGGCCCAAAAAGCGGTCCATTGCTACCCTGACCTGGGCGAAGGCTGGGCCGTCCTCGCCTCCTCCCTGCTAATGAGCAAAAAATTAGAGCTATCAATTGTGAAGGCCGTGCTCAAACACCTGCAAGCATTAAACTGCAACGACGCTCTGCGACAGTGGACGCAGAAATCGCTGAGTTTTTTCGTTTAATAAAGTTTTCAAAAAAATGTTTTTTCGTCTTTTTGTTCTGTCGTGCTGCGTTTCTCTCGTCCTCGGGGCCGCTTGTAAGACCCCTGGAGAGTGGGTGAGTAAAAGTAAAATTAGAAAAAAAAAATAATTGAAGGGTTTAGTGCAGCGACACGGAGCTTTGTTGTGGTGGATGTTGCGTAAGGAACAGCTGCATTGAGAGTAAGTACCTGTTTTTCGACCCAAATTCCGTCTAATGTTTATTGAGAAATCTCTTTGTTCACGAAGGTGATAACTTGATTATTGTCTTCGTGTTATTTTTTGCCGTTTGAATTAAACGTTTTGTTTCTGATAATTCGAGTAGGGAAAGTTGAGATGTCAAAGCGTAAGATTTTTAATTTGAAGCAAATTTGCAGATTGGTGCCGTGACCGGGATAACAACGGGGCGAAAATGTAATAGTTTTGATAGGGATAAAATATGTTCAATTGGCCCAAGGCGCTAAATTGACGTTTGTACTAAGTGTACCTAACCGATCTTTTCTTGCTAAAAATAGAATTTTTAATTTAAAGACACCAAAAATAGATTTGGATTAGTCATCGCGAAAATTTGGTAGTGATATCAAAATGAAAAGTGTCGTTTTCCTTGTTAAAGAGTCAATGTTGCAACAATATTGCTGAAAATTTAGGAAATATCGGACCTAACTAGAGATTGGTGACATTTTTAACCGGATTTACCAATACCAACCAATTAAATGTGGTGATTTCAAATATTTTAAGCATTAGTTTATTGCTACAGCTCTCATGTAAAAAGCAAGGACTAAGCTTATATCTATGTGAATGTTGAAGACGTAGACTGAAGATTTTGAGAATTACGTCCATACTAACATGACTTTTTTGAATTACAACGAATTGAGGGTTTGTCAAAGTTGGCAAATAAGTTTTAAGTATTAAAGAGTTCGAAATTTTAAAATTCCAAATATTTGCGTAAATTGTAGATGCTTATTCTAAGCTATACAAGAGAGCTTTCATATATAAACGAAGAATTGGCGAGTTGATATTGAAGACGTAATTATTGAAATTACAATAAATTGTGGGGATTTGTTGAAGTTGGCAAATAAGTATCGGAAAGTATTAAAAACATTGGAAATTTAGCAATTCCAAATAATGTGTAAAGTAACACTTTTAAACGTTACTAGTTACTTCTCTAGTTCTGTGTAAACATAGAGATTTGATGGCGAGTAAATAAGACAAAGGTAAACTAAATATTTTAAGAATTACTGCATTTATACTCAAGAATGTTTGGAATTACAAAAAGCTGCGGTTTTATCGAATTTGCCAAATGTTGGATAGCATTAAAGCGTTCGAAATTTTATAATTCCACATACTTGGGTAAAATTATACACATTTTTAACTAATGATTTTGGCAATTACACTCATACTCATGAGTTTTTGAAATTACAAAAAATTGCTATTTTATTAAACATTATAACCGTTTGAAATTCTATAATTCGAAATATTTACATCAAATAATACTCATTTTAAGCAATACTGTTTACTTCTGTAGCTTTTATGTGTAAATCAAGAACTGGCGATAAATATTGAAGATGTAAACAAAGATTTTGGGAATTACACTCGTGAATTTTTGAAATTACAAAGAATTGCGGATTTGTTAAAGTTAGTAAATACCAGTGGTCGGAAGTAATGCATTACTGTAATGAAATTACTTTAGCTGGTAATGAGTAATTGTAATGCATTACTTTTTTTAAATAGTAATGGGTAATTGTAATGCATTACATTTTTTTAGTAATTGTAATGGAAAACCATTACTTTTTTTACCCTTAGGTAATTGATAAACGCAAAAATAAAACTTTTATGAAAAATGTAATTCTGTGAAATGAAATAACCACCACTGGAAGTAGCTAGGTACTACTGGTATCAGAATTAACCCTAACCCAGCGGGGTTCTGTTTACCTACCGCCTCATAAGCAAACATTGATGCATTCTGAAGAGGTTTTCCTGCTATTTTTTTTAAGAAGCGATATTCTCCGCAATTCCTCCGGATTAAATATTTCTACAGAATTGAAATAATTTCCTAGCTGAAGAAAATAAAACTAACTTTAGCCATCTCAAGCAGTGGTAAATTTTGAAACGCAATTGTTATTCAAATTGAATTAAAATGAAATAATAAATTTACTGTTTTAAAATAATACACCTACAGTCTTTTTTATAACGTGGCATTTTTTAAAATTCCAATTAGAGTTGGCCGTGTCTGGAATGACGTATGTTTCAATTTACTGCAAATCTCAAAATCTGTCAGCTACAATTAGAAATTTAAGAAATGTCACGTTAAAAGTAATGTATAAAGTAATACATTACATTTATGAAGTAATTGTAATGCATTACAATTTCGACGAAGTAATGTGTAATGGTAATGAATTACTTTTTAAAAGTAATGTTCCGACCACTGGTAAATACCTATAGGAAAGTGTTACATGCGTTCGAAATTTAGTAATTCTAAATATTGTCTAAAATAATAGTTAGGTATTTTAAGCATTACTTTTTAGCCCTGACGTAGCTTCTATGTAAAAATACAGAATTGGCGAGGAAATATTGAAGACGCAGGTAAATTAAAAATTTTAGGAATTACATTCGTGCTAATTAGAATTTTTGAAATTACAAAAAAAATGCGGACTTGTTAAAGCTGGGATTGTAGAAAAGCATTAAAAGCGTTGGAGATCTTGTAATTCCAAATATTTGCGTAAAGTTATACATATTTTAAGCATTAGCTTTTGTGTAAAATCAAGAATTGACCATTTTGTCTTGAATATACGTCAACTACAGATTTTGGAAATTACTATATAAATATCATACTCATGAATTTTTAAAATTAAAAAGTTTTGCAGATTTGTTAAACATTACAAGCGTTTGAAATTTTGTAATTCCAAATATTTGTGTCAAATTAAACTTATTTTAAACAATACTGTTTACTTCTGTAGCTTTTATGTGTAAATAAAGAATTAGCGATAAAATTGAAGACATAAACCAAGATTTTGGTAATTACACTCGTGCTCATGAATTTTTGGAATTACCTACAAAAAATTGCGGATTTGCTAAAGTTGGTAAAAACGTTCGAAATTTTGTAATTCCAATAAATGTTGCGTAAAATAATAGTTAGTTTAAGCATTCTGTTTACTCTTGTAGCTTCTATGTAAAAATAGAGAATAGACGAGGAAATATTGAAGACGCAGGTAAACTAAAGATTTTGGGAATTACCTACGTTCGTACAATTAATAATTTTGATTTGTTCAAGCTGGCAATTGGAGGAAAGCATTAAAAACGTTGGAGATCTTGTAATTACCGAGATAATTACAAATGTTTGCGAAAAATTATGCACGACGATTAATCTAGAATACCTAAACTAGACATTTTGATAATTATTCTCATACCTACTCATGAATTTTTGAAATTACAAAATTTTGCAGATTTGTTAAATAATACAATCGTTTGAAATTTTGTAATTCCAAATATTTGCATCAAATTATACCTACTTATTTTAAGCAATACTGGTTACTCATGTAGCTTTTATGTGTAGATAAATTAAGAATTGGTGAGTAAATATTAAAGACAAACTAAATACTTCGGGAATTACAAAGAAATGCATACATAGGTAGGTACTTAGTTATTTATTTTGTTAAAGTTGGCAAGGGAGTACCTATATTAAAGGCGTTCGAAATTTTCTAGTTCCTAACATTTGCGAATAAATATTGAAGACGTAAACCATAAAGTAAAGAGATGTTTTTCGAAAATTGGACAATTCAATCTTCAATATTTTGACTTTGTAGAGAAAATTAAAAAACCAGTGTAGTGGAATCAAAAACGTAAGTATTAAAAACGGCTTCCACTGAAAGAAAATAATTTTGCGCTCCAAGATAGCCAATGGTCAAAAAAAGTATCCATTTTCAGCCAGATCAAAAATGGTCCCACCATTACATTTTTAAAGAGAAATTAGTGCTAAATTAAACCAAATATTTTTATTTGTGTATCAACCGCTTCAAAATATCTCTCCAAGGGGTGCAATGGTCAACTCGTGCACCTGCACATGCTCGGGGGTGGACAACGCGTACACAACGCCATCTGCGATGTCCTCCGGCTCGATGATGGGCACTTTCTGGAATAAGTCCAGCTTTTCCTTTGAAATTTCGGAGTTTAAAACCGTCATCCCCGTCCTCACCAAACCAGGACTGACACTCTGAAACATATTTTTTTTATTTTTGACAATAATTTTTGAACATTTCACACAGTTATCTTGATCCTAAGCCCCAAACTGTTCAGCTCCAGGCGCAGAGTTTCCGCCAGGGCCGTAACGCCGTATTTGGTGGCCGCGTAGACGTTGAGGTTCCCAAAATTGGGCACCGAGTGCCCGGCCCTGCTGTTGATGTGGACGATGTGGCCGTTGATTTCGTGTTCTTTCATTATTTGGACGGCCTCGCGCGTCGCGACGCTCAACCCCAGGAGGTTGACGTCGATGACCTTCCTCCAGTCGTCGGTCCTACCCCCCGTCAGGGGGCCGTCCACCATGACGCCTGCGCAGTTGATCAAAATGTGGACTGGGCCCAAATTCTCGGTGGTCCACTGGAAGATCTTCAGAATGTCCTCCTCCTTGCTGAGGTCGGCTTGGAGGGGGTAAAGCTTGCCCTTGACCGCTTGGATTTTGTGGACGTGGCGGGCCACGCCCACCACCTTAAAAAAAATTGTCGAAAATAAAAAAAATAAAAATTGGAAATGATAAATCAAAAATCCAAAAGTGGACAAAAACGAAGTCAAAAAAAATTTGATTAGAAGTGAAAAATCAAAAATTTAAAATAAAACAACTTACGACAACGCTCTTCTGGACGAGGCTTTTAGCGATGGCGGCCCCTATTCCCGAGCTGGCCCCCGTGACCACCGCCACCTTCCCCACCCATCGATCCATCGACAGAACCATTTTTACTGACGCTCCACTTTCAGGGACAAAATATTTATAATTTCCGTGCTAATTATTAATTATTGTGGATTTATTGCGTAATTAATGCAAATTGTGCAATTATTACGCAAATATCCGCTCTGGGCAAGGTAAGATCGAAAGGATTGTTGAATTGAAAGTGGGGGCGGCTGATTTGCGTTGGCAGCATTTCAAAAGCGCGTCAAAAAAGGAATCGTTGGGCCATTTTGAGGTAAAAATTTTGACTTTCGGTCTAGAATTTTCAAACTAAATTTCAATAATCTGAACTAGGCCGATTTTTCGTTTTCTAAATTTTTAATGAAAATGGTGCAGAATAGTATATTACTGACCAAGGTAGATAATAGATATACCTTAGTGAATATAGTACTTTTTTCACTACCTAGCAAAAAAAAACGAATTCTCCGTTCAAAGATAAGTCAATAATGGTACGTTTTAAAGCTAGTAGTGAGAAAAATGGTTTTATAAGTTTTCGTTCAGCATCGAGAGGCATTTCACTGAGGAAAATTTGTACACCACTTCCCCTTTTATGTCATATTTCCTCCATTTCCTAGCAACTTCCTACACTTCCTTGCAACTTCCTACATTTCCTTGTAATTTCCTTCACTTCCTCCAATTCCCTCTCACTTCCCTGGCGGCCCTGATTCCTCTCACTTTCTTATACTGTCCCTCACTTCCTCCATACTTCCTGTCACTTCCCTTATTTTCTACACCACTTACTTCCTCTCACTTCATTTTCCACTTCCTCTCACTCCTTCACTTCCCTCACTTCCTTTATTTTGCACATCACTTCCTTTCAGTGAAATACCCAAATTGTTCCTCTCACTTGCTCCCACTTCCCTCTACTTCCTTCTACTTCCCTCACTTTCTCCATACTTCCTCTCACTTCCTTTTCCACTTCCCTCACTTCCTGCCACTTCCTCTGTTTTGTACACCACTTCAATTCAGTGAAATGCCCCTCGTTCAGCATTTTTCAAATTCCACCTAACCTCAGTTGTGAGAGATTCCAGTAAGATTTGGACGATCGTCTCACTGCATTTTCTGGGACTTTTTCACATCTTTTATTAATTGAATGGCAGAAAATGAGAAAAACGGACCTTTTGAGGGCCGCGATTGACGCTTGTCACTTTTTGAACGCGCTTATTGTTGTCGACAATCCAAAGCAATCCGACCTTCGATCTTTTTGCAAGTTTTACCGTCGACGAAGAATCCTTTACTTGATGCAACAAACGCTAAACTTGAACCACACCTTTAAAATTGTCAAAACATCACTTCAAATATAGTTCTGCCGTTACTTTGTCCACAAACTCTTCAATTTTACTCGGCATTACTTCGGGATTAGGTAGTTGCGTTTTTACAAAATAGGTAATTATTTCGGGAACAATTTTTTTTTGTTTGAAAATGATTTCAAAATTAAGTTTTACTTAAAAATATTCTATAGAAAAGGCACTGTTGGTTTGTTTTTCGGTACTTGCGCTATTATTGGTTTAATTTGGATTCTTGGTTTGTTTTTGAAGCACAAAAAAAAAACTGTCCTCAAATTGACAAATTTTTATGTTCGATCTATTTTGACTGCATAGAAGTTCTTTTTTGAAATCTGTCAATGCTAGAGTTTTAAATATCAAAAAACCCCTACGAGATTGAAATTCGACAAAATCCCTAAATTTTTTCTAAGATGATGTTTAAAAATAGTCAAATCGGCCGAATGCTAAACTCTGTCAAATCTGTAACTAAATACTTCCATATTAAAATGAAAAATGCATTTTACACTTTTTTTAAATTTTTTTTTAGCCTACGACGATTGTCGAACCTTGGAAGACCCCTGCGAGGAACATTATTGCCCAAACGGAGCCGACTGTCACGTTTTCAAACCGGACTGCCTAGGCTGTGAATTACAAGCAAATTGTCTATTCAAGGATGACTCCTAATTATTGTTAATTATTTCAATCTTTTTGTAATTAGACAATAAAATAATGTTTAGATAAAACCTGTCCATTAAAAAAAAAATACATCACATTCGCAGAGTTACTTAGGTCTCACTATCCAGTTTTGTTTTGAAAAACAATTTACCCCTCGTCTAAATCGTCTATCGCTGAAGAAAATTGTCTAAAATACATCTTTCAGTAAAATGTTTAATCTCTCACATCATAGTTTACCCTTCAATCACTGTTTTTTCCAAGAAAGTGGTTTATCCCTCGTCCAGGTGGTTTACTCTTCAAATAAGGTGATTTACCTCTCCTCTGCAATAAATCACTTTGTACCGTGTGGTTTAACCCTCGAGCGAGAACATTCTTAAAAGGGTACCTACCTAGGAATTATTGTTATTCACAACACTTATGTAATTGTAAAACAAAGAAAGTGAAAAATTACGAAAGTCGTAACTTAATTCATATTTCATTTTTTTCAAAGCAGTGTTTATTGTCTCGTCGTCCATTTTGTGGCCAAACCCCCCATCATAATAACGATTCGATAAACTGTCATTTACTTATTGTAAAACGAGAGAAAGTGGTTTACCGCTCTTCCATGTCATTCACAAGGAAGAAATGTGTTGTTACAGTCTAAACGTAAAGTGGCTCACCTCTCGTCTGGAACGATGCTTTGGACCAGCAGGAAACTAGAGGGTTCAACCACTGTACTTTCAATAGGTATTTGAAGCAAAATTTTTTGATATCCGCTCACCTCCAGCGCCCTCCATGGTCGAATTTTAAATTACATTAGAGCCCTTTGTGACACATCATTTCAAAGGGTATGAAATTCTCTGTAAACAGGCGCAAACATTTTTGAAATCCATCAACTTTTTCATAACTTACACTGAAAGATACAATGACATCTTTATTTCACATTAGGTCCAACAATGAGGTACTTAGCTATTTGTGGGGTCACATAAAAAGTAAAATCTACGCAACTGAACCTGCATCTTTGGAAGATTTACGCCATCGTATCGTCAATGAATGCCATCTCATCACTCCACAAATGTTACAGAATATGCGTGAACGTTTCGAACAAAATCTTTATTATTGTATGAAAGCTAGTGCACATTTCGAACATTTACTTAATTGACACGTAAAATAGCTAAGTACCTCATTGTTGGACCTAATGTGAAATAAAGATATGAGTAGGTAGTAAACAAAGTCTTGCCACAAATTGATATATTACGAAGTAAAATGATTAAGGCGACATGTTTCGGTCTACTAGACCATCATCAGGCTAAAATTAGGTGTTGGTTACAACTTGCAAAAGATTTCTTACCTCGACCTTGTGTTTTAGGTTATGTTACATGTTATATGAAGTAAAATTTACATTAAAGTTTCTAGAAATTAAAACTGGATTAGAATAGTGAATTTAGATGTCGCCTTAATCATTTTACTTCGTAATATATCAATTTGTGGCAAGACTTTGTTTACTACCTACTCATAAATATTACAAGCCACTTCGAGGATGGACCTTTTCTTTAAATTGAAATAAAGATGTCATTGTAAGGGCTATTTCGTCTACCTTGAACCAGCTCATATTTTTCAGTGTAACTTTAGAAAAACTTGATGGATTCCAAAAATGTTTGCGCCTGTTTACAGAGAATTTCATACCCTTTGAAATGATGTCACAAAGGGCTCTAATGTAATTTAAAATTCGACCATGGAGGGCGTTGGAGGTGAGCGGATATCAAAAAATTTTACACCATTGAATTAGTAATGAAATTAGCTTTCAAATGTTGTATCACAAGTGGGGGGTTGCCATTTGAAATTTTAAAGTTGGGGTTGGTGGGGGTTAGGGGGTGAGTTGTGAAATCGCATCCACCACGGATTAATGTATCCCCCCCCCAGCAAACACAGAAGGTCTGGCCGTGTTATGGCAACTGTCCGGCAAGTCCGGCACTGGCAATAGAATTACGGCCGTGTACTGGCCAGATGAGAATCCAAAATTTGACTATTTTAAGTTGCTTTTCAAGTAGAACACACTGTATATTTTTAGCTAGTGTAGTGTAAAATTTATAAGCGAATATTTTTTGTAATAAAAACATGCTTGCTATTTCCATCAAAAAGAAAAGAAATGAAAACTAGATGACGCGAAAAATTACAAAAATTCTAACAAATAAAAACTTATCAACCTCTAAGAAGTTTTCAACATGATGAATGTGGACGTAAAAAATGAAAAAAATCGAAATGTGTGACAGATTTTGTCAAAACATCCCACTTAAAGCGGAGGACACATAAAATGACTTCATTGATGTTTTTCGCGAAAACTTCAAGTCAATATGTCCTATAAAAATTGGGAAAATTTAGCCAAAACGTAGTTTATTGAAAAGAATTATAAATAATAATATTACAGGTGATTGTCAGTGATGTTGGGAAGCACGTAGACCTCCACGTTGCCCTCCACACCTAAAACATTAAATTACTCCCACCAATTGTCACCCTTCCCTACCTTCAGGCGTTTGCATCTCGTAGCCTTTGTCAACGAAATCCGGATTCAACCCCTCCCTCCTCCTCCTCTCCAAAGAATTGCCTACGATGAAATTGACAGTCGAGTTGGGCTTGACAAAAACGGGGGCGTTGCCTTCCACGCCTTCCGGCTCCTCCAGCTCCACATCCACATTGACGAAATCCCTATTGACATCCCTTTTGACAACACTCGTCTTGATAATTTCGGGCGTCGTCAAGTTACCGCATTTTTCTGCAATACCGTAAAACTGGACGACTCCAAACTCCGGTTTGTAGTAGTCGTACAGTCTGACGGAGGAGTTGCTCCTAAATTGCACGACGCTGTTCTCGTTGATGTCAAAATTGACGCAGATTTGGTTCTTGTCGAGCTTCGTGAAGTAAAGCACCACTTTCTGGTCTAGCTCTTCAAACTTTTTAACGTCTGAAAGAAAATCAGTGGAGGGAGAGAGAAGATGGACTTACGGTCGTTTTTTCCCTCGTCGATGAGTTTGTAGAGGGAGGCTCGGTCGGCCTCGTAGCCCGAAGGGAGATCTATTTCGAGGATGGCCATATTGGCGACGTTGTCAGGTCCGTTGTAGCTGAAGCACGGGGAGATCCTGGCTATGGAGCATTTGGCAACACTGGAAACTGGGAGTACTTCCATGTCCAGCTTGAAGGAATCCCCGGAATTGTGCTGCTTCACGTAGAAGGTCGCCACGAGCTGCACCAGGAGGCAGCCTTGACCTTTCGTGGATATTTTGACGCCCCCGCTCTCCTCCACCATGAACCTCTTCGCTTTCAGCCTATCCTCTTCGCGGATTTTGAGCACGTGTTCTTGGTCTTTTGTTTCAATACTGATGTCTAAATCTATGGACTTTGAAAGCAGAAACCTGGAATATTTTGACAAGGCGTCTAAGGCTACGACAGTGTCTTGAGTCGACTTAAATCCTCCTCTGGGTCCTTGCTTGGTGGATAGCCAGCGCACTACGGAGTGGGCGTGTGCCAAATTTTCCTGGGTATGTTGATTGAGGAAGGACAGAAGGACGTAGCTGGTGATCTCCACGTCCGTTGCCGAGGAACTGTTGACATCTGCAAGAATTTGCTTGAAGGTGTGTCAGTTGTTGAAGGTCACCTCTGTTGCTCCACCAGAGCATGTTGTCCCTTTGGTTGGAGATCTGCATTAGTTTTTTCAGCATTCGGTAGCCTTCGCTGTACCAGCCGACCTTGAAAAGGGCGTAGGAGCTGATGGCCAAGGTGTACTTGTCCAAGTGGTAGTACCCTCGGATGCAGTACTTGGCGTTGGTCTTGGTGGCCTCGGGAACGTCGATGTTGGCTTCGAGGAGGCTGATCATGACGTACGCGGTCAGAGCCGCCGTGCTGTTTTCTTTGCTGGTGCCTCCCTAGATAAAAATGAGGACTCCGGGATCACTGCAGTACTTACCATATCCTGGAAGACATGCAGCATGGTACTGAAGCACCCATTCTCCAGCTGGTGCTCCAAAATCCACGCCACGGCCCTGTCAATCACCCTCTGATCCACGTAGATGTACCCTCTAGCCTCCTGCAGGGTCCTCACCACGAAGGTCGTCAAAAACATGGACCCCATCCCATCGTGGTACCCAAAAGCGGAAAAAGACCCATCCTTGTGGACGTAATTGAGGATCCTCTGGTACCCGATCTTCAGATTCCGAAGTATTCTATGCCTTATCGCCGAGGTCAAACTGTTGGTCGCGTTCAGATACCGGAGGGCGTACAAGTTGGGGGCAAGGGTGGCCATGATCTGCTCGCCGCACCCCGTCGGCATGGAGACCAGCTCCTCGAGGTTCTGGGCAAAAAATTACCTCCCTCAAAGTTTGCTCCCTTACCTCAATTGTTTGACCCAGCAAATCCGCGTTGACCACCACTTGAGCTTTGGCTGTCCCCGCCATGACGTCATCGGGAACCTCAATGTCCCACGTGACGTTATTTGACGGGTGTTCCTCGTCTGTGCATAGCAGCACAGATTTTGTCCTCCTGACGAGAGTCCCTTCAGGCTCCACCGTCAATGTTTTGAGGACAATATCCCTAAAAGTAGAGTTTGTAAGGCGGTCGGGTTTCGGAACGCACCGTTTGTTAACGATAACGTCAGGCCCGCACTGGCGGGGAAACCCCGAGTCCAGTTCTGCCAACACCGTAACGTTAACCTTCCCTAGTTCCACGGCTTTCAACTCGAACACGTGAACGAAGCTGTCATTCGCGTTGACACAATGAGAAGTGATTTTTTTCGCCGAAGAATCCACTTGCAACCCTGCGGACTCCCCCAAAGTCATTCGTACCTGAAAATCTTCCCTAAAAATTAACCTTTTCAATTTTTTTTTACAGGAATATTGTAGTTCAGGTAGTTGAAGACGACGACGTGCAAGTACAAAACTTCACCCTTCTTCACGGAGTGGGGGGTTAAAACGTCGACGAAGAAGGGTTGGAAGGAGGAAATCTCCGTCGTAGGGCTGAAGCCCACGCCGTCTGTCTCCGAGACGCAAACTACGTCCGTCACCCAGTTGGTAACGCTGTGCGGCAGATTCCTGTGAATCACTGCTGCCCCTCTTTGAAAGAACAAAAATAAACTCCCCAGGTTTCCCCACCAAAAACAGTTACCTTACTGGAACGAGCTCCCACAGCCATGTTTCCGGGAAAAACGACCGGATGGGCGTGATTTTATCCTCGTTCTGGACGTCGTATTGGTCGGTCAGGAACTGAACTGAAAAACGCTTCAGCTAAATTCAAGTGGGGATATTCGAACCTCGGTTGGGGTCGGTTGGTAGCACTGGCCCCGTGTAGCAGGGTTTCGTCACTACTTTGAAGTTGGTCACGCTGATTACGCCAAATTTCTGCAAAAACAAGTTTAGGGGGTTTAAGGCTTGGGGAGTGGTACGTTGAAGATGTCGTAGGTGTCGTAGTCCTCGGAGAAGGAGTAGATGAAGCGTTTCTTCCTCCTTAGGTCCCAGAATTTGTCCTCGGTTAGGGCGGCGGCTGAAAAATTAGGTTGGTCACACTTGTTAGAGATAGCGAATCTAAGAAACACCGGGGGGGGTTCCCTTTACCTTCTCTGTTGCTCTTCTTAACAGGAGGAACGCACGTCTTCCTCCCCGACTCCACCGCCTCCTTCTCCTCCAAAAACGGTTTGAGGAAACTCCTCGCGTTCAGCTCCCCCCCTCCGCCGATGAACTTCAGCGACTTGTCGACCGCGGAAATCGAGCACAGCGAATCAGACTTCGTCTCCAGGAGCAACGAGGCCACGCCCCCCGGCGTGATTTGCTTGTGCGACCAATTGGCTTTGACCTGGAACAAGTTTTTGAGGGGTTGAGGAGGTGAGTTACTACCTGATTGTTGAGGCAGGGCGTCACTTCTACTTCTTTGGAGGCGGCTACGATCTCACCCGTCGAGGTTATGTAGTAGACTAGGAGGTGATAGGTGGAAATAATTTTTTCGTCCAACTTGAATTTGAGGATGAACTTGTCGAGGGAGGAACCCACTTTAATGAATTTGTGTTTGGTGCCCACGAGGTCGCGGAAGTCGTTGAGGTAGTTGGGGTAGTGCTTGCGGACGCTGTGGGTTATTTGACGGAGTTTGTAGATTTTGCCGCGAGTCTTTAGCTGGAATTACGCGTGAAAGTCTGGCGGTTTACCCCTCGAATAGAGAATACGATTTTATTTGCTCAGGGGTTTACCTCTCGCAGAAAGATTCATCATACCATTGATCATACATAAGTAGCTGCAGTTACACGTGGAAGCCTAGTGGTTTACCACTCGAATTTCCTCCTCGGGCTTTTTCAGTTAAAGGGATACACCACTGTAAATTTGTGCACAAAAAAAAACGAATAACGATTCACCCCTTAGTTAGGTGGAAAATTACAGAAAAAGTTTACAGCGATTCTCCCCTTGCTCAAAGCAGTTGAAGCAAGTTTTCATTGATAAATGATGTTGCGGAGCCATATTGAGCGGTTAACAAGTTTTAACGATTTTGGAAACATGAAAAAATGAAATAATCGAGATGAGAAGTGAACCACTTTCATCGATTTTAAGTAACCGAGTGATAAAACACTACTAAATGCCGAAAGTGCAAAACATTGGGCTCTAAATGGCGGAATTGGTTTTGGCTTTGTCTGAGAAATAGTTTATTGCAATTTCGGCAATATTTCCTAGCCGAACCACTAAAAGCATTCCAAAGAGCGAGGGGTGCACCACGGCCTTGGATTACTGCCGAGAGGCAAACCACTAAAAATATTGTGACTTACCATATAATAAAACGTGACGTTTTCATGATCCCTGAAGTTATCCGTCGTGAACTTCACAGTGAACTGCTGGACGGACTTGCACCTGGAGCTATCTTCACTCCTCGCCTGCTCCAGCACCACATAGCTCGAACTCTGCGAAAATAGGCGTACCACCAGCAAACTATCCCCAACATTGGTGTGATTTAGTGACCTCGCGTACAGGTGCAGATGTATGACGTTGCTCTTGAGAGGCAGGATATGGAACTGAATGGATTTTTCGTTCGTCACCGTAAAGTTGGCACACTGCTCGTTATTTAGGTAATTCCAGCTTTTCTTGATGGCAACATTGTAGCAGATCTCCACCACTTCTCCGCTCAGGTCCGCGTGCACGTTGCCCAATTGAATCCTGCCTTCGTATGGCAGCCCTGGGCGGAAGACATTTTCTGGTGCCAACTTCATGCTGTAGGGTTTTAAGGATATTAGGGTTTTAGCGTTGGTCAGCTCGATTTTATCCGTCCCGTACTCGGTGACAGTCGCTGTGATCTGCAGATGGATCTTAGGATCCATCAAAGTGTAGAAGGCCTTGATTTGGAGCAGGGACAATTCGTCATTGGTCAGCGGAAATTCCGCGCAGCCGTCTTCCAGCAACTGAAATTAAGTTGGTAGTGTTTGGTGGAATCGTCGTTGCCAACCTTTTTGAACGCTTGCACGGGCTTCATGTTGTTGTGGCTGTCGCTCATGCGCAGGAAGGCCGTCCCTTTGACGTTTCCGCCGTGAGAGTACTTCGAGCAGACCTTCACATTGATGAAGGGCGCCTCGAAGTAGATTATTTTGGGGTGGATGATTTCGACCTTGAAACGGGGGAGGACGTACTTGTTGACCTCGAGGGTCGTGATTTCGCTGCCAACTTCAACCCGCCATTTTCCCTCCACGGCGTCTTTGGGGAGCTGGTAATCCAGTTGTGCCAATCCTAGTTCTGTCGAAACGTTCTCCCAGACGATCACCGCAATGTCTAGGGGATTTCTGATGCGGACTTGTGGCACCTGCAAGTCAATAATTCTGCTAGGATAGGCAGGTAATTTAAAAGCTTAATCTGGCAACAGACAGAGTATAGTCGATTTTAAGGCTTTGTCCACATCCACTTAAACCCTGGTAACGATGTAATTTTTGCCCTTAATTGTATGTTAACGTAAGTGGGTGTAAACAAAGCTTAATACCGTATAAACGTATACACCAGCAATTCCTTTGCATATGTTTCGTGTTACGCTAATCTGTGGTTAGGCAGGACTTGGGGAACTGTTTCACCAGTCTCAAATTAAATTATTGATTGGATCTATTTTGCTCGCAGTTTCAACTGTCATCTGGTCAGTTTTTCTTCAGAAATGTGTAATGCTTCCCAATAAACACGTGGTCTTCTTTTTAGCCGTTGTGGTGGGGTTCAACTGGGCTCAGGGGTAGCAAAGAAGCAGATCCGAAGAAGCACCCATTCCTGGTAGCGATACATTTTGACGTGAGGCCAGATCTGCCTTATTTGAGCCTTGAAGACCGTACGCGCTTTGGATCTTTATTATCGATGTCCTGGGTAATATCTGCATGTTCTGTCTTGTCCAGGTTGGACTTCAACTATAATTCCAATCTGAATGTGCTGCTCGTTCGGGCAGGATTTGAATACGGCGGGTCAGGAGGTTTCACAAGAACAGGTCAAACGAGGGGCGCGGGCGTAGTATTATTGAAAAAGAGCCCTGAGCCTGAGAACACTGAGGCAAATGGCGATTATTGTATGGACCTTTTGAAGGTTGATAAGCCGTTTGATAAGGACCGCTTCGTGGACTTTCTACAGCTTGTTTTGTGTATATTTAGCAAACTCCTGCAATAAATTTTATGTTTGGGTATTGGTATTGCCCTCATGACTTTTCCATGACCTGCCCATAGTTGTACAAGACATGCCCAAACCAGCAACTTGCCTTCATGACCTTCGCATGACCTGCCCATACTTGCCCAAGACGTACCTGAACAAGACATGCCCAAGTCAATAAATTGCCCTCATGACTTTCCCTTGATCTGCCCATACTTAACCAAGACGTGCCCAAGTCAGCAATTTGCCTTCATGACGTTCCCATGATGTGCCGATACCAACTCAAGACATGCCCAAGCCAGGAACTTTTCCTAATGACCTGCCTGGAACCTTCACACGTTTGCCCATCATATGCTTTAGACAGGAACTTGCCCGCAACCTGCCCATAGTTGCCCAAGCCATGCCCAATTTAACAACTTGCCCTCTTAACTTTCCCATGACCTGCCCATACTTGCCCAAGACATGCCCAAGATGGGAACTTGCCTTCATCACCTGTCCATATTTGCCCAAGTAAGATCATTTCCACGACTTGCCCATGACCTGCACCCGTCAGGACTTGTCCTCATGACTTTTCCATGACCTGCCCATACTTACCCAAGACATGTAAAAGTCAGGAACTCGCCCTTATGACCTGCTCTGCCCAAGACATGCCCGAGGCCTTGGTTTAGTATAGACATGGTTTGTCATTCCCGTGGACCAGCTTTCGTCATGCTGTGCCAAAACAGCCAAAACATATTCAGGACTGCTGACACCTCGGCTGACACGCACGCGTCAATGTCAGCCAAACAACAAATTCAAATCAAAATTCAAATACAAGCGGGAATTCAAGTCCAAGAACTAAATAAACTGGTAATTTGGTGTCTATCTCGTGAATCTTGAGTAGAAAATTTCGTTTATGGATTGGGTTTGGTAATTTTTCCACAACGACAAGACAAATGCTTTAAAATTGGTCTCTAGAGTAATAAACATCAATACTGTAAAAACTCTTGTCGAAGAAAAATTTGTAAACCAAGTTTTTGAATTTACTGCTATTAGTTTCAGACTTAATATTCTCATCGAGCAGATTGTAGATCTTAACTCCTTGATAATAAGGTCCTTTCTGAGCAATTGAAAGCCTATGTTTTCAGATCGAGTGAATTTTTATTTCTGGTACAGTATCCATGAATATCGCTACGCCTCTCCAGAGAGATCATCTTCTGCCTAACAAAAATCAATAAATTAAAAATATAAAGTGAGGGCAGCGTCAGGAATTCGTACTGTCGAAAAAGTGGACGACAATGAGTGCGGTTGCTCACACCAGCAATGCATCGAAGAATACGTTTTTGAACAATAAATGCCTCGTTCATATGTGATGAGGAGCCCCAGAAAACTATCCCATAAGACAATAGTGACTGGCAAAGACCAAAGTATAAGGATTTGAGAACAGATACAGGAACCTTTATGCGTAAACACTTTATTAAATAGCAAGTCGCACTAAGACGATGGCACATGGTTAGGCAGGACTTGGGGAACCGTTTTACCAGTCTCAAATTAGATTATTGATTGGATCTATTTTCCTCGCAGTTTCAACTGTCATCTTGTCGGTTTTTCTTCAAAAATGTGTGATGCTTCTCACACGTGGTGGTCTTCTTTTTAGCCGTTGTGGTGGGGTTCAACTGGGCTCAGGGGTAGCAAAGAAGCAGATCCGAAGAAGCACCCATTCCTGGTAGCGATACATTTGGACGTGAGGCCAGATCTGCCTTATTTGAGCCTTGAAGACCGTACGCGCTGTGGATCTTTATTATCGATGTCCTGGGTAAGATCTGCATGTTCTGCCTTGTCCAGGTTGGACTTCAACTATAATTCCAATCTGAATGCGCTGCTGGTTCGGACAGGATTTGAATACGGCGGGTCAGGAGGTTTCACAAGAACAGGTCAAACCAGGAGCGTAGTATTTTCGAAAAAGAGCCCTGAGCCTGAGAACACTGAGGCAAATGGCGATTATTGTATGGACCATTTGAAGGTTGATAAGCCGTTTGATAAGGACCGCTTTGTGGATTTTCTACAGCTTGTTTTGTGTATATTTAGCAAACTCCAGCAATAAATTTCATGTTTGGGTGTTGGTATTGCAGCAGCCGAGTTAATGATTCCACGTCCCCGCGAAGAAGAATCGGTCTAACTTTCAAACGGATAAAGACATCCGGCTGAAATTTCCTACACGCTATCCGGGGGGCAAACTACAACGACTGCAACCGAGTTTGTTCCTCGAGTTTGTCCAAATGACCTTGACGATCCCACAGACGGTTTGTGACGGTCCCACAATAATCTGGACAAGTTTAAACTCTCTAGCAGTAGGCATTAACTTCTGTTAACTGCGCTTGCCATAATAGAGAGTTAAACCACTTTCACTGCTTCTAACTGCGGCTAAAACTTTGTAATCGCATCTTGTGCGTACGTTTTGACTTCTTCCGAGATATTTCAATGGAGAGAAACCACTTATATGCTAAGAAAATTTTCGGGTGGTGCACCAGCGTAAATGTAACTGCAAAATGTTCCTCATGCATAAAATCGGATTACGACCGAGGGTTAAACCACCAACACAGTTTGGTCAAACTTGCCATAAAGTGGCAAAACGCATTTTGTAAAAGTTGTAGCACAAATTTTCAATAACTGACAAGTCAACCACTTAAAAAATGAGTCACTACGGAAGGCAAAGTCGACGGTACTATTGGCGCTGCATGTCCCAAGGCCGGAATTGACAGCTCCAAGCTAGGGCACAACCATAATTTGTGGAGGCCAAGGCAGGTTTTCCAAGCAAGACTGTGGAAGAGACAATCGAGGCCTCGAGACGACCACCTTCTTGCTTGAACACAATAGAAACACTGGACAACTTCGGTGGAAAAATGCACTATCAGTAGAAACATCCCACTACACCGAATTACTTGATTTTCACTGCTGATGCGTTTCGAACACAATGTGCGCATTATCGAAGCCGAGGCTAAACAACCTATCTGCCAAAAAACTGAGATACTTATAGGCCCAGCCGCTTAGCTCCACCCCTCGGCTGTGAAAGTTAGACCAATCACAGGTCGAGAAATGGTCACGCATGGGTCATTAGGAAGTTAAAATTCAAACAACAAGTGTTAAATGCCACGACTTTTCACTCCAAAGAACAAAAACAGGACTTAAAATTTGTTGCATTACGTTTTGAACCTCAGTTGACAAGAGGTTTGACAAGGTTTTTTGAACAACAAAATTTAAGGACAGTTTTCAGATCTAAAAACCAACTGAAAAACCCTTTAGGCAACCCGAAAGATAAAGTAGGGAATCTGGCATATACGAAATCAATTGTCAAAATTGTGATCTACTCTACAGTATGTAGGTCAAACACGAAGGTCTCTCAACACCAGATTTAAGGAGCACTTAGCCCACCTTAAATTAGGCGGAACTGAGAAATCCAGTGCTTTACACAATGACCATAGAATAAGTGATATTATTAAGTTAGTTTGTAGCGTTAACAAGGTGCAGATGCTAGATGCAATGGAGAGCATCATAATTTATAAGTCTAGAGATAGGCTTATGAACGCTGATACAGGCCCGATCGCATATTCACCTCTGTTTACGCTACTTTAGGGAGGACTTGGTATATTTATACGTATTCATCCATACGTGACCATTTCTCGAGCTGTGATTGGTCTAACTTTCACAACTGAGGGGTGGAGCTACGCAGGTGGGCCTATAAATATCTCAGTTTTTTGGTAGGTAGGTTGTTTAGCTTCGACTTTGATAATGAGCACATTGTGTTCGAAACGCGTCAGCAGTGAAAATCAAGTGTTTCTAGTGATAGTGTTCTTGCTTGAAGAAAGGTTCGAAGACAGAAACAACAAACGGGAAGAAGACCCGCAAGGAAGCAAATTTCTTGTGCCTTTCTACGTTTTGTATAAATTTTGTAAGCTACTGGGTACAATAAATCTACACGGACCCGATTTTTTGAAACTCTATAAAACAAGCCCGACCTGCCGTCCTTAAAAACCTGAAAGGTTGAGGATCCACCCAAGTATCCTAGTCAGTTTGCTTTTCGATAGAGGATTTTATCTCTGTTTGTCAAGGGTACTATCCACATGTCTTGTAGTCCCTCAGGCAGGAAGAAACTTCTTCAGCTACCTTCAAACATCTATCTCAGATCAGTCTCTGTCGGTAATTTCGACAAAAAATCAACACTGTGACTCATGACGTCCATGTGTCAGTTTTTTAAAAATTATTTTAAGTAGTAATGCTCCTGACGCGCGTTCTCTTTTTAGTGGCTGCTATTCCATTCAGTTATGGACTCCTAGGCAGCAGAAAAGCGGATCCACAGAAGTACCCGTTTCTAGTGGCAGTAGAGACGCGATGGAGCGTCCAGGAGCCAGAATTCGCGTCTGGCCAGGAATTTGAATACGGAGCTTTATTGACGATGTCCTGGGTTCTGAGTACAGGATTTCTCGATAGGGATAACACGATATATGTATGGGCAGGATTTCAACACAACAACAATGGCTATTTCGAAAGAAGAGGCCAAGTGAGAAAGTCAGTACTTTTAAAAAAACACCCAAGGAAGAAACTTAAGGATCTGGATTATTTTATAAGCCTTCTGAAGGTTGACAGACCATTTGATAAGGACCCCTTTGTGAGCACATTGAAGCTTCCAAAGAGCTCTGATGTCTCTCAGGTTTGTGACACGCCCATTCTTATGGGGATAACTAGATGGGGCTATACAAAAGGGACTGAAATTGACAAACTCCCTATATTAAAACTGGCGGAGGTTCCCATAAAGAAAGGCAAATCGAACTGTCAATTTAAAGGAGATTTAAAAAGTATGAATTTGTCCATTTGCTCTGCCGGAACTGCTGGGCCTACGCTTAGAGACGAAGGCACTCCTCTGATTTGCGACGGTGATACGGTAGTTGGCCTCACTTATGCATACCAATATTATGATAGCAATACCACAGTAGGACTGTATGTGCCAGTTTCGCCAAATGTGCCTTTTATCAAAGAGTGCTTGGAAAACGATGTCGAGAGTACTACCGTAACTGGAAGTTCCAAGACTGAAGGTTTCAAAACTGAAGCTCTAACAGAAGTTCCATTTTCCGAAACTCCATCCAAAAGTTCCAAAGGCACAACCAAAAGCTCTGAAGATCAAGATGTAATTATCAAGGACCTCGATAAGGAGTTTCCGACCACCCCTTCCTTGCCCGATCATGAAGTTAGAGCTGTGGGTAGAAACAACAAAGGGGAAGAAGATTCGTACAGGAGCAGCGCTGTGAAATTGCAACCATGTTATTTGCTCAAATTTCTTGTGACTTGCTACGTTTTGTACATATTTTGTAAACTTCTACAATAAATGTTTCTTGGCCCGATTTACGCATTGTCATTCTTTAAAATCGCATCAAAAAGTTGCGACCTTTTTTGTTCTCCTCTTTTAACAATTCAAGACGACAATATTGCTGAAATAATGTAACAGAATTTCAAAAAGTCAAGTCCAGCAGCATAAAACCCGAAGTCTCCGTCATAAAGGTTAATCCGGCAACATCGCATTCGCTGGCTACGAAACGCACAATCTGACACCACATTTCTTGGATTGGTTTTAATAAATTACAATTAGGACTACCCTGAAACTGGAAACATTTTTACTGTGCGCAAAATAGCTAGATTTTCCCATCCCCCTGCAGTGTCATTGTAAATTAACACATAAAATTCTGCCTTGATACGTTGAGTTGTGTTTGAGTTCTCGTATTTTCGTACTTTTGCATGTTAAGGGGTGCAGCGTCTTTAAGGGCGTTTTTTCGCAAAAGACGAAAAGACCTTTTCTCAATCATTAATGAAAAGCCTCGAATGACGTCAATTTCGAGTAGCAACCCCTAATTTCTACAACATTTTGCGCAAAATATATCCCACAGATTTCATCGAAATATGTGCGTATATTATGTCGAGTTTCAAGCTTTTGCATGTAACCCTTGTGGAGTAACCATATTTTTTTCGTTTTCACCTCCTAAATTTAATCCTTCGAAATTAACACCCACTCACGTTTAACAGACCAGCGTTCTCCAAACGGTTAACCAGCTTTCTCCAACAAGCGCCCTTTTTTCTCCGGCTCTAATGAAAGCGCTCGCTGTGTGAACGGAATAAATGTATTGAAAGCGTCATATAAACGCACAAATCCAGAATATCATATAATAGACCGAAAATCGCGTAAAATCTCGTCTCGATGTCTGATGATTTTTTGCCAAAAGGCACTAAGTATGAGTATCTACATTTTTGGAGCTACAATTTGAAGCTCTTTACGGTGATGAAAAAATAGGGTAGACTTGTTTAACTGTGAAACTTGTTACAACTGAGTGCAAAAGAAGAAACTTAAACTCCTTCTGCCGCAAAGCGACATCACGTGACCGTAGGAATAGAGCGCGATTGGCTGTCACTTAGGATTAAAGATTCCGATTGGCGCGCTAAGCCACGCCCCCTGTTCTTTTCACCAAACTTTACCTTATAGTTGCTGGGGGGCAGCAGGTCGTCTTCCAGGGTCAAAATCCTCAATTTCACCCTCTCCCCCGCCTTGTACATCCCCCGATCACTTTCCACGAACGTGATTTTCTTACTCGGGTAAATGACAACCGGATCCTGGCTGTGGGCAGAGTACACCACTCCGTTCAGCTGCACCTGCACCCTCACACTGCAAACCTGCGGCTCCCTCATCTCATACTTCGGCACGTGAAGATCGAAGCAGCTATGCTCTACTTTCCTTTTATTTATTTATTTCTCCAAAAAACATTTTTACCTGAATCAGCAGTTCTCGTGGTGTAAAAATGTTTCTCCTTAATCTTCAGGTCCACCATAATCTTGGCTGGCAAGGAGGATGCGTGATGAATGGATAAACAGACCGTTTCGTTCTTCCCAGACAGCAGCGTTTTCGGCATCGAGTACAGGAATCCGATCTCATTCTTCCGGAGCTCGTTGTCTTCGCTGAAAATTTTTTTTTTCGTTATTTTGGCGACACTGGCGCAAACCTACAGGGTGAAAACGATAACCGCGGAAGTTAGGAGCAGTAGAAGGCTTAGACGCATTGCGTTAACTACTGAGAAACTAATTTCTTTGTTATCGCCGAGGCGTGTTGTTTTGAACTTTGACACGAGGCCGTGATTATCGATTTGTCATTTTTACGCGGCGAGATCAAGGATTGCGGGGTTTTTAACGGGGAGGAGGGTCAATGATTTACCCCTCGGTCAATAACACAGGTCCTTAAAGCGTGACGTCATGTATGGCAGTATGCGCAGTCATTTTTTGACTGCAGACAGAATTTACTGAATGTCTACTGTCAGTTATGTGTCATTTGTCATCATTCTGTTGACAGTAGTGACGATCAAATGACGTATAGATTCACTAGAAATGACACAAAATCAACGCATGCGTGTGATACGGGGCCAAGAGCAATAAAACCCCACCAGTGCCTTCAGGGACCTACTGTTCACCTAGAGCTACAGTGATTTACTCCTCAGTTCATGTCAGTTGCTAAATCAGGAAGCAAACTTGGAATTACATTATGTAACTAACGCCATTTTGGGTCCAACTGCCATTAAATCGGTTAGGTTTTGTTGAAATTTAGCAACATTCACAACTGAGGCTTACCCCTCAGTTATCTGCGAAGTTACAGTGGTTTATCTCTCAGTATACGTAAGAAAGAACTTTTTTTGACACTTTGGACTTTACACAGTCATTACACCACCATTTTGGATCCAATTAGTGTTTATTCGAAACAGCGGTGCCAACACAAAAAAATAATTTCCAGCAACGTCGGGTAGTTTCGGTTGCTTTCGTGGAAAATCGGCAAAAATCGACATAAAACGTTCGCTATTCCTTAGAATTCGTTATTCCTCAGGTTCGTGTTAGGGGTTGTATCGCCTTTAGGGGTGGTTTTTCGCGAATTATAATAAAGACCTTTATTTCATACCAGATGTTAAACTGTATCTTTATCGAGATGCTTTCTCGACTAGTGAAAGGTGTTAGATCACGAGCGACGGAGGAGCGAGTGGGCTATATTTCACGAATCTATAAAGCATCTTTATCGTCGGGTATAGACTCTGATAATATTATATTTTATTTTAAAGCCAATGTTAAAAATAATCAAAATCAATTTAATATTATTAAGGCAATGTGGCATTTTGGCCATATTTTGACCATGACGCTGGCGACTAATTTTAACTGCTTCAGGCTTGAATTGTTTACTCTCCAATTGCTGTTAAAGGGCGTTTATTTTATCTACCTTTACCGTTAAAATGCCTATTTTATCTACCCTTACTGTTAACCGAAACTAGTAATTGTAATAACTCGAGAACCGGTGGAAGTATCTTACTGAAACTTGGTATGTGCTTTTGTCGCACAAGTCGGTTGGAGGTGAGGGGGAGTCAATTTTTGGGGATGGAATTTAGGGCTTGAAAATCACAAAAATATGAAAAACTGTTTCAAGTGGAGGTCCGAAACCCAACACACACACACTTATACATATTTCGATAATATCTGATAGATGTATGGTTCTTCTGCAAGATGGGGCAGATGGGGTGGAAATTAGGGGTTGAAACTCGAAATTCAAGCAATTCGATAACTTTTCTTCAATGATCCAGAAAAAGTATTTTTGCATTTTGCATTTTTTGCACCGAAACTCACCCCCTGTCAGCCCCCAAAACACAATAAATTAGCATGGCGGAAATTTAATCCTTAAACCGCCTATGACCGGAAAGAGTTAAATTGAACGAAAAAATTTGCACCCCTAGAACTCACCCCCTTTAACCTTGAAGCCCAAAAAATTGATTTTGATTGAAATGTAACCCTTGGAACACATATTACGGGCGGAAACTAATGAAAGCAAAAAATTGTACCTACCCTCGAAAACCACCCCCTTCAACCTCCGAACACAAAAATATGACATGAAGAAAATGTAACTCTTTGACCACCTATTACTCGAGGAAACTGATTGAACGCAAAAAATTATACTCCCGAAAACCACCACCCTTCAACCCCCGAACACAAAAAAATTGACGGAGGAAATTTAACCCTTGATCTATCTACAACAGGAAGATACTACCTACCTGATTGAACCCAAAAAATTTCATCACCTGAAATTGACACCCCTTCACAATTCCTTTATCATGAAGCATATGCTTTGGCACTACTACTAGGTGCAGATTTAATCAAGCTCACCTCAATATATGAATCATCCACGGTGAATAAACATCTACAGGGATACGCATCGCACTGATATACATCTTCCGTTGGCTTTTTCAATTATTAATGGAAAGCTATCGAATTACACCAATTAAGCGGAATTTCGAGTTGCAACCCCTAATGTTCACCCCGTATGTCCGATTTTGCAGAAAATTCATCCCCCGCTAGATTTCAACGAAGTATGTGTGTACGTTAGATTTCAAATAGCAGCGTACAACCCTTGCGGAGTTAACATATTTTTTGTAGGTTTCATCCCCTGACATTGCCACCCTTTTTATTTTTAACAGACTTGAAGGTCGAACGTGCTTACCAAGTTTCAGCAAGGTACCTCCACTAGTTCTCGAGTTATTACGACTAAGAATTTCACAGTTTTTCTATGTCATTAACCAGAGCTTGTGGCTATGCAGTAAATAATACCCCACTGCACAAAATAAATAACAAATTGGGGTAATCAGTGGTATTTAGCTATCATTTAATGAAATATTCGAAGAATATTAGGTAGGTATATTAGTATAATTAGTGCGGTTAAAGCAGACTTCTCCTTTGGGGGTAAAATTACAATAATTGTAACCAACAGGTACTTATAGGGGGTGTCCCGTATAAGCCAGTAATGGTAGATTCCTGGACTCAATCTGAGACGAATTTTTCCAATATTCTTAAAATGGGAAGCAATCAATCTGCACCTAGTAGTAGTGCCTCCGCATATGCACAGTTATGTCAAAAAGACGAAATGTTGAAAATTGGCGGTACAGAATTAAACAGTAGAGAATGTACAAAAAAGCAAAAAAGACTTGCGAAGTATGTAGAATTAGCACTCAGGGGGATTGAAAAATTATGGAGGCGTTGAGAACTCCAAGTCAAGGAAAATTTACTGCAGTTAAATAGAAATACCAAAAGTAATATGGAAAATAAAGCAATTTTGCAAAATTAACGCTCAGTGTTGAGAAATGAAAGGGGGATGAAAAGTGAAAATTAACCGCGGTGAAGTAGAATTACAGAAAATAAGTCGAAAATAAGCCAATTACACAAATTTCGCTTTTGGAGGGTTTAAATATTGCGAAGAGGCTTGAAAAGTGATAAGGGTAAACGTAATCCAAATGACTTGAATTTATTAGGATTGAGAAGAAAACGAAATTAGGCGAATTTAGCATAAATAGACGCTTAGGCGGTTAAACAAATGGTAAAGGGGGATGAAAATCAATGAGGATGAAAATTAACTGTAGTTAAGTAGAATTATAGAAAATAATACGATTTTTTTTAGGTTCGACCTCTCCTCTGGTTGTAGGTGGTCCAAGAGTAAAATTTTCTCCATGTCCATTTTTTGTGCTTCTGGGTTGAAGGGGGTGCAGTCTTTTGCGATCAATTTGTCTCCTCTGATTGTAGGAGGTCCAAGTGTAAAATTTTCTCCATATCCATTTCTTGTGTGTCGGGGTTGAAGGGGGTGAGCTTTGGGGGTGCCATCTTTTGCGATCAATTAGTCTCCTCTGGTTGTAGTCAAAAAGTAAAATTTTCTCCATGTCCATTTTTTGTTTCGGAGCTAAAGGGGGTGAGTTTTGCGTTCAATTTGTCTCTTCTGATTATAGGAGGTCCAAGGGTAAAGTTTTCTTCATATTTTTTGTGTCACGGGGTTGAAGGAGATGAATTTTGGGGATGCAATCTTTTGCGATCAGTCACCTCTGATTGTAGGTGGCTTATTGGTAAAATTTTGTCACGATCCATCTCTTGTACTTGGGAGTTAAAGGGGGTGAGTTTTGGGGGTGCAATTTTTTGCGTTTAATTAGTTTCTTCTGCAATTTTTTGCGTTTAATTAGTTTCTTCGGGTTGCAGGTGGTTCAAGGGTAAAATTTTCTGCATATTTATTTTATTGTGTGTCGGGGCTGAAGGGGGTTAATTTTTGGGGGTGTCATCTTTAGCGATCAATTAGTCTCCTCTGGTTGTAGGTGGTCCAATGGTAAAATTTTCTACATGTGCATTTTTTGTATTTCGGGGTCGAAGGGAGAAGTTCTGAGGGTGCAAACTTTTGCGATCAGTTAGTCTTCTCTGATTATAAGTGGTTCAAGGGTAAAATTTTGTCAAGGTCCATCTTTTGGGCGTTCGTAATAGAAGCGCGAGAATGTGCGGTTTCTTTCAGTACCGAAAAACTCTTAATCGTAATAACTCGAGAACTAGTGGAGATATTTTACTGAAACTTGATATGCGCTTCTGACGTACAAGTCTGTTGAAGGTGAGGGGGTGCTAATTTTGGGGGATGAAATTTAGGGGTCGAAAATCAGAAAAATACGAAAACTTTTCAAATATTTTGAACATGGAGGTCTGAAACCCGACACACACATATTTCGATAGTATCTGATAAGGGACGGTTTTTTTCTGCATAACGTTACAGATGGGGTGCAAATCAGGGGTTAAAACTCGAAATTTCACATAAGTGTTGCTTGAAATTCAAGCCATTCGATAACTTTCCATCAATGGTCCACAAAAAGTTTTGAGCATATATTTAGCCCTTAGACCCTTAGACCACTTACGACCGGAAGAGAAAAAAACTGCACCTCTAAAACTCAACCTTGAAACATAATATAAAAAATTCACTTAGAGGAAATGTAACCCTTGGACCACCTATTACAGGAGGAAACTAATTGAACGCAAAAAAATGCACCCCCGAAAACCACCCCCTTCAACCCCCGAACACAAAAAGTTCATATGGAGAAAATATAAGCATTGTACCACCTCTTTCCGGGATACTAATTTAACATAAACAATTGCACCCCTGAAACTCGCCCTCTTCAACCTCCGACCACAAAAACTTGACTCGCTGGAAATTTAACCCTTGCACCACCTACAACCCAAAGAGGTGAACTGAATAAAAAAAAACTGAGCCCCTAAAATTCAACCACCTCCTAACCGAAACAAAAAAATGACTTGGATGGAATTTAACCCTCGGACCACTCATTATCGCAGGTGACTATTTTGAACGCAAAAAATTGTACCACCAAAACCCACAGCCTTCAACCCTCGAACACAGATAATTGACTTGGAGGAAATTAAGCCCTTGGACTATCTACAACAGAACCAGACTAACTGAACGCAAAAAGTTGCACCTTGAAAACCACCCCCTTCAACATCCAAATACGAAAAATTGACAAACATAAATAATTGACTCGGTGGAAATTTAACCCTTAGACTGCTTGTTACTGGAAGATACTAATTGAGGGCAAATAAATTTAACATTTGGACCACTATTATTGGGGATAGGTACCAATTAAGCGCCCCCAAAACCCACCCCTTCAACCCCTGAGGATAATAATTGAACGGAAAAAAGTGAAAGCCACAAATTAATTCACGTGTCTTTATGCGTTTTATCCAAATCACTCCAAGTTGTTCGTGGGCAGGAAATCGATGGAGAAGATATTTTTATCAACATGAGAGACTCGGCAATTCGTCGCAGACATAATTTCACTTTACTTTTGCATTTGTATGACAACGATGGCATCAATGGTCATTGGTCAGTTACAGACGAAAAGCATAAAAAAAATTCTGTTGAATTGGCTACTATCTACACAGAATACAAAGATCCACGCGATGAGGAGGTTCCAGTCGCTTCTCTGCTGCATTTTTTCATCCCTAACTCCCACCCCCTTGGTCCGATATGGCCCAAAACCTGCGTACCAAGTTTCAGGCGGATATCTCAATCCGTTCAGAAGTTAAGGGCGTGAGAGAGGAAACGAGCGAATAATCAGGAACTAAAGTACCTCCGCATTATACGTCGGAACTAAATTAGCCCGAGCGTCGAGTTTGAATCACCCTGTACTAGAAAGCGATAAATTAATAATTCAAGCGTTTCAACTTCAACCATTATCAGAAAGTAAATTAGAGGCAGAAAATAAACGTTCCAATAATTCGAAACATCCTGTTAGTTCTTTAGTTAATAACCATGAGGTTCATGAGGAATACATGGGAAGCATTTATAAACTATAAAAATAAAGGTAAGTCTGGTGCTATCTATTTAGGTATACAATATTAATATACAATATCAATTGTCTGAATGTATTTCGAATAATTCGAAACGTTCTGTTACTTCTTTAGTTAATAAAACCATGAGGATTTCATGGGAAGCATTTACGAAGTATAAAAATGAAGGTAAGAAGGTACTATCTATTAGGTATATAATATTAATTGGTTAAGAATTGCTGCCCCAATTGTCTGAATGTATTTCTAATAATTCGAAACGTTCTATTACTTCTTTAGTTAATAAAACCATGAGGATTTCATGGGAAGCATTTACGAATTATAAAAATGAAGGTAAGAAGGTACTATCTAATATGTATATAATATTAATTGGTTAAGAATTGCTGCCTCCATTGTCTGAATGTATTATAAAGGTGGCCTTCTCTGAAGCTTTGAAGAAGTTCACGAAGATCTGCTACAGACTCCAAGTCATATTCTTTCTAATAGAAATATACTACATTTTGACCAAATATAAAACTATCCACCTACATAGCGCTCATATCACACAACTGGTAATGGTTAGTACGGTACGTTTATTTGGTTGCGAGCATAAATAAACTCAAATTGTTGTAGTTGATTTTCTTCGCGAAATATTTCTTCATAATCAGAAGGAGATTAATGAACTTATTTCTGGAAATGCAAGAGTTGAGCTCCTTGATGGATAATCTTGGACTGGAAAGAAGCAAACACTTGGCGAAGGAGAGAAGATTTCTAAACGTGTTTACGATTTCTTTCATTTCGTCTTTGCTGTCTGTCTGTTTATTTTGCTCACCCCTTTTCCCCGATTTGCGACAGTTTTGCATTTTCTGCATTTTCAGACATTATTTCAAAGGTTACATCTTGCTGTTTGAACTGCTGTACGCGATTACCGTATACCCCGTGGGTTACATCATGGCGCAACTTTGCTTATTATTTGTGTATTTCGTGAAACTGTTGTGTTTCCAGCTTTACTTGGTCGAGCAATATTTCAAAATGTTTCTGGTACGCGAAGTCGCAAGGGAAGATGAGGCGCTCCAAAAGGATATCTATGAGAAGCTGTGTTTTGCTGTGAAGCATTACGTTAGAGTTTCAGGGTTAGTTAATTTTTTTTAATGTTATTAAGTAATTCACATTCTTTACAGTTTGAGCAAACGAATTATAAATGAAGCCGTAATTCCAGCTGTTGTACCTTCAACGGTACTTAATAGCTTGTTCTGTCTTTGCATGTACCTCAACTTCATGCAGGTAAAAGAAGAGCTGAAATCCCTGTTACAAATGAACAATAGAATCCAATAGAAAACAATTGAAGTCAAAAGCAGGATCCAACAAAACCAATAAGCTCCAATATAGAACAATAAAATTTTGTTAGGTTACAAAAAGGAGTGAAAATTGTTTAAAATGCCGAAAACCGTACTTCTTTAAGACGTTCCATTCGTCTTTTATGGCCAATTGAAGTTTTAGAAAATTTTAAATTTTGACGTTTTACGTTGTAACTTAAGAACGGAACGTCAGAAATGAGCTTTTAAGGTAGTTTTTGGAAAGAAAATTTAATTTTCTACAAAATGAGATAATTTCTAAACGTCGGACGGCTTAAATAAACTCCTCAGCTTTATGGAATTAGAAAACATAAGAAGGCGGTACATGGTAGAATTAATGAAAATTTTGGATTTTTTTTTAAAGAGATGACCATACGACGTGAAAAAGGAGTGAAAATTGTTTAAAATGCCGAAAACCGTACTTCTTTAAGACGCTCCATTCGTCTTTTATGGCCAATTGAAGTTTTAGAAAATTTTAAATTTTGACGTTTTACGTTGTAACTTAAGAACGGAACGTCAGAAATGAGCTTTTAAGGTAGTTTTTGGAAAGAAAATTTAATTTTCTACAAACTGAGACAATTTCTAAATGCCGGACGGCTTAAATAAACTCCTCAACTTAATGGAATTAGAAAACATCAGAAGGGGGGGGGGGGTACATGGTAGAATTAATGAAAATTTTGGATATTTTTTTAAGAGATGAGCATATGACGTGAAAAAGAACTGAAAATTGTTTAAAATGCCGAAAACAGTACTTCTTTAAGACGCTCCAATCGATCGTCTTTTATGGCCAATTGAAGTTTTAGAAAATTTTAAATTTTGACGTTTTACGTTGTAACTTAAGAACGGAACGTCAGAAATGAGCTTTTAAGGTAGTTTTTGGAAAGAAAATTTAATTTTCTACAAAATGAGATAAATTCTAAATGCCGGACGGCTTAAATAAACTCCTCAGCTTTACGGAATTAGAAAACATAAGAAGGGGTACATGGTAGAATTAATAAAAATTTTGGATTTTTTTTAAAGAGATGAGCATACGACGTGAAAAAGGACTGAAAATTGTTTAAAATGCCGAAAACCGTACTTCTTTAAGCCGCTCCATTCGTCTTTTATGGCCAATTGAAGTTTTAGAAAATTTTAAATTTTGACGTTTTACGTTGTAACTTAAGAACGGAACGTCAGAAATGAGCTTTTAAGGTAGTTTTTGGAAAGAAAATTTAATTTTCTACAAAATGAGATAAATTCTAAATGCCGGACGGCTTAAATAAACTCCTCAGCTTTACGGAATTAGAAAACATAAGAAGGGGGTACATGGTAGAATTAATAAAAATTTTGGATTTTTTTTAAAGAGATGAGCATACGACGTGAAAAAGGACTGAAAATTGTTTAAAATGCCGAAAACCGTACTTCTTTAAGACGCTCCATTCGTCTTTTATGGCCAATTGAAGTTTTATAAAATTTTAAATTTTGACGTTTAACGTTGTAACTTAAGAACGCAACGTCAGAAATGAGCTTTTAAGGTAGTTTTTGGAAAGAAAATTTAATTTACTATAAAATGAGATAATTTTTAAATGCCGGACGGCTTAAATAAACTCCTGAGCTTAATGGAATTAGAAAATATGGTAGCATTAATGAAAATTTTGGATTTTTTTTAAGAGATGAGCATATGACGTGAAAAAGGACTGAAAATTGTTCAAAATGCCGAAAACCGTACTTCTTTAAGACGCTCCATTCGTTTTTATGGCCAATTGAAGTTTTAGAAAATTTTAAATTTTGACGTTTTACGTTGTAACTTAAGAACGGAACGTCAGAAATGAGCTTTTAAGGTAGTTTTTGGAAAGAAAATTTAATTTTCTACAAAATGAGATAAATTCTAAATGCCGGACGGCTTAAATAAACTCCTCAGCTTTACGGAATTAGAAAACATAAGAAGGGGGTACATGGTAGAATTAATAAAAATTTTGGATTTTTTTTAAAGAGATGAGCATACGACGTGAAAAAGGACTGAAAATTGTTTAAAATGCCGAAAACCGTACTTCTTTAAGACGCTCCATTCGTCTTTTATGGCCAATTGAAGTTTTATAAAATTTTAAATTTTGACGTTTAACGTTGTAACTTAAGAACGCAACGTCAGAAATGAGCTTTTAAGGTAGTTTTTGGAAAGAAAATTTAATTTACTATAAAATGAGATAATTTTTAAATGCCGGACGGCTTAAATAAACTCCTGAGCTTAATGGAATTAGAAAATATGGTAGCATTAATGAAAATTTTGGATTTTTTTTAAGAGATGAGCATATGACGTGAAAAAGGACTGAAAATTGTTCAAAATGCCGAAAACCGTACTTCTTTAAGACGCTCCATTCGTTTTTATGGCCAATTGAAGTTTTAGAAAATTTTAAATTTTGACGTTTTACGTTGTAACTTAAAAACGGAACGTCAGAAATGAGCTTTTAAGGTAGTTTTTGGAAAGAAAATTTAATTTTCTACAAAATGAGACAATTTCTAAATGCCGGACGGCTTAAATAAACTCCTCAACTTAATGGAATTAGAAAACATAAGAAGGGGGGGGTGGTGGTACAGGGTAGAATTAATGAAAATTTTGGATATTTTTTTAAGAGATGAGCATATGACGTGAAAAAGAACTGAAAATTATTTAAAATGCCGAACACCGTACTTCTTTAAGACGTTCCATTCGTTTTTATGGCCAATTGAAGTTTTAGAAAATTTTAAATTTTGACGTTTTACGTTGTAACTTAAAAACGGAACGTCAAAAATGAGCTTTTAAGGTAGTTTTTGGAAAGAAAATTAAATTTTCTACAAAATGAGACAATTTCTAAATGCCGGACGGCTTAAATAAACTCCTCAGCTTTATGGAATTAGAAAACATAAGAAGGCCGGTACATGGTAGAATTAATGAAAATTTTGGATTTTTTTTAAAGAGATGAGCATACGACGTGAAAAAGGACTGAAAATTGTTTAAAATGCCGAAAACCGTACTTCTTTAAGACGCCCCATTCGTCTTTTATGGCCAATTGAAGTTTTAGAAAATTTTAAATTTTGACGTTTTACGTTGTAACTTAAGAACGGAACGTCAGAAATGAGTTTTTAAGGTAGTTTTTGAAAAGAAAATTTAATTTTCTACAAACTGAGACAATTTCTAAATGCCGGACGGCTTAAATAAACTCCTGAGCTTAATGGAATTAGAAAATATGGTAGCATTAATGAAAATTTTGGATTTTTTTTAAAGAGATGAGCATACGACGTGAAAAAGGACTGAAAATTGTTTAAAATGCCGGAAACCGTACTTCTTTAAGACGCCCCATTCGTCTTTTATGGCCAATTGAAGTTTTAAAAAATTTTAAATTTTGACGTTTTACGTTGTAACTTAAGAACGGAACGTCAGAAATGAGCTTTTAAGGTAGTTTTTGAAAAGAAAATTTAATTTTCTACAAACTGAGACAATTTCTAAATGCCGGACGGCTTAAATAAACTCCTCAGCTAAATGGAATTAGAAAACATAAGAAGGGTAGAATTAAAGAAAATTTTGGATTTTTTTAAAGAGATGAGCATATGACGTGAAAAAGGACTGAAAATTGTTTAAAATGCCGAAAACCGTACTTCCTTAAGACGCTCCATTCGTCTTTTATGGCCAATTGAAGTTTTAGAAAAATTTAAATTTTGACGTTTTACGTTGTAACTTAAGAATGGAACGTCAGAAATGAGCTTTTAAGGTAGTTTTTGGAAAGAAAATTAAATTTTCTACAAAATGAGACAATTTCTAAATGCCGGACGGCTTAAATAAACTCCTCAGCTTAATGGAATTAGAAAACATAAGAAGGGAGGGGGTACATGGTAGAATTAATGAAAATTTTGAAATTTTTTTTAAAGAGATGAGCATACAACGTGAAAAAGGACTGAAAATTGTTTAAAATTTGTAACAGGGATAGTCGCAGTATTTTATATTTCTAGGTCTGGAGTTATGGTTGGCTAATGTTAGTACGTTGCGTTATTTTGACGATTTACGGCCTGGCTATCCTCGCGCTCTTCTGTTTTTTTGGCCAACAGATGTTTGACGAGGCAAGTGGTACTTCTTTTTCCAAAAAACAATCTCAGTTTTAGTCGGAGAAGATGTCGGGCGTTGCCGTTCAATGTGACTGGATTTCGTGGAACGTTAGAAATCGAAAAATTCTCCTTCTTATCCTAACCGGTACGGAACCCATCACGATCTCGATTTTCACGATTACGTTAAACCACCAGTTGGCATTTACGGTACTAAAGGCACGAGAGTTATTATTGTTGAAATGGCAATTTCAGCTCACCAGATTATCGCTTTCGTATTCTCTGACGTTCTACCAACTAAAGTACACCTAAGGTACCACCTCCTCGACGGATTTAGAGTAGACCATCAGTGATAAGTTTATGACATATTTGGACAAAAATAGAACTCGAGTCTTCTAGACCCTAATCTTAATTATGTACCATGTGGATTCGTGCGTTTTATTAAACAGGTAGAACACTGCGTTAATTAATTGAAAAAGTCCAGGAAAAAGCGTTTGTGGTGGTTCACCTAACTTCCGGCAACGGATTAAATTTTATCCGAATGTATATCGGAGCTGCATAAATAAAGTGATGCGACGGATGAATTCTCCAGTGGTTCTCAAATCAGTGTTCACATTTTTCGGGATAACTCGGGAACGAATCATGATTCTGAGGAGTTCTTGTTAATTATTAATCCGCAAGAAATAGCGGAATTTTTGTCTCCCTGTTCCAAATGTCCAATATACAATTACCTAAATGCTGCTTATTTTCTGTTAACTGAACTGTCATTTTTTTTGCAAAATAAGCACTTAGGGAGCTGAAAAGTTGTAAAAGGGGATGAAAAGTTAAAGGGGATGAGAATTACAGAAATAACACGAAAATAAGCCAATTATGCTTTGCCTTTTGGGGGTTCAAATCTTGCGAAGGTTGTCGAAAAAGTGACAAAGGCAAACAGAATCCATATGAATAAAATGTACCTATTACAGAGAAAAGGCTAAATTGGGCGAATTTTACAAAATTACCGTTCAGGGGTTAAAAAATTATGAAGGGGGATGAAAAAAGAGGGGTTAAAATTTTTGAGGGTTCACATATCATGAAAAGGATTGAAAAATTGTGGATTGGTTAAAATTAATAATAATGACTTCGAGTTATCGAAAGGATCACAAAAAAGCCCGAGAAAAATAAATAAAATGTATTTACTGCGCTTGCTATGGGTTAGGGGTTGTTAGCCTAGGCGGGGTTGGTTTTAGATTGAAGACTTCATAAGGCGATTTTTCAATGGTTAACCAAAAACTATCGAACCCCGTAATTTTATACCACGATTTATTTGAAGAAATTTCCAGTTTCAACCCTTAAATTTCATTCCCCTTGTTAAATCTTAGTGAAAATTTGTCTGCCCGGCTACAGTGTCACTAGAAATTACCTTACCAAATTCTGCCTTGATACGCTAAGTAGTTTTTGAGTTCTCGTGTTTTTGTGATTCTGCATGTTAGGGGTTGTAGCGCCTTTAAGGGTAGTTACAACCCCTAATTTCCACCCCATCATCTGTCCGATTTTATTGAAAATGCGTCCACCGTAAGATTTCGTCGAAATATGTGTGTATGTTGAATTTGAAATAGCTGTGTGCAACCCTTGCGGAGTTATCATGTTTTTTGTGATTTTCATCCACTAAATTGGTACCCCCTCATTTTCAACAGACTTGAAGGTCGAACGTGCATACCAAGTTTCAGTAAGATACCTTCAGTAGTTCTCGAGTTATTGCAATTAATAGTTTTTCGGTTTTTCACCCCCTTGGTCCGAAATGGCCCAAAAGCAATCCCCGTCTTACTTCGGGGACAAGTTTCAAGACAGTTTCAGCCCGATATCTCAATCTGTTCTCAAGTTATCACTCGGACAGAGCGAGTGAAGATACGACGAGCGAGCGAGCGAGCGGAGAATAAGCTAAAACAAGAGCACCTCACATATTGCTACGACACTAAAACTATAGTGCCTACGCATATGCTTCGGCACTCCTAGATGCGAAATTAAGTTCTACTACAGACAATAACACAAATACAGGGTGTTCCCTAAGTACACCGACAGACTTCAGGGGGTGATTCTTCACATTATTCTAAGACGAAAACTTCCTATGCACATAATTATGTCCTAATATGCTTAGTTTCCAAGATACGTACAGGGCGTGCAAATTTTTAAGTGCTTGAATATTTTGATTTTGTTCTTTTTTAATTTTCTCATGAATTAAGCTTTTCAGCGTATTTTGTGCAGTTTTTACCAGTGTGCAATAAATACGATTCGTATTTGCTAAAACCGTGGCGTACCCTACTTGACGGGAAAAGTATGCACTTGATGTATAGAATTTTTCTTCTTTTTTAGTTTGGATTATTTTTATAAATTGAAGTAGGTACTTATTTATTTATTATTTACCTATGTAGTCATGCACTCAATAAACATTATCATTATTATTACTTGCACCTACGCCCCTGGACTTGGTACAAAATTTTCAGTATACGATGCTGATTGTCCCTTAAGTGGTGTAAATGAATACCAAGTTTCAATAAAATACCTTGAAGCGTTTTTGAAATATTAGCTAAAAATTTTTTTTTTTTTGGAATTTAGATATCCTGTAACCTAGAAGCTAAGCACTTTAGGACATTTGTCCATAGGAAGTTTTCGTCTTAGAATAATGTGGGGAGAAATGTTAGGGAACACTCTGGATAAGCCAATTATGCAAATTTAGCCTCGGAGGGTTGAAATATATTGCGAGGGGGGTTGAAAAAGTGAAAAAGGTAAACACTATTCAAAATAGAAAAATTTATTACCGAAGAAAGACAAAATTACTCGAATTTGATTAAATTAACGCCGCTCGGGGGGTTAAAAAATTATGGATGGGTTAAAAATTAATGAAAATGTCTCGAGAAATGACTTCGAATAACCGAAACATCACAAAGACCGAAAAAAAACCTCTGAAACGGATTGTGCCTCAAATTCATAACTTAAAGGCGAAGACTTGGAACTTCAGGTTTTGTAAAAATAAATGCTCGAATGGTCGGTTTGTCAATCTCTGAAACGGATTGTGATATTTGCATGAAATTTTGCTACAGAATAAAAAATGTGAAGATCAACGGGTATGTATCACTGATTAATTGTTCGGCTGATGGTCGGTTTATTACACAACATAACTCAAGAACGGATTATGATTCTCGCATGAAAATTTTATTGAGAATAAAAAATATACCTAAACAGCGGCGTGTAGGTATCGATCGCTGAGTTCACAACTCATTGGCGGATACTTTTGAAGAAATTAATTCTTTAAACTTTCCTATCGGTAACTAATTGCTAGAATTCTCGGTTTTTCGATCATAACTCTGAAACGGATTGTGATATTTGTCTGAAATTTCACCTAAGAATAAAACATACCGATGGCAGCGTGTAGCCCCGAATTCATAACTTCAGGGCGAATGCTTTTGGAGAAATAATTTTGTTTAAACTTCAGGTTTCGTAAAGTTCTCGAATGATCGATTTTTCAATCATAACTCAGGAACAGATTGTGATACTCGCAACGTGTATCCTCGAGTTCATAACTTATGGACGAATACTTTCGCAGAAATTAATTTTTAAAATTTTATTTTTGTTGAATTGCTTGGACGGTCGTTTTTTAGACATAACTCTAGAACGGATTGTGATGAGCATTAACTTCCGAACGAGTAATTTTGGAAAAATGTTTTTTTTCACATTTTTAATGGAAAGCCTTCATTAAAAACAACTCGGGCATAAGCTGCCACTAATCGTTACTTACATTGTCCTGGAAAATTTGTACAGATTTTACACTTCCACGTCAATTGATATTTCCGCAGGCGAGTGTACACCGCTCGTTCAGGCTTTAAAATTTTCCTTTGGAGCAGGCCTTGAAAAACAAAATTCCTTATAAGCTCACATTCTTTGAAAGAGACGTCATATTTGACGCATTTGCGAGATCAACGACCGGAAATGACAGCTGTCACTTGTTTAAAGAGCACCGGAGACATCGGCGTGCGTTCACTGTTTAACCGTGGACTAGAAGAGGATAGAAAATAGAAAACTCGTTCAGCCTCGCATTTTCATGCAAGAAATTCGTCAAAAACCGGAAACACTCGGCAGTGCCCCAAAGACAGATTTATTTAAACTCTACATTACAATTTGGCAGACCACTTTTCAATTCACCCACAATCCCGTCCTTGTCTTTCACGTAGGGCAAGTCGAATATCAGAAGCCTCCGCAATTTGGAAAGGGACACCAGGGGGCGCAGCCCCTTTTCGCTAATATTAAGACAGCTCGAGACCTGCAGATCCTCCAAGGAGCCCCTCAACGGGGCCAGCAGCCCCAGAGCCTCATTCTCCAAATACCCACACTTGTGAAACACAATCTTCCGGATGTGGCTGCACCCCACGAAATGCTCGAACCCGTAATGCATGATGCTGGAATCGGTGGCATCGACTTCCTGGATGAACAGCTTGGCGTTCTCCTCGGGCAGGAGGTTGTAATCGGTCAAGTAGTCGCTGGACACAGTCCACTTGACGAAGGCCCCGTTCCTGAGCAGCCACTCGGCGCATGACCTGTCGGGCCCCACCTGCCTCCGTCTGTCCTCGTCGACTTTATTGAAAATTATATTGATCCACTGAAAGAGCTTCCGTTTGATGATTGCGGGTGGTCTGATTCTCTCGAGCATCTTAGGTGAGGGTCTCACCTTTGGTGACCTTGAACTGGGGGTTATAAACCGGTTAGAGGGAGAGTACTTACGCAAGCCTCCAAATAGTCGATTTTACGCTCTAGGGTGGTTAGCTTCTCGTTTAACCCCGCTAGCTTCGAGCGGCAGGAGAGATCTGAAAAAAGAAGGTTAGAGATGGGGGTGAAGGGGGGGCTCACCGAAGGAGTTGAGAAAATCCGTGATTTTTTTGATGCTCACAGTGATGACCTCTATGTACTCGCGGTTGACCCAGTCTTGGGGGATTTGTTTTTGGATTGCTTCTCTGGGGGGCACGGCCATTGTTCTGATAGCCCCTTTCTGTCAAATCTGGGGAATTTCGTGTTGTCTTGGTTACATAACCTAAAAACGGGCGCCGCCATCTAGTGGCAGCTGTTGTAATATGAGGTATGTTGGAAAAAGAAAACTGCAAGGACAAATTTTTCTGCGAAGGTTAGAGATGGGAGTGACGGGGGGCTCACCGAAGGAGTTGAGAAAATCCGTGATTTTTTTGATGCTCACAGTGATGACCTCTATGTACTCGCGGTTGACCCAGTCTTGGGGGATTTGTTTTTGGATTGCTTCTCTGGGGGGCACGGCCATTATTCTGATAGCCCCTTTCTGTCAAATCTGGGGAATTTCGTGTTGTCTTGGTTACATAACCTAAAAACGGGCGCCGCCATCTAGTGGCAGCTGTTGTAATATGAGGTATGTTGGAAAGAGAAAACTGCAAGGATAAATTTTTCTGCGAAGGTTAGAGATGGGAGTAACGGGGGGGCTCACCGAAGGAGTTGAGAAAATCCGTGATTTTTTTGATGCTCACAGTGATGACCTCTATGTACTCGCGGTTGACCCAGTCTTGGGGGATTTGTTTTTGGATTGCTTCTCTGGGGGGCACGGCCATTATTCTGATAGCCCCTTTCTGTCAAATCTGGGGAATTTCGTGTTGTCTTGGTTACATAACCTAAAAACGGGCGCCGCCATCTAGTGGCAGCTGTTGTAATATGAGGTATTTTGGAAAAAGAAAACTGCAAGGACAAATTTTTCTGCGAAGTTAGAGATGGGAGTGACGGGGGCTTACCGAAGGAGTTGAGAAAATCCCTGATTTTTTTTATGCTCACAGAGATGACCTCTATGTACTCTCGGTTGACCCAGTCTTTGGGGATTTGTTTTTGGATTGCTTCTCTGGGGGGCACGGCCATTATTCTGATAGCCCCTTTCTGTCAAATCTGGGGAATTTCTTGTTGATTTGGTTACATAACCTAAAAACGGGCGCCGCCATCTAGTGGCAGCTGTTGTAATATGAGGTATTTTGGAAAAAGAATACTGCAAGGGCAAATTTTTCTGCGAAGGTTAGAGATGGGAGTCACGGGGGAGCTCACCGAAGCAGTTGAAAAAATCCGTGATTTTTTTGATGCTCACAGTGATGACCTCTATGTACTTGCGGTTGACCCAGCGACCCAGGTTGACTAGGCGAATATACCCAGATATTTCACTGTTTTCATATTTTATGAATTTTGAATGATTTTCAGCGAATTTTCGATAACTTTTGAAGCCTCAAAGTGCTTAACCCCTCAAAGCATACGATTCTGGTTTTTTTACCAATCTTCTTCTCGGATTTTCTCCAACTCAATCAATTTTTAAAATATGTTGTAGGTATAGTGTGCGGCACGGATTTTCGCGGTTTCTTCCAACTTTTGAAAAATTTCTTATACTTTCATGAACTTTGAATGATTTTCTTCGTGTTTTTGATTGTTTTGAAAACTCGAAGTGGTTAATCCATCGGTTTCTTTCAATTTTTGACATTTTTCTGATGTTTGCATGAATTTTTGTGGTTACTCCCTTCCTTTCGAACTGCCATTCAAAAACTTCGGACCGGTTTCACGCTTTTCGGCCTTCATCAGCGAAGTGCATTTTGGATGGCTGCTCGAGAGATTCAGCATCAGCCTTTATTACAAAAGCCAACGGAAGAGGTATATCAATGCGTGGTGTATCCCTGTAGATGTTTATTCACCGTGAATGATTCATACATATAGGGTGTCTCAGAATTATAGGGACAACGGTTAATCACAGGTTCCTTACGTGAAAATAAGACAAAAAGTAAGAATAATTTTTTGTCCTAAAATGGATTATGTGGGAGCTATACCCCTCCAAAGGGGTACCCTAAAAATCAGTTTTTTCGAATTTCCTCAAAAATTATGACTAATAATATCAGTTTGAAATTTGGAGCATAACTTGGTGGCATAAAGTTATTCATTCTGAATTCTTTTCAGGGCTTTAGTAATATCAGCGACGTGCGTTCTTGGTGCGGCCTTACACATTTTTAGCATTATTTTTTTCTGTGCGCGCTTTTTTTGCAAAGCATCAATAATAATGTCATCGGCGTTCCACAATACACTAAAAAGTACTCTTGCTAAATATCGCTAGAATGCACGATCTTACAATTAACTGGCCTTCATTAATTTGGGGCAAAAAAATGTTAAAATAATTTTTTTGCAATTTTGATTTTTTATCCTCCCCACTCCACTTCACCATTTAAAAAAAAGGGAGGTTACTGCAATCACTAAAATTTTCGAATTCGAGATAAGACCGGATCTATACGTTTTGAGGTCTCAGGAACCCAAAAAAGTGGGTTTTAAAATGTGTCTGTATGTATGTACGTACGTTCGTACGTTTGTACGTACGTTCGTAAACACGCCACAGCCCAAACTACTCGACCGATTCGATCGAAATTTGGTACGTGTGCATGTGATAACCCAACTTAGCTCTGAAAAGCTTTTGGAACCAATCGTGCAACCAGAAGTGCCATTTTGACACATCAACTTTTAAATTTTAAATGTAAACCCCCGTTTTTCAGGTCACTATAAGAAAGGCCTTCAGATTCTGCTTCCAAAAATATATTCACTGTTAGTGCCCTTTTGACCAAAAACTAAAAAAATCGAGATTTTTGGCGGACTTCAAAATCGCGGTACAGCCTAAGCCCCTGAACCGATTTGGCTGAAATTTTGCACATGGGGATTGTATTACACGTCGAAGAGGTGTCTCATTAAAAGGGGGCATGCTGACAGTGTATGACATAATGTGGCAGTTAGTCGGTATTTGTCAGAAACTTGCGAAATTAGTCACAGACCACTCACAGACGAAAAACATAAAAGAATTTTTGTTGAATCAACTACTATCTAGTATCTAGAATACAAAGATCCACGCGATGGGGAGGTTCCAGCCGCTTCTCTGCTGCGTTTTTTAATTTTCGAAAAGCCTTCTGGTTAAACATAATAACCTGTCTCTGATAACATCTGCAGTTTCATGGTGGTTTCATGACAACGCTTTGACAAGTGCTTTCAAAATTTCAAAATTGTACACAAAGATGTGTTATATCTTTCTGACCATAATAGCCATTTGCGTCCTCATCGAGGCTCCTGCTGGCGGATCCATAAATTGTAATTGCTGCAATGAAATGGGCACTGCCATCAAAATAAGGTGAGTAGATAGTAACTAGTAGATGCCTTCATTTATTCCGTCGATAAACAATATTTCTTTATGTACGGTCAATCAATAAGGGCTTTGAATGGAACAGTCGAAGGATTCCTAAAACTAAACCAGTCGACAAGTGAAGGCACACTGGACGAAGAATATTCAACGATGAGTGGTGAAGCGGCGAGGAAAGCGCGTAGCTATCGTAACTATCCAAAAGGAGAACAAGGAGCAAATGAAGACGCGCTGCACCAAACTATGAAAAACTGCAACGTTAGATGCAAAAGTTCTACTATCTGCAATTCAATAAATGGATGTTATACCTTAACAGCGAAACTAAGTTTTGGAACACAAGTTATACGGTGAGCGTTTGCTTTCTTTTATCTACTATCACTAGAAACACCCCACTACACCGAACATATTTATGATGGTCTACCAGCATAGTATAGGCCGAGAAGCGGTTCCACGCGGATGAACACGTATAAATATGACGTGTCCTATAATAGCGTGAACATAGAACATATAGTCCAGGCAATGAATGCCCAAAATGGGGTTGTAGAGAACATGGAAGGGGGAAGAATTCTTTTCTTCGGGAATGTGTTGGGGGTAGTTAGGAGGTCGACAGCCGATTTGCCAGATCAAAAACCTTAGTGCAATTTTTTCGAAAATTTCCATTTTAGGGACAAAAAGGCCCCTTTTTGAGTTTTTCTTAGCAAAAAGGCATTTTTTCGAAAAATGTCCATTTTAGAAGTGAAAAACATTTGTATTTTAGATTTTAGTAAATGAGCGCCGGGTGCATCAGCCATCCAACCGCTGCGCACGTCCGACCTTGGCTAAATGAAGTTAAATGCTACATTTACAAATTCTGTGAAAAAGTAGAAGTTTCTACCGTCTCCGAGACTGCCAATTTTTTTTTTGTAAAATAAATTGGAACAAGGGCCCTTTGGCCACTAAAACGACATTTTTCGAAAAAATGACACTAAGGTTTTCGGCTTGAAAGAAAATCAGCTATTAGATCCGGTAATAAAAATATACAGTTATGCATAGGTTTTTTTTCACGGCGCCATTTTTTGGCCAAGAGGGCACAAGGGTGAATACATTTTTAGAAGCAGAATTCGAAGAGCATTCATATGGTAAAGCGAAAAATGGGGGTTTGCATTTAAATTTTCAAAGTTGATGTGCCAAAAAGGCACTTGCCGTGAACCGATGTGGCCCAAATTATAATCAGCACCTACAAATCTCCCACTGAATAGGTGTGCCAAATTTCATCTCGATACGTTCAGTAGTTTGAGCTGCAACGTGATCACAGACAGACGCACAGACAGACATTTTTCAAAAACCACTTTTTCGGATTCCCAGGACCCTGAAACGTAAAGATTTCATGTTTTTGGCGATTCGATTTATCGATCGATTTTATTAACTTGCTTCGCCGTAGAAGTTAAAAATTGCACTTCTAAATCTCAACCCCTTCAACCTTAGTGCAATGCATTTAGACGAAAAAGTGCCGAAACCCGGGCATAAAAAAAAAAGGTAAAACCTTTTCTAACATGATCGGGACACTCTATTTAACATGTCATAAAAATTCCCAAAGAATCCCGCGTCGGGTTTGGCCGTAATGGCCGAGGAACCGGTTCAACAGTAAAAATACTCAAATTTTAGGCTATTTATCCCACCAATTGTGTTTTAATCTTGATATGCCTTTGCAGTTAGCTTGTCAGGAACATTGTGAAACATACTTTATTTAGCTGTGGCAAAAAAAATGACGGGGCACGCGCCCGAGCGTTCGCGCGGTCCAATAGACGCTTCACGCGAACTGTCCAGGGAGTCGACCGATTTTGATGAAACTTTCAGCGTCGAGGCAGATCGATGTGAGGTTGAAGCCTATTGTTTTTCGCTGCGATCGAACGACCGGACTACCGGAAAAATGCAGATACGGTAAAAACATTGAATTGCAAATATCTCAGTTTTTGTCGGTCTTATGCCAAAATATGTCTTATTCAATGTTGTGGGAAATTTAATTCTCTACAAGAAAGCACATAATCATTTTAACCTCCCCACTCCACTCCACCATTTAAAAAAAAGGGAGGTTACTGCAATCACTAAAATTTTCGAATTCGAGATAAGACCGGATCTATACGTTTTGAGGTCTCAGGAGCCCAAAAAAGTGGTTTTTAAAATGTGTCTGTATGTATGTACGTACGTTCGTACGTACGTTCGTAAACACGCCACAGCCCAAACTACTCGACAGATTTAGCTGAAATTTGGTACGTGTGCATGTGATAACCCAACTTAGATCTGAAAAGCTTTTGGAGCCAATCGTGCAACCAGAAATGCCATTTTGGCACATCAACTTTTAAATTTTAAATGCAAACCCCCATTTTTCACGTCACGATAGGAAAGGCCTTCAAATTCTGCTTCTAAAAATGCATTCATTCTTAGTGCCTTTTTGACCAAAAATGAAAAAAAAATTGATTTTTATCGGACTTTAAAATCGCGGTACAGCCCAAGCCCCTGAACCGATTTGGCTGAAATTTTGCACAAGGGGATTGTATTACACGTCGAAGAGGTGAACAAATTTTGGATTCAATCGGCCCACGGAAAGTGCCGTTTTGGCACACCAATTTCGAAATTTAAAATTATTCTCTAATTTACCCATCCAAAACAAGTTTTTGAAAGATTTATTGTCACTATCGAGGTCACCATCAGAAAGGTCTTCAATTTCTGGTTTTAAATGAGACAAAATTGATTCGCATTTAGAACCCTTTGGGTAGAAAAATCGAAATTTTGTAATAATACTGAAACCACTTTATAGCCCAAACTAGTGGATCGATTTGCCCGAAATTTGGTAAATGGAGGTGAGGTGACCCGTTGAAGAGCTGAAAGGCTTTTGGGAGCAATTGGTCAACGGGAAGTGCCATTTAGGCATATCAACTTTAGAATCTTAAACAGAAATCAAAGACCCACGCGTTGGGGAGGTTCCAGCCGCTTCTCTGCTGCCCTTTTTTTCATACGACCAATGGTTTAGGCGCTACGGTCGGAGGAAGTTTTTACCGTATCTGCATTTTTCCGGTAGTCCGGTCGTTCGATCGCAGCGAAAAACAATAGGCTTCAACCTCACATCGATCTGCCTCGACGCTGAAAGTTTCATCAAAATCGGTCGACTCCCTGGACAGTTCGCGTGAAGCGTCTATTGGACCGCGCGAACGCTCGGGCGCGTGCCCCGTCATTTTTTTTTGCCACAGCTAAATAAAGTATGTTTCACAATGTTCCTGACAAGCTAACTGCAAAGGCATATCAAGATTAAAACACAATTGGTGGGATAAATAGCCTAAAATTTGAGAATTTTTACTGTTGAACAGGTTCCTCGGCCAAACCCGACGCGGGATTCTTTGGGACTTTTTATGACATGTTAAATAGAGTGTCCCGATCATGTTAGAAGAGGTTTTACCTTTTTTTTTTATGCCGGGGTCAAATCTTAATTGCCCTGGACTACCTTGAAACATAAAAAAATTACATGGACGGAATTTAACTCTTGGACCACTCATTATCGCAGGAGACTATTTTGAACGCAAAAAATTGTACCCACAGCCTTCAACCCTCGAACACAAATAATTGCCTTGGAGGAAATTGAGCCCTTGGACTATCTACAACAGAAATAGACTAACTGAACGCTAAAAGTTGCAACCCCGAAAACCACCACCTTCAACATCCAAATACGAAAAATTGACAAACATAAATAATTGACTTGGTGAAAATTTAACCCTTAGACTACTTGCTACTGGAAGATACTAATTGAGCGCAAATGAATTTAAGATTTGGACCACTGTTATTAGAGGATAGGTACCAATTAAGCGCCCCCTTCAACCCCTGAGGATAATAATTGAACGGAAAAAATTGCGCCACCTTCAACCCCCAACACAAAAAATTGACTTGGTGGAAATTTGATTCTTGACCTATGTGTACTTACAACCGGAAGATACTAATTGAACGCCAAAAAATTCATTACTTGCTGATACACTCACCATTCTTTTATCATAAGAATATGCTTCGGCACTACTTCTAGGTGCAGATTACATCTGCACCCAAAATCTGCACCCAAAACCACCAAGTCCAACTCAATATATGAATCATTCACGGTGAATACACATCGCATTGATATACATCTTCCGTTGGCTTTTTTCGAAAACGATGTGTTCTAGCGATGTTCAAGAGGACCTTTTTTATGAGGCATAATAAATTATAATTTCATTAAATAAATATTAACCGCAAAATAATAAAGAGAAAATGTGTTATGCCCCTGTGCCCCCCCCCCCAAGAAAAAATTTCAAAAGAAAGCACTTGATAACACTAACCTATACTCCAAATCCAAAATCCTGCTATTTACAATATTCGAGTAATTTTAAGGAAACCCACTTTTCGGGTACCCCTTTCCCCTTTGAAGGGCTGTAGCTCCCTTAAGAGGTATTTTTCGACAAAAGGTTTCTGGATCTTGTAGTCTCATTTTTGATCGTAAAAGGCACTGGTAAAATATTGCAGCCTAATTTCAGAACACCCGTATATCTACGCTACCTTTTAGGATACAGGCATTGGGCTGCGCGAACGGCGAGGACGAGGACATGTTTTGCGATGAATTCCGCACAAGTCCTGAGCTGCCATCAACATATGAAGTTAAGGATTGTGAATCTACAACATGTGAGGGTGATCGGTGCAACACACAAAAATTTGATATTGACAGACAGATAGACTTGGATGCAGAAAACTCTGGGGCCACAACTGCGTCTGTTTCCAGTTTTCTTTTCGCTGGCATGATTCTGGTGTTTGCAATGATATTCATTTGTCCATAATGTACTCATTAATTAATAAATTGTTTACGAAAACAATTAAAATTTATAATTTTCTATATCTGATCCACGTATTAATTAAATTCGAGAACCAAAACAGGACAAAAAGCCCTCTACTTCTGTTGTCTACACTTGTACAGATTTTTGGCCTTGGTCAGTTTTCGCCAAGCAGTGGTCGGAGCATTACTTTTAAAAAGTAATTCATTGCCATGACAAATTACTTCGCTGTTGAATTGTTAAGTTTGTTACGTTACGTCGGTAAAGTGGTTGTGAATAAGCTCTTACTTACTTACTCTTACTTCCGACCAGAGCTGGGAAAGTTACTTTGAAATAGTAACTAGGTAGATACTTTTCATAAAAGTAACTTAAGTTACTGAAGTAACTAGATACTTCACTGAAAAAAGAACTTAGTTACAAGATACTTAAATGAAAAGTAACTAGATATAGTATCTTAGTTACTTTCAGAGTAACTAAGTTATTTTTAGTAACTAGATACTTTGAGAAAGTAACTAAATACTTCTGTAAGTAACTAGATACAGTCTTTTAGTTACTTTTAACGTAATTTATGCCGATTTTATGCTGCAGCTGCACTGTGCAGGCACGTAGGGTAGGTACTGTAACATATGCCAGTTAATGCCAATCATTGGGTAAATCCACATTAAATTGTTGTATAAAATTTGTCGTTGAGGCGCGAGAATATTAACTGTAAGTTAGAACTATTTATTGCCAAAAGTCATAAACCGTGCACATCTTTCGTCACGGGCATTGTATATCCGGGCGGTCCGGGGCCTTGTAGAAACCTTTGCTTTGAATTGCCGTTCTTCCCAGAACATCCCTCGCTGTAAACTTTATGACCGAATTCCTCCGCATACAATTTTTAGAAAGTTGTTCCCGCAGTAGAGATTTCCGAGAAATGGATTTAATCACGTAAATGTCTTATTCATTACAATTTGTTGCTAAATTTGATTCAGTAAATGCATGAACCCCAAAGGTAGAGTAGCCAAGATACACTAATTTTGCATGACGTGAATCAAACATTACTCCTGCTAAAATTGCCTCGACAACCCGTTAAACACCGTATGAACCTCATGTGTGTAGGCATAACCGACGCATATGTAACCAATCAGATCTTTTCGGCGTAAACGCTGTAATTTAAATTAAAGTTCACTGCAAGAATGGAACTGGTGTCGCCATCTAGGCTACACGACCGAAACCTCAAGCCAGATTCCTGTTTAATACCCTATTGTTCATATGTATAGTCTGTCCGGGATCCACACGACCGGGATTCACCCTATTTCCATGGCGAATCATTGTTGTCAACAATGAATCGCCATGGAAATTGGGTGAATCTTGGTCGTGTGGTTCCCGGACAGACCATAGAACCTACCTATCAAATTAGATTGCTTTTAAAATTGCATGACTGTCGTATGCATTAAATAACCCCCACTACCCTGCACATGCTCGAAAAGCTTCAAAGACCCCCACCGGACTGCTTGGACTTTTGTTAGGTAATTCATTAGATTTGCATAAAATAACTAAATAGTTTCATTGATAGGATATGTGAATCTGTGATTAGCTTTTAAGATCAGGATTGTATCGTAAGGCTGGTCGAATCGCGTAGCTTCTTAATTAATTATAAATTGTTATAAAATGTGGAGAGGAACTAAGGAAGGGATGCCGACCGGATATAGTAGAGGGGGTGGTTTTAGGTTCGCCGGACCCAAGAGGACGCCGGAAGGGGACTTGCTCTCTGGACTTGCTCTCAGGCTTCTGACTAAGAGACTCGTATTTTCCAAAGCTCTCGAATTTGCGATATTTTCCAAATATTTTAAAATAGTTATTTGTTGTTTGGGTTTTGTGTAGTTAAAGTTCGTGCTTGTGTAGTATTGAAGTTAGTGTAATCACGCCGTAGGGGGATAGTGTTTAGTGGTTATTGGTGATTGGTAGAACACCTCCCGGTCTGCAGGGTGGAACTAGATCAGGTATTACGCAACTAGATTGGTAGTTTCGTTAGTGCATTTTGATTGGAGGTCTCCTGATCCCTAATTGGGTTTCATAGACTAGAACCTTTTTTACATCCGCTACATATTAATTAATTAAATCCCTTTTCAGTGTAGACTTTAGCTTGCTTGCTTTTCAGTAGTAGAATAGTTAGGGTTTGGTAAAACGCATCCAGTTCTTCCCTTTTATTAGCATAGAAAGAGGTAAAGGAAATTTGGGGATATCCATAAGGGGACGCGCTCTTTCAGCTCTGCAATTTGTTTGCAATTTGTTCCCGCTGGATTGTCGACAATAATTCACAGTTGCGGTTAAAAACGCTACAGTTTTGCCAACACGTGATTGTTGCTCACTTGGAGGGTGCCCCGTTGACATCTTCCACCTGTGATTTGGCCTGGTGTACCGTCGATTGCTAGGGGGCTGGGCCTGAATCCCGCTAGTTTTCCTAGGCTGGGCCGTGTCAGCACCCCGTACACTGAAGACGAAGAAAGAAGCAGCAAGAAACTAAATTTGGCTTTCACGAGAAATCACAGGGTCCACACCCCTCGAACCGTTAAAACCATTTATTCAGTGTCATTCAGTTCATTTTGGGGTCATTTTCACTCTAAACTTTGTTAAAACACAAAATTTCCTCTATCGTACCGTAGAATTTACTTAGTGCATGAAATTTGCTCGATTTCAGGAAATCTACTACGCCACTGGGATATTGACGCCACGCCACTGAACTTGCGTCATTTTTAGCTGTGGTAATTACGTCAAGAGTTGTCATTGCTCGAAATTTGTCTTGCACCCCTCCTAACACTTGCTTGTATTGTGGGCTGCTCCTCAATTTAGAAACCCGAATTTTTGCAAGTTCGGTAATATTATTTAATTTTGGGGATTAATTCTTTTTTCAGCATTCGGTAACGGCAGCCTTCATTTTATAAAACTAGCTGCGAGTTCATTCATAATTTAGAAACCCATTGATTTAGGTTGGGGATTATAACTATTGTATTTTTTCTTTACCGTGTAAATTATTTCCCTCGAGCTCCTTGAGCGAGAGGTGTTTATTTTATTGTATTATTTTTGCGGCCAGACTTTGTTTCAGTGTGAATAAATTGTTATTTGGAAGATCCGTTTTATTTCCTGTATCCACGGCCTCGTAAAACGAACCACAACCACAACGTAATTAAATTTAGGGGTCCTTTTACAAGATTGGAGGGATTTCACAACGGTCCCCCTTTCAGTAGAGTCAGAAAGTTACAGTACCTACGGTAGGTATTACTATTACTATATGAAAATTTACCTGGGGCATATGTTATCAAAACCATATTTCTAAGTTGTACTTCAAATGCATATTTATTAGAGGAACGATGGGAATTGGAAAATGTACAATTTTAGTACTAGTAGGAGGTATCCCAATTTAGAAGGATTTACTTTTTAAAATCGGGGTGCCTACTAGATTCTGAATAATCGCATAAAAAGTAAACACATAAAAAGTAACTAAATACCTAAAAAGTAACTAGATACTTTTTGAAGTATTTAGTTGCTTTAGTAAACCCAGATAGCACAAACACATAGAATGAATACACAATGGATATTCATCCATGAATATGTGAACTTAGCCTGTATATACACACTTTAAATTGTGAATGACCCATGAACATTCTGTGTATAATCAAAATATCGCTTTTTTGGTTCCTGGTAGCATCAAAATACATCCACTCGAGTTTCATATTAATATCAATTTGATATAGGTACCTATGAAGTACATATTTATATTAGATAAATAATTTCCATGCATGAAAATACATAGAATATTCATGGGATGTCTATTTTTCACATGAATATACACGGACATTCATGCACAATCCTGTAATGTTCAGCTGCTTAAGCAATTTGATGCTATGTATATTCCATGAATATACGAGTATATTCATCGCATAAGTACTCTGAAGTACCCCACTTGAAGAAGGCCTCAGGATAGGTACGATACGTTACCAGAGACAACTTCCCACCAACTTCATGGTCATGAGTTATGGTATGTGGTTTCTACTGAAGTCCCTTGGTATTAGACCACATAAGACCACATTATTGGACAACCAGAAACTTGCAGTAGGTTTTATACCACTCAGAGGTATCATAAATTGTTAGTTGTATCATACGTGCCATCTATCAACTGAAAATTCAACCTGGATATTATGAATATTCATTGCATATACACTGGATATGCACTGTAATAAGAGCCTTGGTCCATGTGGGCTACACTGCACGTTCAGGCGAATTCCATATGGGAATAACACATTTAATTACATGCAAAATGTTAATGTGAATACATATACATATGGCGAAACAACTCCAGGCATATTCACATATTCATATGACATTCAGATGTATTTTAGAATATTCCTGGAGATGATCTGAACTTAGCCCTCCGGCGTCGGAATATTCTATGAAAATACAGTGAATCTTCGGTATATTGTGGATATAAAATACACCTTTTCTGAATATTCAGGGAATATTTTGTGCTATCTGGGAAGGAACTAGATATAGTTACTTTTCGCAGGGAGAACAAAAGTAACTACCACTGCCACCAAGACACCTTCTCTTAGGAGTTTCTTGTGGCTTCGACTGTAAATTTTCAGCAGGTGGGTTCACTTCCCTTTGACAGCCTTTTGACAGTAAAATTTCCAAAATCATCTGAAAGTAGTTATGACCCCTTTCCTTACTACCCTAACCGCCTTTTCTATTCTCATCCACGCTCCAATCAGCGGGTTAAAATGTCATTGTTGCGTGGAAATAAACTTAGAGAACAACCAACTAGCCTCCAGCTTCGGCAATGACCCTTTTACATTGGTCCGGTGAGTGCATCCAGCAGCAAAAGCAACTATTAACCCTCCATCAAGTTCATTTTTAGGCGAAGAAAAATCAGTCGCCGATTGTACCCGCAATTGTGCACAGCCGGGACACTGCAACCTAAACACCGGTTGCTTTTCGTGGGAGGTGAAATATACTAGCATGGACATTAGGTGAGTGTTTCGACGCTGTCACAGTCTTCGTCATGGTCACATTTTTCAGCTTTAAGGCGTTGGGCTGCCAATTCGAAGGCCAAGCTGACTTGTGTGCGAAAATAAAAGCTGCAGGGGCGGATAAGTGCGAACTCACGACGTGCGAGACGGAGTTGTGCAATAATGTTCCAAGTGGGGAAACAGAAAATGCGAAGCAAATGAGCAAGGATGCAGAAGGGGGAGGCAGTAAAACAGGAGGAACAGACAATGCAAAGCAAATGTACAAAGACGACGCAGATGCAGAAGGGGGAATAGACAATGCAAAGCAAATGGGCAAGGACGACATAGATCCAGAAGCGGAGAACATGAGAGCGGAAGGGGGAAGCAAACACCAAGGGAATCCCGAAAGGCAGGCTGATGAAAGACTGGCCGAAGCAGGACAGGAAGGAAAGAAGAAAACAGGCGCGAAATCTGGGGTGGAAAGGATTGCGTCTGTTGCCGGCTTTGTTTTGGCTATCACAATATTGGTACCCCTTACAATTTCGTTGGTATATTAACAGTGGGAAATAAAAAGTGGTTTTGATGAATATTTTTTTAAGTTCAGAAGTGGGATCGAAATTTTACTCGTGGGGTTGCAACAATGTTCTAAAGTTCACCTGGTCTTTCCTTGTCTTCTCTTTCCCGCGTTTGGTGGTATTGCTCTCTCTGCAGTTTCGTTGCCAACTGTCGTCTTGACAACTATTATGGCTTCTGAAAGGTCGAGTATACCCTGTCCTTTTTCTATGCGACTAAAGGTGGAAAATATTCATAGTAACCCATTGTTGTAACAATGGATTGCCATGGATTTTTTGCACCTAGCTGGGCTGCAACCACCAGATTAACCGCAAAACACAATGATTATTTACAATTTTTCACTGCAAGAAAATAAATCGTCTCGTTCACGTCAGGGTTGAAAAACTGTTCTTTTAGAAAGCTGAAATCCCATTCTCGATTCTGCGTGCACTTCAAAACCTCCGCGGGTAGTTCCTTCGTCGTCTTTTTCCCCTAACATGTCGCTGTGTCTCTGAAGTCACTAGAGAGAGACCCGTTCGAATTCAAAAAAAACAGGCATTGCTCTCTTATAAAGTTTTCTTGCTTTGGAACATTTTGCTTGCACTAAATCTGCGATAAGTATTTTTGAAAGCAGTGAAAACCGAAGTGACCGCTACCTTTTCTGACGTCCTATCCATGGTAAATGGTCTAGGATTGGTGTTCAGAAACTACAAATTCCAGGAGTCGAGTCCTTTAGGGAAAATGGGCAAACATCCCCCAGGAAACCATGGAAGACCTTGTTGATGGAATGCCATGAAGAATTCAAGCTCTCATTGCGGCAAGGCGCGGAAAAGGGCGAAAATTTTAGTTTTACAAATTTAAAAAATTTAAAAAATCTTGTTCTCTTTGTCCTCTGTAAAAATTGAGGTGACAACGCTCTGACAAGTATATTTTTCAAAGTTCAAAATTTTATGTTTTGTCAAAGCATCAGAAAAGCGATGAGTGGCATCTTTCTAACTACAATTGCTATTTGCATTCTCATCGACGCTGCTGCTACTGGAGCAATACAATGCAATTGTTGTGGCGAGGAATTTTACTTCCAGCAACAGTGAGTAAGAACCCACATTATTACTCCGTCGATAACTTACAGCAAACTAGGTACGGTCAATCAAGAACTTTGAATGAAACAATCGAAGGAGGATTGGACGAAGAACGTCCAACGACAAGGGGGGTCACAAGCCAGGAAACAATAAGAGACGTGCCAAAAACTGAGGCTTTGAGGGAAGCACGTAACTATCCAATAGATGGAGAACAAGAAAGAAGAAGAGGAGAAAAATCGCCGCCTATACTTGTGGAGTGTACGACTATGTGCGCTAGTTCTAGAACCTGCGATTCAGCTCATGGCTGCTATTCCTTGAGAGCAAAAGTTAAAATGCCAGGAAGAGTTAAATGGTCAGCATTTGTTGTTTACAGACTGTTAATTTTATAACTATCTACCTCGAATATCTCTCATCGCAAGGTAACATTAGTTCTAAAAGACTCGGAGTCATGAAGGGCCGCAGTTCCGTGTATCTACCCCTAGAGGGCGCCAGTGGACAAAAGGATAAAAAATATTTGCAGCATTGGATTATTAATGAAATTAGCGCTTTCAAATGATATATGATAAGTGAGGGGTTGTGTGTCCCGTTCTAAGCAAAAATCGACCGAGCGATTTTTCGTCACTTAAGTCGGAGAGGAAAAAATCTATATGGCCCCTTTTCAGTGGGCTACTCTGTATAATTGATTACAAAAGGATCAAGAGCGTCTTCTACCGGTTAGGATAGCTAGGCTGCAACCACTAGATTAACCGCAAAACACAATAATTATTCGTATGAAAGGTGGTATAAATTTGTAATCCAATCCTTCTTAAAATATCAATTATTTGTAAAATTACATCAGGGTACTAGTTTCAGCAACCATGTGCCATCTTCAGCCCAACAAGCTACACTACCTTTTTGTAAGGAAAACAAAGGAAAGATTTCCTTTCAAAATGGTAGTGAAGACTGCTAAAGATGGCACATGGTTGCTCAAACTAGTACCCTGAAGTAATTTTACAAATAAATGATATTTTAAGAAGGATTGGATTACAAATTTGTTCAATATTCCATATTATTATTAACAATTTTTCAATGCAAGAAAATAAATTCGTCCCGTTCACTTCAGGGTTGAAAAACTGTTCTTTAGAAAGAAAAGACGCGAACATTTCTTCTCAGAGTAATGAAGGGTCGTAGTTCCGCGTATGTTATAGAAATTGAGTGGATTCTGAGCTGGAATTTTAAAATTTTCTTTTTTACGAGTTACCTATTATTCGTTGCGGCTAGTTTTAAAATGAACAACTTCTAACTCCCGTAAGTACTTGTTGTACAGATAGGTATAATTTTAGGTTGCAACAGTTGGGCTGCGTAAATCAGTTTGTGGACGAGAAAAGGTTTTGCGATGGATTGAAAAAGATTCTTGGGTTGTCAGCAATCAAGGATTGTAACTCTATCATATGCGAGCATCATCGGTGTAACACAATACAAGATACAGAAAGACAGATGTGGGCGGAAGCAGAAACATCTGGAACCACATCTGGAACCACAACCACGTCTGTTTCCAGTTTTCTATTTGCTCTCATGATTCTGGTGCTTACGATATTAATTTGTTCATAAGGTTCTCGTCAATGAGTAATTTTTGCAAACCAACGTCATGGAATCAAGCAAGATCAAGACGATTTCGTTCTGGAAAACTATGGCAAGCTTAGATTATTCTGTAACGGATAGCAAAGGAGAACTCTATCTATGTGAAATTGAATGTTATATTAACAGTGCTAAATAAAATGTGGGTTTTGGTCATTCTTCTTCGTTTAAAGTCCAGAAGTGGAATAGAAATACTCATACTGTATGCATGGGATTCAAAATATTTTTTTATGTGTGGGTCTACCTGCTCCAAGTTATAAATTCAGAAAGAAAAAAACAGGACTAGACGCTCTTTTCGTCTTCTCTTTCTTTGGCTTTATTTTTCCTTCCATAAATTTTTGTTGCCGCTTTCGTTTCGTGACCTCATAGATCTTGCTTGGTGATGACAGTCAGGTAAGAGGCAAAGAGGTTGTCCATTTCCTACGTGCTTGTAACTCCCGAAAGCAAACCTGCGGTCGCAACTATTATTGCTATTTTCTACCCTCCCCCCTAACAAACAGCCCCCCCATGTCCCGTAACGCTGACCCCCCCGGGAGAGGAAATCACAATTAGGGACTAATAAGTAAATGGCAAGTCCCATCTCATCCATATTTGGTTCTAAAGCAATTCGGATAGTTACTTTAGATTTTAGTTATTTCAGTCAATTCAAAATTTAATTTGACCGTTTTGTGCAACCCCTTCGAGTTAGTCATTCACCTTTCGAAATACGAACCTACATTTGTCTGCGCTCGCAAGGTCAAAACATGTCCTTTCAGGTACAGAAAATGCAAATTTTCAAGTTACGGAATCTTATTTTCTTTTGAGATATGGTCGGGGCGGATAGCTTTGAACACGCAGTGTAGGTAGGTACAGTCAAATCAGCAAAACTTCCGTTGCACGTCATCAATAAACGTCTACGATTTGCACATTTATTTGCGGAGCTCTCGGAGGAGCCTCATTTATTCTCAGCAATTTGATGTCTACAAATTTTAATGAATCAATAGAAATGCTGACATTAAGTGAGGCTCCTCAGATAAATGTGTAAATCGAAAATTCTATTGATGACGTGCAATGGAAGTTTTGTTGAGAATACTACAGGTATTTTTTTAGGGTAAAAAAAAATCGTTAAGCTTTAGGGTGACTTCGACTCCTTAAATGTAAATACAACCTGAAGAGACTAATAATTATTATAGCCCGAGGGCAATCGCTACCCTTCAACTCCCAAAAACTTTGGCTTTAAAGGATATTTAAAACTCTTCATCCACTTACGACATGAAGAGGCTAATAATTCGACTTGAAAGTTTTCACCGTGGGGTAAATCTATGGGTGAAATCAGTGTACAAGCTAGGTGAAATCATAGTGAAATCCGGTGAAATAATGGCAAAATCAGGTGAAATCTGGCGAAATCAAGCAGAATCAAGGGAAATCAGGTGAAGTTAACAACATCCAAGGTGTAACGCATGCGCATTTTGACGCATGATGACGGATGACGACTGACATCATCGTAAGCGCAAAGCGCACTGAGTCACTGACAGTTGAAATCTGTAAACGGTATAAGCGAGGGGTTGGTATAATCAGGGTTGATAAAAATCATGATTTTTTTTAATAAATCAAATCAAGATTTGTTTTTTAAATCGTCTGATTTTTTTTTATTTTTTTCAAAACAATAGATACTTTGACTCTAAAACAGTAAAATATTTTCAAAACAAATAGAAATAAGTTTTAACGTTTTACTATCTTGAGTAGGTATCCTGCTTGCATTATACATAATGTACCAACACTAGACATTGGATCCAACGAAAAACATTTTTTCGTCGATCGTACTGGAAACGTCACATTCTTGACATGCAATTATCATCCGAAAGCTTACGTTTCCAGGACTGCGTCATTTGCTAGGCAACACGCACTAGCTGTACAGGAATAACGCTTTTTCTGGCCTAGGCCGGAAAAATATTCCTGTACTCTTAAAATATATAGTTCCAAATTTCATTATTTCTGTCTAGTTGCGAGATCGACGAAAAAATAGTATGTGTAACATGAAGGAAAATATATATTCCGGGACTCGGATGGTTGCTGGTCCCCAAACCCGGAATATGATATTTTTCCTACTAGTTACCTACACAATATACTATTTCGCATTAAGTGTAAGTGAAACTGAAGATGCGTTATTAGTAATGTTATCCTGGAGCTATAATTATAAAATGCGTATTTCCAACAATTTTTGAAAATTATGAAATAATAAAGAATACACTTCATCAAGACCTCCTCAATAAATAAAATGTTTCAAAACTCCGTAGTTTTTTAATAAAAAAATCTTTAATTGAACAAACATCATAGGTAGTTATTGGGTGCGATTTAGTATAAAAAGAGCGGTAACAATAAGCGGAGTCTACGACAATAAATTGTTAATCCGGGCACGGCCAACTTGATTTTTTTATTTTTCGTAATCCCCATTCTCGACTACGACTATTTAATCACATAATTTTGTTTCTTTTGCGGAAATCTTAATTTAATTTAATTAAGCAAGATTTTCGTCTATCTTATTTTTAAAAAACTATTTTCTCAGTCTGTATTGATCAGATTTTGATAAAAGCTTCACCAATCGCTTAGTTGGTGCGATTTAGTATAAAAAGAGGGCAAAAAGCGGGGCATACGACAATTTTTCTCAATTTTATAGAAAAAAAAACTATTTTCTCAGTCGGTATTGTTCAGATATGTTGATAAAACCTTCGTCAATAGCTTAGATGGGTGCGATTTAGTATAAAAAGAGGGGTAACAAGCGGGTTCTACGACAATATTGTTAATCCGGGCACGGCGGCTACCTTGATTTTTTTAGTTTTCTTTATTTTTGCAGCAAAATCAGTTTATCCAAATTTTCGATTAATTAATTACATGTTTCTATTACTTTTGCGAAAATCTTAGTTTAATTTAGCATTTTTGTCAATTTTGTAGAAAAACGAACTATTTTCTCAGTGGGTATTGATCAGATTTTGATAAAACCTTCACCAATCGTTTAGTTGGGTGCGATTTAGTACAAAAGGACAGGTAACAAGTGGGGTTTACGACAATTATTGTTAATCAGTGCACGGCCAATTTGATTTTTTTTCCGTTATATTTGTAGTAAAACCAGTTCATTTCCATTCTCAACTCTTTAAATTACATTATATTTTTTTACTTTTGCGGATTTTTAAATACCTACAACCTGTGTGTTCTAGGACTAGGTTTTTATTTATTAATGAATAAATTAACTAGTTACTCCCCATTCATTTTCTATTGAAGTGACAGAACGTCAAAATTTGAATTTTATGTTGGTATGAGGAAATTTTGCAAGGAATTTTACCAACATGTGAGTTGATAGACGCGATTTCAATGCGATACGTCAGAAAACTTGACAAATGTCAAAATTTTGCAATTGCTCCTCGAATTGCTCTGAATTGGCCTTTGTTTGCGTGTAGTTTTGAGTAAAGTGCAAAGAAAAATATTCACGAATAAGCCTCAGGTACCTGTGACACTGCTTCGAACAATAAAAATAAACCCTAGAAGATTTGGGTTATGTAATGTTTTTGCTTTCCCGCTAAATTTCGATCAAATTGTCAAAAGTACAGGCCCTTGCAAATTAGGGTTGTACAATTAGAAAAATTTTTTAGATCTTCAATAGAAAACGAATGGAGTTTACGTTCTAATTTTCAGCGAATTTTTTTGCTTTCCTTTAATTATCTCCTGCTCACGTGCCTCTTCAGATTGCTATTTCGATGCTTATTGGCCATGTGGAGGATCAAATTGCGCTTACATTTAGTTTTGTGGTCGCATTTCGCACAGCAAAACCATTTAACTTCTGCATTATTATCTCTTTCTCCATGTACATGCTTCGTGTGCCTGACCAGGGTCCCTTTGATTTTGCATTTGTAGTCGCATTTCTCACAGCGAAACCATTCAATCTCGTCCTCTTTCAGATGTCTATTGATCGCATGTTTTTTCACGCACCACTTATCTCTAGTTCTGTAGTCGCATTTCTCGCAGCGAAACCACTCAATCTCGTCTGCTTGCAGATGTTTATTGATCATATGTCGTTGCAAGCCTGCTTTCAGTTTAGATCTGTAGTGGCATATCTCGCAGCTAAACCATTTAATGTCGTCTCCATGCTGACGAGTTATATGGAGTTGCAGGTTTCTCTTCTGTTTAAATTTGAGGCTGCATTTCGAACACTGGAACCATTCAATCTCATCTTCTTTCAGATGTTTATTGATTTGATGTTGTTGCAAGGTTGCCTTATCTTTAGTTCTGTAGTCGCAATTCTGGCAACGAAACCATTCAATCTCGCCCTCTTTCAGGTGTTTATTGATCGTGTGTTGTTGCAAACACGTTTTTCGTTTAGTATTGTAGTCGCATTTCTTGCAGCGAAACAATGTTATGTCGCCGCCATGGTGTTCAATTATATGTCTTTGCAAGTTTCCCTTCCGTTTAGATCTGTAGTCGCAGTTCGCGCACTGGAACCATTCAATCTCTCCTTCATTTCGATGTTTAGCGAGTATGTGCTTTTGCAAGTTCGCCTTTCCTTTGGATTTGTAGTCGCACTTTGTGCAGCAAAACCATTGAATCTCCTCTTCTTTCAGGTGTTTAAAGGTCGCGTGCCGTTGCAAGGACGTTTTACATTTAGCTCTGTAGTCGCATTTCCCGCAGCGGAACCATTTTATGTCGCCGCCATGGTGATTAATCATATGTCTTCGCAGGTCTCCCTTCAGTTTCGATTTGTAGTCGCAGTTGGCGCACTGGAACCGTTTAATTTCCTCCTCAACTTGCTCCTCCACGTCTTCTTCGTCGCTCAATAATTCCTCTTTGGGTTCTTGCTTAACGGTCGCATCTTCAATAACTTCATCGTAAAAGTCGACTAAAAAAGGTTCTGATGATGTCATTGCGGTGGAAAATTTTCGAGCTCAACCTACAATAAGTAAAAAGTAAAACATCCAAAATAAAAACATGAAAGATAAAAATATCCAACGTAAAAACATCCAAAATAATTGCGTCCAAAGCAAAAACATCCAACGTAAAATTGTCCAAAACCAAGGTCGCTGATGCCAGACTGTTGCGCCGTCGCACCCCATAGAATTGCAGTCCACGATTAAAGAGGAAATTTTTTAAGGTTATCATGCAAGCTTTCAGCAAATTATTTCGTTTCTCAGGCAGTAGGGGGCAGTTTAAATCGAATTTATTTAGTGCACCCTCGGTTGCAGCTTCTTCCCGTTCGCTCGATTTTTGCTAGATCCCTTTGTGAGCAGGGTTGTTTCGAATCGGTAATGTTTCAGTACGCCGTAAGATGGCTTGTAACAACTTAGCTTGCAATGATACCAAGTGCTCTACTGCCCAAAGCTCTGTGAAACCAAACACATCCATTCAAATTAGGTAATCAGGTAACCCAGGATGTTTTTTTCGATCGCTTAATATTATGATTTTCGAATTATTATAATCAAACATTTTTAGAAACAATAAACGTACTATGGTCTGTCCGGGATCCACACGACCGAGATTCACCCTATTTCCATGGCGAATCATTGTTGTCAACAATGAATCGCCATGGAAATCGGGTGAATCTCGGTCGTGTGGATCCCGGACAGATTATATGTATTAATTTATTAGTTCTCAAATTCCTGAACTGGCAAAAGTAGTATCGATTAGCTTTTGCTTTATTTGTTGTTTGAGTACGAGCCTAAAATCTTCACTTCATGCAATCTGATGGCCCCCCTGTCGCTAAAATGAGTTTAGAGACGGAGTGCGTAATGTAAAATTTTTTTGAATGGCTTAACATTATTTCATTACTTACTTATTGTTTTGACTTTAGGTACTTATTTGTAGATACTTACTGTTTAGGGGGTATTCGCATACTATTATAAGTCTTAAGGCTGCCCATCGGCCGGTTCCCGCCAAAATAGTGTTTTTTGCTTCTAATTTAAATTTTAGAAGGACTATTAGCTTACAATTGCTATTTTACCTGCACGTTTACTCCTGTAACACGTTTGTTAACAAATTATTGTTAAAACTACACTGGTTTTTCAAATTTGTATAATTTTCCGATTTCGCGCCAAAAAACAACATTATTGTACAAATTTGAAAAACCGGTGTAGTTTTAACAATAATTTGTTAACCAGCGTATTACAGGAGTAAACGTGCAGGTAGAATAGCAATTGTAAGCTGATAGTAATTCTCAAATTTAAATAAGAAGCAAAAAACCCTATTTTGGCGGGAACCGGGCGAGAGGCCGCCTTAATAAAAGGTGTCTATAATGTTTGCAAATCCCAAAATCCCAAAATATCTTGTTGCCTCTCCTAATTACCTACGTCCTGTGCTAAACAATTCCCCAACAATACGGCTTCTTCGAAATTATCCGATTGGGAAATTCCCGTCGTTAAGGCCGTAATTATCCTTTACTCCCGACTGTGCGGGACGACCCGACATCTCAGCGGTCAGAAAGAATATTATTCACTTTTTACAAAATCAAGAATAGGCCTACATCTAGTGTTGTAAAGCTGAGATATTTCATTTGAAGCTTTTAAACAATATACGCACAGTGACTATCGATTCTTACACTATAATATTAAAATTCGTAGGTACATGGTTAGGTGCATAAGTAAGTAGGTAGATAGTAACAAAGAACCTTTGCATAAAATTATGCCAGACTAATACCAACGATTATTCAAATTGACAGGCTTCAGATTGCACCTTTGTGCTGTTATAACACCTCAAAGTCATTCTGGCAACAATGTAGATGTTATTGCATTACCGATTTAGTCCTGGCTTCTGGCCAACAGATGGCTAATTTAGTTTCAAGTTTTACCGTAAATTGGCAGCACCTCTCTAGGCGGAGAAGAAAGGCCGTCAGCTTTAAAATACTAAACTAACTTTACATTATTTTTTTCAATATAAAGATTTATTCATTATAGTTCTCATGTAAACGTTTAAACCAAATGTTAATCTTTCACGTACATTTTTTTAGTTGTAATTTATTGATAAATATGCGAATTGTGACAACTTTTAATTTTTATAGTAAGTATTTGATTTTTTTACAAGAAAACTGTAAGTTCAGACGTAACAAAAAAATTACCAATAATTTGATCATATGTAATGAAGTACTGAAAAAAAATAGCAAAATCGTTCGTCTGTGAGGCCCATAAAAAAATAAAAACTGGAAAAAACGCGTTTTTATTTTTTTAAGGTCCCGAGACGAACGATTTTTTTAAAATTTTGTGTGAACCTTCCTTACAGCTAATCACGTTATCGGTAATTTTTTCAGCACATTTGAAGTTTTTTTTAATGGAGTGTACTTTATGGCATGCCGTTTGGGCAAAAATTAAAAAATATACATAAACGAAATTTTTATTAAAAAATGTTTTAAAATATATATAAACGAAATTTTTATTAAAAAATATTTTAAAATATATAAACTTGGCCAAAATATATATATGTTTACCTAAATAAATTTAAATATAATAATAAATAAACATATGTATTTAGGTAAATAAAATTTTACAATTAAACAATAATCCACAAATATTTTGATAAGTGGAATTTAAAAATATCATTGGAATGTCTTTATAAACATTTATAATGCAGAAATTTACATTTGTATCGAGCGTAAAAATATACATTTCTCGAGTGTGAAAATATACTTAAATAGGGCATCGAGAAAAATATATATACGTTTTTAGCGAGGGGTGAGGAAGGAAGCCTCCCCACTACCATTGTAGGCGGGTTCACGGACTTAGAGCGAGGTGGTGGAAACGTTAGGCATCATTTTACTGGTATGCAACTAATAATACATACGTATGTATTATTAGTTGCATACCGGAAAAATGATGCGAAACGTTTCCACCACCTCGCTCTAAGTCCGTGAACCCGCCTACAATGGTAGTGGGGAGGCTTCCTTCCTCACCCCTCGCTAAAAACGTATCTATATTTTTCTCGTTTAAGTATATTTTCACGCTCGACAAATGTATATTTTTACGCTCGATACAAATGTAAATTTCTGCATTATAAATGTTTATAAAGACATTCCAATGATATTTTTAAATTCCACTTATCAAAATATTTGTGGATTATTGTTTAATTGTAAAATTTTATTTACCTAAATACATATGTTTATTTATTATTATAATTATATTTATTTACATAAACATATATATATTTTGGCCAAGTTTATATATTTTAAAATATTTTTTAATAAAAATTTTGTTTATATATATTTTAAAACATTTTTTAATAAAGATTTCGTTTATGTATATTTTTTAATTTTTGCCCAAACGGCATGCCATAGTACTTGAACGTTAAGGTATTTGTGAAAACAGAGTTCACTGGTGAAAACTGTGTGGATAGGATAGGCATCCAAGAATACATCCCAGCTTGTGTGTATGTCAACCACAAATGACAACATGACCTTGGGTTTGGATAATTTTACGTTGGACGTTTTTACGTTGGATGTTTTTATGCGGATTCTAGTGCCACATTTTGACAGCATCGACCTTGCTTTTGGATAATTTTACCTTGGACGTTTTTACGTTGGATGCTTTTATTTTGGATCCAATTATTTTGGATGTTTTTGTATGGGTCCTTTAAATGTTAACGATATCATAAATATGGACTGCTTACCGCAAAATATTTGTGGGTTATTCTTTCATCGGGCACAAGTTAAGAGAAGAACGACTTTGTTCAATGATAAGTATCACCCGAATGAGGTTGCCGACCCAACCCACTTACTCGAACAGAATCTCATCAAATGCAAACGTGTTTTTAGTTTAGTTGGCGCTTGGCGGTTGGTCGAAAAATCGATATAGTTAGTGCTCGCGCGCGGGAAACTCACTTAGTTTTTGAGTATACTAGGTCCATGACGCGCGCCTATAATTTAAATAATCTTTTTAGTCACCTTTTAATTACAAAATAGATTCCAATGATAATTTTCAATTAAATATTGTTGTTAAAGAAAGAATATAACATCGTTGAAGATCGAGAATTTGAAGACCAGAGGATAAGACAATCTAGCGTTATCTATGAAAGGCTATCTTACTTTTTATTAAGATAAAATTAAACTGTATCATAAAAAGTAACAGACATAAGAATAGTAGGTACCTATACTTTTTTTTGACACAGTGATAAAAGTACGTACGTAAAATTAATATTTTTTAAACAATCAAAAAAATGTTACACAATTTTCACACTGTCTCAAAGGTTAAACATGTATGTTATTTAAATTAAATTCATTTCTATGACTGTTTGGTCTGATCACTACAGAATAACAGGGAGTACGTCATTTAAAGCATTATTACAAAGTATCATGTTAAATTGAAATAAGTATAATAAATCCGTTAATTTTCTATTCGCGAAAATCAGCAAAGTGTCTGACATCTGGTGGCAATACTTTAATTACACTGAGAGACAGGATACGGAAATACTTTTAAACGTCCGTCATCATAATTTCGGCTTACGTCAGTCAATTGTCAGTTGCGAGGTTAGGTAGTAGTTTTGTTCGGAGACATCCTCTCGCTGACTCGAAATTTTGGGAATAATTCTGTGGAATTTTACGTTTTGTGTACTTAAGTGGAAACATTGTAAATCAAGGAAAACTTGGCTTTTAAAAAATGCACGTATCAATGTCACTGATGTCACCAACTGACACTGTCAGGCACGTCACGCTAGAGTTCTCACATCCGGCTCCCCAGTGGAGTGAGATCGCCATTTTGTGGTTTAGCAATGCCATCTATTAGCAGCTGATTTTCGCGAATAGCAGAACTAAAATTTTTCTGGGACTGTACTACCCTAATTTGTAATGGCCTATACTTTTGACAATTTGATCGAAAAGCGTGAAAGCAAAATACATTACATAACCCAAATCTTCCAGGGTTTACTTTTATTGTTAGCAGCAGTGTCACAGATAAACGTATAGGTACCTGAGGCTTTTTCGTGAATATTTTTCTTTGCACTTCACTCAAAACTGCACGCACGCCATTTTGGGCCAATTCAGAGCAATTGCAAAATTTTGACATTTGTTATGTTTTCTGACGTATCGCATTGAAATTGGAGCAGCCTGAAGGAACTCTAAAGGCTCCTAAAATCATAGCTAACTTTGGTTATTAAATCGCCGCTTGACCCCCATTTGCATAAAGGTACGGCACCACTGCGCCCGCCAATTCTAGAGGGTCGTTAAGCACACGGCACCGCTGCGCCGATCAAATAGACCAAGTTTGCCAAAGGAAGACTACGATCTTGCTTAAGGGGAAAAGGTAGAAATGGCATTACTCATTTAAATAAAATTCAGTATCTTGTTATACAATATGCAATATATAAATTGCAAATTGAAATTCTAGGTATATACAAAAAAAAGACGAAAATACTTAATACTTATAACAGGTATGTGCATATACAAAATTAATACCTATCTTGCAGATGTAACTAGAAAAGTGCAGAAAAAACTAACTAAATATTCTACGGTCATCAGAGTGGTGCCCTGATTTTTAACGACATTGTTAGACCCAAGACCAGGTACCTGTCCATCGGCGCAGTAGTGCACTGCCCTTTGGAAATTAGGCCTGCACTTGGCATAAAAAAGCGAAATTCTTGATTTTCTCGAAAATGGTTGATTTTTGGCATATCAATTATTAGTAAAAGTTTACCTAGAATGAAACGTAGAATCCAAAAATATCATAATATACAGGGTGTTCCATTTAAAATAAGGAAGTTAGTACCTATTTCCGGTATAACCGGAAGTGCGCCATTGATGAAAATATTTTAGGTACACCTCTTAAATTCTCAATAGTATTATTTTGCTTCTTCCACAACTTTCAACGCTTGTACACACTTTGTAACCCGACATTTTTGGGTGTTATTTGTCATTGAGAAACTTCAAGTCCTTAAATTTTTAATAAAATAGTCAAACGTCGGTGAATAAAGCTAGGGTTGCCACCTGTCCGGGTTTGGCCCGGACAGTCCGGGTTTGAGGTTCGTGTCCGGTCCGGTTTTATGAAATGTCCGGGTTATGCATTCGTTGTGAAATTGTGCGAACAGAATTCTGTAAATTCGCCAATTTTTAAAATACGCGCGCAAACTTGCCAATAAATGTCAATTTTTAATACTTTCAACGTCTAATGTCATGTGGATAAAGCACAGTATTCTATTCGTGTGTAATGACTATTGCTGCCTGTCATCCTCGCGAGTAATAAAATTTATTAAATACTCGTTGAATAATATACCATTTTTTCTTTAGTTACATATTGGTCTTAGAACCATATTTTTCGGTTTACTCACTTTTCTGCTATATGTATTAGCACGCGCACTACATTCACTAGGTATATTTTATTTGCAATATTTTATATTTGGTTTTTTTTGGTGAAGCTATAGTGAATTGGAAATAAAGGAAGGGTAATATTATTATTATCATTAATATTATTATTGTCCGGCTTACGCAACTTGGCAAGGTGGCAACCCTAAATAAAGCCGATTTGCTTTCAAGTAATTTTAATTCTTTTTCTTTATTTTTCCATAAGTTCGAAAAAAAATACCATGTTTCATTCGGAGTAAAACGCACTTTTTGTGATTCGCCTGGAACTTTCCGGCCTCATCAGAAAAAGTGTCCGTTTTTAGCTTTTACTCCTGATAAAACAATATACTATTTTTAAATAATTCGACATCGTTTTCTTGTTCCTTGCAGTTAAAACTGGTCTCTCATGTGTTAGAAAAATTAAAAGTGCACTAATTTACCTTGTGCTAAAATGCATTTTTACGAAGTTTCGTCAATTTTTTGCTAATTCTCGAAGGCACAAATCGAAAAATGTTACTAGAGGAACATGAATTGAACTTTAGCCTTTATTCTCCCTTTTATCTCAAAATCGATATCTCCATAGTTTTCCTACAAACTGAGGATTACGAGGAGTCTACAGCGGGTTAAATTTTGCACTAATTTTCAACGCTTCTTATTTGCTTTTTTTTGAGTGTCTACACATAACGTGCTTCTTCAGAGCGCTCTGTTGTTTGGATTTGTAGTCACATTTCTCGCAACGGAACCATTGAATCTCGTCTTCATTTCGATGCATATTGACCATGTGGTGGCGCAGATAGCATTTACGTCTAGTTTTGTAGTCGCATTTCGCACAATGGAAGCACTGACTATTCTCTTGAATTCGATGCATATTGTCTATGTGGCGAAGCAGACCGCTTTTACTTTTAGTTTTGAAGTCGCATTTCGCGCAATAAATCCATTTAACATCTGCTTTATCGGTGCAATGATGCTTCTTCGTGTGGCTGACCAGGCAGCCCTTCAGTTTACATTTGTAGTCGCATTTTTCGCAGCGAAACCATTCAATCTCGTCCTCTGTCAGATGTCTATTGATCACATGTGTTTTCACGCACCACTTCTCTTTAGTTCTGTAGGCGCATTTGTCGCAGTAAAACCATTCAATCTCGTCTTCTTTCATATGTTTATTGATCATATGTCGTTGCAAGCCTGCTTTCTGTTTTGTTCTGTAGTAGCATTTCTCGCAGCTAAACCATTTAATGTCGCCTCCGTGATGACGAGTTATATGGATTCGCAGGTTTCTCTTCTGTTTAAATTTGAGGTTGCAGTTCGGACACTGGAACCATTCTATCTCGTCTTCTTTCAGATGCTTATTGATTTTATGTTGTTGCAAGATTTGTTTCAGTTTAGTTCTGAAGTGGCATTTTTCGCAGCGAAACCATTCAATCTCGTCTTCTTTCAGGTGTTTATTGATCGCGTGCTGTTGCAAGGACGTTTTACATTTAGTTCTGTAGTCGCATTTCTCGCAGCGAAACCGTTTTATGTCGCCGCTATGGTGTTCAATTATATGTCTATTCAGGTTTGCCTTCTGTTTAGATCTGTAGTCGCAGTTCGCGCACTGAAACCATTCAATCTCTCCTTCATTTCGATGTTTAGCGATTATGTGCTTTTGCAAGTCTCCCTTTCCTTTGGATTTGTTGTCGCACTTTGTGCAGCAAAACCATTGGATCTCCTCTTCTTTCAGGTGTTTATAGGTCGTGTGCCGTTGCAAGGACGTTTTACATTTAGCTCTGTAGTCGCACTTCCCGCAGCGGAACCATTTTATGTCGCCGCCGTGCTGATTAATTATATGTGTTTGCAGGTTTCCCTTCAGTTTAGATTTGTAGTCGCAGTTCGCGCACTGGAACCGTTTAATTTCCTCCTCCACGTTTTCTTCGTCGCTCAATAATTCCTCTTTGGGTTCTTGCTTAACGGTCGCATCTTCAATAACTTCATCGTAAAAGTCGACTAAAAAAGGTTCTGATGATGTCATTGCGGTGGAAAATTTTCGAGCTAAACCTACAATACATTTAAATGTTCACGATAACATAAATATGGACTGCTTACCGCAAAATATTTGTGGGTTATTCTTTCGTCGGGCCAAGAACGGCTTTGTTCAAATGATAAATAACACCCGAATGAGGTTGCCGACCCGCCGACCCCACCCACTTACTCGAACGAACTATATCTCGTCAAACGCACAAGCGTCTAGCCCCCGGGACGCAACTAACGACGAAATAGTAGAAGGGGTGATTACGTCACAGGTCAGCTGGAACAAGATAGAATTCGTTCATTTATTGCTGGTGGAAACAATATTTGGGAGACCCATTACGAGGGTTGTAACTGTGACAATGGCGCCCCGCTGGCTTTACCTGAGGCTCGTGGATATTTTAAAATTTCCAAGGTGAGCCGGATTTGAGAATTTTCACTATCTAACAAGCACAGATCGATTGATTATAGATAATGAAATACTACTAAAATCATTGCACAGGCACCCAAGCAACTCATACAAGAATAAGGTTTATTTGACAAGTTAAGTAATTTGGAAATATAATGAGTTTATAATTGACGAGAGACGTAAACGTAGCGTGCATTTAAAAAAGTAGGCTGTTGGTAGATATCTAGGAGTATTTACCTATCTACCTACCTGCCTTCTAGGAAATAAGTTTGTTCCAGAATTCTTGCTATTTCATTTCTTTTAGATTGGCTAAATCGTTCTGTGTCTATGACTCTATGCTAATGACAATGATAATGGGATTTTGCCAGCAGTGGGTCGTGTGCAATAGGCATCTTGCACATTTCCTAATTTCAGGATATTTTATTGTAAATGCATCAATAAAGATACAAGGAATCGTCAGCGAACATCAATTTTATTTAAAAAGCGTTTGTTTATTTGTAAATAAATAAATAATTCAGAAACGCCGTTGTACGACTTGTGACGTCATAAATCGTACATCCGATGCAATCTGACAACAGTTTATTTGAGGGTGACGTTTAATAATTAATTTGAAAAGTTAACCTTGGCAGTTGACAATAAGAGGGGTCTAAAGTAACCTCTAACGTTGAAAAAGGCGGTAAGTAGAATGTTATTAGTTGCTTGGGTTGACATCTTGTACCTTTGTACCCACTGGCAAAGAGTATTAGTAACTACTATAAAATATTTAAGATTTATGAATGAAAGACGTCGGGTCAGGTTAGACAGCGACGTTGTCACATGTAAGAAAATTTAGTTCGAATGGCTGTGAGGGTGTTTTGGCGCGAAGTCTGAAAATGCTACTTTCTCATTTTTTTTAAGCTCCACGGACAAGATATTGGAACTTAAAGTAGGTATCTGAAAGGATTAAATATATCCCGAACTTCAATTTAACATCAAAAACAAAATTGTTGCAAGATGCCTAATAATGTGTTGGTGGGCTTTAAAACTAAAATTGTCGAGTACGGCCCCTGGGAATAAATTTAAAATACCCACTAGTTAGTAGGTACACCAGGCATCTGTGTTTGCACTTGCAGCGGGGCATCATTGTTACAGTTATAACCCTCGTAATGAGGCGGCTTTTAGGTTCTCCCAAATATTGTTTCCACCAGCTATACCTATACAGGGTGTTATTTTTAAAACTTCCCACCTTGAATATCTTTGGCTGTAATAAAGATATTGAATTGAAATAAAAGCTGGCCAATCCCACACGGAGGGGGACACTTGCGCGTATGTTGAGTGAATTTTTTTCACTTCCGGTTTAACCGGAAATGACCTTTACTTTGTTTTTTCAAATGGAATGACACCTTTTTCTCAACGGATTCGGAATCTACGACTTTTTCTGAGTTAGAAACATATATCACACTTGACCGGAAGTGCAGTCACGGCCACCCTAGATTTTCAAAAACATCGAAGAAATTGGTGAAATGTTGAGATTTTCGAAAAACGCAAAAACACATCAAGTTAGTTTTTTTGATGCAAATTTACCTGAGCAATTTCATTTTTTGATTTCTCTTATTTCTATCAAATCTTCTCTTACCTCACAATCTGTCAAAAACTAAAAAGTAAATAAAAAGAAAATGTCAATGGGCAGATGAATTTGCTTCAAATAATTAAAGTAGACGTGTTTTTGCGTTTTTCGAAAATCTCAATTTTTCACCGATTTCTTCGATGTTTTTGAAAATCTAGGCTGGCCGTGAATGCACTTCCGGTCAAGTATGATACATGCTCCTTACTCAGAAAAAATCGTAGATTCCGAATCCGTTGAGAAAAAGGTGTCATTCCATTTGAAAAAACAAAGTTAAGGTCATTTCCGGTTAAACCGGAAGCGGAAAAAATTCCCTCTATATACGCACAAGTGTCCCCCTCCGCGCGGGATTGATCAGTTTTTAATTCAATTCGATATCTTTATTACATCCAAAGATATTCAAGGTGGGAAGTTTTAAAAATAACACCCTGTATGTGGATTTACTTTACGAGACTTTACAGCGGCAGAACGGCAGTCACCTTTCAAATTTTGTTTCTCCATGTAAATTAAATGATGAATTTTTTTTTTCCTGCAAATGCTTAAATCTGGAGCTGGACAGCCATCAGCCAAATAATATTGTACAATTGACAGAATATTTGTTAGGTACTGTGAATCTGTAAAGAGTTGAAATGCCTGTAGGGTAGGTATAAGTAGCAATTATTTTATTTAGGTATGTTGTAGATTGTAATATCTGGGAATAAAATTAAGGAATACCGAACCACAGTATAACCGAACGACAGTGGGGGCAGGGGACAGGGTGGCCCATAAGAAACCGGATTATTTTGTTTTTAAATATCTTCGTAAGTTTTCGTACGATATTTTTCAATCTTATACACAACGTAGCTGAAGGTTGAAATTGTCGATGCCATTCATCAGATTTGAATTTGCACCATCAGTGTCCTCCTTAAGAACGTGTAACTTAACACCATTATTTAGGCCAATGGGGTGGGGTTACAATTTGACACTTGACAGAGGCGTTTACACATGATCCAAGTCTGTCTTTTCCTCTTTCCAAATTAACTTTCAGAAATAAAATTGATCAATCCCTCAATTTTTTATGATTTTTTTTGTAAAATGTTAATTTTCGTAATTATCACAAATTGTGAAAGGGAACGGAGGACAATTTTTTTTGTATCTTTGTTGCTTTATGTCCAATACTTTTGAGTTTTATTCAGGATGTAAGCAAAGGGTGAGCCTTTCGATTTCCCTCGTTGGGTTACAGATAGCACTATCATTGTTTTTCTTAAGAAGGTCTAACTTAACAGCATTATTTAGACCAATGGGGTGCGACTATCATTTTACGTATGACAGAGACGTTCGCACATGATGAAAGCGCGTCTTTTCCTATTTGCAAAATAAGATTTCATTTATTTTATTGTTTTATTAACTTCCTTAATTTGTCACCATATTTATTTCCTTAATGGCACATATGCAGTAACACTTTTTAGAGTACTTAATTAATATAAAACAAAAAATTAAACATTTAAGTAAGGCATGATTTGACCACCGTCCAATCGTATGCAACATAACCATAGCAACAAATAATCAACCTACTCGATTTCCCTTTTAAAACACAATTTGTTATAAAAAGACTGTTGCAAGAAAATTGACGTAATATTAATTTTGACATCCATATTAGACAAAAAAAAGCGGCTGTAATTATGCGTGAACTCCACTGTCATATGTCAATGAGAAAGGCCATCCCTATTATTCTAAATGATTTAGACCAATAGGAATGTGCTTTCTGTTAAGTTAGACGTTCCTAAGTAGGACAATGATGGTGATATATGTAGCCCAAAGAGAGAAATCGAAAGGTCCACCCTTTGGTTACATCCTGAATAAATCTCAAATGTATTGGATAGAAAGTAACGAAGATACAAAAAAAAGAGTCCTCCGTTCCCTGTCACAATTTGTGATAATTACGAAAATTAAGGTTTTTCAAAAAAATTCATAAAAAATTGAGGGATTGATCAATTTTATTTCTGAAAGTTAATTTGGAAAGAGGAAAAACAGGTTTTGATCATGTGTGAATGTCTCTGTCATGCGTCAAATTGTAACCCCACCCCATTGGCCTAAATAATGGTGTTAAGTTACACGTTCTTAAGGAAGAAACTGATGGTGCAAATTAAAATCTGATAAATGGCATTGACAATTTCAACCCTCAGCTACGTCGAGCATAAGATTGAAAAATATCGTACAAAAACTAACGAAGATATTCAAAAACAAAAAAATCCGGTTTTTTATGGGCCAGCCTTTATTTTTTTCATATTTTTATAATTATTTATTTTGCGACTGTGCTAATCATTTATATTGAGTATTAAAGAATTATACTGAAAGAATACTCTTCTCACGAACAAATTTCGGCAATATGGAAATGGTTGATATTAACAATAATAACATAATACATGCATAATTATTTGTTTAGTTGGGAAGTCCTTGACAAGAGCTTTCATTTGACATGCGACACGACTATGTTAATCCAACTTTAACGTTTTCAAAATCGCAAAGCCCTTTTGGCCACGAATTTTTAAACGCATATAACTCGGGAACAGATTATCGAAGAGGGGCGTTTGAGGGCTCCTTTAAAAGCTTCGCGGAGGCTTTATTTGAAAATGCAAATAACTCGGAAAGGAGACGCACTTAAATCGGAAAAGTTTTATTTGAAAACACCTAATTATTATTATTATTTGATTTTTGGAAATACATTCTGTGCGGTTATTTATTAATCAACTAAGTAGTTGGGTAGGTACTAATTATTTTCAACTTGGTGTCTCTTGATCACGTGCCTCTTCAGATTGCACTTTAGCTTAGATTTGTAGTCGCATTTCTCGCAACGCAGCCATTGAATCTCGTCTTCATTTCGATGCTTATTTGCCATATGGAGGATCAGACAGCTCTTAGATTGAGTTTTGTGGTCACATTTCTCGCAATGGAGCCATTCAATCTCGTCTTTATTTCGATGCTTATGGGTCACGTGGAGCATCAGAGAGTGCTTATATTTAGTTTTGTGGCCGCATGTCGCACAGTAAAACCATTTAACCTCTGCATTATGTCGATTCTTCGTGTGGTGGGTCAGGGTGCTTTTGCGTTTGCATTTATAGTCGCATTTCTCGCAGCGAAACCATTCAATCTCGTCCTCTTTCAGATGTTTATTGATCGAATGGCTTTTCAGGCACCACTTCTCTCTAGTTCTGTAGTCGCATTTCTCGCAGGGAAACCACTCAATCTCGTCTTCTTGCAGATGTTTATTGATCATATGTCGTTGCAAGCCTCCTTTCAGTTTAGTTCTGTAGTCGCATTTCTCGCAACTAAACCATTTAATGTCGCTTCGGTGTTGATGAGTTATATGTTTTTGTAATGCGCTCTTCAGTTTAAATTTGAGGTTGCAGTTCGGACATTGGAACCATTCAATCTCGTCTTCTTTCAGATGTTTACTGATCTCATGTTTTTGCAAGTATGCCTTTTCTTTAGTTCTGAAGTCGCATTTTTCGCAGCGAAACCAGTTAATCTCATCTTCTTTCAAATGTTTAACGATCACATGTCGTTGCAAGTTTGCCTTCACTTTAGTCCTGAAGTCGCATTTCTCGCAGCGAAACCATTTTACGTCGCTGCCATGCCGATATATTATGTGTCTTTGCAAGTTATTCTTCAGTTTAGATCTGTAGTCGCAGTTTGCGCACTGGAACCATTGAATTTCTCCTTTATTTTCATGTTTAGCGGTTATGTGCTTTTGCAAGTTTCCCTTTCCTTTGGATTTGTAGTCGCATATTCCGCAGCGAAACCATTCAATCTCGTCTTCTTTCAAGTGTTTATGGATCACGTGCTGTTGCAAGGATGTTTTACAATTAGCTCTGTAGTCGCATTTCCCGCAGCGGAACCATTTTATGTCGCCGCCATGCTGAGTAATCATATGTCTTCGCAGGTTTCCCTTCTCTTTAGATTTGTAGTCGCAGTTCGCGCACTGAAACTGTTTAATTTCCTCTACGTTTTCTTCGTCGCTCAATTCCTCTTTGGATTCTTGTTTAACGGTCGTCTCTTCAATAACTTCATCGTAAAAGTCGACTAAAAAAGGTTCTGATGATGTCATTGCGGTGGAATTTTCGAGCTAACCCTAGTCCCTACTAAAACATTTAAATTTTAACGATGTCGGCAAATATGCATGGACTGCTTACCGCAAAATTTCGGTGGGTTATTCTTTCATAGTGCACAAGTTAAGGGGAGAACGGCTTTCGTTGAAATGATAATGCCCACCCTCTTACTCGAACAGAATGTCGTCAAACCGGTTTTCAGTTTTAGCCGGTGGAAAAATCGATACAGGGGTGCGAGATTTTAAAACTCCACAATGCTGTAAGTGCTGTAACGTTGTTATTTGTGGTCCGATTTTAGTGAACCAAAAACCAAATGGCTCATAAAATACTACAAACCCAAGGTCCCAGACAACACAAAATGTTTTTTAGCAACTGTTAAATGTTTACAACTATTTTTGAGAGCTTTACAGTTATATAATTTATCTGTTCTGTTAAACGTTTTCTCAGCATCAACTCAGCAGTTATATCGCCTAAATAGGCGCTGCCCTCGGAAGATGTACATCAATGCGATGTGTATCCCTGTAGATGTTGATCAGGTTAATGTGTACCTATGTAGGGGCGGCTGGTCTTACTGATGGTGGAATCGGGTGCAGATTTGATCAATCTGCACCTAGTAGTAGTGCCTCTGCAGACGCACAGATGTGTCAAAAAGGCGAAATGTTAAAAAACTGTTGTTACGAAATTAAAAAGTAGAAAATGAACAGAGAAAACAAAAGTAAAATGAATGGCAATATAAACCAAATGAGTAAATGAAAAGAATTGCCGGAATTAAAACAAAATTTGACGAATTTTGAAAAATTAACACTGAGGGCTGAAAAATGGCGAAAGGGGATGAAAAATCAAGACGAATGAAAATTGAGTGTGATTAAGTAGAACTACGGAACATAACACGAAAATAACCAAATTATGCAATTAAAACTTTTGGGGGAGTTGAAATCCATACTTATACATGAGTCATTCCACCTCAAGAGGGATGTTTGGAAAATCTTTTGTTTTTGTTTTCATACTTTTTATGCCATTGCCCTAGTAAGTATATATTTTTTTTAGATTATTAAAGCTTTTTAGTTTAACGTAAACTAAAAAAGCCACCCACATGTGTTGTTTAAACGAATTTATTATTATAAAGACTGAAAGTTACATTAGTTACAAATTATATGTTAGTATGATAATATTAATGTTCAATTTAGTAATAGTGCCCTGAGGAAGAGGACAAAGAATAAAATCCTCGAAACGTCGGCCAGACTACATTTGTTCTAATTATTTATTATCCACAACCCGAGAACCTATAACCAATTTAAAAATTAAAATGATTATTTTATTCATTAAGTATTGAACCAATCCAAAGGAGCATTTAGCATACCAGTAATCCTGATTACAGTGATAAGACTACAACGTCAACTTGACACTACTTACTCAATACTTCAATTTATAAAATAATCTGCAAAATACGATTCGTAGTCTCTTGGTTGCCTTGTTTAGTCCTCATGGATGCACTACCATTTTGACTCGTAGTTGACAGCCATTCGGACGTCAAAACCCGCGGCAGTCAAGAGACTACTCGTCGTATTACTATTGAATATCTTGTAAGTTATTGTATATTGAAAATTGTAAAAATTGCCCTAAATTTACAGGAATAGTTCTATTAAAAAAATCATATCTTCTGAACTATTGATCGCACAGAACTCAACTTGGGTTTAAATTAAAGCTCTTAGATGGTGCTTTAATAGTGCTGTTTGAGTTCTCAAAAAGACGCATATTAATTTTTTTTTTATTAATGCTCATCATTAGTATCTCGGAAACCATAATAAATGGAGATTAATTTAAATAGGAGAAAAGTTGCTCTATTTCCTGGTGATTAAGCTTCTGAAGAAAATTTTCCGACATTTTGATTCGTTCCTGAGTTATCACACAAAATTTGAAAATTGCCAATTTAATGAAAAATTAATATATCTTCCTAAGAATTTATGTTATTTAAATGAAACTTTTATATTTTTGACAGCTGTCAATTGAATGGCCTTGACAGAAATTTTCTAGGCCTTCTAGATTTTGAATAAAGACAGTCAACTTTTCGTATTCTAAATGGGCGCCATATTGAATTTTTACACCGCCGAATTTACAGAAAAATTAGTTTCTCTAAAATGTGACTAACATTACCGTTTTTGAAAAAATATGAGAAAGCCTGAGACACACGACCGTAAGACGTAATTTATTACTGTTGAATTCAATTGACTACCTAGTACAAATTTAGTGGTCGGAAGTAACGCGTTACTTTTTGAGCAACTTTTCACGGTAACGCGTTATTTAAACAGAAAAGTAACTTAACGTTAACGCGTTACCCTATTTTTGGAATAACGAGTAACGGGATTCGCGTTACTTTTTTCGTTACCACAAAATAGAATCAGACTTGGTTATTCCTACTTTGCTTTCCCACAATTAACGGCTTCTAGTTCTTGGAAGATTTTATGGATCTAATTCGCAAACGGGATGCACAGTTGAATCTGATCGTCGTTTGTAGTTTCCCCGGGGGTCACCAAATTATCAGACAGGTAGATTTGAGAGGGTGATAGCTGATTATGAAATATCTTCTTGGAATTCATATTGGACTTAAATTAACTGTACCTATTTATCAATTACCTAGACCTAATTCTTTCGATTTATATATTTACTAAGCTGGAAAACATAAAAAAGTACTTAAACTCTACAAATCTCAATTTGCTACGCAATAGAGTGCACAATTAACACAATTTCGACAATTTTTTTATAAAAATCCATTTTTATAAAGTTCAGTACGGCATTCGCGCCTGTAGAAAGATTGTTTAGTATAAGTACAGCCAGTGAAGTTTTGTCAAATAAGCGTCATGCACTGATATCAAAATTTTGAAACACAACTGTTGCTAAAGTTGAATTATGTACTTATATCAGAGTTCCCTGTGTACTATAGGTACTAATAAGTAAATATTGCAAATAAAATGTTAATCGAACTATCTGCACATCAAGTTTACGCTCGTCTTTGTTTTTGATGGATGCTGATATGTTTCAAATTCAGAAAGTTAACAGAAAATGAATTTCCCTCTTTTTCAAGTACCGATTATGTAGGTAACGACAAAAGTAACGGTAACGGTAACACGCTGCTTTTTTGCGTTGCTGACTTGTAACGGAAATGCGTTACTTTTTTCTGCAATAACGAGTACTTAACGAACTCAGTTACTTGAGTTACTAGGTACTAATTATTTTCAACTTGGTGTCTCTTGATCACGTGCCTCTTCAGATTGCACTTTAGCTTAGATTTGTAGTCGCATTTCTCGCAACGGAACCATTGAATCTCGTCTTCATTTCGATGCATATTGACCATGTGGTGGCGCAGATAGCATTTACGTCTAGTTTTGTAGTCGCATTTCGCACAATGGAAGCACTGACTCTTCTCTTGAATTCGATGTTTATTGTCTATGTGGCGAAGCAGACCGCTTTTACTTTTGGTTTTGAAGTCGCATTTCGCGCAATAAATCCATTTAACATCTGCTTTATCGGTGCAATGTCGCCTCTTCGTGTGGCTGACCAGGCAGCCCTTCAGTTTAGATTTGTAGTCGCATTTTTCGCAGCGAAACCATTCAATCTCGTCCTTTTCCAGATGTCTACTGATCACATGTTTTTTCACGCACCACTTATCTTTAGTTCTGTAGTCGCATTTGTCGCAGTAAAACCATTCAATCTCGTCTTCTTTCATATGTTTATTGATCATGTGTCGTTGCAAGCCTGCTTTCAGTTTTGTTCTGTAGTAGCATTTCTCGCAGCTAAACCATTTAATGTCGCCTCCATGCTGACGAGTTATATGGATATGCAAGTTTCCCTTCTGTTTAAATTTGAGGCTGCAGTTCGAACACTGGAACCATTCTATCTCGTCTTCTTTCAGATGCTTATTGATTTGATGTTTTTGCAAGGTTTGTTTCAGTTTAGTGCTGAAGTGGCATTTTTCGCAGCGAAACCATTCAATCTCGTCTTCTTTCAGGTGTTTATTGATCGCGTGCTGTTGCAAGGAGGTTTTACATTTAGTTCTGTAGTCGCATTTCTCGCAGCGAAACCGTTTTATGTCGCCGCTATGGCGTTCAATTATATGTCTATTCAGGTTTCCCTTCCGTTTAGATCTGTAGTCGCAGTTCGTGCACTGGAACCATTCAATAGCTTCTTCATTTCGATGTTTATTGGTTATGTGGCCTTGTAAATGCGACTTTCGTTTAGATTTGTAGTCGCAGTTCGTGCAATGGAACCATTCAATCTCGTCTTCTTTCAGGTGTTTATTGATCGTGTGCTGTCGCAAGAACGTCTTACATTTGGCTTTGTAGTCGCATTTCTCGCAGCGAAACCATTTAATGTCGCCGCCATGGTGATGAATCATATGTCTTCGCAGGTTTCCCTTCTCTTTCGATCTGTAGTCGCATTTCTCGCAACGAAACCACTCAATCTCGTCTTCTTGCAGATGTTTATTTTTCATATGTCTACGCAAGCCTGCTTTCAGTTTAGTCGTGTAGTGGCATTTCTTGCAGCGAAACCATTTTATGTCGCCGCCATGCTGATGAATTACATGGATTTGCAAGTGCCACTTTTGTTTAGATTTGTAGTCGCAGTTCGCGCAATGGAACCATTCAATCTCGTCTTCTTTCTGGTGTATACAGATCACGTGCCGTTGCAAGCACCTTTTATATTTACTTCTGAAGTCGCATATCTTGCAGCGAAACCATTTTATGTCGCCGCCGTGCTGATTAATTATATGTGTTCGCAGGCTAAATTTCAGCTTCGATTTGTAGTCGCAGTTCGCGCATTGGAACCATTTAATTTCCTCCTCAACTTGTACCTCCACGTTTTCTTCGTCGCTCAATAATTCCTCTTTGGGTTCTTGCTTAACGGTCGCCTCTTCAATAACTTCATCGTAAAAGTCGACTAAAAAAGGTTCTGATGATGCCATTGCGGTGGAAAATTTTCGAGCTGCACCTACAACACATTTAACTGTTAAGGAAGGGTATAGAGTTACGTAAATACGTAACCCTAGTACGAAATTATAAAGTTACGTAATTTGCGTAGCCCTTGATATTTTGGTTATTGCTAGGTGAGAGAACGTTCTTTCATTCATTAGGAAGAGTTTGTAGGTTATGTTTATAGTTGACATCTTTGCCGCGGTTGTCAAAACTTGGTTGACAAGAAGAACCTGCTAAATGTAATGGTGTTCTAAATTAAATTACATACAGGGTGTTTTGCAACTGCGTGTAAGTTTTTTAACCTCAGATTGCCCATCGAAAATGGTAACGATTGGCACAAAATTGTTTAGGTCGAAGTCGTCTCGTAAGGAAGTTATAGGGCTTTAAAGTCAGCCATCGGGAGCAGTTTCTCTTAGTTATCTCAGGAACGGATTAACGGATTTGAATGAAATTTGGTGGACACTAGTAGCCAGTGAATATACATCTACATGGGGAATTTCGTTGGATTATGACCACGGGATCCCCAGAAAACGGAGACACCTTTGACATTTTTCTTCCGGAAAATGTTTGAAGGTCACTCATTTTCAAAATGGTGGTGTCCGTTAGAAAGGGCAATTCAAACTGCAACTTTTACTATACTTGGTATTTTTTGATTTAATGCGTGGTTTTAGAGATATCCGTACCTGAGGTAACTGGAAAATTTTTCAAGGTCACGCATTTTAGAAATAGTGATGCCTGTTGTAAAGAGCAGCTTAAACTGCAACTTTCACTATTCTTGGTATTTTTTTATTTAATGAGTGGTTTTAGAGATATCCAAATAAGAAAAACTGCTCCCTATGGTAAAGCCCTAACTTCCTTAGGAGACGACTTCGACCTAAACAATTTTGTGCCAATCGTCACCATTTTTGATGGGCAATCTAATGTTAACAAACTTACACGCGGTTGCAAAACACCCTGTATAGTCCATATTTTTTTGACCTGACTAACTAACTGGGAATTTTGATTTAGTTTAATTTCAGGGCAAATTTACAATGTTGGCAAAATCGTTGACAAAGTGACAAATAATAAAAATCAGGTTTGACAAAACTTTTCAAAAAATGCCGCGAGTAATTTTAAAAGCAGTTCATAAGTGTTTTCAGGGATTTTTCTACAAACAGTGGACAGAAAATGAATAAAACACAGATGGTTGAAATGATAGCGGAAATTTTTAATGTTTGTATCGAGGTTTTTATCCACCATTCGCAATTATTCAAAAATTGCCAACATGTTTTTAGATAAAGCGAAGTCTTCGCAATTTTAAAAGAAGACCCAAATCATCTACGGATAACAAAATCTGGAGATAACTTCGCCGACATACCTCCAGTCATAATTTCGTTAGCAGAGTCTGACACGAGTCAGAAAGTGAGGCAGATTAGGATAATGAATCGGAGGCTGCAGATGGAGGACCGATGGCTCTTTTTAAACTTCAACTTGACTTCAACTAACGTATTTTCTCCTTATGTTGCGCACTAAAATTCACAAAACTGTATGGGTACCTCTCTATGTTCACAATTACAAATGTTTTGGGGACCATCCTCAATTTGATTTTTGATTTTCTTTCAAATTAAATTATTCCGACATCTGGGTGACAATTTTGTTCGACTTTGGCATTTGCAACGTAACCATAAATTCAAAAGCCTCAATCAATAACTAGTGGACAGTGGAAAACACTATCCTTGTTTAATGCCAAAGCCAAAATCAAAGCAAAACAGTTACTAAAGTTACTAGATTTAGTTAGTCAGGTCAAAAAAATATCGACAATACAAACTATGAAAAAAAATCTGCTATCAAATTCAAATATAGCTTGATTACCTATTTCACGACTACTTTCATTTGACTTGTCTTAATTTACAGCAAAATTTTGTTACGTAGCAGTAACCATAAATATTAAGAAGTAGGTACGTAAGTTACGTATTCTCCATTCATTTTCTATTGAAGTGGTTGTTTACTAAAATATGTATTAATTCGAGAATTGAATAAATACCTACATAGTATACAGGGTGTCTTACGAATATGGAATAGTATTGATGGTACTCTCCATTCATTTTCTATTGAAGTGATAGAACGTCAAAATTTGAATTTTATGTTGATATATGAGGAAATTTTGCAAGGAATTTTACTAACAGGTGATTTGATAGAAGCGATTTCAATGCGATACGTCAGAAAACATGACAAATGTCAAAGTTTTGCAATTGATCTGAATTAGCCCAAAATGGCCTGAGTGTGCAGTTTTGAGTAAAGTGCAAAGAAAAATAGTCACGAAAAAGCCCCAGGTACGTTTATCTGTGACACTGCTTCTAACAATAAAAATAAACCCTAGAAGATTTGGGTTATGCAATGTTTTTACTTTCCCCCCAATTTTCTATCAAATTGTCAAAAGTACAGGCCCTTGCAAATTAGGGTTGTACAATTCCAGAAAAATTTTAGATCTTCAGTAGAAAATGAATGGAGTTTACCTACAACTTAAAGGATGAAAACAGCGATGAAGTTTAATGCTTTTATTTTGACTTATTATGGACAACTTTTCATTTTTTTTTAAACTTCAAAATTTCATGACAAGTTTCAACAAAATGTACTTTTCATGAAAACTAACATCTCTATTGGACAGAAATAACCCCATTAAATCTGATATCCACTTATCAATTTTCCTCAACATTCTCTCACTAATGTGCACACGTTAAACACTTAATAAAATGAAAATGCAACAGATCAATGATTGATAATTAGTACTGAGTGAGTTACTCACCAAAACCTCTCAACAAAAAAATCACCACATCCAACGTCGGTCATCGCTCTCGTTGAAAAATGGTTGAAAAGAATGCGCCGGTCAGCTGATAACTGTCAACGCTCGACTCGGGGTGTTCAAAGTCACACCGCTAAGGCGGCAGAGGTGTCTAACGTTAAATGAATTTAGAAATAAAACTCAAATATCAAATGAGCGAATAAATGAAATGTTACACGTAACTTTATTATTTCGTACTAGGGTTACGCATTTGCGTACATAACTCAATTCTTATATACATATAATGTAAACTCTATACTTACCCCTAAATTTTTATGGGTGAGTCTTTCACATATAAGGCACAAGTTAAGCAAAGAACGTCTTTTATTCAAATGATGACACCTGAATAAGGTTACCTGTCGGCCCACTTCCTCGAGTAAAATCTCGTCAAACACGTTTTCAGTTTCGTATGAATCAAAATTCCCAATTCGGGTGTTTTGTATAAAAAATTCGTGTAATATACCTATACCTACCTAATGTCTTAAGGATAAGTTTCAGTTTCAGCATTGTGGTTGACATCATTTATGTTTACTAAAATATATTAATTCGAGAACTGAATAAATACCTACATAGTATACATCAGGGTCGGTCTAGGACATTAGAGCGCGGCCACTAGAGCGCGGCCGTTAGAGCGCGGCCGTTAGAGCGCAGGGACACTAGAGCGCAGGGACATTAGAGCGCAGGGACACTAGAGCGCAGGGACATTAGAGCGCAGGGACATTAGAGCGCGGTGGTGTGTTTTCGCCTATTTAGGTAGATAATGTTGCGAAAATTAAATAACAGCTTTCCTCGGTAGATACTTTTATAATTATATTATTACTGTAAAGTTTATACCACTCCGATTCTTAAAAAAAAATTAATTTTTGATACCTCTGTGTTTGGTTGAGAGGACCAACTAAATCTATATTTGAGACTTTGAAATTTCAAAAGCAGTTGTTTGCCGGTTGTTCATTTTACTTTATTCATTAAACAATTTTTATTTTCTTGCTGCACTTGTTAATGAATTTCAACCAAAATCATGGATCCTGCTTAGACCAATATCCTTCCAAGAACTTGGAACTTGAGTGAATTTCAAAGTAAACAATTGTCAGTGGGTTTTTACAATTTAATGACGAGATGACATCCTGTCGAACTATTTGCCGTTCCATACGGCTTAAATATATTGAAAATAATGTTCTTCAATCCTCATTAAGAATAAATTAAAATACCTGACACGACGACGCTCGTTTTAAGAAATGTGTCTTTCTGAATTTCGTTAAAACCGGGAGATGCTAACGGGTGGTCTTCCTTCTCGTTCATGAAATACAATAAGTAAACAGCTAATAAGGGATGTGCCGTTATCATGATTCATACACACCTAGCTGAAGTAATTTAGTTTATTGTATTTTGATGAAGCCAAGTACATAATTCCGAACATTGTCATTTCAAACTTTCAATCACGGCTTTTTTCATTTTCCCGATTTAAAGCCCATATTCATCGAGAGCACTTGGACATCCAATAATTACGGTCTACCAAGAATTTTGCATCTTTGGGTTTTAGTCTGTTTTTATGTTTCCTGCTTAAAGCCCGGCCATCGAGAACAGGTACCCGCAATTAAGTTCTTCCAAGAAGTTTGCATCTTTGGATTTTACCCTTTACGTCATATAATTTTCTGGGGATAGGGGATAGCAATTATTGTTTCCGCTGATGGTATGTTTCGTTGTCAATTGGACAAAAGACTAAATAATAAGTGTTTTTCTTTCGTAAAATTTTTAAAACTTTCTCAAAATGCCGAAAAATGATAGTTCAAAAAATGAGCTAATTAAAACGTAGTGTTAAGTGTCGTTTGTGAAAAAAGAACATATTTAGGAGTCGGTGAATTAAATTAAATTAAATTAAGAACATATTTGACGGGTTTGCTGCGTATTTTCCTTTTTTGCCGCATATTCGTTATTGGTAAACAAATACCAACTGAGTATAAATAATTGAAAAAAATAAGTAAAATTGCTTGGGCTGTACGGCGATTTTAAAGTCCGATAAGAATCTCGATATTTTTAGTTTTTGATCAAAAGGACACTGACAGTGAAGACATTTTTGAAAGCAGAATCTGAAGGCCTTTCTTATGGTGACGTGAAAAATGGGGGTTTACATTTAAAATTTAAAATGGCTTTTCTGGTTGCACGATTGGCTCCAAAAGCTTTTCAGATCTAAGTTGGGTTATCACATGCACACGTACCAAATTTCAGCCAAATCGGTCCTAGTAGTACATACATACAGACACATTTTAAAAACCACTTTTTTGGGTTCCTGAGACCTCAAAACGAATAGATTCGGTCTTATCTCGAATTCGAAAATTTTAGTGATTGCATAGTACCTAACCTCCCTTTTTTTTAAATGGTGAAGTGGAGTGTGGAGGTTAAAAAATAAATAGTAAATATCTTAACAAAAAATTATGATAAAAAAAAATCTAAGTTTTCTTAAATGGAAATAAAGGTCGTTTAATTATTATATGCAAAAAATGGAAAAATTGCATTAAATGTACTACCCACTAGAAAAAGGAAGTTGATTTTCTGTTTGGAGAACAGTTTTGTGGCAAACAGTTTGATAATTTTCGCGTAGTAAAGTACTGTACCTCCACAACTCCCTTAAGCAAGGGCGCCATCGCCAAAGTATCAATGTTAGGAAGTAACGCGTTAATTTTTAAGTACCAATTTTTTTTAATTCTAACGCGTTAGCTATTTTTTTTTGGGTAACAACTACTGGAATGTACATTTCGTCTCTTGTAGGTCTCTCTCTACTTCGTGACGTTATTATTTGTTGTCAAAATTTGACAATGACTCATTTTGCATTGGATTCTCGTTTCTATTTTCCACCCCTAACGACATTCAGTTCTTGGAAAATTTTATGACTCTTGACGATCTGTAAGCAGGATACGGATGCATCGGATTTGTACCGTCATTTACATCACACAAAGGTAGCTTGGGATTTTCCCGGGCAGGTAAAGATTAAACTGTGCATTTTAAAATGTCTTCTTGAAAATATCGAAGTCGGGAGCAGGTAGCCAACAAAATGACCCTTCAGTTCGACCACGTCCTTGGGTTAGAAGGATTAGCCGTGGTTAATGGGCAAATTGCGAATTTAACTAATGAGGGTTTATTTTTGATTCTGGTATAATAACAAAAACTTTTCTTTTTCAATTCAAGCACGATTTAATACAAAAAAATTAAAATGAAATAAATTATTCCTATACCTACATTAAAATGGCAAATTCCTAAAACTAACGCATTTAACAAGGGCAAATCTAGAAATTTCCTGTCATTGGTATTGCACTATTGCACACTTTTATCATTAACATAGTTTATCTTATTTTTGCTGTATTTATTTTCTCATTTTCTTAACAGACATGTTAGCATTTTTGTTTGAAAATTAACTATTTCATTACAAAGAGTAAATACATTTGGATGGGGAGTATAAAAAATACCGTGTAATTTACCATGAAAAGATTCACAACAGTTTGTAGTACGAAACAAAAAGTCAACACTACTACTACCTACACCAAAGTGAAGGCGGAAATAAACCTTATTCCGAAAAATAATTAGTGTCTAAATAGTTTCGGAATTCACGAACTTTGATGCTGTCACTTGGCATTAAATCCAACAGTTATTCTGCGTTGAAAAAATCGATTGCGTCCAGAGAGTTAAGAAACGGTATTCCAAAATATATTTATATTATACCTACCCCCCTAGGAATCAGGTATACATTTACTAATCATTTTATCGACACCCCGTGTCGCTTACCTGGAAGCCCATTAGTACAGTGGTCGAACTGACCGGCCATGGTAATCCCCAATTTTAAAGATTCGCAGGGTTTTCTAAAGCTGTGGTCGAACTGACATGCTTTCGAAAATATAATAGACGGATTTTTACACAATAAAACACTTGTTGTCCCCAAGATTTTTTTAAATACTACAACCATATCTCGAACCATAATTATATTAAATACGATGTCTGATTTTTTCCACAAATTTTTATTTACGAAATATAAAATACGTTGTCAAATATAGAGCGAACTATTTTATGCAAACATAAGAAAGTAATCAAATGCACCATAGAAACCTGGTATTACAAAAAAAAATATTTGGGTAACATGAGTAATAGGTACTTATAGGTAAAAGCAATTAAATTTTATTGATGACTTCCTGCTTAAAACGTCCCTCCGTGGCTTGCAAATCGGATTAGTTTAAAGCACGTTCAAAGTATTCCTTTAATGGGGAAGGGGCAGCAGAGACAAACAAATTTGGATAATTTCCTTACTTGGAAGGATATTTTTGTTCAAGCAGGATACATGATTTCGATATCGACATAAATTATCTGAATTTTTGAGAGCACTGCATGTAGCAGCCCAGAAAAACTAATCGCCTAATGGTCCCTACCTACGTCATATGCTTTGTTTTTCAAAAAAAATTAGACTGCAATTTTTACGATACAAGGACGCCAAGAAAATAAAAATTAATTAAACAATGGGAGTAAAGAGCGCTAACCGGCAAAAAACTGCTTCTCACCCAAATGCATAGCAAAAACCTTTTTTTTTTGAGAATCGAAGTGTCATAAACTTTATAGTAATAATTATTATAAAATTATAAAAGTATCTACCGAGAAAAGCAGATATTTAATTTTCGCAACATCATCTACCTAAATAGGCAAAAACACACCACCGCGCTCTAATGTCCCTGCGCTCTAGTGTCCCTGCGCTCTAATGTCCCTGCGCTCTAGTGTCCCTGCGCTCTAACGGCCGCGCTCTAACGGCCGCGCTCTAGTGGCCGCGCTCCAATGTCCCTTCCCGACATCCGGGTGTCTTACGAATATGGAACAGTATTGATGGTACTTCTCCATTCATTTTCTATATTGAAGTGACAGAACGCGGACAGAACGTCAAAATTTTGATTTTAGGTTGGTATGAGGAAATTTTGCAATGAATTTTACTAACGGGTGGGTTGGTATGTTTCAATGCGTACGTCAGAAAACATGACAAATGTAAAAATTTTGTAATTGCTCTGAATTGGCCCAAAATGGCCTGAGTGCGTGCAGTTTTAGTTTTGAAAAAAATATTCACGAAAAAGCCTCAGGTATGTACGTTTATCTGTGACACTGCTGCTAAGAATAAAAATAAACCCTAGAAGATTTGGGTTATGTAATGTTTTTGCTTTCCCGCAAAATTTCGATCAAATTGTCAAAAGTACAGGCCCTTACAAATTAGGGTTGTACAGTTCCAGAAAAATTTAAGTTCTGCTGTAGAAAATGAACGGACTTTATCTCTGGATTTAAGCGAGGTACAGCTATAAGATTTAACAAAAATCTACATATAGCATATGAGATTCACATGGCAAGATTTTAAGTTTAAAAATTTTTACACGAAATTTAGAGGGCGAAATCGAAATTCTGAGTTCACAATTCGAAGGTCTAACTTTCAACACGGAATTCTAAGTTCGCAACTCGAAATTCTAACTTTCAAGACGGAATTCTAAGTTCGCAACTCGAAATTCCAACTTTCAAGTCGAAATTCTGAGTTGCAAGTCGAAATTCTAACTTTCAAGTCGAAATTCTGAGTTGTAAGTCGAAATTCTAACTTTCAAGTCGAAATTCTGGGTTGCAAGTCGAAATTCTAACTTTCAAGTCGAAATTATAATGTATATACCTGCACTACATCATACAGCTGTGTGAGACGTGTTGCCAGAGTATTCAAAAATAACGGCAGAGATAGATTGAGATAGGCAACTTAGTATACAGTATTGCAAAGATCTAATATAACTATGGATGGGGCTGGTTCAAGACTTGGCTCTAAGATATCTCAGACAAGTATACTATATGGCTTATGTTTACCTTTTTCACTTTTTACAACTCCATTCGCAATATTTCAACTTCCCAAAAGCAAAATTTGCATAATTGGCTTATTTTTGTGTTATTTTCTGGTAATTCGACTTAACGATGCACGGTTAATTTTTACTCCTCTTCTTTTCATACCCCTTTACAATTTTTCAACACTCTGAGCGATAATTTTGCAAAATTGGGCTTTTTTTCTGTTGGTTTGTAAACGGGATTTCACATCCGTCAAAACTCCCGTCACTCACTGTCAGTGACAATAAACAGTAACAATGGAGATTGAAAGGGGTCTTTGTTGTTAATTATTGTCCATGACAGGAATTTTGACAGAACTGAAATCCCGTTTACAAACCAACAGAAAAAAAGCCTGAGACACACAACCCCCACTTTCGTTAATATGCGACGGGACTTTATCTAAAGACATAAAAAAGTATCTAGTTACTTTTCATGTATTTAGTTACTTTCCAAAGTAACTAGTTACTTTCCAAAGTAACTAGTTACTTTATATGCAATTAGATACTTTTCCAATAATATCAACAATTTTCAGAAAAGTTGCAGGTGTAGGCAATATCCGTCAGTTTTACCTAATTATATTTTACGACATTATTCTCAGTATTGAGTAAAACAGAAGTTTTTGATGCAAATTCATCTGCCCATTGTCATTTTCTTTTTATTTACTTTTGAAATTTTGACAGATTGTGAGGTAAGAGAAAACTTGAAGGAATAAGAGAAATCAAAAAATGAAATTGCTCAGGTAAATTTGCATCAAAACAGCTAACTTGACGTGTTTTTGCGTTTTTCGAAAATCTCAGTATTTCATCGATGTCATCGATATTTACTAAAATTTAAACCCAATCCTATCAACCGTTTTTATAACATGAATGAAAGTAACTAAATTACGCCAAGAGTAACCAAAATACTGTATCTACTTACTTACAGAAGTATTTAGTTACTTTTTAAAAGTATCTAGATACCAAAAGTAACTAAGTTACTTCAAATGTAACTAAGATACTATATCTAGTTACTTTTCATAAGTAACTTTCCCAGTTCTGGGGATCGGGTAGATCCTTGGGGTAGATCATGATAAGATATAGATATCATATAGATATAGATATAATGAGATATTCTGGCAACACGTAAGGGTTTATAGTATAAAAAGACGGAAGATGTGCGCGTGGCATCTGCGCTTAGTACGCTTGCAGGGGTGGCGCCTGAAGAGAGATAAATTGTTACAGACACGCAAGTTAGCACGCAATAGGAAATGTATCACCTGAGCTCAAGCACCAATTACGTCGTAGTGCGCTAGACGACGTCACGATTAGAAAAGGACCTTCTTATACTAGAAACCCTTATTTCGACTTGAAAGTTAGAATTTCGACTTGTGAACTTAGAATTCCGTCTTGAAAGTTAGAATTTCGAGTTGTAAACTCAGAATTTCGACTTCGCCCTCTAAATTTCGTGTACAAAATTTTAAACTACAGAAATTTTTCTTTTGTGCTCTCTACGCCATCATAAGATTTCGATGTTAAATTATTAAGAACTTAAACTTACATGATGAAAACTGGGAAATATTAATTACAGTTAAAAATACTTTAACGTTGACGTTACATGATTTAAAACGGAAATTATTAAATAAATTAAAAGCGGTTGTCACGACATTTTAGTGACAAGGGACAGAAGTGACAGAAAGAAGCAACACTGACATTGACATATGAATAGCCGGAAATGCAAATATGACGTGGCTACATTAAAGGTAAATGAAATGGATAAGAAGAACATGTGTATATAGTTATGTAAAGTTATACATTATTTACATATCTAGCTGCATACGACATTAAAATTTAGAAAAATAAAGATTTGAATGTATTGATTATTGATACCTGATACCAAATAAATTTTCTTTTTGATGATTAAGGCAAACATCTTCGTGTCTCAGGATTTCAAGGGTTTCTAAAAGTCCTCTTCTTTTATTGTCAAAGCATTATTATGGAACATTAAGGGGAGGCACGAAACGGTTTTAGGCAACTTTACATACACTTTTTACGGAAACTTGACTACAGGCTTTATTGTTTTACGATACGATCTGAAATTCTTGTGGCATATCCAGAATTACATTCTGCGCAACATGAGGTCAATTGCTTTATAAAGAAACACCAACTTACCAAGACAAAAATTAATTTAATGTTCTGACATTGGAATCCATTTGTAAATTATGCTGCCTACACTCAGAAATTTGGCATTTAAATTTTGTCCGTTAGTTCAGCCTCTGCAATGCAGATGACAGTGCCCAAATTGTAGTTTATTTGATTTATCTTGAAATATAAATGTCAACTCAACATTTAATTAGATTTCCGCTTAATAAATATCTTGGAAGAAATAATTTGAGGTGCACGTCTTCGAAATTTTGTTGTTGCTGTTTCTTGAGATCAACATCTGTATACAATGAAAGATATAAACCGTAGCTGAGCGGCAAATTTGTTTTTCTCCCATTCTTCGACTTTCGTACATGGGTTCAAATCTTGAAAATTGACCTATAATTTTTTTGTTTTTTTTATTCTCCAAATCATTATTGATTATTGACGAGAATTATAGCACTTAAATTAAAGATAAAGGCATATTATTAAACAATGGCGATAAATAACTGCAATATATTTTATTTTCTCAAGGGGTGCGGCGCGGCGATGCAGTGGCGGCTTTCCTCAGGCGGCACGTAAGAATAAGATCAAACAGTAAGACTATTATGCCACATCATAATGTGATACCGGGTGTATCACAGACCCCGCCGTATAGGGAATTAACATGAGAAAATGAATTTTATTTTTTTCCTGCTCCGGAGGATTTTCTCGAAAAGTTTTATCGTGTTTGGAGGATAGTCCATACTATATATACTATATATAGTCTGATACCTCTTGAGATTTTTTTCGTTCGTCAGCTCCTGTTAGGTACTTAACAATGATTTTTTGAAAATTGAAATTTCGACGAAAACGAAAAAATTTTTCGTGCCCAATCGACCCGCTTCGAATGTTTACTTAGTTTGCTGTCTTTGTGGATAGCAACACAATACGAAATAAATGGATGCTTCGAAACGGGTCGATTGTGCACGAAAAAATGTTCCGTAGAAGCAAGACGCAACATTTTTTCGTGCACAATCGACCCGTTTCGAAGTATCCATTTATTTTGCGTTGTGTTGCAATCCACAAAGGCAGCAAACTAAGTAAACATTCGAAGCGGGTCGATTGGGCACGAAAAATTTTTTCGTTTTCGTCGAAAATTCAATTTTCAAAAAATCATTGTTAAGTACCTAAGAGGAGCTGACGAACGAAAAAAAAATCTCAAGAGGTACAGACTAGTATGGACTATCCTCCAAACACGATAAAACTTTTCGAGAAAATCCTTCGGAGCAGGAAAAAAATAAAATTCATTTTCCCATGTTAATTCCCTATACGGCGGGGTCTGTGATACACCCGGTGTATGCCATAAATAATTTTTCGTCTAATGATGGCCGGGAGGGAGGCAGAAGGGGTGGTTCAAAATGTGATTTTAGGCGAACTTGAGCAACCAAAAAAATTTAGAAATTTTTTCTTAAGAATCGGGGGTGCACTATCTCTATCACTAGTGATAGTGCATTTTTCCACCGAAGTTGTCCAGTGTTTTTATAGTGAATCGGGGGTGGTTTAAATTTTCGCCACTTTGCAGTACCCGACTCTGACGCCCTGTATATCAAATAAGGGGGGGGACCTGCTTAAAACGCCAATGAAATGGGCTTTCCGTGAAAAAAAGGCTCCTTCAAATCGATCAACTCTTTGAGGAGTTACGGCATTTTAAATTCGACTCAAATTTCCGGGTGGACCAATTAAATTGTTGGGCAGTTTATTTGTATTCAATCTTGTAAGAACACTTTATTAAATACATACCTCCACGCTAAAAATCAAAGTTTAGTGTCGCCTAGATCCTGATTTTCAATTTATTTCCTGGGCCACTATCGTATAGGATCCTTTAGTGTTTGAATCTAAATGATTTCAAATTATTATAACGAAGAAAAACAAAATTACGCAAATTGTGCCAAATTAACACTTAGGGGGTTAAAAGATCGTAAAGGGGGACGAAAAATCCAAGGGAATGAAAATTTATCGTAATTAAGCAGAATTACAGTAAATGACACGAAATAAGCCAATTATGCAAATTTGGCTTTTGGGGGTGTTAAATTACAGGGCTTCATGAAAGTTTCAACCCCTAAACTCCAACCCACTATTTCGCCACCCCCACATGCTTTAAAGAGACTTGTGTTTTCAATTTGACCACCCAGATCCATTTCGTTAAAAAATTGCGGCGATTTATTTATTATGGTTTACAGGGATGAGTTTATTTCTCCGGTGTTATATAAATAAGTCCTTGCTGATTTACTGACTTCGGTTGTTCATAGATAAATCAATAGGATCTCAGAAAAAATAAAAATAAAATGTATGTATTTATCCGCTAGCTAACGGTTAGGGGTTATTAGTGGCCTAGGTTTTGGTTTTAAATTGAAGACTCATAAGACTTTTTTTAATGGTTTACCGAAACCTATCGAACCCCCGTAGTTTTATGCCACCAATTAGGTACTTGAAGAAATTTCCAATTTCAACCCTTAAATTTCATCCCCTTTGTGAAATCTCAGCGAAATTTTGTCCATCCGTCTACAATGTCACTGGAAATTACCACACCAAATTCTGCCTTGATATGTTGAGTAGTTTTTGAGTTCTTGTATTTTTGTGCTTCTACATGTTAAGGGTTGTAGCGCCTTTAAGGGTGGTTTTTCGCAAAATATGAATGACCCCTTTATAATGGAAAGCTAGCGAACGACGCCAATATCGACTAGTACTTATTAAGAGGAATTTCGAGTTGCAACCCCTAATTTTCATCCCATAATTCCCATATGTCCGAGTTTGGAGAAAATGCATACCCCATACAAGACTTCATCGAAATATGTGTGAGTTGGGTTTCAAATAGCTGCGTGCAACCCTTGCGGAGTTATTATATTTTTTGTTGATTTCATCCCCCGAAATTGACACCGCTTCATCTTCAACAGACTTGAAAGTCGAACGTACATAGGTACCAAGTTTCAGAAGGAGGCCTCCACTTGTTCTCGAGTTATTGCAATTAATAGTTTTTCGGTTTTTCCCCCCAACTCCCACCCCCTGGGTCCGATATGGCCCAAGAGCAATCCCCGCCTTTCTTTTCGGGAGCCAAAGCTGCATTCCAAATTTTAGCTCGATATCTCAATGCGTTCTCAAATTATGCGACGGACAGACTCGACGAGCGAGTGAATAATCAAAGACAAATCAGGTTGCGTATTAATAAAGAGCGACTCCATACTCTAATTTTTGTGGATTTATGTTACGCCACCCTTATTAACTATTTATTATCCGACTCGCCTTTACGGAACGAAATTTCGTCAGAAAATCTCGGACCTCCCTCTTTCCGATCAATTCTATTTTTAGAAAGCCCGGCGCGGCATCATTGCTAATCGCAACCCCATCCTGTGCCCCATCTATAACTAAGGTGCAAAATTAAGATCAGTTTTGTTCGCAACCTGCTGCAAGCGAATCTTATGTTTCAAAACCGACTTTTATGCCTCGCCTTAAGCGTTGAAGATTAGAAACCTTCATGTATAGTGACCATCACTATTTTCAGCAAGATTTCTCCTCGTAAACAAAGATGGCGCTGACGATCTTGTCAATTTTTAACCTCAATATTCTGGAAGTTATGTTGTGTTGACAAATATTAAAGTTTCATAAAAAGCAGAAAAATATTAGGTAAGTCCACATTACTTGAAAATAATCGATTAATATCAGAGGCATGTAGGAGCAAACAACTCTAAAATTAAATTACCTACCCCCTTCACACCAAACAGCTCCCAATGACATCAATTGTCGATTTCTATAATGAAGTTAAAGAGAAAATTGTTAAGGAAGAACCCAAAGAAGAATGGAACACAGTTAGCAACGAAGACGCCGTGGAGCTACAAATCAAGAATGAAATTAAACAAGAAATTGAAATCGAGTGCCATGAATTAGACCAGGAAGCCAAAATAGAACTGGACCAAGTGGAAATTTTTGAAAAGGAGGCCAAATTATTTCAGTGTGACAAATGCGAATACAAAGCTAAAAAAAAGTACGATCTGAAAAGACACGTGATTAGCAGACATCAAAACGAAGCTGACATTATATGGTTTGACTGTGACAAATGCGAATACAAAGCTAAAAAGAAGTACACCCTGAAAAGGCACGCGATTAGCAAACATCTAAATGAAGATGAGATCACGTGGTTTCAGTGCGACAAATGCGACTACAAAACCAAACTAAACGAGCACTTGAAACACCACGTGACTAGTAAACATTTACGTGAAAATGAAATTAGATGGTTTGAGTGTGACAAATGTGACTTCAAAACTAAACGGAAGGTGTACCTGAAATACCACGTGACTAGTAAACATTTACATGACAGTCAGATTAGATGGTTTCGGTGTGAAAAATGCCACTACAAAGCCAAACACAATGCGCTCCTGAAACACCACGTGATCAGTAAACATCTGAATGCGGATGAGATCGAGTGGAATCGGTGCGAAAAATGCGACTTTAAAGCTAAACATAAACGCCTCCTGAGGCAGCACATGATGATTGGTAAACATGTAAATGAAGAGAAGGCTAAATGGTATAAATGCGAAAAATGCGATTACAAAGTTAAAGAGGGCATATGCCTCAGCATAAACATAAAAGCGCATATAATTGCTGAACATCTAAATGAAGAGGAAGTTAAATGGTTTCTGGAGGGATGATAGCGGTCTAAAATTTATTGCAAAGTTAAAAAATAACCATAAAACGTCAATTCGATTTATAAAGCATCAAAATTAAATCACCATTTATGAGCCTATCTGACTTATAGATGACGATACCCTCCATTGCGTCCAGCATCTGCACCTTGTTCGCACAATAATCTAACTTTATTCTATGGCAATTATGTATGTAAATTATGCAGGGCAACCCTTAGGTATTTTAGATCACAATTTTGAGAGTTGATTTCGTATATGCCAGACTTTTCGCTATTTTCTGCTTTATTTTTCGCGTTTTGACTTTGTTTTCAGATCTAAAAACTGTTCTTAAATTTTGTTGAACAAATTCATAGTCCTAACTCCGGAGGTTATTTCTTACTTACCCTGTTGCAAATCGCAGTAGAAACCATTGGAAAGAATTTCTAATGGATTCTACTGGTTTCAATGTGTATTTGCACGTGTAATTCCAAGGTACAATCCAATAGGAAAATGCCCTGGTACACACTGGGCAATTCCATCAGATACCAATGGAAAACCAGTAAAATCCACAAGAGATTCCCATTGCCATCAATGACTAACACCAACCGCATCAAAGATGGCTACCTACATATATGAACGATATGTAAATGTGAACATTGTGAACTTGCTTGATTCCTATTGGCTCAAATTCTGCAACTGGTACCATCTACTCTAATTCTAATGGATTTTCCCAGTACGAATACAAAGCCAAGAAATAGTTTTCTCATTTCTACTGGTATTTCCAAGTAGTCTACTGGACCAGTAGCATCCATTAGTAATCATTATAAAAGTCAATTCATTGGTTATTCCAAGTACATTCCAGTTGTATCGTTCCAGTACAGACCAGTATACACATTAAACAGTTAAACACCAATACAAACCAGTGGCACTTCCTAATGGTTTCTATAGCATTTCTACTGGGCATTTGCAACAGAGTAAGTACCATTTTAGGAAGAGAAGCTCCAATGGACGCGGAGTTAGGACTATGAATTTATAACCCCCCGCCCCAAAACTTGCATAAATTGGTTTATTTTCGTGTTATATATTTTGTAATTTTACTTCATCCTTCTGAGCTTTTCATCCCCCCGAGCGTCAATTTTGCAAAATTCGCCGAATTTAGTTTTTTTCGGTAATTCTACTGATTCACTCATTTGGATTATTTGTTTTCACAAAATATGGATTTGCAAAATTGGTTATTTTCCGTGTTACTATTTAACTGCCTTTAATTTTAATTCCTTGGACGTCCAACCCCTCCATAGTTTTTCAACCCCCTGAGTGTTAATTTTACAAACTTCTCGCCCTTTAAAATCTGCACCCGATTCGACCAGATCGTATTGAAGTACATCTTCCGGTGTCTTTTTAGTGCCGAAGCATATGCGCAGGCATTTAGAGAATTCGCTCGCTCGCTCGACGTCCGTCTACTCTTTCTATCGCATAACTTGAGAACGAAAGCAGATATCGAGCTGAAATTTTGTCCACGGGTGTATACCCGGAAAATGTCGGCGAGGATTGCTTTTGGGCCATATTAGACCAACGGGGTGGAAGCTAGGGATGAAAAACCGAAAAATTATTAATTGCAATAACACGAGAACTAGTGGAGGGATCTTGCCGAAACTTGGTATGTACGTTCGACCTTCAAGTCTGCTGAAGGTGAAAAGGTACCAATTTCAGGGGATGAAAACAAGGCACATTTTAAAAATGCAATCCTGTATATAGACTGTCTCACTAAGAAGTAACAATACAAACATAATTTTTTTAAATGGAACACTCTTTATTTTAATTTTTGATTTCCGCTAGTTCTACAATTAATTCTCACCCCCCCTCACAATTTGGTCTTTTATCGGTAAAAATTTTACAAATTTTGATTTTGTTTACCTTTTTCACTTTTTCAACCCCCCCTTCGCAAAAATTCGACCCCCAAAATATAAATTTGTAAAATTGGCCTATTTTCGTGTTATTTTCTATAATTCAACTTTTTCATTCCTTTCACTCTTCATCCCCTTTAACAATTGTATAATTTGAACTCATTTGGGGTCAGCTTGCATTTAAAATTTTTAGGACCCCTTCACAAGAGGTATGTACCTGCAGGTCTTGTAGCTCAAAATATGAAAAAAAGGTCCTATAAACATGTGTCCGGAAATCGCTCCTAACTGGGTATGGCCCTATAGGGGTCGTGGAAAATATGGGGGGCTTTCACCCAAATTTTTTTATGTTATTTTTTCGACAATTTCTCTCGGGAATATGGTTCCCTGACTCTAGTTACATAAAAAAGCCTCTCTTGTTATAACACCGTAGGATCAACCGTTTCCGAGAAAATTAGACTTAAAAATCCATTTGCATTTGCTGGGCATATTAATTGATTTTTATTTTTCAAAACTGAACGGATTCTAATCTAACGTTGCTTATTAATTGAAGTCAGATAGTATGCAAAAACAATAATTGACTAAATAAGAATTGAATTTTGAGCAATTTCCGGACACATGTCGATAGGAACTTTTTTTCATATTTTGAGCTGCAAAATCAGCCCCCGAAATATTTATTCGTTATTTCCGGACAGCCCTATATAAGTATTTCAACCCTCCCAAAACTTCAATTTGCATACCTACATAATTGGTTTATTTTCGTGTTATATTTTGCAATTTTAATTCACCATTCTTGACATTTCATCCCCCAATTTTTCAACCCCCTGATCGGGGCAAACCGCTGGGGATGTCAGGAGTACAACTTAGGGGGATGTCCGGGAATTTCACAACTTTACAGGAAGTCAGGGGGATATCCGGGAAATTCAGGGGATATCCTAGCAAATCCGCAGATGCCAGGGGCCCTATTTTTGAACCATGTGAAAGCAATTCCCATAGGAAATGACGATTACACGCCATACAATCGTGGTAATTGGTTGTCGAAAATCGGTGGAGATCGGTTCTCACATGTTGGGCACCACGTGAAATCGTAGCCTTTCGCCACCACTACGAAAAACGAATGGAGGGGGAGCGCCATTTAAGAGCCTACGGTTGTATTCTCCCCGGGGAGAAGCTCCCACGTTTCAAAAATACAGACCCAGAGGATATCCGGGGAAATCGGAAAGGAAATCCGGGGGTATCTGTGATGGTGTACAAAATATGGTTAACGGTTTGCCCCCCAACCCCTGAGCATTAATTTTGCAAAATTCGCAGAATTTCGTCTTTTTTCGGTAATTCTACTGATTTACTCGTTTGGATTATATTTTCGCTCCTTCCAACTTTTCAACCTTCTTACAATATTTCAACTTTCAACCCCTCCAAAACATGAATTTGCAAGATTAAGTTATTTTTCTACAATTTATTACTAACTCAACAAAATCGTGACAAATACCAGAATCACAACAACAAAAGGAACGCTCAAAGTGGACTCGTTCCTTGTGGCTCCAGCTTTTGAATTGTGACTTCCATACCGTCTTGCTTCTTCTTGTCTTCCATCTGCCTGTGCCCGTCTTCCACTCGCATATCTTCCATCCTCCCGTCCTCCATCATAATCCTGTTTTGTTGTGCTCTCCTGTTTCGTGCTTTGTGTCATCGCATAACCTTTAAAACTGTTGCATAGCGCTGTTTTGCACACGTGATATTCACATTCCAACACTTTTGATTTCAACAGCTTAAGCATAGGACACAGCCCTCTCTCGCTGTGTCTTTTTGCCAAAAACTCGGTCAAGCAGAGCAAATATTTACCCCTGAAAACGAAAAATCGGTAAATCCCTTTACCCTTCAGAAAAAGAAAACCCTCACTCTCTCACAATACCCTCAAATAAAGCAAAATCAAACTTCCGCCATTTTAACGTCAGGGAAAAGCAGCCATAAGCTGATCTGCACTGGCCAGGTTTAGTGCAATTATCCGATAACTTCAAATCCTGAAATATCGTGGTGGTTTCTGGATTGTCACTTGTGGTTTCGTCTCCTTCTGGGTATCCTCCTTCGATTGTACCGTCAAACAGCCTAAACGAATTTTTTGTTATTTTCTGTCACTGGACAGACGGATGAATTTTTACTCACCGAACCCTCTCGTTGGAAATTCGTATCAGGCTAAGTTCGTCCCCTTCTGAGCAAAAGTTGCATTGCATTAATTCGGTGTCAGAAGCGGTGATGAGGATACAATTAGCGATTACGACCACCAAGAAAGATTTCATGATTTTTCAGCTTAAACATGGAATTTGGGCAATGACTGTCAAGGAACTGTCATCGAGAAGCCTACTCTGCAGAAGTTAACTGTTGAAGATGAACCACAACTTGAAGTTATTGATGATTTTAATAAAAGAAGGCTCGAATCAACGTGATTAAATGAAAATAACTGACGTCAGTCTAAGGGTTGCCAATTTTGGTGCTTACTGCACTAAAAATGGTGCTTTTGGGCTCTTTTATCTTGTGATATTTTGTGACAAATAATTTATTTGTTAGTCGATCTGTGTCATTCTTTTGTCACAGCAATCTCAAAACTGACAGCCGATAATACAGCCAGACTGTTTTACCTACTGCGTAGACTGAATCCCTTCATGCACTGGAATTATTGAAATCATCAATTGGAGAAGGCAATGGCAATTATTATAATTGTTGAAGTTAATAAATATCATCAAAGCTTGTTACTTCTCTCTATCAAGTTTATTATTAGCAAAAGTAACGCCACGCGCTGAGGTTCGTTGCTATGCTGGCAACAAATACGGACGTTTCGCTGGTACCTGTACAAATAAAAGAAGATTGAGTGAGAGAAGAGTGAGAAGAAGAAACGTGGAGAGAAAGGATCATTAACGAATTAAGCATTTTATGCCATGTGCACCGCAAAAAGTTTAGAAAATGAGAATTTGAAGGAAAATTCATGGTTTCTTGATTCTTTCCCTTCATCACACATTAGTCAAGGAAATTTTGAAAAATTCCATGGAATGTCAAGGCATTGATATTACAGCTGCAGACAAAACAAAAATGCCTGCAAAAGCCGTCGGAGATATTAACTTGTCAGTTTTGATAAATTGTGGAATTGATAGCATTGAAGCAAAAGGAGTTTTATACATACCAGAAATTGCAGCAAACTTATTGTCCATCAGCAAAATTGTAAAGCAGGGACATTCAGTCCAAAGGATGCCTAATTAAGAGCAACTTAAATGAAGTAAGTACTGGCAACTGGTTCAGAAGAAAATGGAATATATATGAATTAAACCAGACCAGACCAGACCAGAAAATGCTTACTTAGTTAGACTGTTCTACGTTACGCATGCCAAAAAGTCTTCAGAAAGTTGATCCAAAGTTGATTTATAAAAATTGCAATATCTAGGTAGGTACTGAAAATTTGAAACCCGAATAACATTTTTTTCTTAAATGGCACCCTACATGGATGGGTGCAAAATTGTATTCTCTTTTCAACGGTACCCATAGTGTCAAGAAAAGGAACGATTAAAATCGCTCTTTTTACAAAACGTTATTCGGGTTTTAAATTTCCAACATTTCAATTTTTTTAAATCGATTTTGAGTCAGCTTCCATTTTTCAAGCATACCTAATACACGTTTAGGTGTTTAAGCATGTAACAGTTACATAACACTGCTAACATAATTTGTCACAGCGATGTACTATGCAAGGTATGTACATATGTACGTTACCAGCGCTTCACAATGTCCGCATAACTAAGTGATGTGTATGCGACGTTATATAAGTGTGACTTATATAACATCGCATAAACATCACTTAGTTACATTGAATATATGTAACTAGGAAATGTGCTGGATATGTCTCTTTGTGACCTCGCATGAACAAAATACATTTTGTAATTCTGATGTGAATTTGTCCTAAATAAATTATTGTAATGTGTATAATTGGCACTTAGTTGTCTTTTTTCAAGAAAGCATGAAAGGAATGCATAATGAAATCTGGTAGGTAGACAAATGTACCTCTGTACTCTATATCAGTGGTCGGAACATTACTTTTAAAAAGTAATTCATTACCATTACACATTACTTCGTCGAAATTGTAATGCATTTGATTACAATTACTCATTACTTTTTTCAAAAAGTAACGCATTACAATTACAATTACTTAATAAACGTAATGCATTACTTTATACATTACTTTTAACGTGACATTTCTTAAATTTCTAATTGTAGCCGACAGATTTTGAGATCTGCAGTAAATTGAAACATACGTCATTCCAGACACGGCCAACTCTAATTGGAATTTTAAAAAATGCCACGTTATAAAAAAAACTGTAGGTGTATTATTTTAAAACAGTAAATTTATTATTTAATTTTAATTTAATTTGAATAACAATTGCGTTTCAAAATTTACCACTGCTTGAGATGGCTAAAGTTTTATTTTCTTCAGCTAGGAAATTATTTCAATTCTGTAGAAATATTTAATCCGGAGTAATTGCAGAGAATATCGCTACTAAAAATAGCAGGAAAACCCTCGGGAAAACCTCTTCAGAATGCATCAATGTTTGCTTGGAAGGCGGTAGGTAAACAACCCCGCTGGGTTAGGGTTAACTCTGATACCAGTAGTACCTAGCTACTTCCTGTGGTGGTTATTTCATTTCACAGAATTACATTTTTCATAAAAGTTTTATTTTTGCGTTTATCAATTAAGGGTAAAAAAAGTAATGGAAAAAGTAATGGTTTTCCATTACAATTACTAAAAAATTTTAATGCATTACAATTACCCATTACTATTTAAAAAAAGTAATGAATTACAATTACTCATTACCAGCTAAAGTAATTTCATTACAGTAATGCATTACTTCCGACCACTGTTCTATATGTCTATGTAGTTTGTGTGTACCACTTTTTCCAAATCTGAACCCAACCACTAAGCGATGGCCATTGCAGTAGTGGTCCATTTTTGGTGCAACGAAATGTTATCCAACGTATCATCAAACACGGGGTTGACTAAACAGCGAAAAGAGCCGATGGTTTATATCTCGTTCAGTGTGTCATACAGGGTATTAGTTATACCAATGCACGCCATCTACCATCATGGAACTGAATCTTTAAGAAATATCCTATGGGACTTTTAAAAGTCCCTCCATGCGATATAATTTCTCAGGGCTATATCACATGCGCATTGTGTCCAGAATATAATAATGTGACATCTGCACAACTTTCTATCTATGCAACATTGTAACGTAACATAACCGTCACGCATTCACACGCTAGATAAATTGATTTGTTAATAACTATGAAATGTTACAAATTAACGTAACAACTATTGTCTATGAATGTTGTCAGTGAACGTTTCATGTAACTGCAGCTAAACATGTATGTAACTATGCCACATACTTTTGGTTCCTTCAGCGCTACATTGCTGAAGCATAATTATCATAGAATTGTTGGCTGGGTTGCTATTTAAAATTTCAAATTCGGATCCTACTTAGGTTTAACCGGAAGTGCCCTATAGTCACCAATAATTTCTGGATGTCAGTTTCTGTAACTGCCAAATCTTATAACTGTACTTTGCTTAAGTCCAGAGATATCAATACTGGTCCATATTCGTAAGACACTCTGTATAAACCTATAGATAAATAGTAAATGTAGGTACAATAAATTTGATTACTTACTTAAAGTTGATTAGTTCTTAAATTTTCCCCAAAACGTCGCTAAACGTCGACCACACGCCTTCGAAGGACGCCGTGGCTAATGCAAAGACTGTTCGAAAACAGACGTTGCGTTACTAAATGCAGGTAAGGGAAAAAAGAGTGATTTCTGATGTTCATAAACAGAACAAAACAAGAACACTTTATTAACTCAAAATACAAAAATAGAAAAAACTAGAAACTATAGTAATAAGTAGATTATATTGTGTGTTAAACGTGAAAAACTATCGCTTCTTCTTCTTCTTAGTCTTCTCCGCTGACACATTCTCAGCGGACTGAAGGGCCTGCAATAAGCACAAAAAAGCATTAAAAAGACAACATACCTCGCATCGCACCTTTCTCTTCCCCAATTCGGCACGATAAGCAGCAAAATCGAAATTCGCCTCCGTCAATTTATCCAACAAATGCTGGCACGGAGAAAAATCAACCCCTCCCTCAATCAGGTGCATCAAAGACGATAAATTCTCTGTTTTAATAGCAGCGGAAAGAATTTTCTCCTTCTCCTCATTGCTGAAATTGGCATTCGCCCCGTTGTCCATCAGGAATTTCACAAAAACCGATTTTCCTCTATTCAAAGACTCCATGAGGGGGGTGGTGTTTTCGTCACCCTTGTTCACATCTACACCGCTCTCCACTAATACCTCCAAAATTTTCAGAGTACCTTTCTTAACGCACTGCAGAAGAGGCGTGGATCCACTATCGTCAAAAATATTAATGTCTGAACCGTTCTTTAACAAAAACTTAACAATTTCCAGATTGCTGTTGTTGATTGATTCAAAAATCGGGATGCATCCGTTACGATCTTTGAGGTTGACTTCAGCCCCGCGTTTAACTAGAAACTCTACCAACTTAAGGTTGGCCAACCTGATGGACTTCGTCAGGGGGGTGTCCCCACCCTCGCCGATTACATTAACACTCGCTCCATTCTCCAGCAATATTTCCAGTATCGGAATCTCTTGTGTCAATACTCCAGCGTGCAGGGAAGTATGAAACATGAGAGGGCTTCCGTACTTCGACAGGCACTTAATTTTTTCCAGGTTTTTCATCATTACGCTTTCTAAAAATGCCGAGCTACCTGTCTTGTCGCGTTTGCTAGGGTCTGCACCCTTGTCCAACAGCATCTGCACTATTTCAAGGTCGTCTGAACGCAGGGCGTGCGTTAGAGGACAGCGGTCGTCATTGATGCACTCTTCGGCTTTAAGCAATTCTTTAGTCAATTCAAAGTACTTCTTTTCTATTGCCCAAATTATCGTTGAAGAGTCGACGAGAGACCTCACCCCCTCACTAATCAGATGAACAGCAGTCCCTGCAGGGATGGAGGATAAATCTGCGCCTTCATTTATGAGAAGTTTAACCATTTCTTCAGAGTTTTTCCCGTGTTTCACAGCCAAATGCAAAGCTGTAAACTTCATCAACTGATAGTTGCATCTTAGGCAGTCAACAGTAGAATTATTTATGTCGGCACCTTTTTCCAGTAAATATTTCACGACTTCTAAGTGCCCGAATTGAACTGCTCGCATTAGAGGAGTAAACCCAAAAATGTCAGCAATGTTGATCTTACAACTGGTTTCTACCAGAAGCTGCACAATTTGCAAGTTTCCTTTGTAAGCTGCGAACATTAAAGGCTTTCTTCCATTAATGTCTTCGTAGTTTTTGTTCTCTTCAAGCAAACTGGTACATTTTTCAACGTCTTGAAGAATAATTGCTTGAATTAGTTCATTAGCAGAAGTGCACTTAGGAGCTAAAACAAATTTTTAAAGTTTTTTTATTGGTTAATTTTAGGAATATTAAACAGAAACCTTCTATCTCGTCTGTGCAAGGAACGACGATTCTTGAGGGTACGAAGACGCGTATCTCTAAAGTAACCGCATCGTTTTTAACGTATCCCATGCTTGGATTTAAGATTCTGTCAACTTTTACAGAATCCCTGTACAATAAATACCCAGTACAGCTAACTAAGCGCTGTCTATCATTCTAAAAATACAACGCGTGGATATCGCTCTAAAAACATTAACAGTGGTACCAACCTTACTAGAGAAGGTCATACTGTTGACTGAAGTAGGTTTCGTTTCTGGCAGAATTCTGCAGTATATTCCGTCAGTGTAGTAGGAAGATTCATCGTCTTTGGGCAAGGTGCAGCACAGGAAAATTTCGAAGTTACCGGATTTTGTGTCCACTTCTATTTTCCATGGCTTGTTCGCTAAATAAAATGTTGGGGAAAATGCTGAGGCCTGGAAGGTAAAGTGGTGACCTGAATTTCCAACCATACCCAACAACATTGGCTTGACATTACCGAAAATTTTTCTATCTGCCCTCAGTAGGCAAAACTACTGACTCAGTTTAGACATTGCAAGAGTGCAATGTGAAAACTGACGGTCGATAATACAGCCAGCGGCTTACCTTAAGTATCGACACGAACAATATTAATATGGTCTTGAAAGTTAAACGCAGGGTTGTTAGCTATACCATAATTTTATCCCCGATACCATGATACAGTGCTATTCAGAAAATATTATGTGATAGCGGATGGCTATGGAAACAAATGCAATCTGCCGAAAGTTAGTTCGCACGGGACACGTCATAGAGAACTTGTTTGGGAAGATGACGTCTGTCATTTTTGTTTTAGAGGAACGTCCTCTCGACGGATTGCGATTTACTTGTTATCACATAATTCCTGAACAGCACTGTACCATTCTAAATGGCCAAATACCATAACATCAGCTTTTGGACGATTTTGGCAACGATTTGGCGTTGTGGTTAACTTGGAGCGATTTAGTTTTTGTCAGTTCTATTTTAATTTTGGCGATTTTTTAAATCGAATTTGGCGTTTTTTCCGGATTTTTTTAACGAAATCAAGCAGTAATTTTAGCGTAAAATTATCCGGAGTTTTACAATTTTCCTCTCATTTTGAATATTTTTATGTTTTTCTGGAATTTTTGGATTTTTTCAGTTATTTTTGGCAATTTTTAGCAACTTTTGGACGGTTTTTGGTAATTTTCGTCGACTTTCAGCACCTTTTTAGCAATTTTCGTTCTCTGTCAAATTTGCGTAGTGATTAATCCTCCGAATAATAGGAACAAAAGGAAAAATAAGAAAGTGACGAATTTTTACATTAAAAGCTAGGTGTTTCTTGTATTAACCTCCCCACTCCACTCCACCATTTAAAAAAAAAGGGAGGTTACTGCAATCACTAAAATTTTCGAATTCGAGATAAGACCGGATCTATACGTTTTGAGGTCTCAGGAGCCCAAAAAAGTGGTTTTTAAAATGTGTCTGTATGTATGTACGTACGTTCGTAAACACGCCACAGCCCAAACTACTCGACAGATTTAGCTGAACTTTGGTACGTGTGCATGTGATAACCCAACTTAGATCTGAAAAGCTTTTGGAGCCAATCGTGCAACCAGAAATGCCATTTAGGCACATCAACTTTTAAATTTTAAATGCAAACCCCCATTTTTCACGTCACGATAGGAAAGGCCTTCAAACTCTGCTTCTAAAAATGCATTCATTCTTAGTGCCCTTTTGACCAAAAAAAAAAAATTGATTTTTATCGGACTTTAAATTCGCGGTACAGCCCAAGCCCCTGAACCGATTTGGCTGAAATCTTGCAGAAGGGGATTGTATTACACGTCGAAGAGGTGAACAAATTTTGGATTCAATCGGCCCACGGAAAGTGCCGTTTTGGCACACCAATTTCGAAATTTAAAATTATTCTCTAATTTACCCATCCAAAACAAGTTTTTGAAAGATTTATTGTCACTATCGAGGTCACCATCAGAAAGGTCTTCAATTTCTGGTTTTAAATGAGACAAAATTTATTCGCATTTAGAACCCTTTGGGTAGAAAAATCGAAATTTTGTAATAACACTGAAACCACTTTATAGCCCAAACTAGTGGATGGATTTGTCTGAAATTTTGTACATGGAGGTGAGGTGACCCGTTGAAGAGCTGAAAGGCTTTTGGGAGCAATTGGTCAACGGGAAGTGCCATTTAGGCATATCAACTTTAGAATCTTAAACAGAAGTCCCTGAAATCAAAGACCCACGCGTTGGGGAGGTTCCAGCCGCTTCTCTGCTGCCTGTTTTTTTAAATGAGAATTATGCACATTAATAAAGTAGAGGGGTCAACCACTTAGTGATTTTGGTGCTCTTTTGAAATTTGGTCTGACAATTTTGGCAATTTTGAATTTTTTAATTTAAAATTTTTCTTAAACAGAATTTGGCAATTTTTTCCGGATTTTTTTAACGAAATCTAGCATTGATTTTAGCGTAAAATTCTCCGGAATTGTACGATCTTTCCGTTACTTTTGAATAATTTTAGGATTTAGGCGGTTTTCTAAAGCGAAATAGGATTTTTAGGTTAATTTTGGCAATTTTTAGCTACTTTTTGTCGTCGATTCTTGGTAATTTTTGGCGATTTTCGGTATGTTTTTAGCAATTTTCGTTATCTGTCAATTTTCACAGTTTAGTGTAGACAAATTTGCGTTGTGATTAATCCTCCGAATAATAGGAATAATAGGAAACATACAAAAGTGACGATTTTATACAGAGTGGGTAATTTTTAAATGCTCACCATTAAGTATCTCGGAAACCATAATAGATAGAGAGCAGTTTAGATTGGAGAAAAGTTGCGCTATTTCTTGGTGATTAAGATTCTGTAGAGAATTTCCCGATATTTTGATTCGTTTCTGAGTTATCACAAAAAATCTGAAAATTGGCAATTTAAAGAAAAATTAATATCTTCTTAACGTTTTATGTTAATTGAATGAAACTTTTATATTTTTGACAGCTGTCAATTGAATGGCATTGACAGAGATTTTCTAGGCCTTCTAGATCTTGAATAACGACAGTCAACTTTTGAATTTTGACACCAATAAATTCACAAAAAAATTGGCGCCCATAAGAAAAAAAAAGTTGACTGTCTTTATTCAAAATCTAGAAGGTTTAGAAAATTTCTGCCAATGCCATTCAATTGACAGCTGTCAAGTTTCATTTAAATAACAGCAGTCGTTAAGAGCATATTAATTTTTCTTTAAAATAGCAATTTTCAGATTTTTTGTGATAACTCATGAACGAATCACAATATCGGGGATTTCTCTTCAGATTCTTAATCGCCAAGAAATAGCGCAACTTTTCTGTAGGTAATTTAACCGACCCCGTATCTTTTATCGTTTAGGATATCCCAATGGTGAGCATCGAAAAGTTACCCACCCTGTAGGTATGTTAAAAGCTCGGCTTTTCTTGGGTTTTCATTTTTAAATGAGAATTATGCACATTAATGAAACAGAGGGGTTAATCACTTGGAGGTTTTTACAGTTCTCTGGAATTTTGGAATATTTTTCTGCCGATTTGGATTATTTTTATAAATTTTTAGTGGTTTTTAACTTCTACGCTCAAGGCGGAGCAGTATACAATAAAATCGATCAAAAATTCGAAATTGAACTGACATCAAATCTTTACGTTTCGGGGTCCCAGGAACCCAAAAAACCTATTTTTGAAAAATGTGTGTCTGTGTGTGTGTCTGTCCGTGTGTCTGTGGACACGCTACAGCCGAAACTACTGAACTGATGTTGATGAAATTTGGTACACATATTCAGTGGGAGATTTGTAGGTGCTGATTAGAATCTGGGCTACACCGGCTCACGGAAAGTGCCTTTTGGCACATCAACTTTAAAAATTTAAATGCAAACCCCCATTTTTCGCATTACCATATGAATGCTCTTCAAATTCTGCTTCTAAAAATGTATTCACACTTGGGCTCTTTTGACCAAAAAATGGTGCCGTGAAAAAAAAACTATGCATAAATGTATATTTTTATTAGCGGATTTGATAACTGATTTTTTTTCAAGCCGAAAACCTTAGTGCCATTTTTTCGAAAAATGTCATTTTAGTGGCAATTTATTTAATTGTCTGTGCGGGAGAGGAGCTGATTAGATTTTGAAGCCGATCAGTCAACCCGAAGTGCCCTTTTGGCATAGCAACTTTCTTATTTTAAATATTTAAAAATTTAATAAATGCTGCTGTTATTAATCCAATGCAGTGCGGCGTAGAAGTTCCTGCCGTCTCCGAGACCGCCTTTTTTTTTTAAATAGAAGTTGAAATTTTTTCATCAATTTTGGCAACTCTGCATGAGGCAAAACTGATGTTTCCAGATCAATGGTTGCTTTTTTGAGCAAAAGGATGGTACTGCCATGGGGACCCCCATTCCCCATTCTCGGGGCATTGCATTTGAAAAAATTGACTTTTTGACCAATGAAGTTTAAAAAAAATGTTTAAAAATTTGTAGAGAATACCCTGTATGTATTTGACCCAATTTGAGTCCAGGGGCGGATACACCCTATACATTAGACTTCATGTCAAATATAAATGTCGTTTTCTCATTTCATACTGTAAGGATGTTACAGCTTTTTGAAGTTAGAAATGCACTTGACATAAAAAAGCGAAATTTTTGATTTTCTCAAAAACGGTTGATTTTTGGTAGCAATTCTTAGTAAAAGTTCACCTAAACGTAGAATCCAAAAATATCATAATATACCTATGTACATACCTATAGGATGTTCCATTTACAAGCAAAGCAAAGCGTCACCACGTGACTTGCACCCCAGCGACAAAATTTACGCTTTTGGCCGTTAATGGGACTCCCCACATTAAAAATTCCTTGTATGGTGTAATTACCATGAATAAATAACTGTGATTCCCATGGTTAATCCCGTAATTTTTATTTTTGAGGTAAGTCCCACACGGTTCATGTAACTATTTATGGACATTCCCACAAAAGTAAAAATTGTGGGTAATTCCACAAAATTATCAATGAAAACCATAAAAACTTCGAGAAAACTTGTGGTTTCATATAAGGCCATGGCCATTTCATGGTTATTATTAGGTATACAAACTAAATGTTCACTTCAAAAATTTAAATTAAACAATACGAATTGCGAATTTAGGCAAGTAGTAGGTACCTAATAGATATTATAGTATTTATTATTTATTACCTCATCTTTGGCGATATTGCTGAAATTAGGTATAGTAATTCTGATGGTGGCCTCGGAACGTCCCACATCGACTTCTATATCGGCGTCCTGCAGAAATGGTTGGCTCATTTTGGAGAATTTGCTCTAAAGTTAATTAATCCCCAAACAAAACAATAATGAGATATCCACCTGCCATTTATTGTCAAATTAAACTGTCAAGTGTCAAAACTAGACTACTAATGTCATTAGTGTCAAGACTGTCAAACCAAATTTATGTTAAACGGGGCGCTCACATTTTGCATAAGCTGCTTTCTGAGAAGGCTCACTTAACTTAGCAATTTTATTGGTCAATATTCAAATGAACCAATCAAACTGCTGATATTAACTGAGGCTCCTCAGATAAATGTGGAAAAGGAAAGCACCTATAAACGCATCCTTCGTACAGCATAAGAAAAACGACCAAACAGAAGGCGCCTAATTTCTCCCTCGCTCCTAAATTGCATAAAAAATTTCTCATAAGATTGAATACTTACTTATTATCTGTGCATATGCCGAATGCATACACGCTCTTATGCAGATGTGTCGGTTATTTTTGATGGAAGATAATTTCTGCGGGGGTTTGAGCTGCCTTAGAATTCTTATGAATTGGATACACCCCCTTAGTTCAGAATGCTATTTATGTCAACAATAATAATCAAACTATTTGCAAGGGCGTTTTTGTTTACTAATTATTGTGGTTAACCGAGTTAACTAAAAAATAACATCAACGAGCGCCAGAATTTTGACCCCAAGAGAGGCATGATGGTATATGCCTCCAGATTTTGCTTGTGTTTTCTTCGTTATAGCGTTGGTATTCCATGTTGCTGGAGCTTTTTTCCCTCCTAACGGTCTCATAGGTACGCGCGTTGTGACTCATCTTCTTGCCTTTCATTTTCTTCTTGTCCTTCACCGTTGTGTCTCGTTGCATTCTTCTATCTTTCTCCCTTGCCTTTCACTGTTAGACAATTGTTGTCCAATAAAGTTAATCCTACTGGAATTTTTCCGATGAGAAAAGAGGTAGCGCGAGCGACTGTCTACTTTTATTGACACTAACACGTCAACTATTCCCCTGACTATTCCCTAAACTTCTAAATTCAAATTTCTTGTAAAAATTAGTTATGAACATTCTCTTTGTGGCCGTAATGGCCTGTTGCATTCTCATCAACACCCCTGCCTCCGGATTCAAATGTCGATGTTGTATGTCTTTCACAAATGATGATCTTACCAAATACCTACATGCAACGGTGAGTACTTGAGTGCGATAGGAAGTAATAACTAAAATTGAATCAAGGGCTTTCTTTGGTGCACACAATGACGACCCTGCAGCGATAAGCGAAGTGACAACTGAAGCGGAAAAAGAACAGAACCCAAAGGTAAGTGAAGGAATGGATGAAAGGACAATTGAAACAACAAGGAGCAATCCAGCAACAGAACCTCGTCAGGCAGGTTGTAGCTCCTATTGTCACTCGCCCGAATATTGTAACGGTGAATGGGGTTGCTATTCGGTGACAATAACATGGACTAATAATATTATTGGGCGAGTAATTTGCATCTTCTCGATTTTCGCAATATATTCTATCAACTTGTAGGGCTAAAATTTTGGACTGTCTAGACGAACCGACCCTAGAAGACGTGTGCCTTAACTTAAGAAGAACACTAAAATCAGATCGAGTTCTGGACAAATGCGAATTTAATTCATGCAGCGAAGATCTGTGCAATACCATCAAAGTAGATGATGCAGAACAGCCCGAGGACAGGAAAGTAAAAACACCACAGGATGGAACCAGTGCAAAGTCTGGAGCCACGAAGGAGTCTATTTCCAGCTTTCTTTTTGCTGTCATGACTCTAGTACCAGTCATAGTTTTGTTGATGTAATGAGAAATATAGTGTACCAGTCATAGTTTTGTTGATGAGAAATAAAGTAGACAAAGACTTCTTTACCAAAAAGTTGCAATAGGTTTCCTCCAGGTTTAAAATGAAAATTCATTAAAGAACCATTCGAAAACCTATTTGAAGGCTGGAAGGAAACAGCAAACGAATTGTTAAAATCTTTATTTGACTTCACTGGTCATCCTACATTAAAACTCCCGAAGTTCCCGGGGAATTGGTGATCTGCGGGAAACTCCCCTGCGTCCACATAATCAGATTATGCTCCGGCATCTGCGAGGCCTGAAAATGGTCGTTGAGCAGCATCTGCGAGAAATTGACGTGCCTCTGGTACGCCTCGGCCTCGCTCTGCGGGTCGCTGCAAATCCTGTACAAATCTAAACAACAAAAATTAAGAAAGAACAAAATCCAGACGTACCTTTAAGAATGGCGGACGCCCAAAGCTGCACGTGCACGTCCGGTATCTTACTCGCCAGCTGCATGGCAGGAGTCACCATGTTCATACTCTCCCTGCTGTTCCCTAGCGACAAGAAAATATGCCCTAAAAGCACCAAAGAGCAGGAAGTCAACCGGTTGAGATCCTCCGCGTTGGCCATCTTCAAAGTCTCGCGCAAGTATCTCTTGGCCTCGTTGTAGCGGCCTTGGAAGAAGGCCTGCAGGCCTTGCACGTAATACGCGGCGGCCTTCAAGCTGTGCGAGTGGGAAGTCAACGTCTCGGGGTTGATCCTCTCGTGCAGGGAGTTAAAATCGGCCTCCCGCTTCCCCCTCAGATACACTATAGCCAAATTTAAACTAGCGAAAGTCCATAATTCTCTCTCCTGGGACATCTGAAAATGCAACCTCAAAAAAATTTTTAAAGCTTTTAAACTACATTCAAAGCAGCCATGAATTGAGCTTCAGCCGCTTCCATGCAGTTCATGCTCATGGAGTAGAGTCCCAGCAGGGTGTGAAGCTGAGGCCCGTGCGTCTCCAGTAGTCGGGGGTTCTGCCGACAGAGGGCGACCGCGTTCGAGATTTCCTGCAGGGCCTGGGTTTTGTTGCCCATGACCAGTCTGCACATTATTATGTGCTCGAGGAGCATCAGCTGGAAGACCGAAAGGATCGGTTTGTTCTCGACGACTGAAAATATTTGTTTTCCAAAAGAGAAAATTTAAGAGTACGAACTTTTCAGTTTTTCGATTTGCATCAAGGCCTTGTCGGTGTACTTTTGCGCTTTCTCCATGTAGCCCGCTTGCATGCTGTGCATTACGGTCACGAGGTACACGAGGACGTAGAGGTGCTCCTTGGGCATCCAGAGGAACATGTCTCCGGCGCTGGGGCCCGTAAAAACTGGGAACATCGTTAAAAAACAGCGATAAGGGCCGAGTTTCGATGAACGTATAATTTTCAATTGATTAATTAAAGCCGTAATCCCTTAGTAATCTAACAACAAGTTCATGAGGGGTGAGAAATATCGTTTTATAACCCCTGCCTCGTTCATTATGGAAAATGAAAACAGTGGGTCAGGAAAAAGTAAAGGTATCTACTTATCCAAGAAGAAAACTTGAATTTAGTAAGTAAGTAAAACTATTCATTATTATTATACATTGTTAAGACTGGTTTTTTCCATCTCATGTTAACTTTAACACAAGGTTTGTCACCTTAGTTTCCATTGTCACATCAATTTGTTTCTACGGAAATCACCTCATGTTAAAATTAACGACGAGCGACGGAGCGAGCGGGCGAAAAAAAAGAGTATTTTGCTACGGCACTAAAAGGACAATCAACCCGACAAAAACTACCAACCCGAGAAAAATAAAGTCACTCGTATAAGTTCGAGGAAAATCGTTTCAAAAACAACATAAATCGACAAAGCTCGGATAAGTTCGTCAAGAATTCGGGAATTTTATTACGAAATTATTATTCTTCTATCCAACAGGTAGCACCAACTTCGTAAATGGATTTATTGACACAAACACCAGCGAACGTGGAAGAAAATGTTCCTATTCTGCACCAACCTGTGATAAGTAAAATCACTATTAAATGTTCACTAAAATGGTGGATAAGTACGACGAAAATCCGTCGCCAATGTACAGCAAAAACAAAAGAGTCCCCAAACTAGACTTGCCATTCATTATTGCCAACCTTCACAACGATGTTCGGTAAATGTCGGGTAAATACGGGAAAGATCGTTTCGACTGCAGATAGACCAGATAGATCAAAGATAGATTGACGCTAGGCAAATGTCAAAATTAATAAAAAAGTAAAAAACAATCCTCAACAACAAAATCGCCAACTAGACAAAAACTAAGACACCAAGCGAAAATAAAGTCACTAAAGGCCTTAATCCGACTAAATTCGATAATTTTTTCACCACCCCCTGCAACTAAATAAGAACTACCAGCCCAACAAAATAAAACCCTTAGCAAATGCATGCAGGATAAGTACGAAGAGAGTTTCGAAACACGGCTATACAAACCTTACAGATTGATCGGCATAACAACAAATGTCACTGTTAATGTTGGTGACAAAAACTACCCACCTAAGAAAAATAAATTCGTGCAACTTCGGGACTTTACCACAATACTGTGATTGCTTCCATATATTGCTTCGTAAAGCACGTAGTCCCAATCTTGAGTCAACGCGGCAACAAAGTTCCTAAATTGCAGTTAAGTTGGTAGCGCCAACTTACTGACGTACTCACTCTTACCACCCTCTACAATAAAACAACTAAATCAATAAGAACTACCAACCCAAGAAAATAAAGTCATTGGTAAATGCACGCAGGATCAGCACACGAGGAAAACAGGGCATTGCCAACCTTTGCAGATTGATCGGCATAAAAACAAATGTAACCAAAAATGCTGTTGATGTTGGTAAGGGTCAAGGGGCAAAATAGCCAACCCAACAAAAACTATCAACTTAAGAAAAATAAATTCGTGCTTCTTCGGGATTTTACCACAATACTGTGATTGCTTCTAAAGTAGGTAGTACCAACCTTGAGTCAACGTGGCAAGAAAGTTCCTAAATTGCGGTTAAGTTGGTAACGCTAACTGACGTACTCACTCTTACCACCTTCTACAATACAATAACTAAATCAATAAGAACTACCAACCCAAGAAAATAAAATCATTGGTAAATGTATGCAGAATAAGTACTAGGAGGAGGAAGACAGTTTTAAAGCAAGGCAGATTGCAGATTGATCGGCATAAAAACAAATGTAACCAAAAACGCTAGGCAAATGTCAAAATTAATAAAAACGTAAAAAACAATCCTCAACAACAAAATCGCCAACTAGACAAAAACTAAGACACCAAGCGAAAATAAAGTCACCAAATTCGTGTAAATTCGATAATTTTTTCACCACCCTCTGCAACTAAATAAGAACTACCAACTCAACAAAATAAAACCGTTAGCAAATGCATGCAGGATAAGTACGAAGAGAGTTTAGAAACACGGCAATACAAACCTTACAGATTGATCGGCATAACAACAAATGTCACTGTTAATGTTGGTGACAAAAACTACCAACATAAGAAAAATAAATTCGTGCAACTTCGGGACTTTACCACAATAATGTGATTGCTTCGTAAAGCACGTAGTCCCAACCTTGAGTCACCGCAGCAAAAAAGTTCCGAAATTGCAGTTAAGTTGATAGCGCTAACTTACTAACGTACTCACTCTTACCACCCTCTACAATAAAACAACTAAATCAATAAGAACTACCAACCCAAGAAAATAAAGTCATTGGCAAATGCACGCAGGATCAGGACACGAGGAAAACAGTTTTAAATCAGGGCAGTGCCAACCTTGAGTCAACGTGGCAAGAAAGTTCCTAAATTGCGGTTAAGTTGGTAACGCTAACTGACGTACTCACTCTTACCATCTTCTACAATGCAATAACTAAATCGATAAGAATTACCAACCCAAGAAAATAAAATCATTAGTAAATGTATGCAGAATAAGTACGAGGAAGACAGTTTTAAAGCAAGGCAGTACCAACCTTTGCAGATTGATCGGCATTAAAACAAATGTAACTAAAAATGCTGTTGATGTTGGAAGGGTCAAGGGGCAAAATAGCCAACCCAACAAAAACTACCAACTTAAGAATAATAAATTCGTGCTTCTTCGGGATTTTACCACAATACTGTGATTGCTTCATAAAGCAGGTAGTACCAACCTTGAGTCAACGTGGCAAGAAAGTTCCTAAATTGCGGTTAAGTTGGTAACGCTAACTGACGTACTCACTCTTACCACCTTCCACAATACAATAACTAAATCAATAAGAACTACCAACCCAAGAAAATAAAGTCATTGGCAAATGCACGCAGGAGCAGGACACGAGGAAAACAGTTTTAAAACAGGGCAGTGCCAACCTTTGCAGATTGATCGTCATAAAAACAAATGTAACCAAAAATGGTGTTGATGTTGGTAAGGGTCCAGGGGCAAAATAGCCAACCCAACAAAAACTACCAACTTAAGAAAAATAAATTCGTGCTTCTTCGGGATTTTACCACAATACTGTGATTGCTTCATTAAGCAGGCAGTACCAACCTTGAGTCAACGTGGCAAGAAAGTTCCTAAATTGCGGTTAAGTTGGTAACGCTAACTGACGTACTCACTCTTGCAACCGTCTACAATACAATAACTAAATCAATAGGAACTACCAACCCAAGAAAATAAAATCATTGGTAAATGTATGCAGAATAAGTACTAGGAGGAGGAAGACAGTTTTAAAGCAAGGCAGTACCAACCTTTGCAAAATTGATCGGCATAAAAACAAATGTCAATAAAATGCTATTAATGTTGGCAAGATATAAAGCTCAAGGCTACAGTATTCAGAAAATATGTGATAACCGCAAATACGTTATATTAACTATACATACAGCAGCCTATCTTTCCTATGAGTCGTGGTTGAAGCAAACACAGCAATGAGTGGGAAAAAGATACCCTATCATACCTCTCGCTCAAAGCGTTATTGCATGATTTGCGCCTGCTCCGAGGAAGGCCTCGAACTGGAGGATTTGTCTAATTTTATAGATTTTTGACCGTAAATGCGCCTTGTACGCCTTTTATTGTCAATTTTCAATACACGTTTATTGGAAAAACACAGCGAGAACATACAAAACACCACTTTAGGAGTTCCTTCGGGTTTGAGATTATGACAAACACATGGTAAATGTCAAATGAAAAGCACCAGAACCAAGAAATCCCTAAAATCAAATCGAAAACACCAATCAGGAGTGTGCATCATGTTGACATGCGCAAATGAAAGCATTAAACACATGAGACATTTTCTGTCCTTATGTTTGCTTCACTCTCTATCCCCTCGCTAACAGTATAGTAATATAACGTATTTGGATAACCGTAACCATGGAAACAAATAAATCGAAATCTGTCGAATGCGCTTGTCTGAACTTAGTTCACACAGTCTCCAGATAAAATGACAGATGTCAAACAAGTTGCCGGCGAATTGACAGACGACATCCTGTACGAACTAAGTTTGGACAAACGTCCTTTGGAAAGATTGCGATTCATTTACTTCCATAGCCACCCATTATCACATATTTTCTGAATAGCACTTAATTTACGAACAAAATAGCCCAAACAGGAAATAACAAATAACCCAAAGAAAACTACCAACCTAAGAAAAATAAATTCGTGCAACTTCGGGATTTCACCACAATACTGTGATTGCTTCATAAAGCAGGTAGTACCACCTTGACTGACAACGAGCAAAAGTTTCTAATTTGCAAGTTTCACCTAGTAACGCATTCTTATAATAACGTGACTAGGTCAATAAGAACTACCAACGCACGAAAATAAAATCACTTAACAAATTCAGGTTGATTAACATAAAATCAAATGTGAACAAAACTACAAACCTAAGAAAAATAAATTCACTTACTATCATCAGTAGCCATGATGGTTTGAATGCTCTGCTGCAGCTGCTTAAGACACGGCTTAACACTTTTCACCTGCCCGGCCATGAGGCAGTGGCACACCTGCAGCACCAGGAAATACACCCGTAGGTACTCCTTCTGGTACGCAGCCCCCGTCCAAGTCTCGATCAAGTGCCCCGCCTGGTTCAAAACGGGTTGAACCTCTTGCAACCGTTTATCAATCAACAACAACTAAAACAAATCCAGTTAGCTGTGCCCAATGACAAGCAGGCCTACCATCCCCTTGCTCAGCAAAAACAAAACCCTCGTATAGTAGGCATTGGAAATGTAGGCATAGTCCACCCCCACCCCCAGCAGGGTGCTCGCCAGCTGATAGTGCTTCTCAGTCGCATGAATTTGCTAAAACAGCCCCCTTGAATACCACCCCTACAATTTTCACTCACCGCCAACTGAAATATCAACCGGCAATGCCAATACACGTTATGCTGAGACAACTCAATCGCCTTCCTCAAAATCGGCTTCGATAATGAAATCTGCTGCTGCTGCTCGTACAGCTCGGCCAAGACGCTCGCAGCCTCAAACTTGACGTCATCGAAAGAATTGATGATCTGAGACAACAACCACTGGAAAAAATCATTGAAAAACAAAAGAGAATCAGGGGGACCCACGGCTTGCTCCAAGTGATTCTTGGCCAGGTCGGTGTTCTTCGTATGCGTCAGTAGGATGTTCCCGAGTTGGAGGTGGGTGCGGGCCTCCACCCTCGGGGGCGGCTTGAAGTTAAAAACCGCCTGAAGGCACTGCACGCAGAGCTTTATCATAGGGGGGCTCGAGGTCCTGAAGTGCTCCGCTAGCCCCAGCAGGGAGAGGTACCAGGCGTCTTGGGAGGACGCCATTTTGGCGCCCGCGCGTCTTTTTCGGTATTTTCAAGGGAAATTCACTAAATAACCGGAAAAAAATGCTTTTTCCGAGGGTTATGACAGGTGTCAAATTATGACAGCTGTCAGTAATGTCAAGCCGGTTACGTTCATCACTGAATTATTCGCAAAAATTGTAATTCTACTACAAACTGCAATAATTCTACTCTAATTCTAAACCGATTTTACCAAAAAATGTATTAGAATTTTAAGTAATTACAGATTTTACCAAATGAGCACCCAATCAAGCCGGCTTTGCATCACCGCTACCAATCTCTAGTAACTTAAAAATAGACACAAAAATCACTAGACAATTTGCACTTTGCTCGTTTTTGCATAGTTTACAAGAAATTTTACTCAAATTTAACACTACATCATAAGATTTCTCAAAGAAATTGATTTAGAATACTTCGGGTGTCAACTTTATCAATTTGCACGATTTGGGGTGACATAACCTCAACTGTCAAAACTAACCCAAAAATCTCAAAAAATGGCTTTAACTATCGAACAATGCGAGATTCTGCTTGAGTAAGCCTCGAAAAGCGCTTTAAAATTTCTAAAAATCCATTTTAGTGTGTTGGAGGAGGCCAATGTGAGGACCCACACTTTGGAAGCCCTATCCAACGACTTGCACAAAAAATTCGAGTCAACTGATTATTTTAAAGGTGAGCCCTGCCGGGGGAATGCTTTTTGACTGTTGGTTGCAGTGGGAACCTGTCTGGTGACGTTGCTTCAGCAGGAATTGCTGAAGACGCAGGAGCAGAGGCTGACGGCTGTGACTCTCCTGTACGAGCTGTACAGGGGGGAGTCTTTGGCGAACAACCCCTTTGCTAACGTTTTCATTCATTTGCTGCACCCCCCGGAGCAGCAGAGTAACGTGGGAGCCCCGAAATTGCAGTACCCGGGGCAGCTGCCCAGGCTGTCTTCTACGGAGAAGTGTTTCTTGTCGCAGCTGGTGTCTGATGTCCCCAAGGATGTGGTGGGTATCTGCTTCAGGTTTTTCAATTGGATTCAAAGCGGTTTGCCCCTCACAAGAGTTTGATTGAAGAATCGTGCAATGTTTAATTATACGAGTTGGTTATGAATGATTGTAACATCGCTGATTATGAACGTTAAACGTCGATGGTTTTGTTTGTAAGGTCACCTAGTGTGTTAATAATTTGCAACAACACTGTAGTTTAATCACAATTTGTTTTACAAATGGGTTTTCGAGTGTTTTACCCCTAATCAACGTAGGCCATCGCTTTCCCATTTATTTAGCAAAATTTTTCATATGCAAGTCGAGGGACGAACCACATTCGTTTTTATGGAATTACTTTGTTTCGTGCAGACTAAGGGGTAACCCACTTTTGTTTTTTTACTTGCGATTGTTTGTGAGCCATTGAAATCATGTAATGTGCACATATTTTGTAAAAGTAGATTACTCCTCGCTCCACCGACAGTGCATTAATTGTTTTGCGGTTTGCTCCTCTAATTTTACCAAACTATACTCTGTCCGTCCTGCACGCGACCGGCCCGCTTCACAATGGGGAATGATGGGAAAACTTCTCTAGGCGTTTTTTCGCCAGCAGGATTTTCTGATAAATGTCAAATTCAAATATGCTAAATCTGATTGGCTTGCTCAACGCGGGAACTTTAAATTGAAATTAAGCGGGTAATTTAAAGTAATCCTTGGGGCTCATAAAATTCAAAGTAAATCTTTCAGTTTAAACGATTTGGGGTTTTGAATAAATACAAAATAGTCAGCTGACAAATAAAACGATTTATTACTTTCTACATTATCGAAAAACAAAAAAATCAGCACAACAATAAAGAGAAAGTAATATAATTGTGATTCAATTCTTCGTCCATCGTATTCTAAAATTGTCTGTGTATCATTGAAGTTTCCCGTCCCATTCCCTGATACACAGACAATTTTAGTAATATAATTGTGCATTTACAAATCAGGACACTCAAAATGGCAATTAGCCATAAAATGGATTATTTCCTAACATTTATAAAGAATCCTATACGACATCGGCCCAGGAAAAAATTTAAATCAAACACTGAATAGTCATTTTTCGTGGGAAAATGTCCTTAGGTGATTAAACACCGAAATATAAAAATGCTTACATGACGTTACATTTTTAATGGGCCCTGATCAAGTTTTGGACCAGAAAGTGCCATTTTTGATGAATTTTTATCTCCGAGGGGTTTGGGCTGTGATAGAGTATTTGTACTACGCTCTTCCTTTAATAAAGCTTTTATTGATGTTGAACATCGGCCTGAAAGATAACGTGTGGTACCGTTATCATGAAAGAGGAATGTGTTTGACCGTACCTGTAAACTCAGCGGTTTTATCCAGAACCTGCACCTTGTTCAACTTAGGGAAATTTGTACAGACACTTTTATAGCTGCAGCCGGAATTCGGAAAGATGGCGGCTTTCATAGCGGTAACTTTAAATAAGCCAATAGAATAGCCGCTTTTATCGCACCCATTGGCTATTGCGTGTCGCAGGAATGATGTGACAGACAGCAGGATAGCTGTCATGAGAGCAAAATTTTTACTCGGCAAATCAATAATTTTGCAATATTATAAAAGTAATGCAGCGCAAACGGTTTAAAATGTAACTTACATCGACCTGCGAGGTAAATTTTATTTTTAAACCTACATTCTTAATTCCTGCAAGCCACATTTTTGTTGCGATTAATTATGGCTGAATTTTAACCAATCGGCGACGTGGATTTCAAATTTCCCGGGGAGCAAAAGTCGCCTAGATCCCGGACAGACTATAGATGGGCCGAGGGTTATTATTATGAGAGGTAAACCATAATTTGAAGTTGTTTGTTATAGTTTACGTGAATTTGAGAGGTAAAACACTCTCTGGTAGGTTTAGTTGGGTTAAGGCGAACCGAGAGGTTAACCGCTTTGGGCAAAACGCAAATCCTGTTTTAAAAATTTAATTGAAGCTGAGTGGTTAACCACATTTGCTGAACTTGCTGCAAGTTACAGGAACTATTTTGAGCAAAACGTATTTTTCTTTTAACTTGAGCTGGGCGGAGGGATAAACTACTTTTTTAAACGAAACCTAAAAGCAGGCTACTTTTAATTGTTCAATCAAGAGGTTAACCATCCTTATTTGCCGAATTGAGGTATAAACAAGCATCTGAGGGACACACCACATTTAGTTACAATGTATAGGCATTATTTGAACGTTTTTGTTACACTTTACGTGAATTTGAGATATTTAATCGCTTTAGGCAAAACGCACAATCTTGTTTTAACAGAGAGGTAAACCACCATTTAAGTCAAACCGAGGGGTCAACTGCCTTTGCTGAACTTGTTACATAAGTTGCAGGAACTATTTTGAGCAAACGGTTGTTTTTGTTTTAACTTGAGCTGGGCCGAGGGATAAACCACTTTCTTAATTGAGACCTAGAGACAAGCTACTTTTGATTGTAAAACCGAGGGGTTAACCACATTTATCTTTCGAATTGAAGTGTAAGCAAGCACAATTTAATACGAACCGAGAGGTTAACCCCTTTGAACAAGACGCACAATGTTTGTGTGAACTAAGGGATAAACCACTTTGAATATCTGTTTGTAAAACGGAGGGGTTAACCACTTTTATCTAAGGAAACTCGTGTTCTTATTCCAATTTAGACACATTGTGATACGATTTATGGCAAGCTGAGGGGTTGACCACTTTTATTTGGCGAAACTGTGTTTTTCTTTTCTTTGACTAAGCGATGAAACGTCGATTTAGATGTAATGTATAGATTGTTAAAGTGAGGGGTTAACCGCTTTGGGATAATCGTAGAATTTTGTTTTAACAAGGATAAACCTCAGTTGAAGTCAAGCCGAGGGTTAACCACCTTTACTGAACAAAATTCACATTTTTTGTTGCAAGTTTGAGCAAAAAGTGGGGGATGAACCAACCATTAAACGATTTTGTTGCCTATATTTTCCGTGAATTTGAGGGGTAGATCTAGTTGGAATACCATCATATTGCAGTTTATCGGGAATCGAGTGGTTAACCGCTCTAGCAAATTTTGTTTTAAATGAGGGATACACCACTTTTTCACGAAACTTACAATTTACTTACAAACCGAGGGGCAAACTACTTTTAACCACTTTTGTTTCTGCCAACTAAGTTAGATTGAGGGCAAGCCGCCTGTCTGTTCCAGATATTGAAGAAAACCGCCACGCAGATCATCAACTCGGACCCCCACGCCCAGCCCACTGCGGATTTCAGCGAAACCGTCCTCCTGCTCACCGAAAAACAATCCGAACTGCCTCAAACGTGCAAATCGGGCATCCCAGTGATTGTGTCTTTACCTGAAAAAAACGTGAACGCCTACAGCACTGAAACCCCCGATTATGATTTGCTGCTGAAAAAACTGGTGACAGGGGAGAACGCGTACATGAACAAGGTTTACAAACCAGAATTCGTGACTCTCGCCCCTCCCCTGCTGATCACTCAGGATGAACTCGTCTGGCTCAACCCGACGAACCCTAAGGAACATACTATCGCCTATGACGGCAGTATGTGCGTTCCAGACACTGCCGGGCAGGAGGCCCGACAGCTGATGAGTAAGGCCTACAAATCGGCTTTGAGTCTTCAGCAGCAGCAGCAACTCCTAACCGAGCTGGAAAACGACTCTAAACTCGTTTACCACATCGGTTTAACCCCCTCGAAACTTCCAGAACTCGTGGAGAACAACCCCCTGATCGCCATTGAAGTTCTGCTGAAGTTAATGCAATCCAAACAGATCACTGAGTACTTCAGCGTTCTGGTTAACATGGAGATGTCTTTGCATTCGATGGAGGTCGTTAACAGGTTAACCACGACTGTGGACCTGCCGACGGAGTTCGTGCATCTCTACATTTCGAACTGTATATCGACTTGTGAGACGATCAAAGATCGGTACATGCAGAACCGGTTGGTACGACTGGTCTGCGTGTTCTTACAGTCGCTGATTAGGAATAAGATAATTAATGTGCAGGAGCTGTTCATTGAGGTGCAGGCCTTCTGTATAGAGTTTAGCAGGATCAGGGAGGCTGCGGCACTGTTTCGGCTGTTGAAGCAGCTGGAGTCGGGCGAGATCGGGATGGTTGGGTCTCCTACCAACTCGAAAACTAAACTAGATGGTTGATTAAACGTTATATTAATAAATCGTGTTTTTTTTCGCAGTGATGAGGGTTGGTGGACGTTGGAGGGAGAGGGTAGCACTGAAGGTGGATTTGAAGGTACATACAAAGAGATTGTGCTGGGCTCTTATCCGTCTTCTAGGCGATCTTCTAACCTCCAACGTGTGGTTTCTCTTATACACCCCTTCACAAAAGTTTAAAAGAAACTTCTACTTTTTCACAGAATTTGTTCATACAGCAATCAAAGTTAACAAGCTATCGCAACAATACTTAGGTCTAAACAGAAATAGAATTGTAACTGTCCTAGAGGCCTGCACGGGCCGGGCCGGCCCGGAAAAAGCCCGGCCCGGCCCGGGCCCGCATACGGGCCGGGTCGGGCCGGGTCTAATATTGTCGATTAATATCGTGGATATGGGCCGGGCCGGGCCTGCATACGAATCGAAACGGGCCGGTCCGGGCTAAAAATTATTGCGATTGCAAATTATTCGAATCAAATCTCGTTTTCAAAATAATATATTTGGTTAAAATATACGATCATTTAAACGGCAAATTGTTGATCAAAAACGTCGATCTGAGATTTCGCAGCGTTGCATTTACTGATGTCGGCTCGGCAGGTTTCAGGTTTCTAGATAACAACAATAAATCCTAAATTATATTACGTTACGCTTTAATCAGTTTTGACTCTGGATTCAGCTTTCAGATTTTGAAATATGGTAATGTAAAAAATATACTCTGGATTCTGAAACTAAAGTTATCATGAATATCGTAAACACTTTTAAGGAACGCCTAATTTTTCTGCATACATACAAGCTGCCGGGCCGGGCCGGGCCATTGCCGGGCCCATATATCAGTCGGGCCGGGCCGGGCCGGGCCTGACACAATATGTACGTAATTCAGATCGGGTCATACCGGGCTGTGACTTCTGAGTAACGGGCCGGGCCGGGCCCCTAAAAATCGGCCCGTGCAGGCCTCTAAACTGTCCGGCCCTTTCAATCTGATGGTTTTATTTTAATGATAGAGGATAATTTAAACGTGCGTAGAAGTTAAAAATGTGGTTTATTAATACGACGAAGGACTGAAGTAATAACAAAAACTGTTGCTTAAAACAATGTCGACGGCCGCACCGCGCCGTTCGTGGTATCTAGTGCGTTACCTTATTTTTATCAAAATCAGCCCAAGATCTTCTTCATTTTGATGTTTTCTAATATGAGATTGCAGGATCGGCCGATGTTTCGTTTTGTATTCGCATTTCCGGCACCAAAACCACTGAATCTTGTCCCTTTTCCGATGTCTACGAATTACGTGTCGTTTCAAGCTACCCTTCAGTTTAGTTTTGAAGTCGCATTTCCCGCACTGGAACCATCGAACCGCGTCCTCATTTCGATGTCTACAAATCACGTGGCGTTCCAAGGTAGTCTTATATTTAGTTTTGTAAGCACAATTCTCACACTCAAGCCATTTAATCGCGTCTTGCATTTCCTCCCTTTCTTCACGTTCAAGTCCTCTTGTCTTCCTCGGTTTCCCATTGCGAATCTTTATATCACGTGTTAATTGGAATTTAACGTCACATTCGTGAGCCAAAACGGGACTGGCCACTTTTAACTCCTGATCCTCGATATCAAATTTCTCCTTCATATCTTCGTCGGAATTTGGATTTTCCACACCTGCGTCATTCAGTTCTTCTTTGACTTCTTCCTTAATGATTTCCTCTTCGTCTTTATCGTAGATATTGAATAGGAATGCCATCGGAGAATTTTGACGCCAAAGTAATCTAAATGTTAATGGAATAATTTTAATTTATATCCAGCTTTGGCTTACTTAATATCTTGTTTTGCGAGAGTTTACACGTTTTGGGGCTCGTGGGGCAACTTATCAGCAATCATAACCTCACTTCCTTCTTCTGACAGATAGGGGACACCTGTCACTTCTGGCAGATAGGTGACATCTGTCAATGTTTGGAAAGCAAATCAGCAGAGGTGCGTTCATAAATTCTACCTGGTTGTAAGAAGTTAAGCCGTTTTTTAGCGACGAAAATATTTTAAAACTGTTTCAAACCTGGTTTTAAAAAAACGTCATCACTGGATTCATCGCTAAAATGGGATGTTTCAAAACACACAGGTGTTTGAGGTTAATTTATTGTTGGCTATATTTTTACGGTGTTACTGCTGGGTGTTACAAGAACAATCTCGATAATGGATGATTAAGGCAATTACCCACCAATTAAATTACTGCATTATTGAGACTACGGTTCTTACAAATATCCAATTTTTTGGTTCCTTATTTAAATTTATTCTCCTCACTATTAACCCCCCCTTGCAATTCCACATTAATCCTCTTTCGAAACTGCCCACCTCGTCCAGCATCCGCATCCGAATTGACAATTAATCTCAAAATGTTTGACGGATTGATAGATAAATCGCTTTTGAAACAATTTTGAACTATCGATGCGAGATAGTTCAAAACATCATGAACCTGTTTCCACCAGTTTCGTCTATGACGTCATAGTTGCGTCGCTAAAATACAATGTTTTGAAACAGTTTCAAAATACTCGGTCGCTAAAAAACGGCTTTAATTTTTGTTCCAAAGAAATCAAGTTGGCGTTTAATACAAAACACTCGGGAAAAAAGTAAAGGAAGAGAATTTGGACTTGAACCATTTTGGATCGAAAAGTGCGTCAGTATTCGCGATTCAAATTAATTTTGTGACGTCATACGTAGGAAGCATCCAATCAAATGCCACCAAAAATGTCCGGCATTGTTAGAAAGAAAGAGAAAACGTCGAGAAGCTTTTTGACGTTTCATAAGTCAGAAATGGAGAGAGAGAGAGAGAGAGAGAGAGAGAGAGTATAGTATCCACTTTGATAAGTTGGAATGAGAGGAGACGACAAACTGTTTCTTAATGTTTGATAAGTTAGAAAGAGAGAAAAAACGTCAAGTGAGTTAGACGTTCGAGGAGAGACATATTTCATCAAAGTTACGAATCAACGATCAAACCGGTAAAAAAAACCTATTAAACCAAATATATTTTCAAATCGGCTTTTATCGTAAAATAATACGGCATTTTTATTTACTAGGGTTGGCATACTTATGGGGTCAAAACAAGATTGTGATTTGGATTGTGAACAATTGATTTTTCAGGATTGGCAGAAGTTAAAACTCACTGGTTTTTGGCACAAAAACCCAATATTTTTAAATGAAAATCACAATTAGCAGTAAATAGGGTTAGGTTACCTGTTAGTGTGTCAAACATGTCATTATAGATTTAAAAAATGTCAAAACTGTCAAAATTATAACAAATATACCCAAAAACCCACGAGGCTGACACAAAACACTGATTTTTACGTATTTTTTCGATATCTTGATTATGAAAAATGGTTGTAGTAGGCTGGTTTTACAACCTATACATTGTAGTTTTCAAATATGACTGAAATATTTTTTGAAATGCATTTACTGCTCTAAGCTGGAGCACTAAATTTCAGTGGCGGCGTGGGTCAGTAAGACATTTCAGATGTCTATCAAAACAATTTTTGCACAGCACGCTACTGGAACTGTCATGTTGGTTGTCTATACTAAAATCGTCGCGTTAACAAAATTCTTTAGTAAACCATAAACGAAAAATAGTTAAATAAAGTAGTGCTGGATCCAATATCGCGGAATAGAAGTTGGCTTTCCACCATTTTGGGTCCCTAAAGCAGTGAATTTCATCAAAATAATGATTAATCTGTAAATTAGAACTAGTACGTTGGTACCCCTGTTGGTACCTGCAGAGTGCAGTAAAAATAAGAAACTTTTGATTGGACATCTGTAAGCCATCATCTTGGAGAAGAAGGGACCAATCAGCGTTTGTGTTTTTTACTGCACCGCGCGCAGTCATCGCGCACGCGCATAAACGCGATTGACAGAAAGCAGCATCGTTTGAAGGTCGAAGAATATAGAACACTTCTGCACTGTGAAAGACAAGAGTCAACATCGTTTTCATTGTGAGATATTGTTTAAGTAAGTAAGTAGCCAATTTTTATTCTTCGTTTTTCTAAATTCAGAAATAAATCGTTTATAGGTTATGTTATATAATAATATAACTTTATTAAGCTTTAGGCTTTACAATTTACAAAAAAAAACGAAATATGGGAAAAAACACAATATAACTTCTAACATGTTTTTTAAATTCAAGTAAATTATCGCACTTTTCAACATACACTGGTAATTTGTTATGGTAAGACAAACCCCTGTAGAACAAAGTATTATAGCGTTTACAAGTTTTACAAATGTCGACATTCATATTCAAATTATCCCTTAGATTATATTAATGTGTCTCATTGTTGAAGTTCAATTTGTTGAATGTTGATACCAATATTTTTATTTATTGCTGCATAGGCGGCACGTTCGATTTTGGGGGGTTCCCGGGCCGGGCCCCTCCGGTCTTCTGCTTTTGTTCTTATTTGGAAAAGTGAGCTAATCGTAGACTAGCAAAATTATGTTAAAATTTCGATTTTGGCGTTCATAACGTTCACTTAAAGGAGGATTCAACTCAAGAAATCGATCTTGAGGTTATGGCTGATAGTGAGAAAGGAGCGTCTGAGTCCAATGGTGTTATCAGAATTTAAAAATTCTTTACCGTTTTGAAGATGTTCAGAGAATAAATTTACTTTACTTTACTTTATGCTAGTTAAACCGGCTTTCAGGTCTTTCACAATGCCTGTCAGCGTCAAAAACAAACAATAGTTTCTGTTTATTGACTATGACTGACAAGAATTTTTACGGAACTGAAACTAAAAGCCCGTTTAAGAAACCAACAGAAAAAAGCCCGACTCACACAACCCCTGCGCTCTAATGTCCGATTTCAACCATTAGCAGTTTAGTTATACCGCGGGAAATTTAAAAGTGTAAGTTAATAAAAATCATCATCGGGCAGTCTACCATTTATTCATGAGATACTCAATGAAATATAAGTGCTAATATGTAAATTAGTACTGAGTTATCATACAATATTGTCTCGTTTCCATCTTTAAAGCTAGTCAACCTGTTCGCATTTTTTTGACATTTCAAAAGAGGTGGATTTACAAAAAGCTGTAGTCAATTGTTTTCTTAGGATATTTTTGTCACACCTCTTGTAGTGATTTTTCCCACTTTCCATGCAGGATATTCACGATGAGTGCTCAAAGCCTCACGGAAGACTTTCTTCAAGACGCTGACATGGAAGTGGACGAAGGACGTTCTCAGGCCACGGTTCGATATACCATACGTAATTTCAGCAAAAGGGCTACGAATAAGGTAAAATTCTCCAACTAGTTTCCGCATGTGACTTTGCCACTACAACTTATTTAATGCTAAAAATAGTTACAGGTTCTGCTCACGCCTCGATCTTGAAACAGAATCCACAACAAAATCTTTTCATTTCAGGCATCGACACGTTCCCCAAACTTTTACGTGAACAATCTCCCGTGGAGGATTCTGATCGACAAAAAATCGAAAATTTTCGCGTTTCACTTGTGCTGTAGCTTGCCCACGGATGATACAACATGGTCGTGCAGCTGTCGCATTGAATATATCAGAATCCTTCCAGCTAGTTCGGATGCAAATCCGTTACACTTTAACTTAAAACAGAACGTGACCATCGACTTTCAGGTCAGTAATTAGTTAATATTTATCGTTCATTTCCAAAATTGCACTCTTTAGAAACCTAACCATTTCATCCAGGGATCTAAAACAGACGATTTTCTCTTGGATTCAAAAAATGGTTACGTCAAGGATGATGCCATCACTCTGGAGGTGTATATCTCTGTAACAGATCCAGTTGATATACCAGAAGATGAGAAAGGTTGGATTAAAAATTTGACGATGTTACATTTTTCTTCTTTAGCTCGCAAGAGAAATGAAGAAACTAATGAGCTAATTCAGGCAATTAGTCTTGAAGATGTCGATAAGTGTATTGCCGCACTTGAAAAGAAGCAGTTCAACAACTTGGAAGACTTTAGTGGACGATCGCCGCTAATGTGGGCAGCTTATAAAGGAAATTTAAAAATCGTACAACTTTTAGTTGAAGCCAATTGTAAGATCGATACTGTCGACGTTTTTGGGTACACTCCTCTTATGCGAGCGGTGCAATTTGGCCATACAGAAGTAGCGAGATATTTACTGGAAATAGGTGCAAACGTAAATTTCGCTTTTGAAGCCTGCCCGAAGTGCGAGAGTGGGCACAAATTTACAGCTTTACATTTCGCGGTTCACCACTTGAAATGCCCCGAGGATAAGTTTAAATTTCTGATAAATGAAGGAGCGGATTTATCCTCAATCGAAAAATGGACAGCTGTTGGACTAGTTAGAAATGGAGTTAGATCACACGTGGATTCTTCAACATTAATGTGGGCAATAAAATCCAGCGAATTTGAATTAACCAAAATGTTAATACAGACGGAAGAACATATTAATGTCACCGACGCCGACGGGCGTTCTCCTCTTATGGAGGCTGTTCATTCGGGAAACCTGGAAATAGTGAAATTGTTATTGGAAAAAGGTGCTAACCCTTCTAAGCGAGATAAGACTGGTCAGTCTCCGTTTTCACAGAGTATTTTGTTGGATCCATATAGATCTACTTCTGATCCTAGATGGCGAAACACCAACGAGAGGGCGCACACGTATTTATCCAATCTTCAAATGGTGAGATGTTTAATAGAACATGGAGCTAGGTTCCTGGTGCATACCGCATTGCATACTGCAATGAAGAATCGAGATATTGTTCAAATTTTGCTTGAAAATAAAGCAGACGCCAATTTAATCGGTGAAAATGGGGACACTCCTCTAACGAACTCGATCAAACTGAACGATCTTCCACTAGTAAAGCTGCTCATTGCTCATGGAGCCGATGTAAATCTTAAAGATGCCAATGGACGTCTCCCGATCTTCGAAGCAATCAACGTGAACAGTTTAAAAATTATCGAAAGTTTGCTCGAAAAGGGTTCAAAACTCAACGTCCTTGATGACAAAGGCTCGACACCTCTTTTGCGATGCATTATGCAAGAAAACCAGCACGCCATAGAGCTACTAGTGAAGAACGGTGCGAATGTCAATATGAGTGACGTGAATGGATGCCTCCCGATTTTCCAGGCGATCAACCTAAACGATTTAACAACCGTGGAATGCTTGTTAGAAAATTTCACAAACATCAACATTTTTTATAACGATGGATCTACCCCTCTACTGCAAAGCGTTAAAAAGGGCGATTTAAATATCTTGAAGGCGTTAGTGAAGAAGGGCGCTGATGTGAATATGAGCGATAAGAAAGGGACTAGCCCCCTCATGGAGTGCCTGAATAGGCAGAACTCGATTTTTTTTAAGTTCCTGCTTGACAATGATGCCGATTTGAGTTTCGACAATGAAGAGAAGGAGGAAATCCTTTCAGCGGTTATCAAGACCGATAATTTGACGTGTTTGATGTATCTGATGGAGGCGGGTGTTGATTTTTCTTCGTTTCAGCAGCAGGTCGATAAATTGGCGGAGGAGAATTTCGGTTTTGCAGCCTACCGAAAGGAATTTGGAAAGAGAAAGGTGAGATTTACGATATTGGCTTTTAATGTTTTTGGTCACTTGCAGGCCCTTCCACTTGCAGAGAACGGAATAAAGAAGCCTCGCACAACTGATTGATATATTTAAGTTCAAAACAAGCATTTGCAATATTATCTAATTTTCTCGTTTGATTTTTGGTTTTTTTGTACTATTTGAATAAATTTCTTCATTAGTTGATAGTTTTAGGAATAAGTAAATCTTATAAACCACATCCTGCAATTTAAAGCTTTACCAGAAGCTCTTTTGAGTACTTTCTTGGATTCCAAAGTGACAGCAGTGTTGCCAATAGACGAACAGTTGGTAAAGGCTTGCGCATGTCCATGATCGTTTTAGGATGGTGAAAAATTAAATGGGTCCCTGTTACAAACGATACTTTACAACCAAAATTTTGTTGTTCTATATTGGAGCCTATTGGTCTTGTTGGAAAGGTTGGAACCCTGCTTTTGATGTCTATTGTTTTCTATTGGAGAATTCCAATTACGTTGAAATCTATTGCTTTTGGTTGTTCGGAATTGTGAAGAGTATTATGGTATTTTTGGATCCTAATGGGAATTTCCAATGCGGTAGACCTGGACGAGTCTATTCCACCTACAAGGGAAGATATTTTTTTACCACCCTTAACCATTAGATTTAGTTTGACGGCGAGTCCGAGAGATTGCTACCGCTTTTTTCGGGTTTCCCCAGTGACTGTATTGTGTTTTCAGAAAAATAGTACCTATACATATAATATGTTGAGCTTTCTTGAGGACCGCATGGTATAAGAATATGCCGCAAGAGGCAATTTTAGTTTACTTTAGTCTAATTTAGTTAAATATGACCCAGTCTAGTCCGCTTTAGTCCAGTCTAGTCAGCTTCAGTTCAATTTAGTCCAGTCTAGCCCGATTTAGTCCATTTAGTCCTTAAATAGTCCGGCCTAGTCCTAGTCCGTGGTACATTTTTTTGTGAGTGGTTGCCCCATCGGCTCGGCTGAGTGTTTGCTTTCCAGATTGCTCCCCCTTTTTTGTTTTTTCGTAGAGGGTTGGGTTTGAGTTGGATTTTTTGGGGTTTGGTTTTGCTTTTAGGCTGCACTATGATATCACTATGATATTCTGTTTTTGTGGATATCATAGTTGGAGTGTCAATTAGTATTTTTCATCCCCCTAATACTTGAAACTTTGCCCCTTTCTTAAATTTTTAATTTTTTTGAAATTTCCCTTCTTTTACCAATACATCCGCTAGAGGGAGCGGTTTTACTTTCGCTTCCGGCTTTGTCATTTCAAAATCATTTGCGTCATTGCATCATTTGCTTTACAACCTCGGAGGTATGCTCATGCTTCTCCATTTAAATATTTTGAGAGGTTAATTACCTCTTGTTTAATCCAAATTTAACATTTTCGAATATACCGATGTTCAAAGTTTTAATTTACAATTATGTAAGGTAAGTTTTTTATAATGCCATTTTGTTGTTAATTTTTATTCTCTCTTTCTTAAGAAATTTTGTCCACTGAAGATGAAGAGACTATCTCTTCGAAACTAGTTTGGATTAATATACAATTTTAATAGTTTCGTGGAAATTCCGACTTCACCCTCTCTCAATATGAATATTTATTGGATTTGTACCTATTTTCAATTTCGTAATGAGTGTTCATTTGGAAACTATTGGGATGATAGTTGTATATTGATTGTATTGTGAGTTCAATATGAAACAATTGGACTCTATTGGGATATTTGCGATAGTTATTAATTGTACTGTATGTAAACCAGTTGGATTCTTTTGGCAATCCTTACAATTTCCCAATCGGTTTTCATTGGTTTTATTAAATGACTCAAAAATCATTGAATTTAAGTATGGGGCACACGTACGTACCTGACAAAAGTTGCACAAAATGACAAATTGATATTAACAAAATGTAATTTTGTGCTGCCCCCCCTATACGAGTCGCCCATGTGAGTTCATAGTAATGTTAGATTATGCACATTGTCAGTTACTCCGTATACATGCACACACTTAGATCGAGCTAACTAAGCTCGGTACTTTTTAAACAGCGTTCCACGAGATTTTGCGGCGGTGGTAGCCTTTGAAATATAGCTTACCTGTCTGATTTCGAAGGGAAAACTATATTTCAAAGGCTACCACCCGCTCAAAATCTCGTGGAATGCTATTTAAAAAATGCAGCAGTGAAGCGGCTGGAACCTCCCCATCGCGTGGATCTTTGCCTTGGGTCTCTAGTCGAATTAGCAAAGAAAATGTATGACTGGTTTCCATGATGGTTTTAGAACTTTTTTAGAACATACAAATTGAAACATTCATTAGAGAAAAGTAGGTATAAGTAAGTCCTTTTTAGGCAGTTCTAAAACCGTCGTTGAAACCAGTCTTATACAATTTCTGTGCTAATTCGGCTAGAAACACAAGTCAAAGATCCACGCGATGGGGAGGTTCCAGCCGCTTCACTGCTGCATTTTTTTTGAAACCAGAATTTGAAGACCTTTCTGATGGTGACAATAAATCTTTCAAAAACTTGTTTTGGATGGTTAAATAAGTGAATAATTTAAAGTTGGACATTGGTGTGCCAGAACGGCACTTTCCGTGGGCCGATTGAATCCAAAATTTGTTCAGCTCTTTGACGTGCAATACAATCCCCATGTGCAAAATTTCAGCTAAATCGGTTCAGGGGCTTGGGCTGTACCGCGATTTTAAAGTCCGATAAAAATTAATTTTTTTAAAATTTTTGGTCAAAAGGGCACTGAGAGTGAATACATTTTTAGAAGCAGAATTTGAAGGCCTTTCCTATCGTGACGTGAAAAATGGGGGTTTGCATTTAAAATTAAAAAGTTGATGTGCCAAAATGGCATTTCTAGTTGCGCGATTGGCTCCAAAAGCTTTTCGGATCTAAGTTGGGTTATGAGATGCCTACGCACCAAATTTCAGCTAAATCGGTCTAGTAGTTTTGGCTGTGGCGTGTTTACAAACGTACGTACACACACACAGACACATTTTGAAAACCGCTTTTTTGGGTTCCTGAGACCCCAAAACGTGAAGATCTGGTGCTATCTCAAATTCTAAAATTTTAGTGATTGTAGTAACCTCCCATTTTTTAAAAATTGTGATGGAGTTGGGGAGGTTAAAAGTACTGAGCTTAGTTAGCTCGAGCTAAGTGTGTGCATGTATACGGAGTAACACACTAACGGTTGGCGTATACAGATTTTCGATATTATTAATGACGTGGACATAAATACACTTTGTCTCACCGTTATTGGTACACCTTGTAAAACACTTAAAATTCTCAAGCTTACCAACTGAAGCAAAGCAATGAGAGAACTTCAACAATGCAAGCTTACCAACTGAAGTATAGTTAGGCTTATGATGACCTTATGATACAGGCATAGGTACCAACTTAAAGAGCAAATATAGTTCAATATTTTGATTTACCTAAGTCTATAACTAAATGACAGGTCAATGAATTTAGTAAAACGTCCTTAAAATTTGTAGGCTTACCAACTGAACAACTAGCAGGTATGCAGCCAACTTAACTGCAACTTCTTGACAGCTCCATAATTAAAACTGACAGAACTGCGACAACCGCGTACAATAAAAGCCCACCAACTCATTACAATTTATTTAAGCAATCGCATTAGAAGAAAAGGAACATAATCGCGCAGACGCGTCAAAATTTCTCCAAATCTTTATAAAAATATTAAATTATTCGCACAGCACCTTATTAACATGTCAATGAATCCCAAAAATTTATTAATTTTAGTACACAGCATTATTTATCTCTTGCCGGAGACCTTGGCGCGCTGGGGGGGGGGGGGGCCGCCTTGGGCTTGTTGAACTGGTAGGTGGCGCATTTGGGGATGTGGCGCTCCGCTGCCGCCTCGTTGAACTTCCTCCCGCAGTGGGGGCACTGGACGTAGTCGGGGTTGCTCGAAGGGGGAGGAGGGGGTAGGTCGGAGAGCTTACCCCCCTTGGCCAGGTGCACTTGCGCCTGCTTGGCGGACCGAATTGCGTTTATGAACTCCTCGTGGGTCTTCCTCCAGTCCTTCTTCTGAGTCTGGTGCTTGCTCGTCTGAAAAAGCCAACGGAAGATGTAGGTATATCAATGCGATGTGTATACCTGTAGACGTTACACCGTGAATGATTAATGATTCATATATTGAGGTGTGGGGTTTTGGGTGCAGATTTAATCTGCACCTAGTAGTAGTGCCGAAGCATAGGGTATCCCTCGACGAGCGTCAGTTAACCGTATCTTGAGAACTGTTTCTATAGTCAAGTGAATTCTGTTCTGGCCTCTCGAGCAATAAAACTATATTATTTATAATTTATCAGAAGCGGCACAAAGCATCTGAGGGACACACCACATTTAATTACAATGTATAGGCATTATTTGAACGTTTTTGTTACACCTTACGTGAATTTGAGATATTTAATCGCTTTAGGCAAAACGCACAATCTTGTTTTAACAGAGGGGTAAACCACCATTTAAGTCAAACCGAGGGGTCAACTGCCTTTGCTGAACTATTTTGAGCAAGCGGTTGTTTTTGTTTTAACTTGAGCTGGGCCGAGGGATAAACCCCTTTCTTAATTGAAACCTAGAGACAAGCTACTTTTAATTGTAAAACCGAGGGGTTAACCACATTTATCTTTCGAATTGAAGTGTAAGCAAGCATCTGGGGGACAAATCACATTTAGTTACAATGTACAATGTACAAGTACCTACTTTACAATTTAATACGAACCGAGAGGTTGACCCCTTTGAACAAGACGCACAATGTTTGTGTGAACTAAGGGATAAACCACTTTGAATATCTGTTTGTAAAACGGAGGGGTTAACCACTTTTATCTAAGGAAACTCGTGTTCTTATTCCAATTTAGACACATTGTGATACGATTTATGGCAAGCTGAGGGGTTGACCACTTTTATTTGGCGAAACTGTGTTTTTCTTTTCTTTGACTAAGCGATTAAACATCGATTTAGATATAATGTATAGATTGTCAAAGTGCGGGGTTAACCGCTTTGGGATAATCGTAGAATTTTGTTTTAACAAAGAAAAACCTCAATTTAAGTCAAGCCGAGGGGTTAATCACCTTTGCTGAACAAAATTCACATTTTTTGTTGCAAGTTTTGAGCAAAAAGTGGGAGATGAACCAACCTTTAAACGGTTTTGTTATCTATATTTTCCGTGAATTTGAGGGGTAGATCTAGTTGGAATACCATAGTTTTGCAATTTATCGGGAACCGAGGGGTTAACCGCTCCAGGCAAATTTTGTTTTAAATGAGGGAAACACCACTTTTTCACGAAACTTACAATTTATTTACAAGCCGAGGGGCAAACTACTTTTTAACCACTTTTGTTTCTGCCAACTAAGTTAGATTGAGGGCAAGCCGCCTGTCTGTTCCAGATATTGAAGAAAACCGCCACGCAGATCATCAACTCGGACCCCCACGCCCAGCCCACTGCGGATTTCAGCGAAACCGTCCTCCTGCTCACCGAAAAACAATCCGAACTGCCTCAAACGTGCAAATCGGGCATCCCAGTGATTGTGTCTTTGCCTGAAAAAAACGTGAACGCCTACAGCACCGAAACCCCCGATTATGATTTGCTGCTGAAAAAACTGGTGACGGGGGAGGACGCGTACATGAACAAGGTCTACAAACCAGAATTCGTGACTCTCGCCCCTCCCCTGCTGATCACTCAGGATGAACTCGTCTGGCTCAACCCGACGAATCGGCTTTGAGTCTTCAGCAGCAGCAGCAACTCCTAACCGAACTGGAAAACGACTCTAAACTCGTTTACCACATCGGTTTAACCCCCTCGAAACTTCCAGAACTCGTGGAGAACAACCCCCTGATCGCCATTGAAGTTCTGCTGAAGTTAATGCAGTCCAAACAGATCACTGAGTACTTCAGCGTTCTGGTTAACATGGAGATGTCTTTGCATTCGATGGAGGTGGTTAACAGGTTAACCACGACTGTGGACCTGCCGACGGAGTTCGTGCATCTCTACATTTCGAACTGTATATCGACTTGTGAGACTATCAAAGATCGGTACATGCAGAACCGGTTGGTACGACTGGTCTGCGTGTTCTTGCAGTCGCTGATTAGGAATAAGATAATTAATGTGCAGGAACTGTTCATTGAGGTGCAGGCCTTCTGTATAGAGTTTAGCAGGATCAGGGAGGCTGCGGCGCTGTTTCGGCTGTTGAAGCAGCTGGAGTCGGGCGAGATCGGGATGGTTGGGTCTCCTACCAACTCGAAAACTAAGCTAGATGGTTGATTAAACGTTATTTTAATAAATCGTGGTTTTTTCGCAGTGATGAGAGTTGGTGGACGTAGGAGGGAGAGGGTAGCACGGAAGGTGGATTTGAAGGTACATACAAAGTGATTGTGCTGGGCTCTTATCCGTCTTGTAGGCGATCTTCTAACCTCCAACGTGTGGTTTCTCTTATACACCCCTTCACAAATGTCTAAAAGAAACTTCTACTTTTTCACAGAATTTGTTCATACGGCAATCAAAGTTAACAAGCTATCGCAACAATACTTAGGTCTAAACAGAAATATAATTGTAACTGTCCAGCCCTTTCAATCTGATGTTTTTATTTTAATGATAGAGGATAATTTAAACGTGCGTAGAAGTTAAAAATGTGGTTTATTAATACGATGAAGGACTGAAGGAATAACAAAAACTGTTGTTTAAAACAATGTCGACGGCTGCGCCGCGCCGTTCGTGGTATCTAGTGTGTTACCTTATTTTTATCAAAATCAGCCCAAGATCTTCTTCATTTTGATGTTTTCTAATATGAGATTGCAGAATCGGCCGATGTTTAGTTTTGTATTCGCATTTCCGGCACCAAAACCACTGAATCTTGTCGCTTTTCCGATGTCTACGAATTACGTGTCGTTTCAAGCTAGCCTTCAGTTTAGTTTTGAAGTCGCATTTCCCGCACTGGAACCATCGAACCGCCTCCTCATTTCGATGTCTACAAATCACGTGGCGTTCCAAGGTAGTCTTGTATTTAGTTTTTTAAGCACAATTCTCACACTCAAACCATTTAATCCCGTCTTCCATTTCCTCCCTTTCAAGTCCTCTTGTCTTCCTCGGTTTCCCATTGCGAATCTTTATATCACGTGTTAATTGGAATTTAACGTCACATTCGTGAGCCAAAACGGAACTGGCCACTTTTAACTCCTGATCCTCGATATCAAATTTTTCCTCCATATCTTCGTCAGAATTCGGATTTTCCACACCTGCGTCATTCAGTTCTTCTTTGACTTCTTCCTTAATGATTTCTTCTTCGTCTTTATCGTAGATATTGAATAGGAATGCCATCGGAGAATTTTGACGCCAAAGTAATCTAAATGTTAATGGAATAATTTTAATTTATATCCAGCTTTGGCTTACTTAATATCTTGTTTTGCGAGAGTTTACACGTTTTGGGGCTCGTGGGGGCAACTTATCAGCAATCATAACCTCACTTGCTTCTTCTGACAGATAAGGGACATCTGTCACTTCTGGCAGATAGGTGACATCTGTCAATGTTTGGAAAGCAAATCAGCAGGGGTGCGTTCATAAATGTTGTAAGGTGTTAATTTTTGTTCCAAAGAAATCAAGTTGGCGTTTAATACAAAACACTCGGAAAAAAGTATCGGATGAGAATTTGGCCTTGAACCATTTTGGATCCAAAAGTGCGTCAGTATTCAAATTAATTTTGTGACGTCACACGTAGGCATATTGTTGGAAGCATCTAATCAAATGCCACCAAAAATGTCCGGCATTGTTAGAAAGAAAGAGAAAATGTCGAGAAGCTTTTTGACGTCTCATAAGTCAGAAATGGAGAGAGAGACAGAAGACATCACTAGTAGCCACTTTGATAAGTTGGAATGAGAGGAGACGACAAATTGTTTCTTAATGTTTGATAACTTAGAAAGAGAGAAAAAACGTCAAGTGACGTTCGGTGAGAGACATATAGGGTAGGTTTTTCAATCGAAGGTTAACCATCAAATCTGTTAGTTATCCAATCAAATAAGTCCATTTCAAATTTCTGATTATCTGATTGGATAACCAACAGATCTGTAGGTTAACCTTCGATTGAAAAACCGGCCTATATATAGTATTTCATCCACGAACGTTACGAATCAACGATCAAACCGGTAAAAAAAACCTATTAAACTGGGGGGCATTTCATACTCCAAAAATTTGTACACCACTGCCGAATTTTCAGGGCACTGCCGTAAATTTGTACACCACTGCCGACTGTGAAGTCCCCCGACTGTCAAATTTGCTCCATTTTTGCAACCACTGCCCAATTTTTGCAACCACTGCCTAACATTTCCCACTAACACTGCCGAAAATTTGTACACCACTGCCGACTGTGAAATCCCCCCCATATTAAACCAAATATATTTTCAAATCGGCTTTTATCGTAAAATAATACGGCATTTTTATTTACTAGGGTTGGCACACTTATGGGGTCAAAACAAGATTGTGATTTGGATTGTTTGAATACTATTAATTCTTATTAAAAACGCTCTAGTGTAAAATTGCAAAAATGCTAGTTAGCACCTTTATCCATCCACCCCTTCAATTAGCCTGGAGCAGTAAAATCAAGAGAGAGGAATGCTCCGTAGGTATGCAGCTTAGAAACATGAAGATGCCCACCCAGAGCTGAATATTTACCTGGTCGCATGGACCAGGCTACGACAGAGACCGTGCAGAAGTTAGTTACCCCTACCTAACTGCTATTCGAATGCTAGGCGACCAACTAAATATTCAGCTCTGGGTGGGCATGTTCATGTTTCTAAGCTGTACAGTGCACAAAATAATAGCCAGTAAATAGGGTTAGGTTACCTGTTCGTGTGTCAAACATGTCATGATAGATTAAAAAAATGTCAAAACTGTCAAAATTGTAACAAATACCCAAAAACCCTCGAGGCTGACACAAAACACTGATTTTTACGTATTTTTTCGATATCTTGATTGTGAAAAAAAACTGAAAAATGGTTGTAGTAGGCTGGTTTTACAATCTATACATTGTAGTTTTCAAATATGACTGAAATATTTTTTTAAATGCATTTACTGCTCTAAGCTGGAGCACTAAATTTCAGTGGCGGCGTGGGTCCGTAAGACATTTCAGATGTCTATCAATACAATTTTTGCACAGCACGCCACTGGAACTGTCATGTTGGTTGCCTATACTAAAATCGTCGCGTTAACAAAATTCTTTAGTAAACCACAAACGAAAAATAGTTAAATAAAGTAGGTAGTGCTGGATCCAATATCGCGGAATAGAAGTTGGCTTTCCACCATTTTGGGTCCCTAAAGCAGTGAATTTCATCAAAATAATGATTAATCTGTAAATTAGAACTAGCACGTTGGTACCCCTGTTGGTACCTGCAGAGTGCAGCAAAAATAACAAACTTTTGATTGGTCATGAGTAAGCCGTCATCTTGGGGAAGAAGGGACCAATCAGCGTTTGTGTTTTTTACTGCACCGCGCGCAGTCATCGCGCACGCGCATAAACGCAATTGACAGAAAGCTCATCATAACAGAAAGCAGCATCGTTTGAAGTATGAAAGTTTGAAGATCGAAGGCGGCGCAAATTTTTAGAATATAGAACACTTCTGCACTGTGAAGGACAACAGTCAACATCGTTTTCATTGTGAGATATTGTTTAAGCAGGTAAGTAGCCAATTTTTATTCTTCGTTTTTCCAAATTCAGACATAAATCGTTTATAGGTTAGGGGAAGGAGGGTAACAGTGAGACGCTTTTTTTTGAACCCCACTTTTTTTCGTTAGAAAACGCGCTAGACGTTTGAAACTTTGCATGCGCCTTCCTTGAAGACACTATTTAATAATAATTGTACAAAAAAGCAATAATTCAACTGTTAACCTTACTTAAAAAATTAAAACCCGATTGGGGCTCTGTCTCACTGTACCCCAATGCGCTGGGGTAGACTGAGACAGAGTGTCGGGAACAGTGAGACGTGTCGTATAAGCTGTTACAAAATATATTTAAAAATAAGTGATTTTTATTTTGTATTCATTAGAACCTGTAAAATTAACAAATGTTAACATTTGGAATTTAATTCAAACGCGTAGGATGATTTTTGGGGCCTGGTGGTCCCTAACGATTCAAGTGTAAAAAAAAATTTACTAGTACACCAAAAGGCTCAAAATAATTATAAGACAACTTGTTTACTTTATATTGCAAGTTGCTTGCCAGCCACCTAACATATATATCAGAATCTGAGCATGTCTCATTGTTCCCCACATTGTCTCAGTGTTCCCCACACAACTTTGTCTCATTGTTACCCAGGGGTCCATAAAACAAAAAATAAATGATCAAAGTCTATCCTACAAAAATAATACGGAAAACTTCATCACCATATTTATCCATAACCTAGGACTGATCGTTGATGCCAGTGTAATATTTATAAAATGTATCATTAAAGAATAGTGGACTTCAGTTCCAAAGTCTTGAAATTTAGTTTACTTATCGAAAACCAGTTACCATTATCTTGAACAAAGACTTTCACAGGTTTGCCCCCTAAATCACGTCAAGTGCATGGGCTCTAGGTACAGTTTAAAGTGTAGGTTGGTAGCACTCTGTAACTTGTACACAAACCGCGAAATTTGAAAAGTCTCACTGTTCCCCGTGTCTCACTGATACCCTCCTTCCCCTATGTATATAATAATATAACTTTATTAAGCTTTAGGCTTTTCAATTTACAAAAAAAAACGAAATATGGGAAAAAGCACATATTATTACATCTTTATATAACTTCTAACATGTTTTTTAAATTCAAGTAAATTTATCACACTTTTTAACATACACTGGTAATTTGTTATAGTAAGACAAACCCCTGGAGAACAAAGTATTATAGCGTTTAGAAGTTTTACAAATGTCGACATTCATATTCAAATTATCCCTTAGATTATATGAATGTGTCTCATTGTTGAAGTTCAATTTGTTGAATGTTGATACCAATGTTTTTATTTATTGCTGCAGAGGCGGCACGTTCGATTTTGGGGGGTCCCCGGGCCGGGCCCCTCCGGTCTTCTGCTTTTTATTCTTATTTGGAAAAGTGAGCTAATCGTAGACTAGCAAAATTATGTTAAAATTTCGATTTTGGCGTTCATACCGTTCACATGTAAGTCCAATTTCTAGGCATATTATGCCCGAAACATACTCGAAAATACCGTGCCAACAGTATCAGATAAAGATTATAAAACATCTAATGCAATTATTAATTTGCTTACAATTCAATTCTTTTAAAATTTCGATATGAAAATTCCTTAATAATTCTCCTAAGTAAACATTACGAAAATGTTATAAAAATCCCTTAAATTACTTTTCCTACGACCACTATTAAAAACAGTTGTTTTAACGTTTGTTGACAATTGTTAAAAATGACATTTTATGTTACCAGTATTAAAAGTCATTTACTGTTAACATTTATGTTAAAAGTGATTTACTTTTAACCCTCAGTGTTAAAAGTGACAATGCAACAACAATTAAACAAGCCCCGACAACAAATTGTCACTATACCTTAGTTACAGCGAATTTCATGGACGTTTTCAACTAATAATATGAAAACTTTGGCTTTTAATCGTGTTTGTAGAAAAAATAGTGTATGATATGGGTGTTAAAAGTGATTTTATTTTGTTCGAAGGGATGGGCCACTCCGCTGCGCGTCGTGTCCCAAACTTCCCTTCTCACAAAATAAAATACCACTTTTAACACTTATATCATAAATAACTATTTTCTACGACCACTATTAAAAACACTTGTTTTAACGTTTGTTGACAATTGTTAAAAATGACATTTTATGATACCAGTATTAAAAGTCATTTACCGAGTCATTTACTTTTAACATTTATGTTAAAAGTGATTTACTTTTAACACTCAAGGTGCTGGCACACTGAGGAGGCGCGGCACGACGCGGCGCGACCCGACACGAAGCGGCATTTTCCTACGTGTACGCACACTTGAGCGTGGCGAAGCGACAAAATTTAAAAAAAATTCTCGTTTGATACGTGATACCGCAAATTTCTAAACGCGTGACAACTGGTGACATGTCTAGCAGTTCCTCCGGCGAAGATTTATTCGTTCTTTGTGCCCTAAAAAGCATGGAGGAGGAAGAGGAGGCAAGAAACTCGAAGAAGAGGACTATGTAGGTCCACGACATCAATATGAAAAGGGACCAAAGCAACCTAGACCTGATTAGACGCAATCAGGCGCACCCGAAAGTAATTGAGAAGTCCCGAAGACGCGATGCCGCTTGGATGCTACTCGGAGAACCCGCGCGTTGCCGCTTCGCGCCGCGCCGCGCCGCATCGCTCCAGTTTGCGGCATCCCATTTGATAACATGCAATTTATTCTGGAGGCAAAAAGCCGCGCCGCGCCGCGCCGTGCCGCGCCTCCTCAGTGTGCCAGCACCTTCAGAGATAAAAGTGACAATGCAACAACAATTAAACAAGCCGCGGCAACAAATTGTCACTATACCTTAGTTACGGCGAATTTCATGGACGTTTTCAATTAATAATTTGAAAACTTCTGCTTTCAATCGTGTTTGTAGAAAAAATAGTGTATGATATGCGTGTTAAAAGTGATTTTATTTTGTTCGAAGGGATGGGCCACTCCGCTGCGCGTCGTGTCCCAAACTTCCCTTCTCACAAAATAAAATACCACTTTTAACACTTATATCATAAATAACTATTTTCTACAAACACTATTAAAAACAGTTGTTTTAACGTTTGTTGACAATTGTTAAAAATGGCATTTTATGATTACCAGTATTAAAAGTCATTTACTTTTAACATTTATGTTAAAAGTGATTTACTTTTAACACTCAGCGTTAAAAGTAATAATAATAATAATAATAATAAGTTTATTTACCACTGATAAAATAAATTTAACATACTGATTGCGAATTACAAAATAATTATGTGGTAAAAAGGAAGGTACGTTCAACTATGCATGTTGGGTGAACATTCACCGCATGCATATTTGATCTTCCACGTACCCCTGCAACTAAAAACATAACAGCCTGATATTCAGGCAAGACTTAATAATACATTACTAACTAAATATTACAAGATAAAAAAAACTTTAAATACTATTCTGTATAAGATGGCGAATAGAAGAAGAAGAACAGCAAGAGTAGCTTTAATGGCAATTGATTAAAGAAGAAAAAGGTCCAAGAAAGATTCGTTCTGCTTTATGCGCATTCCTAACATACATTACTTAAATTAACTTTTATAGATACTATTGTAGTTCTAGTAGTCGCTTTTTAAAAGTGCTTTTGAAAACGTTTATATGTAAATTATTGTAATCAAATGGAAGTCCGTTCATGATATTCACTATTGCGTAGGAGAATGACCTTTTGAATAATTCCATGCTATGGGCCGGTACAGACAAGAGATGTTTATGTCTCAAATTGAGATTATGGACATCAGTCCTGAAAGAGATTCTTTCAGCAAGATATTCTGGAGACCTAGTTGTGAGAAGTTTATGGAAAAAACACGCAGCGTGCAAAAGACGTCTATGCTCCATGTTGAGCCAACCAATCTGTATCAGCCTATGAGAGATGCGACTATACCGAGGCATACCATAAACGAACCTAAGGCATGAATTTTGAATTGTCTGTATTCTGCGCTTACTAATGGAATCCAAACAAGGGCCTATTACCACATCACAGTAATTAAATTGGGATAGAACAAGAGCTTCGACAAGTGCTTTTCGAGAGGCAAAATTTAAAAAATCTTTTAGCGAATAAACTAACTTTAACGCTCCAAAAGCCCTCCGGAATACAGATTTTAAGTGAGAGACGAATCTAAGACTGTGATCATATACTAATCCCAGACTCTTGGCTTCCTGTGTTGGTGTGACGACATCATTATTGACAGTTAATGCTATTGCATCAAGCACTGATTCCCTTTGTTGCTTAGGACCAAATATAAGGAGATTCGATTTGCTAGAATTTACAATCAAGCCGTGGCCATTAGAAAAGTTTACTAGACTGTTAACATCATCCTGCAAAAGTCGTAACGCTACTTGAAGTTCCTCTTTCTTGAAGGAAATATAGAGCTGCGTATCATCAGCGTATAGATGATAAGCGCAGTGATCAATATGAGTTACTAGATGTGATGTGTAAATACAGAACAAAATTGGCCCCAAAATTGAGCCTTGCGGCACACCAAACTTTATTTCAGCTGGCTCCGAACGACTGCTATTTATAAGTACTTCCTGCGTCCTATCGGTTAGATAGTTTTTAAGCAATAATGATGAACTTTCAACAAAGCCTATATAATGTAGTATAGAACAAAGAACTTCATGGTTTAGCGTATCAAACGCTTTGCTATAATCCAACAATAACAGTGCTGTTAATTTACCCTGATCATGAGCTTGGATGATGTCATCCAGTATATTTAAGTGAGCTGTCAAACAACTGTGGTTGCGGCGAAAGCCAGACTGAAATTTAGGAATTATATCATGTGCATGTAAATATTCGCTTAGTTGGGTTTCCAGAACTCTTTCAAACACTTTAGACAAGGCTGGCAGAATACTTATGGGTCGCAAGTCTTTGTACTCTTTTGGATTTGCCACTTTTGGGGTTGGCAATATGATGGATTGCTTCCAACTAAGTGGGAATACAGATTGTTTAATTCCGAAATTAATAATGTGTGTTATTACTGGGATGATATATGGACAGCACAATTTGATAAACTTTATAGGAAATCCATCTGCTCCAACCGCATTAGACTTTAGTTTCATTACTATGCTCAAAACTTCATCCTCAGCCACAGGTTTGAACAAAAATTTATTGGGCTCTACTCCTTGCTTAACATTCCTATTGTAAAAATCAATAACATTACTTTTGGTTTCTTCGGGGATATTAGAACTAACTGATGCAACAAAAAAGTTATTTATAGCGTTGGCATCTTGCAACGAGTCAGGTATTGATAAAGTACTTTTATGGCCATTTTTAAGTTTTTTTAGTTCGTGCCACAAAGCATTTGACCCACTGCTTTGTATTTTGTACGTTAAATATGCCCTTTTTTCCTGTTTGATGGCAAAGTTAACGTAGTTTCGAAGCTGCTTATAGTAGTCCCATTTTGCAGGGCTTTTGTTTCGTTTATATCTCTTTAATGCAGCGTCACGTAACTTCATCATAAACCTAAGATTTTGCGTTAACCAAGGAACATAATTATTTTTTTTGGATGTCATGGTTTTCAACGGACAGTGTGATTCGATCAGTAGGGATAGGCAGTAATTTAAAAATTCTACTTTCAAGTCTACATTATTTAATTGCGTTATGTAAAAAAGAGGAAGAGACTGCAGATCTACATTCAACGTTTCCAGTGAGAGGCTTGCAAAGCTTCTAAACGTAAAGTTGATAGGATTCGATTTGTTTTCGACTTGCAAATTAAATTTTGAATAAATTAAATCATGATCACTTAAATGATGCATATTGTAAATTCCTGATTGTATGGAGTTTTGGTCAAAATTAGTGAATATTAAATCAATCAAAGTAGAAGAATTATTCCCAACTCTTGTAGGTTCACTTATAGTCTGATGTAGGCCATATGAGGAGGTAATGTCACTCAGACGTTTTGACTCAGTTGTGTCTAGTGTCAGCATATCAATATTGAAGTCACCAAGACAGGTCACAAAATCTGCGGTGGGGAGAATTTCAGCAATAGTGTTATCAAGTACATTCAAGAAATTTACGTAGTGCCTACGTGCCGGGTTATAAACCACCCCCACGGTAAACGAACGTTGTAGTATTAACACTTTTATCCATAGCTGCTCAATTTCAACCGAACTATATAGTATCTCAAATTTTATTGAAGATTTAATGTAGAGGGCTACGCCACCTCCCCTTGTGTCTCTGTCTCTACGAACAAGGTTGTATCCATCAATTTTATAAAGATTGCTGTCCAAGTTACTACTTAATCGGGTTTCACTCAATGTAAAAATATCAAAGGAGTTTTGTAATAGCATATTTTGAATGTCAATAAAATGACTCGTAAGGGACCGACAATTTAAATGCGAAATGAACATTTTAATGTTTTAATAGTAACAAACATGAAATTCTAAGTCGCCTCTTTTTGTTTATTTATTTATTTTATTAGTTTGAAAATCAGATGTATCCTTTAAGGCTAAAATAGTCAAAACTGAAGTAGGTACTTAGAATACAATTGTGTAGACATATATGATTTCGAGTTATCGAATGCTTTTCTTCTTTTTGTTTCTTGTTCTCATATATGAAGGGCTATTTGGGCTCTGCGCTGCTGGCTTCCTCTTTTTTCCTTCTTTGTTTTCCTGTACACTCGCTTCACCTGAATTTCCACGATCTTCTTCGGTGTCTATTCCGTTTTCAGAATCGTTTTCTTCTTCTGAGCTCACCTCCAGCTCACTTGGTGTGTAGACCTTATCGTTGATTACCAATTTATTACCTGTAATACGCGCTGGAAAACCTTTTCCTCGGGCCTCTTTTAAATGCTTCCTCAAGGTTTTCTGGGCTTGCCTATCCTCTTCACACAAGTCGTGCGCGATAACTATATTTGTACCTTTTAGGGTTTTGAGCTTGTCCTTTCCCTCGAATATTTTCGACTTCGTTAAATACCTTAGGAATTCAATTAAAATAGGAGCCTTGGGTGTACGGCCAAGTTTGTATATGTTGTTTACATCTTGCGTTGAAATGCCAACATCCAGTAATTCGTTAATTTTACGTAGAGTTGCTTCTAGGAGTTGGTCATTTCCTACATCTAGCCCGAAGATTATTATGTTGTTTCGTAGAATCCTTCTCTGCACTTGCAGATTAGATTCCTGGATGGCGGTGATTTTTTCTGTATTATCCTTCAAACCTTGGTCGATAGCTGTAACACTCTGTTTTATGGTTTCATTAATTTCGAGGGTTTGTGCCTGCAGCAGCCGTTGAACATCTTCTAACGTTATTTGAGACATGGAGTTTATTTTCCTTTAAATTGGTTAATTTAGATTAGCAAATTTAACCGACCGGCGCCTTGCAATAAAAATATTGACAAAAACAACCTGACAAAAGAGTTCTTGCACCTGAAAAAGACCTTGAGTACAACTAATCAATGATTATTGTGCAGTAAGCTATTTCATAAACGAAACTTTGTTGATACTTTATTATTTGTACCAGACCCCTGATGGGTGTCCCAGCCTCATTATTGGTTTTATACTTGCCAGTAAACGTGTTGTCGCGTTTTTTTTTATTTAATTATTTATTTATTTATTTATTTTTTTTTTTATTTACATAACACTCTTACCACTAGTTACGCACACTACTATATTGATGCACCATGCACTTCAATGCACTCTTATTAAAAACCTGGTAATTATTTTGCATTAATTTCTGCGAGCGAGTTGAAAGCACGACCTTCTCACGGCGCGGTAAACAACATGATATTATTGAAATATATAGGTATTATCAATCAAAATTAAATATAGCTAATATAGAAATATTTTCATTAAGAATTATCTATCTAAATATTATCCCAAGTGACAATGCAACAACAATTAAACAAGCCCCGGCAACAAATTGTCACTATACCTTAGTTACAGCGAATTTCATGGACGTTTTCAACTAATAATAAGAAAATTTTTGCTTTTAGTCGTGTTTGAAGAAAAAATTGTGTATGATATGCGTGCTAAAAGTGATTTTATTTTGTTCGAAGGGATAGGCCACTCCGCTGCGCGTCGTGTCCCAAACTTCCCTTCTCACAAAATAAAATACCACTTTTAACACTTATATCATAAATAACTATTAAAGGGGGTTTTTATAAAAATAATGTAATAACGTTTCTCTATTCTCTGAGGGGTAGATTTTAAAAAGGTTGTAACTTACAATCATGATAACTTAGTTATCATTAGTCCCTTGTGGTGGCGCTGCCAAACCGATGGTACCAACCATAGCAAAATCAAGCAAAATGACGATTGACGCGATCAGCTGTCAGTGATCTGTCATTGTATTATTTGCGAAAATTAGAGGATGCATCGAATTTTGCCCTTGTAGCGCAGTGCAACCGCGTTTAGCATGCATTTGAGGCATCATGCATGATTTTTCGACAACGTGCAGTGCGTGAATGATACGAAGAAATCAAGGAAGCAACCACGTTTCCTCATCGGCTGATCGCCTTTGCAGACACAAGATTGGGCAAATTTTGATCTGGTTTTGAAGAAGATGGCCCATACTATATCTGGAGGTACAATGCACCTGTGATGCGGCTCTCATTGGACTGTTTACATTTTGTGTTAGGTAGGTTAGTTCATGTGTTGGAAGTTGGACTAATCCTCAAATTTTTCAGTGCCTGATTAACTAAATGAAGCACCTCCCATCCCATGTTTGGAAATGTACCTACCAGAGGGGAATGGAAGCTAAATGAGATGCCTTTAAACAATCCCCTCCATTGCATTTGCAGAAAACTACGTAAAGCCTCCCCGTGCACTGAGCTAGTTATCGTTTGTTTATCGAATTGGACTCAACAGCTTCGAATCAAGTAAAAGTGATTTTGAGACAATTATTTTTTGTAATTACCTTATTGCCCATAAAATATTTTAAAAAAGTTGACCATTTTTTAAAATTCCAAATAAGGTAGTGAAATTGATTAAAAAACGAGTGCTTTATGTAGGTAGGTACACACATATTTATTTTCATCAGTTTGAGTATGAGAGTGAAACACAGTACACTGCGGGACCACTGCTAAAGTACTTATATTCAGGGTGGTCAAACGAAACAGGCCAGTTTTATCAGGGGACACATTAATCCTTGATGGGTGCGATTTCACAATCCAGTCCCATGCATGGCTCTCCCCAGTGCGTGAAATGCCTCCTTGACTTGAGGGTACTCTTCCCCAGTAGGAAACTGAATGAATTGTGGAGAAAGTTCTACAAGGGCTTTACTTAGTTCATGAATCGCAAGACTGGCAGCTGACTGCGAACTTCTGGCGCTGGAACCAACCAATCACTGAAAACCACCACTCGCATAAAACTGAGGAACCAGGTATAGCTTGTGCGTAGGTGTTAAACGCATATACCGCCCTTTTCCAGTATAAGGATTCCGCGTCAAATGCGGTGTAATGAGGTCAACGACATAATTGTCCAGTCGAGTTCGCTGGAAGAGTTGTTGCTCCGTTATTTCTTGTAGATTAAAAGGTACTTTTGGTATTCCTCTTTCACGATTGTCATCATCACTTGCACTCGACTGGACAACAAACTGTCAAACAAACCAAATTGGAATGCTGCGACACTCGCGTCGCGTTGTTGAAATTCACTTGTACAGCACAAAAATGAAAGATGATTTCACAAATACTTTGCAGACAACGAAAGACCATATTAAACTGTGATGTTAAATTTAAATGAGAATTACAGCTGATTGACAGCTTGACAGACGACAGCTGAATTATTTCGCTGTAGTGGTGAGGTTGGTACCCTCAGTTTGGTAGCGCCACCACTAGGGATTAATGGTAACTAAGTTATGCCAGTATTAAAGATAAAATCTTTTGAAATCCCACCCTTAGACTCTAAACCGAAATACTTGTAAACAACAGGGTAGGTAGCTAGCGCTTATTGTCAGATGACTAACATGGTAACATGTAATAACCGGAAATGGTTCGTAGTAAATGTGACAACACCGCAACCAAATGGTTACACCATTGTTACACTAGTAGGTTGCGACTAGACTTCAGCAGATTTAGCAATTGGTCCACAGATGGAGACTTTCCTAGTTTACTAAGATGCCGAAGGTCAGCACCGAGGGCAGCACTATCTAGACAAATACGAATGTTCAAATTTTGATTCAATAAATTATTAATTTTTTAGTGAGATGACCTGCCAGCCCAGTTTTTTTTCCACAGAACAAAACACAAATCATGGTAGCATCTTTAAAGCAGTAAACCTTCAATACTTATTTAAAATTATATCTTGGAGATTTAACCATTTTTAGTTTTCATAATTTTTTATACAAAAAACTGTACATTCAATTGCATTAAGAAAAATCACAGACAAAGTTGTTCACCTCAAGCTACTAACGAAAAAATTTAAACAAAATCTGGTATGTAGTTGTCGAGAAAGAAAAATAAATGCCCAGAAATACCCCTTTTTAGTTACTTTTTATTTTTTTTCTCAAAAACTACATACCTACCAGAATTTTTTTATACTTTGCCATAGTAATTTTGATATTGAGACGAAGGTGTGGTATTTTTTTCATGCGATTTGAATGTACCGTATTTATTTCCCATTGTAAACTTGGACCTTAAAGGATCGAGGATTCAACTCAAGAAATCGATCTTGAGGTTATGGCTGATAGTGAGAAAGCAGCGTCTGAGTCCAATGGTGTTATCAGAATTTAAAAATTCTTTACCGTTTTGAAGATGTTCAGAGAATAAATTTACATTACTTTATGCTAGTTAAACCGGCTTTCAGGTCTTTCACAATGCCTGTCAGCCTCAAAAACAAATAGTTTCTGTTTATTGACTGACTGACAAGAATTTTTACGGAACTGAAACTAAAAGCCCGTTTAAGAAACCAACAGAAAAAGCCCGACTCACACAACCCCTGCGCTTCTAATGTCAAATTTCAACCATTAGCAGTTTAGTAAAACCGCGGGAAATTTAAAAGTGTAAATTAATAAAAATCATCGGACAGTCTACCATTTATTCATGAGATACTCAATGAGATATAAGTGCTAATACGTAAATTAGTACTGAGTTATCATACAATGTTGTCTCGTTTCCATCTTTAAAGCTAATCAACCTGTTCTTCGAATTTTTTTGACATTTCAAAAGAGGTGGATTTATAAAAAGCTGTAGTCAATTGTTTTCTTAGGATATTTTTGACGCACCTCTTGTAGTGATTTTTCCCACTTTCCATGCAGGATATTCATGATGAGTGCTCAAAGCCTCACGGAAGACTTTCTTCAAGACGCTGACATGGAAGTGGATGAAGGACGTTGTCAGGCCACGGTTCGATATACCATACGTAGTTTCAGCAAAAGGGCTACGAATAAGGTAAAATTCACCAACTAGTTTCTGCATGTGACTTTGCCACTACAATTTAATGCTAAAAATAGTTACATGTTCTGTTCACGCCTCTTGAAACAGAATCCGCAACAAAATCTTTTCATTTCAGGCATCGACACGTTCACCAAACTTTTACGTGAACAATCTCCCGTGGAGGATTCTGGTCGACAAAAAATCGAAAATTTTCGCGTTTCACTTGTGCTGTAGCTTGCCCACAGATGACACAACATGGTCGTGCAGCTGTCTCATTGAATATTTCAGAATCCTTCCAGCTAGTTCGGGGGCAAATCCGTTACACTTTAACTTAAAACAGAACGTGACCATCGACTTTCAGGCAGAGTTCTGAAGTAGTAAATGAGGGTAAAAACTACGTCAAAAACTACGCGTAGTTTTTATATTAACTACGCAACGTAGTTTTTACTCAAAAGTTACATTTACTACAGTAGTTTATGTAGTTAACCGGTAATGCTATTCTAAATTTGAAATTGTTAATTATTAAAGAAAAATTCATATTGGAATAGCAAAGAATATCTATCTATCGCCTAATTATTTAATTTCAACGCCTACCGATTATATTCGGGTGGTAAATTAGTAAATAAGGCACAGAATATGAATTAAAGAACTATTTATAATATTCATTTGTATTTTAACACTTCCAATAAACAGGTACTTCTAAGGTATTGAAGGTAACTTTAGGTAAGTAGTATAACATGAACATAAGAAAATTTCATTTTGTAAATGTGGAAATGGTGCCCTTAGTCATCGTCACCGCCGGAGAAATCATCTGTATTGAGCTCTATATTATCCTTGTTTAATCTAAGTCTTAGAGAATAGTAGCAATGAAGCAATTTTTTCGATTTTTCGTTTCCAAGGCGATTCCTCAAGTCCGAATGAATAAATGACCAGTTACTGAAGACACGTTCAAGCTGAGCAGATGAGGCAGGAATTTTTAGTAGCCTTTGAGCAAATCTTGCCAGTTGTGGATGTTTGCGTTCACATAAACCCCAAAATGTTTTTGGACAGGTGACATTTTTTTCACGTAATTGTCCAAATAAACCTCTACTATTTTTAAAATCTTCCAAACTTGACAATCCCTCATGATCCAGACTGCTAATCATATAATCTTCAACTAGATCTTTTTGACTATCAGACTGCAGTTCTCCCTTATAAACTGGATGTAAATAATTTGCACTTAATGCATAAACGTTTAGTGCCATGTCTCTGCGTTTAACCAAAAATGGTTGAAATTTTTCTGGTACCTCTAATAATATCCATTTATTAACTGCATCGGCAATATTGCAATCATTTGCCTGGCACTCATTTATCAATTTACAAATTGGAGTTTGAAGGTCAATAATATATTTAACTTCTCTAATGAAACTGTTATCAAAGAGTGCCTGTGCAGTTTCATCTCTGACATGATTACCTTCAGCCACAATTTTCTTCAATATGTTTAAATTTTTCATCAAACTTTCAAAAGAATCGCGGTATGTGCACCATCTGGTGTCTACTGGAAGCTTGATTTTTGTCCCTCCATTATCAAGAATTAGTTTTTCCAAAGTTGAATTTTTAAACTCTTTAAGAATTGTAGTAACTTTTGATGCTACTTCCTTATCAATCATGTCTTTTGCAAGCAAATTACCTGTGTGGCTGCTGCAAGTTGAATGAATTAAATTGGTGTTGAGGCGTCCCATTTTTTTCATATTAGACGCATTATCACTTACTACAGCGTATAAGTCGACATTATATTTTTGTTTTGCAATATCAATTGAATCATCGCAAATTCTGCTCAATTCTTCACCTGTTTCAGACATTCCAGTGAGATCAAAAGAGTTTATGAACGCGTTATCACCATCACTAGAATGGATAATAGTGACAACTTGTTTTGTATTATTGGAAGAATTCTTCCAGCCATCAATGAGCATTACTGACTCTGAACGTAACGTTTTGCCATCATTCTTTATCACTTCATTATAAACTGAATTCAGAATGGTGGTTGAAAGTGTTGTACTGCAGGGTGTTTTGTATGCTGGCCTGAGTTTATGCACCATTTCTTTGAAAAATGGGGAGTCGATGACTGAAAAAGGGATATTGCAACCTACGAAGAATTTTCCTACAGCATCATCCAATAGTTTCTTCTGCTCAGGCAAAACTGAATCCAAAAAGTTTTGTAATGGAGCTTGTGTCCATATTTGTCCATATGGTTTGCCACCACATCGTTGTTGCTTTGTTCTCATTGTGTAACGTGGTGAACGTGAACGTGACGTCGTAGGAGTACTGGAAACAACCGATGATCGAGAATGATGTGCATATTGTAAAACAGGACTCCTCGATGGGGTTAATGTCAAATCAGAATCAGCAGTCACTTCAAGTTCCATAAGTAATTCGTTGTTATTGTCATCTTCCTCATTGTTATGTTTTTCTATGACCATTGGTTCAACTTCCTCCTCGACTTCCTCCGATTGTACAGGCCCTTCATCCGCACTTGTATGGTTGGAATCGCTCATTTCCTCTTCGGCCATCTCGTCATCATCTATATTATCCTCCTCCTCTTCATCTTCAAGAATCACAGTAATTTCTTCTTCGTTGTTTTCCTCCAAAACTTTCTTTTTGCCTATTTTGCAAACATTTCTGCAACACAATCATGCCTATGTAGTCGTTAGTTAATAATAATGGTTAATGTTTACCTGTGTGAAACAAGGCGCGCTTTCGAAGTATTTTAACCTCCCCAACCCCATCACAATTTTAAAAAAATGGGAGGTTACTGCAATCACTAAAATTTTCGAATTTGAGATAGCACCAGATCTCCACGTTTTGAGGTCTCAGGAACCCAGAAAAGTGGTTTTTAAAATGTGTCTGTGTGTATGTTCGTACGTACGTTCGTACGTACGTTCGTACGTTCGTACGTTCGTACGTTCGTACGTACGTACGTTCGTACGTTTGTAAACACGCCACAGCCAAAACTACTGGGCCGATTTGGCTGTAATTTGGTACGTAGGCATCTCATAACCCCACTTAGATCTGAAAAGCTTTTGGAGCCAATCGTGCAACCGGAAATGCCATTTTGGCACATCAACTTTTAAATTTTAAATGCAAACCCCCATTTTTCACGTCACCATAAGAAAGACCTTCAAATTCTGCTTCTAAAAATGTATTCATTCTTAGTGCCCTTTTGACCAAAAATTAAAAAAAAATTGATTTTTATCGGACTTTAAAATCGCGGTACAGCCCAAGCCCCTGAACCGATTTGGCCAAAATTTTGCATATGGAGATTGTATTACACGTCGAAGAGCTGAACAAATTTTGAATTCAATCGACTCACGGAAAGTGCTGTTTTGGCATACCAATTTCCAAATTTAAAATTATTCTCTCATTTGACCATTAAAAACAGGTTTTTGAAAGATTTATTGTCACCATCAGAAAGGTCTTCAAATTCTGGTTTTAAATAGGACAAAATTAATTCGCATTTAGCGCTGTTTGGTTCAAAAAATCGAAATTTTATAATAACAGTAAAAATACATTATAGCCCAAATTACTGAATCGATTTGGCTGAAATTTGGTACATGGAGATTAGGTGACCCGTTGAAGACCTGAAAGGCTTTTGGGAGCAATTGGCCCACGCGAACTGCCATTTAAGCATATCAACTTAAAATTTTAAATACAAGGCCTCTTTTTTATGTCGCCATTAGAAAGACGATCAAATTCTGGTTCTAAAAATGTACTCACAGTTTCTGCCATTTCAGTGGAAAATACAGAAAAAATTCTTTCTCATTAAAAGGGAGCAGGCTGACAGTGGATGACATAAAGTGGCAGTTATTGTCAAAAAGGTGGCAAAAGATTAACCTTAAAAGGAACATATTGTCAAATGTGATGGGTGATGTACGAGGTGATGTCGGTATTTGTCAGAAAATTGCGAAATTAGTCACTGACGTCAGACGATAAGGATAAAAAAAAATCTGTTGAATTGACTACTATCTACACAGAATACAAAGATCCACGCGATGGGGAGGTTCCAGCCGCTTCTCTGCTGCATTTTTTTTTAACGTGCGTTTGCAAAACAGGCAAACCGCACCGATCCTCTTTTCACTTAATTTTATTGGCTCGAATTGCCCTTCTTTCCAGTAGTTATGCAGGTAACGACCCACCATTTTAGTGGCATTTGCATTAATTTGGGTTTTAGGAAAGAACTTTTCAGGTTGAGGTTGAGGTTATGTATGATTTTATTTAAATGTCAATAATGTCATTAGCGGGAATAAACTACATAAACTACATTAACTACGCCAATATATAAACTACGTAAAAACTATGTGTAGACGTCGTAAATGTAGAAAACATTTACTACATGTAGTTTTTACATCCCTGCTTTCAGGTCAGTAATTAGTTAATATTTATCGTTAATTTCCAATATTGCACTCTTTAGAAACCTAACCATTTCATCCAGGGATCTAAAACAGACGATTTTCTCTTGGATTCAAAAAATGGTTACATCAAGGATGATACCATCACTTTGGAGGTGTATATCTCTGTAACAGATCCAGTTAATATTCCAGAAGATGAGAAAGGTTGGATTAAATACTTAACGATGTTACATTTTTCTTCTTTAGCTCGCAAGAGAAATGAAGAAACTAATGAGCTAATTCAGGCAATTAGCCTTGGAGATGTCTATAAGTGCATTGCCGCACTTGAAAAGAAGCAGTTCAACAACTTGGAAGACTTTAGTGGACGATCGCCGCTAATGTGGGCAGCTTATAAAGGAAATTTAAAAATCGTACAACTTTTAGTGGAAGCCAATTGTAAGATCGATACTGTCGACGTTTTTGGGTACACTCCTCTTATGCGAGCCATGCAATTTGGCCATACAGAAGTAGCGAGATATTTACTGGAAATAGGTGCTAACGTAAATTTCGCTTTTGAGGCCTGCCCGAAGTGCAACAATGGGCACAAATTTACAGTTTTACATTTCGCGGTTCACCACTTGGAATGCCCTGAGGATAAGTTTAAATTTCTGATAAATGAAGGAGCGGATTTATCCTCAATCGAAAAAGGGAAAGCTGCTGGACTAGTTAGAAATGGAGTTAGATCACACGTGGATTCTTCAACATTAATGTGGGCAATAAAATCCAGCGAATTTGTATTAACCAAAATGTTAATACAGACGGAAGAACATATTAATGCAACCGACGCCGACGGGCGTTCTCCTCTTATGGAGGCTGTTCATTCGGGAAACCTGGAAATAGTGAAATTGTTATTGGAAAAAGGTGCTAACCCTTCTAAGCGAGATAAAACTGGTCAGTCTCCGTTTTCACAGAGTATTTTGTTGGATCCATACAGATCTACTTCTGATCCTAGATGGCGAAACACCAACGAGAGGGCGCAGACGTATTTATCCAATCTTCAAATGGTGAGATGTTTAATAGAACATGGAGCTAGGTTCCTGGTGCATACCGCATTGCATACTGCAATGAAGAATCGAGATATTGTTCAAATTTTGCTTGAAAATAAAGCAGACGCCAATTTAATCGGTGAAAATGGGGAAGCTCCTCTAACGTACTCGATCAAACTAAACGATCTTCCACTAGTAAAGCTGCTCATTGCTCATGGAGCCGATGTAAATCTTAAAGATGCGAATGGACGTCTCCCGATCTTCGAAGCAATCAACGTGAACAGTTTAAAAATTATCGAAAGTTTGCTCGAAAAGGGTTCAAAACTCAACGTCCTTGATGACAAAGGCTCGACACCTCTTTTGCGATGCATTATGCAAGAAAACCAGCACGCCATAGAGCTACTAGTGAAGAACGGTGCGAATGTCAATATGAGTGACGTGAATGGATGCCTCCCGATTTTCCGGGCGGTCAACCTGAACGATTTAACAACCGTGGAATACTTGTTAGAAAATTTCACAAACATCAACATTTTTTATAAAGATGGATCTACCCCTCTCCTGCAAAGCGTTAAAAAGGGCGATTTAAATATCTTGAAGGCGTTAGTGAAGAAGGGCGCTGATGTAAATATGAGCGATAAGAAAGGGACTAGCCCCCTCATGGAGTGCCTGAATAGGCAGAACTCGATTTTTTTTAAGTTCCTGCTTGACAATGGTGCCGATTTGAGTTTCGACAATGAAGAGAAGGAGGAAATCCTTTCAGCGGTTATCAAGACCGATAATTTGACGTGTTTGATGTATCTGATGGAGGCGGGTGTTGATTTTTCTTCGCTTCAGCAGATCGATAAATTGGCGGAGGAGAATTTCGGTTTTGCAGCGTACCGAAAGGAATTGGGAAAGAGAAAGGTGAGATTTGCTTTGTTGGCTTTTAAATGTTTTTGGTAACTTGCAGGCCCTTCCACTTGCAGAGAACGGAATAAAGAAGCCTCGCAACTGATTGATATATTTAAGTTCAAAACAAGCATTTGCAATATTATCTAATTTTCTCGTTTGATTTTTGTTTTTTTTGTACTATTTGAATAAATTTCTTCATTAGTTGACGGTTTTCGGAATAAGTAAATCTTATATACCACATCCTGTAATTTGTCTAGCTTTACCAGAAGCTCTTTTGAGTACTTTCTTGGATTCCAAAGTGACATGATCGTTTTAGGCTGGCCAAAAATTAAATGGGTCCCTGTTACAAACGATACTTGATGACCAAAATTTTGTTGTTCTATATTGGAGCCTATTGGTCTTGTTGGAAACGGTTGGAACCCTGCTTTTGATGTCTATTGTTTTCTATTGGAGAATTCCAATTACGTTGAAATCTATTGCTTTTGGTTGTTCGGAATTGTGAAGAGTGTTATGGTATTTTTGGATCCTAATGGGAATTTCCAATGCGGTAGACCTGGACGAATCTATTCCACCTACAAGGGAAGATATTTGTTTACTACCCTTAACCATAGATTTAGTTTGACGGCGGCTTCGAGAGATTCTGACTGTTATTTTCGGTTTCCCCGAGTTATTGTGTTGTGTTTAAAAAAAAACAGTACCTACCTAACTAAGTTACCTGTGGCTGTGGGTGCTTTTTTGAACAAAGGAGATCCCTGTTGAAATGACCATTAGAAAATGCATAAAAACCAATGGGTTTTTCTAATGGTTTCTGCTGGGTGTACGGGATCTTGTTGGATTTGTTGTAACTTTAATTGTGATTCACTGGGAATATCCAGTTATCAATAATTTCTAATGGTTTCGTTTGTGTGCAGGTAGGTGATGGTTATTTTCTTTATTTGGGAATTTATAAGGCTATGTCAGTGCTTGGAACATTTACTTTGGATGGATAATTGAATTATAATTACTCATTACTTTGCAAAAAAAGTAATTAAATTACAACTACCAATTACTTTTGTGGGAAAGTAATTGAATTACAATTACAATTACAATTACTTTTTTACGAAAATATCCTAATTACCTAAACTGTTTTTTTGGCAATAACGTTTTTTATTATAAACAAACAACACAGAGTGCCTTCACTTCACAGTTAATATTCAAAATTTCAGAAAACTTCATTATAGAAGGTCTCCCTCCCTCTCACCATCTGAAAAATCATTTTTCCCCACCGATTAGCAAAAAGATCTGCAGCCCCTTGCGCCCAATAGCCTGCACCCTTGTTTAACTAGATCAAAGTTACACTAAATATGATATCGATCGATTGACCAGGGTATTGAGTTGAGTTACGCTAATCCCTAACGGTAATGATAGGCCCAAAGCGTCATTATCAGTTTCTTGGAAGGCAACAATATACAGGAAAACAGTTGAAAACTAAACGAAACAAAATAAATACTTGTTCTTGGAATAGCTATATTTCAATTTTTTTAATTTAAAAATGAGGAAAGTAAACTTCGGTCATTTTTAAGTTTGAAAAAAAAATAATTGAGAAATAGTAGTTTTTAGGCGCTCGACCGGAAAGTTAACCTTTCCGGTCAATTTTAGGACCGGAAAGTGGCTTTTCCCGGACTAGTCCGGGAAAGTAAAAAATTAATTTTCCCGGTCAATTTTGGGACCGGAAACTCAACTTTCCCGGACTAGTCCGGGAAAGTCGAAGTCCGGGCAAGTGAAATTTCACCGAAATATTCTAGAAAGTGAAATTTCACCGGAATTTTATGGATTTTGTTATCGTGTTAATTTTTACTAGGCTCCTCACATTTTTCAGTGTGGATAATTTGCATTAAAATATTTAATTTCGCACAGAAAATATGTTGCGAGCACCTAAAAAATTTAATACGTAACTCACATGTAAAGTGTCTGGCCTGGACTCGCAGGCTTTCAGGCTTCCGCCTACGGCGTCAGCCTGAAATCTGCCTATTCGTCCAGGAAAGATCACTTTCCATACTCTTTACGTAAATAACGATTATAACCCAAAGCGTGAAAGTGATGTTTTACGCGGCGAAGGAAAATATGGACAGTCGAGGCGTAGGCGAGACTGGCCATTTCCCGAGACGCGTAAAACCACTTTTTCGCTGTGGTTTATACAACATTTTTCTTCCTACACCAGTTAAAGATAAATAAATAATTAATTTTGAAATTTGAGAACTCAAGTGACAGATCAAGAAAATCTAGACGTCAAGTCCTACAATTTAAATTTGGCAAAATCGCGCGTGCTGTGTTCCTTCATACGCCAATCGCCGTCGCCATATTGTCCATTTTACACGCCTAGCCGTTAGTATAATTTTTACACGACTAGCCGTGCGAAGCGGTCCTTTCACAGCCCTCCTGAGTCCCGAAAATGTCATTTTCAGTTAGTGTAGGAAGAAAAGTAATTGAAAGGTTCAATTACAATTACTCATAGCCAGTAATTCAATTACAGTAATTCAATTACTTCCAACCACTGGGCTATGTGATGTGTTCCACAATTATTTTTAATCTTGTAATCGGATTTTTAGCAATGGCGGAAAGTGATGATGTCGAAAAATACGTGATGAATAAATCTAAATATTTGTGTTGCAGGTATCCACTGCGAAAATCAAATCCAAGTCAGCCAGCAATGCAAAATTCAACTACCAATGAACGAGAAGCGATCGATCATCAAAGAAAGATCATCATTTTTCAGACATTTGTTTTTCAACTGGTTTTACTTTTATTAACCATTAGAGAAAATAAAACATATTTCCTAATGGATTTCACTGGTATCTCTCAAACAAGAATTTTCATTGGATTTCACCTGGAATACCTTGTAGAAATATAGGTATTGAAACCACTGAAAACCAGTGAATTTTTCTTCACTGGTCTCCAATGGTCATTTACAACAGTGAATTCCCAGTGAATCACAATTAAAGTTAAAACAAATCTAACGAGATCCCGCACACCCAGCAGAAACCATTAGAAAAACCCACTGGTTTTTATGCATTTTCTATTGGTCATTTTCAAAAGGGATATCTGTATTAGATTTAGGTACATCCTGTATAGGTAAATGAGGATTAGACAGGATTAGGCAGGTTCTTGACAACACAATTATTTTTAAATTACTGTTTATCGATATGATTAATAGGTGTTAAGTCTCATTAATCAGACGTATCTAACTGTATCTACCCCGCAGAAAATAAAGCCTTGATATCAACAATATATATTGCATTTTAGTGGCGCAGCAAAATGCGAGTCACTCTTGTTTTAGCTTATCCGTCCGCTCGCTCGCTCGCTCGCTCGTCGTATCGCTCCTCACTCTGTCCGAGCGATAGCTTATTGAGAACGGATTGAGATATCAGGCTTTGTCTCCCGAAACGTAAAACGGGAATTGCTTTTGGGCCATATCGGACCAAGGGGTGAAAAACCAAAAAACTATTAATTGCAATAACTTGATTTGTACGTTCGACCTTCAAGTCTGTTGAAAGTGAGGGTGTGCCAATTTCGGGGGATAAAATTTAGGGGATGAAAACCACAAAAAATATGATAACCTCGCAACGAATGCACGCAGCTATTTCAAACTCAATGTACACACTTTTCTCGATGAAATCTTACGGGGGACGCATTTTCAATAAAACCGGACAGATGGGGTGGAAATTAGGGGTTGTAACTCAAAATTCCCCATAATAAGTATTGGTGGAAAATAGCATCATTCGATAGATTTCCGTTAATGATTCAAAAAAATTGTTATTCATATTTTGCAAAAAACTACCCTTAACATGCAGAATCACAATAACACGAGAACTCAAAATCTGCTTAGCGGATCAAGGCAGAATTTGGTAAGGTATTTTCCAGTGACACTGTTAGGTGGAAAGGTGGATGAATAAATTTTCACTAAGATCTAACAAGGGGGATGAAATTTAAGGGTTGAAACTGAAAATTACTTCAAGTAAATGGTGGTATAAAATTACGGGATTCGATAGATTTCGATCAACCACTGAAAAAAGGGTTATGAATTTTCAACCAAGAACCAACCCCTAGGCTACTAACAATCTGTAAACCTATGCAAGCGGATAAATATATTTTTATTTATTTCTTCTGAAATCCTGTTGCTTTATTTATGAACAACCGAAGTAAGTAAATAGGCAAGAAGATTTTTAACACCATAGAAATAAACTCACCCCCGTAAATCATAAAGGGGTGAAATTATTAGGAGTTGAAAACATAAATCTATAAATCGTCGCAATTTTTTAACGAATCGGATTAGAGCGCTGAAATTGAAAACACAACTTTCTTTCGAGCATGTGGGGGTGGTAAAATAGGGGGTTGGAGTTTAGGGGTTGAAATCTTCATGAAGCCCTGTAATTTGACGCAGAGAAGCGAAATATTCCGTGAAACTGTGAGGTCTTACACATTGCACCTTCGCGAAAGGAGGAGTGAATTTTAGTAGAAATTTATCGAAGGGGATGAAATTTAAGGGTGGAAACTCGAATTTTCACTGAATAATGAAGGGCTGAAATTAATACCATTCGAAAGCTTTCTATTGATGGTACAAAAAAGGTCTTGATCATCATTCGCGAAAAACCACCTTTAAAGGTGCTACAACCCCTAACCTGCACAAACACAAAAACACCAGGACTCAAAAACTACTCAGCGTATCAAGGGAGGATTTGGTGTGTCAATTTTCAGTGACGCTGTGGCCGGATTGAAAATTTTTCATTAAGATCTAACAAGGGGGATGAAATTTAAGGGTTAAAACTGGAAGTTTCCGGATTGAAAAATTTTCATTAAGATCTAACAAGGGGGATGAAATTTAAGGGTTAAAACTGGAAATTTTTTCAAATAAATGGTGGTATAAAATTTAAAATTACGGGGTTCGATAGTTTTCGGTAAACCATTGAAAAAACGTCTTATGAGTCTTCAACCTAAAACAACCCCTAGGCTACTAACAACCCCAAACCCATAGCAAGCGCAATAAATCAATTTTATTTATTTTCTCCGGCTTTTTTGTGATTCTTTTGATAACTCGAAGTCATTTTCATTAATTTTAACCCATCCTTAATTTTTCAACCCCTTTCATGATACCTACATTATGCGAACCCTCAAAAAGCAAAATTTATGCAGACCGCTTCTTCCCCTCTTGACTTTTCCTTGATAATTTTTCAACCCCCGAGCGTTAATTTGGTAAAATTCGCCCAATTTTTGTCTTTCTCGGTAATACATTTTGCTCATATGGATTCTGTTTGCCTTTTTCACTTTTCCGACACCCTTCGCAAGATTTCAACCCCCAAAAGGCAAAATTTGCATAATTTATTTTCGTGTTATTTTCTGTAATTCTGCTTAATTACGATTAATTGTCATCCATTTTGACGTTTTAACCCCCTTTCCAATTTTTCAACCCACTAGATGTTAATTTTGCCAAATTCGGGTAATTTCGTTTTTCTTCGGTAATAAATTCAACTTATTTTTCACCGCCCTTCCCAATATTTCAACTCTTCAAATGCTAAATTTGCATGATTGGGTTATTTTGGTGTTATTTTCCGTAATTTTACTTAACAACGGTTAATCCTCATAGGTACTGTTACGGTTGCGATTTATTACCCCGCCACTGGTTATTACCCTGTATTACCTTCCGATTTAATTAGTACGCCACTGTTTGCCTGACCATGTGATTCATGTGTCAACGGTCGAGGCCTGGTTTCCGGCTCTCTCTTTGCTGCGATCGTTCGTAGTGTGTGCATCGTCTCGTGTTGCTAAACGTTAATTGGAAATAGTTGACGAACGGTGGAATTATACCGGTTTCGTTCATATGGCTGTATGCCCAATAAACCCGATTAACGAAATAGTTCCAGTTTGAGGAACGTGGCTTAGGCCCAAGAAAATAGCTAACGAGCACATGTTCAAGATCTACGACGTGAAATTGTGAGTACAAGATGGCCGGTTGTTGCAATTCTAATTATTTCTTCCAGCTCTGTCTTTCTGTACCTTTTTGTACTGTCTGTACGAGAAGTACTAATTGCTTTAATTATTCATCATCGATAAATACGATCGATGTCGGGAATAATTTTCTCCTTGTAATCTGGAAACGGAAATTGACCTTGGAAGCCGAAATGAGGACATTGAGGAAAAACTGAGATCAACCACTTCAAGTTCTTCAAGTTCTGGATAGTTCTGAATGAGTTCACCCCTAGTTTGGTATGAGAGCGCGAGCAACTCCAAATCCCTAGTTCGAAGGAGGAATCCAATCGAAGAGGTCATCAACCTCTTTATCGAAGATAAGTGTTTTGCTAACCCTATGTTCGTATAAATTTTATGTGTTTAATGAAGACTGTTTTTAATAATTATAAATAGGAACCACCACTGTAAAACCGATGGCAGTTATCAATCACGTAGTTCTTGTTAGCATTTACTATTATTAATTTGTACAGAGCCTGTTGGACGAATTAAGGAGTTCCTGGGGAACGACAATCCAAAAACTGTACATACTGTGAATAAATTAGGTTTAGTTAACAGAATTACAGCTGTGTTTATGTAAATCCTCCAATACGCCTGTCCAAGAATAATTGTTACGAGTGGCTTTATCCAGTGTTAATTTGGAACGTAACATTTAATTGGTGCATCGGCCGGGAAATTGAAAAATTATTTTGAATAATTACCTGGTACACTTGGACAAACGATTGGAGTGTCAAAATTGTATGAACTGTTATTAACTTATTTCAAGTTGCAGATTGGACCTTCGAAAGGATTTGGAGGAGCTCTCAAACCAGATCATTGTATTCCGTTTGAGGGAGAACTTGAATTGGAGATTCTGAGGCTTTCCAAAAGAGGGAGGTTTCCAGATTGAAAGGCAGAGAGATTGCAGAGTATTCGTAGAGAGCAACCTTATAAATCCGTATGACGGCTCAGATTGGCAGGTGGTGAGATTTTTAGAGTTGTAACAGCTGTACAGTTGTGTTGTACTCGCAATTTATTTTGATTTTGGAGTAATTAATTTCTCATCACTACCGGTAGCTAATTTTGCTTTTCTTTCGCGATAACTGGGTGAACAGTTGACCTGTGTAGTGGTCGTTCGTGTTGATCGGAGAGAGAGAGAGAGCGGGAGTCATGGCGGTTAGACTAAATTTAGACTTATTGAGTCGGGAAGAACTTAGGCTTGAGATGTAAGTAAGGGATATCAGCGATCAAATAGAAATTACCAATTCCACCGAGGTAGAAGTCATGCGTAGTATTAAACATTTGCTAACTGGTTCAGCTAGGGAATGGTACCACCTAGTCGAACACTCAGTTAATCCCTTTGATGATTTGCGCGATCGTATGATTCGAAAATTTTTGCCTACTCCTTTATCTATAGCCGCAAGGTTGAAAACTATGTGTTATGTGTTGAAAATTATACGACGAAACGTATTGCCAGAGTATCAAGATCATTTGTGGGATAAAGACATTAATTCTATTCCTGAGTTACTTTCATGTTGTGAAAGGGAGGATCTTCTTACATTGCAGATGGACAAGTTAAGCGTAGCTCAAACACTTCCTCGAGTTAACGTGTTATTCGCCCTCTCTCGCCGGGTTGAGAATTGGCAAGAGGCTTCGTCGCGTAGCTCTCGTAGGAGGCGAGTAAACGTGGACACCCGTGGTGTTGGACATCGAACACCCGGCGGACTTACGTTCGTGGTTTTATGTACAGATATGTCTTTTGCAGTATGGTTTCTGCATGAAATGTCGTTTTCCTAGTATTGTTGACTGGTCGATGGCCGTCAATATTCTTCTTTTCTGGTACTTACGTAAAACTAAGTATTGATTCGTGGAGTCTGTGATGACTCAATTGTTGCTAGCTGTGCGTGATTGTTAAATTTGAATGGAATAGTGAATTCCTACTTAAATGGAAGTTTTTGTGCATGCTGTCGTTTCTAGCGAACGTTTCACCCTATTACGCTAGTTTATTCATTCCTTTTGTTTTATGGCTTTCTATAATTAGTCTATTGTCTTGGAAAGTTATTTATTCCGCGGTCTCTTCTAGACAAACACTCTTGGGGTTGTTGCTGATCTCGTTTTAAAATTTTACATTTTACTATTAAAAATTTTGTCTCTCGGTTTTGCTGGACTGCAATGTAGAGGAAAAAGGTTTAAGCAAGCTTTCTCTTTTCCCTCTAGGAAGGGCGAATGTTACGGTTGCGATTTATTACCCCGCCTCTGGTTATTACCCTGTATTACCTTCCGATTTAATTAGTACGCCACTGTTTGTCTGACCACGTGATTCATGTGTCAACGGTTGGCGCCTGGTTTCTGGCTCTCTCTTTGCTGCGATCGTTCGTAGTGTGTGCATCGTCTCGTGTTGCTAAACGTTAATTGGAAATAGTTGACGAACGGTGGAATTATACCGGTTTCGTTCATATGGCTGTATGCCCAATAAACCCGATTAACGAAATAGTTCCAGTTTGAGGAACGTATGGCTTAGGCCCAAGAAAATAGCTAACGAGCACATGTTCAAGATCTATGACGTGAAATTGTGAGTACAAGATGGCCGGTTGTTGCAATTCTAATTATCTCTTCCAGCTCTGTCTTTCTGTACCTTTCTGTACTGTCTGTACGAGAAGTACTAATTGCTTTAATTATTCATCATCGATAAATACGATCGATGTCGGGAATAATTTTCTCCTTGTAATCTGGAAACGGAAATTGACCTTGGAAGCCGAAATGAGGACATTGAGGAAAAACTGAGATCAACCACTTCAAGTTCTTCAAGTTCTGGATAGTTCTGAATGAGTTCACCCCTAGTTTGGTATGTGAGCGCGAGCAACTCCAAATCCCTAGTTCGAAGGAGGAATCCAATCGAAGAGGTCATCAACCTCTTTATCGAAGATAAGTGTTTTGCTAACCCTATGTTCATATAAATTTTATGTGTTTAATGAAGACTGTTTTTAATAGATATAAATAGGAACCACCACTGTAAAACCGATGGCAGTTATCAATCACGTAGTTCTTGTTAGCATTTACTATTATTAATTTGTACAGAGCCTGTTGGACGAATTAAGGAGTTCCTGGGGAACGACAATCCAAAAACTGTACATACTGTGAATAAATTAGGTTTAGTTAACAGAATTACAGCTGTGTTTATGTAAATCCTCCAATACGCCTGTCCAAGAATAATTGTTACGAGTGGCTTTATCCAGTGTTAATTTGGAATGTAACAGTACCCTTTAATTGTTCATCCACCATTACGATTTTTCAACCCCCTAAGTGCTAGTTTTTCGTCGGTAATAAAATTGAACTCATTTGGGATACAGTTTACCTTTTACAATTTTCCAGTTTCCTTCGCAATAGGTAGGTATACCTAAGTATGTATTTCAACTCCAACAAAAGTTTTAATTATGTATAATTTGATTATTTTCGCGTTACATTTGCTAATTTTACTTAATTTTCATTCCTCTTGATTTTCCATCCCCTTTCGCAATTTGTTAACATTTCGCCTTTTTGACACATCTGTGCGCTTGCGGAGGCACTACTACTAGGTGCAGATTGACAAAATCTGCACCCGATTCCACCATAAGACCAGCCTCCCCTACCTACATATAAACATCTACAGGGGATACACATCGCATTGATATACATCTTCCGGGGAGCTTTTGACTCCTTCCCAGCGTTATCTAAAATCTGTAAGTAGGTAATCCTAAACTTTTTATATCTTTGTAATTAATAAAACCTCTGTATGAACAATAAGATAAATTCCATTTTAAATCTTTAGCAAAATTAATCAGCGAGAAATGATCATATATAATGGGGGTAATAATAGTAAACAATAACTCATAATTCAAGATGCTTAAGGTGGCAATACTATCACTTATTTTTGCTCAAGCGATTTTTCCTGTTCTGTCAGGTGAGGTATACCCTGCTTTTTTTTATTTAGGTATTAACTCATTTTTCTCAGTTTGTTCACTTTCTGTGATGGGTGCGTCGGTAGTAATACGTAAGACAACCGGAACTACAAATTTTGACTATCTTCCAATAGACAGCAAAAATATGCTGATGAATGAAAACGAGGAAGTGCATATTTCATGTCCCAATGGCAGCTTACTTATTGCATACAAGGATGTGAAGCTGGGAATAGTACACCTCCCAAATAACCAACACACTTGCAAGGCTGAGAAATTGAAGCCGTCCAAAACAATGGTCCCAATAAATTATCCGATATCAGTAGAATGCGTTTATACTGAGCCTCCCACTTTTAGAATTAACCATGGAATTGTCAGAAAACCGGTTTTGGTTGAAACTATAAAATGTATTCCATTTCGAGACACAGCAAGAATAGCCAAAACTTCTTCTACAGATTGTGACCAAACCGAGATTGAAGTAGGATTTCAATTGGATGAAATTGATGACGACAAGTTTGCACGCCTGTATCTAGTTTGCTTCGATTGGGCAAAAGCAAATACTCTATTTGTAAAGCAAACTATGGCACCTCTCACCTCCGAGGACGCACGTGTTAAGGATTCGGCTGAGAGAGTGAATTTTCGTCAGGATTCTTTCTATCCCGACTGGGATGTTAACAACGCGTACAATAATCAACATGATACCATTAAAAGGCTACTTGGACCGTGTAACTCAAATAGTGACGCCTATTTTGCGAACGGAAACAGTTTGACTCGTGGACATTTTGCAGCCAAAGCAGATTTTATCTTCGAATCTCAACAAATTGCCACTTTTCATTACGTAAATACAGCTCCACAGTGGAAAAGGATCAACGATGGTAATTGGGCGATTATCGAAAAAAATGTCAGAGGATACGCATTAAAATATAATAATAAAGTAGAACTTACAATTTACACAGGATCCCACGGTACTATGAAGTTGGACAATGTAGAAATTTATCTAGAAAAAGGAAATCTTCTACCAGTGCCCCAATTATATTGGAAGGTTGTTTATGACTCTAAAAGTAAAATGGGCATCGCCATAATAACAAATAACAACCCCTATGATCTTTCAAATAAGCAGGTTTGTAGTGACGTCGACCAGACCAATAGCTTTCCTTGGCTGAATGGTATGTCTCGTACAGACCATGTTGCTGGATTCAGCTATTTGTGCAGAATCGATGACCTTCGCAAAGTTGTACGTCATGTTCCACAAATGTATGTAAAAGCACTTCTGAAGTAAAAACACTTTCTGGCCTAACATATTATTCGAGGTACCTACTAAACCGGAAATTAAAAAAATGCCTTTGTGGCAGTTAAATTTATGACACAATCTCTGTACCTACCTATCTATGTTTAATAAAAGCCAACGGAAGATGTATACCAATGCTGTTGGGATTTGGGCGAAATAAAAGATTTCAAATTCCGTTCAATCCTTTTATTCCACCACTTAAATGAGACACATCTGTATCCTTCAGTTACATAAAATCAACTAACTCGAATATCGTGAGAAACTAATAAGTTCCCTAACTTTGGAACACATCGTAAGATTTCACACACAGATAATTAAGGGCTGAAAAGCGAGAGGACAGTCTTATCGTCATAACGTAAACAAACGCCTGAACGCTTTTAAAAACTTGACTTATCCTAAAATATCGATTCCTTTTTGCATATATTTCCCAGGATAAATCTAACAAATGCGATGTATATAACTGTAGATGTTTACCTATTAAGTTAATGTCTATGTAGGGGCAGCTGGTCTTACTGGTGGAATCGGGTGCAGAAACGAAATTATGCGAATTTTGTAAAATTAGCACAATTTACAGCGCCACTGTAGGCGGATGGGCAAATTTTCATTAATATCTAACAATGGGGATGAAATTTAAGGGTTGAAACTGGAAATTTTTTCATGTAAGTAGTGGAATAAAATTATGGGGTTCGATAGACTTCGGTCAACCATTGAAAAAAGTCTTATGAGTCTTCAACCTAAAACCAACCACTCCGCTACTAACAACCCCTAAGCCCTAGCAAGCGGAGTAAATACATTTTATTTTATTTTTTTTTGCTTTCTTCTGATTTGTTAATAATTCAAAGTCATTTTCATTAATTTTAGTGCCGTAGCAGAATGCGGAGGTACTCTTGTCTTAGCTTATTCGCTCGCTCGCTCCTCAGTCTGTCCGTCAGATAACTTGAGAACGGATTGAGATATCGAGCTGAAACTTGGTATACGGCTTTGCCTCCCAAAAAGTAAGGCGGGGATTGCTTTTGGGCCATATCGGACCAAGGGGGTGGGAGTTAGGGGTGAAAAACCGAAAAACTATTAATTGCAATAACTCGAGAACTACTGGAGCTATCTTACTGAAACTTGGTATGCATGTTCTTCCTTCAAGTCCGTTGAAAGTGAGAGGGGTGCCAATTTCGAGGGATGAAATTTAGGGGATGAAAATCACAAAAAATGTGATAATTCCGCGAGGGTTGCACGCATCCATCTAAAACTCAACATACACATATATTTCGATGAAACCTTACGGGGGATGTTTTTTCCGCAAACTCGGATTGAGGGTGTGGAAATTTGGGGTTGTAACTCAAAATTTTGCTTAAAAGCCAACGAAAGATGTATATCAATGCGATGTGTGTCCCTGTAGATGTTTACCTTGTTAATGTGTATGTAGGGGCGAGCTGAATTTACTGGTGGAGTCGGGTGCAGATTTTATAAATCTGCACCTAGTAGTAGTGCCTCCGCAGACGCACAGTGGTGTTAAAAGCCAACGAAAGATGTATATCAATGCGATGTGTGTCCCTGTAGATGTTTACCTTGTTAATGTGTATGTAGGGGCGAGCTGAATTTACTGGTGGAGTCGGGTGCGGATTTTATAAATCTGCACCTAGTAGTAGTGCCTCCGCAGACGCACAGTGGTGTTAAAAAGACGAAATTATGAAAATTGGCCGTACATAATTAAACAGTAGAGAGTTAACAAAAAAACATCATATTTGCGAAGTAGGTATGTAGAATTAGCACTAAGGGGGTTGAAAAAGGGAATGAGAAGTCCAAGGTAATGAAAAAAGGTGATGAAAAGTCAAGAGGAATGAAAATGAAGTGTGGATTAAGTAGAATTACGAAATAAAACACTAAAATAACCAAATTATGCAATTAAAACTTTTGTGGGGGTTGAAATAAGCACTTATACCTATTGCGAAGGAAACTGAAAAATTATAAAAGGTAAACTGAATCCCAAATGCGTTCAATTTTATAACCGTCGAAAAACGAAATTATGCGAATTTTGCAAAATTAGCACTTAGGGGGTTGAAAAATCGTAAAGGTGGATGAAAAATCAAAAGGTATCAGGATTAACCGTGGCTAAGTAAAATTACGGAAAATAACACCAAATTAACCCAATTATGTAAATTTAGCATTTGAAGACTTGAAACATTGCGAAGGGGGATGAAAAAAGTGAAAAATTTAATCATCATCCAAATGGGTTCAATTTATTACAGAAGAAAAACGAAAATATCCGAATTTGGCAAAACTAACACCTAGGGGGTTGAAAAATTGTAAAGGGGGATGAAACGTCAAAGTGGATGAGAATTAATCGTAATTAAGCAGAATTACAGAAAATAACACGAAAGTAAACCAATTATGCAAATTTAGATTTTGGGGGTTGAAATGTTGCGAAGGGGGTTGGAAAAGTGAAAAAGATAAACATAATCCAATTGAGTTCAATTTATTACCGAAGGAAAACTAAATTATGTGAATTTTGCAAAATAAACACTTAGGGGGTTGGAAAATTGTAAAGGGGGTGAAAAGTTAAAAGGGATGAGAATTAATCGTAATTAAGTAGAATTACAGAAAATAACACGAAAATAAGCCAATTATGCAAATTTGACTTTTGGGGGTTGAAACATTGCGAAGGGGTCGAAAAAGTGAAAAAGGCAAGAACAATTCATAAGGCAAAACTGCGCGAATTTTACAAAATTAACCAGCGGAAATCACCCGAAAAAGAAGCGGTCTGGGTAAATTTTGCTCTTTGAGGGTTCACATATCATGAAAGGGGTTGAAAAATTGTGGATGGGTCAAAAATTAATGAAAATCACTTTAAATTAATAACAAATTAGAAGAAGCCAAAAAAAAAATAAATGAAATATATTTACTCCGCTTGCTAGGGCTTAGGGGTTGTTAGTAGCGTAGGGGTTGGTTTTAGGATGAAGACTCATAAGACTTTTTTCAATGGTTGACCGAAATCTATTGAACCTAATAATTTTATTCCACCACTTACATGAAAAAATTTCCAGTTTCAACCCTTAAATTTCATCCCCCTTGTTAGATATTAATGAAAATTTGCCCATCCGCCTACAGTGGCGCTGTAAATTACCACATCAAATTTAGCCCTGATACGTTGAGCAGTTTTTGAGTTCTCGCATTTTTTTGTTTCGGCATGTTAGGGGGTTGTACCGCCTTTAAGGGTCGTTTTTCGCGAATGATGAATAAGACCTTTTTTGTACCATCAATAGAAAGCTATCGAATGGTAATATTTTCAACTATACATTCTTCATTGAAAATTCGAGTTTCCACCCCTAACTTTCATCCCCTTCGATAATTTTCTCCTAAAATTCGATCTTCCCTTCTCGAAGATGCAGTGTGTAAGATGTCGCAGTTTCGCAGAAGATATTGCTTCTCTGTGTCAAATTACAGGGCTTTATGGACGTTTCAACCCCTAAACTCCAACCCCCTATTTCACCACCCCCACATGCCCTAAAGGAAGTTGTGTTTTCAATTTCACCACCCTAACCCAATTCGTTTAAAAATTAAGGTAATTTGTAGATTCATGTTTTCAACACCTCATGATGAGGGGTGAGTTTATTTTGCCGGTGTGACATAACTCCTTGCGTATTTACTGACTTCAGTTGTTCATAAATAAACCAATAGGGTTTCAGAAAAAATAAATAAAATATAATTATCGACTTGCAAAGAGTTAGGGGTGGTTAATGGCCCAGGGGTTGGTTTTAGATTGAAAACTCATAAGACCTTTTTTCAATAGTTGACCGAAATCTATCGAACCCCGTAATTTTAGGCTACCATTTACTTGAAGAAATTTCAAGTTTCAACCCTTAAATTTCATCCCCTTTGTTAGATATTTTTGAAAATTTGTCCATCCACCTATAATGTCACTGGAAATTCACAAACCAAATTCTGCCTTGATACGTTGAGTAGCTTTTGAGTTCTCGTATTTTTGTATTTCTGCATGTTAGGGGTTGTAGCGCCTATAAGGGTGGTTTTTCGCAAAATATGAATGACACCTTTTTTGAATAATTAATGGAAAGCTATCGAATGACGCCAATTTCGACTAGTACTTATTAAGCGGAATTTCGAGTTGCTACCCCTAATTTCCACCCCATTTGTTCGATTTTACGAAAAAACGCATCCCCCACAAGATTTCACCGATATATGTGTGTACGTTGAGTTTCCGACAGCTGCGTGCAACCCTTGCGGAGTTATCATATTTTTTGTGGTTTTCATCCCCTAAATTTCATCCCCCGAAATTGGCACCCCCTCACTTTCAACAGACTTGAAGGTCGAACGTGCATACTAATTTTCAGCAAGATATCTCCACTGGTTCTCGAGTTATTGCAATTAGTAGTTTTTCGGTTTTTCACCCCTAGCTCCCACCCCCTTGGTCCGATATGGCCCAAAAGCAATCCCCGCCTTACTTTTCGGGAGACGAAGCTGCCTACCAAGTTTCAGCTCGATATCTCAATCCGTTCTCAAGTTATCCGACGGACAGACTGAGGAGCGAGCGGGTAATTTGTAGATTCATGTTTTCAACACCTCATGATTTCACCCCTTTATGATTTACAGGGGTGAGTTTATTTTGCCGGTGTGACATAACTCCTTGCGTATTTACTGACTTCAGTTGTTCATAAATAAACCAATAGGGTTTCAGAAAAAATAAATAAAATATAATTATCGACTTGCAAAGAGTTAGGGGTGGTTAATGGCCCAGGGGTTGGTTTTAGATTGAAAACTCATAAGACCTTTTTTCAATAGTTGACCGAAATCTATCGAACCCCGTAATTTTAGGCTACCATTTACTTGAAGAAATTTCAAGTTTCAACCCTTAAATTTCATCCCCTTTGTTAGATATTTTTGAAAATTTGTCCATCCACCTATAATGTCACTGGAAATTCACAAACCAAATTCTGCCTTGATACGTTGAGTAGCTTTTGAGTTCTCGTATTTTTGTATTTCTGCATGTTAGGGGTTGTAGCGCCTATAAGGGTGGTTTTTCGCAAAATATGAATGACACCTTCTTTGAATAATTAATGGAAAGCTATCGAATGACGCCAATTTCGACTAGTACTTATTAAGCGGAATTTCGAGTTGCTACCCCTAATTTCCACCCCATTTGTTCGATTTTACGGAAAAACGCATCCCCCACAAGATTTCACCGATATATGTGTGTACGTTGAGTTTCCGACAGCTGCGTGCAACCCTTGCGGAGTTATCATATTTTTTGTGGTTTTCATCCCCTAAATTTCATCCCCCGAAATTGGCACCCCCTCACTTTCAACAGACTTGAAGGTCGAACGTGCATACTAATTTTCAGCAAGATATCTCCACTGGTTCTCGAGTTATTGCAATTAGTAGTTTTTCGGTTTTTCACCCCTAGCTCCCACCCCCTTGGTCCGATATGGCCCAAAAGCAATCCCCGCCTTACTTTTCGGGAGACGAAGCTGCCTACCAAGTTTCAGCTCGATATCTCAATCCGTTCTCAAGTTATCCGACGGACAGACTGAGGAGCGAGCGAGCGAGCGAATAAGCTAAGACAAGAGTACCTCCGCATTTTGCTACGGCACTAATAAGTATTGGTCGAAATTGGCGTTATTCGATAGCTTTTCGTTAATGGTTCAAAAAAGGTGTTACTCATATTTTACGAAAAACCACCCTTAAAGGCGCTACAACCCCTAACATGCAAAAATACAAAAATACGAGAACTCAACAACCACTCAGCGTATCAACGCAGAATTTGATGCGGTAATTTTCAGTGACTCTGGAGGGGGATGGACGAATTTTTACTAACATCCAATAAAGGAGATGAAATTTAGGGGTTGAAACTTGAAATTTCTTCAAGTAAATGGTAGTATAAAATTACGGGGTTCGATAGATTTCTATCAACCATTGAAAAAAGTCTTATGAGTTTTCAACCTAAAATCAACCCCTAGGCTACTAACAACCCCTAACGCTTTGTCAGTGGTTAAATAGGTTTTATTTATTTTTCCTGAAATTCTATTGACTTATTAATGAACAACCGAAGTAAGCTAATACACAAAGAGTTATGTAACAGCGGAAAAATAAATTCACCCCTGTAAATCATAAAGGGGTGAAATCTTAGGGGATTGAAACTGAAAATCTATTAATTGCTATAACTCGAGAACTGCTGAAGGTATCTTACTGAAACTTGGTACGCATGTTAGACCTGCAAGTCTATTGAACGTGAGGGGGTCCCTAGTTGGGGGATGAAATTTAGGGGATGAAAATCTCAAAAAAAGTAATAACTCCGCAAGTGTTGCACGCATCCATCTGAAACTCAACATACACATATATTTCGATGAAACCTTACAGGGGATGTTTTTTTCGCAAAATCGGAAGGAGGGGGTGGAAATTGGGGGTTGTAACTTAAAATGCTGCTTAATAAGTATCGGTCGAAATTGGCGTCATTCGATAGCTTTCCGTTAATGATTCAAAAAAGGTGTTAGTCATATTTTACCAAAAACCACCCTTAAAGGCGCTACAACCCCTAACATGCAGACATACAAAACGTCGGATAACTTGAGAACATTGAATGAGGTGTCGAGATCAAATTTACTATACGGCTTTGTGCCCTAAAAGTAAGGCGGGGATTGCTTTTGGGCCATATCGGACCAAGGGGGTGGAAATTAGGGGTTGTAACCCACAATTCCGATCTATAAGTATTGGTCGAAATTAGCGTCATTCGATAGCTTACCGTTAATGATTTAAAAAAGGTGTTATTCATACTTTGCAAAAAAGCACCCTCAAAGGCGCTACAAGCCCTAATATGCGGAAACACAAAAATACCAGAACTTAAAAACTGTTCGACGTATCAATGCAGGATTTGGTGTTCTAATCTACAGTGACATTGTAGGTGGATGAGCAAATTTTCATTACGATCTAACAAAGGGGGTTAAATTTAAGGGTTGAAACTGGAAATTTCTTCAGATAAGTGTTGTATTAAATCACAGGGTTCAAAAGACTTCGTTAATCATTGGAAAAAGGTCTTATGAGTCTTCAACCTAAAACCAATCCTTAGGCTACTAACACCCCTAACCTCGATATGTGAACCAACAAAAAGCAAAATTTCCGCAGACCGCTTCTTTTTAGTGTAATTTTCGAAAGTTCTACTTTACTACAGTCACTTTTCACCCCCTTAACTTTTCATCCCCCTTCACAATTTTGCAACCCCTCGAACGTTAAATTGGCCAAATTCGTGCAATTTTGTCTTTCTTCGGTAATAAATTTTACTCTTTTGGATAATATTTACATTTTTCACTTTTTCAACCCCCTCGCAATATTTCAACCCTCCAAGGGCTAAATTTGCATAATTGTCTTATTTTTGTATTATTTTCTGTAATTCTACTTAACTTGGGTTAATTTTCACCCTCTTTGACTTTTCATCCCCCTTTACAATTTTTCAACCCCCTAAGCCCCCATTTTACTAAATTCAATATTTCAACCCTCCAAGGGCTAAATTTGCATAATTGTCTTATTTTTGTATTATTTTCTGTAATTCTACTTAACTTGGGTTAATTTTCACCCTCTTTGACTTTTCATCCCCCTTTTTTTCATAATTTCGTCTTTTTAACACCACCGTGCGTCTGCGGAGGCACTACTACTAGGTGCAGATTTATAAAATCTGCACCCGACTCCACCAGTAAATTCAGCTCGCCCCTACATACACATTAACAAGGTAAGCATCTACAGGGACACACATTGCATTGATATACATCTTTCGTTGGCTTTTACTACTATCACACACAATATCACAAATTATCTACCGGGTGGCCGATTCAAGACGATCCGCAGTAATAACTTTTGAACGGAATAAGATATCGACTTGCGATCTTCGACAGATTCCTTGGCATTGTGGGGGACATGTTTCACCATAGCTTTGACCTTGTTCAGTTTGCGCATTTCACCCCCACCCCAACCAATGTCAACACACCCCGTGTCGTGTATCAAGTGAAAGCCCTTGGAAAATGCTATTCACTGTTGTAAGCAGTTTGAGAATTTAGCGAACCGTTTTCATGTTAGAGACAAAAATGCAATTTAATATAAATTAGAAATCCGTGGAAAGTTTTGAAAAACTCAATGAAAAATTTGTGATATGTGGACTAAAAATGTGACTTACAAGATGTCTAGTGAGTTTTCTTTGTTATCAACTTTTTTGGAGCATTAATTTTAGCTGTCCCACACGGACCAACGTGAGAACCAATAGTGACCTATTCAAACAAAGCTAATAACGATTAAACTCGCTAGACATCTTATCAGTCATATTTCTAGTCCACATATCAACAAATTTTTCATCGAGTTTTTCAAAACTTTCCACGGAATTCTAATTTTAGTAAATTCGAATACAGTACATTTTTGTCTCTAACATGAAAACGGTTCGCTACATTCTCAAACTACTTAGAACAGTGAATAAATTTTTCAAGAGCTTTCATTTGATGTATGACTCGAGGTATGTTGCTATTTAAAATTTTGACTTTGATTGGGGTGGGGGTGAAATGTGCAAACTGAACAAGGTCAAAGCTATGGTGAAACATGTCCCCCTCAATACCAAGGAATCTGTCGAAAACCGCAAGTCGATATCTTATTCCGTTCAAAATCTATTACTACTGGATCGTCTTGAATGGGCCACCCGGTATGTTGATTACAATACAACAATACACACCTTCACCACTGCTTTCATGCTCGCTTTCATGCACATGTTCGTTCTCTATCCTAAACCGAATAATAATAATAATCATAATAATAAAGTTTATTGATCACCGATAAAAGTAACAAATCAAAAAACTATAGCAAATGCATAAGTAAACACTTAATACAAAAATAACTTAAAAGAAAGAGAAATAACAAATTTTCTTCGGTAATCAAAAGGCGAAGGGTCTGCAAGCAGATTTTCACCTCCACCCGAGGGAAAAACAAAGAATATATATATATTACAATAAGAGAGCTGAAATTAAGTGAGCACAAATAAAAGAATATATACTTAGGTACATGTCAATAAGTCCTTATAGGTTACTGCATGGATTGCTGGTCTTTTAACAAGATGTCCTTAAAAGTTAATATATATTGCCTTAAATCAGTTGCACAGAAACAATTTTCATATTTATTTAATAGTGATACCGCAGCGTAGCTAAAACTTGATTTAAATTTTTCTGAGTTGTGGGCAGGTACATGAAAACTTTCGACATTTCTTAGATCTCTAGTATGACAAGCACATCGTTTGATCAAATAATTTTTTAAATATGGTGGCGATTCCGATGATACAATTTTATATAACAATTTCCCAAAAGAAAGCAACTGCCTTTTATTGAATTTTAAAATGTTTAAAGAATTATAATAAGGAGTAACATGATCTGAGTAGGAAACACTGTATGCAAACCGTAAACAAGAATTCATTACAATTTGTATTTTATTTTTGTATTCAGCTGTTAAATAGTTGTAATATACAGAATTACAGTAGTCTAGGATGCTGAGCACTAACGTTTCGGCCAGTTGCCATTTGACTGGAGAAGGAAGTATACGCTTAAACTGGCGCAGGTTACACAAAACTGAGAAGCAAGCACTACACTTTTGTTTAGCGTGATCTTGAAAGGTAAGATGGCTGTCAATGGAGACTCCAAGATTTCTTTCGCGCTCAGATATTTTAACAACGCAATTGTTCACCTCTATATCTTGACTTATTCGAGACATAGCCCTTTCGCGGAGTACAGGAGAGCCGATGCACAGGCACTTAAATTTATCCGGGTTAAGGCATAGACCATTTTCGTTGGACCACCGCGAGATGAAGAGTAGATTCAAGTTTAACAGATCAATTGCATCGTTAATCCCATCTGGGTCGAAAGACGTGTATATCTGGGTGTCGTCTGCGTAAAGATGACAGGAAACATTCTCCGACAAGGCAGCTGGTAGATCTGACGTAAAAATTGTAAATAATAGGGGTGATAACACACTGCCTTGGGGAAGCCCTTGTACAAGATCCACTGAACCCGATAATTGATTGGATATGCGTACAATTTGTGTCCACCCTTTCAGATAATTGACAATCCAATTGCGGAAGTCTCTACCACAGCCGTAATAGTGAAACTTGGCGACTAGCAAATCTATATTAACCGTATCAAAAGCTTTGCTGTAGTCAAGAAGCAGCAAAAATGACAGGTGCTGATTGTCTAAGGCGAAGGAAAGGTCGTTAGTTACCTTTAACAGGGCTGTGGTGGTGCTGAAACCCGTTCGGAATCCCGACTGTAAAGCTGGCAAGATGTTGTGAAAGTTGATGTGCTGCGCCAAGTGTGCAAATACAATTTTCTCTGCAACTTTCGCGAGGGTGGGAATGATGCTGATGGGTCTGAGATGATTCAATTCCGTTGCCTTAGGAACTTTGGATAATGGCAATACCGTAGCTTTCTTCCACAAAGATGGCACCGTACCCGTTGAGAAAGAAAAATTGAGGATTGCAGTCAGCGCAGGTAGGCAGAAAGGTGTCACTAGACGGAGCATTTTCAAATTAATTTGGTCACACCCCATTGCATTTGATCTAATAGAGCCAATTGTTGTTTCAACCATTTCGTCGGTTACTTCAGGCATGGAGAGGGGCTCATTAACGTTACTGTGGATATTGGAATTAAATTTTGTGAGAAGGTCCGGATTTGCTTTGGTTGTTGGCGAGTTTGCAAAGTATTTATTCATGAGGTCAGCATCGCCGATGTCTGTCGAAATACTGTTGACTTTCTTGGGATGGATACTAAGGCTGTTAAATTTCGACCACATTTCTTTCGGCCTATTCTTCAGTGTGAGAACTTTCGTTTTTATATAGGCTTCTTTTTCTTGTCTGATGGCAAATACAAGATAATTGCGAAGATCCTTATAATAGGTAAAATCAGAAGCTTTTTTGGTTCGATTGTACTTCTTGTACGCTTCTTCTTTCAAATGGATTATCGTTTTGATCGTATCCGTGATGTAAGGTTTGGATGGTTTCCTGAAAGTGATCGATCTGACAGGAGCATGAATATCAAAAAGTGTGATTATGGCGGAGTTCAGAAACTTGAGCTTTTCGTCGATATCCGGGAGATGATATACGTACTCCCAATCAACCCTACTAGCATCAAAGGAAAATTCTGCGTATTTAAACATTTTAAAATCTCTATATGTCCTTGTCTCAGAAGCAGGCTTAGCCACACGAATATTTAGAATACAGAAAACAAGTAGGTGATCAGTAACATTAAGTAAGTCGATGGAACCGGTTTCTAACACATGTCGATCATTGTCAATGCATATTAAGTCTAAGAGAGTAGAAGAGTGATCCGTGATTCTTGTGGGGAAAGTAACAATCTGTTTCATGCTGAATGTCTCCAGAAGTGCGTTAAAACTTCTTAGTTTTGCATTATCCGTGAGAAAATCGATGTTGAAATCACCCAACATAATAACTTCATCTACCTCCATGTTGAGGTTAGCCAAAGTCAACTCAATGCAGTCGATGCAGGTGGCGGGTTTAGATGGAGATCTGTAAATAACTCCAATCGCTATTTTGAGGTTGTTGCATTTCACTGAGATCCAAAGTTGTTCTAGGTCCGAATGCTTAACTATTAAGTTGTCGTTGAGGTTGCCAAAGCGAATGGATTTGTGTACGTAGAGTCCTACGCCACCACCACGAGTTAACCGCTCATTGCTGATAAATACGTAAGGTGTTAAGTCAACCAAATGCAGGGGATAATCTGATGTTAACCAAGTTTCTGAGATACCAATTATGTGAAAATCAGCATTGTTGATTAAGTCACTAAACGTGTGAAAATTGGACGTAAGGGAGCGAATATTTACATGTGCGATAGAGAGTTGTTGCGAATTGAAGGAGAAGTTGTGTGCGGCTAATTTGGGTTGTTCCTGCGTTGGCGAGGATTTTGGCGGTTTTTTGGCGTCACTAACGTACGCGAAGGATCGATTATCTTGGGCATTCCCCTAATATATTTGATGGTTAAAGAGCTTTCACCAGCGTCCACCCGTTCTTTTAATTGTTGACGTAGTTTATTTAGATATTCCAACTGCTCCGGGGTTTCGTCATCTGATATTTTTATACCTTTGAAGGAACCATTTATCACTTTATTTTTATTTTTGAGAATATCGAGAGCAATGTATGCGTCCGGGAGCTCAACTTTGACGAGGCGAGGGAGCTTCGATTCAGTAATGTTACCAAGGCGGTGAATTCTGGCTGCCTTGATAGGTTGCTCATCTGGGCAAATAATATTAATGATATTATTAACCACGACCGAGTCGGGTTCGCTTGCGGATTCCGGCAGGCCCGAAATTATTATGTTTGAGCGACGCTGAAGACGTTCTGTAGCCTCAACGAAGGTTTCTTCACGAGCTTCAGCATTGCAGTTACTCGTACTTAAGTTAGCCGTAAGTTTCTCTACTGCAGTACTGCAGAAACTCGACTATCGAAGGTCGATTGCAAAGCAGAAATTTTCGTTAAGAGTTCTTCTACCTTCATTTCGCGATTTGAGCATTTATTGCAATATAATTTAAGACAGTCAATTGAGCTACGGCGAATAATTTTAAGCTCCTCCTCAGACATCCCCAAACAATCCAAGTGCAAATGCACATTGCACGAATCACAATTAGTGAAGGGATCCGTTAGAAACAGAGTGCGTGAACATTTTCCGCAAATCGACATTCTTCTACCAGTTGATATTGACGGTGCGATAAATTTTTGTGGAGATCCGACCGTTGAGGTTATTTGATTTGTAAACACGAGATCTTGCGAAAAAATAACCATGCAACGAACTGATAGCAACTCACCAGTCACCACTAAGTGAAATTACTGCACTATTAGGTTTAGAATGCACTTGAGAAGCACTTTGGAACTATAAAATTTGCAATTTTAGCGAGAGCTAAGTTTCTGCGTGAACACCTTGTCGTCAGGCGCGAAATTCAAATAAAAGTATTCGAACAATTTTCGAATACTTTTTTCGAATATTTACTCTAGTATTCGGATTCTTCGAAGACTAACTACCTTCGGAAAAAAAATATTCGAATACTAATTACTTTCCAAAAAAAAGTATTTAGATAAGTATTTAACTACTAAATACTCCGAATACTACCCAGCTCTGTGTAGGTACCTACAACAGTTTATTATTTATACAGAGAAACATTAGCAGTTACAAAACTATAAATACAATAACGGAACTTACAATAAGATCAGAACAAGGAAAAGGTTGTTCAGTTAAAGTAAAACATGAAAAATAATCGACAAGCTTAAAAATAAGATAACTAAATAAGTAGTAAATCTAGGCTAAGTATCTTTGTTGGGTATATTGAGAACAACCGCTGCAAAATTATCGGTCTTAGCCCGACCTTCGATTAACGGTCTATAAAATTTCGCAAACACACATGATTTCGAGGACCATCCAGCAGCCTTTCGAATAACTTCCAAATTGACTCCTGACCTTGATGCTGCTGACGTAGCTGCATGGCGAGTGCTCTGAGGTTTAAAAACAGATGTATCAATACCGCAATAAAACATTTATGCCTTCTTTGTGTTTTAGAAGGCCGCCCTTAATTCTAAAAGGTTAATGTGCAGGCAGCTCTCCGCCTCGCTCCAAAACCCACCGGTGCGGGTACCCTGACAGAACGCCCCCCACCCTTTTTCGAAGCATCAGAACAAATTTCGACCTGGAAGTTGTTAGGTGTAAGGGAATTTCTGGCATTTGGCAGAGCTCTAATCCACCATTTTAAGTCCTCCCTAACGTCTCTACTTATGGTCATTCTGCCCTCATAATCACCCCTTGATACACGAAGAGCTAAATACTTAGCCCTCTCGAGTCTATTAGTATATGACCACCCATAAGTAAAGGCCGGGCAAATAGACACTACATATCCTAATAGGCTCGCAAAGTCCCGAATCCTACAGACAGTGCTATTAAGCAACCTCTCAATTCTCTGTTTACAAGTAATCTGCTTATCACTAGGAATAGATATAGTCAGATCTACACTATTAAACATAAAGCCTAAAAATTTACCGTTTAGCAGGAGACAAACAACTTTTCTTAAAATTTATAGCAAACCCTAACCTCTGCAGGAGCTTGACTGTAGGTATAACGAAAATTTTCGCAACAACTAGTGGAAGAATTGCTCATAAACAAAAAATCATCCAAATAATTGATTGACAAAAAACTTTGACATCTCAGGTGTTGAACAACCGGTTTTAATAATTTTGAAAATATAAAGGGAGCAGTTGCCAAACCAAAGGGGAGGACCGTAAATTCATACAGTGTTTGGTCGAACTTAAACCGTAGGTATTTACGGGACTCAGGATGAATTGGAATGGAAAAATACGCATCCTGCAAATCAATAGAAGCCATGTACCAGTCCTGTTGTAGTAAATTTTTAACAGATCTATAATCCTCCAACTTAAAGTGAGGAGGAGAAATGAAGGTATTCAGACGTTTAAGATTCAATATGAAGCAGAACGAACCAGAAGGTTTCCTTACCAAAAAATAAGGGGATAAAAACTCTCCTTCAGCATGTTCACATTTAACGATGGCACCTTCCTGTTCCAATTCCCTAATTTCATTTAATAAAAGGGATCCCTGCTGTTTGACACTCTGGGACGGTAATTCGTGGGTCTGTAACCCACTGGGTCCGGCTTCAGCCTGGGGCGGCTTGACGGCAGGCGCTTGAAGTTTAAATGGCGAGATGATTCCGTCTTCTTGGGCAGGGATTTATAATTCTGGCTGAATTTTTGAGCTTCTTGCGCTGCTTTCCAATCAGAGGCGAACCCCTGACCAAACAAAAGGTCATCCATTTTCGCCGCTTCTGCCACCTTTTGTGTGGTAGGATTCAGCAAAGGATAAATCCTGTGTTTTCTGTGATTTGACAACAGGAAGTGGACCTCACTTAAGAATTTTCCAACGTCCCCTAACTGGGGCGTGACGCAATCTGTAATGTCCACCGGACAGTCTGGAGATAACAATAAACTAAAAGCGGAACCCAAGGCAGTGAGGGCCCTGCCCAACTTGTCCTGAAAAGCCCGTAGAATATCATCTTTCTTGATATCCCCGGCCTGTAATAGATTTTTAAACTCCGCATTTAAAACGGGACCGCAGAGTTCCGGGCAGTTCACCGCCACAGGCCACTTCTCCACTAGCTCCTCCCGAGACTCCTTAGTGATGCCCTCTCGGAGGTAAATGGCCCAGCGAGACAATAAGCAATCCTCGAGTGAAGTTCCAGGTTGCGGTTTGTTGGAGGGGTCTATCCCGAGTAGGCTATCCAGCTTTGCGGCCGAAATTGGCTGAGCAATTTCGGCTGGAGGCAAAACCAATCCTTGACCAATTGCTTCCAAAAGCCTTTCAGGTCTTCAACGGATCACCATGTACCAAATTTCAGTCAAATCGAACCAGTAGTTTGGGCTGTAATGTGTTTTCAGTGTTATTACAAAAACTTAATTTTTCTTAACCCAAAGGGCAGTAAATGCGAATGAATTGTGTATTATTTAGAACAAGTATTTGAAGACCTTTTTGATGCTGACAATAAATTTTAAAAAAAGTTGTTTAGGATGGTAAAATGAGAGTATATCTAAAATTAGAAATTGATGTGCCAAAACGGCACTTTCTGTGGGTCGATTGCCTCCAAACATTTTTTAGCTCTTCGACGTATAATACAGTCTCCATGTACAAAATTTCGGGCAAATCGGTCCAGAGGTTTCGGCTGTATCGTGTTTTTAAAGTACGTTAACAATCCCGAATATTTCAATTTTTGTCAAGAAGGCACTAAGAGTGAATACATTTTTAGAAGCAGAATTTGAAGGTCTTTCTTATGGTGACGTGAAAAATGGGAGTTTGCATTTAAATTTAACAGTTGATGTGCCTAAATGGCATTTTCGGTTGCACGATTGGCTCCAAAAGCTTTTCAGATCTAAGTTGGGTTATGAGATGCCTACGTACCAAATTTCAGCCAATTCGGTCTAGTACTTTTGGCTGCGGCGTGTTTACAAACGTACGTACAAACGTACAAATGTACGTACAAACGTACAAACGTACGTACGTACGTACGAACATACACACAGACACATTTTAAAAACCACTTTTTTGGGTTCCTGAGACCTCAAAACGCATACATCCGGTTTTATCTCGAATTCTAAAATTTTAGTGATTGCAGTAACCTCCCAGTATTTTAAAATTGTGATGGGGTTGGGGAGGTTAAAACTAGAAAATGTATAAATATACATTGTACAACCAATGTATGTCCTGGATATTCGGGATCAGGAATGGATCATGCATGGATGTCCATGGTATATCCGGTGCTATGTGGGTAAAGGGGAGCATCAAAGCTACGCCGGACATTTTCAGAAACCGCCTTGAACTTTGGGAAGGGGCCATTAGTTGAGAAATGATGCCGATTGTCAATTGCACAATGTACCCTGACCTTGAAATGTCAAAGTTATGACATACAAGTCAAACATTTTAAATTGCAAGAGGCTCGGAAAGAAATTATTAATTTTGTAGAAAATTTTTATTTTAATTATTTATTGTTTATTCTATCTCAGTAGATGGTCAAGATAGGATCCTTCAATTTCCTGACAAAAGAGAAGCGGCTGGAACCTCCCCATCGCGTGGATCTTTGTATTCTGTGTAGATAGTAGTCAATTCAACAGAATTTGTCATCCACTGTCAGCCCGCTCCCTTTTAATGAGAAAGAATTTTTTCTCTATTAACCTCCCCAACCCCATCACAATTTAAAAAAAATGGGAGGTTACTGCAATCACTAAAATTTTCGAATTCGAGATAAGACCGGATCTATGCGTTTTGAGGTCTCAGGAACCCAAAAAAGTGGTTTTTAAAATGTGTCTGTGTGTATGTTCGTACGTACGTACGTTCGTACGTTCGTACGTACGTTTGTAAACACGCCACAGCCAAAACTACTAGACCGATTTGGCTGAAATTTGGTACGTAGGCATCTAATAACCTAACTTAGATCTGAAAAGCTTTTGGAGCCAATCGTGCAACCGAAAATGCCCTTTTGGCACATCAACTTTTAAATTTTAAATGCAAGCCCCCATTTTTCACGTCACCATAAGAAAGGCCTTCAAATTCTGCTTCTAAAAATGTATTCACTCTTAGTGCCTTTTTGACAAAAATTGAAATATTCGGGATTGTTAACGTACATTAAGAACACGATACAGCCGAAACCTCTGGACCGATTTGGCTGAAATTTTGTACATGGAGACTGTATTATACGTCGAAGAGCTGAAAAATATTTGGAGGCAATCGACCCGCAGAAAGTGCCGTTTTGGCACATCAACTTTCACTTTTAAATATACTCCCATTTTACCATTCTAAACAACTTTTTTTAAAAATTATTGCCAGCATCAGGAAGGTCTTCAAATACTTGTTCTAAATAAGACAAAATTCATTCGCATTTACTGCCCTTTGGGTAAAAAATGTTAAAATTTTGTAATAACACTAAACACACATTATAACCCAAACTACTGAATTAATTTGACTAAAATTTGGTACATGGAGATTGAGTGAACCGCTGAAGACCTGAAAGGCTTTTGGAAGCAATTGATAAACGGGAAGTTCCATTTAAGCATATCAATTTAAAATTTTAAATACTAGGCCTCCTTTTTTATGTCACCATTAGGAAGAAGATCAAATTCTGGTTCTAAAAATGTAGGTATTCACAGTTTCTGCCATTTCAATGGATAATAGAGAAAAAATTCTTTTTCATTAAAACGGAGCGGGCTGACAGTGGATAACATAAAGTGGCAGTTATTGTCAAAAAGGTGGCAAAATATTAACCTTAAAAGGAACATATTGTCAAATGTGATGGGTGATGTCCGAGGTGATGTCGGTATTTGTCAGAAAATTGCGAAATTAGTCACAGACGAAAAAGGATAAAAAAATTTCTGTTGAACTGACTGCTCGACTGACTGCTATCTACACAGAATACAAAGATCCACGCGATGGGGAGGTTCCAGCCGCTTCTCTGCTGCATTTTTTTTCCACTGAAATGGCAGAAACTGTGAATACATTTTTAGAACCAGAATTTGATCGTCTTTCTAATGGCGACATAAAAAAGGAGGCCTTGCTTTAAAATTTAAAGTTGATATGCTTAAATGGCACTTCCCGTGGACCAATTGCTTCCAAAAGCCTTTCAGGTCTTCAACGGGTCACCCAATCTCCATGTAGCAAATTTCAGCCAAATCGATTCACTAATCTGGGCTATAATGTATTTTTAGTGGTACTACAAAATTTCGATTTTTTGACCCAAAGAGCACTAAATGCGAACGAATTTTGTCTTATTTAAAACCAGAATTTGAAGACCTTTCTGATTGTGACAATAAATCTTTCAAAAACTTGTTTTGGATGGTTAAATGAGTGAATAATTTTAAAGTTGGAAATTGGTGTGCCAAAACGGCACTTTCAGTGGGCCGATTGAATCCAAAATTTGTTCAGCTCTTCGACGTACAATACAATGCGCATGTGCAAAATTTCAGCCAAATCGGTTCAGGGGCTTGGGCTGTACCGCGATTTAAAAGTCAGATAAATATCTTTTTTTTTTTAATTTTTGGTCAAAAGGGCACTAAGAATGAATGCATTTTTAGAAGCAGAATTTGAAGGCCTTTCCTATCGTGACGTGAAAAATGGGGGTTTGCATTTAAAATTTAAAAGTTGATGTGCCAAAATGGCATTTCTAGTTGCACGATTGGCTCCAAAAGCTTTTCAGATCTAAGTTGGGTTATGAGATGCCTACGCACCAAATTTCAGACAAATCGGTCTAGTAGTTTTCGGGAAGGGACATTAGAGCGCCGCCACTAGAGCGCGGCCGTTAGAGCGCAGGGACACTAGAGCGCAGGGACATTAGAGCGCAGGGACACTAGAGCGCAGGGACATTAGAGCGCGGTGGTGTGTTTTTGCCTATTTAAACTTCTTGGAAGAACTTAATTGCGGGTACCTGTTCTCGATGGCCGGGCTTTAAGCAGGAAACATAAAAACAGACTAAAACCCAAAGATGCAAAATTCTTGGTAGACCGTAATTATTGGATGTCCAAGTGCTCTCGATGAATATGGGCTTTAAATCGGGAAAATAAAAAAAGCCGTGATTGAAAGTTTGAAATGACAATGTTCGGAATTATGTACTTGGCTTCATCAAAATACATTAAGCGAAATTACTTCAGCTAGGTGTGTATGAATCATGATAACGGCACATCCCTTATTAGCTGTTTACTTATTGTATTTCATGAACGAGAAGGAAGACCACCCGTTAACATCTCCCGGTTTTAACGAAATTCAGAAAGACACATTTCTTAAAACGAGCGTCGTCGTGTCAGGTATTTTAATTTATTTTTAATGAGGGTTGAAGAACATTATTTTCAATATATTTAAGCCGGATGGAACGGCAAATAGTTCGACAGGATGTCATCTCGTCATTAAGTTGTAAAAACCCACTGACCATTGTTTACTTTGTTCCCTTAGAGATATCAGACCATTGTTTACTTTGTTCCCTTGGAGATATCAATTTTTATATCAATATTATTCACAGGTCAATTGAAATTCAACCAAGTTCCAAGTTCTTGGAAGGATATTGGCCTAAGCAGGATCCATGATTTTGGTTGAAATTCATTAACAAGTGCAGCAAGAAAATAAAAATTGTTTAATGAATAAAGTAAAATGAACAACCGGCAAACAACAGCTTTTGAAATTTCAAAGTCTCAAATATATATTTAGTTGGTCCTCTCAACCAAACACAGAGGTATCAAAAATTATTTTTTTTTAAGAATCGGAGTGGTATAAACTTTACAGTAATAATATAATTATAAAAGTATCTACCGAGAAAAGCAAATGTTTTATTTTCGCAACATCATCTACCTAAATAGGCGAAAACACACCACCGCGCTCTAATGTCCCTGCGCTCTAATGTCCCTGCGCTCTAGTGTCCCTGCGCTCTAATGTCCCTGCGCTCTAGTGTCCCTGCGCTCTAACGGCCGCGCTCTAGTGGCCGCGCTCTAATGTCCTAGACCGAGTAGTTTTGGCTGTGGCGTGTTTACAAACGCACGTGCGTACGTACACACACACAGACACATTTTAAAAACCGCTTTTTTTGGGTTCCTGAGACCTCAAAACGAGAAGATCTGGTGCTATCTTGAATTCGAAAATTTTAGTGATTGCAGTAACCTCCCATTTTTTTAAAATTTTGATGGAGTTGGGGAGGTTAAAAAAATGACAGAGTGAAATGTCATTGAATTTAAAAGCAAATTAACTGTGCAAAACTGAGAAATAATCCCCATAAAGTATTTTTGCAAACTCTTTCCCGTCTTTATCTAATGTTAGGAAGTCCAAGGAAGTCACGGCATCATTTCTCAACTAATAGCTCGATCTTTTCCAAATTTCAAGGCTCTATAGCTAGTGTTGCTCCAGAGATACAGGGGGGCGGACTTTAGGTCCTCACTGTATATCCAAACTCCAGAAGCGAACAAAATGGGACCAAAACTAAGGATATATAGGTACCTATACCTACATTATTAGAGAAGATTAGTTGATCCCCAGCATTACTTATTTTTTTACTTAAAATATCAATTTACAGTCAGCTATCAATAAGTATTTAAAATATTTCTTTTTAAATCCCCATTATCTTCAAATTTTGATCCGATTAATGCTTGCCTTTTCTCCTACTAAATTTTCAGTGGAAATAATTTGCGTTAGTTGATCCCCAGCAATACTTATTTCTACTTCAAATATCAATTTACAGTCAGCTATCAATAAGTATTTAAAATATTTCTTTTTAAATCCCCATTATCTTCAAATTTTGATCCGATCAATGATTGTTTTCCAAGAAATTTTTAAATAATTGTTGTTTAATTCTTATTTGGATTATTTATTAATCAAAAACAATTAAACTTACCTAATCCTCTAAAAGTATATGTTGCTGTGTAGGTCGTTATAAAATGGCGTGTGTTTCGAATTATCATCACTCCAGCAAAATGTTCATTAATGTGGTAGTACCTCGGGTAATCCTACTTCTCTTTCTTATTGTTGCATCTACCAAAGCTACAAGTAAGTTGGTTTAATATTGTTAGGTAGGTATTCTGAATCGTCTTTTACAGATTGCAGGATCACTTTGCAAAACCTAAATCCACAACCTATTGTAGTAAAAACTAATTTTGAATTTATATATCCCCATCGGGCTAACGACAAATCTATTTCTATAGACGCCAACAGCGATGTCTACATTTCATGCCCGAAAGGCACCTTATTATATCAAAAAAACAAAAATATGAAAAAGATAGGCTACGTTCTTGCAACATGTAATCAAGACACAATATTTAAAATTGGCCAGGAATTTGTTAATTTCAAAACTGGAATCCAATGCGTTACACATCTAGACACAGCCAGGACCTCTCAGATTCCTTCAGGGGCATCTAGCACTACTGAGATTGAGGTAGGATTTCATTTGACAGAATTCGGAAATTTATTCATGCCCCTGATTTTAATGTGCTTCGATCACAGAAGCGCAAGTACTTCATTTGTCAAGTATACTCTAGTAGTAGCCCATGTTGGTACTCAGAAGATCGATGAGCCAGCTTTTCGTCAGGACACGTTTTATGCCGATTTGGATGTTAACGAAGCATACACCATTGAAAATCAAATTCAAGTTATAAACGAACCGACTAATAAAAAATACATTAAAAATGATGGAATTCATTATTTGGTACCCGGAAGTTTGGCGCCACTGACAGACTTTAACTCTGAGACTCATCAACTTGCCGCTTTTCATTACGTAAATACAGCCCCACAGTGGAATACTATCAAGAAGGGTAATTGGGCCAGCATCGAAAAGAATATCAGAAGTTATGCATATGAAAAACAAGTAGAACTTACAGTTTATACTGGTACCCACGGTGTCACAACGCTTAATATCATCAACCACCAAGCAACTGTTTGTGCTACCAAGAAAGTATACCTACATAATGATGGCATTCATCTACCGGTGCCACATTTATTTTGGAAGATTATTTATAACTTCAGAAGTCAAGAGGGTGTTGCCATTATAACAAAGAACAATCCCTATTATCAGAATAAGAAGAAAATTTGTGGAGACGCTGATCCGGGGAATGAACTACCTTGGCTGCAGGGTATAGATCGGGAAGACCATAATGCTGGATTCAGCTATTTATGCCGTCTCGAAGATTTTTACAAACATATACCTCATTTTCCACAACTTCCCAAATCTAATCTTCTTAAGTAGGTAATATACCTACTAAACCTGAAATGACATAAAACTGCAATTTTTTTTTATTTAACTATGACAGCTATATTTACAAGGTATCACAGTATGGGTTTTGGTAACAGGAATATCTATACTATTCTTTTCCGGCCTTAGCTAACATTTGAGATATTTGACAAAACAAAAACAGCGAATCTATTCAATGGGCCTGTCCAATGAAGAAAAATATCGCTTTTTTTTTGTTATACGTGCAAAATTTAACCAATTTCTAAGATATTTGTTCAATTAGTTTGCAACGTAAATGCTTTTACATTATTTAAAAAAATAAAAACAGTTTCGACATTGATTTGTGCGGCAAAAGTTTAAATCAAATTCAGCCAGTTAGAACAGGACGCGCGGAAAACTCCGCCCACTAACTACGCACCGACAGAGCTGCAGCCAGTAGCACAGTGTAGTTTGTCGGCCATTTGTCACCAAATATGACGTCATATATGTTGACTCGGAATTTTCAACATATTTTTATAAAAAACTACTAAGTTTTGGAGCATTTTATTTACTGGGGAGGTCTTGACGAAGTGTATTCTTTATAATTTTATCATTTTCAAAAATTGTTGGAAAGGCCCATATTCTGCCCTTTTAATTGCAGCAAATTTTTGTATTGTCGAATTGTGATATAATTTTGATTTGCAATTAATAAATATTGTTATTATTAATATTCTTAATGATACTGATGACGGTATCCCATTTCCTTTTTTTTGTGATTCACAATTTCCAAGTACCTAAACATGAAATTAGGTTCACAAAATAACTACACTTATTTTGTATAAAGTACCTAAGTAACCTATCTACAGCTGTCGATTTTAATAAAGAGATAATTTACCTTATCAAAAATTTTATTAAGTTAGGCAGTGACCTTTTTACCATTTGTGCATTGGTACTACAGAAAGTTTCAATAGATGCCGCTATTGTTTTTACCTAATATGGTGAAATGTTGATTGTGCAACTGAAGCAAGAGTTATTTAGGTACCCAGAAATGAAGACCCATCAGCGGAAAAACTGTAACTTCAGCAGCCGAGGTTATATTAAACCCCGACGCCGGGAATAAATAACAATTATTACTCATAAGTTTGTTCAAGTAACATTATTGTAGATGTAGAACTTTTGGCAAATAAACCATAATTTTCAATCAATTATTAAAAAGCTTCTCGTTACGAATCAAAACTTAACTCAAGACAACTGCATATAAATATGTCTAATTATGCAAACTTTTGTGGGGGTTGAAATACGCACTTATACCTACCTATTGCGAAGGAAACTGGAAAATTGTAGAAAGTAAACTGAATCCCAAATGCGTTCAATTTTATTACCGACAAAAAACGAAATTAGGCGAATTTTGCAAAATTACCACTTAGGGGGTTGAAAAATCGTAAAGTTGGATGAAAAGTCAAAAGTTATGAGGATTAACCGTGGCTAAGTAAAATTACGGAAAATAACACCAAAATAACCCAATTATGTAAATTTAGCGTTTCAAGAGTTGAAACATTGCGAAGGGGGATGAAAAAAGTGAAAAATGTAATCGTCATCCAAATGAATTCATTTATTACCGAAGAAAAACGAAATTACGCCAAATTAGCACTTAGAGGGTTGAAAAATCGTAAAGGAGGAAAAGGGGTTGAAAAATTGTGGATGAGTTAAAAATTAATGAAAATGACTTTGACTTATCCAAAAATCAAAAGAAAGCCCAAAAAAATAAATAAAATGTATTTACTCCGCTTGCTAGGGCTTAGGGGTTGTTAATAGCGCAGGGGTTGGTTTTAGGTCGAACACTCATAAGACTTTTTTTCAATAATTAACCGAAATCTATCGAACCCGCTAATTTTATTCCACCACTTACATGAAAAAAAAAATGCAGCAGAGAAGCGGCTGGAACCTCCCCATCGCGTGGATCTTTGTATTCTGCGTAGATAGTAGTCAATTCAGCAGAATTTTTTTAATCCTTGACTAATTTCGCAATTTTCTGACAAATACCGAAGTCACCTCGGACATCACCCATCACGTTTGACAATATGTTCCTTTTAAGGTTAATCTTTTGCCACCTTTTTGACAATAACTGCCACTTTATGTCATCCACTGTCAGCCCGCTCCCTTTTAATGAGAAGGAACTTTTTCTCTATTTTCCACTGAAATGGCAGAAACTGTGAACACATTCTTAGAACCAGAATTTGATCGCCTTTCTAATGGCGACATAAAAAAGGAGGTCTTGTATTTAAAATTTTAAGTTGATATGCTTAAATGGGACTTCCCGTGCGCCAATTGCTTTCAAAAGCCTTTTAGGTCTTCAACGGGTCACCCAATCTCCATGTACAAAATTTCAGCCAAATCGATTCAGTAATTTGGGCTATAATGTATTTTTACTATTATTATAAAATTTCGATTTTTTGAACCAAGCAGCGCTAAATGCGAATTAATTTTGTCCTATTTAAAACCAGAATTTGAAGACCTTTCTGATGGTGACAATAAATCTTTCAAAAACTTGTTTTTAATGGTCAAATGAGAGAATAATTTTAAATTTGGAAATTGGTGTGCCAAAACGGCACTTTCCGTGAGTCGATTGAATTCAAAATTTGTTCAGCTCTTCGACGTGTAATACAATCCCCATGTGCAAAATTTCAGCTAAATCGGTTCAGGGGCTTGGGCTGTACCGCGATTTTAAAGTCCGATAAAAATCAATTTTTTTTTATTTTTGGTCAAAAGGGCACTAAGAATGAATACACTTTTAGAAGCAGAATTTGAAGGTCTTCCTTATGGTGACGTGAAAAATGGGGGTTTGCATTTAAAATTTAAAAGTTGATGTGCCAAAATGGCATTTCCGGTTGCACGATTGGCTCCAAAAGCTTTTCAGTTCTAAGTTAGGTTACGGGATGCCTATGTTCCAAATTTCAGCCAAATCGGTCTAGTAGTTTTGGTTGTAGCGTGATTACAAACGAACGTACGTACGTACGAACGTACATACACACAGACACATTTTAAAAACCCCTTTTTTGGGTTAATAATAATAATAATAATAATAATAATAATAAGATTTATTGATGCAACAACTGAGTAAACAGTAACACATAAGTCAATACATTTTAATAACATCTATATCTGCTTGCAGAATTGAGTTAAATCACAGTCAAAATAATCACTAATAGAATATATACAATTGTATATTAGAAAAGATTTGAGTTCTTTGCAAAAAATCCTACAAGGGAGCTTCCGAAATTCTGTCGGAAGAACATTGTAAAACTTTACGCAGAAGTACCTAGTGCCCGTTTGTGTTCGGGTTAGTCTAAGTGGGAGTAAAGAAATATTATCCCTGTTACGTGTGTCGTGGGTATGGAGCTCAGATGTCAGATTGAATTTACTTAAGTTATTTCTTATATGTACTTCAAGCAATGATAAATATACCTACAAGGCTGTTAATGTTAATTTTATGTTTAATAAAATACTCTTTGCAATCAGCTCGATAGGGTAGATTAAAGATTGCTCTAATTGCTTTTCGTTGAAGTGAAAAAATTCTGTGCCTACATGACGAATGACCCCAATGGAGGATCCCGTACGTCATCCTTGTCTGAAAAAGAGAATAGTATGCCATCATCAACACATTAAGTGATACACATCCAGATAACTGCCTTAGAATATATACGTTCTTTGTTAGTTTTTTTGCTAGTGTTTCGCCCTGGGAATCCCACAATAGTCCCTCATCAATAGTGACGCCTAGGAAATTTACCGAGACCTCAAAACGTGAAGATCTGGTACTATCTCAAATTCGAAAATTTTAGTGATTGCAGTAACCTCCCATTTTTTTTAAATTGTGATGGGGTTGGGGAGGTTAATTTCCAGTTTTAACCCTTAAATTTCATCCCCCTTGTTAAACCACAATGAAAATTTGCCCATCCACCTACAATGTCGCTGTAACTTACCACACCAAATCCAGCCCTGATACGTTGAGCAGTTTTTGAGTTCTCGTATTTTTGTGTTTCGGCATGTTAGGGGGTTGTACCGCCTTTAAAGATCGTTTTTCGCGAATTATGAATAAGACGTTTTTTGTACCATAATTACAAAGCTATCGAATGGTATTAACTTCAACCCTACATTAGCCTTTTTTTCGTGATTTCGCCCGGTTGACCGCAAATTCATAACTGTGATTGGTGCATTTAGCCATTTTGCAGATTGTTGTTTAGCGACAATGTCATAGCGTTGACCGTTTAAAACCTTCTCAAGGAGGTGGGTTAGAAACTGACATTCGTTTGACAATTTTATGAAACAAATTTCTAGGAAATGTGGTAAGTGCACCAATCACAGTTATGAATTTGCGGTCAACCGGACGAAATCGCGAAAAAAAGGCTATTATTGAATTATTGAATAAGTTGCGCAGTGACCTGAAAACACGTCAGGAAGCAGGAGAGAGGTCACTAACCATCAAAACATCAGTGGCATTCCCAAAATCGTTGAAGCAGTGGCAAAAAAGTAACTACCAACGGTGTCCAGCAGCACCAAGCCAACAATCTTAGTAACAGAAATCTTCACAATGCGGCTTTTGCACACTTTAACGCACGTTCTCTCAATAGCAAGATTGTGGACGTCAGGCAATTCGCCTCTTTAAACTCTTATATGGCTATGGGCGTTTCTGAGACTTGGCTATCGCAAAAGCCAACGGAAGATGTATATCAATGCGATGTATATCTCGGTAGACGTTTATCAAGTTAATGAGTATGTAGGGGGGCGGCTGGTCTTACTGGTGGAATCGGGTGCAGATTTTATCAATCTGCACCTAGTAGTAGTGCCTCCGCAAAAACGCACAGATGTGTCAAAAAGGCAAATTGTTAAAAAAATGTTGGTACAGAATTTCAAAATAGAAAATGAACAGGAATGAGTAAATAAAAAGAATTACCTGAATTAAAACAAAAGGACCCTATCGGATTTCCGTATTAAATTGGGCTTCGTAAAAAAATGGTTGGCGGCATGAGTTCGGGCTGATGTTTGGCTCAGCAGCTCCCCATCCATTTACTTTTACTTCTCCAAAATTTCAGCCCGAACTCATGCCGCCACCAATTTTTTTTCGATTTTTTTTATAACGAAAATTTGGTGGTATTCTGTTGAGGCAATGGCCATGTAACAATTTTACGACGTGACTAAGTGGTCTGTAATGCTTAAGTGTTTTCAATTAAAAATATTTGCATTCGAGGTACATCTCTGGACAGAGGTAAATGCTCGTTGTGGTCCGTTACATAGGTATATAGGTACATAGGTATACGGGATGCTCACCTATTTGTTGCACAAAGTGTGTGACTGTATGCACTTACGGACAGTGGTGGATTTTTGCAATGCATGTGTAATGCATCATATATGTATTATACAATAGATTGTGTATATATTATATACAGGGTGAGTCTAAAGAAATAAGTAAAATTCGTAGCTCATCTACTGATCGATATTTTCAAAAATGCCGAAACAAGTCGATTAGTAAACCTCGAAGTACTTTATTATGACGCAAAAAAATCAACAATATTGGTTGTCATGGCAACCCTATGACTTAAAGTGACATTTTTTTAAAGAACCATGTTATATTGTTTTTTAATCCACACTTAGATAGTCCCTACCGAGGTCCTTTCAACGATATGTTACATTTTAACATTTGATGGCGTTTTGTCATATTTCCCGTCTACCAATTATTTGAATTTTAAATAACGTATAAAATTCGTGGCTGATCCATATTTAAAAAAATGCCGAAGCGCGTCGATTAGTAAACTTCCTAAACTTTATAATGACGTAAAAAAATCAACAATATCGGTTGCCATGGCAACCCTATGTTACAATGTTACAGTTCAAAAAAGAACGACAGTGTTTTTTAATCCACTTTTAGATTGTCCTTATCGAGGGCTTTTCAACGATATGTTACATTTTAACATTTGATGGCGTCTTGTCATCATTCCTGACTACCAATTATTTGAATTTTAAGTACCTAACGCAAAAATTGGTAGTTCCATCTATCGATCGCAATTTTAAAAATTGCCGAAGCACGTTGGTTGATTAGAACAGGTAAACCTCAAATATTTACTTTATTCTTTCTTAGTATTCTTTCTCGTACTACATCTATTAATCAAGATATTATTAATTTAATTTTGACATATAGGTAATCATGCCCCACGTAACACACGGACGTACAATGTACGCCCGAGTCGGTCCATTGTTGGTCCGATTTACTGTCGAACCGTCCCGGACTAAAATTGGGTACCCATTGAACGCATTTTTCTGGGCACTTTTTGAACCGTCCTGATGCGGACGAAAAAAGGGCGTCCATTGGAAGAACCGCTGTGGGTAATCTTCGGACAGTCCGATTGCGGGCGTGTTTGTATGCTATTTGGATGCCGATTTCCGGACTATTTATGGACCGACAAGAAATGGATGCACAATGGATGCCTGATTACGGATACTTTTCGGATGCACAGAATCTGACGTACAAAGTACATCCCAAGTCCGGGTTAATTATGAACCGTCCACAAGACGGACGTAATTGGGCGTTCTTTGAATAAACCATCGGCGGAAGATTTTGGACGGTACAAAGTTTTTCGTAATACGTGCATCCATTGAATGCCTGATTACGGATAGTCTTCGGATGACCGAAATCGAGCATACAAAGTTTATCTAATTCCGTATTAACAATGAACCGTCCGCAAATGGACGTAATTTGGCATGTTTATTCAAGCATCTATCAGCCGCCGATTCACAGAAAAATTACTATGCGTTTCATCTAATATTTATTATCACAAGTGGGAAATTATTCAGATATTCGGGAATTAGAATCATTTATACCTACTTCATCCAGTCGATGGCTATAATTATTTCTCAGAGCATTTTCTTCCATTTTAGAAAAATTTACATCGCGCAAACGTTAAAGGATACAAAATTTTATCAAGTTACAAAAAAGTTGTCATTTTCCGTGTATATTTAGAATCTGAAAAGAAATTCAAGATATCTGGCTTGGTTTTTGAAATATAGGAAATATGCGGAAAAAGCTAAAAACTGAAAAATGTCATATTCTTTTAACTTTGTGCTTCATGCACAAAGTGAGTTTGCGAGACGTAAATGTTTGAAAAATTGTTATTATTAATGAATGAATACCACTCAGTACCAAAGCGCCGCCATCTTTTGTAATCGTAAATCATAGAATAGCGTGGCATGGCGTGGGTACCGGAACTTTTCCCCAAAACCTCGATCGATATTTTCTTCATCCCTTTAAGGCAAGTGTAGCTGAGGGATCACTGCGCAGTCGTCACTTGATCTCAACCAATCAAAATGCCAAATATGTGCACGTGAGGGGTGATGGATACCTGCAGACAGTGTATACTACTAGAACTGAGAAAATTCAATAAGTATCGATCTGTCTTCAAAGGAAAACATGTCTTCTGCGGTAAATAGCCCTGATTATTATTTCATAACATTTTCGTTAACTTTTTTGATTACAGGCCGTCCAGTTGTCCACTGTCGGCGGGAAAGACTTGATGGAATTTGTTAGAAGGCTCTTGACGCGAATATTGTCAGATAGTGTAGCTGCCTTATACAACAGCACAGGGATGAACGCGAAGTATTGTTTCGCAGACCTGCACGTTGCGGCACTTATCGTTGGTAAGTGTCAAACCAAGAACATTTTTTAGTTATTAGTTACCTAGTTGCAAAAATAGATTCTTAAAGATAATACAAATTAAATTCCTCAAAATTCGGTCGGGAGAACGAGAATAAAGTTCTAAATACAGTGCGAGTGTAAAGTATGATGGAATAAAATTTATTCATAAATCTTTTATGGTTGATTTCTACCAAAATTCCTTGGATGGGTCTATTTTATTTTTTTAATGCGAATTGGATGCCTTATAGTCACTTATTTTTTCCACTTCCGGGTCAACCGGGAATGGCTTTAAATTTATTGTTTTTAACTGGAATGATATAGCTTTTTCTCATCGGGTTCGGAATCTACAAATTTTTCTGAGTTAAAAACATCTATTATGCTTGACCGGAAGTGGACTCATGACCACCACTGACTTTCAAAAACATCGAAAAAATTAATCGGTAAAAAATAAAAATTAATACACGTCAACCTAATTTTTTTGATACAAATTTAACTTAAAATGCTTTTCGCAATTTTGGCAGATTGTCAAAGTGAAAAAAAAATTAAAAGAGCAAAGACGAATAAGACGAAATGTAATTGCGCAGTTGAATTTGACTCAAAAAAATAAGACTGACAATTGTATTTGCGATTTTCAAAAATCTTGATTTTTAACCAATTCCTTCGGTGTTATTGAAAATCTGGAGGCCGTGACTCCACGTCCGGTGAAATGGGCGTTTTCAACTCAGAAAAAATTGTAGATTTCGAATTCGATGAGAAAAAACAATCATTTCATTTCAGAACACAAATTTAAGGCTATTTCCGGAAATAGAAGAAAATGATTGACTACGCCATCAAATCCGCATTAAAAAAAACGACTTTGCGTACGGATTTTGACAGAAATGAACGGTAAAAAATTTATGAATATTAGGCATTCCATACTTTACACTCGCACTGTTTATTGAATAATCCAGAAAATTTAGTTTCTACCACCTGCACATCATAAAGCGGAAAAAATCATAAGCAAACAAAATATATACAATTATCTACTTACATATTATTTAGCAATATTTTTTTAATTTCAGAGGCAACGAGACTGTGCAGTAAATTTAAGGACGAAGGAGACCGAGAAATCGAGGCCGTAATAGCAAAATGGTTGAGGAGAGCTCCAGAAAGAAGAAGGAAAAATTAGATATTTGGAGTGTTCTATATTATGTACAGTCTAATTAATAAATTAAGTGTATGTAGTTATAAATATATATATTATTTAATTAAACCAGTAAATTTAATTCGTCCGAAAACTGTCCAGTTAGTAACGTAAATTGGTTGTGCAAAGAACACTCAATGGATAAACTAAGGGTATACTTCAGACGGATCTATCAAATCATCCTAAAAGCGTACAAAATGCAGCCGAAACTGAGCATCCGAAGAACGTCCATTAAACGTCCGAAAACCATCCTTTAAATGTCCTGCTTAGGACGTCCGATGTATAATCTAAAAACGCTCCGCGAGTCCCCGAGTCGTGCGTCCGATGAATGCCCGAAGTGCATCCGCGAGGATCCAATTCATGCCGAATAACGGGTATACATTGGGCGTACAAAAAAGTGAACTGCGGACCATTGAGGGACGCAAATCGGACCTTTACGGGGTAAACAATGGATGCCCTTCGGACCATCGTTGGTCCGGTTTACGGCATCCAAAGAGCGTACAAAGGATGGATGTGTGTTACGTGGGGCGGTTTTAATAGGTATAAAAAATCGGAGTGCTCTAGGTATATCATTATAAAATAAGTAATCAAGTTACCTATTGCGGTAACCACTGCAACTCTTATTTATTTTTCGTGAATACGTCAAAAATATGTATCAGTGTTTGTGCCGTTTGGGCTTAAGTACTTATTTCGACTTTTTTAAATATCTCCAGTGTTCCTGCCAATTTGAAAAATGGTGAAATATGTACAGGGTGTCCCAGAACTCGCGTATAAGCCGGTAATGGTAGATTCCTGAACTCAATCTAAGACGAATTTTCCTCTACAAAGATAGCGAGGGTCCTATAGTTTTCAAATGGGGAGCACTAAAAATCAAGAGGAATGAAGATTAAGTGTGATTAAGTAGAATTACGAAATATAACACAAAAATAACTAAATTATGCAATTAGAACTTTTGTAGGGGTTGAAATACGCACTTATACCTACCTAGTGCGAAGGAAATTAGCACTTAGGGGGTTGAAAAGTCGTAAAGGTGGATGAAAAGCCAAACGGTATGAGGATTAACCGTGGTTAAGTAAAATTATGGAAAATAACACCAAAATAACCCAATTATGTGAATTTAGCGTTTGAATAGTTGAAACATTGCGAAGGGGGATGAAAAAAGTGAAAAATGTAATCATCATCCAAATGAGTTCATTTATTACCGAGCAAAAACAAAATTACGCAAATTTTGTCAAATTAGCAGATAGGTGGTTGAAAAATCGTAAAGGGGGATGAAAAGTCAAAAGGGATGAAAATTAAACGTAATTAAACAGAATTACAGAACATAACACGAAAATAACCCAATTATGGAAATTTGGCTTTTGGGGGTTGAAATATTGGGAAGGGGGTCGAAGATGTGAAAAAGGCAAGAACAATGTATATGAGTAAAATTTGTTACCGAAAAAAGGCAAAACTGCGCGAATTTTACAAAATTAACGGGGGTTGAAAAATTGATTCGGGGGATGAGAAGTCACACGAAAAAGAAACGGTCGGGTAAATTTTGCTTTTTGAGGGTTCACATATCATGAAAGAGGTTGAAAAATTGTGGACGAGTTAAAAAATTAATGAAAATGACTTTGACATCCAAAAATCAGAAGAAAGCCCAAAAAAATAAATAAACCGCATTTATTCCGCTTGCTAGAGCTTAGGGGTTGTTAGTAGCGTAGGGGTTGGTTTTAGGTTGAAGACTCAAGATTTTTTTTCAATAATTAACCGAAATTTTTGAGTTCTCGCATTTTTGTGTTTCGGCAGGTTAGGGGGTTGTAAGGCCTTTAAGGGTCGTTTTTCGCGAATTATGAATAAGACCTTTTTTGTACCATCAACAGAAAGCTATCGAATGGTATTAATTTCAACCCTACATTATTCAGTAAAAAATCGAGTTTCCACCCCTAACTTTCATCCCCTTTGATAAATTTCTCCTAAAATTCAATCTTCCCTTCTCGAAGATGCAGTGTGTAAGATGTCACAGTTTCGCAGAAGATATTGCTTCTCTGTGTCAAATTACAGGGCTTTATGGACGTTTCAACCCCTAAGCTCCAACCCCCTATTTCACCACCCCCACATGCCCTAAAGGAAGTTGTGTTTTCAATTTCATCACCCCAACCCAATTCGTTGAAAAAAAATGCAGCAGAGAAGCGGCGGGAACCTCCCCGTCGCGTGGATCTTTGTATTCTGTGTAGATAGTAGTTAATTCAACAGAATCTTTTAATCCTTGACTAATTTCGTCCGTTTTTTGGGCCCCTTCTAGCTAGCGGTATTGAGTTTTCTCAGAAGCCAATGTTTGAAAGACCAATAGATACACATGAGACAGTTTCATGGACTAGTTGAATTACGAATATAACAGGACTGTGTGATTTCTGGTTGCGCGGCGTACGTTCTTCCAGTTCTTTGATAAAATTAATGAAATTATTTTGGGCCCCAACATAGATGGTCGATGTGAAGAGTTAATTACGAAACCAGCGCAACAGGCTAGTGGCGTGGATCCCTCTAAACTTTAAAAATAAATATTTTCCATTCTCAACCCTTTCAACTCCCGTTTCGCACACGCGCAATAATTTCTTTGACAACTCCGTGCTTCTCTAGCGGTCCAATAGTTTTTCCAAATATATTTTAATGAAAGTCGCGTTAAAAGTACCTAACTAACAGAGTCCATTGTAAAGTCGACAATACCAGAAAGTTCTTGTTCTCCTTCGGCAACTCCGTGCTTCTCAAGTGCTCCAGTAGGTTTTCGAAATAGATTTCAATGAAAATCGCGTTAAAAGTACCTAACTAACAGAGTCCATTGTAAAGTCGACAATACCAGAAGGTTCTTGTACTTCTTAGGCAACTCCGTGCTTCCGTAGGTTTTCGAAATAGATTTCAATGAAAATCGCGTTAAAAATACCTAACTAACAGAGTCCATTGTAAAGTCGACAATACCAGAAAGTTCTTATATTTCTTCGGCAACTCCGTGCTTCTCAAGTGCTCCAGTAGGTTTTCGAAATAGATTTCAATGAAAATCGCGTTAAAAGTACCTAACTAACAGAGTCCATTGTAAAGTCGACAATACCAGAAGGTTCTTGTACAGGGTTTTCATTCCATTAGGTACCTACTTTAAATTGTCATAGCTCCTTTATTACTTGAGATATTCGCATGAAATAAAAAGTAGATGGTAGACCGGACTCCCAAGTTTTATTCTGGAGCTTATTCTCAGCGATCACCCTCGGATCTTAAGCGCTGTAGGTGCAACCTGCTTTTTTTTAAATGGGACACCCGGTATTTTCTTGCACGGATCGATAGAGAATTTTTTTCTGATTTCATTGATATAGGGTAGTTGATACCTGGGGTAGATAGTTTTCGAGAAAAAAAATTCTGAACTACGAGAAACGTATCTGAATGAAAATGGCAATCATGTTGAAATTTTCAATTTGTGAATAAATAAGTTAGTTACTTTGTTACTATTGATAGTTTAACTTATTTATTCATCTTAAAGCATTACAAATTGAAAATTTCAACTTGATTGCCATTTTCATTTGGACATTTCTCGTAGATTAGGATTTTTTTCCTCGAAAACTCTCAACCCCAGGTATCAACTACCCTATATCAATAAAATCAGAAAAAAATTCTCTATCGATCCGTGCAAGAAAATACCGGGTGTCCCATTTAAAAAAAAGCAGGTTGCATCCACAGCACTTAAGATCCGATGGTGATCGCTGAGAATAAGGTCCAGAACAAAACTTGGGAGCCCAGTCTACCATCTAGTTTTTATTTCATGCGAATATCTCAAGTAATAAAGGAGCTATGACAATTTAAAGTAGGTACCTAATGGAATGAAAACCCTGTACTTCTTAGGCAACTCCGTGCTTCCGTAGGTTTTCGAAATAGATTTCAATGAAAATCGCGTTAAAAATACCTAAGTAACAGAGTCCATTGTAAAGTCGACAATACCAGAAAGTTCTTATATTTCTTCGGCAACTCCGTGCTTCTCAAGTGCTCCAGTAGGTTTTCGAGATAGATTTCAATGAAAATCGCGTTAAAAGTACCTAACTAACAGAGTCCATTGTAAAGTCGACAATACTAGAAAGTTCTTGTTCTCCTTCGGCAACTCCGTGCTTCTCAAGTGCTCCAGTAGGTTTTCGAAATAGATTTCAATGAAAATCGCGTTAAAAGTACCTAACTAACAGAGTCCATTGTAAAGTCGACAATACCAGAAGGTTCTTGTACTTCTTAGGCAACTCCGTGCTTCCGTAGGTTTTCGAAATAGATTTCAATGAAAATCGCGTTAAAAATACCTAACTAACAGAGTCCATTGTAAAGTCGACAATACCAGAAAGTTCTTGTATTTCTTCGGCAACTCCGTGCTTCTCAAGTGCTCCAGTAGGTTTTCGAGATAGATTTCAATGAAAATCGCGTTAAAAGTACCTAACTAACAGAGTCCATTGTAAAGTCGACAATACCAGAAGGCTCTTGTTCTTCTTCGGCAACTCCGTGCTTCTCAAGTGCTCCAATAGGTTTTCGAAATAGATTTCAATGAAAATCGCGTTAAAAATACCTAACTAACAGAGTCCATTGTAAAGTCGACAATACCAGAAGGTTCTTGTATTTCTTCGGCAACTCCGTGCTTCTCAAGTGCTCCAGTAGGTTTTCGAGATAGATTTCAATGAAAATCGCGTTAAAAGTACCTAACTAACAGAGTCCATTGTAAAGTCGACAATACTAGAAAGTTTTTGTTCTCCTTCGGCAACTCCGTGCTTCTCAAGTGCTCCAGTAGGTTTTCGAAATAGATTTCAATGAAAATCGCGTTAAAAGTACCTAACTAACAGAGTCCATTGTAAAGTCGACAATACCAGAAGGTTCTTGTACTTCTTAGGCAACTCCGTGCTTCCGTAGGTTTTCGAAATAGATTTCAATGAAAATCGCGTTAAAAATACCTAACTAACAGAGACCATTGTAAAGTCGACAATACCAGAAGGTTCTTGTACTTCTTAGGCAACTCCGTGCTTCCGTAGGTTTTCGAAATAGATTTCAATGAAAATAATAATAATAATAATAATAGTTTATTGACTCTCGATTTTACAATATGCTTATAAATCCCAACTTAAAAAGAAAAAGAAAGTGTAAAATAGGAATCAAAAGGTACAAGTTCAGTAGTTGTTATAAAACAACTCTGATCTTCCACTTGTCCTGACACAGAAAGCAACATAACAATTTGAGTAGCAATTAAACATTGTTATTAAAAGGAAATGAAAGTGCCTACTGACAAAAAAAGTATATAAGCAAACTATAACTAAGCATTTAAAACGCAATATGTACTTATGTGCGAAAATATTCGGAATGTGATCTAAAAGGATAGGTGTGTAATTATTCTTGTAATAAATTTTTTCTTAACACATATTTGAAACGTCGGTTATTTAAGTTTTTAAAACCTTTATTCAGTGAGTTATAAACACTGGCAATCTGGTATTGAAACGATCTTTTTAAAAGTTCCGTTTTTCTCCTTGGAATAGTTAACAAACCTCGAAATCTTATATTTAAATTATGAACGTCCGTCCTAAACGATATCTTCTTATATAGATATTGGGGGGATTTTGCATGAATGACTTTATGGAATAGAGTGGCCGAAGCAAGAAAACGTCTTTTTTCCATACTCAACCAACCCGTGTCTTTTAGTTTGTAAGTTACTCTATCATACTTTCGAATACCGTATATGAATCTAAGGCAAGATCTTTGAACTTTTTCAATTTTGCTCTTGTATATAGCATCTAAACAGGGACCATATACAGGTGAACAGTAAGTAAAAAGAGACAATACCAGTGTTTCGCAAAGCATGATTTTAGTAGACAAAGGTAGCAGCCGCCTAGTGCCATATAGAATTTTTAACACTGAATATGCCCTCTGCAAAAGTTTGTTAACATGGCTTTTGAATCTCAACTCCGAATCGATTAAAACACCTAAATTTTTGGCTTCGTCAACAATATCTAATGCAGCGCCATCAACATTAATTTTAATTTTATCTAGAATTTCAGCTTTGTCCTTTTTCCTACAAAAAACTATGACCTTGGACTTATTAGAATTAATTTGTAGGCAATGACATCTTGCACTTGTTATAACTTTATCAAGATCTTCGTTTACATTGGCACATGCATCTCTTACGTGTTGAGGCAAAAAAGAGTGGTAAATTTGTGTATCATCTGCATATAAATGAGTACAACAGTATTCCATACCCTTTAGATAAAAACTGGTATAGATTGTATAACATAGAGGGCTCAAAACAGAGCCTTGTGGAACGCCTGTTTTCAAGTCCAAGGCCCTAGAATACTGTTCATTTAATTTGACGATCTGTGAGCGATCCGTAAGAAAACTGCCGAACAAACTCACTGCTTTTTCAGATAACCCTACATATTTTAAGATGCTCAAAAGTAATTGATGATTCAGGGTATCAAAGGCTCTACTAAAATCCAACAAAACCAAGATAGAACACAAACCGTTATCCATGGCCTTAATAATGTCATCAGTAACGTGCAAAAGTGCAGTAGTGCAGCTGAAGCCAGATCGAAAGCCCGATTGAATTGCCGGTAAAAAATTATTTTTTTGTATATATGCACGAAGCTGAAATTCCATGAGTTTTTCAAGTATCTTTGATAGAACTGGCAATATGCTAATAGGTCTAAGATCTTTAAATTGTTCTGGTCGATTAGTTTTAGGTAGCACAGTTACTACGGCCCTCTTCCACGACTTTGGAAAGAAGCCTTGCATCAAACAGTGATTGTAGATGTGCTCCAGATACGGAAGTATTTGGGGACAACACAGCTTGATAAACTGAATGTTAAGCCCATCAAATCCAGCGGCATTGCTTTTAATAAGGTTTATAACACGTAAAATATCAAACTCAGATACATTATCAAATCCAAAACTATTTTCGCTCAGCTTATTGCTATTATAGTAATTTTCAATGTCTGTAGAAGGTTCCAGTGTTGGTATCGAATTTATAAAGAAGTCGTTTATGTCGTTTGGATTGGATAAATGGGGAGGAACTATTTGTTTATTTTTTGGAGGAATTAACTGATTCTTTCTGAGGATTTTCCACCATTCTCCTTTAGATGTATTTCTTTGTTGATACTTAAAATAAGCTTTTTTCTCTCTATCTATAGACGCCGTTGTATAGTTTCTCAACTGTTTGTAGTACTCGTAGTGAACAGGGTTTTTTGTTTTTTTAAATTTTAGTAAGGCTTTATTTCTGAGTTTCATCATTAATTTGATGGTATCTGTAATCCAAGGGCATTGTGGTTTATAGAATTTCCTTGTAACTAGAGGAAGGTGTTTGTTGAGTAGTGAACTTAAATTTTCAGTTAGGGCCTCTGCTTTTCCATCGATATCAATTGCATCGAAAACATTTTTCCAGTTGGTATTTACTAAGTCATCATGAAATTGATCATAATTAAAGTGTTTGTAAGTTCTAAACGTAACATTTAGTGGTTTCGTATGATTTTCTGTTTCAAAAGTGCAAAATACAACTTCATGATCTGAAAGATTGCTGTCAATTGTCCCATGTTGAATAATATCTACATCTGCAGATATCGTTACTAGATCAATTAAACTTGTTGTGGAGTCTGTAATACGTGTGGGGGTATCAATTATTTGATTCATGTTGAAAGATTCCAACATAGCATATAATCTACGAACATTTGGGCAACTTTGATGTAAGACATTAATATTAAAATCTCCACAACATATTACATAATCAAATATAGGATGTAACAAACTTAGCGTGTTTTCCAGCACATCTAGGAAAAAAACAGTATTTGCAGAAGGTGGTCTGTATCCTACTCCAATAGCATAAGTTTTTTTATTGATCTTCACCTTCACCCATAGTTGCTCTATGGAATTATCTAAGTTATTTATGACTTCAACGTGAAATTTATTGTTAACGTAGATACACAAACCACCTCCTCTCGTTTGTCGATCGTTTCTGACCAGACTGTATCCATCAATTTGTAAAAGATCGTCGTCAATGGCATCATTAAGCCACGTTTCACTGACGTTAAGAAAATCGATAGAATTTTGAATTAAAAAGGCGGAAATTTCATGTAAGGAAGGTATTAGTGATCTAATATTAATAGCGGCTACGGTTATATTTAATTTCGGCATTCTATTAAAATGATAAATGTATGAAATTTCACATAATGTACTTTTTGTATTAATAATTGGAAAATTATTGTAGCGATTATGAACAAAAAAAAAAAGACAACTTGTAAACAAATGCTGCCAAAGAAATAACTCAACGAAAAGAACGGTATCCCGGAGTTAAAAGCCAAGGTTGTTATTGATAAGGTGGGCCAATCGTGCGAAAATTTATGGACTAAAGACTGACTTGGGTATGTCCTGGGTGCTGCGGATTTTCTTGATGTCCCTACCCTGTTTTGCAAAAATGTGTCCGCCGATGGTCGCGTTAAAAATACCTAACTAACAGAGTCCATTGTAAAGTCGACAATACCAGAAAGTTCTTGTATTTCTTCGGCAACTCCGTGCTTCTCAAGTGCTCCAGTAGGTTTTCGAGATAGATTTCAATGAAAATCGCGTTAAAAGTACCTAACTAACAGAGTCCATTGTAAAGTCGACAATACTAGAAAGTTCTTGTTCTCCTTCGGCAACTCCGTGCTTCTCAAGTGCTCCAGTAGGTTTTCGAAATAGATTTCAATGAAAATCGCGTTAAAAGTACCTAACTAACAGAGTCCATTGTAAAGTCGACAATACCAGAAGGTTCTTGTACTTCTTAGGCAACTCCGTGCTTCCGTAGGTTTTCGAAATAGATTTCAATGAAAACCGCGTTAAAAATACCTAACTAACAGAGTCCATTGTAAAGTCGACAATACCAGAAAGTTCTTGTATTTCTTCGGCAACTCCGTGCTTCTCAAGTGCTCCAGTAGGTTTTCGAGATAGATTTCAATGAAAATCGCGTTAAAAGTACCTAACTAACAGAGTCCATTGTAAAGTCGACAATACCAGAAGGCTCTTGTTCTTCTTCGGCAACTCCGTGCTTCTCAAGTGCTCCAATAGGTTTTCGAAATAGATTTCAATGAAAGTCGCGTTAAAAATACCTAACTAACAGAGTCCATTGTAAAGTCGACAATACCAGAAGGTTCTTGTATTTCTTCGGCAACTTCGTGCTTCTCAAGTGCTCCAGTAGGTTTTCGAGATAGATTTCAATGAAAATCGCGTTAAAAGTACCTAACTAACAGAGTCCATTGTAAAGTCGACAATACCAGAAGGTTCTTGTACTTCTTAGGCAACTCCGTGCTTCCGTAGGTTTTCGAAATAGATTTCAATGAAAACCGCGTTAAAAATACCTAACTAACAGAGTCCATTGTAAAGTCGACAATACCAGAAAGTTCTTGTATTTCTTCGGCAACTCCGTGCTTCTCAAGTGCTCCAGTAGGTTTTCGAGATAGATTTCAATGAAAATCGCGTTAAAAGTACCTAACTAACAGAGTCCATTGTAAAGTCGACAATACCAGAAGGCTCTTGTTCTTCTTCGGCAACTCCGTGCTTCTCAAGTGCTCCAATAGGTTTTCGAAATAGATTTCAATGAAAATCGCGTTAAAAATACCTAACTAACAGAGTCCATTGTAAAGTCGACAATACCAGAAGGTTCCTGTATTTCTTCGGCAACTTCGTGCTTCTCAAGTGCTCCAGTAGGTTTTCGAGATAGATTTCAATGAAAATCGCGTCAAAAGTACCTAACTAACAGAGTCCATTGTAAAGTCGACAATACCAGAAAGTTCTTGTTCTTCTTCGGCAACTCCGTGCTTCTCAATTGCTCCAGTAGGTTTTCGAAATAGATTTCAATGAAAATCGCGTTAAAAGTACCTAACTAACAGAGTCCATTGTAAAGTCGACAATACCAAAAGGTTCTTGTATTTCTTCGGCAACTCCGTGCTTCTCAAGTGCTCCAGTAGGTTTTCGAGATAGATTTCAATGAAAATCGCCTTAAAAGTACCTAACTAACAGAGTCCATTGTAAAGTCGACAATACCAGAAAGTTCTTGTTCTCCTTCGGCAACTCCGTGCTTCTCAAGTGCTCCAGTAGGTTTTCGAAATAGATTTCAATGAAAATCGCGTTAAAAGTACCTAACTAACAGAGTCCATTGTAAAGTCGACAATACCAGAAGGTTCTTGTACTTCTTAGGCAACTCCATGCTTCCGTAGGTTTTCGAAATAGATTTCAATGAAAATCGCGTTAAAAATACCTAACTAACAGAGTCCATTGTAAAGTCGACAATACCAGAAAGTTCTTGTATTTCTTCGGCAACTCCGTGCTTCTCAAGTGCTCCAGTAGGTTTTCGAGATAGATTTCAATGAAAATCGCGTTAAAAGTACCTAACTAACAGAGTCCATTGTAAAGTCGACAATACCAGAAGGCTCTTGTTCTTCTTCGGCAACTCCGTGCTTCTCAAGTGCTCCAATAGGTTTTCGAAATAGATTTCAATGAAAATCGCGTTAAAAATACCTAACTAACAGAGTCCATTGTAAAGTCGACAATACCAGAAGGTTCTTGTATTTCTTCGGCAACTCCGTGCTTCTCAAGTGCTCCAGTAGGTTTTCGAAATAGATTTCAATGAAAATCGCGTTAAAAGTACCTAACTAACAGAGTCCATTGTAAAGTCGACAATACCAAACGGTTCTTGTGCTTCTTCGGCAACTCCGTGCTTCTCAAGTGCTCCAATACGTTTTCGAGATAGATTTCAATGAAAATCGCGTTGAAAATACCTAACTAACAGAGTCCATTGTAAAGTCGACAATACCAAAAGGTTCTTGTACTTCTTCGGCAACTCCGTGCTTCTCTAGTAGGTACCTCAGTAGGTTTTCGAAATAGATTTCAATGAAACTCGGGTTAAAAGTCTAACTAACAGAGTCCATTGTAAAGTCGACAATACCAGAAAGTTCTTGTTCTCCTTCGGCAACTCCGTGCTTCTCAAGTGCTCCAGTAGGTTTTCGAAATAGATTTCAATGAAAATCGCGTTAAAAGTACCTAACTAACAGAGTCCATTGTAAAGTCGACGATACCAAACGGTTCTTGTACTTCTTCGGCAACTCCGTGCTTCTCTAGTGCTTCCGTAGGTTTTCGAAATAGATTTCAATGCAAATCGCGTTAAAAGTACCTAACTAACAGAGTCCATTGTAAAGTCGATAATACCAGAAGGCTCTTGTTCTTCTTCGGCAACTCCGTGCTTCTCAAGTGCTCCAGTAGGTTTTCGAAATAGATTTCAATGAAAATCGCGTTAAAAATACCTAACTAACAGAGTCCATTGTAAAGTCGACAATACCAGAAGGTTCTTGTATTTCTTCGGCAACTCCGTGCTTCTCAAGTGCTCCAGTAGGTTTTCGAGATAGATTTCAATGAAAATCGCGTTAAAAGTACCTAACTAACAGAGTCCATTGTAAAGTCGGCAATACCAGAAAGTTCTTGTTCTTCTTCGGCAACTCCGTGCTTCTCAAGTGCTCCAGTAGGTTTTCGAAATAGATTTCAATGAAAATCGCGTTAAAAGTACCTAACTAACAGAGTCCATTGTAAAGTCGACAATACCAGAAGGCTCTTGTTCTTCTTCGGCAACTCCGTGCTTCTCAAGTGCTCCAATAGGTTTTCGAAATAGATTTCAATGAAAATCGCGTTAAAAATACCTAACTAACAGAGTCCATTGTAAAGTCGACAATACCAGAAGGTTCTTGTATTTCTTCGGCAACTCCGTGCTTCTCAAGTGCTCCAGTAGGTTTTCGAGATAGATTTCAATGAAAATCGCGTTAAAAGTACCTAACTAACAGAGTCCATTGTAAAGTCGGCAATACCAGAAAGTTCTTGTTCTTCTTCGGCAACTCCGTGCTTCTCAAGTGCTCCAGTAGGTTTTCGAAATAGATTTCAATGAAAATCGCGTTGAAAGTACCTAACTAACAGAGTCCATTGTAAAGTCGACAATACCAAACGGTTCTTGTACTTCTTCGGCAACTCCGTGCTTCTCAAGTGCTCCAATAGGTTTTCGAGATAGATTTCAATGAAAATCGCGTTGAAAATACCTAACTAACAGAGTCCATTGTAAAGTCGACAATACCAAAAGGTTCTTGTACTTCTTCGGCAACTCCGTGCTTCTCTAGTAGGTACCTCCTTCAAATTGAGGCTGTAACTTTTGGACGAATAGATTGAATAAAAAAATTCTTGCATCAGTTTACAGAGAATTTCAAACCCTTTCAAACGATGTATCACAAAGGGCCCTAATGTAATTTAATATTTGACTATGGAGGGCGCTAGAGTTGAACAAATATCAAAAATTGTTACAGCGTTAAATTGGCAATGAAATTAGCTTTCAAATGATGTATCACAAGTGGGGGGTTGCCATTTAAAATTTTGAAGTGGGGGTAGGTGGGGGTTAGGGGGTGAGTTTTGAAATTTCGCCAAGCATGGATTTAAGTGTCCCCTCCAAATAAAAATCGACCTGTCCGAGCGAATTTTCATATTTAATTTGGTTTACGAAATATTTGGGGTGGCGGCTTTTCCTTGGAACTTCCTGTATGATAAATCGTCTCTTGATTGGCGCGCCGGATGATGGGTGTACCACGAGATCTACCATTGGACGAGTATTGAACCTATGAGGGGTATGAGGACTCAACAAGGCTCAGATGTCACTGTTTTATGAGTTGATTTGAAGAAACCGTTTCCTGTAGTATTGTCGTATACAGGATGGTCGTTTTATCTTGAAACTGGCAAGTATCTCGAAAAGGAAGCATTTTAGAAAAAAATGTTTTGTATAAAAGTTTTATGACTTCGCTTGGGAAAATAGATGGCATCATCGCCATTTTGATTCAAGGTAATTTTCAAGGTCAAATGAAGGTCAACTTGATTTTGTTTAATGGAAACCTATATTTTTATTACAGATTCTTTTTCCCCGTAAAAGAACAAACAACTCTCATCTAAACTATTTTTGGATCCGATGGATGTACTTTAATCTTTTTCGAAATCTCTAGAAATTCCTTAGTAACAGCGGCACGACAAAACAAATGAACAAGCGTCGAAGTCATAAAACTTTTATACAAAACATTTTTTTCTAAAATGCTTTCTTTCCAAGATATTTGCCAGTCTCAAGATAAAACGACCACCCTGTATAATACAACAAGTGGTCTCAATATTGCTGGCAATTTTTGTCACTTTGATGCAACGAGCAGGCGTTGGACGAAAATTATCACGAGCGCTTGCGCGAGTGATAATTTTCCAAAAACAACGCCTGCGAGTCATAATCAAAGTGACAAAAATTACCAAGATATTGAGACCATGAGTTATATTCAGCAAGACAATTCAACGACTTGACGTTTCTCGTTTTTGACAACTGCCTGGCAATCACCACATGTACAAATTGCCAAATTAACCACGCTGTGATTGGCTGAAGCGGTTAATTTTGTATTGGTTTACGAGCTTAACACAGATGAAAATAAGAATTTTATTGTGATAATAAATTGCATATGGTACAAAAAAAAAGGTCTTGCAACCCGGGAAGATAGGTAACAAGATTCAACATGACGAAAACAACGAAAAAATAAGGAAAAAATGTCGAATGAAATATTTCTTGAAAACAAAGCCTATCTTTAAATTCAGTCATCTTCACTATCACTTAGGTATACTTCTCGGTGAGAGCGCGGAAGCATCAAAAATATTTGCTTCTCGTATCCTCTCTGCTGTAGTGTTGGAGTGTCGGTACATGGATAAATAAAATATTACCTAAAAATGCCCCTATAAAATGAAGGTTCTAAAAATAAGTCTTACCGAGGCAACATGGGCACAGCAACCGATAGTCCTGTTCAATTGTTTACAGGTACAGTAGTATCCCAATATACTTTCAATCCCGTTTGTTTTTTTATCATACTTTATAAAAACGTTATGATTTCTTCTTGATACGAAACGTGAATGCACTTTCGATTTTATAACTCTTGGAATTTTTTGGTGTATATAAATTGTAAATCCATGTTCATGTTCCTGTCTCACATATTCCTTCGCCATATTTATTTAATAAACTCCAAGAGTTAAATTTTCTAAGTCATCTGCTGTAAATAGAGGAAAGCTATTTATTTCTGACGGCGAAGCTTTTTTCCAGCCAGTTTTTACAGCTTCCACTTCTGCGGACAAAACGTTTTCTTCTTGGGCTCTTTCTAGCGCCAGATGTGCCAACCTCGTGGTCCGTTCAGAATCTTTTGATAGCGGTAAAGAATATGCGTTTATTAGTGCCGCAGCTACTCTAAAGAACTGCCCGACTTTAGGTAAATACGAGGCGGGTATTACATTGAAGAAAAACTTGAATTTTAACTTGACCTGTGCATTCACAGACTCTACCAGCCACCTGCACAGAGTCACTTTTCGCGACTCATTGGCATCTGTGGAGTTAAATTGTGCCTCATTTTTTGGCAATAAACGTGGCATGTGGAATTTAATTTTAAGTTTCTTTAGCATCTGAATAGAGTCACGGAAACCCCTGTCCACCACGAAATGAGTTTTGTCTATATCAATATAATTAAGTAAATCTGAATCTGCTTGCATCACGGAATTCAATATTCTCGCATCATTATTGTGCCCATCTGCATAGTAGGGTCCAGGTACATCTAATATATACCCTGAAGGCAACACTATCATGAATGGTTTCACGAGGTTACGATGCTTTTGCCCAGAATACGTTCTTCTTTGTAGCAGGTGGTTTGACGGTTTCTCAATAATCAAATATGTCCCATCCATCATGATTAAAAACAGGTCATCTTTAGCAGCTTGGAAAATAATGGAAAATATTTCTCTGGAGTGCGTAGTTCTAGCCTCATTGAACGAAATTGACTGAAATCCCAAATATTGAGGAACAAAATTGTCGCAAAGTGCTTTTAAGACGACGTTAATAGCTTCACTTACACGACTTTGACTCTTAATTCCAAACATTATCGCTGAAGTTTTCTGAGAAATATTTAACCTTATAAGCATAAGAAACATGGCGAGGGCATTTTTTGGGTGCCTGTTAATACTCGATTTAATTTTGTCCTTTATAAATCCAAACAAGTGTTCGAAGTTATGCTTGGAAATACCTACCAGAATGAAGTAATCTTCAGCAGCCACGTTTCCTTCCGAGGCAAAATTGAAGCGTGCCTGTTTTTCACCTCTTCCTTTGAGGGGTGCCTTGGCAGACACATCCAAAAACCAGCGCGCTAATTCTAGATCATTTATGCAGGTTACATCTTTTATTCCGGTATTTATTATCAACTGGTGAGCCTCTGCTGTAAATGCTCCATCTACGATATGCATCTTACAACATCGGTTACTTAATGGGATGCAAATCCTGTCTTCATCCCAGATTTTCTTAACCGCTGTTTTGGGTACTCTATTCCTACCTCTTTTACATTTACATATGAAGCATTTGCTTTGTGTAAAAGCTACGGATTTTATCTCTGTTAACCTTCTACTGCGTACTCTTCCATTATTATCATTTTCCACATTTTGGGAAGCTGGTGAAGGAGAAATTGGAGTGTCAGAAGATGTAGATTCACTTTGAGCATGCACGAATTCTACATTTTCCACATTTTGGGAATCAAGAGTAGCTGGGGACGTGGTTGTCAAGGGTGAAGCATCGTCTTTGTGACTAATGGGTATGTCTTGGGAGAGGAGTGCATCAGATGGGCTTGGAGGCGGGGATGGCAGCTGTAGCATAAAAAATCAAGATGAAGGGGTATTTCCATAAGGTGAGAAGCCTCTACCAGTCCTATTCTATCATTTGTTGACTGTAGTCATCATTGAAATCAATTGAGAGAAATGATTGGAGAGTATAAGCATTGTTTACGTTGTTATCCTTGGAGATAATGTATCAATTTTAATCTCAATATTCTTTAAGGCGACTTCACAGAACAAAAATTGTCGCCAGCGACAGAATTTTGACTAATCGGATCGCTGGATTTGGTATTTCCCTCCAGTCCTTCCAAACTGTCGCAAGGTACTGTTTCTGTAGTTGAAAATATTCAACTGCGAATTGTTTGTCGCGGCAATTGGAGGGTGGCTGAGGTACCTAATATTAAAAATTTTACTGAGTGGTATTTATTACCTATTTTTGAGTTATTTCGTGATTTTATACAATTTGTGGAATTGTAGCCGGCGACAGTCGTTCTGTGAACCCCCCTTTAGAAGTCAATTGACAAAACAAAGTCCTAATCATCGCTATATATAGGATAACATATTGATGATATCTCCATAGCAGGATAATAGTTTAGATTTGACAGAGTACTATTTTCTATAAACATAAAAATAATACGCAATTACTTCAAAACTGTTATCAATGTCTAATGGTGTTTCGTCCGCTATTACGTGAGGGATATCTTGACTTTCAAGGCGATTCTCTGGTGATGCTGATGGTTCTGCCTCTTCTTTCATCCTCTTAAACTGCCATTTCCCTTGTATCTTGTCTCTTTGAGAATTCTTTATCTGCCCGTGAAAGCATAGCAACTTTATTATTATTACTAATACTAGGATATCCGCATTAATGATACAGTGTGTGTTGGCGTCGCGAAATATCTACTGCTTTGGTGCGGAAGCGCCTTTTAAACATTAGGTAGGTAGAGAGGTAAGTTTACTTAACACGCCCACAACAACCTGATGACATTGGGCTTTTACGCCACTATTTCTATTGCCTAGACTGGAATTTGAACCCAGAGCCAGAAAGTGGCTGCTTTGTGGACAAGAACAACTAAAAGCCCATCTCCAGCAAATCTATTGAAAAACTCACACACGCCTTGTCAATCTTTAAGTTCTCAAAAAAAACTAATCGCAGTTTTTCTGTTTTTTATGCATAAGGCAGACAAGTCGGTGGCAGATGATGTGATCACGAGTTCCTCTGTAAGGTTAGTCATAAAATGAGACCCCTTCTCCTCAGCCTAGTCGCAAGAGGAGTTGATTTTGCTTTGGTCAAAGATGACAGAAGTTTTTTCTGTATCACAAAGGATCCTAGCTCGGATCTTAAGTGTTAATTGGGTTGGTTTTAGAATATGTAGTATCTGTGACTTAATTGTTTTTCATGTTAATCATGATTTACTAATTTTTTGGAGCAGTGTAGGTATATAAAAAAATTTAATTCTTGTTCTTTCCCCGTTTTTAATTTGCCCCTCTATCCCTACATTTCGTGCTCATGCGTCACCAACAACACATGTAAATATGCTTCAAACAATGCTTTTCCAAAACGACTTGACGAAAAAAAAACGCAAACCCAAAGGACGGTTCTCTATGGAATTTGGGATATGGGAGTTGTGAGAAGCATAAAGCGTTGTCCTGTCAAAGAGTTTTCCTACCTTGATGTGGCATTTGCAACATACAATTTCATCTCCAGTAAATTCGTTAGGATAACCCACATACGTCTTGAATAATGGGAAAAAAGTAGGTTCGCCTATTCGCATTCGTTTTCTATTATTGTCTGTTACTTTTAAACACACACAACACTTGCATTTAGGCATCTTTATGTGGAAAGAAAAGAACTGTTGCAATTTGACAATAAAGGTAACAGCAGGTGAGGAGATCTGTTAGACTTAGGTATCAAATCAACATATGGTAGCCATAGCAACAATATTTGGCAAACTGGATAAAGTAAGATATAGGTAAAATACCTACCAAAAATATTGATGAACCTATTTTATTTATAATTAAGTCGACGATTAAAATCATGTCTAACGAATGAAGGTGGGGGTTGTGCAACTGTGTGAGTCAGGCTTTTTCTGTTGTTTTGTAAAATGGGCATTCAGTTTAGCCAAAATTGCATGTCAGTGTCAATATAAAATTGAGGTTGGAAGAGATCATGGTCGTGTTAAGTTTTGTCCTCAGTGGTTGTCCATTATTAGTTTTGTTTCTGCAGCAGCTGCCGACGACGATTGAAAACCGTCAGGAGCATGCGCAGTTTTCATTTTATACGCCGGCTAAAGAGACGATGCGCATGCTCCTGACGGTTTCCGACCATCGGCAACTGCTGCAGGAACAAACCTATTGTTACTGCTGATTGACAGCAATTTTGACGGAGCTGAAACCCCGTTTAAGAAAACAACAGGAAAAGAGCCTGACTCACACAACGACTGCGTTCGCTAGAAAATTATTTGAAAGTAATTAGTGCCGTAGCATAAGCGGAGGTACTCTTGTCTTTGATTATTCACTCGCTCGCTCGCGCGCCGAGTCTGTCCGTCGGATAACTTGAGAACGGATCGAGACAACAAGCTGAAACTTGGTATACAGCTTTGCCTCCCGAAAAGTAAGGCGGGCCATATGGGACCAAGGGGGTGGAGATTAGGGGGTGCAACCCGAAATTCTGCTTAATAAGTATTATTGGTCTAAATTCACGTCATTCGATCAATGGTTGAAAAAAGATCTTCATAATCATTTCCGAAAAACCACCCCCAAGGGCGCTGGAATCCTTAACATGCCGAACTCTAAGATATGAATAACTTGAGAACGGCTTGAGCTATCGAACTGAAACGTGGTATACAGCTTTATACTCCAAAAAGTACGGCGGGGATTGTTTTTGGGCTATATCGGACCAAGGGGTCGGAATTTAGGGGTTGCAACTCGAAATTCTACGTAATAAAGATTTGTCGAAAATCACGTCATTCGACAGCTTTCATCAATTGTTGAAAAAAAAATGTTCGTCATAATTTGCCCGTTTGCCAGTTTGCTTGTTAGGGCCGGTTTATCGATGCTCAGTTAAATGAAAATATCTGACGGTTAGCGTTATCTGGCAGTTAAATTGTTTATCAATAGCGAGTTGACTGCAAAGTTTTTGCTAAAGTGTCGAGCAAACTGACTGACAGTTCGAAGTGCCAGCTAGAGCAGAAAACCGACGGTTAGCAATGTTAGCATCGCCCAGAGTCATTTAAATGACGAAGAAGGTGAATCTTTGGTTTTCTTCAACATGAATCTAGCCAATATATAAAGTTTAGGAATGTACCTGAAGCAATTTTGAGGAATTTGCCACTACTTAAGATTTCCTCAACTTTCTTTCAGACCTCCTGCTTCTACCATCCGTTTTCTTATCCTCAATTACATCTCCTGCTAGTTACTTTTCAAAGCGCGTCTGGATTATAGGCAGAAAAGTTTACTCCTCGTTTCTTATCTGTCACCAATACAAATTTCAACTGCATCAGCACCTGCCGCAGTAAACAAAGACCATAAGGCGTTGCTATAGAAACAGTCGACTATATTAGCGCGAAATTTAAATCTGTCCAATAGAATTCAACTTCCGCTACCCCAAATGTTGCCAACACAACTCAAACTGCCAGGCACGTAACTGACAGACAAAGTCGATGTCGATAAACGTGAATCGGATTTATCTGTCAGCTATAATAAACTGTCTGATAGATAACAGTCAGTTTTGACTGAGCATCGATAAACCGGCCCTCAGCGTTTACGGATTTGCAAGTTTACCGTTTGCGTTTTTGTGCTTTTACGGATTTTCGGGTTTGGGAGCCTCGGCAATCACTTAAGTTTGTTTTTTGTGCGAAGTAATAGGTATAAATAAACCTAATTTTATAATGATCCATTGAAATGAAACTTTTGTCTTACGCACAGATGAAAAAATTCCCCCGTTGTCGTATTTTGAATTTTGAGTTCAATGTGAATACCTACAAAAATAGTTTGAAAAATTACCTTTCGGATAGCCTTTACTGGTAACAGCTGGTATTAATTGTATTAGCGGTAGCAATAAATTATTTTAGTTGTGACGTAGCACAAAAATTTCATTTCCATTAGGTATACCTCGAGGTATAGGTACTGTTACGGTTGCGATTTATGTCCCCCGCCACTGGTTATTACCCTGTATTACTTTCCGATTTAATTAGTACGCCACTGTTTGCCTGACCACGTGATTCGTGTGTCAACGGTCGGCGCCTGGTTTCCGGCGTTCTCTCTGCTGCGATCGTTCGTGGCGTGTGCATCGTCTCGGTTTGCTAAACGTTAATTGGAAATAGTTGACGAACGGTGGAATTATACCGGTTTCGCTCATATGGCTGTATGCCCAATAAAATCCGATTAACGAAATAGTTCCAGTTTGAGGAACGTGGCTTAGGCCCAAGAAAATAGCTAACGAGCACATGTTCAAAATCTGCGACGTGAAATGGATTGTGAGTACAAGATGGCCGGTTGTTGCAATTCTAATTATTTCTTCCAGCTCTGTCTTTCTGTACCGTTCTGTACTGTCTGTACGAGAAGTACTAATTGCTTTAATTATTCATCATCGATAAATACGATCGATGTCGGAATAACTTTCTCCTTGTAATCTGGAAACGGAAATTGACCTTGGAAGCCGAAATGAGGACATTGAGGAAATACTGAGATCAACCATTTCAAGTTCTGAACAGTTCTGAATGAGTTCACCCCTTGTTTGGTATGAGAGCGCGAGCAACTCCAAATCCCTAGTTCGAAGGAGGAATCCAATCGAAGAGGTCATCAACTTCTTTATCGAAGATAAGTGTTTTGCTAATCCTATGTTCATATAAACTTTGTGTGTCTAACTAAGATTGCTTTTGATAATTATAAATAGGAACCACCACTGTAAAACCGATGGCAGTACCAATCACGCAGTTCTTGAACTTTTACTATTATTAATTAGTATAGAGCCTGTTGGACGAATTAAGGAGTTCCTGGGGAACGACAATTCTAATACTGTACATATTGTGAATAAATTAGGTTTAGTTAACAGAACTACAGCTGTGTTTATGTAAATCCTCCAATACGCCTGTCCAAGAATAATTGTTACGAGTGGCTTTATCCAGTGTTAATTTGGAACGTAACAGTACCTACGAAAAAATGTTTCTGAAATTAGTTTTCAGTTTTTTGTGAATATTTTAGCAACCAAGAGCATTGTCTTGAATATTATTCCAGATTCTTAATCTGCACAAAAAGACACAACTTTTTTGCGATTTAATCGATTTCATATCTTTTAGCGTTTGCGGGATGAGCTTGGTGAGCCAAGAAATAAACACCACCCGGTATTAATCTTGGGCCCTTTTATTATTTTTAGGGATTAGTGTAACCATATAGTGTTTGGTGAGAATCGCAAAATATATTAGTTTTAAAGTTTAACATAATTTTACAAAAATAGTTTTTTTCAATAAATGGATAAGTTAAAGGCTTAAAGAAAAATAGTAGCTGGCATGACTGATTCAAAAAATTACCCTCAAATGAAAGCTTGGTTCTTTCTGAGTTTATGAGCAAAAAATTAGTCAACAGTCATGTCAGCTACTAGCGGCCCAAATATGGTTAATATCAGATAGGGTCCTTTTAGTGATTGCAGTAACCTCCCAATTTTTTTAAATTGTGATGGGGTTGGGGAGGTTAAAATGGTAATGCTAATTAGATTTTTACAAAAATTGTACTCTCCCTTATCTTTGGCGAATAACTATGGATATTTTGTCTACAGTTTGTTGCTTATCGATGACACTTTCATCAGGAACTGGGGGAAAGACACAAGTATTTACCTGATTCTTATAATTCCTCTTTACTATTACCGAAACTGTTATAAATAAGAAAGGGTGCCATAATCATGGAAAACATGGAGACACAGCATGGGATTTCACTTTACCCCACCACTACCTTTGAAAAAAAGTCTATCAGCTGATTAAAAGTCAATGCACTTAAGACAAAGCTAGAGGACTAAGCTACCACCACATAGAAGTTAAACATAATAATTTGGTTTAATTCACAACTTAATTGATTATTTACTTTATCATGAAATTTTACATCAAGACAGTCAAAAACAGGAATTTCTAAATTGTCGCCATTTAAATCAGGTATGATTCAAACCAAAACACAGTATAATTAACAACTTCATTGGGCACCTAGTTCAGCTATCACAACACAGATACCGACACTTTGACAAAAAAAAATTGCTAGTTTGCTAGAATAACTCGAAAATGGATGAAAATAACAAATATGTTTGTAGGACAAAAAACGTTCCTTTATGAATTCTACATTACGCTAGCTAAAAATATACAGGGTGTTCCATTTGAAAAAGTTGAGAAAAATGGTTTCAAAGTTCTCAAATTTTGAAAATAAATTTTGAGCACTCTAACATGGCGTAACAACTAAAATTGAATCAGAGCTGTTCTCAAGCCTCTGCAATAAGGTCTTCATCTAATTTTCTTATAAAAATTGTACCTGCGTAAATGGGGATTTTTTAAGCAGAATGATGTAAACTTCAACGGTGCAAGCCTACCAACTGAAGTATAGTTATCCTTATGACCTTATGCAGCCAACTTAACTGTAACTTCTTGACAGCTCCATAATTAAAATTGCCAGAACTGCGACAATCGCATACAATAAAAGCCCACCAACTCATTACAATTTATTTAAGCAATCGCATTAGAAGAAAAGGAACATAATCGCGCAGACGCGTCAAAATTTCTCCAAATCTTTATAAAAATATTAAATTATTCGCACAGCACCTCATTACCATGTCAATGAATCCCAAGAATTTATTAATTTTAGTACACAGCATTATTTATCTCTTGCCGGAGACCTTGGCGCGCTGGGGGGGCCCCGCCTTGGGCTTGTTGAACTGGTAGGTGGCGCATTTGGGGATGTGGCGCTCCGCTGCCGCCTCGTTGAACTTCCTCCCGCAGTGGGGGCACTGGACGTAGTCGGGGTTGCTCGAAGGGGGAGGAGGGGGCAGGTCGGAGAGCTTGCCCCCCTTGGCCAGGTGCACTTGCGCCTGCTTGGCGGACCGAATTGCGTTTATGAACTCCTCGTGGGTCTTCCTCCAGTCCTTCTTCTGAGTCTGGTGCTTGCTCGTCTGAAAAAGCCAACGGAAGATGTAGGTACATCAATGCGATGTGTATACCTGTAGATGTTTATTCACCGTGAATGATTAATGATTCATATGTTGAGGTATGGGCTTGGGGGTTTAGGGTGCAGAGTTAATCTGCACCTAGTAGTAGTGCCGAAGCATAGGGTATCCCTCGACGAGCGTCAGTTAACCGTATCTGGAGAATTGTTTCTATAGTCAAGTGAATTCTGTTCTGGCCTCTCGAGCAATAAAACTATATTATTTATATTTTATAATTTATCAGAAGCGGCACAAAGCTGTCGGTCGTACCAACTTTACGTACAGCGTTCAGCAGCGATGGTGGTTTGGATTAGCGCAATGCTCCACCCCTTACTATTCCAAACCACCATCGATGCAGAACGCTGTGGCTAGATTCGATTATTTCTAGGTAGAGTTGGGACGACCGTCAGCTTTGTGCCGCTACTAATACATTAGGAACAGTATTTCAGTTTATGACTCCAGGGGACAGAACAGAATTCACTTGACTTTAGCATCGTCATGAAAATCTGCACACAGATGGTTAATTTTGAATCGACGTAAAATATTAACCTCAATGGCGCACTTCCGGTTATACCGGAAATAGGTACTAATTTCCTTATTTTAAATGGAACACCCTATATATTATGATATTTTTGGATTCTACGTCTAATTCTAGGTGAAATTTTACTAAGAATTGCTATGCCAAAAATCAACCGTTTTTGAGAAAATCACGAATTTCGCTTTTTTATGTCAAGTGCAGGCCTAACTTCAAAAAGCTGTAACATCCTTACATTATGAAATGAGTAAACTATATTAATTCGGCATGAATGTAGGGTGTATCCGCCCCTGGACTCAAATTGGGTCAAATACATACAGGGTCTTATTCTCTGCAAATTTTTAATCATCAATTTCATTGGTCAAAAAGTCAATTTTTTCAAATGGAATGCCCCAACTATTTTATGACACATCGATGCAGAATTTAATTGTCTATCATTTTAATCTACATGCTAAAGGGGGTGGGTTCTGGGAGTGCAATTTTTAAATGTCAAAGGGGATGAAAATTAACCCTGCTGATTAAGTAGAATTTCAGAAAATAACACCAAAATATGCCAATTACGCAAAGTAAGCTTTTTGGTATTTGAAATATTGATAGAGGGTTGAAATATTGCGAAAAGGGTTGAAAAGAGCGAAAAAAATCCAAACGAGTTTAACTTATTACCGAAGAAAAACGAAATTATGCGAATTTAACAAAACAAGCGCCTATGGGGTCGAAAAATTGTAAAGGGGGATGAAGGTTCAAAAAAAACGAAATTGCGCGATTTGGCCAAATTGACGTTCGGGGGGTTAAAAAATTGTGAAGGGGGATGAAAAGTCAAGGAAGTAAAAATTTATAAGAATAATAAGCGATCTACCTAAATTTAGCTTTTTGAAGAAGCCACATATCGTGAAAGGGGTTGAAAAAAAAAGCTAAGAAAATTACTTTTTCATAATCCCGATCGAGACATTCAAAAACTATAATTGGCGAAGCACTGAGAAAGATTTGGTGTTTTTTCATAACTTGCATGAAATGTTTAGTGATCACGTGAATCGTGCTGATTGAAACAAATTAAAGAAATTATATTAAGATAATTACTTTTCGCACTAGTGCGGAAATTAATTAACTTTTCGCATCTGTAATTCACTTTTCGCACTAGTGCGGAAATATGATGCATTTCGTAACTGAAATTAGTGGAAAAAATAACATTTTTCGCACGGGACTATGAAAAATCTTGTATGTAACACGTGGGAAAATGCATCATTTCTTTACTTGCCTACAATAAGCACCCCCGTAAGGAAATGATGTACTTTTCCCGCTTGTTACATAAATAGCTATTTTGAAACTCTATTGTTATAAATTTCTACCTAAATTCTACCATAACATCTTAAATTTGCCTTGATTTACTACGCGTTTCTACATTTTAAAGACTGTGTTTCTATATATTTTGAGGGTGGTTTTTCGCGAATGATGATTAAGGCCTTCTTTGTAGAAAGCTATCGATCGAATATGGTATTAATTTCATCCCTACATTATTCAGTAAAAATTCGAGTTTTCACCCCCTCGTTAAATTTCTCCTAAAATTCACTCCCCCTTTCTCGAAGATGTAATGTATACGATTTCACAGTTTCACAGCATATATTTTTATGATATTTTTCTCTGTGCCAAGTTACAGGGTTTCACGAACGTTCCAACCCCTAAACTTCAATCCCCCCATTTCATCACTACCACATACTCTAAAGAAAAAAAATTGTGTTTTCAGTTTCACCACCCGAATGCAATTCGTTGAAAACTTGCGGCTATTTAGAAGTTTAGGTTTTCAAGCCCTCAAAATTAACAGATGGAAGAACAGTCATTAAGTTATTTAATTTATTTTAGCAAAATAGCAAATTTGGAATATTCATTAAACAATGTTACAACTGCTCTTCCATTTGTTATTTTTTCCGAAGTTAATTTGTCTTCGTAAAGCATATTTGTGTGAAATTAAAAATACATAGGATTAAATGAAAGAAGAATGTACAATAATTGATTGCATTTCGTTGAATCCATGGGCACCTTTAAGCGGAATTTCGAGTTGCAACCCCTAATTTCCACTCCTTCTGTTTGATTTTGCGAAAAATGCATCTCCCACAAGATTTCACCGGGTATACACCCGTGTACAAAATTTCACCTCGATATCTGCTTTCGTTCCCAAGTTGTATACCGGGTGGCAGTGAACATTTTTGGCATGTCATTTTAGCAAACATGGTTTAGCAATTTTATAGTTATTTTCATACTGGAGATATTACTAAAAAACTAAAACGAAGGTCTGCCATAAATGTTGTGTGAGACAAGGGGTAATGACGGTCATTTTAATTTTTTTAAATTGACATCTCGCAAACGGTAATAAATGATACGAAATTTTTATTAAATTAGAAAAAAGTTGTATTTTTCAGTACAGATTCGGAATCTGAAGAGAAATATACCGAGAAGACTGAAAATTGACAATATTGTAATTTAGTTACCTACTAATCGGCAGATCAATTATACAAACAATAGAGTGAGACGACGAAACCTTTTCCCCAGCCTTCTAGATTAAAATATTTCGGGAACTAAGCCAGATATCTTCAATTTTCTTTCAGATTCTTAATCTACACTGAGAACACATCTTTTTTCTAATATCAATACTTTCTTATCTGTCACCTTATCCGAGATGTCAATTTTTCAGGAATTAAAATGGCTGCTATTGGCCCCTGTCCCGCCAGAGTTATGGCAGACTTCCGTTTTGGTAATCTCCAGCATGAAAATAACTATAAAATAGCAAAACCAAGTGCGCTGAAATGACATACCAAAAATGTTCACTGCCTCTCAGATATGAAAGTCGAATCGACAGCCAAATGATAACCAAATTTCGTGCACTTCTTTGAGCAGTTCGCTAAAACTTTAATAGATGGCAAGAGTTTCGATCGGGCGCGCAATATTTTGAACATTAAAATGTCATTTTGACAAAATTATTATTTTAATTTTGCTAAAATTTTAAACGCGTTAGTTAAAAGAAATAATGGCTCGCAGAATTTGTTTTGTGTCAGGCTGTAAAAGTGGCTATAAGGGCTGTTTTTCTAAGATTATAGTTACTTTGCGAGGGTATTGAGTTGAAGTTTCACCTTCAACTACCAGGAAAACAAGAAGTACCAAGTCCGGCACACGAGAGGTATAAGAAATTATATGAAGGGTATACGAAGGCGTAGAAGGGCTACATTTTTCACATTTACTTTTTAATTCAAAATTATTGTCGACTCGCACTCGACAATTGTCGACCCGATCGACAATTGACCACTCGACAATTGTCGATCGGATCGTCAATTGCCGATCGGGTCATCAATTCATTGTCGATCGAGTCGACAATTTTGGATTAAGAGCAAATGTGAAAAATGTGGCCCCTCTACGCCTTCGTATATGAGGGATATGAAGAGAAAAAGGTTGGAAGGAAATGGGGAAAAAACTAAGATGATGGTATTTAGGAAAGAGAGAGGAAGGGCAAAAGAAAGAGAGTGGAAGTGTAATGATAGGAGAATAGAGCAAGAAAGGGAATTTAAGTATCTATTTTATTCGGCACTAAAGTTGTCGTTTATTTAGCTACAAGAAGGAATTTTTTTTTCGAGATCTGCCTCATAGGCATCTTAAATCTTCGACTACTAGTCGAGCAAAAAAAGTCCGAGATTTACTACGTTGCGTACAGAAAACATCAGGCGGTGTCCACCCTGGCGCGTGCGGCAAATTTACTGGTGCCTCTCGGTCCTCCTCGGTCCCTAACGGGAATTTTCAGCTTGGCTTATGTTATGACAACCCAGACGTTGAGTCGTGCAAGCCGGTGGCGCGGTAAAATTTCGAATTGACAATAATTAGTAATTTTTAATTGATTTTAAAAAGCTCAGGTGAGGCACTGTCTCACCTGCTTCATGGGACCAGCCGCGCCTGGAATCGAGTGGAAAATTCAGAAAAATCGGATCGCCAAAAACTTGAAATCTTTACGTTTTAGGGTCCTGGAAACCCAAAAAAGTGTTTTTTGGAAAAATGTCTGTCTGTGTGTCTGTCTATCTGTGTCTGTCTGTCTGTAAGCACGTTGCAGCTGAAACTACTGAACGTATTGTGATGAAATTTGGCACACATACTCAGTGGGCAACTTGTGTGTTGATTAGACTTTGGGCCACATCGTTTCAAGGAAAGTGCTTTTTGGCACATGAAATTTAAAAATTTAAATGCGAACCCCCATTTTTTGCGTTACCATATGAATGCTCTTCGAATTTTGCTTCCAAAAATGTAAAGGGTGTCCCAAAAAAACCGAACGATTTATTTTTGGTTATAACTTTATTATTAGTGGAGCGATTTTCCCCAATCTTGTACGAGACGTAGTCGAAAGATGAGGCTTTTAGAATCGACAACCATTTTCCAGATGACGCCACTACTAAATTTTTTATGGCAGTTTTCTACAAGGCCACTTATTGATTGGCTGGAGTTGAACCATCTGTGAAGCGATCAAAATGAAAATAAGCTGATGCTTTTCTCTTCCAAAGCAACTTTACAAAATTTTATTCTGAACGTTCTTGATTAATTTACAAATTTTTCTGCGATGCTCTAAAACGATTTTTTAAAGATTTATTTGATATTATAATTCGCTACCGATCTTGACAAAATTTTCAGAATCCTTAGTAACACCATAAATCTTTCGTAAAATAACATTAGGTACTTTGTGCAGGAATTTAACTTAGGTACTATATCGTTATACAAAATGTTAGAATAAATGAAACCCAAAAAAAATGGTCTAACATCGACTTGTTTGTGAACTCGACAAGTTGTTCTTCAGCTTATGACTGTTATAAATTTGGTCTATTTTAAAATCCAGAATTGTTGTTTATTCAATTCCAGCCTGTTGTCTGTAGCCGCTTTTGGTGCTAACATTTATTACTAATTACACATTCATAATATTCTCGTTAATTTTTTAATCAAATGTGTTCATAAAAAATTGCTAGGGTGGCGCCATCTGCAAAGTGACATCATTTTGTGAAATATTGATGGTGTTACTTAGGATTCTGCAAATTTTGTCAAGATCGGTGACCAAATAAAAAATAAATCTTCAAAAATCCTTGTTTTAAAGCATCACAAAAAAAATTATAAATGAATCAAGAACGGTCAGAATATGGACTGTATCGAATAAGGACGCATTCTGGGCCGCTGCAAAAAATAATTAAAAATTTACAGTTCCTTGTCCTTGCTATTTCATTGTTTATGAATGCAAGGATCTTAAAGGTAATATGTCAAAGTATTTTTAGAACGGCATAGTTGATTGCTTCAAATCAACTGACAGGGAAAAAAGAAAAAAAAGTCAACGTGCAGCAACCCATTTTTATTGTAATTTAAGGCCGATTTTTGGGCCAACGGCTAGTTTTAGAAAAAAGGCCTTGCTGAGACCTATGTCGTATGCATATTTTTGTCCCATAACGTCATTGAGATATATAATTGGAGAATTCTCTAAATATACAGGATACAGGGTTGCCCAAAAGTGTGGGTTAAAATTCATAACACGTTAGCATTTGCTATTAATAAGTACTGAAAAAACTCTGAGACAGGGCGATTCTTATTTTCAAAATGGCTTAAGATAGTAATGTTTAACTATTTCGATCAGTATCACAAAGTACTGAAAGTAGGGGGAGGGGAGACAGCACATGTCTTAAAATTTTGAACGGTAATAGGAAGCATGTTTCATCATTTTACAATCTATTTAAAGGGCTTTTCGTCAGTACCACATTTCGATGTACGTTCTTGTTATATATGTATACAGGGTGAGTCAAGAAGGCGACGGCGGTCCATAACTTCTGAACCCTTCCAGCTAGGAAATCAACTCAAACGCCATTATGTACAACACCACCAATTCTACATCCTAAAATACTTTCAACTATACAGGGTGTCCCAAAACCCTTGCAACACATGGCAACTTGATTTTTTTAAATGGAACACCACCATTTTGATGCCATATTCTGGATCACCTATAACATAGCTTTACATCGACGTAAGACATTTGATGTTTGAAGGCTCTGTTCTAAAGTAATTAATTCTTTTTGAAAAATTTCGATCATTGCGGGTGCTTATTAAAAAAATTCCTGAGAACTCAATTTTGTATCTAGAGAGCTGAGATTCGGTACGAATATGAAGGAAGGTCTCTTCTATCTATCTGAAAGCATAACTATAATTATCACTATACAGGGTGTTAAAAATTTTGTGTCAAGTTTGGAAAATTTCAAATATGCAAAACTCCATTTTTCCAAATGACACCCCCTGTCATTATTGTGCCATGGGGTTCGGCTGTTGAATTACTTTATTTTTTATTAAGTTTGAATTGACATAATTGACTTTGACATAATTTGGAAAAGCCCGACATAACCGAAAAGCGCTTTAACAACAAAAATATCAACATTTGTTCCTTTTTAAAGGAAATATACTTAGGTATCTCAGGATTGTAACGTCTCTGAATTACAAGTTTATTCTACTTAGAATTTTGGGTAACCTGTACGTAAATAATCGAACAACAATGTGTATAATACGGATCTTGTATTTTTGAAATTATAAAAAAAATCTGAAAACGGATCGATTTTTTAATATTAAAAAGACGAAATTACGTAATTTTTATCTACATCAGTGTCGCCTCGAAGAGGGTCTGCTCGCCTCTTCATGCAGTGTGTCTCATTTTAACTAAAACCACCCAAATATTTCGGTTATTATCGAGCAAATCAATTCGTTTTATTTTCTACATGTAGAGCTTCAACATTTGTATCTGTGTGATGCTTCACCTTTTTTTTATCTAAAAATCTCAGCCCACTGCGATTAACTAGAGGGGCCAAAATGACAAAATCGTATTAAGCATTTTTCTACCGAAAAATTTTATTAAGAAAAGTTGCTCAGAATGACACCAAATGGGTAAACCCGAACTTTCAGACCAAAATGAAAATGTTGAATTTCTGGAGGAAAAAACAGTAACTTCAATATTTTCACAACAAAAGAGTTACTGTGTAACAAAAAATATTTGAAAAGAGTTTATTTGACATTTGCTGTTAGCTATGACTGGGCAAAATTTATCAACCACAGAAAAAGTTGGAATTAAGATTTTTGGTGATAGCTTTATAATTTCAACTTTTTCTGCGATTGTTAAATTTTGCTCGGCCATAGCCGAGGGGCGGTTCACTACTCGAAGTAGGTGTACACTTCAGTTCGAAGAACTCGAAGTACATCTCGAAGTACTGGAAGTACTCGAAGTACTCGAAGTACATGTCGAAGTACTCGAAGTACATGTCGAAGTACTCGAGGGTGGACAAAGAATCTGAAGAGAAATTCCAAATATTTTGATTTGTTCCTGAGTTATCACAGAAAATCGGAAAATTGACAATTTAAAGAAAAATTCATATCTTCCTAACGCTTGATGTTATTTAAATGAAACTTGAAACTTTTATATTTTTGACAGCTGTCAATTGAATCGCATTAACAGAAATTTTCTAGGCCTTCTAGATTTTGAATAAAGACGGTCAACTTTTCTTTTTCTTATGAGCGCCATATTGAATTTTAACACCGCCGGATACACAGAACAATTAGCTTCTGTATGTAACCAACATTGTTGACGTTTTTGAAAAAATATGTGAAAGCCTGAGTCACACGACCGCAAGACGTAATTTATTAATGTTGAATTCAATTGTTTTCACATGTTATAAGCGATTAACGAAGTCGGCGTACTTTTTTGCAATTGTTTTTCATCTAAATTTAGGCTGATTTTACAAATTATTTATACCAATTTTCAAATTCTGACATGTGTCAAAAAAGTTCATGTTGACTACATACATTTTTGAAAAAAAAATTTTTTTGTGTATCTAATGGTGTCAAAATTCAATATGGCGGTCATAAAAGAATAAAAGAATTCAAAATCTAGAAGGACTAGAAAATTTCTGTCGATGCCATTCAATTGAGATGTGTCAAAAATATAGGTCGGTAAGTACAGAGACTGTGAAACTACCTTGTGTAATCAAAAATATAGAAGTTCTAAATTTCATTTAAATAACATCAAAACGTTAGGAAGATATTAATTTTTCTTTAAATTGTCAATTTTCAGATTTTTCGCGATAACTCAGGAATTAATCAAAATATCGGGAAATTCATTTAGATAACTCGAAGTATTCGAAGTACTCGAAATACTTGTCGAAGTACTCGAAGTACTTGTCGAAGTACTCGAAGTACTTGGTCGAAGTACTCGAAATACTTGGTCGAAGTATTCGAAGTACTCGAAGTACTTGTCGAAGTACTCGAAGTACTCGAAGTCCCATCAAAATATCAAAGTACTTCGAATAAAGTCGAAGTAGGTGTACACATTTTAGTGAGTGAACCGCCCCTCGGCCATAGCTAACAGCAAATGTCAAACAGACCCATTTCAATAGTTTTTTATTACATAGCAACCCTTTCGTTGCAAAAATATTGAAGTTTTCGATATTTTCGAATTTTTCCTCGGCCATAGCTAACAGCAAATGTCAAACAGACCCATTTCAATAGTTTCTTATTACATAGCAACCCTTTCGTTGCAAAAATATTGAAGTTTTCGATATTTTCGAATTTTTCCTCCAGAAATTGAACATTTTTTTATTTTCACCTGAAACTTCGGATTTACCTAATTGAGGTAATCCTGAGTAACTTATCTTAATAAAATTTTTCGATAAAAAATGCCTAATATTATTTCGCTATTTTTGGCCTACTTAATTAATCGCAGTGGCTGAGATTTCGGGATAAAAAAAAGGTGAAGAATCACACAGATACGAATTTTGAAACTCTACATGTAGAAAAAAAGAACGAATTGATTTGCTCAATATTAACCGAAATATTTGGGTGGTTCCAGTTAAAATGATACACACTGTACATATTTTGGTCTACAATAATGGCAGGAACGTAGTCGGATCAAACAGAACTCATAGAGCGGGCAATTTGTTTTTAGGTCGGACAGAAGCAAGATCAGAAAGATGCGATTTTATACTTTTGAATTCAGTTAACAGTGAAAATCACAAATCACAACAGTAAACTGCTCAAAACTCGAAGTGGATCGCGCCGATTTTCTGTTGAAATTCAAAGCTCAATAGCTTCGAAAAAAATGACTCGATTTTGACGCGGTTTTTTGTAATTGTGAGCCCAATTCATCGGACGTAAACCCTGTAGGCGAAGATCAAACGAGTGGTCAGTGGCGTGGGCAGAGAAATTTTTTTATAATTTTTTTAACGGTTGGGGATCAGATGCATAAGGTCAGTATCTCGGGACCTTTTTTTTTTCTTCCATGACTCCTCTTTAACCGGGTACCACAAAAAAACTGTTTTTCTCTATGACTCACAACAATTTTCTTACCCCTCAACGGATTGTCAAGTCAGGGGGCTCTTTCTGACGCTTACAGACACGTGTTAACGAATTCATCAACATTATCTGGTTTGCCGTTTCAAAAAGTGGTATTTAGGGCCCCCGTAACACAAGTGAATTTTCTCACACCCATCATTTCATGATTTCCTTAAATCGCTTTAGTTTAAAAGTACAGATGCTGAAGAATCCTCTGCACACCATTGGAATCGTTTTGGAAATCTTTTGTCGGAATTTAACTTGGGACTCCTGGTGAGTTTTTACATTTGTTTCTGCTGTTTCTGCTATGATTTTTCCCTCAACTGGTATGGGATAAAGTGTAAATCCATTTTACTTCGACGATAGGAAGTGGTGAAAATGCTGCTGGGTTCTGAAATTTGAGTAATCCGAACCTCAGGAGTCCCAAGTCCATTTCATTTCCAAAACGATTCCAATGGTGTGCAGAGGTTCTTCAGCATCTGTACTTTTAAACTAAAGCGATTTAAGTAAATCATGATATGGGTGTGAGAAAATTCGCTTGCAGTACGGGGGCCCTAAATACCACTTTTTGAAACGGCACGGGCACTAAAAGCTGTCGCGTCGACCTAATCGAATTTCCGAATAGCAGGGTTTAGGGGACTTTTAGTATATCATTTAGAACTATAATGGGAACCTGTTTGAAAAATTTCAGCCCCGCGGAGTTTTCCCAAAAAATGCTGAAATGATTGGACACTAAGCGGTCCGGCGCAGAAGCTTGCTTCAAGGGCATTATAGACGAACTCGAGAACGAACTTCTCCACTTTACAGGTATATTTATGCACGGGATATATACCTACAAAAATACGCTGCTCACCGGTTAAGATAAAACTGTGAAGTGTTTAGTACCGTTAGGTAACTGGTTTAGAAAGCGACAATAGCAAATCGAAAAAGTGTAAAAGAATTAAAATACCTACCCCATTCCACGTACTTAGTTACATATTAATGAAATATTATAGAAAAAACTATGAAAATCACTAAACAACATTTGTATAAAAAAATTACGCGACGCAGACTTGCGTCGCGCATTTTTTTGCTTCGCGTTACGGCCACACCGTGGACTCTACGAAAACAGTGAATAGGAACTTTTTTGTAGAGCATGAGACAGGCTTCAATTTTGTATACCACCTCTTTTGTCCAAAAGCCAATATTTTCGGAGATTTGTTGAAAAGCATTGTTAACACTTCTTTGGTGGCATATCATCGGAAGCCGAACTCGGATTCGAGGGGACTTTTAGCATTTCATTTAGGACTATCAAAGGAACGTGTGTACAAAAATTCAGGCCTCTGATAATTTTTCCGATGTAAAATTCTATAATGACTGTACCATACAGGCAACCAGAACTCGCAGAAGATCTGTTACTGGCAGACTCCTGAACCTAATCTGAGACGAATTTTCCTTTGCGGAAATTGCGAGGGCTCAATAGTTTTTATTTTTGTATTCCCAGCAACAGCTTTCACATCCTTATTGTACCTCACCCTTTAATTAAGGGATACATTCTGATTGGAGGATTTGAATTGCTTCCCATTTGAAAACTATTGAACCTTCGCAATTTTCGCAAAGGAACATTCATCTTAGATTAGGTTCAGGAGTCTGCCATCAACAGATTTTCCGCGAGTTCTGGGACACCCTGTATAAAGTTTGTGCACTCCCGCAAGATAAAAATACGTCTTCCTGAGTAATTGTTGCCACTGCGCCAACTTTCTAGACCTCGCCGTTTCTTGGATATGGAGGGTTGAAGGTGAGAGGGAGGTAAGGCATAGAGCTAAAACAAATGTGAAGGCCGCTTTGTTCACCACGGTCAACGCTACATATTGTCATAGCACTCATAGCATTAAGCGGAGCATAATTTGCAAGTCATTGAACATGGCCATTCTTGCTATTTCTTCAGTATATGCTAAGTTATTTTAACACCTTCTGGATTGTCGTTAATTTGGGTCAGATTTCTCTTATTTTGTAATGTGCCATGGGCCATGCCCGTATGCATGTAGTCTTTCGAGAATTTTTCAGAATTTTCGTCGCCCTTACCTCTTCGAAATAGTAGGTCATAGAGTGAAGGTGTCCATAGGTACATACATACAAATAATTATAGGTTTACCTGCACACTTTTTTCGTGGTACGCGAATTGACATTAAGGTAGGAAATATTTTTTAAATGGCTACATCCTACGTTTTATAAAACCACGTCCAAGCATAAATATGTGTTTGGGATCTCTGAAATTCTGATTTTTTTTCTTCAGGCACAACAAACGTTGAATTTCCGCCTTATTGATTCGAAGAGAAACTTTTGAAAAATGCTTAAGGGACTTTTTACATGCATACAGGCATGTTATATTAAAAAATTAAAGAAATCTGACCCAAATTAACGGCACTCCAGAAGATGTTAAAATAGCGTTGAATATACTGAAGAAATAACAAGAATGGTCATCTTTAGTGATTTACAAATAATGCTCTGCTTGATGTTTTGACTATATGTAGCGTTGGCCATGGTGAACACAGCGACCTTCACATTCGTTTTAGCTCTATGCCTTATCGCACTCTCATTTTCAACCCTCCACATCTAAGAAACGGTGAGGTCCAGGAAGTTGGCGCAATGGTGACAATGAATCAGGAAGACGGGCTCTACAACATATATTCTTTTCAAAAATATCTGACCCAAACCCAATTTCCATAAGGAAAGTGCGGGGTCCAATTTACCAATTTTCAGTAAAAAATTAAAACTTGTTTGCAAGATATCTCATCAATGAAATTTTTTATATGCAATCACTGATGCCCTAAGAATATAATATTAAAATTTTATCGATGAGGTATTCTGCAATCACATTGGCCCAAACGATTTTGTTAAGCTATACAGACCTTTGGAATATTCATTAAACAATGTTACAACTGCTCTTCCATTTGTTAATTTTTTCCGAAGTTAATTTGTCTTCGTAAAGCATATTTGCGTGAAATTAAAAATACATAGGATGAAATGAAAGAGGAATGTATAATTGGTTGCATTTCGTTGAATCCATGCGCACCTTTAAGCGGAATTTCGAATTGCAACCCCTAATTTCCACTCCTTCTGTTTGATTTTGCGAAAAATGCATCTCCCACAAGATTTCACCGGGCATACACCCGTGTACAAAATTCCACCTCGATATTTGCTTTCGTTCTCAAGTTATATACCGCGGGTGGCAGTGAACATTCTTGCATGATTGTTATTTTAGCAAACATGGTTTAGCAATTTTATAGTTATTTGCATCATACTGGAGATTACTAAAACCACTAAAACGAAGGTCTGCCATAAATGTTGTGTGAGACAAGAGGTCATGGCGGCCATTTTAATTCTTAAAAATTGATATCTCGCAAACGGTAATAAATGATACGAAATTTTTATTAAATTAGAAAAAAGTTGTATTTTTCAGTACAGATTAGGAATCTGAAGAGAAATATACTGAGAGGACTGAAAATTGACAATGTTGTAATTTGGTTACCTACGAATCGGCAGATCAATTATACAAACAACAGAGTGAGATGACGAAACCCGAGACGAAACCTTTTCCCAGCCTTCTAGATTAAAATATTTCGGGAACTAAGCCAGATATCTTCAATTTTCTTTCAGATTCTTAATCTACACTGAGAACACATCTTTTTTCTAATATCAATACTTTCTTATCTGTCACCTTATCCGAGATGTCAATTTTTCAGGAATTAAAATGGCTGCCATTGGCCCCTGTCCCGCCAGAGTTATGGCAGACTTCCGTTTTGGTAATCTCCTGCATGAAAATAACTATAAAATAGCAAAACTAAGTGCGCTGAAATGACATACCAAAAATGTTCACTGCCTCTCAGATATGAAAGTCGAATCGACAGCCAAATGATAACCAAATTTCGTGCACTTTTTTGAGCAGTTCGCTAAAATTTTAATAGATGGCAAAAGTTTCGATGTCATTTTGACAAAATTATTATTTTAATTTTGCTAAAATTTTAAACGCGTTAGTTAAAAGAAATAATGGCTCGCCGAATTTGTTTTGTGTCAGGCTGTAAAAGTGGCTATAAGGGCTGTTTTTCTAAGATTATAGTTACTTTGCGAGGGTATTGAGTTGAAGTTTCACCTTCAACTACCAGGAAAACAAGAAGTACCAAGTCCGGTATACGAGAGGTATAAGAAGTTATATGAAGGGTATACGAAGGCGTAGAGGGGCTACATTTTTCACATTTGCTTTTTTTAATTCAAAATTATTGTCGACTCGCACTCGACAATTGTCGACCCGATCGACAATTGACCACTCGACAATTGTCGATCGGGTCGTCAATTGCCGACCGGGTCATCAATTTATTGTCGATCGGGTCGACAATTGTCGAGTGCGAGTCGACAATTTTGGATTAAAAGCAAATGTGAAAAATGTGGCCCCTTTACGCCTTCGTATATGAGGTATATGAAGAGAAAAAGGTTGGAAGTAAATGGGGAAAAAACTAAGATGATGGTATTTAGGAAAGGGAGAGGAAGGGCAAAAGAAAGAGAGTGGAAGTGTAATGATAGGAGAATAGAGCAAGAAAAGGAATTTAAGTACCTATTTTATGCATTCGGCACTAAAGTTGTCGTTTATTTAGCTACTAAGAAGGAATTTTTTAATGTTCCTACCTTGGCACTGATGGTTTTGCCTTTCCTCACGTACTGCTCCAGCTCAGTACCTTCAACCCTATGCCTGGTGGCGTCATAAGCCTTCCTCTTCTTCTTGGCGGTCTTTCCGCAGATAGCCTCATGGACCTCCAGTCTATCTGTTGCGAACCTTCTGCTGCAGAATCTGCACTCGGTTAAGTCATCTCGCACCACGGGCGACTTAGCAGATTGCTTAGCAGAAGGCCGCGTGTTGGTGGGGGTTCTGCTGGCGGAGCTGCTGGCCTTGGGGACGGGCTTCCTGGATTGCATTGTCTGGGAGAGTGCCGTCCTCGCGGGGGCGGGGGGCTGCACGGGGGACAGGCTGGAAGCGGAAGCTGCCGGCTTGACGGTTCGCTTGACGATGGGCTGCAGAAAAATTTTAATTATCAAAAAGTTGTCAAAAGTTGTCAGTGCCTGGTCGACTGGTCTGAGCTTGGCGAAAACTTCTAGGATCTCTTTATCGGCCAGGGTTCTGCTTATCTCGGCGAAGTGATGCGTTATCATGTTCATGCTCTTTCATTGCGACATTTGACAATTTTGGAAATTTTAGGGTCGACGGTTTGATGGATGAATTTTGAATTAACTGTCAGGGGGTTTGTTGGCGTTGCCAAAGATTCGATTGTCGACTGCGCAGGTGGGTCAGCAAAAACTGACAGCTTTTTACTTAAGCAACCATCCAAGATTAATTAATATGGAATTGAATGGAAATGCGTCTAAAATTACAGAATTTGCGAAATTTTCAGTTAGAAATAACAATAATTGTAGTAGGTATTTAAACATTAAACGTTGTCGGCCATAATGGTTACCTAATTCAAAACAAAAAACAAGAATTTCATTTTTTATCCATTGATTCGTTCAATACCATCAATACCATTCAGTACCATCAATAGAAAGCTATCGAATGGTATTATTTTCAACTCTACATTATTCAGTGAAAATTCGAGTTTCCACCCCTAACCTTCATCTCCTCCTTCGATAAATTTCTGCTAAAATTCACCCTTCACTTCTCGAAGATGCAGTGCGCAAGATATCACAGTTTCATGGACGTTTCAACCCCTAAAGTTCAACCCCCCATTTCACCACCCCCACATGCCCTAAAGGAATCAATTGATATGAATTGATACGAACATTTTCTTTCCAGAAGACCAGAAATTCCTTGATCTATTAAAAAAAATTACATAGTAATTTCGAAAAAACTGCGTTCCATCTTTAAACGAATCAGGATAAGTGACAGGTAGAAACGGAAACCTAAAATAAATGTTGATGAGGTGAGGCTTTAGAACCTATATATTAGTATTTGAGGGGTCATATAGGTATAGCATTCTAGATGAAGTTTGAAAAAAATATTCTGTTTTGAATTTAATTAAGGGAGCCAGTCTACGCAGTAGGTAAAACAGTCCACTGCTTGTATTATCGCCGGCTGTCAGTTTTAAGATTGCTCTGACACAAGAATGGCAAATAATTATGACTATCAAATAAATAATTTGTCAAAAATGCATTGAGAGCGTCCAAAAGCACCAGATGTAGAGCATTAATCACCAAAATTGGCAACCCTTATAGACTGACGTCCGTTATTTTCGTTTAATCACGTGGTTTCGAGCAAGTATTCGTAGATGTCCTTCTTTTATTAAAATCATCAATACAGAACTCGAAAATATTAAGGTATATGTATATCTTCACAGGGTGTCCCATTTAAAAATACAATGGTAGGCAAATTTCCGCTGTAATGGAAGTGATTCAAAATGCCTCTAAATGTCAAAGAATGCGGTTTACCGTGTGATATATGTTTGCCAAATTTCATTGAAGTATTATAATAAGTGCGGAAAAAAGGGGGGTGAGAGCGGTGGGGTTTCGTTAACACTCGGTACCTACAAAAGGTGTAAGGCGAAAAATGAATGGACTTTTTTTATAGAAAACTTTATGCTCTTCAATTAATTACTGAACAGCTTTTTTGATAAAACAATTATTTCACGAGATATATGCAAAAAATGCAGCAGTGAAGCGGCTGGAACCTCTCCATCGCGTGACTTGGGTTTCTAGTCGAATTAGCAAAGAAAATGTATGACTGGTTTCCATGATGGTTTTAGAACTTTTTTAGAACACACAAATTGAAACATTCATTAGAGAAAAGTAGGTATAAGTAAGTCCTTTTTAGGCAGTTCTAAAACCGCCGTTGAAACCAGTCTTATACAATTTCTGTGCTAATTCGGCTAGAAAAAAAAGTCAAAGATCCACGCGATGGGGAGGTTCCAGCCGCTTCACTGCTGCATTTTTTTTTGAAACCAGAATTTGAAGACCTTTCTGATGGTGACAATAAATTTTTCAAAAACTTGTTTTGGATGGTTAAATAAGTGAATAATTTAAAGTTGGACATTGGTGTGCCAAAACGGCACTTTCCGTGGGCCGATTGAATCCAAAATTTGTTCAGCTCTTCGACGTGCAATACAATCCCCATGTGCAAAATTTCAGCTAAATCGGTTCAGGGGCTTGGGCTGTACCGCGATTTTAAAGTCCGATAAAAATCAATTTTTTTTTAATTTTTGGTCAAAAGGGCACTTAGAGTGAATACATTTTTAGAAGCAGAATTTGAAGGCCTTTCCTATCGTGACGTGAAAAATGGGGGTTTGCATTTAAAATTAAAAAGTTGATGTGCCAAAATGGTATTTCTAGTTGCGCGATTGGCTCCAAAGGCTTTTCAGATCTAAGTTGGGTTATGGGATGCCTACGCACCAAATTTTAGCTAAATCGGTCTAGTAGTTTTGGCTGTGGCGTGTTTACAAACGTACGTACGTACACACACACAGATACATTTTGAAAACCGCTTTTTTGGGTTCCTGAGACCCCAAAACGTGAAGATCTGGTGCTATCTCAAATTCGCAAATTTTAGTGATTGTATGGTCTGTCCGGGATCCACACGACCGGGATTCACCCTATTTCCATGGTGAATCATTGTTGTCAACAATGAATCGCCATGGAAATTGGGTGAATCTCGGTCGTGTGGATCCCGGACAGAGTATAGTAACCTCCCATTTTTTAAAAATTGTGATGGAGTTGGGGAGGTTAAAAAGGAAACAGTTATTATATCAGTTAAAAAAGTTTCCAATATTTTGCCCATCATAAAAGGCGTTTTTTCTCGATTTTATGTTTTTCAATGCAAATAAATTAATACAAATGGGCTCACAGCTTCCTACTATTTTTTAAAATTTGTATCACTTATTTTGCCGCCGGTTTCAAAATTTTTCTCGGAAGGTCGATTCACATCTGACATTATTTTGAAGGTACTTCAGTAGAAAACTAGATTATTTCCTATGCTTTCAAATGCAAGTTTGTATTTCAATACATAAAACCTAGAAAAAACGCCTAAAGAGAAAAAATTCCCCTTCTCATTAATAACACCAAACTCGCACTATTTCATTATTAAGAAAAATAGCGAAGAAATCATATCACACCGAGACGAAAAGTAGAAAAAAATCATTAATACGTCAAAAGATGCGCCTGACAAGTCGTATTCAATTTTTTTATAAGAACCGTCTTTCGATAATGTCAATATACCTAGTTACCAAATAGACTATACGCGTGCCCTACTTTTGGTTAACACTGTATAGTTTTGTTGTAGAGAGATTTTTGTTCAAAATTTTTGAATTTTTTTATTCACTGAAGTCCCGTCGCATTTTAACGAAAGTGGGGGTTGTGTGCCTCAGGCTTTTTTTTCTGTTGGTTTGTAAACGGGATTTCACATCCGTCAAAACTCCCGTCATCTCTGCCGTCACTCACTGTCACTGTCAATACGGGCTATTAGCGTAACGTAGGGCGACCACCTTTGTTGATCTAGGTTAAGGTCGTTACCATGGCAATAATGAAGCTAAACAAGCGAGAATTTCCTTGAGTAGATTCAATTATTTGAGCACAAAGCTCATTGTGGACATGTTGTAACGATTTAATCGATAGCAATTTTTCAATTTGTCAATATTAAGGTCTTAAAACGCAACACAGTAACTGTGAATAAAGAATTTGACGAAAAATGCAGTTTTCTGGAATTTGCACATTGAAATCTCGCTTTGTTTGATGGCTTCAGTGAGAGGCATTGACTATGACATACTGTGCTATGACTATACACAACAAAGATGGCGGTTCCACGTCATCGCTAACATCGCGTATTGAAAGGGATCGGTATTTGTTGTTAATTAATAATTACTGTCCATGACAGGCATTTTGACAGAACTGAAATCCCGTTTACAAACCAACAGAAAAAAAACCTGAGACACACATGCGACGGGACTTTAAATACCTACAGGATGTTTCGGCTGTTAGGCCAACATCAGGTAATAAACAGGGGTCGATCTGAAAAACACGAGAAAAAACATAGAGGTAGGTACCTACTTAAGTACGACCTAAATGAGAAAGATAATGAGTAGGTACTCAAGACTTGCAATTTTTAAAAAAACTTGCACATGATGGTTAAGAAAGTGAGGTTAAATGAACATAAATACGACATATCTGAAAATATTACATGAAATTGTAGCTAAATCGCAAAATTAATGTTAAAACATGAGGATTATCCAAATTTGGACGAAGACGAATACCTATAGTAGAACATAACCTCTTTCTTTATTCAAGTATGTACATTAGGCAGATAAAAAAGTGAAAATAAGCTGAATAACCGTTAAGACGAACATAATAGGTGCTTTCCTTTTACACATTTATCTGAGGAGCCTCAATTAATCTCAGCAATTTGATTGGTCAATATTCAAAATAACCAATCAAATTGCTGAGATTAACTGAGGCTCCTCGGATAAATGTGTAAAAGGAACGCACCTATCATGTATTAACGTCACCGTTTGTCCCAGTAGAGAACATTGCGCTGTTGCCATTTTTGCAATTCAAATTAATGTTGTGACGTCACAGGAATATTTTGTTGGGAGCGTCCAATCAAATATGTCACCAATAATGTCTGTCATTGTTGTATTTCAGCGTATCTCATTGGCTCGTTTCCCCATGTGTGACGTCACACACCAGGGGGCGTCTTCAGCCAGAATCGCGAATTCAACATAAAAGGGATCGTCAGCTCCTATAGTTATAAACAGGCATTCAAGTCCCAATTAGTTGTTGAATTAATTGCTATTAATTATTAATAATTAGTAAATTAGGTGGAGTAGAGGAGTTTTACAATGACCTTGGCTGAGAAAATTTCATGCGTAGGCGTTGGCTCTTGTTTGTTGATTTTTTGACAGTTCCCGATTGACGACTATGGCCCGCGTCCGCCTCCCCAAAAATCAACGTTTTCTCGGAAAATGTTAGTTTTTTTTCGTTTTTTCGGTAAGAGACTTTTCCTTTAGTGTTCCTAGCAGTGTCCTGTTAGAATTTTTCATTCCAAATGAAAAATTTGAGGTGCCTTTGATACCTTTAATATTTGACAGTATGACAGCAGTTTGACAGTTCAGGTTATGGAGTTTCCTTTGTGTTGAGATTTTTTCGTTTTCCGTAAAAATTGCAGTTTTTTCGCGTTTTCGTGGGTGATAGTGTTCTGTGATGCCTCCAAGATGTGTTTAAGAAGATGTCGAGGAAGATGTATTGAGAAAAGCCGGGAACCGAGGAAAAACAAGGTAGGCTATGGCATGCACCAAATTCGTTTTCGAAAAAACGAAAAAGTAAAAACTCTGCGAGCCTGATTTTACACAAAATTGAAAACAAGCATCGGTTCAATAACTGAAGGGGCCAAGTTTGGCAACAATCAACAAAGCTTTGGTTAAAGAAATAATTTTGCACGAGAGGTTGCCCGCTGCTGAAAACGAGGCACAAAACGAAAGAGGCCTGCCTATTACCAAACTTGCGCGCAAATATGTGTTAACCGAGAGGTCGTTTACTTTAAACGAAGTATCATTAACTGAAAATGTATCTAATAGATCGCCAAGCAAAACGTAAGTTCACTATAATATACAATTGGCCGTTGACAGTTAATAATGTTTTAGGGTTGTAGCAGTTACTTTGAAACTAATACCAACTGCATAAAATTGAAATCGCTATTCTCATGTCCGTGAAATGACAGTATATAAAGTCCCGTCGCATATTAACGAAAGCGGTGGTTGTGTGTCTCAGGCTTTTTTTCTGTTGGTTTGTAAACGGGATTTCACATCCGTCAAAACTCCCGTCACTCACTGTCAGTGTCAATCTCGGTGTCAATAAACAGTAACAATGGAGATTGAAAGGGGTCTTTGTTGTCAATTATTGTCCATGACAGGAATTTTGACAGAACTGAAATCCCGTTTACAAACCAACAGAAAAAAAGCCTGAGACACACAACCCCCACTTTCGTTAATATGCGACGGGACTGTATTCCTATGCAGCCGGCATCACTTCTATTTAGGTTGGCATTACTGTAGATTAGATTCGAAATTAGGGCTTTTTTTGCCACTTTTGACGCCTGTCAAACATCGAATTTACAGGGGTAAGTCAGTGAACTAAATACTAATTTAGATCATTTTTATTTTACCTCGCCTTGAATTAGAATTTGCAATATGTATAATGGTTGAGGGGTAAACCACTTTTACATTCTCAAATTATCATTTGCGACTGAATTTACCGTGGGGTTAACCACATGGTAAATTTGTGTACACAAAATCGCAAATTGTAAGAAAATCGCCAAAATCGCTAGGAAATCGCTAAAAAATCGCCAAAATCGCTAAAATTGTATTTGTAAAATTTGTCCAAAATCAGTACAGGGTTTTTGAATCTAAAAAATGAAACATTAAAGACCACAGGAGGAGCTTAAAAATCGCCTAAATTGCTAGAAAATTGTCAAGTCGCCAAGAAAATATGCCAAATTCGCTCGAAAATCGCCAAAATTGCTACAAAATCGCTGGAAACTTGCTTGAAAATCGCCGGAAACTTGCTTGAAAATTGCCAAAATCGCTAGAAAATCGCCAGAATCGCTAGAAAATCAGCCAAAATTGCAGGAAAATCGCCAAAATCGCTGGAAATTGCCAAAATCGCTAAAAATCGCCAAAATTGCTAGAAAATTGCCAAAATTCCAGAGAACCGTACACCAAAATCGCTAAGTAGTTAACCCCTCGTACTCTGCGCTTTACGAAAACATAACCTCACATTTTGACATATATTTTGCGAGGGGTCAACCACATGGTAAATTTGTGTACACAAAATCGCAAATTGTAAGAAAATCGCCCAAATCGCTAGGAAATCGCTAAAAAATCGCCAAAATCGCTAGAAAATCGCCAAAATCACAAGAAAATCGCTAAAATTGCCAAAATTGTTAAAAACTGCCCAAAGTTGCCAAAAATCGATATTGCTAAAAAAAAACATAAACTGTTTGATGTGGCTCTTAATTTAACCTTAATAAGGTAGTCACCTTTGAAATTTTGCTTCTCCATGTAAATTAAATGGGAAAACTGGGAAAACCGAGGGGAAAACTATATTCCAAAGGCGACTACCGCTGCAAAGTCTCGTGGAACGAGGTTTAAAGCATTGAAAGGTCTATGGTAACGTCCTCGGTAATGTCACTTTGACGATTTTTTAAAAATGCTTCCGAGAATGCTTCTTTTTCTAAATGTAGCGACGTTTTTGTTCAATTTCTCTTCGCAATAGCAGAAAATATATTTAGTTTCCGAGAAACCAGGAACTGATAGCTATTGGCTATTGGCTTAAAATACAAATGAAAACAAGTATATGCATCTAAATATTAAACTCATTTTCACAAAAAATTTTGGTTACTGTGTTTCTGCCTGTAGCAGCCGCGCTGCAGCTCAAACTACTGAACGTATCGAGATGAAATTTGGCACACATATTCAGTGGGAGATTTGCAGGTGCTGATTAGAATTCGGAACACATCGGTTCACGGAAAGTGCCTTTTTGGCTCATCAACTTTAAAAATTTAAATGCAATGTTCTTCGAATTCTGCTTCTAAAAATGTATTCACACTTGTGCCATTTTGGCCAAAAAATGTTGCCGTGAAAAAACCTATACTGGATTTGATAGCTGATTTTTTTTCAAGCCGAAAACGTTAGTGCCATTTTGTCGAAAAATGTCATTTTAGTGGCAAAAGGGCCCCTTGTGCAATTTTTTAGAAAATTTCCATTTTAGGGACAAAAATGTCCCTTTTTGAATTTGTCTTAGCAAAAGGGCCTATTATCATTTTCGAATTTGATAGCTGTTGCATTGCCGGATCGAAAACCTTAGAGTCATTTGTTCGAGAAATGTCATTTTAGGTGTGAAAAACATTTGTATTTTAGATTTTAGTAAATGAGCGCCGGGCGCATCAGCCATCGGCAACCGAGTCGACAACCGCCCGCACGCCCGACTTTAGTTGAATAAAGTTAATTGCTACATTTACAAATTCTGTGAAAAAGTAGAAGTTTCTACCGTCTCCGAGACTGTCAATTTCTTTAATTCATCCCCTTGTTTTGTTTCCACAACTTTTTTGGCTGAACAAGCCAACTTTGCAAGAGATTGAACTACAAGTGCCTCGGAGAAGGGAATTGTGGAGAGATTTGTCAGGTAGGTATTGGTTGAGAAAAAACGGCAGATTCAACCCTTTGAAAGATTAAAGACCACAAAAGGAGCTTAAAAATCGCCGAAATTGCTAGAAAATTTCCAAGTCGCCAAAAGAAAATGCCAAATTCGCTCGAAAATCGCTGGAAACTTGCTTGAAAATTGCCAAAATCGCTTGAAAATCGCCAGAATCGCTTGAAAATCGCCGAAATCGCTAGAAAATCGCCAAAATCGCTAGAAAATCGCCAAAATCGCTGGAAAATTGCCAAAATCGCTAAAAATCGCCAAAATTGCTAGAAAATTGCCAAAATTCCAGAGAACCGTACACCAAAATTGCTAAGTGGTTAACCCCTCTAACTAATTTAGATCATTTTTATTTTACCTCGCCTTGAATTAGAATTTGCAATATGCATATGTAATGGTTGAGGGGTAAACCACTTTTAAGTTCTTCCTTAACTCTAAACAGGGTTGGGGCCGTCGCAAATTATAATTTGCGACTGAATTTACGACGATCGCAAATTCGCAGACATTGCTTTGTTACATTTGCTCCACAACCTAAAATCTTTCTTCCACGTTAGGGGTTAACCACATGGTAAATTTGTGTACACAAAATCGCTAGAAAATCGCCAACATTGCTGGAAAATCGCCGAAATCGTTGGAAAATTGCCAAAATCGCTAAAAATGGCCAAAATTACTAGAAAATTGCCAAAATTCCAAAAAACTGCACCAAAATCGCTAAGTGGTTAACCCCTCTAACTAATTTAGATCATTTTTATTTTACCTCGCCTTGAATTAGAATTTGCAATATGCATATGTAATGGTTGAGGGGTAAACCACTTTTAAGTTCTTCCTTAACTCTAAACAGGGTTGGGGCCGTCGCAAATTATAATTTGCGACTGAATTTACGACGATCGCAAATTCGCAGACATTGCTTTGTTACATTTGCTCCACAACCTAAAATCTTTCTTCCACGCACCATAACTTTGTGGTTATTTAAAGTTTCATTTATACTAATTTGAATTTAAAACACTGATAATACTGCTTCAACAACAATTTTAAACTCTTAACAGCAATAAACAACTTGTCCACCCTGCGCTCTACGAAAACATAACCTCACATTTTGACATACATTTTGCGACTCGTTTTTGCGACATTATTTAAATTGAAATGTTATAAAGCCCAATACTGCGACATTTACCCAAGCCTGACTCAGCATTTTTGGTGGAGGAGTCATTCACTTATGCAAATTTTGGACAGCTGATCAACTCGGATTAACCAGAAGATTCCTTGTCTAATATTTTCTCTTCACGTATGTCATATGTATCGTCAAACAAAGACTCTTTGTTGTGTTGAGAGGTGCCACACTCCCAGCTTTAGTAGATAACGTCGATAGCATAAGCGTTTGCACGATTTTCATTTTGTCATCTGCTGAGTAAATAGATTTTTTCTGTTTTCTGATTAGGCCTTCTTCATCGGTTTTTTTTTAGTTTCTGTTCATTTTCCATAAAAATCTTTCGATTTCTTGGAAAAACCTTTTCTCTCGTCTTTTCCTAATCTCCGATTGCTTATCTTTCATAATTACCATGTTGTATAACGCTCAATCCGAATCAATTACGAAGTTTACGTGATCTTCAGGTCGTAAATAATAGGTACAGAGGAATATAAATTACCCATTAACCGCAATTTTCTCGGTAAGCTCATAATTTTATTACCTAAACGTGAAAATTGTTGTTAGTCAGTCGAATAAATAAAAAACGCGCAAATAGCCTCTAATTTGTCATTGGAAGTAAACGTGTTAACGTCTTATGACAACGACGTCAGATTCCCGAAGCGATAATCGTTTGTTTATTGTTGTGAATAATCCTCAAATATTGTTATTAAAATTTGTAGATAGAGCGAGTACTCCCACGGTGCCGTGCGAAGCGTAGCTAATCGCGACTTGATAATAAATATATAAATAGAGGCGGCTGATTATGGGAGGCAGTGCATATTGCGATTTACATGTGGAAGCAACAATGTCGCATTGCTAAAAGGCTGTGATTAGTACCTAAGTTTTAAAGTAATTTTAGTGTAAAAGTTATGGGCAAAAATTTGGATATCTCCTTGGACTCGGTTTTGATCCAGTTGGGGGAGTTTGGAAGGTTTCAAATTTTCATGATCGGTTTGGTGTGTTTTGCTGTGATTCTCAATTCGGCCACCAATGTGGCTTATGTGTTCACTGCCATGGATCTGGATTACAGGTAAATATGAACGTTTTTATTATCATCTGCTTATTTTGTGTTTTTGTTGGGGGGGATTTCACAGTCGGCAGTGGTGTACAAATTTTCGGCAGTGTTAGTGGGAAATGTTAGGCAGTGGTTGCAAAAATTGGGCAGTGGTTGCAAAAATTGAGCAAATTCGACAGTCGGGGGACTTCACAGTCGGCAGTGGTGTACAAATTTACGGCAGTGCCCTGAAAATTCGGCAGTGGTGTACAAATTTTTGGGGTGTGAAATGCCCCCCAGTTTTTGTATTGTTTTCATTTCGGTTTGTTTTGATTTTTGCATTCTTCTGGAAAAAATCCAAGAAATACCAAGCCATTCTGGATCCCATCCATCCTTTTAAAACATGTTTCTGAAAGCTCTATTGTTTCCTGTTAAAAAGTTTAGTTTTATTGTAACTGAAAAGGAAAAATTTAACAAAAAAAGATGAAATAGTACCGAATGGTAAGAGTTACCCTTTTGGTACTTATCGTTAGTATACTGACGTCATTTTGAAACAATTCGTAATTCGTAAACGAAACATTGTGGGAAAATTGATGCGTGTTAAGCAATAAATTGAGAATTTTTATCCGAGTAGGTCTAATACGCTTTACTGAAACCCTCGGTGCAATAATTTGTAGTTTTGGAAACTCCTATATTGCTCAGAATATGTATGCAGCGTGTCTCATAATTTCATTAAATATGGGGATGGATCCAATCAGAGCTGTACCGAGTACAAAAAAGAAATATTTCAAGTACCCAGTACTTAGTACTTGCTATTTTGAATATACCTGAAGTATCAAGTACTTTTTGAAAGTACTGGAAAATTGCAGTCCAGTACTTTACTAGTGCGCAAGTACCCAGTATCAGTACCATACCAATACTTAAAAGCACCTACTGAGTAGAATAAGGGGCAGAGTATCTAATAAAGTGCTTAAGTACTTAACAGAATACTTAAGCACTTGGTATAGTAAAGTACTTGATATAGTACTTAAGTACTGTCAGGACTGAAGTAGGTACTTCTAAATACTTAAGCATTTGTTTTAGGAAAGTACTTGAATTTGTACTTAAACACTGTCAGGACTAAAGTACCTACCTACTTCTCACAGAATAGAATAAGCATTTGTTTTAGGAAAGTACTTGAATTTGTACTTAAACACTGTCAGGACTAAAGTACCTACCTACTTCTGACAGAATAGAATACTCTCAGCAAGTTTTTTGCGAATTTCAGGCTTCTAAAAAATTAACAAAGTGAAGTCGTTCCAATAAATAATAATATATTTGAAAGATTCTGAAATCCGACTTTTTTTCAGTAAAAGATTCAGTACAGTTCTTGGACACTTAAGTACCAAGTGCTTAAGTACATGATACTTAAGAACTTAAGTACTCGATACTTAAGTACGTAATGGCTGTTTGCACCGTAATTTTTGAGTATTCTTTAAAGACAAGTGATGCTTAAGGCAATTGGAAACAAACGTATCTACCAGTGGTCGGAACATTACTTTTAAAAAGTAATTCATTACCATTACACATTACTTCGTCGAAATTGTAATGCATTACAATTACTAATTACTTTTTTCAAAAAGTAATGCATTACAATTACTTAATAAATGTAATGCATTACTTTATACATTACTATTAACGTGACATTTCTTAAATTTCTGATTGTAGCTGACAGATTTTGAGATCTGCAGTAAATTGTATTATTTTAAAACAGTAAATTTATTATTTAATTTTAATTTAATTTGAATAACAATTGCGTTTCAAAATTTACCACTGCTTGACATGGCTAAATTAGTTCTATTTTCTTCAGCTAGGAAATTATTTCAATTCTGTAGAAATATTTAATCCGGAGTAATTGCAGAGAATATCGCTACTTAAAAATAGCAGGAAAACCTCTTCAGAATGCATCATGTTTGCTTGGGAGGCGGTAGGTAAACAGAACCCCGCTGGGTTAGGGTTAACTCTGATACCAGTAGTACCTACCTACTTCCTGTGGTGGTTATTTCATTTCACAGAATTACATTTTTCATAAAAGTTTTATTCTTGCGTTTATCAATTAAGGGTAAAAAAACGTTAAAAAACCAGGGGTAATTCACTCTCGAAAAATGTGTACACCTGATTTCAGGATTTCGGTGATTTCAACTTATTTCAGCCCGATTTCAGTGACTTTAAAGAGATTTTAAGTGATTTCAGTCGATTTCAAGTGATTTCAGTTCGATTTCAAGTGATTTCAGTCCGATTTCAAGTGATTTCAGTCCGATTTCAAGTGATTTCAGTCTGATTTTAAGTGATTTCAGTCTGATTTCAAGTGATTTTAGTCTGATTTCAAGTACGTAGTATGTATTTGTATTATCTTGATAGAAATGAATGATTTTAGTGCAAACTCAAAATTAACAACAAACGTTTTATTAGTACAAAACACGAGGCACAAAAGCACGTCGGAATAGCTCACAATAATTATTTCGACAACGACTACAATATTGCACAGCGCGCAACCATGCGAGGCACTATGGCTGAGCCTCACCGTTACCTCACAGTTGGAAAGTTGGAAAATCTGTAAATACCTACAGTATCATATTACCATTACAGAAAACGTTCTAAAATTAATAATGGCAAAGATTTACCAGTTTTGCTGCGAAAAGACACTATAATACAACAAAATTTTGCATCCCAATTTTGCTAGTAGTCCAGTCGGTTCGCGACAATATATGGTCGAATACTGCATTTCATTCTACAAAGATGCCGTTTGGCACAGTTGTACATGGGACCAATACAAGTGATTTCACCCGCAGTGCCCAAAAAAATTTCCCTTAGGAACAAAATGGCGGCGGTTTTTTCGAAATTTCCGCAAAAATTGCTAATATCTTAACTATTATTAACAATTTGAGGAAGCAAGAATTATTTTTCTTGTACATTACAACCAAGAAGAACATTACTTTTCATTTTATTAATATACCGGGTGGTCGTTTTATCTTGAGACCGCAAGACGCAATCGGAAAGAAAGCATTTTAGAAAAAAATGTTTTGCATAAAAGTTTTATGACTTCGAGGGGGAAAATAGATGGCATCATCGCCATTTTGATTCAAGGTCATTTTCAAGGTCAAATGAAGGTAAACTTCATTTTTTCAAATGGAAACGTATTTTTTATTACAGATTCTTATTCCCCGTAAAAGAACAAACTGCTCTCATTTAAACTATTTTTGGATCCGATGGATACCTTTCCTTGTGGTCGTTTTAACTTGAGGCTGGCAAGACGCAATCGGAAAGAAAGCATTTTAGAAAAAAATGTTTTGCATAAAAGTTTTACGACTGCGAGGGGGAAAAAAGATGGCATCATGGCCATTTTGATTCAAGGTCATTTTCAATGTCAAATGAAGGTCAACTTCAACTTCATTTTTTTTAAGGAAAAGTATCCATCGGATCCAAAAATAGTTTAAATGAGAGCAGTTTGTTCTTTTACGGGGAATAAGAATCTGTAATAAAAAATATAGGTTTCCATTTAAAAAAAATCAAGTTAACCTTCATGTGACCTTGAAAATGACCTTGAATCAAAATGGCGATGATGCCATCTATTTTCCCCCTTGAAGTCATAAAACTTTTATGCAAAACATTTTTTTCTAAAATGCTTTCTTTCCGATTGCGTCTTGCGGTCTCAAGATAAAACGACCACCCGGTATATTACTAAAATGAGAAGTAATGTTCTTCTTGGTTGTAATGTACAAGAAAAATAATTGTTGCTTCCTCAAATTGTTAATAATTAGCAATTTTTGCGAAAATTTCGAAAAAACCGCCGCCATTTTGTTCCTAAGGGAAATTTTTTTGGGCACTGCGGGTGAAATCACTTGTATTGGTCCCATGGACAACTGTGCCAAACGGCACCTTTGTAGAATGAAATGCAGTTTTATTTCTCGAACCGACTGGACTATAGGAGAAATGCAACCTGCCGGGTGGTGAAATTTTTAAAGGTCATTGTCCGATCGAAACTTAATTTCTTTAAGTTTTGTGTTATGAAAATAGAGAAAAATTTTGGGCAATAAGGCAAGGTTTCGCGGTGATCTTGAAATGATTTCGTCTAGTTTTGATGTTATTTCAAAATGATTTCAACCTATTTTAGAATTATTTCAACTGATTTCAGATGATTTCATCTCCCTTGTACACCTGATTTCAAAGGTGAATTACCCCTCGTAAAAAAAGTAATGGAAAAAGTAATGGTTTTCCATTACAATTACTAAAAAAATGTAATGCATTACAATTACCCATTACTATTTAAAAAAAGTAATGCATTACAATTACTCAGTACCAGCTAAAGTAATTTCATTACCACTGGTATCTACGGAATTTAAACGTCATTTATCTTTAAGGAATCCTTTAAAATTACGGTGCAAACGGCCATAAGTACTCGAAACTTAAGCACTTGCCTGCATATGTATAAAAATTTCAAGTACCTAATACTTATCTCGAAAAAATGATTCAAGTACCAGTATCAAGTACTTTTAAGAAGTAATTGAAACATCCAGTCCCAGTACCGCATTTTAGAGTAACTTAAGTACCTTTATTTAAAGTATCAAAAGTAATCAGTATTGTACAGGGTCTTACTTTTATTAACTTCCCCAACCCCATCACAATTTTAAAAAAATGGGAGGTTACTGCAATCACTAAAATTTTCGAATTTGAGATAGCACCAGATCTCCACGTTTTGAGGTCTCAGGAACCCAGAAAAGTGGTTTTTAAAATGTGTCTGTGTGTATGTTCGTACGTACGTTCGTACGTTTGTAAACACGCCACAGCCAAAACTACTGGGCCGATTTGGCTGTAATTTGGTACGTAGGCATCTCATAACCCAACTTAGATCTGAAAAGCTTTTGGAGCCAATCGTGCAACCGGAAATGCCATTTTGGCACATCAACTTTTAAATTTTAAATGCAAACCCCCATTTTTCACGTCACCATAAGAAAGACCTTCAAATTCTGCTTCTAAAAATGTATTCATTCTTAGTGCCCTTTTGACCAAAAATTAAAAAAAAATTGATTTTTATCGGACTTTAAAATCGCGGTACAGCCCAAGCCCCTGAACCGATTTGACCGAAATTTTGCATATGGAGATTGTATTACACGTCGAAGAGCTGAACAAATTTTGAATTCAATCGACTCACGGAAAGTGCTGTTTTGGCATACCAATTTCCAAATTTAAAATTATTCTCTCATTTGACCATTAAAAACAGGTTTTTGAAAGATTTATTGTCACCATCAGAAAGGTCTTCAAATTCTGGTTTCAAATAGGACAAAATTAATTCGCATTTAGCGCTGTTTGGTTCAAAAAATCGAAATTTTATAATAACAGTAAAAATACATTATAGCCCAAATTACTGAATCGATTTGGCTGAAATTTGGTACATGGAGATTAGGTGACCCGTTGAAGACCTGAAAGGCTTTTGGGAGCAATTGGCCCACGCGAACTGCCATTTAAGCATATCAACTTAAAATTTTAAATACAAGGCCTCTTTTTTATGTCGCCATTAGAAAGACGATCAAATTCTGGTTCTAAAAATGTACTCACAGTTTCTGCCATTTCAGTGGAAAATAGAGAAAAAATTCTTTCTCATTAAAAGGGAGCAGGCTGACAGTGGATGACATAAAGTGGCAGTTATTGTCAAAAAGGTGGCAAAAGATTAACCTTAAAAGGAACATATTGTCAAATGTGATGGGTGATGTACGAGGTGATGTCGGTATTTGTCAGAAAATTGCGAAATTAGTCACTGACGTCAGACGATAAGGATAAAAAAAAATCTGTTGAATTGACTACTATCTACACAGAATACAAAGATCCACGCGATGGGGAGGTTCCAGCCGCTTCTCTGCTGCATTTTTTTTGTCCCACTTTTAAATTGGAATATCTCCTTTACTACTTGAGATATTCGCCTCAACTAGAAACAGAATCTTAAACGCTGTGGATGCCACTTGCTTTTTTGAAAATGGGACACCGGGTATATTTTTACACGGATCGATAGAGAAATCCTGAGCTACGAGAAATGTCTGAAGGAAATTGCAATCATGTTGAAATTTTTAATTTGTAATGCTTTAACGTGAATAAATAAGTTATTCACCTTAAAACATTACAAATTAAAATTTTCCATATGATTGGCATTTTCATTCGGACATTTCTCGAAGATTAGGATTTTTTTTTTCTCGAAAACTATCAACCCCAACTACCCCATACTGAGAATGCTGAGTAGCCCAGCTCTGGACACAATTTGACTGCCTGGCTATTAGTTTTCATTCGTGATTCTTCTAATTTACATAAGAGTGGGATCCAAAATGGCGACGAAAATAAAAATGCAAAACCTTTTCAGGTGTAAAGTTCCCGAGTGCGACTTAATCAATCCGCCCTTCGAGCCGCCTTGGTTACCCCACGCAGTCCCCTACACCGGAAGCCACCCCTCCAAGTGTTTCCGCTTCAAACCCGACAACGAAACTATCACCCCCGCATGCAATTCGAGCCAATTCTTCTCCCAGAAGCAGAAATGTGAAACCTTCGTCTACAAAACCGAAGATTACACGATTTTGCGAGAGGTAAGCCGAGGGCTCACCCGCTCGATAATTTTATGGACGATATGAATACAGTACGACCTGCACTGCGACGAAAACTTGTGGAAGCTGACCTTGGTGGGTACCATCAACAACGTGGGCCAATTTTTCGGACTCTTCGTCTCGGGGATGATCTCGGACAGGTTCGGCAGGAAGATCGCGCTAGTTCTGGGAATGGTACTCTGCGGTACCGCCGGGCTACTCCGGACCCTCGCTCCTAGCTACTCCTGGTTCCTGGTTTTCGAATTCCTCGACGCGGCCTTCGGCGCGGGGATCTACGCGTGCGGGTTCATAATGGGGGTGGAATTGGTTGGACCGAAGAACAGGGTTCTCATTGGTACGATGGTGAGCTCCACCTACGCGATTGGTGAGGTTTTCGCCGCCGGTTCGGCGTATCTCGTGCGTGATTGGAGGTCAGTTTTTAAAAATTATGCCTGTCATGCAATGAGATTCCAGGAAAGTTATTTACATTCTGTACTCGCCGCCGTTGTTGATCTTGATTTATCTCTGGATTATTCCCGAATCGATCCGGTGGAGTTTGAGCAAGGGGAGGTGCGAAGAGGCCACGACAACTTTGAGGAGAGCCGCCAAGGTCAACGGTACGATCATAGCCGAGGAGGATTTGGAAAGACTGACCGTTGGGGATAAAACCTCCGAAGAGAGACATTCATTCTTTGAGATTTTTAGATCGCCAGTGCTTGCCTGTAGATTCGTTAATTGTTGTTTTTGTTGGATTACGTGCGCGTTTCTCTTCTACGGCCTTATTCTCAACTCGGTGGCCTTGGCTGGCAACAGCTACTTGGATTTTATATACACGGCCTTGGTGGAGATCCCCGCCTACTTCCTCTGCAACTACGCGGTCAATAAATTCGGCAGGAAGCTGTCTCTCAGCGGGTCGTTTTTCCTGACGGGGGCCTCCTGCATCGCCTTCATATTCCTTCCGAAAGGTACTGTCCGTGCGTTTTTTTTTTCTTGAAAATCACTCGAAATTTCAGATCTGTATTACGCGAGCTTGTCCGCCTATCTGTTGGGGAAATTCGGGGCCACGGCGGCCTTCACGATAACTTATTTGCTGACGAGCGAGCTCTTCCCCACCCCCCTGAGGCATTCGATGATGGGCGCCTGCTCCACCTTCGGGAGGATAGGGTCGATGGTGTCGCCTCAGACGCCGCTTTTGGTGAGAAAAAATGAGAAACGTTTTGCCTGAAGATGGCGGGTTTCAGGCTCAGATTTGGGAGCCCCTGCCGATTGTTCTGTTTGCGGCGATGGCCTTGGCTGCGGGGGTGATGTCCTTGGGTTTCCCCGAAACTGTGGACGTGAGGTTGCCGGACACGATCGAGGAGGCGGTCAACGTGGGGAAGGGGAAGAACTATATGGAGATACACTGACCGAACGTCAGAGCTTATTTTTGTACATTAAATTATAAACTTTGGGGTTTGTTTTTTGTGGGTAAGTGGGCAACCACTCGCAGGAATTGACGGAATGTTCTAAGTTTGCAGTTGCTACCATAGAAATGCAAATCGTAACACAGTGGGCAACCTCTCGACAGTTTATGCCCCTTCGAGTTATAAAATATACATGCTTGGGGCGAGGGGTAAAGCCCTGCTGTTTTTTTTAAAGAAAAGTGTACAAAAGTACAAAAGTCCATTCTGGAGTCGTTTATCGTCAAAACTTCAATTTAGCGACTGCCCAACATGGAAAATAGCTTTAGTAATAAATTCAACAAGCATTATCAAGTCAGGGTCCAGTTTTGCCACCACAAAAGAATTACACAAACTGTATGAAACATAATTTGAGAGCAAAGCATTTTAAATCAAAAATGTTTATACGGGATCAAGTATAATGCGCCGAGCTTAAGTTCTAACATGTGTATGTGACGAAAATTTGTTGAAAAGTCAAAGCATGCTCGTCTTTTGCAGAAGCGAATTGATGTATTCGCAAAACGCAATATCTCATAGCACATAGCTACTTGAAGGATCATGAAATGCACCGACTTACCTGCGGAGCATAGCTATGTTACCGTTCAATAGAATACACAGAATTTTCCCAAAATATCTGCGATATGATTATAGATACGTAGAATGAACCGAAACATTTTATGGATCTTAGCCGAGATTAAGGTTAACCAGGAGCGGTACAAATGGGTATTAGAAGTACGATATGTCTGAGCATGATTATTTGACTGCCACTAAAAGGCACTGAATTGTCAACTCCGTAGAGTAATTTATAAATATTACTAGATAGGAAAAGAAAATCTTCTAAAAAATTCACTTAACACTCAACTGTCATAACGTTTCGAAACGTTTGAAAATTTTGCATACTTAAACAGCTGGGTTAAAATCAGCAAAATGGACAATTTTGCATAGAACGTTGCTGTATCAAAATTTGTCGTGGTCGTGGAACATAGCTGCATGAAGTATCATAAAATGCACCGACTTCCCCGAGGAAGTGGCATTGTTCAGTAAACTGCTCCGAAATCTCAATTTACCTAAGCAGACGACATGATTATATAGGAGTAATTAACATGAGCCGAGCTGTAACATATTTATGAATGTTAGTCCAGTTTAAGAAATTCGCAGTGTTAGAAGAAGCATAAACTGTATGAGCATGATTATTTCATTCTCGGTAAAATGGACTGAATTATCAAACCTTTACATATCTTAAAAATATGATTCTGTAGGAAAACAAAATCTACTGAAAGTTAATTTATCAGTCAAATTTCATAGCATTTCGAAACAGTAAAATAAAAATGTCTCTACCAACATAGTTAGGTGAAAATCTGTAAAATGGTCCGAGTCTTACTATAGGTAACTCTGCTGTATCAATATTTCCCGTGAAACATAGCACATGAAGGATTATAAGTACCTACATGTAAGATCATAAAATGCAACGACGCCCCTGCGGAGCATAGCTACATCATCCTTCACTAAAATACGAGAACAAGCAGAAAGTGTTGAAACAATTTATGGTTCTTGGACGAGATAAAAAGAATTCAAGGTTAGAAGTATAAAATACATGAACACAATTATTTGACTGGCAGTAAAATGCATCAAATTGACAAATCCTTGGAATATCTTACAAATATGAATGCACAGGCTGTCCCGACGGTGCGTCAAAGTCCATTTATGTCTACGTCATTAATGATATCGAAAATCTGTGTAGGCCAACCGTTATGACTTGAAATGTGCATAGTCTAAAATTACTATAAACTCACATGGGCGGCTTGGGTAGGGGGGACAGCACAAAATTACATTTGTTAACTGGCACACTTTTGTCAGGTGGGTTGAAAAATGCCTCTTAAGTGTAGTAGGTCCCCTCAAAGGGGGGTAACAAACAAATCGTTTTTTTAAATTTACGATAGGGTCACGAAATTTTGAAGTTTGTCATAAATCTAATGGTTTTTGGGAAAAGTTTCAAAGACGTGAAGGGGTCGTAAAATTTTTTGTATCTCACTTTTTTGTACGACATGTCGGATAAATTATGAACACAAATTTAAATTCCTTGTAAATTTTTACTTAAAAAAGGTGCTCTTGTTGAAACACGATAGCTCAAGCCGTTTTCGAGAAAATTGATGTTTAACAAAGTAGGCATGTAATATTATTTGTCGGAAATTATTGCATAAGTCTTATTCAGCACAAAAATGTACAACAAAATTCAAAATAGCCATTTAAGGCGTTCCTCAGAAAAAGAAAAACCAATTTTTTGTTGAGGGCTCACTTGGGAGGCATTTCCCGACCTACGTTTATTAAAACTTTTCTTCATATTTATACGCCCTTAAGATACCCTCCAATTTCGGGACGCCCTGTATAACGTTGCTGTATCAGTATTTTTCGTGAAACATAGCTACATGAAGCATCATAAAATGCACCGAATCTCATTCCGCGAAATACTTGCGACATCATAATACGACAACAAGTAGAATGAGCCGAAACATTTTATGCTTCAGAGCCGAGATTTAAAAAATCAATGTTAGAAGTATATGTATAATTAAGTACAATGTACCGAATCATCAAAACTCTGGATTGTCTTTAAAATATTATTATACATACTGGACGTCATCATAACCATAGAGTATTAAGTCACATTTTTAAAAACGTGCTGTAAAGTCAATTTTAGACTATAGATTCATCAAAATTTCCATCTGTCCAATCAAACATAATTATTGGAATCCTGCTTACACTTGCTTAGGGATTACTTTAGTGGTTAATAAAGGTTGAAAAGTTTTAACCACCGCATTATTATGAAAATCTAATTCTGACTAATACAGTATGATGTGGTCCACATACAGAATGTCTTAAGAATATGGAACAGTGTTGATATTTCTGGATTACAGTTATAACATTTGGCAGTTACAGAAACTGACTCATCCAGAATCTATTAAAATTATTGGCGACTATGGGGGGGGGGCACTTCCGGTTATACCGGAAGTAGGGCCCATCTTTGAAATTTTAAATAGCAACCCCCTTAGTTATAGCCATTTTTCACAGCTTTGCGCAGTTTTTCTGGCTGCTGGTGTAAGCGAGTTACATGTTAGGTGTTTTAGGCTTCATTTTCTTCCTCTATCCGAATCTACAATCAAAAATGGGGGTTGCTATATAAAATTTCAAAGTTGAAAGTGCCCCATTCATAGTCATCACTAATTTTAATAGATTCCGGATGCGTCAATATCTGTAAGAGCCAAATTTTATAACTGTACCTCGCTTAAGTCCAGAGGTACCAATACTGTTCCATATTCGTAATACACCCTGTATAGGAAAATAATCATTAGTAATATGATAAGTCGCCTCTTGATTGCCGCGGGTTTGACGTCCGAATGGTTGAACTACGAGTCAAAATGGTAGATTTTTTTTAGGTCAAAAAGACGCCGAGAGCTTGCTCGAGTCGTCTTTGGCCGAAAAAAAATCTACCATTGACGAGTAGTGAATCCATGAGGACTCAACAAGGCAATCAAGAGGCGACTTATCATATTACTAATGATCAGTTTTCCATTAAATCGCCCAGAAGTGTTCAAAAAATGGATAACGGCAATTGAAAGAGATAACTGGAACCCGTCTAAGTCTAGTCTAAAGCACCCCACGTAATTATGATTGCAGCCTCTTTATTATTTGTTCTTGTTACCTAAACAATTTTTACTAACCTGTATTAAAGTAATCGAAATACACGTTTTTGATCTGTTTATTATACTATTACCTAATGAAGAGTTCACTGCCTAATGAAGCGTTGCAAGAAAAAGTACCTTTTCATGGAAAAATAGTTCACTGATGAGAATTATTTAAATCTATGTAATGTGTCAGACAGAGATAGATATCCTAAAGTACTTCAGGTTGCATACTTAGGCCTGCCTCACTTTGTGTACATTGAGCATCGGTTCCAGATTATACGAACCCATATCTTAATTTTTTGTAATATCAACTTGAACGTTTTATGGGTTCATATACTTATATTATAAAAATGCTAATTTTGACACATTTACAAACTTTTTCTCACTTCTGGTTTCACCGGTTGCTGTTTCAAGGTCTATTCCGACTTTATGTCGAAAATTTGACCGTTTAGCAAAGTTCGAATAGGTCCTTTAAGGCACTGGTGGGGGTTTATTACGCTGCTTGGCCCCGTATGATACGCATGCGTTGATCTAGTGTCATTTCTAGTGCATTTATACGTCATTTGTCAATACTGTCAACAGAATCTGGGACCTTTCACGTTTACCACGTGCTATTTTAACCTACAATGATGATAAATGACACATAACTGACAGTAGACATTCAAGTAAATTCTGTCAGGGGTCAAAAAATGACTGCGCATACGGCCATACATGGCGTCATGACGTCACGCTTACAGGACCTAGTTTCCACTTTCCGGGGGTTGAAGGGTGGAGGAAACAGAACTTGCCCTTTCTACATAGATTGGACGTAATAAAAATTAAGTCGACTGTGACGAGTTAGAAAAAAGAAGATTGGTGAGTTTTCTGCCTTTCCGTAGGATACAGGTATTGCCGCAGCAGCAGGACAGCCCAAACGTGCTATTAACTCGCCTTACTTTTCGATAGTTATGCAAAATGAGGAAGGGGACATACACAGTTAATGAAATTATTGTCAAGAAAATTACTACCTAAATCCACTCACACTGAAATGACATGGGTATTATCTTTGCAGTGCTGCCAGTGTCAATCGCTTTGTGGCAACAAAAGCCCCGTCAATCAACCCACCAATTAACAAATTTCAATCAAACCAATTAATTACAATCGACCGGCAATGACCGAATAATCGGACTTTTTTTAAACATCAGTTCAACAAATCCCGCCCGACATGGACACGCGAAGCCTTCCACGAACTTTTCCAGATAAATTATGAAAGCGTCAAGGTCAACGACGGAAATAGAAGATTTTCCTTCGCACGAGCAAACCGACAGTGTCAAGGTCCATGGATTTAACGCAGGAGGCACCTCAGTGTCTTTCCTTCGCACGACAGATTACAGTAATAGAGCGAGGGTCAAGGTGTCTGGATTTAAAGCAAGAAACACAATACCTTAGTGTCTTTCCTGAAGGTCTTCCCCAAGGCCGGCCTGTTCCCGTTCTGGCTGGGCATCAGTTTTCCCAGTTTCCCGAAATCGGGCTCGTCGAAGCCGATCCGGGGCATCTCCTCGTCATCCAGCGTTTCGTTCACGTTGTGGTTGTTCATCAAGTCGACGATGTCGTCGAAGCGTTCTTCCCGGTAGCTTTCTTCTCCATTGTTGTTGTCGTAGACGGCGCGGACGACTTCACGTTTCACCGGTTTGCCGTTCTTCATCACGCTCTTTTGCATTGTCGACTTGACGATGGTCGATTTTACGATGGTGGACTTGGATTTGAGGGGCTCCAGGGGGTAGCTTTTGTCGACGCCGGCCTTTTGGCGTCTCTCGTCGAACATCTGACGCACCTTACCCCCTGTGGACCCCAGGCTGGTGTTGCTGCCAGCGCTGCCCCGGCTCACCCTGTCGAAGGCCCTCTGCTGCTGGCTCTCGTAGAGCCTCAGCAGCTTCTCCTCCCTCTCCTGGATCTGCCTCTGCTGGAACTTGGCCTGGAAAAGAGCAATTGTAGAGTGTGGCCCTAGGCCGAAAATTACAATTCGAGTTCAGTGTCTGAACTCGAATTGTAAAATCGGTTATTTCGATATTTGTACATCGTAGCGCGAGAGGTGCAACGCCTCCCGGAAGCTCTTGGCCGCCCAGGAGGTCTCGAAATCTATGGAGACGACGGAATTCAGACTTCGCGATAAATAGCTTTGCATTGTTTGTGTACTGAATGATATCGATGGATGTTTTGATGCAAATCAAGCGGAGGGGGCATGCGCCAAGTGGACGGTGGTCACTAGGCTACCGGCAATGTTCATACATATAATAATATACTTGAATTACTGGGAATTTTCATCGGCTCGCACGGAATGGAAACGTGTTTTGTGCAAATTGAAAAAGAGGCAGGATAATGTCGTCTCGCCGGCTGCATGTGGCTTTGAGGTCAAAGCGAGAGAGGCCAATAAGATGAGTTAGTCGTTGCGGTTGGGTTGTCTTCCGCATTCCTTGTGCGATTCGAGTTTCACCATTGAGAGGTAAAGTTGGCACCATTGAATTAACGTGGAAATGAGCTGGCGGTATTGTGTTGCGTAACCGAGAAATTATTTCAGTCTCGTTTGGTAGCACTGCCCTACAAACTTGAGCGACGGCTGTTAAAAATGATGGGGTCAGGCTGGGGTTAAGGTGATTCTATTCTACCCTTGTCAATTTTGCGTCAAACTCTGTTTATTTTCGTCAAGGAACTGAGTGAAAATTAATAGAGGAGTCGATACCAAAAAAGGAAGTCTAGGGTCCTGTTGGATTACATTTTTAATCCAAGTTACAGTTTGTTCAGGAAAAATCGTGAAGGATTGTGAAGTCTAGATCCTCCTGGAGGATGTACTTTGCTCTTTCTGAATATAAGAGACGAATAGCGCTGATGGCATCTTGTACATGTCAATGTTCCCTGTATTCATGGGTCGTCTAGCGTCGTTATTTCGAACAAATTTTGTGTTGTTTATCTTGGTTAATTCATTTAATTTATTCGAGGCTTCAAATGTGGTTTAAAATGACGGGGTTCGATAGATTTCAGTCAACCATTAAAGAAAGGTCTTATGAATTCTCAACCTAACACCAACCCCTAGGCTCTTAACAACTAACGCTTTTCATTTGTTTTTTATTTATTTCTTCTGAAATCTTGTTGATTTATTTATGAACCAGCGAAGTAAGTAAATACCCAAGAAGTTCTTTAACACCGTAGATATAAACTTACCCCTGTAAATCATAAACGGGTGAAATCATGAGGTGTTGAAAACATGAATCTCTAAATTGCCGCAATTTTTCAACGAATTAGATTAGGGTGGTGAAATTGATAACGCAACTTTCTTTAGAGCATTTGAAACGTTAATGAAGCCCTGCAATTTGACACAGAGAAGCAATACCTGTATAGTGAAACTGTGAGGTCTTAGATATTGTATCTTCGAGAAAGGAGGAGTGAATTTTAGGAGAAATTTATCGAAGGGGATGAATTTCCGCGGCAAAAAATCTGGAGTACCTAAATGTCAAAAAATTTGCGGAAATTTTAGGGATCACGAGTGGTATTCAGCGAGAAAATTTCACGTAAGTACAAAATCCTGACAGTAGGAACCCGACAGAAAAATTTCCGATATAATTTTCACTTAATTGCCCAGAATCCGTCATAAAGATTTAAATCCTCGTTCGTAGTTGGATCAAATTTTTAAAGTGGAATTTTCGCCAAAAAAAACTGAAGCCACTTGGTTTCTTCAAAATCGCAAAAAATCGACAAATTTGTTAAAAATGGCTAAAAATGTAGAAAGTTTTTTGAAAATTCCAGGGAAGTGTACAACAAAGTCACTCAAGGATGGTTAACCCCTCGTATTTAGTTTATTGCTACGCATTAAGTTTGAAACCCAAAAAAATTATAAAATAATCGGGCCTCCCACACCTCCTAAAATTCCTAAAATGCTTTGATCCTCCTAAAATTCTCTTAAAAATGACAACGAAATCCTAAATTTCCTAAAATAAGGAAGTCTGAAGAATTTTATGTTAAATTTGGGGAGGAAATTTATCCCTGGAATATATAATTTACTCAGACAACACCCGCGTTAAAGTGTTTTTTTATTGTCATACCGGGTGATTCAGTTTGGTATTCGCCCAGCCCCCTGTAAATTTTTTATTTCAACAGAAAAGTACGTATTTTAGGGTGTTCTCCCAAAAAATTTACTTAAATTACAAAAATTTTATAATAGTGCATCAACTTATTCCAAAGTTTTCTATCTTCCGCCGTATTCTTTGCTGGAAAAATATGTATAAAACCATATTTGTAAATTGTATGACAAAACTCTATTAAATGACGGCATTAAAATAAATCGTCTTTTTAATGACGTGTCAAAATTTAGATATTCAACTTTTTTGATTCTTGTAGACACATTTTTTCTACGTTCAAGAATGTAATGAAAGTTTACCGGTTTCAGGCGATTAAAGCGTTCTTAACATGCATAAAAATAGGCTGGTAAGCAGATGATAACGTTATCTAATGGTTTCTAGACAACAAGCCCATTAACCATTCATGACAACAATGACCCCATTCAAATGCTGTCATCTCGATTGTCAAAATGACGCGAATTCACGCAACATTTTTTTAATTTTGGCTTTAATCGCTTTAAACCGATAAACTATTGAACAAGCCTCGGATGTTATGAATCATAACAGACTTAGATGTCTTAAAATCCTCGCTCTCCGAGCTCGGATTTCAATTGACATCTGCGTCTGTTATGATAGTCATAACATTCCTAGGTATGTTAATAGCTATTATACCTGATAGATTATAAAAATTCAGAAAAAAAAATTTTTGATAAAATGATTTGGCCTCGGATTTGGCAGTTTTGTTGTTAATAAACGAAATTAGTGCTGGAAAAACTTGAATAATTTTCGGTTGACTATAATACAGGCTGGTCCAACACTAGTGTCCAGCGGCAAAACGACCTTTTCCTTTGAAGCTAGAGTTTTGAATTTTTTACAGGGTGTATGGGTACTAAAAACCCTCCAGATGGCCTTAATTTTTTTTTGATTGGACCAAAAATGTGACGTCACGAGATTTCAAATTGAGCTATTTTCATGGAATAAATAATTTTTGTCCATAGGTTGATTATTTTGGGCCTTAAGATTATGTTGACCAGATTTTTAATTTTTTTGAACGTCAGGTTAGCAAACTGCAGAAGGCAAAATAATCGTCATTTTATGTCATAAGGAGGCCGTGAAACAATATCGAAACGATGCGCCGTGTGTCCAACTTGAGTTCATCGGAGATTTAGAACTGTCAGTTGCTTGTCATGTTTTGACACGGGTGATTGAACTCCAGAATTATTGATTGATTTATTGAAATAATCTGATATTTTTACAAAAAACTTATGCGAAAGTCATGAATATTCACGGCGAAGTGTTTGAACGCGCAGGCGCAATCGCAATGCGTGTTTACATCTCGACAGCTGATGCCGGCAGTCCGACACGATTAATAACCTTTCTAGCAGTTTATTTCCTTGCAAACTCGTACAAAGGTTTACCCTATTTAATTATCTGTGAATTGGGTAAGTTTTTCAACTTTCATTGTTTCTGTAAAAACAACCCTGTTTAATTGAAGGTGATGTTGAAGATTTGGACTCGGATTTAAACGACAAGATTATGGCATCTACTACAAATAATTGTTGATGAATGATGATTATCACGTTCTGATCCAAGACTGTTTACATTTTACAAGGGAAAAATGTGGATATTGTGCACCAGTGTCGGTTTGAGGAACTCGTGTAGTGACTGCGATGATTAGTGTCAAGTTGCAGTGAGACCTTACTACGTTTAACTAAATAAACCACATTGTTGAATTAGTAATGTGAAATAAATTACTAGCTAGGAATTTGGGGCATTTTGTTCCAAGTGAATATTCAGACCATTTCATAAAGATGCGTGTGTACCTTACTTAAAATAAATAAGTTTAGTGGTGCTTTATTCATAATTTAATTCAACAGAAATTGTTACTGTTTTGCTGATTGTTTTACAAAGACAATACGTATGATTTTGAAACCTGTCCCAGATTCATTCGCATTGCATTTCACCAAAGTTCGGGCACTTCGACAGACAGGGTTTCGGTTTCTCGTTCTCATTACTAACACTGACGAATAATTCTGCTAGTCTTGCCTTCGTTATTCCTTTATCTTGTAATTGTAGTAAACAACTGCTTGCTTCTTGTAGATTGTGATGATCCTTTCGTCCAAATCTTCACACCTTAAATTAACCAGTATTGCTTATAATAATACAAAGAAAATTGAAAAACTTACTGTATTCACTGATAATTAATTGAGGTAAACCTCTGGAGAGCGTTTGCAAGAAAATAAACTGCTAAAAGGTTCATTAATCTTCACATCTTCCAGGCATCAACTGCCGAGAGGGCCGAGAGTCGAGGATGTAAACAACACGCTTTGCGTCTGCGCGCGTGTTTAAAACTTCGCGGGGCAGACTCGATGATTTTCACATAATTTTTTTGTAAAAATATTAAATTATTCGAATAAATCAATCAATTAATAATTCTGCGGCTCAATGGCCGCTGTCAAAACATGACAAGCAACTGACAGTTCTAAATCTCCGATGAACTCGAGTTGGACACACGGCGCATCGTTTCGATATTGTTTCACGGCCTCCTTATGAAATAAAATGACGATTATTTTGCCTTCTGCAGTTTGCTAACCTGACGTTCAAAAAAATTAAAAATCTGGTCAACATAAACTCAAGGCCGAAAATAGTTAACCTATGGACAAAAATTATTTATTCCATGAAAATAGCTCAATTTGAAATCTCGTGACGTCACATTTTTGGTCCAATGAAAAAAATGTTAACGCCATCTGAAGGGTTTTTAGTACCCATACACCCTGTAAAAAATTCAAAACTCTAGCCTCAAAGTAAAAGGTCGTTTTGCCGCTGGACACTAGTGTTGGACCAGCCTGTATAACACCCACTTTAAGAAATTTATTTTCTCGAAATTTTTCTAATGAAAGTGTAAACTTTCTTTTTGGCCTCCTGACATCTAGATGACAGTTTTACACACTACTGACGTCCACGGTAACTTCGATTTTACGGTTACGTCAGCACTTTACAACACCCCGGTGCGGTAAAATTTCGAAAAAAACACTGGCTCACAGGCAAACTCAAAAATTAAAGTAACGCCACAACAATAAATCTCATTTATAGAAATTTCACTTTACTTAACTTTTGAATTGATTAACATCGTTTAAATATTTAAAATTTAGGATTTTATTTGAATTGCCAGTGCGCGATCTTTTGCCAGTTGCTTCAATTAATTTCTGACTTTTGACATGTAGCTTTTCACATCATGGCTTTTCACAATTCACATGCTTTTCACCATCTTTCCGTTGCGAACAGCTGTGGAAGTTGATATAATAAGTTTAGTGTTATAAAGCTGTTCATCATAACTGGTTAGTTATTTTCTAGCTGTATAGAAGGTATGTAGGTACATTTTTAAATTTATGAACAACTTTAATGTTTTAGCACCTTCACTTTACCCAGCACCAGTAACCGCCTTAAACCATGCTCCTGAATGTCCTGGCACTCCTGGCCTGTCTGAAAAAGAATCGTACCCAAGCCCTCAAACCTGTGAACATAAATTCAATTCCAGTAGCTACTGTTAATTGTAAAAACTTTGTTGCTTTGAAAAATTATATTTATTTCATTCAATAACAAAACCTATTTGTTGTAATGGATATTAATAGTAATTGAGCAGTTTTCGAGTGGACCTGAAATGAGTCCTGGAATTAATTGGTTTGCTTCTATTTTAGTGTTAACAATTCTATTTCCCGATGATGGAATTTCTGGTGGATTATTGAGAGTATTTGTCACATGGGACTGTAATGAAGGTTTTTTAGAAGTCGAGGGCCCCGCTTCAGAAATCAATTGCGCTATGTCAATTTTTCTTTTCAATGACTCTTCAACATAGCCTTCGGCCACTGTGCCAGAACGCCATCCGCCAAGTCTCTTCAAATCCAAAACATTACCACCTTTGTTCGAAAATAAAGTGGCAGAACTTCTCCGGAAGCAATGTCCTGTGTACTGTGAAGGTTGCTCCAAATGAAGAAATTTAGCAATTTGTGACGGTATGCCACCAATTGTGTTAATACCAACAGGTAAGTTTACACATCTTCTTTTCTGATATTTTAAAAAAAAATTATTTTTAGGCGTTGACATTTTTAGCCTAATTTGAAAATATTTCTGCACAGTTAACACCCACTCATTCTTGGTGACAACAAATGTACGAGAAACATTAGTTTTCGTTTCTGGAATTCTTATTAAAATAATATTATCCTTTAACTCAACATCTTCAATGACCATCTTATAAAGTTCGTCCCGTCTCATTGCCCCGGATACACCAAAGATTAAAACGACCTGCAAAATGTTTCCTTCAGAAGATAATTAAACTTACATTAATCGTAGCTTAATCGATCGTTTATGTAAGTACTTACTTTCCAAAGCAAATAATCTTCATCAGAAGCCTGAATCAAAAATTTGTTAATATCTTCCTCTTCAAGAATTTTGCTTTTCTTCGGTTTATAGTTGGTTGTTTTTCTTTTCAGAAACGTGATTAACTTTGAGTAATTTGAAATATCAATATTTTTGTAGAGCTTAATGCATGATTTCAGCATGGAATATATAGCCCACAAGGATTTCTTGTCTTGTGAAACTAATTCATTAAAGTATGACAAGAGTACATTTTCCGTGTAGTTTTTAACTCCCTTGGAGTCACACCACTTCATAAAAGCATTATATTGTGCTTCGTAACGCAACCTTGACTTTGTTGGTAGTAGTTCAGAAGACAGACTTTCGGCCACCTCTCGGGTGGTGTGCATAAATCACTTTCACTACTGTTATCAGACATTTTGAAATGTTATGTGATTTTGGAATCTAAATAATTTGACATTTGTTCATTTGTTTATCAGTATGGCCACTTTGATCGGTGGTAATTACTCTGCGTGTTCGCATTTAAATTTAAACGCCAGAATTCTCAAAATATTGCAACTGCGTCGGCCAAAAAGTTCAATACTAATCTCGTGCGGTAAACATTTTACAGCGTTCGGTTAATTAAAGCACTCCGCTGCGCGTCGTGCTTCAAACAAACCTCGCGCTGTAAAATGTAACTTACCGCACTAATATTGTAAATAACTATTTCATATTTGAATGTAAAAAAATGCCTACAAGAATTTGCTAAGAAATGTACAGTGTGACATCAAAAGTGACAGGGGAAGAATACCAAATTGAATCATTCTGTAAAAACTCCTAAAATTCTCCTAAAATTTTGCATTAAATTCTCCTAAATTCCAAAAAAAATAAGAAAAAAAAATTTTTTATTCACGCACCAGTTTGTGGGATCCAAAATGGCGATCACAATGGCAAAACTACATATTTTATTTCCGAATTAACTTGAATGAGCGAGGCAAACCTCTTCAAAATGTCTGGCTATTTTGGAGCCCACTGTCTAGATTTTTGTTCAATCTTCATTTGCCGATAATCGCTAAAAATCGTAAAAATTAATTGTCATAGAATAGACCTACGCAGTTTGTGTGACAAGGATGTTCTTATACTGACTGCTTTTAGTTAACAAGAGATACAACGCTTCTGGTTCTGTCATTTTAAAAATTGGTTCTGTCATTTTTAAAAGTCTCGGTGTGTTAAGTGTGTTTCGGCATTTACTTGTGTCTTCTCGTTCACGTTAGAAAAGCTTTCGTGCGGTTTTCGCCCCACGTGAGATTTTGCCTTCCATCAGACAAGTTCCAGAAATTGAGAGAACCAGGTACGCACCTGTCCAAGGTAAAACTGCATAGGTCAATTATCGCTAAAAAAAACTTGAGCTACTTGGCTTCTTCAAAATCGCTAAAAAATCGACAAAATACCTAAAATGGCTAAAAATTTACACAAAGTTTTCAAAACCCCAGGGAAGTGTACATCAAAGTCCCTGTCTAGTAACCCGAGGGGTGATTCGCAGACTAAAAAATGTACATTGATTCCGAGAATACACAAGTATTCCCAGTATTCCGAAGTATTCCCAAGTATTCCCAGTATTCCGAAGTATTCCCAAGTATTCCGAAGTATTCCGATACAACTTTTCCCATGAGTATTTCCGAGTATTCCCTAATATTCCGGTGTATTCTTAGTATCCCAAGTATTCCCATATATTCTCGGTTATTCACTATCCTCAGCTTACGCTCAACAGGCGCAGGCGCATCAGGTGCTTCCGAAGCTATTCCGCATTATTCTAATGTATTCCGCGTATTCATATCTGTTCCTATATATTCCACAATAACTATTTTCAATTTATTTTAAAGTACACGCATTCAATCGATAAATTTTAATGTATCCCAGGGAAACTTCCAATTATTTCCAACTATTCCGGAGTATTCCGATGTATTCCTATCTATTCCGATGTATTCCCATCTATTCCGATGTATTCCGGAAAATGTACACTGATTCCAGCCTGCGAATCACCCCTCGAGTTAACCCCTTGTATTTATTACGTTTGAAAACCAAAAATGGCGAACACAATGGCAAAACTATAAATACATAACTTATTTCCGGATAACTTGAAATCCCTTCAAAATGTGTTTCGACAGGCCATTTTGGAGCCCACCGACTGGATATTTGCTCAATCCATATTCTACATTTTATGGAACAAAAGTAGGTATTTCTGTCGAAAACAAGGGGTTAAATTTTGCAATTTCTGTCAATTTCGGCGATTTTTACCGATTTTGGCAATTATACCGTGCAGTGCTTTGAAAATCGTCATACCGCCACTGCTCACTAGTCAGCCAGACCAGCTCGATTCAGTTTCCTTCGATTTTTTAACAATTCTTCAATCACTTTTGTCGTGTCAACATCAATTTATCCAATTCCTTACTGGACATGTCCATAAACGCGACAGACCACGCGATCCGACGTCACCGATTTTTATTAACCATTGTTCTATTTTTTTAATTTATTTTTTTTTAATCGACAACTACAAGACATAAAATATCCTTAATAGGCAATTCGGAAGAACGCAAAAAGCCCCGCCATAAATCCCTCGATATCATCTCTCATCCAGCAGAATGAAAGAAGTTATCGAATCGGAAGTTCGCCATCCCCCCCCCCCCCAGACTGTGTTCCGACGGGCATTATGATGGATGACCCATCTGTTTATTAGTCCAATTTCCTTAAACGCTCTTGAATGTGGCTCAATAAAAACGGAATTTTATATTTCATCCACTTTGATTTTATTATGCAGAAATGTTGCTGCTTTTATTTTATTGCAAATAAAATCCGAGGGACTGTGAATAATTTAGGTTGGAAAATATGGCCGTTTTCGTTAATGTAATAAGTCTGAGCGGGGTGAAATAAAAAGGGAATTTGATTTTTTGCGGGCTGTAGCATGTTTATAAACAATTTTTTTTTGTAATAAAAATAATCAAATTTTCCATTCTAGCATTATTCAAACCAAACATAGCACCCGCGTGTTAATTTTAAAGCTTCAACAGGTGATAATGAAATTTTATCGAAAAATTATGACAGCAAATCGTTATGCAATAGCCCCAAATAAGGAAGATCGAGTCCAATACAAATGAGTCACATACTGTGGGTGCCTGGATTAATCGGCCTCGAAGAAGAGGTGAATCAACCATTGTCCAATGTCAACTTTCACAGGCGTTCCGCCAGGCTCTCGAAGTCTTGTTAAAAGAAATTTATAAAAAATATAATAATGAACGATGTAATTGCGGGCTACCCACTCGAGCAATAATTGCCAGTGACATTGGCTTTATTGGATTAATTATAGATTATTAATTTCTCTAACTGTTGTCGAGCGATTTAATAGCCTCCCATACGGCCTACATGTTCGCCAGATCCAACCCCCGTAGACCGCGTTTGGGACGGACGGAAAAAGAGGTACCTACTACAAATTGGCGCGTTCACCTTTTCAAATTGACAGTTTTGTAGGCGAGGCGTGTTTTTGGATTAACGAAAGCATGTAAAAGTTAAACGCGAAATTGCCCACGCAGTAATGTTGGGGAAAGCTCGAGGATCTGACAATAAAATTGTTGGAAATAAATCGTAAGGTAAAAAGTCGTCCTCTTGTCTCGATTGCAAAAAAAAGTATTCCGCAGGAGGTCACGTGTATGCAAATATCCGCGATGATGCACCAGCTGTGAGTCACGGAGAATGACGAATTTTCAATGATTTTATGAGAAATTTTGCCCATTTTAGTTGTCGTTGTTTTTATTGAACTCTGAACAGCGCGTAAATCTATAAAGTCTAAAAAATTTGATCAGATTCCGACTTGCACCGAGCTGCAAAAGCCACCGTAAGATGCACACAGTATGTTGTTAAAAATACTTTTTCCCAAGTATTTAAATACAAATACAAATACTTTGCTAAAAATGTATTTCAAATAATTTTTAAATACATTTTCTGCAAATGTAGTTCAATACAAATACAAATGCATTGAAAATGTATTTAAATACTTTTAAATACTCAGGGACAAAAAAAATAAAGCTTGGTCCGTACTAACGATAAGTCTGTAACTAAAAAACGCGTAACATTTTTGGAGTAATAATGTTAAAACAAAAAATTATGGCACAAAATAAGGCAGCGAAGAAAACACCTTAACGATTGACTATACAGGGTATCCCTCGACGAGCGTCAGTTAGCCGTATCTGGAGAACTGTTTCTAGCATCGTCTTGAAAATTTTTACACAGGGGTTTCAATTAATTTTGAATCGACGTAAAATATTTTGATCAATGGCGCACTTTCGGTTATACCGGAAATAGGTACTAACTTCCTTATTTTAAATGGAACATCCTGTATATTATGATATTTTTGGATTCTACGTTTCATTCTAGGTAAACTTTTACTAAGAATTGATATGTCAAAAGTCAACCATTTTTGAGAAAATCAAGAATTTCGCTTTTTTATGCCAAGTGCAGGCCTAACTTCAAAAAGCTGTAACATCCTTACAGTATGAAATGAGAAAACGATATTAATTTGGCATGAAGGCTAATGTAGGGTGTATCCTCCCTTGGACTCAAATTGGGTCATATACATACAGGGTGTTCTCTGCAAATTTTTAAACATCATCAACATCATTGGTCAAAAAGTCAATTTTTTCAAATGGAATGCCCCAACTATTAACCTCCCCACTCCACTTCACCATTTAAAAAAAAGGGAGGTTACTGCAATCACTAAAATTTTCGAATTCGAGATAAGACCGGATCTGTACGTTTTGAGGTCTCAGGAACCCAAAAAAGTGGTTTTTAAAATGTGTCTGTATGTATGTACGTACGTACGTTCGTTCGTAAACACGCCACAGCCCAAACTACTCTACCGATTTGGCTGAAATTTGGTACGTGTGCATGTGATAACCCAACTTAGATCTGAAAAGCTTTTGGAGCCAATCGTGCAACCAGAAATGCCGTTTTAGCTCATCAACTTTTAAATTTTAAATGTAAACCCCCATTTTTCACGTCACAATAAGAAAGGCCTTCAGATTCTGCTTCCAAAGATGTATTCACTGTGAGTGCCCTTTTGACCAAAAACTAAAAATATCGAGATTTTTATCGGACTTTAAAATCGCGGTACAGCCCAAGCCCCTGAACCGATTTGGCTAAAATTTTGCACATGGGGATTGTATTACACGTCGAAGAGCTGAACAAATGTTGGATTCAATCGACCTACGGAAAGTGCCGTTTTGGCACACCAATTTCCAAATTTAAAGTATTCTCTCATTTACCCATCCAAAACAAATTTTTGAAAGATTTATTGCCACCATCAGAATGGTCTTCGAATTCTGGTTTTAAATGAGATAAAATTTATTCGCATTTATTACCCTTTGGGTAGAAAAATCGAAATTTTGAAATAACACTGAAACCACGTTATAGCCCAAACTACTGGAAGGATTTGTCTGAAATTTGGTACATGGAGGTCAGGTGACCCGTTGAAGAGCTGAAAGGCTTTTGGGAGCAATTGGTTAACGGGAAGTGCCATTTAGGCATATTAACTTTAAAATCTTAAACACAAGTCACGGAAATCAAAGACCCACGCGTTGGGGAGGTTCCAGCCGCTTCTCTGCTGCCTTTTTTTATAGTACATCGATGCAGAATTTAATTGTCTATCATTTTAGTCTACATGTTTGCCATATTTAAATGAATAGTTTTTGTGATATTTCTAAGTATTTGGAATTTGACCAAAATTTCATATTTAGCACGATTTAATAACCAAAGTTAGCTATGATTTTAGGAGCCTTTAGAGTTCCTTAAGGCTGCTCAAATGAAAATTTAATGCTGTTTTAATCCAGTTTTAAAATATGAAATTTTGGTCAAATTCCAAATACTTAGAAATATTACAAAAACTGTTTATTTAAATATGGCAAACATGTAGACTAAAATAATAGACAATTAAATTCTGCATTGACGAGCCATAAAATAGTTGGGGCATTCCATTTGAAAAAATTGACTTTTTGACCAATGAAATTGATGATGTTTAAGAATTTGCAGAGAACAGTCCTGTATGTATTTGACCCAATTTGAGGCCAGGGGCGGATACACCCTACATTAGTCTTCATGCCAAATTAATGTCGTTTTCTCATTTCATACTGGAAGGATGTTACAGTTTTTTGAAGTTAGGCCTGCACTTGGCATAAAAAAGCGAAATTCTTGATTTTCTCAAAAATGGTTGATTTTTGGCATATCAATTCTTAGTAAAAGTTTACCTAGAATGAAACGTAGAATCCAAAAATATCGTAATATACAGGGTGTTCCATTTAAAATGAGGAAGTTAGTACCTATTTCCGGTATAACCGGAAGTGCGCCATTGATGAAAATATTTTACGTCGATTCTAAATTAATTGAAACCCCTGTGTACAAATTTTCAAGACGATGCTAGAAACAGTTCTCCAGATACGGCTAACTGACGCTCGTCGAGGGATACCCTGTATAGTCTAATGAGTAATGAGTAACTACTGTTTAAATTTTTGCGGGATGATCGTAATTATGATGTTTTGAAGGATTAGAATTCTGAGGAAAGCAGGCAATTCCAGTCCGGGTTAATTTACGGTGGCCAGATTACTTACATCCTGTGCTATTATTACTTTTACCTGTCGATGGGCGGTTAAGCTTCAGGCAAAATTTCTTAGAAAGGCCAGGATCTCGGTTTTAACGGCAAGGGTGAAAATTTCAGATGGCAGTTGAAAATGTATTTAAATATGTATTTGAATACATGGCGAAAAAAGTATTTGAAATACTTTTAAAATACAATGTCGGAAAAACTATTTTTTAAATAATTATTTAAATACATTTTTAAATACTTGTATTTAAATACTTAATAACACCCAATGCACATCAATGCGATGTGTACCCCTGTAGATGTTTATCACGTTACTGGGGCGATTGAATTGACTAGTGAAATCGGGTGCAGATTTTATCAATCTGCCCCTAGTAGTGGTGCCTCCGTAGAAGCACAGATGTGTCAAAAAGGCGAATGTTGAGAAATACGATTTTAAAAAACTGTGAATTGGGATGAGAAACGTGAAATAGCCCTTTACAGTTTGTAGAATTGGCATTAAAGGTGAGAAAAAATTTATTGCAGTTAATTAGAAATACCAAAAGTAAGACGGAAAATAAGGCAATTTTTGCAAATTTATATTTTGGAGGGGATGAAATATTGTGAAGAGGGTGGACAAATTGTAAAGAGTGAAAATATAATCCAAATTAACTGTGGTTAAAAAGAATTACAAAATATAACACGAAAATAAGCCAATTAACTTTTGTGGGGGTAGAAATAATTATACCGTGTGACTTTTTAAAAAGTGCAATTGGATTTTTCTCTGGAACTGCAAAGGATAAAAAATCGCTCTAACAGGCCGATTTTTATTTCGAGGGGGACATCTAAATCCGTGCATAGTGAAATTTTTCAACGCAATGTAATTTAATATTTGCCCATAGAGGGCCCTGCAGTGAAGAAACCAAAAATTCTTATAGCTTTGGATTGGCAGCGGAATTTGCTTTCAAATGGTGTATCACAAATGGGGGGTTGCCATTTGAGATTTTGAAGTTGTAGTTGGCGGGGGTTAAGGGGTGCCTTGAAAAATTTCACCTTGCACGGATATAGGTAGGTGTACCCCTCGAAATAAAAATCGACCTGTTCGAGCTATTTTTTACATCTTTTGTAGTTCCTGAGAAAAGCCAAATTGCAAAATTTTAAAAAAGTCACCCTGTATGTATACCTATTGCAAAGAGGCTGCCAAATTGTAAAAGGTAAACCGAATCCAATTGAGTTCAATTTATTGCCGAAGAAAAACGAAATTACTGAAAATTTGTATAGGGGGATGAAAAGTCAAAGGGTACGAGAATTAATCGTAATTAAGTAGAAATCCAGAAAATAACACGAAAATAAGCTTTTGGGGGTTGAAACATTGCGAAGGGGATCGAAAAAGAGAAAAAGGCCAACATAATCCATATATGAGGAAAATTTATTACTGGGGGGGGGGCATTTCACAGTCGGCAGTGGTGTACAAATTTTCGGCAGTGTTAGTGGGAAATAACATTAAATATATAATATATAAAAAAAAATATATATATATTAAATAACATCCCAATAACATTTCCCACTAACACTGCCGAAAATTTGTACACCACTGCCGGCAGTGGTTGCAAAAATTGAGCAAATTCGACAGTGGTCTATGAATTTTTAGGCTGTCGGGGCACTTCACAGTCGGCAGTGGTGTACACATTTTTGGGGTGTGAAATGCCCCCCATTTATTACCGAATAAAGGCAAAATTGCGCGAATTTTAGAAATTGAAAAATTGTGAAGGAGGAAGAAAAATTAAGAGGAATGAACTAGCGAAAATTACCCGACAAGAAGCGGTCTGCGTAAATTTTGCTTTATGAGGGTGTCGATATCATGAAAGGTGTTGAAATATTATGGATGGGTTAGAAATTAATGAAAATGACTTTGGGCTTAGGGGTTGTTAGTAGCTTAGGGGCTGATTTTAGGTTGAAGCCTTTTTTTCAATGATTGACCAAAACCAATCGAACCCTAATAATTTTGTTCCATCACTTACATGAAAAGAATCCCAATTTTAACCCTTAACTTTCATCCCCCTTGTTAGATCATAATGCCCATCCGCTTTCAGTGTTGCTCTAAATTGACACAAAGTTCAGCCTTGATTCGTTGATGAGTTTTGAGTTCTCGTATTTTTGTGTTTCTGCATGTTAGGGGTTGTACCGCCTTTAAAGATGGTCGTTCGCGAATAATGATTAAGACATTTTTTGTACCATCAATAGAAAACTATCGAATTGTATTAATTTTCAGTGAAAATTCCAGTTTCCAACCCTAAATTTCAAGCCCTTCGATAAACTTCTCCTAAAATTCACTAATCCTGACTCAAAGATACAATAATATCTACAGGTATTGCTTCTCTGTGTCAAATTATAGGGCTTATTCAACGTTTCAATCCCTAAACTCCAACGGCCTATTTTACCACCAATAAAATATGTAGTTTTACCATTGTGTTCGCCATCTTGGATCCCACAAACTTGTGCGTGGCGTGGTATTTTGAAAATTTTCTGTAAATTTTTAGCAATTGTGTCTATTTTTTAAAGAAGCCAAGTAATTAGTTTAAGTTTTTTTTGCCCATTTTTTTATAAACTTTCATTTTGACAATTGTTAGCGATTTTCAAGAAGTTTTTTAACACTTTTGTTTCGGCGACCTTGGCAGATATGTTTCGATTGTTAGCAATTTCAAAGTTTTCGCCATTTTGAGAAGTGTTGCCCTTTTAACATATTTATTCGAATTCATCACGAATATAATATACAGGGTGAAATTCTAGGATAGTTGACGAATACTTAAGTGTTTACAAACAAATAATAACCAGGATATACAGGGAACGTTATAAAAGTAGATAATGTAACATTATTGTTTTTTTTTTTAATAAAAGCTGGTGATGCTTGATGTAGAATTCTTTAACGATCTTGTGCTAAAAATATAGAGTTGTTCCTCTAAAGCCAGATTTAAATTTTTTACCCAATAAATCTGTCTTCGGGAAAAGTTTTATTTTTGTTCAGTTTCGCAAAATTTCAAGATAATGTATGTGTGTGTATTTTTTTGTTTAGCTTCACTGCCAACGTTTCGACCCTTTCTTTTTTCATTGAAATTATCAATATTTTCGACACGATACAATTCTAGTTCTAGTCAACTTGACCCCAATGCAATTGACATTGAGAAGTATCGAAAGTAAGGGTCAAGACTCGGCACGTCATAACTCGTGAATAAATTACTCGGACTAATAGTCTTTACTTCACGAATATTTCAAGAGGGGGATCAATACTAACTCAATAATGAATTATCTAAAAATGCATATTTGCATATTGTGTATTTTACAGAAATCTTCTAAAGCGATTTATTAATCGACGTTTTATATTATATGCACAGGTACCAATTGTCTCGTCACAAATTCGCCGGACCCCAATTGTCGTTAATTATAAAATTTCACCCCAATTTCGCCCCTTTCCACCAACCAGTCATAATCTAGGTCGACAACCATCGATTTCCTTTACGTCCACATGGGCTTGTTTGCCATCAAACAGGTGTTTGAGCATTTTTTTTTTCGCAAACAGGGGAGGTCCGGCCCAGGCCGCTCCCAAGGTTAGAGGTGGGCAAGGGATTGTTTTTTTCGACCCACCCGTGTTTTTCAGAACGGAATCCTACACTCACCTGCATCTCGGCCAGCCTCGACGTCATCTTCGAGGATTTCTTCGCGGACGAGGTCCTGCAAAAACATCGCCATTTACGGTATCGTTGCGTCATCGCTTGATAATAATATTAATGTTAATGCGGCTCGATAATTGGGGGCGGCGTGACACAAATTGTTATCTGGGGCAGTAGGGTGTTGTCTGTGGGGGTGAACGACATCGCGATGTCGCCCGGAAACACGCATTATAGATTAAAAAAAAATGTTAATTTTTGTTTAATCAGTTTAATGAATGAATTATAATTTTAATAATCATTTTTTTGATAAAGAAAATCGTAAAAGAAAAACGAGCACTTACTATTATTTTATTATTGTTGTTGTTTTTGCATATTTCACTTTCGATGAAACCGCGATACCCGCAGGAGAACCGTACGCCTGCGACGAGTTGAGGTTAACTGCCTTGGTTGCCTGCTGTCACGGCCTGCTACTGCAGGCGAAGTGTAACGGAAAAGTTGGCTGTGCAAGTTGTTCCCGTCAATTTTTTTTCTATTGTCGGATTTCTGAAGACAATTATTCGGCGACGCCCACTGTCTTATTGTCGATTAAAATCCTTGAAATCCGTCCTAATTGCGATAATTTATAGAAATGTGGCGAAATGGTTCGTTTTAATTCGTTCTAACTGTATTATGGAATTTTTATGTTAATACGATAATGTAGATTTGGGTAATGGCGATTTTATCTTATTTATGGATGCAATTAGTATGAATTTTAAAATGAAGTAGGCTGTGAGTGAGTTACGGTCGAAACTGAGAGAACTGAGGGGGGAAAGTGCATCCGGCTCCAATGTTTTTTTGCCATTACACAACAAAAAGATACAATTTTCCATTTCAAATGCAAAAAAAGGCAACCAATCTAGGATTTGTGTGACAGCCAAATTTTGCAAAATTAAAAACGGGCCCATAATCTGTTACCTATAATGTGAATCGAAATGGTAGATCTTTTTAGGAACCCTGCTATGGTGAGTGAATTATAAAAGAACTTATTAGAATGAAAGATAGAACTCAGATTATCCTTGAAATATCTCTCAAACCATTTTTTTCTCCCCTAAGAATCCGTCAAACGGGTTCGAATCACAATGTCCAAGCGTTCAAATTCAATCCAATTTTTCATTAATCGCCGTACTTCTCTGGACCCGGATTGCATAATAATTTAAAATTTAATGCCCCAAGGAAAGGCTCACAATATCCACGTATTTGAATTCAACCCAATTTTGCAATAAATTTTAGCTCCAAGAAAAGGTTCGCAAAATTCCATGAAGCCAATTATTTCTCAGATCGGGCTCACAATGTCCATGAAAAATCATTCAAACCAATTCTTGACGTTAATTTGTAAACATTATATTGACAATGGCTGTATATTAACAAAAAAATATTTTTGCTTCACAATGTCCGTGAAAAATCGTTCAAACCGATTTCATCAGTTTTATCATTCTTCACCAGTAGGATATTTTTTCGTAGTTTTCGAAGTTCTACTTTATTTTCACATTGGTGTGTTTCATTTAATTGCAACATTTGCAAACTCCGTAAATTTTTTAACCGCCATCCATGAAAAATCATTCAAACCGATATCTTTCTCGCCAAGTCCAGAAGAAATGATCTAGCACAGGCTCACAATGTCCATAAAAATCATTCAAACCAATTCTTTTCTCACCACGTTCGGAAGAAATTTAAAACAATTTTCGAACCACGGGCTCACAATGTCCACGAAAAATCATTCGAACCAATTTTTTTCACCGCGCCCGGAAATTATTCAAACCATTTCACGACGTTTATTTGTAAAAATCATAAGAACGATGCATTACCGAAAAAAATTTACTTTTGCCTCACAATGTCCACATCAACGTTCAAACCAATTCTTGCGTGCTCGTGGAAGAAATTTCGAATCAACTCTCGAAAGCTCACAATGTCCATCGAAAATAATTAAAAGTAAATTTTTAATTTAAAATAATTTTCGAACCACGGGCTCACAATGTTCACGAAAAATCGTTCGAACCAATTTTTTTCACCGCGCCCGGAAATTATTCAAACCAGTTCTCGACGTTTATTTGTAAAAATCATAAGAACGATGCATTACCGAAAAAAATGGACTTTTGCCTCACAATGTCTCCATCAACATTCAAACCAATTCTTGCGTGCTCGTGTATGAAATTTCTAATCAACTCTTGAAAGCTCACAATGTCCATCGAAAATAATTAAAATTAAATTTTTAATTTAAAACAATTTTTGAACCACGGACTCACAATGTCCACGAAAAATCGTTCGAACCAATTTTTTTCACCGCGCCCGGAAATTATTCAAACCAGTTCTCGACATTTATTTGTAAAAATCATAAGAACGATGCATTACCGAAAAAAATGGACTTTTGCCTCACAATGTCCACATCAACATTCAAACCAATTCTTGCGTGCTCGTGGAAGAAATTTCGAATCAACCCTTGAAAGCTCACAATGTCCATCGAAAATAATTATAATTAAATTTTTAGATTGTCTTTCACTTAATTGCAATATTTACAAATTCTGCCTATTATTTCTCAATTGTTTTCTTATTACGGAACTGAACTATATTAACGTTTTTAGTAGGCCGTGAGCGGGAAACACTACTCGATTTAGTTGTTACAAAATACCTGAGATATAAAATCAAGTCGACTAAGATCGAAGCCAAGGTCATTTAAAAAATTATCGCAGACCCCAAGTGCGACCTATCGTTTCTTAGTAAATCGGACCTAACTAAGCGATTGGTTTAGGTTTGGCCAAAATCCAACCAACAGCAAGCGAGATATCAAATATTTTTTGATTTTTTTAGAAAAAAAACACCAAATAAAGCTTTCAATTTAAAAAAAATGTCAAAAATCATATTTTTAGGAAAGACGTTAAATATTCTAAAGCTTTCAATTAAAAAAAAATGTCAATAATTATATCAAGAGCCTACGACCAGACTTGGGTGTCGGATTGCTAACTGAACTAATCACAGACAGCCTTTTTTGTTTTCATAGCCTACCTGATTTGAAATCATAACAAACTCAGACTACGCTTAAAAAATTAGAGCACTTCAACAGTGCCTTCTTGAAAATATCTTTGGATCCAAAATGGCGAAGCGTAACAATTTAAAATTTAATGCGTCAAGAAAAAGCTCGCAATGTTCAGAAAATATCGTTGAAGCAACATTATTTCAAAGATCGGATTCACAATGACCATGAGAAATCGTAAGAACTAATTTTTTTTCACTACGCCCTGAGCAATTTTGCGAGCAGAGGTTCACAATGTCCAGAAAAGTTATTCAAACCGATTGACTTTTCACCGCATCCGGAGCAGAGCCTCAAACAAACAATTTTTCGCAGATTCAACTCACGGTGTCCAAGGATTGACATTCAACCCTATTTTTCAATAAATTTTAGCTCCAAGAAGAGGCTCACAATGTCCAGGAAAATTCAATGAAGGCAATTATTTCAAAGATCCGACTCACAATGCCCCTGAAAAATTATTTAAACCAATTCTTGACATTAACTTGTAAAAATTATGCGGAATGTGTTGAGGTTGGACCTTATAGTCACAAGACCATCTTCAGGCTAAAAAAGAAAAGACTCCTGAATAATTCAACAAAATTCAGCGACAGAGTGTCATTTTAATTGTCATAACCTCAAAAATGTTATTCACTTTGTATAATTGTTTAATCAATTTTGTATAATTCACTCTGTCGCTGAATTTTGTTGAATTATTCAGGAGTCTTTTCTTTTTTAGCCTGAAGATGGTCTTGTGAATTCGTATTGACCGAAACACATAATTATGTGTAGCATCTTATAATATACAATTTTAAACTCATCGATTTTGATTGGTAGTAGACTATAAGGTCCAACCTCAACACATTCCGCATATTCGTTTGCCAATCTAAAAGAATGGATTTCGAACCTTTTCATCTGTAAAAATTATAATGACAATGCTGTACATTAATTAAAAAAAAGATTTTTGTTTAAATTCCATTTTTAAACTATTTTTCACCTAAATGCAATATTTAGAAATTCTGAGAATTATAATTTATTATTACCGAACTGAAATATCATAACATCCTAGTCCTAGTCCTAGTCCGGAAACACTCGATTTTGGTGTTAGAAAATGCCTGAAATATAAAATCAAGTTGGCCAAGGTCATTATAGAAATTTTCGCAGACCCCAAGTGTGACCTATCGTTTCTTAGTAAATCGGACCTAACTAAGCGATTGGTGCAGTTTTGGTCAAGATCCAATCAATAGTAAGCGAGATTTCAAATTTTTTTAAATTATTTTAGAAAAAAACGCCATAATACTATTTTAATACTTTCAATTAAAAAAAAACATATATATCAAGTAGGCGGGATTAAAGTGACAGATTCCGAACTGAACTAATCACAGACAGACTTTTGTTTTCATAGCCTACCTGATGTGAAATCATAACAAACAAGACACATAAAAAAATGAAACCGAGCCGAAGCCTGGTTGGTCCTCCTAAGCTATCTGGTGCAAATTCAAGCTCAAATACATAAACCTCATGTGCAGGGTGTTACTTAAAAGAACTTGGAACCAATCAAACACCAACGTGGGTTCTACTTAGAGAAAAACCATCATGCCTTTATCTTTCCTCAGAACTAAGAATGGACGAAACTAGACTTTTATGAAGATTATGGAAGGTAAAAACAGCAATTAAATGCGACAGAGGAGGAGCGAAGGATAACTGGGAGAATTTATTATGGAAGGGTTTTGCGTTTAAAGTTGATAAATTGAAAAAATAACTGTAATAGTGGAAGAAGAGGACCTGATTATATCCAGTGTTTAAAATAATGTTACATTCGTTTTGTTTACTCGTGATTTTTACTGGAATATTCAAGCGTTACAAAATCCTGTAAGTACTTCCCAAAATCTTGCACAACATTGTAAGAACGGATACAAGAAAATTGCCTTTCTTTAGTTTTTATTAAACAAAAATTAATATACAATATGATACAGTCATCACAATAACGCCTTAATATTGTGTTAATTATTTACTCTATACATTGTCCAACATTAAACAGTGAAAACATTTACCCACACGAATTTTTTTGTCCTTAATTTAAATATGCTCTGAGTTCTAGAGGTCTCCCTATGTTACATGCTAAGTCAATGGACGATTGTCGGAATAATTCATTCGACTATAATTTACGACTCTACCTCGGTTATCTGATATCCCACATATACGAGTATGTTCTCTATAAAAAACTATACATCATAGTTTCACGAGGATTTACAAAATAGCTTTTTCCCTAAAAATGTACATTTTGCAGAAATGTGCGTGATGGATTTTGCTGCTACTTTTCTAGAGGTAATAGTAGCAAAAATAAAATGGAAAAATTGTTGTTCGTGTCGCGATGCTAATGCCACGGTTGTTGACTTTTATTACGTAAAGAACGTTTAGGAACCTTCGGGGCTTCTACGAACGAGTGAGCAAAGTGTGAGGTGGTGATAGTATTTATGGCAAAGGTTAGCACATGAGAATGTCATTTCTCGGAAAGATGTCTGAGAATTATTAGGCTAAGTATATTTACTTTACAAACTAAATTTAGTCTAAAAGAAATTTGGTTCTGTAGACATCTTTCCTTCACACAACATATTGGTCCCTAATCAGTAGAGGTGGATGAGCCAACTAAACAAAATATTTAGCGTTTTCACTAACTAACAGGGTTGGAGTTTCACTTACGAGTTGTGAATTTTTTCGAATTCATCCGTTCATTCTTTCTCTCGCTCGCTCGCTCGCACGCTATGTACATGTATGCTAATTAGTCTAGCGGCTGTAGGGGCCGTCCTAACGGGCAGTAAAAACGTACAATAACACACAACATCGATTCTCCTCAGTCTAGAACATGTATTCTATGTTAAGTATTCTTGGAGTTTGGCGCAGTCGGTTGGATCGTCGCGTTTTCTCGGCACGATTTAGAATCTACGGGACGCTTCTGTTATTGCTAGTGAGCGGTGACCTGGTATCTTCTAATTTAGAATATTCACGTCCGGGATAAGCGGAGTCGGTGGTTTTGTTTTTTTTTTGTCTAGAAGGCGAAGTCGGCGATCGCGCACCAGTCCGCGTCCTCGCAGCCGACGGCGGCGTAGTCGACCATGGAGTGGCAGTAGAGGGTGGAGGTGTCCATCAAGCAGGCGGTGTGGGCGGCGCAGGCCGCCTGCCCCCAGCCCCAGCCGTGCCCCCAGTCGATGACCACCCCCGGGAGGACGGTGTGCTCCTCGTCGTAGTTGCGGTAGGTCTTCTTCGGGAGGATGGAGGAGGGGGTGCAGTCCTGGCAGTAGCTGGTGGAGATCATCGCTGGGGGCAATAAATAATAATAATAATTGTAAATTGTAAATAAGGCTCGGACAGTTTCAAATTTTTCGCGAAAAATATGAAAAATTCATTCTATTGTAATATTTATCCACGGGTATTGCAAAATGGACTCATTATACAATAGGTGAGAGACTTTTTCGTGGATAAAGCATAGTATTCTATTCGTGTGTAATGATTATTACTCCCTCGGATGATTTATGGCACTTGCCTATGGCTCGTACCATAAACGCCATCCTCGGGAGCAATAAAATTCATTACACACTCATTATCTACTAGCGCTAATTCTAGGCTATAAAATTAATTAAAAATGTGATTTTTGCATTTTTCCACATTTCATTAATTTAAACCTATATTTCATTATTTTCTGTGTTCGATCTATACAGTCAAAAAAATATGTGAGAAAAAGTAAAAAGATTTTAGACTGACGATTTTTAGTGCCGAAGCATATACGCGGGCACTATAGTGTTAGTGGAATCGGCCGCTCGTCGTCTACTCTTTTCGTCGCATAACTTGAGAACGAAAGATGTATCGAGCTGAAATTTTGTACACAGGTAATGTATACCCCAAAAATCTCGACGGGGATGGTTTTTGGGCCATATCGGACCGTAGGAGTCAGAGTTACGGGTGAAAAACTTAAAGAAATTACAATTTTTGACGTTTGATCGCGAACTCTGCCCCAGCGCTTGAAGATAGATCAAAAGTTTGAAAGGAGGAATGGTCGGCAATGAAAAGATATACAAAAAAGTCTGCAACGGCATATAGCTATCTACGATGGGTAGCCCACCGTGATGGTTTTTGGGTTTTAATTTTTGACGACCCCTGCATGGGGATAATTGAACGAAAAAAATTGCACCCCCTTCAACCCCCAACACAAAAAATTGACTTGGTGGAAATTTGATGCTTGACCTATACTTACAGCCGGAGATACTAACTGAACGCAAAAAAATTGACCTGCTGATACACCCTCACGATTCCTTTATCAGAAGCATATACTTCAGCACTACTACTAGGTGCAGATTACATGTGCACCGAAAACCACCAAGTCCAACTCAATATATGAATCATTCACGGTGAATAAACATCTACCGGGATACACATCGCATTTATTATTACCTTTCTTGTTGTTTCTATTTTTTTGTTTCTTTCTCCCTCCTCTCTCTTCAATATCCCCTCTAACGGCATAATTAAAGGATGTGCTCCAAAAAAATTAAGGGTGGTTTATCACTTTAACACTTGCTTTAACTCTTTAAGAGCTTTGGATGGTGAATTTTCCGATGAGTTAACAATTGATCATATATTGTCATCGCTAAATATTCTCCATCTATTAACACATTGTCTGACAGAAAACATTTAATTTTAAATGTAAACGAAAATGTGTACTTAATTGTTGTAGATTTTTGTTAATATTTTGTAAGTTGCGTTTTTAAATATTTTAGGTTAATAAAGGACGTTTTATATGGAAAAGTGACTTTCGGTGAAATTGTCTGAATTTTTGATATGTAGTAGTTTTCATGATTCTGAACAAAAGTTATAATTGCGCAAACCTCCTGACATGGCCAGTTTTTGCTACAAAAAATCCCGAAGATGGAATTTTGCCATAAGGTTTATACCGTTCGTTTCATTCCAGGCGCCGTATAGGGAAATAACACGGGAAAAGTGTTTTTATTTTTTGTTTGATCCTGAAACTGGTTCCGGCCAAATCTGAGTAATACAGTCAATGGGCCTCAATGTCCTCTACACATGAAAAAAAAATGGACCTGAAATGCCCCCTTCTTAAAACGGGAGGACCGGTTGAAAATTGGAATTTTAAATTTCGCGGGCGTCAATTCAGCGCTGTTTGACATCTCCGAAAACTAAACTTCCAGTGGCGGCTTTCACAATTTCTTGAGTTTTCGCTAACGTCATTTACTTACTTTTTTGGAATTTCTACAAATTATTGAGTGAATTCTGAGACGAAATAAACCGGCGCATTTTTGCAATAGTCCCAGAGAGTCTTGGTGTCAGAAACTTTACTAAAGAAAAGACACTATGAAGGTAACCTCACAAAAATTTTGTCTTTGTTCGCTACAACCAGGCCGCATTTATTAACATTTTAATTCTCGAGGTAAGTCTCTGTTTATAGTTAAAACTGTCTTAATCGTTGTTTTGCTTCAGTTATGAATATTTTCACTGGAATATCACAGACTACGAGAAGGGTTGGTTGAATGAGGAAATGGCCAATATTCAGTTACCAGGAACCTGGTACCAAATTCTGTTAAAGAATAACAATATGGAGAGCCACTAAAGGCTAGGTAGCACAGAAGGTAAGGCGAAGGTCTTGCTTAAAAGTTGGTGTGTCGATAGACCTTACGAGTCACAGCGAAGACAAGGATGGTTCTGATATTTAGGGTGGATACGCCTTACCAAGCACCTGTAAGGCTGATGGAAAAGGCACCTGCAGTCTCCACTCCAAGGCCTGGAAGCTGGTGGTGGTGGCCTTGCCTAGACTAGTGGCTTCGGCTGTGCCGAGGAATCTGTTGCAGGAGTTACCATGCCCTGCTTGTCCCCTGGGACAAGATGTGCCTTTGCCCCAACAGTTATTTAACCGCGGAGTGCGTGTTTGGAGTGTGGACGAAGATATGTAACTGGCTTGCCAAATTTTAATTGTTTTATTCTAAAAATGTTAATAATTAATCAAATAGCATACCTAGGTCTTATGGGCCTTATTTTCTAGATATTTTAGTTGATAATTCACAATTTGATGTTGAAATTTTGAATAAATTCTTGAATAATCAAATTAGCGATTTTATGACCGCTATATGCTGTACCGACTGCTCATATAAATGAAACAATATAACTTAGATGATTATTGTCACTACAATATCTCTTGACGATAAACACATCAAAAATATAAGCAGCAAAAATTTTATTATTTACTTACTATTTATTTTATTTGTTATTAGACGACTGTAAGGTGAGAAAGTAATAAAGTTCCTCGCGAGGATTCAATTTACAAAACAAATATAGCAAAACATAATTAAGGGGACGGTGGTAGGTTGCAAAATGTTCATGAATATTGGCCATTTCCTCATTCGACCAACCCTTCTCGTAGTCTGTGCTTCCAGTGAAAATATTCATAACTGAAGCAAAACAACGATTAAGACAGATTTAACTATAAACAGAGACTTGCCTCGAGAATTAAAATGTTAATAAATGCGGTCTGGTTCTAGCGAAGGAACCAAAGACAAAATTTTTGTGAGGTTACCCTCATAGTGTCTTTTCTTTAGTAAAGTTTCTGACACCAAGACTCTCTAGGACTATTGCAAAAATGCGCCGGTTTATTTCGTCTCAGAATTCACTCAATAATTTGTAGAAATTCCAAAAAAGTAAGTAAATGACGTTAGCGAAAACTCAAGAAATTGTGAAAGCCGCCCCTGGAAGTTTAGTTTTCGGAGATGTCAAACAGCGCTGAATTGACGCCCGCGAAATTTAAAATTCCAATTTTCAACCGGTCCTCCCGTTTTAACAAGGGGGCATTTCAGGGCCATTTTTTTTTCATGCTTAGAGGACATTGAGGCCCATTGACAGTATCACTCAGATTTGGCCGGAACCAGTTTCAGGAGCAAACAAAAAATAAAAACACTTCTCCCGTGTTATTTCCCTATACGGCGCCTGGAATGAAACGAACGGTACATATTTTTGGGCCCGCCGTTTCCTACTCTTCCCGACATAAAATTCAAATACGTTCATATAGACGCATGTTACCAATATGGGTAAGAAAGGTGCCTCTGAACTTATCATGTAGAATTATGAAGTCAAAACGGCCGATTCCATTTTCGCTACATGTAGTTCTTATGGGAAAAGTTCTATCTTCGGGATTTTTTGTACCAAAAACTGTCCATGTCAGGAGGTTAGCGCAATGATAACTTTTGTTCAGAATCATGAAAACTACAACATATCAAAAATTCAGACATTTTCACCGAAAGCCACTTTCCATAAGAATCGTGCGGGGTCCTTTATATTAAAAAAATGGGCATCTACGGAAGCGGCTAGAACCTCCCCACTTCGTGAATGATCCAATTCTATCACCATTATCGAAATTTTACTATTTACTATACCTAAGTGCAAAAGTATTTTGTGCAAAACAGGCGCTAAGTGTGAATACACTCTCAGATACAGAATTTCAAGACCTTTCATGTGTTGATAAGAAAAATTTCATAGTTTACGTGCCAAAAGGGCACTTGACGTCTGCGGATTCGCAACAAAATTAACTGGGCTCACCAGAAGGCCAACGCTAACCTCCATACCAAATTTCATTAAAATCCGTTCGGTAGTTTCCGAGAATCAATTTCGAATTTTGGAGTGATTGCAGAAACGAAAAAGAAGATAGAAGAGAGAATAGAAGAAGGGAAAGGGGAATTCATGCTGACTGGGGGAGAAGGGAGCAAGAACTTGGACAGAACACAAAGGAAAGGCAAGGAGAGAAACAAAAGACAAAGTAGAGAATAAAGAGGGAAAAATCCTAGAGGGCTTGGTAGAAGAAAGGGGGTGGGAGGTATTGAATGGAAACAAAGAAGGAGATGGAAAGGGCGAGTTTACGTATGTGAGAGCAAATGGAGAATCGATAATAGATTACGCTATAGTAAATGAAGAGGCTTGGGAAGAAATAGAGAGGTTCAGAATAGGGGAAAGGGTAGAAACAGACCACATGCCACTAGAGGGGGAAATAAAAAGAGAGGAGAAAGAGAAAGGAAATAAGAGGGACACAACAAAGAAAGTAATAAGAAAAGAAACGTGGGATGAAGAGACAATCAAGGAATACAGGCGAGAATTGGAAAAAGCGAAATTTGAAGCAAAAGGGGTGGAAGACTAAATTAAAGAGCTGGAGATAATTATATCGAGTGCGGTAAGAAGAAAGGAAATAGTAATATGGTTCGACAAAGAATGCAAGGAAGCAAAACGTAACACGAGAACAGAGAACTACGAAAATGGAAAAGAGGGAAAACGAAAAGAGAAGAATACATAAAGGCAAAAGCAAAATACAAGAAAAAATGCAAGGAGAGACAAATGAAGGAAGAATAGGAACAAAAGATAAGAAGTGTAACGACTGAAAAAGAAGCATGGAAATACACAAATCAAGAGAGGAAAAAAAGGAGAGAAGGTGGAGAGGGGAAGATCGAGATGGCGGAATGGAGAAGGCACTTTTTAGTGTTACTAGATGGAGAAGAAGAAAGGGCGAGAGACAGTTGGGAGGAGGGGGAAACGGAAAGTACAGAAATAACAAAAGAGGAAGTGAAGAGGCAGATTCAGAAATTGAAAAAAGCGACCAGGAAGGGATGGGATAAGAAATGAAGCGTGGATGTATGGTACGGAGGAAATGATAGACAGGCTGGTAGAGATCGTGAACGGAGTATGGAAGAGAGAGGGGTGTCCCCGGCAATGGAGAGATGGGGTAATTTGCCCGTTACATAAGAAAGGGGACGGTAAATGAAGTGGGGACCACCCCTAAATACCGGGTATAAAGTGCATGCGATGATATTGGGGGAAAGAATGAGAAAAGAACTAGAGCGAAAGAGGATATTACCAGACAGTCAGGCGGGTTTTAGGATGGGGGGGGCTACCATAGACAACGTGTACATCCTAAGTAACTTAGCGGAAAAAGAAATACAAAAGAAAAAGGGGAAAATGTACGCGTTGTTTGTGGACCTTAAAGCAGCGTTTGATAGTGTGGATAGAGGGAAACTGTGGGAGCACATGAGCAAAATAGGACTGAATGGGAAGCTGGTAAGAAGGATAAGAGAAATATATAATGAAACAAAAAATGTAGTCAGAGTGAATGGACAAGAGAGCGACTATTTTTGGACAAGGAAAGGAGTAAGACAGGGATGCCCCCTCAGCCCAACGCGGTTTACAATTTATATAAACGATAATGATGAGATGTTTAAAATGTCGCGAACAGGGGGGGTTGTGGTGGGCAAAGAGAAAGTGTGGTGTTTGGTATATGCAGATGATTTGGGGATGGTAGCGAACGAGGAGAGAGGAATGAAAGATATGACAAGAAATGCAGAGAGATATATGAAGAGAAAAAGGTTGGAAGTAAATGTGGAAAAAACAAAGATGATGGTTTTTGGGAAAGGGAGAGGAAGGGCAAAAGAAAGTGAGTGGAAGTGGAATGAAAGGAAAATAGAGAAAGAAAGGGAATTCAAATACTTGGGGTACGTATTTAATGAGAGGAATAAATACAGAGCGCATGTAAGAGAGTTGGTTAAAAAAGCAAATAAGGTGGAACGGATGATTTGGGGAATTGGAGAGAGAAAGTTTGAGCATGATTTTAAGCAGAAATCTGGGGGTGGGAATAGCAAGAGGAGGTGGAGAGGTGCAGGATAAGTACATAAAATGGGTGCTAAGAGTAGATAGGGAGACACCCGGATACATAATAAGGGAAGAAGCGAAAAGGAGTAAGTTAAGTGTGGAGACAGGGAAAAGGGCGGTGAAATATGAGGTCAGAATGGGAGAAAGAGGAGAGTGTAAGATATTACATTAGTACTGGAAAGAGAAAAAGAGAGAGAAAGAGAAAGGGAAGCAAAGACAGAGATATTACGAGAGGAACGGATATGTAAGGGAAGATATAGAAAGACGCAGGGAACAGGCGAGATGTATGAATGGAGCGATGTGGGAAAGAGATAGAGACATAGATGTACAGGACAGAAGAACAAAAATCGGAGAAAGAAGATATAACGCAAAATATGAGAATATAATAAGTGAAGGGTTACCAAGTTACTTGAAGAGGGAGAGTGAGAAAGAAAAAAGAACGATAGCGTGATTCAGATCCGGGAATGAGGAGAGGGAAAACAGGTTCTGGCTGAAGGAGGAAGAGAGGAAGTGCAGAGTATGTGGAGAGGAGAGAGAGACAGTAGAACACCTGTTGAAAGAGTGTGAGGGAATGAGAGAGAAGGAAAGAGTATTCTGAACGAATGGGGAGAGGGAATAGAATGGATGAAGGATGTCGCGAGAGCGAGAGAAAAAAGGGGGGGGGGAGAAGAGAAAGCAGAAGACAACCGAGAGAGAAAGAAGTAGCCGAAGAAGAAGGAACAAAAAAAACTAGACAAAAATATGTAAATATGTAAATATTAAATTAGAATGTAAAAGTGCAGGGCTCATTACAAACCGAAAGGTCGTAATAAAGTTTTCTAATCTAATCTGATCTAATCTAAATTTCATTAAAATCCGTTCGGTAGTTTCCGAGAATCGTGCTCACATACGTACGTACGTACATACACAGACATTTTTTAAAAACCACTTTTTTGTAATTCTGAGACCTTGAAACGTAAAGATCTGGTGTTATCTCAATTTCGAATTTTGGAGTGATTGCAGTCACCTCTATTTTTATATGGTTGTGAGGAGGTTAAAACCAAAGAAGCTTTTTTTATTGCGCATATTTTGAATATTTTGGCTAAGCCGGTGCCTATTTGGCAAAAAATGGCTGATGCCTAGATATGCGCATATTTCTTAGTTTTTTTCCAGCCTACATTCCGAGCTTTAGTTATAATAAGGCAAAAACTACCCCCACCGTGAGGCGTTAGATAATGGGGTTGTTGTGTAATTCGTTTCGAGATTTGCGACGTCGGGTCGACCGGATGCTAATGATGGATAGGGTCGGGGGATATTGATGGTGCAGCTGAGCGACATCTACAAAGGATTTGTTGAGGATCGAGGATGCTTCCGTTCTGCTCGGACAATGACGCGACTGTAATTCACTCTGACACAGTGGAGATGAAAGATTTCATTTTCGCGCGGTTGGTAATAAAGTTTGCGAATCCGGGAGTTAACTTGACAGTAGAGGCTTTCAAAGACGTATGTTGTATATTATTTACAATTTTATTAGAAGAAAGGCTTGCATCGCTCTATGCAACAAGACTCTCAGTCTCTTAAGGCAATCCCCACTAGATCGAGATCGAGAACGCTAACCAATTTTCTGCAAATTGAACAAAAACCATATGGCAACCTAGCTTAATGCTATTTCGAATATTGTTTGTTACCTTGGTTTTTGGTATAAGTAAATATCAACGTAAAAGATGTAACATCATGTTGCCAGATTTCCTTATCTTTGGAATGTTCTGTCTCTGAGGGGGTGCCTCTAAAAAAATTTACTATCATTTTTATGCTTTATTCGTGATCCTCCACAACGCCTCGGGCCCGAAATGCGCGAGTTTTGAGACACCCTGTATAACAGAAGAAAATTAGAAAAAAATTGTGGCACAAGCTAATAAATGAAGTGAAAATGAGATTCTTCAAGTCCAATTTCAACATCTTGAAACAATTTTGAAAATGTTAAATGTTAAAAATGCGGCAGCAGCTAATAAATTAAGACAAAATGAAGTCAAATTTCAAAATATTGAAATATTGGCAAAACCTTGGGAAAATTTTGAAATAGTAGAATGGAAAAAAATTAGAGAAAAAATTGCTGCAGCAACAAATAAATTAAATCAAAATGAGATACAAGTCGCTTTTCTTCAAGTCAAATTACAAAATTTTGAAAGCGTTGAACATAAAAAATATTGAGAAATTTGTCCCACCAGTTAGTAAATTAAGTCAAAATGACATTCACGAATGCTTTACTGCAATACAAATTTTGGAACAATGGAAGCGAAATTGCGGCAGGAGCTAGTAAGTTGAGTCAAGATGACATTCGCGCCGCTTTTCTTCATGTTAAATTTTCAAGATTTTGAACGAAAGTCAAATTGTGAAAATGCTGAGTAGAATAGAAATGGAAATATTTGCCCAGCAAGTCAAAATGACTTTAATTTACGAATGCTTTTTTTCCAAGTCAAATTTTCAAAATTTTGAAAAATCCAAATTTGTATTTTGAAACAGAATGAAAGAAAAATTCAAGTCCAAATTGTTTGAAAAAAAATCAAAATTTTAAGTTAAATTGAAAAATTTGTCCAGCAGCTAGTAAATTAAGTCAAAATAACCTTCACGAATGCGTTTCTGCAAGTCAAATTTTAAAAAATTGAAACTGTAGAATTGAAACTGTAGAATGAAAGAAAAATAAAAAAAATTACGGTAGGATCTGGTAAGTTGAGTCGCGCCGCTTTTCTTCAACTTCAAGTTTTCAAGATTTTGAAGAAAAGTCAATATGTTCAATAGAATAGAGTGGAAATAGTATTTGCTCAGCAGCTAATAAATTAAGTCAAAATGACATTCACGAAGGAAAAACAAAAAAGATTGCCTCTTTTCTTTAAGACAAATTTCAAAATTTTGGAAAAAAGTGAAATTTCAAAATTTTGAAAGAAAAGTCAATTTTTGAAAAAAGTCAAATTTTGAAAGTGCTGAATAAAAAAAAATAAAATTTGTCCCACCAGTTAGTAAATTAAGTCAGAATCACATTCACAAATGCTTTTCTGCAAGTAAAATTTTCAAAATTTTGAAAAAAGTGCAAATTTTGAAACAGATTAAAAAAAATGGAAAAAATAGGGTAGGAGTTAGTAAGTTGAGTCAAAATGAGATTCACGCCGCTGTGTCCAAAAAGAATTTTTCACTTACATTTAGTAGTCAGGTATTAGAAGATTTGGCAAAAAAAGTATTTTCTAATAAATTAAACATTCTATCTCGAAAGTTTAATAAATTTTAGACAATTTTATTTTCTAATAACCTCGTAAGTAAATAATGCCGATTCGTAAATTGTTTCTCAAAAATTTGGTTAACTTCGTCATAATTTAAGGATCTGGCAGGGTATTTGACAAATACTCCCTTAAAAAAAAAAGACGAAAGTGTTAGATACACATTTTTGAATTGACGCGGCAGCATTACTTTTGCGATTAAGAGCCGTTTGTACTGCAGGTGATTAACTTTAAGGGGCTCTTATGGACCGTAATTTTAAGAGTTAAGTGAAGCTCAATTCTGTAGATAGCATAATACCACAATGTTTCCTCAGAACTTTCAGGATCACTTAATTTTGAGGACTTTTAAAATTACGGTACAATTGGTCATAAAATCACAAGAATGATATTTTTCTGTATTTTTCCTATTGTTTGAAGGTCACTTGTCATTTTAAGGGTCAATTAAAGTTAATCAACGACCATTAGTGTTCTGGCCTGCCACAACGACACTCATAATTTGCATGAACCTATCGGTTTTCCACAGGGAAGCGTTCTAGGGCCACTCCTATTTATTTTGTTTGTTTCCTAGTGGACTAGTAACACAATTCGTTGGTAGGTTCAATTATCAGAAAATGGTAATTGTACTCCAAAATTGTAAGTCGTATTTCATAAGTCTTTAGTTGTAATAAGTCCGAAATCGGTCTCTGGAGGGCGAAATAGGGAGAAATAGTTATTTTTAAATCATAAACAGTTATTGTCGTCGTAGATGGGTTCAGAATTACAATTTTCTCCCTGAATTACAATTGACTCTGAATTCTTCTTCTGAAATGCAACTTATTGATCTGCGAACGTGGCTCTCCTCAGGGTGAGATGCTATTCCCGCTACTGTGGAAGTTATTTTTCCAACCCATCAGGGTCCTATTCATCGACCGTGTGGTGAGCTCTATGGCATCCAGAATCCAGAGAAACCAGATTAATGGTAAACTAAAGCTACTTCGGGGATTTTGCTGTAAAAGAAGCGACGCCAGGAGAATACGAACTGAAAATTTAATAAGGCAAACCGTGCAGACTGTTAAAGAGACAAATCCTTCCATGAATTGTTAAATCACTCAACTTCCAGGGGAGAACTCCTTAAGTAAAAAGTTTCGCTTTACAAAACTATTAAAACTTCGGAGCATTGTCCGGCCAAAGTATTCCGACATCTCCACAGAGCCGGAACATTGCCCGAAAGGAGTTTTTTAAGTTTCTCGATGAAGTTAACCCTCACCGGCCATAAATTAGGCGCAAGTTTAAATTAGTTAGCCACACGGATCGCCCGTAAATCCGCCATTGTGGCGTTATTAAACTAGTGCGGAATTGAATCTGCATCCGTAATCCGCGACTGTATCAAAATTCAGCGGGCAGATTTACGATATTCTCGAAAAATTTGATTGAATCATGGCCCGAGCGGAAATATGGCGCCGCCGGCTCGGCGAAATTAGTTTAGGAACTTTGTGGATTCGGCGAGCTTCGTTCTAGACTTCCTGCTATTTGCAGTAAACTAAAATTTGCATACGCGTTTGTCCGCGATTTGTTCTGATACTGTGGTTTGTGCGAGGCCGAAGGGCCCGGCATAAATATTTATCAGGTGCGAAAAGGGGAAGTTTTTCATATCTGCCGGTGTCGGCTGCTGCTGGCCAGAGGGATTCAATAACGATTTTTTCAATTCTCGCTGCAAGGTTTTATAGTGGCTGGATTTGTTAGCAAAACTCGTAAGTAAGCCTTAAGGGTTCCATACAAAGGCCTGTTGGTTTATTATAAAGATCAACTGTCATTTGATCGAGGGTCGAGTCGCCCTCCAGAGGATCGTAGACCGGAAAAGTGCGCGTTGAAGGTGGTGTGAGATAAGGTCACTGGATTTCTCTCTTTGGAGAGGTGCGGCAATTAATCGGAAGTGTGCACAAATATAAAAGAACTGAGAACATACCCTTACAATAAGTAAGAGAGAAATGACTTGCTTCCATTGTTATTTTTTGACACTGACAATGACATTATTTGTCAGTTTGTAGTTGTCATCAACACTAAAGACAAAAACTTGTTGATTTATCGTTAATTAATAATTGTATTTTTATTAATTGGGGAAGCGAAAGGAAGTGCCACTAAATGGCCAACGTCGATTACGTGATGGATGGGTTACGTGGTTGTCGTAATTACGTGTTTTGTGGTGTTTATAGAGAAATTAAGGATGCCTGTACGCCTGATTGCCTGTGTCTTGAGGAAGGAAAACGTGCGGTTTGCTGGACTATAAAGCACATTATGTTAGTTTTGCGATAATAATACAAAAGAACAAAAGCTATGCTCTTAATAACCAATAAACTACTGAAACCATTAATTATTATGTTATTAGGAGTAAAAGTGATACTTTGTGAGGCAAAGCTCGTCAGACAAATACAGCTGAGCCACAAAGGCACTTTTACTCCGAATAACATACGCTATTTTTTCTTCAAATGCAGAAAATTCATTAAAAGTGGTAATTTTTGATTAAATTATTACTCAAATCTTGGAGAGTAAGCTTAGTTTGCTATGGGATGCGATTACCGACGATTCACAAAGGGGTGTGAAAGGAAGGACGTCACTAATTCCTCCGGCGGCTGAAAAACATTTTTTTCACCGCCGGAGTAAAAATAATGTACCTACTTCATCGCCACCGGAGTAAAAATAATGCACTTCATTGCCATGGCATAGAAAATGTTACTTTAACGTTGTGAACTGCAGTTTTTTTGAAGTTTGAAGAAAAAATCTATTAGCCTTTTAACGCAACAACTTATTGCGTGCGTCTTTCTGTTATTTATTTTATCTTGTAGCTTTCTTTTGCATTATTTATTTATTCTTTCCTTCCTTCCCAACATTTGGCAGCACTTGCGTTCAATAATATATTTTTAGCATCTTCCTACGAATGCCCCTAAGGAACATTAGTAGAGAAATACGTTAGGTCTGAAAATTTGTTACTTTTCTCTCTTGTTAAACGAATAACATTTAAGGAATTCAGAAGGGCGGCTTTAGGCCAACCTAATTTAAGGAAAAATATGGAAGCTGATAGGCACGGTTTTCCTCGCCCCGCAGCTATTAGCATGATTTTAAGATCGAAAATCTGGGGGTGGGAAGAGCAAGAGGAGGTAGAGAGAGTGCAGGATAAGTACATAAAGTGGGTGCTGGGAGTAGATAGGGAGACACCCGGATACATAATAAGGGAAGAAGCGAAAAGGAGTAAGTTAAGAATCGAAACAAGGAAAAGGGCGGTGAAATATGAGCGACAGAATTGGAGAAAGAGGAGAGTGTAAGATATTACAGGAGTGCTGGAAAGAGAAAAAGAGAGAGAAAGAGAAAGGGAAGGAAAGACAAAGATATTACGAGAGGAACGGATATGCAAGGGAAGATATAGAAAGACGCAGGGAACAGGGGAGATGTGGGAAAGAGATAGAGACATAGATGTACAGGAAAGAAGAACAAAAATCAGAGAATCAAGATATAACGCAAAATATGAGAATATAATAAGTGAAGGGTTACCAAATTACTTGAAGAGGGAGAGTGGGAAAGAAAAAAGAATGTTAGCGAGATTCAGATGCGGGAATGAGGAGAGAGGGAAAACTAGTTATGGCTGAAGGAGGAAGAGAGAAAGTGCAGAGTATGTGGAAAGGAGAGAGAGACAGTAGAACACTTGTTGAAAGAGTGTGAGGGAATGAGAGGCGGAAAGAGAGAGAAGGAGTATTCTGAACGAATGGGGAGAGGGAATAGAATGGATGAAGGAAGTCTCGAGAGCGAGAGAAAGAAGTAGCCGAAGAAGAAGGAAGAAAAAAAAACTAGACCAAAATATGTAAATATGTAAATATTAAATTAGAACGTAAAAGGGCAGGGTCATTACAAACCGGAAGGTGATAATAAAGTTTTCTAAATCTATTAATCCAAGAATTCATTATAACAAGGCCTGGGCGCTTGCGCGTTACGTCATGAGAAGTGGGCCGACATTGTCGAGCCGTTCCCGTTCAGCATTTAGCAATACCTAAAAGCAATTTTATACCAAAATTTATTTGCGAATTCTATTCTGTTCTATTTTCTATTTATTTCATCATTTAAATAACAAAGAATTATCTATGGTTTTTTTGACATTATGTAATACTGACTGGTACCTCGCATTCTAGTACCTACGCGCAGTTTCGAAGTTTCGAGTTCGAATTTACAAATACCGATTCTCTGCACAATGCATGTACTTCCACGATCAGTTAGAAGAAAGTCTTCGCGCGGTTCACGAATCTAAAATATTGAAAAACTTGGATTTTTTCTGCTCTTCGTTATTGCCAAAAATGCGTGCTTTCTTGTTGAGCCTGATGAGATTTGACGGCACGGAACAGAATTTTTTTTTCAATGATTGACAGTAACTTGACGAGCCTTCCTATGCTGACGTCACGAGGTCGTGACGTCAGAGCGCTTGGGTCTTGTATTGGATTTGGTATTGGCAAAAGCTTTAAGAAATTCAAAACTGGACACTTGGGCTATGTTACTGGTCTGCAAAAGTTATTTTCAAAAAATATATAAAAGTGCTCGGTACGGCTATGTCTCACTTCGCAGTTTCTCAGTTAATCCAAAAATTTGTTACTTCTTGCTCATTTTAAGATATTCGAAATTGGACGTTTAGTCTACCAAAGTCTGCAAACAATTTTCAAAAAATACTTTTTTCGCCGGTAGTCATTAAAAGTGCATTTTTACTGCCTCTTTTACGGCAATAAAAGTCGATTTTTTACTGCCGGCGGCAGTAAAAATGCACTTTTTTAATGACAATCGGCGAAAAAATTATGTGTTCAACACGGCAAAAAAATAACTTTCGGGGCATTTATATTTTTGATATGTCAATTGAGTGGCATTGGAAGAAGTTTTCTAGATCTAGATTTTGAGCAACGGCAGTCAATCAAAAAATTAACCTTTCAAAAATGTAACCAACATAGACTTTTTTGAAAAAATACCTATGTGAAAGCTTTAGTCACACGATGACCAGACGCATTTTATTGCCGTTGAATTCAATTGTTTTCACTAGTCATAAGAGATTCAAGAAATCGGCGTACATTTTTGCAGTTGTTTTTCATCTAAGTTTAGGTTGATTTTACAAATTCTTCATACCAATTTTCAAATTCTGACGATCTGTCAAAAAAGTCCATGTAGGCTGTATTTTTTACAAGCTATTTTTTTTGTTAATCCTATGTGTCAAAATCCAATTTGCCGGCCATAAGAGAATCAAAAGTTAATTGTCGGTGCATAAAATCTAGAAGGGCCAGAAAATTTCTGTCAGTGATGTTCAATTGACAGCTGTCAAAGATATAAAAGTTCCAAATTATATTCGAATGGCATTCGCAACAAAGATACGAATTTTTTTATGTATAAAATTGCAGAATTGGCAGATTTTTCGGGATAACTCAAGAAAGAATCTTGAGTTAAAGAATCTGTAGAAAATGAAACTATCTTGATATAGTTTCATTTTTTACAGATTCTTAATCACCATTTAACCGACTTCGTATCTTTTACCGTTTAGATGATAATGGTGAGTAGTGAAAAAGGAACTACCTGGATAGTCTTAAAGAAATGTAAATTGGAAATTTTGGGAACTATACCAAAAGTAAGCAAACCTAATTTTTAAATATGTAAGCTGCTCGGAACGGCTACGTCTCACCTCGTAGTTTCTAAAGTAATCCAAAAATTTGTTACTTTCCGCTCTTGTTCGAAGAGTACCTATATCCTTCAATTCAAAATTGGACATTTAGGCTGTCATACCGTAGCAAACAAAACTCATTTAAAAAAAAATATGGAAAGTGCTCAGTACGACTATGCATCTCCTCGCAGTTCCTCGCAATTAAACCGAAAATTTTTTACTTTCCGCTATTGTTAAGAGTTACAGCTTTTAAGAAATTCAAAATTGAACATTCAGTCTACCGTACCAAAGTCTGCAAATATAATTTGCAAAAAATACGGTTTCTCAGTTAATCTGGTCAAACGCGAAGGTCTTTCACCACCAGATTTAAGGCAGGACTGAGAAATCCAGTTGCCCTGCATGCTTTACACAATGACTATAGAATAAGCGATAATATTAAGTTAGTTTGTAATGTGAACAAGGTGGAGATGCTGGACGCAATGGAGAGTATCGTCATTTATAAGTTGTAAGCTTACTATAGACAGGTGCCCGTTATACACGGTAAGGCTACCTTACCAAAGCATGTAGCCTGATTTTCAAAAAAATATTTTATTGCTTTACGCTCTTGTTATACAAGTAGCCCTTTACTGAACTTAAAAATTGAACCTTTATGAATATGAAAACTGCTCTAATGCTTCGCAATTTTTCAGTTAATGTAAAGAAGATCAAGTTTGTTGAAAGATTGGTCCATTTTCAAAGAGGAACTGATGTTTGAGAAATTAGAGAAGATCAATCAATATCGTCTTCTGTTAAATGAGCAGCTTCTAACAGACTGGCTCATTCTCTACAAATATGAAAATTTCGACCTAAGGAAGTTATTGGAACTAGCTTATGAAAGCAATGTTAGAGAAGTTAGAAGGAGCCCAGAATGTTGGAGCATTTAAATTTTGCAGAAGAGCAGAATAGTGCGTTTTAAAGGAAAGTTTTACGGTTGAGGAAAGAGTAGTCTCTTGGCCCGCAAAAAGTCCAGACCTAATCCCAATCGAAAACATTTGGTTTAGTGAAAATTAAAATTCTAAATAGAAAAGTGCAACCCTATTGCCACACTTCCCGGATCTGCATAATATAAAGTTGCGTCTTTCCCAACCCCGATTACTAAGAACGAAAATCAATTTCCCTCCTCCGAACAAACGAAAGTCGGACTTCCAAGCCCACCTCGTTCACAAAAGCAAAAACTTTCCTTTCAGCAACTTTTTCCACGAGCAACAATATTTGCGAGTCTGGAGCGTCCCCCTTTCTAATGGAGGCTCCATCATATAATAGCCCTACTTACCAGCCTTGTTGGAGGATGTCAACGACAGGCGCTTGTTTTGCAGCGGCAGGTGCGGCGGGGGCGGCAACTGAAACAATCGCAATCGATAGCGCCAAGCTCTCTCGATCACATCCACGTGCACATGCAAAAAGCTCCTCCGCCACCATCAAAGTGTCGTAAAAATCTCGGATTTATTCCGGCAGTAAATTTTCGGAAACGGCCGGCCGAATGATGCAGTCGTAAATCCGGAGGGAGGTCTCGAGATGCCGGAAGGGCCGCGGAAAAAATTTCGCTCCCGATAGCGGAATTGGGTTAACGCTTGTAATTCATCGCCGGATCGCTAATGTAACGGCTGATAATGGTATTATGTGCCTCTCTCGGTAGAAAATTACATTTTCTATGAAGGATAAGCCGTTAAATACGTACATTGTGGGTTATTGCGGTTTTATCGGTGTGTTTTTGGAGTTGTGAACAAGGTCTGCCTTGGAATTCATATTTTGTCTTTAAGTGCTTTTATGTGTTGTAAATTGTGTCGCGCCCACATGCCTCCTATACAGCATGCATATGGTTGCAATAGTCCATCGGTTTTATTTTTTGCGCTTTTCTAATTAATTTAATGGTTTTAGGGGCCGAGAACTTCGTCGCATAAACAGCACTTCAGCTATTTTTTGCACTCCCTTGTAATTTGTTTGCAAATCAAATGATTGGTCGTTGTTAAGGATTCTTCGTAGACGGTAAAATTGGCCTCCACTAGCGCAAACTTTCTTCCCTTGGTATTCTTAGCAGTGCAGGTGGAATAGCTACCCTTTCTTGCAACAGGAGTGCCAACTTTGACCAGATGCTCTTTAAAGTTGGCAACGTTAAGCGCGTTAAACTTTTTGTTTTCTTGGAGTTCCTCACGAACATTCCGCAGCGTTTGATGAAAGGACTTCCAAGTCGCTTATGGGCCTCTGATTTCGTCGGAGATAACTTATCAAAGTTTGACTACCCAGGCGCCTCCGCCATAATTGCATTCCAGCGCTCCTATTATGGCGGAGGCGCCCGGATTAGACCCGGTTTTAAAATTCACCTCCATTATACGGTCATTCTTCGCATTATTGTGTTGGCCGTTAGTTAATCTGTTTATTATGCGATTTTTTATACTAATAGATGAAGATGCATGGTTGATCAAATAGTATATTATATAACGAGCTAAGAAAGTGACTTATATCATACGAGTGGCGAATTACCCCACGAGTGCACTGGATAGACGCTTTCGTGCGAGTTGTGTACAATATTTTTCCTACGAACCATAACAAAAACTCATTTCTTCATAAAGGAGGCCGCACATCTCGGGGAAAACTGAAGACCACTCAAATTCGGACATTTTTTGACCAATCGATGCGCATTGAAATGTAGATCATTTCATATCATTGCGCCAAACGTGTATCTCGATTAATAAGGCCAGAATATTAGATTTATTACAAAACTGACACCCGTCATGGAGTTCGTAAATATGCCATTTTTAATTTATGAGCATAATACGTTTAAAGGGTGCACTGCTTCATTCCTAAAGATGGAGTTAGCTCCTTTCGGTACGCGTTAATGATGCTTGTAAAACTATATAATGATTTATGGACTGGTTGGGAATCCGTCTGGGAGAACCATGCTCTCTTTGTCTCACTTATGCATTCTCCATTTAACAATTTATTGAAAATTGCGGCTTTATTAATCGAGATACACGCTTGGCGCAATGATATGAAATAATCTATATTTCAAGACGCATCGATTGGTCAAAAAATATCCAAATTTGAGTGGTCTTCAGTTTTCCATAAGAGGTGTGCGGTCTCCTTTCTCTTTTAGTGCCGTATTTTATCATCGTTGTCAACAAAACAGCAAGTGTAGAAGTTTATTAAATTTGGAAATCCAGCCTGCGATGTTAATGTGATTAATGCGCGTTGCCACGCGACGTAGGCGGAACTATGCGATATTATATCGCACAGCACTAACACACGCGTGTGTTAGTGTCAACTTTCGCGCCTACTTAACTGTGCGATATTTACAACTTTCTTAAGTGGTCGTGAGAAAATACATGAACAATTAGATAACAAATACTTCTTATTTAGTGGATGCATATGTTTTGTAGTGCCGTAGCAATATGCGAGGCACTCTTGTTTTAGCTTATTCGTCCGCTCGCTCGTCGTACCGCTCCTCACTCTGTCCGAGCGACAACTTGCGAACGGATTGAGATATCGGGCTGAAACTTGATATACGTCTTTGCCTCCCGAAAAGTAAGGCGAGGGATTGCTTTTGGGCCATATCCGACCGAGGAAGTGGAAGCTAGGGGTGAAAAGCCGAAAAATTATTAATTTCAATAACTCGAGAACTACTGGAGGTATCTTACTAAAACTTGGTATGCACGCTCGACTTTCAAGTCTGTTGAAAGTGAGGGGGTGAAATTTAGGGGATGTGAAAACCACAAAACATTTGATAGCTCCGCAAGGGTTGCACGCAGCTGTTTCAAACTCAACATACACACATTTTTCGATGAAATCTTACGGGGGATGCATTTTCAATAAAATCCGGACAGATGGGGTGGAAATTAGGGATTATGACTCAAAATTCCGCTTAATAAGTATTGGTCGAAAATAGCGTCATTCGACAGCTTTCTGTTAATGATTCAAAAAAGTGTTATACATATTTTGCGAAAAACTATCCTTAAAGGCGCTACACAACCATTAACATGCAGAATCACAAAAACACGAGAACTCAAAAACTACTTAGCGTATCAAGACAGAATTTGGTAAGGTAATTTCCAGTGACACTGTAGGCGGATGAACAAATTTTCACTAAGATCTTAGCAAGGGGGATGAAATTTAAGGGTTGAAACTGGAAATTTCTTCAAGTAAATGGTGGAATAAAATTACGGGGTTCGATAAATTTCAGTCAACCATTGAAAAAAGCCTTATGAGTTTTCCTAAGAACCAACCCCTAGTTCAGGCGGTGAGTTAAAAATCGATAGAGAAATGGAAAAAATTCAATTTTTTTTGTTGGAATTGTTAGATTAAAGGGATCAGGGCCACGAAAAACATACTAAAAACCAGTGCTGTCACTGCTGTCAGACGATTCCGGGTACCTGGAACCGGGTAGAACTGGATTGGCAAGGACCCGAATACCCGGGTAATTTATTTCCGGGTACCCGGATTACTTGGACCCGAGTTTACCATTCTATAGGATTTCGGTTTTAATTGCGCTTGATAAGATAAAGTTTTCGCTTTCGGCGCTTCAACAGAGCAAGTTACTTTTTATGTTTTTTTACTTATTCTCAAACGCAAAGATAAATAACGGCCAAAAGACAAAACAAAACAGCACAATTTCTCATAGTTTTCGGACCGCAATTTAATAAAATATCAACAAAACCAAGTTTGCTTTATTATCATGGCATATTAAGTTGCAAAGCGGACGATAAAACTGAAATGAAATAATGCATCTCGTTAAAATGCAGGTTCGGGTAGTTATTTGAAATGGTCCTCGGTTCTAAACCCGGTTCCATACCCGGAACCGAACCTATTACCCGTTACCGGGGTAGTACGGTTCCGGGTATTTATTTTAACGGGTCCTCGGTTCTAAAAAATCACGGTTCCTGACAGCACTACTAAAAACTCGTCCTCCGCCCCAGCCTGGAACCCTCCTAAAATCTGCAAATTATGCGCAAGGCCCCATAACTCGCTTCTCCATCATCGTACAGAAAATATACACGTGTACAATATTGAAGGCTAATAAATTCTCTACAAGAAGTTTCTATGCACTTTTAAGCTGAGAGCAACGGTTTGGCCGCAGGAATTGCTCAAAATTGTTTGCCTTTTTCACTTTTTTGCCACCCTTCGTAAGATTTCAACCCCCAATAGACAAATTTGCAAATTTGACTTATTTTTGTGGTATTTTCTGTAATTCTACTTAATTACGATTAATTCTTATCCCTATTTACGATTTTTCAACCCCCTAAGTGCTAATGTGGCAAAATTCGCGTAATTTAGTTTTTTTTCGGTAATAAATTGAACTCATTTGGATTATGTTTATATTTTTCACTTTTTCAACCCCCTTCGCAATATTTCGACTCTTCAAAAGCTAAATTTACATAATTATTTTGGTGTTATTTCCCGCAATTTTAATTAACCGTGGTTAATCCTCATACCCTTTTATTTTTCATCCACCTTTACGATTTTTCAACCCCCTAAGTGCTAATTTTGCAAAATTCGCATAATTTCGTTTTTCGTCGGTAATAAAATTGAACTCATTTGAGATTCACATGGGATTACAATGTTTCAGTTTCCTTCGCAATAGGTATGTATAAGGCATGTATTTCAACCCCCACAAAAGTTTTAATTACATAATTTGGTTATTTTCGTGTTATATTTCGTATTTCTATTTATTCACATTTAATTTTCATTCCTCTTGATTTTTCAGCCCCTGAGTGTTAATTTTTCAAAATTCGCCAAATTTTGTTTTAATTCCGGTAATCCTTTTCATTTACTCATTTCTGTTCATTTCCAATTTTGAAGTTCTGTAACAACAATTTTTTAACATTTCGCCTTTTTGACACATCTGTGCGTTTGCGGAGGCACTACTACAACTAGGTGCAGATTGATAAAATCTGTACCCGATTCCACCAGTATGACCAGCCGCCCCTACATACACATTATCGGGATAAACATCTACAGGGATACACATCGCATTGATGTACTTCTTCCGGGGGCTTTTTAATACATTTTTTGTTACATGAAAATAAATCCGCAATAAATAGCAAAAAGCTGTATGTGGGAAAGCCTGTAGCCTGTTTATATTAAAATCAGTTTCGCATCGAAAATCAGATTATCAACCATCTATTGTTTATCCCTAATAGCGCATTTGATCAACTGAAGTAATCCCGGCAAAATCCCTTATTTCCCTCCAATATCCCGTCAAATCGATCTAATTGCATTATTCGTCCTCCGTGATTACTTTCCCATCGACTAGGTCTCAAACGTTCATTTCTTTTGACACCCCCGATATTAATTTATATGCAGATTCGCATCAAAGCCCGTTTCAGGCAGTCAAAGCACACTTTACTCCTCCCGGAATACATATTTCATACGACGATTTCATACGACCACGTTTTTATGATGTAATGACGAAATTAATGGGGTTCGAACTATTTCCGAGCCTTTTCTTTGTTTGCGTTGCAAAATGAGGTCAGGAGAAGTATGCCGCAGGTCGGGCGTGCAGATTCCGCACATACCGACAGACGTCTTCATCTCGCTCGTAAATCGTCTCCTGTTTGCCGGTTTTTTAATAATTTCCATAAAGTTTCTGTTGGTGTGGTTTTTGGGGATGTTTTCTATCCAAAGTTTGCTAAGCGATTTTCTTTGCAACTGCGATTGAAGAGGAAACGTAAATCAAGGGTTGTGTCAACACCGGCTGTGGTTCTTTCAAATGTTTTCATTGTTGCCAACTGTTAATAAAAGGACGAAATCTGCGTAATTTGGTCTAAGGTGCAAGGCGAAGTAGTGGGGGCGCCACTGACCGATTAGGAGGATAGGGAACGAGGAATATGTTGAAAGGGGAAAGAGGGACAGAAAAAATACCAACATTAATAGCTTAACATCTTATAAGCTGCGTGTGTAAAGTAAAAATCTCCAATTCCAAAGAATTCTGGACTTTCAGGGAATTCCAGAAACTTCCAAAGAATAATTCCAGAATTTTTCAAAAAGTTCCAGTGAATTGCAGGATTTCCAACAGGTTTTGTACACAGAATTCCAAAGAGACATACCCCTCGTATTCAGATAACTAATATACAAAAGGATACCAACGTCTAAAAAGATTAAAAGTGGAACACAATACAAACTTATTAGTGCCAAGTTTCCAAGTTCATTAATCCAAGTTTTATACTGCAGTACATCCAACCCTTAGTTCTAAAAGTCTCTAATACCACCGACTTAAATGCTTTCGAAACAATTTCAAGCTTGTTCGTTTAAGGGTATGACCTATGCATTGCAAATGAAGCAGTGATACCAACTTCGAATAAATGGAAACTGGAAAAAATAAGATTGTTTTAAAAAAGCGGTTTATTCATATTCATGAGGTTGGACGAGCTTGCCAATCTGAAAAACCGGCGAAAAAATTTGAAATTTTAGCAAATCTAAACAGTTGCAGGTTATTCACTGACAGTAACTCAGTCCTGCCAACTTCCTATTGCGAAAGAGTTTCAAATACGGAACTCTTTTGCCAGAACTTCGTCCAGAGTAAGCGATTTCCAGTTTTGCCAACTTGCAAGTAGTAAGATTTAATCCAAGATGACGTCTGGACAAAAACTTCAATTTTGCAGAAAAAAATCATTTCACAGTCGGTAATGGACGGATCTTTGAATCTGCTGACTTCTCTCTAATTTTGCAGCAAGATCTGTTATTTCTCATTTCGAATGTTCTAAGTTAGACATTTTTGATAATTTTTGGGGAAAATTAAGTTTGATTTAGCCTTTAAGCAAGATTTTCTTCAATTTTAAAGAAAAAAAAATCACTTCTCAGTAGGTAATGGGTGGATCTTGACAAAACCTTCATCAATGGCTTAGTTGTGTGCGATTTAGTAAGGAAAGAAGGAGGGTAACACGTGGGGTCTACAATAATTGTCCCGGGCATGGCCATCTTGATTTGTTGGCTTTTACCTAATTTTCCAGCGAGATCTGTTATTTCTCATTCTGAATCCTTTAAATTACGTACTTTTGATAATTTTAGTAAAAATTAAGTTTAATTTAACTTTTCAGCAAGATTTTCTTCAATTTAATAGACAAAAATCACTTTTCTCAGTCGGTAATGGATGGATCTTGACAAAACCTTCGTCAATCGCTTAGTTGGGTGCGATTTAGTGAGGAAAGGGGGGTAACACGTGGGGTCCACGATAATTTTTACTCCGGGCATGGCCATCTTGATTTGTTGTCTTCTTCCCTATTCTCCACCAAGATCAGTTATTTCCCATTCTGAGTCCTCTAAATTACATATTTTTGATAATTTTAGTGAAATTTAAGTTTAATTTAATTTTCAAGTAAGGTTTTCTTCAATTTTACAGAAAAAAAATCACTTTTCTCAGTCGGTAATGGATGGATCTTGACAAAACCTTCATCAATCGCTTAGTTGGGTGCGATTTAGTAAGGAAAGAGGGGTAACACGTATGGTCCACGATAATTTTTACTCTGGGCATGGCCATCTTGATTTGTTGTCTTCTCCCTAATTCTCCACCAAGATCAGTTATTTCCCATTCTGAATCCTCTAAATTACATATTTTTGATAATTTTATTGAAAGTTAAGTTTAATTTAACTTTTAAGCAAGATTTTCTTCAATTTAACAGACAAAAATCACTTTTCTCAGTCGGTAATGGATGGATCTTGACAAAACCTTCATTAATCGCTTAGTTGGGTGCGATTTAGTAAGAAAAGAGGGGTAAAACGTGGGGTCTACAATAATTTTTACCCCGGGCATGGCCATCTTGATTTGTTGACTTCTACCTAATTTTCCAGCAAGATCTGTTATTTCTCATTCTGAATCCTTTGAGTTACGTACTTTTGATAATTAACCTCCCCAACCCCATCACAATTTTAAAAAAATGGGAGGTTACTGCAATCACTAAAATTTTCGAATTTGAGATAGCACCAGATCTCCACGTTCTGAGGTCTCAGGAACCCAGAAAAGTGGTTTATAAAATGTGTCTGTGTGTATGTTCGTACGTACGTTCGTACGTACGTACGTTCGTACGTACGTTTGTAAACACGCCACAGCCAAAACTACTGGGCCGATTTGGCTGCAATTTGGTACGTAGGCATCTCATAACCCAACTTAGATCTGAAAAGCTTTTGGAGCCAATCGTGCAACCGGAAATGCCATTTTGGCACATCAACTTTTAAATTTTAAATGCAAACCCCCATTTTTCACGTCACCATAAGAAAGACCTTCAAATTCTGCTTCTAAAAATGTATTCATTCTTAGTGCCCTTTTGACCAAAAATTTAAAAAAAAATTGATTTTTATCAAACTTTAAAATCGCGGTACAGCCCAAGCCCCTGAATCGATTTGGCTGAAATTTTGCACATAGGGATTGTATTACACCTCGAAAAGCTGAACAAATGTTGAATTCCATCGACTCACGGAAAGTGTCCTTTTGGCACACCAATTTCCAAATTTAAAATTATTCAATCATTAAACCATTAAAAACAAGTTTTTGAAAGATTTATTGTCACCATCAGAAGGGTCTTCAAATCTTGGTTTTAAATAGGACAAAATTAATTCGCATTTAGCGCTGTTTGGTTCAAAAAATCGAAATTTTATAATAACAGTAAAAACACATTATAGCCCAAATTACTGAATCGATTTGGCTGAAATTTGGTACATGGAGATTAGGTGACCCGTTGAAGACCTGAAAGGCTTTTGGGAGCAATTGGCCCACGCGAACTGCCATTTAAGCATATCAACTTAAAATTTTAAATACAAGGCCTCTTTTTTATGTCGCCATTAGAAAGACGATCAAATTCTGGTTCTAAAAATGTATTCACAGTTTCTGCCATTTCAGTGGAAAATATTGAAAAAATTCTTTCTCATTAAAAGGGAGCAGGCTGACAGTGGATGACATAAAGTGGCAGTTATTGTCAAAAAGTTGGCAAAAGATTAACCTTAAAAGGAACATATTGTCAAATGTGATGGGTGATGTACGAGGTGATGTCGGTATTTGTCAGAAAATTGCGAAATTAGTCACAGACGTCAGACGATAAGGATAAAAAAAAATCTGTTGAATTGACTACTATCTATACACAGAATACAAAGATCCACGCGATGGGGAGGTTCCAGCCGCTTCTCTGCTGCATTTTTTTAGTAAAAATTAAGTTTAATTTAACTTTCAAGTAAGATTTTCTTCAATTTTACAGAAAAAATCACTTTTCTCAGTCGGTAATGGAAGGAATTTAACAAAACCTTCACCAATCGCTTAGTTCGGTGCGATTTAGTAAGGAAAGAGGAGTAACACGTTGGATCTACATTTTTTTACTCCGGACATGGCCACCTTGATTTGCTGACTTCTCCCTAATTTTGTAGCAAGATCAGTTATTTTGCATTCCGATTCCCCTAAATTAGATATTTTTGATAATTTTATGGAAGATTAGGTTTAATTTAACTTTTAACGCTTTTCTCAGTCGGTAATGAATGGATCTTGACAAAACCGTCATCAATCGCTTAGCTGGGTGCGATTTAGTAAGGAAAGAGGGGTAATACGTGGGGTCTACATTTCATAAATGAATCCCATAAATTACATATTTTTGGTAATTTTAGGGAAATTTAAGTTCAATTTAACCCGATTTAACCATTTTGTGATCCAAAATTGATCCAAATTGGGACCCCATTGGAGTCAAATGTGAATAAAGCTGCGCTTTTTGAGGGTGACTAAGAATCTGTACGCAAAAAAATTAGCTTCTCAAAAATGTAACCAACGTGACCTTTTTTGACAGATCGTCAAAATTTGAAATTTGATGTGAATAATTTGTATAATCAGCCCAAACTTAAAAGAAAATTCAACGGCAATAAAACACATCTTGGCATCGTGTGATGATTCAAGCTTTGAAATATTTTTTTTTTTCAAAAAAGCCCAGATCGGTTACGTTTTTGAGAAGCCAATCTTTTTGTGCCTTATGGTGTTAAAATCCAATAAGAAAAAATCTGGAACGCCTAGAAAATGTCTGTCAATGCCATTGAATTGACAGCTGTCAAAAGTCTAAAAGTTTCAAGTTTCATTTGAAAAGCATCAACTGTTAGGAATAAACTATGAATTTTTCTTTAAAATGTCGATTTTCAGTTTTTTTCGGAATAACTCAGGAACGGATAAAAATATCGAAGAATTCTTTACAGATTCATAATTCTTAATTAATTAATTCTTAATTTAATCAATCTTCTAACTTTTATGGTTGTTTGTAGAAAAATTAGACACTCGGCCTTCGGTTTCGTGCCTAAAATTTTTTTGCGTATCTTAAATGCCTTATAAGGCGCACATACATTAAATAACTATTTGTATGCTTTAGCTACCCTGACAATAATCGATATACCTAGGTAAGGATTTAATGAAAAAAATTATGTCAACATAAATTATCAATAACTTATCATTTTCCTCAAATACCTAATCAGGAAAACATAAATCCTATTACCTATATTGGTTTAAAATGTCTCATGGAGTATATTTTCGGCTTTCGGATAAAAGGGATTATGGGTAAGTGCGATCTACAACTTTATTCATCATAAAATAATCTATATTTTATCAAAAAAGTATCGGTTTCAAAATACGAAAAGAATACGCGATTAGTTACGTCAGATCGAGTTATGTGAAATACAATGGATATTAGGTCCAGAGGAAGAGCCTTGGCAATTGCGTCATCAGTCGTAGGTCTTGTAAGTATTTTTTCGTTTTTATTTGTTTTTTCTACTTTTGGTATTTTAGATCGAGGCGACAATATGGATAGTTATATGCATAATATGCTTGTCGATAGCTCCTTGGCCAGAGTACAAGCTTGACAATTACTTCACTTTCTACATGAACACCGTTTTTGCCGCAATGTTTGCGGCATATTTCGGTAAAATATAAAATTGCAAAAAAATAATATTAACATTATTGCTAGGGCAGGGACAACGAATGCCATTATTTTCAGACTCCGTTATAAACCCGTCGGGTTTTCTTGCTCTGGTGGGGTTGTATTTATTCTTGGATATATTGTGGCTGGGAATTTCCTCATTTCTGGTTTTCGTTTTCTGTATTTTTTTGAAGATAATTTTTACCTATTTTATGATATTTTTTAGCGTCAACAAAATTACACGAGCGATGGGCAAGGCGTGGTGCCATCTCTTGGGTGGTTCTAACTTCCGTCATATCATTCGTTGATTTTATTTTTGTGGTGCTAGTTGGGGTGGACTATAATAGATGCGTGGCAAAATATCCTGACGCTAATTCTGCCTTCTTGACTCAACAGATGGTCTGCTCAAATGGAACTCTGCCAATTCTTATTATATCAGCCAAAGGCTTTGTTTTGTGGATTTTAAATGTATTTCTAGTGTATAAATGGATTGAAATGCTATTCTTGGATCCTAGAAGGGTTTCGGTTGGTAATTATTATTTTCAGGACGGATGATGATAGTTCTTTTTTGTAGAGAATTAATGAGAGCGATAATGGCGCTCAAACTAAACCAAGACTGCCTGATTTTCCGTCGTTTTCAGGCATACCACGAGCACATTTGGCACACGCAACTTTTAGAAGGGCCAGCAGATGAAAAGTTCTACAAAAAAGTTCGATACAGTGCTGTAGTATGTAAGAAAAACTATCAAAATCAAATTCGAATTTTGACAAAAAAAAGGTCTGAATAAAAGAATAAAAGTAAGATGTGTTGTTCAACAGACGCCATTTTGTTTTAGATTAAGGCGCATGTAAACATCGCCATTTTGAACCCTATTTTGACCCTATTCTTCGAAAATTGCTGGAACTTTACCTATATAGAAGTAAGTGTTTGCGGCCATTTTGAATTTTTCCAGACGCCATTTTGAATACTGGAGATAAGATTTATTAATTTAAATTTATCCGTGATCCTATTCTTCAAGCCTTAAAGTTTAAAAAATACGAAAATTGCTGAAACTTTACCTATATAGAAATAAGTGTTTGTGGCCATTTTGAATTTTTCCAGACGCCATTTTGAATACTGGAGATAAGAGTTCTCGGTGTTGTAGTGTTGTAGGATTTTTGCAAAGTGTTAATTTTCGTTAAAGTGCGTAATCAGATCATTTCACTGTAACCGTTGGCCATTTTGAATTTGGAAAAGAGCATTGACAGATTTGTGATTTTAACGAATGCCACTTTGAACTATGAGAGAAAGTTGAAATAGGAACAAACTAAACAATTTCAATCTTCATAGTTGGCAGCCCTTTTTGCGTGTTTTCTGCCACATTCATGGTTTGGATCGCCGCCATTTTGAAGAACGAGAAAATTTAGATTTTCCCATATTTAAATGCATTGTATACCTCTCTTGAGTTTTGTCGATCACAAATAAAATAAGTTTAGGAGTAAGTTAGTAGCCATTTTGAATTTTGAGAGGAACCATTTTGAAGAGTTGGGATTTTAGCGGCTGTCACTTTGAACAATGAGAGAAGGTTGATATAGGAACAAACTGTAAACAATTTAAATTTTCAAAGTAAGTTACTTTTAAAAAGTAACTGTGTTACAGTTACAAGTTACTTCGTCGAAATTATAACTGTGTTACAGTTACTAGTTACTTTTTGAAAGATGTAACTAGTTACAGTTACAGTTACTGGCTACAATGTAATGACAGTTACTTTTTCAGTTATAACTTATAAGTATTTAGGGCCAATTTCATAATCAAAATTAAAGTGCCCTTTAAATATTTGCTTAGCAACATTCCAGAAAGGTTGCTCCTGATTGGTCAAAATCCCCTTTAAAGTCGACTTTAACTTTAAAGGACCTTTAACTTTTATTATGAAATCGGCCCTTAGTATTTACCGTTTGCACAACATGCTTTTTTCTATAATTTTGTGCAACATTTTCCATCGCCTAGGAACTGGATGGTCATAATAATTAATTAAGCCTCCTAATATTTTACATTGATAATTAAAAATAATTAAATTACTAAGGTGCATCCCAAAAATAACACGGATTCTTAGGTACAGTCGGGGACAATGAAAAAGCCCACCCCACGGCGACGATTCATTTGGTCGACTGCATCGTTGCGGTTTGATTGACGTTTGCCTGACAGGTTAGCACACATTAGCCGCGTGGCAGCACCAGTCGACCAAGTGATTCGTCGCCGTGGGGTGGGCATTTTCAAAGTCCCCGACTGTACAACCATCAGAACTTTCCTTTATTAATGAATTTGTCAGGAAAAAATGTTTTGAAATTAAATTTCCTCTAGAAATAATTTTTTTTTATCTGACCGAAAAAAGTAACTGTGAATGTAACAGTTATTTCTCAGTTACAGTTACTCAAAAAAGTAACTGTGTTACAGTTACAAGTTACTCTAATTTAGAAGTAACTGGTTACAGTTACAAGTTACTTGAAAAAGTAACCCAGTTACAGTAACTAGTTACTTGTAACTGAGTTACTTCCGACCACTGCAGTATCGAGTATACCTATCTTGAGCTTTGTCGATCACAAATAAAATAACTTTAAGACGAAGGGTGAGCCGCAGGGGTAATCTGGTGTACAGGTGCTAGGAAATCTTGGGGAAATCCGAGGAAATCTGAGGAAATCTTGGGGAAATCTGGGCAAATCTGAGGAAATCTGGGGAAATCTTAGGAAATCTGGGAAAATCTTGCCAAAAAAATCTCCGGGAAATTTTGGGGAAATCCTCGGGGAAATCCGATGAAATCTTGGGGAAATCTGAGGAAATCTGAGGAAATTTGAGGAAATCTCTGGGAAATATTGGGAGATTTAAGGAAATCTGGGGAAATCTTGCGAAAAAAGTTTCCGAGAAATCCGAGGAAATCTTGGGGAAATCCGAGGAAGTCTTGGGGAAATCCGAGGAAATCTTGGGGAAATCGGAGAAAATCTGGGGAAATCTTTCCAAAAGGAAATCTAGTGTACAAAAATTTTCCCCGAGGGGTGAGGCGCAGGTCGCAGGGGGAAATCTGGTGTACAGGTGCTAGGAAATCCGAGGAAATCTGAGGAAATCTGGGCAAATCTGAGGAAATCTTGGGAAATCTTAGGAAATCTGGGAAAATCTTGCCAAAAAAATCTCCCGGAAATTTTGGGGAAATCCGATGAAATCTTGGGGAAATTTGAGGAAATCTCGGGGAAATGTTATGTTATTAAATGTTAATGTTAAATATTGGGAAATTTAAGGAAATCTGGGGAAATCTTGCGAAAAAAGTTTCCGGGAAATCTTGGGGAAATCGGAGAAAATCTGGGGAAATCTTTCCAAAAGGAAATCTAGTGTACAAAATTTTCCCCGAGGGGTGAGGCGCAGGTCGCAGGGGGAAATCTGGTGTACAGGTGCTAGGAAATCCGAGGAAATCTGAGGAAATCTTGGGGAAATAATCTGGGCAAATCTGAGGAAATCTTGGGAAATCTTAGGAAATCTGGGAAAATCTTGCCAAAAAAATCTCCGGAAAATCTTGGGGAAATCCGAGGAAATCTTGGGGAAATCTGAGGAAATCTCAGGGAAATCTTGCAAAAAAAATCTCCGGCAAATCCGAGTAAATCTTGGGGAAATCTGAGGAAATCTTGGGGAAATCTGAGGAAATCTCGAGGAAATCTTGGGAAATCTTGGGGACATAATGAGGAAATCTGGGGAAATCCTTCCAAAAGGAAGTCTAGTGTACAAAATTTTCCCTTGCGGCTCACCCGATTTAAGAGCAAGTTAGTAGCCATTTTGAATCTTGAGAGGAGCCATTTTGAAGAGCTGAGATTTCTGTTTCAGGTCTCCTAGAACTTCGCAGCAAAATTCTTTCAGTAGAAGGTAAGTGATTTTAATAAAGAAAGATATAACGTTCTAGAATCTTTAAGTTTGAAGGTTCCTAAGATCATATACCTATTCCCAGTATTCTAGAGCTATACAGGGTGATTCTGGTATGCAGTCATTAATTTTCAGGGGTGATTCTATGTCGAAAATCCACAGGCCCCTCCTGTTTCGAACACCCCTGTTAAAACTCGCTTTTTGCTGATAACGTAATCTGATGGAGCTTATTGATATCAGACAGTGTGCAAAAACTCATCGCTTTAACCTAAACGGTTCCTGATTTATTCAATAATAACCGAAGGGCCGTAGCCCCCTTAGGAGCGATTTCCGGACATATGTTTATAAGAACTTTTCTTCATATTTTGGATGTAGAATCACCCCTAAAAATTAATGACTGCATACCTGAATCACCCTGTATATCTTTTGCATAAGTCTACGAGTGAGGTGCTTCTACTACCAATATTTTCCTACTTCAAAATTTCTGTAATTCTAGAACAATTAGTGTTTTACCGTTTTATAGATAAAAGAGTTAGGGCAAAAAATAGCAAGTGGTTCTAGAAACATACTAATACTTCTAGCTTTCTGGGAGGAGATTTTACAACCTTGACTTTAGCATAAACCTCACTCAAGAATCTTTCTGAATTGGCTCTTTCTAGAATTATTCTGGCAAGGTTCTAGAATAAGTGACCTAACTTTTTTGTTTCTGGTTTTCTGTTTCTGTTAGATTTAGAATTTCTGCACACCTTTGTACCCAATTTTTTTTAGCGGTAAGCAATGAAACTTTCTCTACATTCTATTTTCTCTATATTCGATTTTGCTGGCCTATTCCTCTGGCAAGCAGAACGGAGGCCATACTCATATAGAACTAGGGCAAGATTTAGTTTTATTCCTTTAAGATGCTGCTTATGGGGATGATGCATTTTGCATTCCATAAAACGCCCAGCCAGGAAATTTTAACATCAAAGCCGGAAGGTCTTTAACAGCAGCGTTACTCCCCGAATCCGTCTCCGTTTCATGAATTTTTCATTATCTCGGGTTTCCGTCTCCTTAATTGGACGGGTTTGACATTTTTAACGCGCGACAGAATCGTAACGAGCCCGTCCCTCCGGCATTTCGTGTTCAACAAGAGACACTCCAACTCACCGTATTGCTGATGGCAGTCATCCAGTCGCTGAAACAGAAACCCAGATTAGAACCTCAAGAAGTCAAGTCGCGTTCTACATAAATCAGTTGACCATATTAAAATTTTTCCAAATATTTGTCCGGTCAGTAAGGGGCGACAATAAAAAAAGCTGGAAAAGATTTATTCTCTTCCTGAAAGCCTTCCGTAGACATGTTAATTTTGCACCCCTCTACCACGTCGGCGTTGGTCGCCATCTTTGAGAAATGGCGGCCAAATTCTTTTTCTTGCAATTATCAATAGTAACACGACGAGTAGTCTCTTGATTGCCGCAGGTTTTGATTTTGTTAGGCTAAAAAAGGCCTCTTTGGCCGAAAAAAATCTACCATTTGACAAGTATTGAGGACTCGACAAGGCAACCAGGAAACTACGAATCGTATTTTGCAGATTATTTTATAAATTAAAGTATTGAGTAAGTACTGTCAAGTTGCCGTTGTAGTATTATCACTGTAATCAGGATTTGATTGGTTACTGGTGTACTAAATGCTGCTTATTGGATTGGTTCAATACTTAATGCATAAAATAATCTCGCTTAATATGAACTTTAGATCGAGCAAAACGTGTTATTTGAAGAATTATTCCACAGGAAATTTTCTACAAGAAAGGTCCTATACATTTTTCTTATAGGGCTTGCTGTTTAGGCCCCAGAATGTATTTAATTCTACGCGTCAGCGCAAGATTTTTCTAAAGATACGTACAAAATTGTTTTGCGAGGAACATCAAATCTTGATGTTTTAGGTTCCGAGGAACACAAAGGAAGGATTCTTGACAAATCCTGCCTGTGCGTTTGTGTGTCTGTAGGTCTGTCCGTGAGTCTGCGTGGTCCTGAAGGCAATACGTTTCAAACCGAGTTCAAATTATTGAAGATATCGAGATGAAAGTTGGTTAAGAGGGTACTTTGTAGCGCTACACTATATTTCTAACCAAATCGGTCTGTAAATCGATTATAGCCGTTATAGCGCCCAAACGTCAAGTCCTGGAAGAAAAATGTTTGCATATAACCCTTTTCTTTGCAAATTTTTTGTAGGACACTTTTTGTAATGAGATGTTTTGCTCTCATGTTAACGGAGATAATTGCAAGAATTCAATCCTTTATTACTGCAGATATCAATCAATGCGAATGACAGTTCTACTCATAAGGTCCAAGTAATTGTTGCAAATAGTGTTTAAAAAACTGCAAAGTGGGAAAGGAAACGAAGGACGTCCAAGGAAAAAATGGCTGGAGGCATTTAAAGAGGACGTCGAAGCACATAGCAACAGAAGGAGATGGAAGCAATTAGTCAAAGTCTCAAATCGACAAGAGACCGTAAAATTGATGAGCCTGGATGGATGAAACTGGAAGGAAAATTATGAAGGACCTTCAAGACTAATAGGGGATGTACGCTGATGTTCGATTTGGTCTTGGAAATGGTGAAGAGGGAAAGTGGAATTCACAGTAAGAACATCCTTTTATTACTGCAGACATTAAGCAATGCGAATGAGAGTACTCATAAGGTCCAAGGAAGGATTGAAAATGATGTTAAAAACTGTTGGATATTATCGTGAAATAAGCCGCAAAGAGTTCATAGAAGAAGTATATTCGTATATTCAGCAAAACAACGTACAAAAGTAACAACTTAAACTTCTATGGTACCGTATGGCAACCACAACAATTTAACCTGCAGAATATTTTAACGATATTTCTAAAACTTCCACGAAATATTCTGTTTCATCAGTGTTCCCCCTTTTTAACAATATGTATATCAACAACTCAACGGGTCACAACAATTGACAACATTAATTAGGTACAATTAGTCAATCTTGAATAAGCAGCATTCCTAATAAACTTCTTAAATTAGAAAAACTAGTATAAGGTAAAGGTTTTGTAAAAATGTCCGCGATTTGCAAGTTCGAATTCACATACTTAACATCAGTTCGAATTCACATTCTTAACATCAATTACACCTTCTTCATACTTTTCGCGAACAAAGTGAAACTTTATGTCTATATGTATGCTTAGTCCGAGGGTGAAAAACAGGATTTTTAATTAATTTGATGGCGCTTTGCTTATCAACAAATAACGTTGTTGGTCTTGCAAAACCATCATTGCTGCTGTAGAGATACTAACGCTGCGTTGACGTCGACTAGACCAAGTTGCAGCACTACCATTCATCTTAAAGACATAGCCTGTGGTGGATTTTCTCGAATCAAAATCTCCAGCAAAATCTGAGTCGCAAAAGCCTTCTAGAACCATTCCATCATCAGCTGACTTGTAAAGTATTCCAAAATTTGCTGTTGCCTTCAGGTATTTGAAGATTCTTTAAACAGCGTTCCAATGGTTTCTCGAGAAATTACTGAGACATCTGCTGACAACTTCCACCGCATACATAATGTCTGGGCCACTTACAATAGCAGCAAATATTGCTTATTGTCTGTACGGAATTTCTTCATTACTATCTCCTTCTTCTGGGTTGACTAATTTGACATTCGGATCTGCAGGTACTGTATTTGGATTGGCATCTTCCATTTTGAATTTCTGCAGAATCTTGGATATACAATAACTCTGCTGGTGAATAAAAATCGAACCATCTCCTTTTCGCAAAATCTCCATCCCAACATAGATAATATCCAATTGGATTTTTATTGTTTGTTTTCTTTCTTCCATGGACAGCCAGGCTTGACGAAATGAAAGATACTTGCTTGGTAAAGAACTTCTAATTTTCGGAATTACAGCAGTTTTGCTTATATTGTCACCTCTCTAACTTGTCTGGCTAGACTCTCAATTTCCGCAACATGCTGTGCGATAGAATTTGTCGGTACCATTTTGTACTGGTAAAAACATTCGTGAACTAGCATTTTGTTAGTTTCTGACTTTTGCTCATAAATGGAGTTGAGCTTGTCCATAACCTCCTTTCAACTCGTGCAGTCCTCCATTAAAAGAATCTTGGTGAGCTCCATTGCAGAAGTCAGCATACACATGGCTGCGGCATCCCTTTTTAACCAGCCTTCAACTTCTTTCGCACTATTGGCACCTATGGCTTGTTGTAACTCACTTCCAGCTACAATTCCATAAATGCCTCTTGCACGTAGCACACAATTCATTTGGAATTTCCACTGTTGGAAACTTCCCAAATTGTTTTCCATCTTGATTGATTCTCGAAGTGGATTCTTTCAGCTGATAAAAGATCCTGATCACCGAATGACAAATGTACCTACGACAGACGTAACGATTCACTCCCGGAAAAACACGACACGCACAACTGTACTGTCCAAAACTCCACACTTCTTCACTTCGGAATACTTAATTCCACAAACGTGATCTGGGCCCATAACGTTAGATATTATCGTGGAATAAGCCGCAAAGGGTCCAGAGATGAAGTATATTCGTATATTCAGCAAAACAACGTTTCCATAGTACCGTATGGCAACCACAACAATTTAACTTCCAGAATATTTTAACAATATTTCTAACAAAAACCTGCAGACGGGGAAAGGAAAAGAAGGACGTCCAAATGGAGGAAAGAGGACCTGCAAGGACATAGCAATGGACAGAAGGAGATGGAAGCCTCCAAGGGACTTCACTTACTTGACGTCGGCGGGCGACTGCGCCAAGAGCCAGTGCACGTGGTGGGGCATCCTCGTGCCGATGACGAGGAGTCGGCCGATGTCTATGTGGCGGTAGAGACGCGGCTTCTTGGGGACTTGGCGGGTCCACTCACCCACCGCCACCAGGTCGGGGGAATCGCTGAGCCGCACTCGGCCCCGGGGGCGGCCCAGGCCCTTGTCCCTGAACCAGGCCAGGGTCGAATCCTCGTAGAGGACGAACCATTCCTCGCTCCAGTCGTTGTAGAAGAAGCCTCCTGCAGGAAGAGTAGGTGTAATGCTACAGTTATAGGCCGCTTTCAAGCTCATTTGAGTTTTGGTTCTTCCATTTATAGACGTCGTTAAAAATAAATATCATTCGTCCTCTTAAGATGTCCTCAGAAGACTAATTTGTCTTGAATGGAAGAATTTTAAGAACCCAAGTGAGCTAGGTCACGTGACCTTGCCTTATCCAGAACTGTCAGTATATAGCTAGATTTACTAAGTGGTTTCGTTGGGTTATGGTGTTAAAACTTTAGCAGTTACCAAAATCAAGGGACCTGAGAACCCACAAAAATGGTTTTTCAAAAATGTCTGTCAGACTGTGTACTTAACGTATCGAGATAAATTTGGCACACATATTAAGCGGACACATTATAGGTGCTGATTAATTATTGATTAATTAATTATTTGTAGGCACTGGTGTACCTACATGCAATAGTTTCTAATATAGCTATGTTCCTGGACGGCTTTCGCAAACCATAACAGCTTCGCAGTTTGATTGTTTAAAAGTAAAGCTATGCAGGTTTTATTTATAAGAGTTAAGCTCCAATATGCCGGATGTGTAAACTTTATTTATCTATATTTGAAAGCTTTTAGAAGATAATGTCCTAACTGAAAGTCTTCCCCATATGAGATTTTTCGAAATATAACCTCCAAAATAGTTCCTTTCTTTGGTTAATTATATTATTGTACCTATTCCTAATAGAGTTATTTCTTGAGTAACGTCATTGGCATGTCATGCGCGCGCACTTGGAGGTACATTATATCCTGTACAATTTATAGCGATGAACACGGTTGTGCGTTGTTAACCTGTTACCGACCAGAGAAAATTAAATAATTGAATAAAACAGTAGGTGCGTTTAATTAAAAGTAGAAAATGATAGACCATCGTCTGTTTTATGTGATGGTTTTAACATTTTTATGCTGTTAGGCACAAACAAGCATGATACTTTTCGAGCTTTTAGGCACGGCATATTATATTATGATGTCATTGGTAAGGTAACCGAATACCAAATCAATATTTGCTTCACTGCACAGTTGACACATGACAGATGCAGAAACATAACCTCATTAAGGCTGCCGCTCGGCCGGTTCCCGCCATAATAGTGTTTTTTGCTTCTAATTAAAATTTGAGAAGGTTTATCAGTATACAATTGCTATTTTACCTGCACGTTTACGCCTGTAACACGATGGTTAACAAATTATTGTTTAAACTACACTGCTTTTTCAGAATTTTCCGATTTCGCGCCAGAAAACAACATTACTGTAGATTAAAGTTATTATTCTGAAATCGCCTCGTGTTCGCAGATTATTTTTATTTGTACCATTTTTGAGAATAAGCCAGTATGGTTTTGTCTTGTTTGCATTATATACTGCCGTAATAACAATGTTTCTGCTAGTGACAAGAAGTTTCAAAGTTTCAACTGATTGCCGCCAACAATCGAACTATTTTTCTTTCCTTCTAACAGGATATCGGTCGCCTCTTAGTGCGCGCGCATTATCTTGGCGTCCAGAACCGTCATTAGTGTCAAACACTTACCTTTCAAAGATTCACTTTTTCTGATCAGTGAACTCTATGTTATACAACAACTGGAACGGATGCTCAATGTACACAAAGTGAGGCAGGCCTAAGTATGCAACCTGCAGTACTGTAGGATATCTATCTGTCTGACACATTATATAGGTGTTCGGTTTAAATAATTCTCATCAGTGAACTATTTTCCCATGAAAAGGTACTTTTTCTTGCAACGCTTCATTAGACAGTGAACTCTTCATTAGGTAATCGTACAATAAACAGCTCAAAAACGTGTATTTCGATTACTTTAATACAGGTTAGTAAAAATTGTTTAGGGAACAAGAACAAATAATAAGGACGGCCGGACGGCGCTACAATAATAATTACGAGGGGTGCTTTAAATTAGACTTAGAGGGTTTCAGTTATCTCTTTCAATTGCCGTAATCCATTTTTTGAGCACTTTCTGGGCGATTTAATGGAATAAACTGAAAAAGAGTTATTTTCGAAAACATACCTAATAAACAGCAATTCCCTACCTGTGAAATTGTCTTTTAATCCTCTTTATTATGCTGATTTGTGCATCCTAATGCTACACACGTAGTAACCATCACGAATAAAATATAAAAATTTGATGGAAATAATCCAAAAATTGACATTTTCGGATGACACAACTCACTACGTAAGTTAGAGAGAGACACAGATTCCACAATAGCGCTTTCTCTATCGGCCTCAAATTTGCCTATGCTGGATGTTAGGCAGCATCCGTTCCAGTTGTATAATATAGAGTTCACTGTTTCTGATTTACTTAGAATCGTGATATTAAAGCTGCTTTCCATTTACACATTTATCTGAGAAGACTCACTTAACTCAGTAGTTTGATTGGTCAATATTCAAATGAACCAATCAAATTGCTGAGATTAACTGAGGCTACTCAGATAAATGTGTAAAAGGAAAGCGCCTTATATGTAGTAAAGGTAAAGGAAATGAAACTTTCGTCCTACATCACAACTAAAATAATTGCTACCGCTAATACAATTAATAGCAGCTGTTACTAGTAAAGGCTATCCGAAAGGTTAATTTTTCAGACTATTTTTGTATTTAACACGACAACGGGGGAATTTTTTCTTCTGTGCGTAAGACGAAAGTTGCATTTCCTTTAGGTACCTATATACTAAAAATTAAGATACATAATTAGGTATATCAAATAACGTGACAATTTTTAAATTTCTAATTGCAGTTGGCGGAGCCCGAGGTGTCTTATGTCGAAACTTAGTTAGGTTATGTCAAACAAATTGACAGATTCTGATATCGCACTAAATTGAAACATATACGTCATTCCGGGCACAGCCCACTGCAATTAGAAATTTTATAAATTAAAGTATTGAGTAAGTAGAGTCAAGTTGACGTTGTAGTATTATCACTGTAATCAGGATTTGATTCGTTACTGGTATAGTAAATGCTGCTTTGGATTGGTTCAATACTTAATGTATAAAATAATCTTTATAAGTGACAGGATAAATATGTAGTTTACCTCCTTGCAAATGAAGTGCATTACTGGTGGCCTAACGCGTAAGCTAAACCTTATTACCATCTAACAAATATTTTTATAGCTCGTTATCTCCGCTTTGTGAGAAGAGCCGATTACGAAAAACAAACGCATCCTTTTTTCTCGGCTAGAAGCTTACAACCAGCTTACGTCTTACATGCTAACGAAAATTGAAAAGTTGGTAGCCCTGACTGAGTTTCGTAAAACAACGTAATTTGACGACCGCAAAAAATGTGGAACGCTTCACGATTTTGCGTGTCATCCTTGCGCAGGGGCCATGCTAATCTTCTCTGTATCGTTCCAATTTTAGTATATGTACCGCCGAAGCGAGTACAATTGGTGACCCTCACTGCTGGTATATGTAGTTAGCGCGCATTAACAAGCAGTAGTGAGTTGTAACGCTACGTATCGATTTTTAGGATTGTTTTGTAGTTTCCAGTGCAATATTTGAAGTTGAAACACTTTCTCTGCTGGATATGCTTCATTTGCATTAGATAAAAGGGCTTGGCTGGTGATTGCGACAAAAAAAAAAGTAAAAAAGCCCTCCCCGGCGGGGAATCGAACCCCGGTCTCCCGCGTGACAGGCGGGGATACTTACCACTATACTACCGAGGACTTGGAATTTTTGTCAATTGTTTTCTTTCTTAACATACAAAACAGGGAAATAATAATTGGAAATTAAAAATTTATTCACTCTTAAAAGAATTTGATTGGATAGAAATTCTAAAATGAGTCTGATTGATTGGTTTAAAAGGTAATTTGGAAATAATCAGTATTAAACACAGTGATTGGTTCAATTTTGAAAAATTCAGCGTCATTTTTTTTGAATAAGTATCACGTGATAAGGAGGGAATTAATCATAATTAAGGACAAAAAATGTTTTTAGCCGAGATATTAGCCTTTTTAATAAATAAAATACCCTTCAAAAATGGTCTGAACTGCAAGTATTTAAATTATAAGAAAGCAAGAAATTTGAATAAAACCGTCCATTTACCTGACTATTAACAATGATTGGTTAGGTACTTACGTCATGATCCAAAAGTACCTTATCAGATAAAGGATATACTTTAGATACCTACTAATAATGGTTGAAGGGTAAAAACTCTTTAAATATCATTAATTTACCTATACTTTTAGATCCCATTAGATATTGATTTATGCTAAAAGATATTCGCAACACCTACGTGTCGATATGTGGTGTGGGCTCCAACATGGCTCGCATAAATCCTCCTCCATTTTTTTGCAATCAAGTAAAATAAGTAGGTAAGTATACCTACACAGTGTGTCTCATTTTAATTGGAATCACACAAATATTTCGGTTAATTTTAACCGAATCAATGCGTTCTTTTTTTCTGCATGTACAGCTCCAAAATCTGCACCTGTGTAATACTCAACTTTTTTTATAAACCGAAACCCCAGCCTACTGAATTTGCGATTTAATAAAGAGGCCAAAAATGACGAAATCGTATTAGGCATTTTTTTATCGAAAAATTTTATAAAAAAAGTGGCTCAGGATCGCTCCAAATGGCTAAATCCGAAGTTTCAGGAAAAAATAAAAATGTTGAATTTCTTGAGGAGGAATCATAAAATAACGAAAACGTCAATATTTTTGCAACATAACGGGTGATGTGAAATAAAAAAACAATGGAAGGGCATATGTTTGCTATTTGTGGCACATTGCAACATATTAGTTGGGGTGTCCCTTGAAATTGTTAAGAAAAACGAAAATCTTACACTATCTTAATAATTTCAACTTTTTCTGCAATTGTTAAGTTTTATCCATCCATAGTCGATAGCAAATGTCAAATCAATTCATTTCAATTGTTTTTTTATTTCACTGCACCCATTATGTTGCAAAAATATTGAACTTTTCGTTATTTTGTGATTCTTCCTCAAGAAATTCAACATTTTTTTTTTGGCTAAAATTTCGAATTAAGCCATTTGGAGCCATCCTGAGCAACTTTTCCTTATATAATTTTTCGATAAAAAAATGCGTCATTTTTGGCCTCTTTATTGAATCGCAGTAGGCTGGGATTTCGGTCTATAAAAAAAGTGAAGCATCACGCAGGTGCAGATTTTGGAGCTCTACATGCAGAAAAAAGGAACGCATTGATTCGGTTGAAATTAACCGAAATATTTAAGTGGTTCCAGTTAAAATGAGACACACTGTATATACAGGGTTAGTCAAATGTATGGAAACTATTCATTATATCAAAAAATTCTTTAAATAAGTGTTGAATGGTAAATTTAGGCGCACGTTTTGGGTTAATCATTTTTTTTGACATTGACATTGCCAAGTAGGTAGGTAATGACGTCATCGATTCTTTTCAAATGAGAAGGTATGTCAAGTGCAGTATCATTGGAAAGGTATTTTTTTTCTCTTTACAACGATGTGAAAAAAGCATGCTCTTACGTTATGGAAATTTCGAGAAAATGTCAATTGAATGTGTTCCCAAAAATGTTGATTTGGCCGTCTATTTCACAAACTATGCACTTTATCAAAAAAATGTGCCACTAAAAGCAAATTCAGGCGCATCATTTTGATGCGATTCACTTTTTTGACGTCTGCTTCGCTGAGTATTACGTCGTTACCCATTTTTCTAATAACAAGATCATGTCGAGTGAATCACATCAAAAAATGCGCCTAAGGTTGCCTTTCAACTTTTATTATAACAATTTTTTGATAAAGTACATAGTTTGCGAAATAGACGGCCAAATCCATATTTTTGGGAACACATTCAATTGACATTAACATTTTCGCGAAATTTATGTCAAAAAAAAAAAATTAATCCAAAACGTGCCTATAAATTTACCATTCAACGGTTATTTGAACAATTATTTGATAAAGTGAATAGTTTTGGAAGTAATCGGCTGTTTCCATTCATTAGACTACCCAAGTAACACTCCACAGTTTAGTATACGTCTTTTATGCGAAAAACTGGTATATAAATGGTTATATGATAAATTAAATCAAAACGTATTTAATAAACCTAATCTAAACGCCAACCATTTATAGACGAGAAAAATACGTCCTTAATCATTCTGAAATAATACGAATTTGGCTATACGCGAAAAAAACGTATATAGGTGAACAAATTTTGGCAAATTAAAATGTTTATACGGATAGAATACGTAATTGATATACACCAATAAGACGTATAAATAACTAGATATACTATATGTCTTTCAAATACTTTAATAATACGTATTTCATTTGATGCGAAATATATGCGTATAACAACTTGAAATAGATTGAAGACGCATAATAAACATCTTTTACGTCTATTAATAAGACGTATTTCGTACCTCACTTAAAGGCATATATGATATACGTTTTATAACCGTATGAGTTCGATACTATAATCGGTCAGTCCTAGTGTCAACTGTCAACCCAGAGATGGCGCTGGTGTTCTGCACTACCACTGCTGATTGGTGTCATTGCTATAAAGCGAAGTTGGATTGTTATTGCTTATAGGTATTAAATAACGATGAGGATTTATTCAGTAGATTCGTAACGTATAATTCTGGTAGCACAAATACGTTTATGAACTACATTAAATATACGGATTTATTCAGTAAATGCTTAACGTATAATTTTGGTAGCATCAAATACGTTTATGGACTACATTAAATATACGTCTTTCCGGCGGACATTACTGCGTACAGTGAAACCTCTCTCTAACGGACACCGATGAAAGCGACGAAAGTGTCCGTTGATGGGAGGTGTCCGCTGTTGGGAAAAAAATTGCTTCATTTTATACATTTTTTCTTTAATGTTTGAAGGAAACTGACGCCGTAGTATTTCGCTTGAAAATGAAAACTAACACTGTTTAGGAATTTGAATTGTCCCCTTTACACCCCTAATTACGGTCATATAGTAGAGATTCAAAAATGGTTCATTGTATAGATGCGATCAGGGAGCAAACCACCCCTTGGGGGATGAATGTAAATCTAACAACCCTTCACGTCCGTTGTTGAGAGGTAAAATGACGGGTAATTTTTCTAAAATAACAGAAATTGTACTGTCCGCGTCCGTTATGAAGAGTGTCCGTTGTTAAGGGGTTATTGATTGAACATTTCCTATGAAGAAGCTTCGGGACCCTGAAATTTGTCCGCTACAAAGAGGTGTCCGGTGTTAAGAGGTGTCCGTTAAGGGAGGTTTCACTGTATTTTGAATGGGTCGGCGCATGCGTGTTATATACAAAAAGGTAACATGTTTATTATACGTCTTTTATACCACTTGTGCTACTTGGGTACTATACGAAGGCGTAGAGGGACCACATTTTTAACATTCGCTTCTTAATGCAAAATTGTCGCCCCGATCGACAATTGTCGACTCGCAATCTGTCGACTCGCAATCGACAATTGATGACACGATCGGCAATTGACGACCCGATCGACAATTGTCGGGTGGTCAATTGTCGATCGGGTCGACAATTGTCGAGTGCAAATCGACAATTTTGGATTAAAAAGCTACGTTAAAAATGTGGCCCCTCTACGCCTTCGTAAACTACCCCTGTATAAAATAATTACGACGTCGAGAACAAAACTGCGCCGTAAATTCCATTGCGGGATTCGCCTCATCCAATTTTTCGATTGAGAAAATCCGGCCGATGAAATTTTACAACCCGGTTAAGGATTTAGCGAATTTGGCGTTTTAAAAGCTTTCACAATAATCAACTTATCGGAGGTAAATTAATTCCGGTGGCGTTAACTTCAATTATTCATTCCTTGGCAGGTTCTTGGGTTTCCCCCGGAATTTGATTGAGTGGAGCAGACGGGCCAGACTATGGAAAGAACGAGGGCACGCATCCCTTCGTGATACTTTTATTTTTTGTCGGCAGACTGCCGTTATTATGTCGTGCTGCTCGTGCTGATATGACCGCTAAATCTTTCTTGTGATGGGACTTTCGGTTGTTCGGTTTGTTTGTTTCCTCTTGGAATTAATAGGGGGACGTAATCTGGGGAATCTTTTTTACTGGAGTTGGCAATGGGTTCTACCATCTCATATTTTAGGTTACCAGTGTTGGAAGTAAACAATAAAGCCAACGGAAGAGGCATATCAATGCGATGTGTATCCCTGTAGATGTTTATTTACCGTGAATGATTCATATATTAAGTTGGACTTGGTGGTTTTGGGTGCAAATGTAATCTGCACCTAGTAGTAGTGCCGAAGCATTATGCTTATGATAAAGGAATCGTGAGGGTGTATCAGCAGGTATGAATTTTTTTGCATACAATTAATATCTTCCGGTTGTAAAGTAAGTAGGTCAAGCATCAAATTTTTGTGCTGGGGTTTGAAGGTATCCTCCAATAACAGTGGTCCAAATGTTAAATTTACTTGCGCTCAGTTGGTATCTTCCAGTAACAAGTAGTCTAAGCTTTAAATTTCCACCGAGTCAATTATTTATGTTTGTCACTTTTTCGTATTTGGAGGTTGCAGGGGGTGGTTTTTGGGGTTGCAACTTTTTGCGTTCAGTTAGTCTGTTTCTGTTGTAGATAGTCCAAGGGCTCAATTTCCTCCAAGTCAATAATTTGTGTTCGAGGGTTGAAGGCTGTGGGTTTTTTGCGTTTAAAATAGTCCCCTGTGATAATGCGTGGTCCAAGGGTTAAATTCCGTCCAAGTAATTTTTTGTGTTTCGAGGTTGAAAAAGGTGAGTTTTAGGGGCGCAGTTTTTTTGCTCAATTCAACCAACTCTTTCGGTTGTAGGCGGTGCAAGGGTTCAATTTCCTCCAAGTCAAGTTTTTGTGGTTGGGGGTTGAAGGGGGGCAGTTTCAGGGGTGCAATTTTTTGTGTTAAATTGGTATCCTCCGGAAAGAGGCGGTCAGATGCTTAAATTTTCTCCATATCAACTTTTTGTGTTCGGGGATTGAAGGGTGTGCAATTTTTTGCGTTCAATTAGTTTCCTCCGGTACCTAATAGGTGGTCCAAGGGTTACATTTCCTCTAAGTGAATTTTTTATGTTTCAAGGTTGAAGGGGTTGAGTTTAAGAGTTGCAATTTTTTTCTCTTACGGTGGTAGGTGGTCTAAGGGTCTAAGGGCTAAATAACGGGTGTATCATAAAAAACCGAACCGCGCAATTTTTTTTATATCTCGGTTAAATTTTAACCGATTTAAATGAAATTTGAACCCAGGGTTGCTAAAGGTTCCAGCTTTTTATTTCTGATGGAAGCGTGTTGATGGCGCTGCTATCGAATTTGTTATTAAGTTTATTCTAAAAGGGTATGTTCAGATGCACTAATAATTGTTCAATATTGTTAAGATTGAAAAAAAGTAATTGTAATTTGAAATAACAACTGTCATCTACTACTGATAACAAGCCACTTTGATTTTTTGAGTGCGCTCCGGAACAATTATTAGCGGTTTTCGATGCAGTACATGGTATTTGTAAAAATTTAGTCCTAAGCCCCTCCTGTACGAGACGCTTATGATCCAAATTTTAAAATTTTCTCCACTAGTAAATTCAGCATCAAAAACTTTGTAAAGGTACCAAATTTCACGTTGCTATCTTTAACCGTTTTGAAAACATTTAGAAAAAAAAAACACTTTGAGAATGGTCCCTTTAAGGGGCCTTGGCTCCTTTAGGACTTATTTTTCGACATATGTTCATAGGGACTTTTTTTCATATGTTTCATAGAAGAATCTACTGGTAAAGTGTTGACCACGAATTCCGGGACACCCTGTATGCTCAAAAAGTTATCGAATGGCTTAAATTTCAAGCAAGTTCAAAAGTTACATCGAAAGACATGAGCCGGTTCTGGGCCTACAAATCCTTCAAGTTTAGGCTGTAACTTTTGAACGAATAGATGGATTTAAAAAAATTCTTGCATTAGTTTGCAGATAATTTCAAACCCTTTCAGATGATGTATCACAAACGGCCCTAATTTAATTTAAAATTTGAACATAGAGGGCGCTAGGGTTTAACAAATATCAAAAGTTGTTACAGCGTTAGATTAGCAATGAAATTAGCTTTCAAATGATGTATCACAAGTGGGGGGTTGCCATTTAAAATTTTGATGTGGGGATAGGTGGGGCTAGGGGGTGCATTTTGAAATTTCGCCAAGCGTGGATTTAAGTGTCGCCCTCCAAATAAAAATCGACCTGTCCGAACGAATTTTCATATTTTATTTACATTACGAAATATTTGGGGTGGCTACTTTTCATTGGAACACCCTGTAAATATCTGTTAGGGATAGCCGACAATAAGCCACCGAAGCCATTTTCGTCAAAAATTAAAACACATCACGGTGGGCTACCTTTTTATTTAATATTAAAGAGGGATGTTAGGGCAGACTCGTCCAACAACCCCTTCCGAGACTTGCCGAAGTAAAGTACGGGGGCGAAAGCTACCGAAAGCTTGGTATATTTTTTAAACGTGGGTTTTTTGACGAGATCCATTTCGCGTTCGCCTCCTCTTACGGTACCTACTGAATAATGGCAAATTGTCCTTCTAACAATAAATCCCGGAGGTTTTCCAATTAAGCGCCTGGCAAAGACGCAATTTGTCTCGAGTTCGCCTCCAATCACGAACGCGCAATTTTCAACTGATATATTCCATTAAAATAACAAAAAAAAAATTAATTACACCATCGACCTCTTTCGAAAATTAAAACCGATCGACGTTGGCCGTTAAAAAAACTTAATTGAGAAATGCGGGCGCCTCCACCATCTCCGACGTCGGCCTGTAAATAACGCAAAGTAACAATCCCGCCATTCTGTTTAATAAACTGCCAGTTTTATTGCGCGATACGACTGCAATAATAAATTTTAGGGGCTTAAAGTGGAGGAAGCGCCCAGACACGTGATACTCTCTCCTTGTACGTCGAGGAAAACGTGGCTTTCAGGGTTCGTTTACGTTCCACTCTGAATGCAATAGTTGGTTGCAATTGCTTTTAGCGATGTCGGGGATGGAGAATGACGAGGGGTGCACCGGTGATCGGAGTTGTGGACGTGTGCTTTGTATTTCAAAGCATTGACAGGTATTGATTCTGAGTTGATATTCCTTTTGCAGATAGTAGAAACGCATTAAACGAATGAACAATGGATATTAATCGCATATTGTGAATTATGAATGAGCCCTGAACATTCTGCGGATATCCACGATGTCCCTTTTTTGGTTCTTAGTATGTTGAAGACATCCACACACCGTTATATGAATAGCCATTTGTTGTAAATGTAGAGACATAAAGAGAATAAGCTAGAGGGATATTCATGGCACATTGCATGCACATTCTAGTGAGGTTCAGTTACTTAGCTATTTTATGCCTATTTCCAGAATATGTAGATATACATGGTTTACTCCACTTGAATGTACATGTACATGTAATATCCTATACATATTAGTGGCATATTCTGTACTTCATTTGGATATACACCGTATGGAAGCTAAAATGTGTTGAAAATATGGCAAGACAACTCCAGGAATATCCACATATTCATTTGTCACAAGTATCGGAATATTCTCGAGAAATGCATGGAATATTCGGTATATTGGTTGAAAGCTTGGTCCATTTATATTCGGTATATTGTGGCGTTTTACGTGATATTGAAACACGTATTGGCAAATCGATGCTTTGTACGCGTATCCCCAGCACGGATGACCCCTCGGAGTATAATTTACCCTCGGCGATCCTGATTCTCTTTTTGAGTGAAAAGCTACAGTTTTCAATCGCGGATTTGCCTCGTTACCGACAAAAATCGGATTGTGATCGATTGGAAACAAAGCGAGACAAATTGCCCACCTGAAAGCCCTCCCGTTGGGATTGAGCAAATATTGGAGGGCCTGATGGCATTTATTACGGACGTACGTCAACGTCGCATGTTTCGTTTGGACAGGAACCGACGTACGAGAGGGTGCATGTAGGGGGGTCTCGGGGGCGGAGGATGCGCCTGCTTTATTAAGGTTACATGAGCGGGAAGGTTTTATTCACCGAAAGTAACGGGGAGTTTCGTAAATAATTGGAAATCTTTAATGTTGGCGTGGTCAACGAGCCAGACGTCCGTCGTAACTCGCAACGAAGGATGTTCGCCGCTGGGGTGAACTCTGTTGTCTTTTCACTCCTTGGAGTTAATAATAATGATAAGAGAATTATCAGGCATTCCCACCCCCTAAATTCTTTCTCCATGTCTCAGAGTATACGGTACAATTTTTTATACAGTTTTCTGTTAAATGATCTCAACTATTGTAAGTCGTAACTTTTAAACGAACTGAGAATAAAAAAAGGTTTCAAGTTTTTACCGAGGGACTGGTCACGCACCAATTTCTGAAGCAAAAGATGTCTTTTTCTTAAAAGATGTACCAGGATCTCCCCTGTATCTCCCTGGATCTTCCCTGTATCGTCCGGATCTCCCCTATATCTCCCCGGATCTCCCATGTCTTTCTGAGCAAATATTTGTCAATGTTCTCCAGGGATCTCCCCAGAATCTCCCTGGATCTCCCGTGTATCGCGTTGTATCTTCCTCGACCTTGAATATTTCCCCTGGACGTCGATTTTCGAATATTCCTCAGCATATCTCCGCAGCTCCCTAGGATATCCCTGGTATATCCTCGTTTCTCTCCTATACAGGCTCTTTCATAATAACGTTCCAATATTTCAGGGGGTGATTCTACATTAAAAAATAGCAAGAAAAGTTCCTATCAATATGAGTCGGAAAATGATTTTTAAGAGAGTTACGACCCCTTGACGGGGGCGTCATTATTTCAGTTTTTTCTAAATATCTCCGGAATGAGTCCAATGAGTCCAATTTGGTACAGTGGACCTCTGACGCATTAGATAAAATTTTAAAATACTTATCGGAAGCGCCTCAACCTGAAGGGCTGGGGGGTAAATGTACCCCTCACGTTTCTGCACGCGATCTTTTTTGCAGTTTGACACCAAAATGTAAAATACTAAAGTTTTTTACATTAAAAGGGTATACTCTTGTTTCATTTCGATAGGATGCACCGTTTCCGAGAAAAATCCATTTGAAAGTTTAATTGAATGCTACAGGGTTGAGAAAAACCCACTAGTTTTTAGAAAAGGACAGTCCACCTGGTCCTTTCCGGGTTTTTCTGACTTTTTCTATATTTTTCTTATGGAGCTCAGCTGATGATGGAGTTACTAAGGAAGACCTGGCTAAAATGTGCGATTTTTTAATTAAACTCCACAGATGCCCCAGCCAGCTCTGCCGCCCTGGAGCGAATATTTTCCACGTTTGGCCATGTTTGGAGTAAATTCCACAACCGATTAGGCCCTGATAGAGTGATAGGGTACTAGAATTGGTAAACATTTATCGTTTTCTTAATTTTAGATCACGTTAAGTCGTTAAGACGTGCATTTTTGATTTTGTATTTTTTCATAAAAAAAACATTTAAATTACACATTTTGTGTTTTAAGATGTTTAATTTTCCTTGGACATTTTAATTGGGCATTTTTTAAAGAAGTGGGTTTTTCTCGAGGTTTTTCTGTACTTTTCTATACTGGACTTTTCTGAATGGTTAAAACCAGAAAAACCTAGGTACATGTTTTTTTCCAAAGCGGTTTTTTCCATAACAACCCTGGAATGCTATCGGTAATTTCGACTAATGGTGCCCCCTTCAAGGGGCTCTAGTTTTCTTTTTTGATGTAGAATCACCATTTGAAATATTGGAACGTTATTATGAAACATCTTGTATATTCTCGTATCTTTTAAGCATCTTCCCTTATATTCCTGGTTCCCCCAGGTATATCCCGTAGCCGTTGCCCACGATACTCCCCGTGACCATCCCTTCCATTTTTGAAATATAAAAAACTTGAAATAACTCTTGAACGGGTAAAGATGTGGGGGTGAAACTTAACAGACAAGCTAACAATGTACACGGAGAAAATTTGATATTAGATTTAAGTATAATATCTCTTACTATACAGGGTGGTCGTTTTATCTTGAGACTGCCAAATATCTCGGAAAGGAAGCATTTTAGAAAAAAATGTTTTGTATAAAAGTTTTATGACATCGAGGGGCAAAATAGATGGCATCGACGTCATTTTGATTCAAGGTCATTTTCCAGGTCAAATGAAGGTCAACTTCATTTTTTTAAATGGAAACCTACATTTTTTATTACAGATTCTTATTCCCCGTAAAAGAACAAACAACTCTCATCTAAACTATTTTTGGATCCGATGGATAGTTTGTCAGATATTTAAATCAAAATTTTAATCTTCTTCGAAATCCATTGCCTTCCCTAGCAACAGCGGCATGACAAAAACAAAATCTACAACAATTTTTGTGGTTTATTTATCTACAATTCATCGTTGCTAAGTTACAACGGTTGTTCATTTGTTTTGTCTTGTCGCTGTTACTAGGGAATGTCTAGGGATTTCGAAAAAGGTTAAAATTTACATTTATCGGATCCAAAAATAGTTGAGATGAGGGTTGTTTGTTCTTTTATGGGGAATAAGAATCTGTAATAAAAAATATAGGTTTCCATTAAAAAAAAATCAAGTTGACCTTCATTTGACCTTGAAAATGACCTTGAATGAAAATGGCGATGATGCCATCTATTTTCCCCCTCGAAGTCACAAAACTTTTATACGAGACATTTTTTCTAAAATGCTTACTTTTCGAGATAAAGCTAAAACCACCAGCCTGTATAGGGTGAGTCTGAACCACATCACATCCTTCATACTTAATCGTTTTTATTTAATATTTTCCGAATGGTATATCGCAGGATTCTGAAATTTTGTACAGTATTGTTGCAGACCACGAGGCAACCCCTGATGGTACTTCAGACATTATCCAAAAATGGGATCCCTGTTATACAGGATGGTCCTAATGTTATTTGTTCTTGAACTTTTTTATGTTTTTAAATGTTGCTAATTTGTCTATGCGGTGTTATTCTTCGATCAATTTTAAAGCTTTCTTGGCTCTTAATTTTCTTTGAAAAAGGTCACCATTCACCAGAAAAAATGAAAAAACCGGAGAAATGACAATCGCTATAACGCCTTAAATTGCAATAAAAATCAAATATGCGTTGATACGCGTCATATTTCGATTGTTTTTATGCAAGGGAGCCATTTTTCGATAACGGTGTCCTGAATTCATGTTCATACGAGGGGTTAATCTATTGGGAATTCTTTCGTACACCCTTGGGGGAATTCTCCAGGAATTCTTTGGGAATTCTCCAGGAATTCTTTGGGAATTCTCAGGAATTCTTTGGGAATTCTTTAGGAATTCTTTGGGAATTCTTTAGGAATTCCCAGGTATTCCATAGCATGGGAATTCTTTCGTACGCCATTTTTACGAAGGATTAACCCCTCGTGTTCATAACTGAAGAAAGAGTTTTGGGTGGTAATTTCACTTTTTTTACGTGAAATTTTACCATTGGTGTAATGGTGATTCCTTGAAGCATGTTATCGGTTTTTACAATTTTGCTGGTAAATTGTGAGTCTTTTCAATAAAATTTAAGAGCCAAAAAAGCTTTAAAATTGATCGAAGAATAACTCCGCATAGACAAATTACCAACATTTAAAAACATAAAAAAGTTCAAGAACAAATAACATTAGGACCACTCTGTATAACAGGGATCCGATTTTTGGATAATGTCTGAAGTACCATCATGAGTTGCCTCTTAGTCTGCAACAATACTGTACAAAATTTCAGAATCCGGCGAAAATATTAAATAAAAACGATTAAAAATGAAGAACTTTGGCGGCTTATAACATCAACAGGAATCACAATTGACCTAAAATTTTTGCACCAAATCTCATCATTTGAACAGTAGATTATGTGGTATGAAGGATGTGGTGTCGTTCAGACTCACCCTGTATGTAACAACTATATTTTATTTTCAATTCTAAATTGTAATTATTTCTGATGAGTATTCTTGTTAATTAAAAATTGTTATAGTACAACACAAACAGTGAAGTTTTTACCGAGGGTCTGGACACAATTTCTGAGGCAAAAGATGTGCTTTTCTAATAAGACGTCCCGGAATCTCCCCTGTATTTCCCCGTATCTTCCCTGTATCCCGCGGATCTTCCCTATAGGTATCTCTCCGGATCTCCCCTGTACCACTCCGAATCTCCCCCGGATCTTCCAGGTTTTTCCTGGGGGAATGCTAAGCAAATATTTGTCATTCCCCCAGGTACAGTCGAAAAACTAAATAATGCACTTTTTGTCGACCTGTTGGGCGGATAACCCTTTATCTGCACACGGTCCGAAGGCCCTTGACCTACTAACACAACCCCCAACTGGTGGCGGTTCTAATATCAGATAGAAATTATCACTATCGATGGTAGTGTCCCAAATTCTGTGCGTAAAGCTCAAGACCTGAGTGCATGACTTACTTCCTCGACTGTACATCCCGTAGCCGTTGCACAAGTAAAAATTAGGGGTGAAAATTGTAAATCCTGAAATAACTTTTGAACGAGTTGAGATAGAAAACTGAAATTTGGCACACAAACAAATGATCTTGGAGAAAAAGGCAGCGCCATTTTGGATCCATTGAACGAGAATTATTATACCTACAATCCGAATAAGTTGGCGAGAACTGAAACTTACCATCACTAAGCAACAATAGCTTTTTAGAAACTGATGTAAATCTTTCACCATTTTGGATCTAGCAATATTTGTGAAATGAGGATGGTCATTGTTTCATGTTGCAAGGGTGAAAATTAGGGGTTGAAAATCTGAATATATAAAAAAATTCGTGAACGAGTTGAAAGGTCCCTGAAACTTGACACTTATAGTCCGGGAGGTGTCTGTAATTCTTATAAAGGATTTCAGCGTTAATGATTTCACTCTTTTTTACCATACTTGAAGTCCCCTTGCGGGGCCCTGTCCCGCAGGTACCCTGGCAGACCGCCAATTTCTGTATTTATGACACGTTAATTAACGAATAATATGGATAAGAATGTTAATGAAATCAGTCGAATATTTCGCTGCCCCCCCTATTATCGTAAATTAACAGTGGGAGTGGGTGTAATATATTTATTTAAAAAAATCTAGTTTGAGTTCGCCATTTAATCCAGATTAACTTGCTTCTCTTTGAAACTAAAGAGATTTTTATTTATCGCGAGGTGAAACCCCGAGGTTGGAAATTTAAAAATTGTCAGCCTCGGAGGCAGTTGAAAGTTTTACTTTTTCACAGAATTTGTAAATGTACAACTAACGGATGTCCTAGAAAAAACCGAACGAAATATTTTTGGTAATAACTCGTGCATCTCTTATCCGATTTGGATGAACCTGGCCTTAAATTGAAGCCAAGGAATCAGGCTTCCGAAATGTCTAAGAAATTACGACAGATGGTGCAACAATAGTTCTCTTAGTGATACTTGCCTCAAAGGTTCATTTCAGGGGCGTGGGGATTGGTCAATTATCAATCAGTCGTTATGAGACTCACATGACTTTGAAGGACGTTCATTTGTATTTAAGAATCTTTTTTCAGAAGTTAATTTGGTTCACGCATTGACTTTCTGTGATTATTTAAAAAATATGTGTTTTCACATTTTTTCATGCAGAATGACCATGACTAAAGTAACAATGAAGCAACAAGAGGTTAATTCTCAGTAATAACCTTTAAATTTCCTCCAAGTCGCTTTCGTTTCTGTTTTTCATTCAGTTAGATTCTCTATTACAGAAAATTAAGCTGAAAATGCATCACTGTTACTTTAGTTATGGTCATTAGACGTGCAAAAAAAGGGAGAACGTATGATTTTTAAAAAATCACAGAAAATTTATTCGTGAATCATAACGAACTTCTGAAAGAAGCTTTTTGAAGAAAAGTATACGTGCTTCAAGGTTATTTTTATCTCATAACCATTGGTTGTTTACTGACCAATCCCCATGTACTTAAAATAAGCCTTTAAAACAAGCATGGCTAAGGCTACTACGGCAGCGCCATCTGTTATGGTCTCTTGAATGAATCGATAGCCTGATTCTTTAGCTTTAATTTAAGTGCACGCTCATCCAAATCTGTTAAAAAATGGATGAGTTGTCCCCAAAAATATTTCGTTCGGTTTTTTTTTAGGACACCCGTTAGTTTTATAGGCTTCCATACTACTGAAAAAGATTTTATTAAAAATGTTTCAATTATCTTTACCCATTTGTCGTTGTTGACATTTAGGTAATCAGATGATCAGGTTATGGCTAAAGGTAGGTACTCAGATTCAAGGCGCGAATCAAAGGGGCTTTTCGCCATTAAAGTGACATTTTTCGAAAATGTTTTCGGCCCATCCAATTCAATAACAAAAAATGTGTGCCACATTTCATCTCGATATTTTCAGGGGCTTGGGTTGTAGCGTCTTTCTTCTACGATCTCTTGCCAAAAAAGCCCTAGACATTTGGAAAATATGGCACTAGGGCTTTCGATCAGGAAAAAATCAGCTGTCAAACCCGAATGAAAAGTTGAAGTGCCAAAAGGGCACTTTCCGGTGTACCGATTTGGTCCAAAATCTAATCAACTCTTCCGTGGATGATATGTATAATGTGCGCATACCAAATGTCAGCCAAATCAGTCCTGTAGCGTGTTCATAGACACACAGATAGGCAGACTGACATTTTTCAGAACGTGAAGTTTTGATGTTTTTCGTCCGATTTTAGCAACTGCTCCACGAGCGTAGAAGTTAAAAACGGTAAATAACGCTTGAACCGATTGCTATAGAGAACTGAAAAAGCTTTCGGCTGAGCAAAGTTTTGTCAAGTGCAACCCGGCCTGGATAATCGCAATGTAGATCGCTGTCAGAACTGACACGAGAGCTTTCCCGGCCTCGGCAAGAACGCGTAGCCGTAAGACAATTCCTCGAAAGCCCGAACTACGTCCTTTTAATTAATTAAATAGAACAGTCGGCGATTACGAAAAAGTTATCGTCTGAGGCAGCAAAACCGCCCCCATCCACCCATTATTCATTCACGGCAACTGCCCCAAAAAGGAAAAAGATAATGTTCCCGCTCATGAATGGAAAATTAATGGAATTATGAAAATCTCTTTAATATACTCACGCCTGTAGCGGCGCAGGTAGCCCCCCTTGACCTGCTTGATCGTCACACCTGCAACGAAAATTAACGCTCAGCACTTAAATTCCCTTAATTACCGTTAATTGGATTAAATTTTCGCGGCGGTAAACAACGGTCGTGCGTGCTCGCGGTTTTCGACTAAGCGAATTTAATTGAATTACCAATTAATTAAGACGCTCACCTTTGTCCGAGTTGGCGTCTTTGAGAGGAGGATGTCCGCGGGACATGCACAGCGTGAACATGTCTGCCACCGGTGGAGGACTGAAGAACGGATCACGCCCAGACTCATGCGTCGCCGCCACCGCCGCCGCCGCCGAGCGATGAATGCAATTTCGGCCGACTCGATATTTGTCAATGCAAACTGTGTTTTCCCGCCGATTGCTTCCTCGATGACCACCGCGAGAAAAATCGACCAACTTCCCGGGAAGATAAATAAGGACGCGGTTTTCCGAGCAAACATCGCCGAGAAATTAATCTTGAACGGTTTCGGGGAGGATTTATGGGGGCGGGGGTAGGCGCCGCCACGTGCGGCGAGGAACCCGAGTGCAGTTTGGGGTAACGCCGATAATGAATTCCTGGAAGCGTCGGGACGCGTCGGTTTATGAGGAAATATATGAATGGAGAATCACGACGCTGCGGTGCTACGAGCTGTTGAAATAAATCCTCTTTAGCTCTAAAATAGGAAAATACGTTTGATGCAGAAAATTTTACGAGGTAATTACAATAGTATTTCTATAAATAGAATTCCAAACAATACGTGTTGAAGATAATAATAATCGTAAATTGACGTAAGAGATGTGTAATTACAAGAGAATTCGGTAATTACAAAGGACTGTGTTACAAAAGATGTTAAATTACAACAGTTTACAAAAATACGTTGGTGGACTCATGGCAGAAATAAATGTCATAGTTTGATTGTACCTAAGTTTGAGGAAAAGTATGATTACAAAAATGTCTAAATTACAAAAGTTGACACTAGGTAACGGTTGTAATTATTGGCACAAGAGATATTTGTAAGAACGAAGAGAGAAAGGCGTAAAAAAATAACTCTGATTACTAAATGTCTACGTTCATTAAATGACACGGATATTTCTAAGGTTGAAGTAAATTATGTGCAAGATTACAAAAAATTGCCGTGATACAAAAAATTTTGAAATTATCTATAAGAAATAAGTGGCGCGTAAGGATTATAAGGAAATATGAATGGAGAATCACGATCCTGCGGTGCTACGAGCTGTTGAAATAAATCCTCTTTAGCTCTAAATGGGAAAGTACGTGTGATGCAGAAAATTTTACGAGGTAATTACAATAGTATTTCTAAAAATAGAATTCCAAACAATACATGTTGGAGATAATAATAATCGTAAATTGACATAAGAGATGTGTAATTACAAGAGAATTCGAGTAATTACAAAGGACTGTGTTACAAAAGATGTTAAATTACAACAGTTTACAAAAATACGTTGGTGGACTCATGGCAGAAATAAATATCATAGTTTGTTTGTACCTAGGTTTGAGGAAAAGTATGATTACAAAAATGTCTAAATTACAAAAGTTGACACTAGGTAACGGTTGTAATTATTGGCACAAGAGATATTTGTAAGAACGAAGAGAGAAAGGCGTAAAAAAATAACTCTGATTACTAAATGTCTACGTTCATTAAATGACACGGATATTTCTAAGGTTGAAGTAAATTATGTGCAAGATTACAAAAAATTGCCTGTGATACAAAAAATTTTGAAATTATCTATAAGAAATAAGTGGCGCGTAAGGATTATAAGGAAATATGAATGGAGAATCACGATCCTGCGGTGCTACGAGCTGTTGAAATAAATCCTCTTTAGCTCTAAATGGGAAAGTACGTGTGATGCAGAAAATTTTACGAGGTAATTACAATAGTATTTCTAAAAATAGAATTCCAAACAATACATGTTGGAGATAATAATAATCGTAAATTGACATAAGAGATGTGTAATTACAAGAGAATTCGGGTAATTACAAAGGACTGTGTTTCAAAAGATGTTAAATTACAACAGTTTACAAAAATACGTTGGTGGACTCATGGCAGAAATAAATATCATAGTTTGTTTGTACCTAGGTTTGAGGAAAAGTATGATTACAAAAATGTCTAAATTACAAAAGCTGACACTAGGTAACGGTTGTAATTATTGACACAAGAGATATTTGTAAGAACGAAGAGAGAACAGCGTAAGAAATAACTCTGATTAGAAAATGTCTACGTTCATTAAATGACACGGATATTTCTAAGGTTGAAGTAAATTATGTGCAAGATTACAAAAAATTGCCTGTGATACAAAAAATTTTGAAATTATCTATAAGAAATAAGTGGCGCGTATGATTATAAGGAAATATGAATGTAGAATCACGATACTGCGGTGCCACGAGCTGCTGAAATAAATCCTCTTTAGCTCTAAATAGGAAAATACGTATTGTTGCAGAAAATTTTACGAGGTAATTACAATAGTATTTCTAAAAATAGAATTCCAAACAATACATGTTGAAGATAATAATAATCGTAAATTGACATAAGAGATGTGTAATTATAAAACAGGTGGGGGGTTTACAAGAGAATTCGTGATTACAAAGGACTGTTTCAAAAGATGTTAAATTACAACAGTTTACAAAAATACGTTGGTGGACTCATGGCAGAAATAAGTGTCATAATTTGTTTGTACCGTTCGTTTCATTCCAGGCGCCGTATAGGGAAATAACACGGGAAAAGTGTTTTTATTTTTTGTTTGCTCCTGAAACTGGTTTCGGCCAAATCTGAGTAATACGGTCAATGGGCCTCAGTGTCCTCTACGCATGAAAAAAAAATGGACTTGAAATGCCCCCTTCTTAAAACGGGAGGACCGGTTGAAAATTGGAATTTTAAATTTCGCGGGCGTCAATTCAGCGCTGTTTGACATCTCCGAAAACTAAACTTCCAGTGGCGGCTTTCACAATTTCTTGAGTTTTCGCTAACGTCATTTAGTTACTTTTTTGGAATTTCTACAAATTATTGAGTGAATTCTCAGACGAAATAAACCGGCGCATTTTTGCAATAGTCCCAGAGAGTCTTGGTGTCAGAAACTTTACTAAAGAAAAGACACTATGAAGGTAACCTCACAAAATTTTTGTCTTTGTTCGCTACAACCAGGCCGCATTTATGAACATTTTAATTCTCGAGGTAAGTCTCTGTTTATAGTTAAAACTGTCTTAATCGTTGTTTTGCTTCAGTTATGAATATTTTCACTGGAATATCACAGACTACGAGAAGGGTTGGTTGAATGAGGAAATGGCCAATATTCAGTTACCATGAACCTGGTACCAAATTCTGTTAAAGAATAACAATATGGAGAGCCACTAAAGGCTAGGTAGCACAGAAGGTAAGGCGAAGGTCTTGCTTAAAAGTTGGTGTGTCGATAGACCTTATGAGTCACAGCGAAGACAAGGATGGTTCTGATATTTAGGGTGGATACGCCTTACCAAGCACCTGTAAGGCTGATGGAAAAGGCAGTCTCCACTCCAAGGCCTGGAAGCTGGTGGTGATGGCCTTGCCTAGACTAGTGGCTTCGGCTGTGCCGAGGAATCTGTTGCAGGACTTACCATGCCCTGCTTGTCCCCTGGGACAAGATGTGCCTTTGCCCCAACAGTAATTTAACCGCGGAGTGCGTGTTTGGAGTGTGGACGAAGATATGTAACTGGCTTGCCAAATTTTAATTGTTTTATTCTAAAAATGCTAATAATTAATAAAATAGCATACCTAGGTCTTATGGGCCTTATTTTCTATATATTTTAGTTGATAATTCACAATTTAATGTTGAAATTTTGAATAAATTCTTGAATAATCAAATTAGCGATTTTATGACGCTATATGCTGTACCGACTGCTCATATAAATGAAACAATATAACTTAGATAATTATTGTCACTACAATATCTCTTGAAGATAAACACATCAAAAATATAAGCAGCAAAAATTTTATTATTTAGGTACTTACTATTTATTTTATTTGTTATTAGACTGGACTGTAAGGTGAGAAAGTAATAAAGTTCCTCACGAGGATTCAATTTACAAAACAAATATAGCAAAACATAATTAAGGGGACGGTGGTAGGTTGCAAAATGTTCATGAAAATTGGCCATTTCCTCATTCGACCAACCCTTCTCGTAGTCTGTGCTTCCAGTGAAAATATTCATAACTGAAGCAAAACAACGATTAAGACAGATTTAACTATAAACAGAGACTTGCCTCGAGAATTAAAATGTTAATAAATGCGGTCTGGTTCTAGCGAAGGAACCAAAGAAAAAATTTTTGTGAGGTTACCCTCATAGTGTCTTTTCTTTAGTAAAGTTTCTGACACCAAGACTCTCTGGGACTATTGCAAAAATGCGCCGGTTTATTTCGTCTCAGAATTCACTCAATAATTTGTAGAAATTCCATAAAAGTAAGTAAATGACGTTAGCGAAAACTCAAGAAATTGTGAAAGCCGCCCCTGGAAGTTTAGTTTTCGGAGATGTCAAACAGCGCTGAATTGACGCCCGCGAAATTTAAAATTCCAATTTTCAACCGGTCCTCCCGTTTTAACGAGTAGGCATTTCAGGACCATTTTTTTTTCATGCGTAGAGGACATTGAGGCCCATTGACCGTATCACTCAGATTTGGCCGGAACCAGTTTCAGGAGCAAACAAAAAATAAAAACACTTTTCCCGTGTTATTTCCCTATACGGCGCCTGGAATGAAACGAACGGTACCTAAGTTTGAGGAAAAGCATGATTACAAAAATGTCTAAATTACAAAAGCTGACACTAGGTAACGGCTGTAATTATTGACACAAGAGATATTTAAGTAACAACGAAGAGAGAACGGCGTAAGAAATAACTCTGATTACAAAATGTCTACGTTCATAAAATGACACGGATATTTCTAAGGTTGTAGTAAGTTATGTGCAAGATTGCAAAAAATTGCCTGTGATGCAAAAAATTTTGAAATTATCAGATTATAAAAGATTACTAAAGTGTTGATGATAAAATTATCTATAATATGAATGGAGAATCACGATACTGCGGTGCCACGAGCTGGTGAAATAAATCCTCTTTAGCTCTAAATAGGAAAATACGTATTGTTGCAGGAAGTTTTACGAGAAGAGGTAATGAACGAGAAATTACGATAGAATTGCTAAATCAACACAATTACGTATGTTGAAGATAATAAACATAGGAAATGTCTAGGTGTGATTACCTACAAGATAGTGTGGAAAAACACACAACACATGTAGATTACAAGAAAAGTCGTAATTACAAAAGTATTGATGAACATTTGAATTTGACAAAAAACCAATGAAAGAACAAAGTTGCAAATTGCTAGTAAACTGGTTACAAAAAATATCTAAATTACGAACTTATTGATGATTACCATTGACTTGAGAAATATGTGTATCAGTAATAAATAACAACTACACTCTTAGTTCGTAACAACTACCTGTTGATTACAAAAATGTCTAATAACTAGCTTTCTAATATTGCAGATAATGTGCAATATGACAAGAATTTAATTGTGTTACAAAATATGTTAGATTACAACAGCTTACAAAAAAAATACGTTGGTGCACACTCATGACAGAAATAAAAAGTCAGTTTTGTTTGTACCTAACTAATTTAAGGAAAATTGTGTTTACGAAAATGTCTAAAGAGGACGGCGTAAGGAATAACTCTGAATAAAAAATGTATGCGCTCATAAAATGATTCGGATATTTCTAAATTACCAATAAGCTTGCAAAATTCGATTTACAAAAGTGTCTTAAAGTGTTGATGATTACATTTTCTACAAAGAAATGTATGTGACGCCTCGTTTTATAAGGAAATATATGAATGGAGAATCACGATGTTACGAGCTGCTGAAGTAAATCCTCTTTTGCTTTAAACAGGAAAATATGTTTTGATGTAGAAAATTTCACTACAAGAGGTAACGAACGAGAAATTACAATAGAAAATTTTCAAAGAGACGGCGTGCGGCGTACATAATAAGAAATAGCTATTATTACAAAAATATCTACGTTCATAAAATGACTCGGATTAATAATGTGTAGAGGGCGGAAAATATGAAGCATTTTTTTTTCAAAAATATCATGAATATGCATCAAATTTTGTCAAAATATGAAAAATGTTTTCATAAATATATGCACATTTATGCAGTTTCATATACTTTAAACATTATTAAATAAAACGTTTTCACAAAAATTTTATTTTACGAACACTATACATAATACATTTATACAATACAACCTATAATTTAACAGCCTTGATTATTATTAATTAATTTTTATAAAAAGTATTTATAATTGAATATTTTTGAAAATTTTTTTACGTGATTGTTTCCTACTATTTCTCTAATTTGAGACGTCGCTTCACTATACAGTGCGAGTGTAAAGTACGGAATAAAATTCCTTAAATTTTTGTCCTTGATTTGTGCCAAAAATTCTCAGACAGGTCAATTTTATTTTTGTAATGCGGACTTGTTGGAGGGGACAGTTATTTTCTCACACTTCCGGTTTAACCGGAAATGGCCTTAACTTAGTTTTCTCAAACGGAATGATACTTTTTTCTCAACGGATTCGGAATCTACGATTTTTTCTGAGTTAGAAACATGCATCACACTTTATCGGAAGTTCAGTCACGGCCACCCCAGATTTTCAAAAACATCGAAGAAATCGGTCAAAAACCAAGATTTTTGAAAATCGCAAGTACACGTCAACCTTATTTTTTTGTTACAAATTCAACTGCGCGATTACATTTTTAAAAATTAATTTTGCTATTTTGACAGATTGTGAAAAGTGAAAAAATTTGAAAAAACAAAGACAAATAAAAGGAAATGAAATTGCGCAGTCGAATTTGTATCAAAAAAATAAGATTGACGTGTATTTGCGATTTTCAAAAATCTTGGTTTTTGACCGATTTTTTCGATGTTTTTGAAAATCTGAGGTGGCCGTGACTGTACTTCCGATAAAGTGTGATATATGATTCTGACTCAGAAAAAATCGTAGATTTACTTAATATGACAAGAATTTATGTGTATTGGAAAAGATTTTAAATCACAAAGTTTACAAAGATGATGAGGGACTCGTGAAAAATATAATTTGAAGAAAAGGTGTTATTACAAAAATACTAAATTGCAAAAGCTGATTAAAGTAATTATGGTTACGATTAGCCCAAGAAATATGTCTACGTTCATAAGATGGCTTGTATATTTCAAATAATTTACAGTAGTTTACAAAAAAATGCAAAATGTTGAAATTATATGACGAAGACATTCTCGAAGATTGCAGTGAATCATCATAGTTACAAGGTAATACTGTGCAAGATTACAATAAGTGGTGTGGTTTGCAGATAATATGCAAATTATTAGAAATTACAAAGTTGATTTGGACGTTTGCCAAAAAATATATGTATAAAAATTATAACGCTAAATTAGGAAATAATGTGGAAGAGTGCAACAGATACCGTGGATTAGATAAGTTGTGTGAATTACAAACTATTACAAAAGGGACCTATGCATCAAATAACGTGGATTACAAAACATTTTTATATTATGGGAGATTACAAAAACGAGTTTGGCTTGGTGAAAAAACGTCTAAATTATAAAAACATAAGTGGTCTGCGTTTGATGTGTTACATATAACGTTTTTGTTGTCATTGTAATTTACAGATTACAATTTACAATTGATTAATATAAAAATAAATAAAAAGGCACTTAAAATTAATGCAAACGAACACCACTACAGAAGACGAAGAAGAAAAAGAAAAACTAAATAACGAAATTTGCAGTACCTCAAAAAGTTAACATCTAAATTACCTAAAAACAATGCTCAATGTGTGTACCAAATTTCATCGCATTATTAGCATTATTTTAGAAACTTGGCCTGGCGTTAAATGTAGCGAATCGGTATCCATGTACAACACCCTCATTGGGTGTCGAATTAGCGTCGATTGACTGGCTAACGTTAAAGTTGGCAAAACTCGAATGTTTTAATTGCCGGCAAAGAAGTCGTCCGTTCGCGATTTGCCATTCAAACGGGGTGCGATGTATTGATCAAGCAGAAGTTGCCAGTCGAACTTTCAGCTTTCCGGAGTTAAGGCTGCGAAAAACTTGGATTAAATCGAGACCGGACTTCCTGCCACCTCGTGTTAATTATTTTTCGACAATTAATAAACCGGCACAAATCCATCCATTATTCTGGGCTCCCGCAGCGAATTCGAATTCTCGACCGGATGAATAATTAACCGATCGGTTCTGTTTTTCCGAATTGACAGCTTCATTTAGCCGTGTTGGCCGTGGAAAGAGTGCCCTGCGACAAAGGCCCATTGTTTCCGAGTGGTTATGAAGTTTGTAATTGAATTCGAACAACTTGACTAAGTTGATAATTATTGCGTTCGGTGCCACAATGACACGGGATCAAAAATGTTCGGAAATGGGGGAGCAACATTAATAACGAAAGGTTGGGGTTGTCGGGATTTAATCCGATGATAAATGGGTTTGCTTTCGCGATATTTGCTAATCGGGGCGGTCTTGCTCGAAAAATTCGCCCCCTTCGGGGATTAATTAGCGAATAAATTATGAAGAGGATCACTGGTTGGGATTAATTTCGGTCGTGTTTACGTGTAGAGGAACAAGGAAGAACATGTCCTAGCGCAAGGATTTTTATTAAAGAATATTAACATATTTCAGTCCAAATTATCGATTTTGTCTCAAATACTCACGCAGAGTTAGGTCGGGGGAACATGTTGGTCAATGAGTTCGGATTATATCTGTCGCTCTGATTTACCTTCAACAATCAATCAGTTTCCTCTTTCTGAATGACCAAGTAGGCTCCAAAATGGCTATTAAGCCCAAGAAAGGAAACAATATTTTAAAACGTAAATTATATAAATCTTTTAAGTTTCTGATATATCAAGCGCTCCAGTAGAACATATTATATGGGCCTTGTAATGGGAAGTCACCTCTTTGATTGGTTCTTCTTTCTTGGCATACCTCTGGCAATGACTGTTGTGCCGATAACAATGATCAACGACATTCCAATTCCAGAGGCGACCATGTCGAAAGTTTATGAACCAATTATGATCGTCAGTGGACTCCAAAATGGCGATCTGAAAAGAAAGGATTGATATATCAAGCGCTTCAGTAGAAAGCCTTGTCCACAGTGGGCTTTGGAATAGAAAGTCATGTCTCTGATTGCTTCTTTTTCTTTGACATACAATGATTCAGAGGCGACCCTGTTAAAATTGTGATTAATAAATCCTGCAGAAATCGAAAATTTTGGACTAATTTCGTCTCTGGGCTCCAAAATGGCAATTAGCCCCAAAATGGGGATCAGAAAAAAAGGAATTGATACGTTAAAACGTCTAAATTATGCAAATCTTTGGGTTTCCGATATATCAAGCGCTCCAGTAGAGAACCTTATTATCCACAGTGGGCTTTGGAACTTGAAGTCATGTCTTTGATTGCTTCTTTTACCTTGACATACGTAATACCAGTGTGCCTATAATAATAATCGGCGACCATGTTGGAATATAATAAGAAACACTGCTGAAATCGAAAGTTTGCGATTGTAATCGTCTGTGGGCTCCAAGATGGCTATTAGCCCCAAAATGGCGATCAGAAAAGAAAATAATTCATATTTTAATACGTCCAAGTTAATTAAATCATTAAGTTTCTAATATATCTAGCGCTCTAGTAGAGAACATTGTCCATAGTGGAGTTTGGAACAGGAAGTCATTGATTGGTTATTTTTCTTTGACATACATAATAAAAAAAACAAAATTCATACAAAAATATATAAAATAACTAGAATAACCCTTAACCAAAAGGAAAAAATCCAAAGTATACAAATCCAAATAACAATAAAAAATTCCTACAACCATAGGTAAAGAAGCAAACAAAGTATAAAATAAAAGATAAAAACCAGCCTGAAGACGTTCAGGCTGATAGCCCCAACCTAAAATCAATAACAAAGTAGGAATTAAAACTAAAAAAAAAACATAAAAAACAAACAAATTCAAAGAACTAAAAGCAAGAAACAAAGAAACCATTAAGAGAACAACAACAAAAAGAAAGTAAAAACTCCAATTATCCCTCTTATAAATAATTCTACTAGAAAGAATCATCAACCCGCAAATCCAAAACCTTAATAAAACCATTAAATAAGATAAAAGATCAAAACCAAGGCCATAAAACAACCTGACAAAACTAGGACCACAACAAAAAGAAAGAATAAAAAAAAGAAAAAAGTATTCAAAAACAAGAAACCAATCAACATGCTCAATCAACATGCTCTCTCACAGTGGGCTTTGGAATAGGAAGTCATGTCTTTGATTGATTCTCTTTCCTTGTCATACGTACAATGATCAACGACATACTTTCCAATTTCAGAGGCGACCATGTTAAAATGGTGATTAAGAAACCCTGCAGAAATAGTCTGTGGGCTCCAAAATGGCGACCAGAAAAGAAAGGAATAGATATTTCAAAAATTATACAAATCTTTAGGTTTTCGATACATCAAGCGCTCCAGTAGAGAATCTTGTCCACAGTGGGCTTTGAAACGGGAAGTCATGTCTTTGATTGGTTCTTTTTCCTTGACATACGTAATGCCAATAACTAGTGTGCCTATAAATAATAATGATCAACGACATACCTTCCTCTTCCAGAGGCGATCATGTTGGAATGGCGATTAAGAAACCCTCCAGAAATAGAAAGCATGAGAGCTAATTATAATCATAGTGGGCTCCAAAATGGCGATCAGAAAAGAAAAAAACTGACATTTTAGGAAGTCCAAATTAAATAAATCATTGACTTTCTGATATATCAAGTGTTTCAGTAGAAAACCTGATCCACAGTGGGCTTTGGAATAGGAAGTCATGTCTTTGATTGACTCTGTTTCCTTGTCATACGTAATGCCAATAACTAGAGTGCCTATAAATTATAATGATCAACGACATACCCTTCCTATTCCAGAGGCGACTATGTTGGAATGGCGATTAAGAAACTCTCCAGAAATAGAAAGCATGAGAGCTAATTATAATCGTAGTGGGCTCCAAAATGGCGATCAGAAAAGAAAAAACTGACATTTTAGGACGTCCAAATTAAATAAATCATTAAGTTTCTGATATATCAAGGGTTTCAGTAGAATAAAACCTTATCCACAGTGGGCTTTAGAATAGGAAGTCATGTCGTTGATTGATTCTCTTTCCTTGTCATACGTACAATGATCAGCGACATACTTTCCAATTTCAGAGGCGACCATGTTAAAAAATGGCAATTAAGGAACCCTGCAGAAATTAAAAGTTTGTGATTATAATCGTCTGTGGGCTCCAAAATGGCTATTAGTCCCAAAATGGCGATCATAGAAGATATTGATTTTATTTTTAAAACGTATAAATTACATAAATTTTAAAGTTTCTGATAAATTAAGCTCTCCAGAAGAAAGTCATAGGCTTGTGGACTTTGGATCGGGAAGTCATGTCTTTGATTTGTTCCTTTTCCTTGACATGCCTAATGATGGCAGCAACTGGTGGGCTTATATCAATGATCCAATTCTAGACGCAGCAGACGTGTGTAGAGTCTACTATGATGTAGGAGATGTTCAAAATGTGGCTCCAAAATGGCGATTCGAAAAGAGAGAGGCTCCTACTCATACAGATCTTGCGTCAAATTGGCGAAGATTGTTGATATAATAATTTCAGTTCCACTGCATTATAAGATGGAGCATATGACCTACCATCCACAATTGGGCTCCAAGATGGCGAACGAAAGATTTAAAGAAGATGGCTCCAAGATGGAGTCACAAGCAATAGGCTAGCGCTTAGAATACGGTTCTTTTTTATAGGACAAAAATGTTTTTTAAAAAAACGATCATTGAGATTGGATTCGAGAATCAAAATCAATGAAGGTTACGGAGAACGTACTTGGTCAACAAAATCATATAAAATAGAAAAACTTTTTGATGTCATAATTTCTTCTTAGAAGCTCAGAAAGTTATATATCTGCAGCTCGCTTTTATTGATTTACAATTGATAACACGATAAGCCTAATCCAAGATAATGACTCGCAGTCTGTTCGTCTCCAGTCGACATCAAAATGAATCCGTGGCCGCTTGTCCTCGCAATCTTCTCTTCCTTCCTTCTGGTGGAGCCCGCCAAAATTTTGGGCATCTTCCACTATCCCAGCAAAAGCCACCACATCCTCGCAAGTCGCCTCCTAAAATCCTTATCCGAAAGAGGCCACCAAGTCACAATGGTGAGCCCCTACCCCTTCACGGAAAAGATTCCCAACTACCGCGATATCTTCCTAGAAGAAGCTTTGCAGTTCAAAGAAGGTAGACATTTTAGCTTTTCAACGTTAACACACAAAACATTTCCCCAGACAGTTTGAGCGGCTTTATTGCTCACAATGCCACGAGGATGGACAGGTTCTCGGCCACGCAGCGGATCGGACCAAGACTCATCGAGATCGTGTTGCGCCACCCCGAAGTTCAAGGGTTGAAATCCGAAAGTTTTGACTTGGTAATCCAGCTACCCTTCATGGCCGATACTTTACTAGGATTGGGAGATCACTTTAAAGCTCCTGTCATTGTGTTTAGCACTGTTTTATCCATGTCGCTGTTGGATAAATACACGGGAAATACTTCGCCACCTTCGTTCGTGCCCACAATGGCATTCCCGGTCTCCTCCACGATGAATTTCTGGGAAAGGACTTTCAACTTCTTGGCTTACGTCACCTTCTCCTCATTCCTGGATCTCTTCCAGGATGCGGAGCAGGAAAGACTTCTGCAAGAGTATTTTCCGACAGCCCCCGACATGGGGGTGCTCGTCAAAAACGTGTCTCTCGTTTTCGTCAACTCGCACTACAGCATAGAGAGTCCTAGGCCGTACGTGCCCAACGTGATCCAGGTAGGAGGGTTGCACGTGGAAGACCCCAAAGAGCTACCCGAAGATTTGAAGAATTTCTTGGACGGAGCTAGCGAAGGTGCAATTTTTTTCAGTCTAGGCTCCAATGTCAAGATATCCTCCCTCCCGAGCGGCACAGTGGAGGCCATCATCAAAGCGTTGGGCAAGCAACAAATGAAAGTGCTCTTCAAATCAGACCTGAGCCTGGAAAACTTACCGGAAAATTTCAAAACGGGGCAGTGGTTGCCTCAAAACGATATTTTAGCCCACCCCAACGTGAAGCTCTTCATCTCCCATGGGGGGCTCTTGAGCACCATTGAAGCGGTCCACCACGCTGTGCCAATTATCGGAATACCGGTTTTTGCAGATCAGCACAGCAACATTGCAGACGCTGTGGTCAACGGCTACGCTGTTAAAGTGGACATAAATCGCCTCACTGAAGAGGAATTCTCGCAAGCGATTGCAGAAATTTTATCCGATCGAAAGTAAGAGCGAGATTTTTGGGTTTTTCTAAAAAAAATTGCAGGTACAGGGACAACATTGGGCTTAAGTCGTCCTTGTTGAGAGATCAACCGATGAAGCCTCTGGACAGGGCAGTTTACTGGGTTGAGCATGTCCTGAGGTACAAGGGAGGGGCGCATTTGAAGAATTCGGGGATCTACTTGACCACCTATCAGTATTACCTTTTGGACGTAATTCTGTTTTTGTTGGTTGTCATTAGTTTGGGCCTATTTGCTTCGTATTTGGTGTTGAGACGCTTGCTTAGGAGGGGCGTGTCGGTTTTCTTCAGAAGGAAAGTAAAGGATCAATAAATATTTCTTTTATGAATTCGTGTTTGTTTTCTTGGTCAGACTTGCAAAAATTTAAAAAATTGATGATTTAAGAGACTGCTTTTCCTACGTAGCCTTCATGTTCGTTAATCCCTTAAAAGACACATTTTGGAAGCCCAGTGACATACAGTTAACCTTTTGGATACCAGATTATGGGTCACCCCGCTCAGAATTGACTCAACTGGTCAACCTCCACCATTTTAAACAGTTAATCCTCATCACTATTGTCCGTTGAAGTTAATCTTCAAATTATAACAAAAACTGCTGATCGTTAAGCTGCCTTTTTAAGGGTTAACTTTCAGAAACATTACGATTTAAGACGTTTCACATGAACTTGGCTCTCCTAACCTTCAAAACTCTTATGAACTTAAACGATAACCTTAACTGAATTTTCAACTTGTTGGAGTTAACCTTCATAAGCTATTGAAATCAATTTAATACTTAGGTATACACTAACCTTCACTGCAATTTTAAATGCAGTTAACCTTCAGATACCTGTTCAAGCTGGCCTAGCATGAAATCCTTAAACCTTCACTTTTGGGTTAACCTCCAAACATGTTAAACTTCCAGTTTAACTTTAATTTTTTTTAGATCTGAGTTGTTTCAAATGGGACAATTCAGATAACCTTCAATACCGCCACTCGAATTACTTTTAGGGCCGATTTTAGAATCGATGGATAACCAGCGATTATGTCGGGCATCCAATCAGATGCGTCCATTTTAAAATTTCGAGTGATTTGATTGGATAACAAACCGCTGGATAACCATCGACTGTAAAATTGGCCCTTAACTGAAATTAATCTTTAATATGCTGGAGTTAACCATTTTACAAACTGTTGAATGCAGCTAATACAGAACTTAAAGGACTAATACAGAACTATTTGGTTTGGCCAACTTTTAAATCCGTTAACTGTTGAACTCAACTAAGACAGCAAATATGGCTTTTCAAATCTCTTAACTTTTACTGCATTTTAAAGGCTTTCAATATTTAACCTTCAAACAGGCTTTTCATAAAAATCTTAAGCCCTCACTTGTTTGGGATAAATTTTAAACTTATCTTCTGTTAGTTGATTTTCGAAATTCGACAGTTATCTCATTCACAGTAAATTTTGCGGTTAACTTTCAAGCTTGCTAACGTTTACAATTTTAAACGGTTAATTCATAATAACGTTATACCTCGATTTGGATTGACAATGGCTATCTTTCAATCCCCTTATCCTTCACAATCTTTAACATTTAACCCCCAAAACCGTTATTAGGTGCAGCTTACTTTCAAATTAACCAAAACTAACTTTTCAACGGTTTAACTATCAAAAATGTTCTATTTAAAACGTTTCGAATGGACATAAGTAGTTCAGTTAACCTTCAAGGCTGCTATTTAAATGACAGCCTTAACTTAAGTTGACTTTTAACATATTCCCTTTTGCGTTAACTTTCAAACTGATGAATTATTTTGAGTGAATTTTCTAAATTCGAGAATTAACTCACATAAAATTTGAATGATTAGTTTTCATAGTGGTTAACCTTTTAGAATTGTAAACGAAGCGGGTTAATCTTTTTCTCTGTTATCGCATATGAAGTTAACGTTCAAATTAACCGACATGGAGTTAACTTTAACAATCTGTTGAATGCAGCTAATGTTCGGTTTGGTCAGCTTTTAAATCCGTTAACTATTGAACTCAACTGATACAGCTAATATGAAACTTTTCAAGTCTCTTAACTTTTGTTACCGCAATTTTAAAGGCTTTCAGTGTTTAACCTTCAAACTGGCTTTTTTTAAAATCTTGAGCCTGCACTTATTTGGGTTAAATTTTAAACTTATCATCTGTTCTTAGTTGATTTTCGAAATTCGACAATTAACTCACATCACAGCAAACTTTCTTTGCTAACTTTTACAATTTTAAACGGTTAATACTGTCACAAAAACTTTAGACCTATATTTGGATTGACAATGGCTATCTTTCAATCCCCTTATACTTCACAATTGTAAACATTCAAGCCTCAAAACCGTTGTTAAGTGCAGCTTACCCTCAAATTAACCAAAACTAACTTTTAAACTGTTTAACTTTCAAAAATGTTCTATTTAAAACGTTCCAAATGGACATATGAGTAGTTCAGTTAACTTTCAAGGCTGCTATTTAAGTGACAGCTTTAACTTAGTTGACCTTTAACATGTTTCCTTTTGCGTTAACTTTCAAACTGGATTTCGAGAATTAACTCGTATACAATTTTACTATTTAACTTTCATGCTTGTTAACCTTTACAGTTGTAAGCGAAACGGGTTAACCTTCAAATTAACCAAAACTACTGATTGTTAAGCTACCTTTCTAGGGGTTAGGTTCAGTTAACCTTCAAGGCTGCTACTTAAATGGTGGCCTTAACTTAAGTTGACTTTTAACATATTCCCTTTTGCGTTAACTTTCAAATTGATGAATTATTCTGAGTGGATTTTCTAAATTCGAGAACTAACTCACATACAATTTTAATGGTTAGTTTTCATAGTGGTTAACCTCTTAGAATTGTAAACGAAGCGGGTTAATCTTTTTCTCTGTTATCGGATATGAAGTTATTAACGTTCAAATTAACCGACATGGAGTTAACTTTTACAATCTGTTGAATGCAGCTAATACAGAACTATTCGGTTTGGTCAGTTTATAAATCCGTTAACTATTGAACTCAACTGATGCAGCAAATATGAAACTTTTCAAGTCTCTTAACTTTTATTAACGCAATTTTAAAGGCTTTCAGTGTTTAACCTTCAAATTGGCTTTTTATAAAAATCTTGAGCCTTCACTTATTTGGGTTAAATTTTAAATTTATCATCCTGTTCTTAGTTGATTTTCGAAATTCGACAATTAACTCTCATCACAGCAAATTTTGCTGTTAACTTTCAAACTTGCTAAAGTTTACAATTTTAAACGGTTACTTACAAAAACTTTAGACCCCTATTTGGATTGATAAATGGCTATCTTTCAATCCCCTTATTCTTCACAATTTTAAACATTTAAGTCCCAAAACCGTTGTTAAGTGCAGCTTACCTTCAAATTAACCAAAAATAACTTTTCACCTGTTTAACTTTCAAAAATGTTCTATTTAAAACGTTCCAAATGGACATATAAGTAGTTCAGTTAACCTTCAAGGCTGCTATTTAAGTGACAGCTTTAACTTAAGTTGACCTTTAACATATGTTCCTTTTGCGTTAACTTTCAAACTGAATTTCGAGAACTAACTCGCATACAATTTTACTATTTAACTTTGATGCTGGTTAACCTTGACAATTGTAAATGAAACGGGTTAACCTTCAAATTAACCAAAACTACTGATCGTTAAGCTATCTTTCTAGGGGTTAACTTTAGAAAATATTAAGACGTTTCATTAGATGAATTTGGCTCTCCCAACCTTCAAAACTCTAGTATTGGGAAACGAAACTATGATTTTACCTACGCAAAGATTGAAAAATTGCAAAGTTTATTGTTAATTTTGAGTTCAGTTTGAATGGCTACATAAAGGTTTGAAAAATTTTAGTTGTGATGAAAGTCGAAAGTTTAATTTTCTGTTACCTACCCTATTATGTACTTACAAATGACATTCCTAACATATTTTTTTGTTTAAAGGCTTCAAATTGGCTCTGCATGAAATCCTTAAACCTTCACTTTACTTTCAAATTTGTTAACCTTTTACAAACTTAAAAGCAGTTCTTGGGTGCACTTAATTTTCAACTATCCTTTTAAAACGAGGGGAGAGAGCAGTGGAACCCATTCTAGAATAAAGCAATTTATAACTTGAGAAGTAAGGGTTCCACTGCTTCCCCTCGTTTTAATACAGGACTTCTCTCCACATTCCACTTCCTCAATAGTATATCCTTTTAAAGGTTAAATTTCAAAAATATTACGATTTGAGACGTTTCATATGGCCGCAGTTCAATACCGCTATTTAGATCATTCTTATCTAAAATTTATCTTTTAACATGTTTACAAACTGTTAAACTCAGCTAGGTAATACGGCCTCATATAAGTATGAAAAACCTTCAACCTTCACTTTGGGTGAATTTTCGAAATTCGATAATTTAGGTACTCAGACTAACTTTTGACTTGTTAACTAGCGATAAAGCTACCTTTTTAATAGTTTACTTTCAAAACTATTTGAGACTAACTTGGCTCTCAACTGTTATTTAAATGACAATATGTTGAAGTTAGCCTACTACGTTGCTTTGAATCGAAACACCCATGGCCTTAGAATGCCGTAGATACCCGTTTTGGCCGTTGGTTCGACCCTGAGCTCGGACAATTTTTCAAATTCGTTTTTTTCTTGACTTCCATTCAGATCTATGTCATGTAATCTCTCTTTTTGATTTAAACTGTACTTCTCGAATTCCCTCAGTTCATCTAAACACTTAAATCCACGTCCCTTGGCCACGGCGTAAAATAATTCTTTACAGTCTTGCAAAATAATAAATGACCATTTGCACCCAGTTCTTCAACCTTATCGCACGCGATCAGATTGAAGCGATTTATTCCTCTTCTAGCTCTCAAAATCGAAATGTACCTCGCGAATTTACGTGAACAATGCGTTTACAATTTCATGAAAATGTCATAAAACCTTCAACTTCTTTTAAGCTTCGGCCTCCAACGATTAACTAACCGAAGAAGCAAACAAAAAACCTTCTTGCCGCCATAAAAGACGGCAAACACGACAGCCAAGTACACGGCGATCACATCGATCAAATAATATTTGTACAGTGGCAGTTTCATCGAGAAGGGTTTCAGATGGGGCGCCCCCTTGTGCTCGATGACGTGCTCCACCCAGAAGACGGCGTTATCGATGGGCCGGACTGGTTGCACCCTCAACAGGGACGAACGGTATTTCGCATTTTTTGCGTACCTAAAACAGTTTGGAAATAAAATTTTACGACTTTGTTTACCGACTTGGGGTCGGTCGTGAGCTGGCGGATCGCCTGTCCGAAGGACGATTTGGTGAGGTCCTTAAGCTCGAGCTTGAGGCCTATCCCTCGGGAGATTATGAAGGCGGCGTTGGTGAACTGGTCGCCGTTGAAGGGCATGCAGAGGATGGGCACCCCGAAGTGGATGGTCTCGATGACGCTCAGCATGCCGCCGTGGTTGATGAAGAGCTTCACGTTTGGATGGGCTGGAATTTTTTTTTTTTTACTTTATTTACCAGAACAAATACAGGGTGGGCCCGTAAAAGTTGAAACAAACTTTGGCTGCTAATAAATTTTTTATTTGTAATACGATTTCAATGAAGATTTGTGAAGTTGTTAACTCAACCTTTCTACGCCGAGGCCACTCATTTAATACACCAACACTCATTTAGTTTCTGAAATATTCTTCAGTAAATGAAGAGGTAACATTTAGGGTCGCTGCAAAATTAAATCAACAGTGATGGTCTGCTTCTCTTTATCTTAGAATCATATTTGAAGTCTTCTGAGCAGAGTAACAACAAAAAATTAAGACATTTTTTGTTCTTTTACTCAAAAATTAATTAATTAACATCTGCAGTTTCGCGAAAAACTCGAAATTGTAAGTCAAGTTGTCTTTTAAAATTCACTTCTGTCACATTGTCAAAGCAAATTAATCTGTTTAACATGGCTCGATTATTACTAGAAGATAAAATTTTAATCTCCTCCAATTCCACGAGCGTAATTTTGGAGCCAGAAGAATCTGGTGCATTATACTGCAACTTTTCTGATGGCTCTAGAATTACGCTCTTGGAGCGTTTTGATTAAAATTTCTCTTCTAGCGATAATCGAGCCATCTTGAATTGATTCAAATTTGCTTGTCAATGCGACAAAAGTAAATTCCAAGGGCAACTTGACTTGCAATTTCAGGTTTCTCGCGAAACATTGCAGATTTTAGTTAAATTAGTTTTTGAGTAAGAGAACAAAAAATATCTTAATTTTTCAGTGTTACTCCGCTCAGAAAGCTGCAAATATGATTCTAAGACAAAGAAGAGCAGCCCATCACCGTTGATTTAATTTTGCAGCGACCCTAAACGTCACCTCTCCATTTAATGAAGAATATTTCAAAAACTAAGTGAGTGTTGGTACATTAAATGATTGGCCTCGACGTAGAAAGGTTGAATTAACAACCTCACAAGATTTCATTAAAATCGGATTATAAATAAAAAATTTATTAACAGACAAAGTTTGTTCCAACTTTTACGGGCCCACCCTGTATACAATACGTGAGAAAAAAGAAAGAAAAATGATGAAATAAGTTGCTGGTAAATCTCAAGGGCTGTGTTCAGTTCCCCCATACGAGACGGGGACTGTTTTTCCACACAGCCCTTGCCAAAATATAAATAACTAACTATAGCAAGACGGGAGAACACGTTTGGCAAAGTGGAACAAAAATATCAAGAAGTTTGAAAAAATTAAGCGCTACTTTACAGAAATAAACAGCAAAACACTGTAATGACTGTATATTAATCTTAATTTTACTTAAACAGAAATAGCTGAAGATTGTACTGAGAGTAAATAATCTGACATGTACTTTTTAAAGAGAGAGATGGACATGTTACGAAAGGGAGCAGGAATTTTGTTCATTTTATGAGCGATACTGTACGAAAATGAGCGTTTGAAAAATTGTGAATTGTGCAGAGGAATTTCTAAAGTATCTCTTGTTCTGATATTAATATTATGTATATCACTCCTGTACACTATTTTTCGAGATAAATACTTAGGAATGCAGTTAACAATGATTTTATGATACAATAACATGATGCGGTTATTCATATTCAACCAGGATAATTCTTTCAACTTATGAGAAACATGGTGGAATTTAGAAAGCCCAAAAATAAATCGAATGCAAGAATTTTGAACAACTTGCAATCCTCTTTGATCTACAGCATCATCAAGACATGATCCAGTCACCACGTCACAATAATAAAGGTGAGAGAATACGGAGGATTCACAAAGGATTGTCTTTAATTTTCTATCTAGAAAAGATTTGTTTGCATACAGCATTCGCAAATTAGCATACGCTCTACGCTTACAAATAGAAGTATGGGTTTTAAATTTTAAAAACGAGTCAAGTGTAACTCCTAAATTAACAGCTTCATCTACCAGGGCAATTGGAGTACCATTAACGGTTACTGATAAATTTGGCATAACAGTCAATCGGTCAAATTTCTTACCAAAAAGCAGCATTTTATTAATTGAAGTTTCAGCCAGTGAGCAGACACGTTGATTTGACGTTATTGTAACGTTGGCTTCGTTTTTGGTTATACAATTTAACTGTTGAAAAGTAGGTACTTCTAAACGGCATTTTTCTCAATTAAAAATAACGTTGTTTGTCAACCGTTCCTCAACTTACCACAAAAGTCAACGTTGATTTTAAGTATAATTAATGCTGTTGATCCACGAAGTATAATATTAGGATAGGAGTGTGCACGGTACATCTCTCGCTCCGCGATAGCGCGTCCCATATAACGTTCGCCTGTGCGAGAGAGAGGTCCGAGACAAAGACCATCCGTTGGGGCCTACCACTGCCCGGTTTCAATATAGGTTTAAATACGACGGCGTAAGTAAGTTAAAGGTATATTGCTTTTTATGACTTCAAATAATAATATTAAACACAAAATTCATTGTTCTTTATCGTGTTACATTATAATGGGTTCTTAGTTTTAGGATGGTTTAGATTTAACATGTGAAAATTAAATATAAATTGCGGAAAGCAATAATTAACTGTACTAAAAGTAGATTTTTATGAGCCGAGTTATGAGCTTTGCAATTTCGAAAATTTTTTTGTTTTCTTTGCATAGAGACTTGAATTTTGATCCTGACTTTTAAAAAACTGATTCAGCTGGCCTGTTCTTAATATTTGTGGAAAATAAATAATTTGTATGATTGATCCTTCAAGTCACGTCATCGTTTTGCTTCTCCATAATAATAAACTTTTCCTCAAAATATTTTGCACACACGGCATCAGAATGGGGCAATATTTTGTCTTTCGCGGAATTCTTTTTATATCCATCTCGTTAGGAAGTATAAACGTGGAGACTTTTGCTCTGTGCCGCCGGCCCCATCGAGTGGTCTTTGTCTCGGATCGCTCTCTCGCACGCCCGACGTTACGCGGACCACTAATCTGACTCCATGCACACTCCTATTTAATATTATACTTCGTGCGTGTTTTACTAACGTTGATTCAGCTTAACAAACCAACCGATATTGATAACGTTATATGATTGATTTTAAACATTAATTTTTCTACGTTACGAAAACGTTATCTGATAAACTGCTATTCAACCACCGCCACAGTGTAAATTATTTAATGAAGAAATGGTAATATGGGAAAACGATCGACCTTCTTCGACATTCTTTTGTAGACCAATAATGTTTAAATTTATGAAAGAAACCGAATACAACGTGCAAAATAAGTTATCCACATTCAATGCAGAAATAGATGCACTTAAACCATCTGATGTAACCGGGATATCCGTAAATCATCAGTTGATACTGACAATGATTGACGGTAAAATTTGTTCATATTTATCTAAAACATCATCAGCCACTTGCGATATTTGCAAGGCAAAACCGTCCGAAATGAACGATGTAAATAAGCTTTGTTCTAAAAAATTGGATGAGGATATTTACAAATATGGCCTTTCTTCTCTCCATGCCTGGATTAGATGCATGGAGTGCCTTTTGCATATCGTATACAGATTGGACTTTAAGAAATGGTGCGCAAAAGGGGAAGACAAAGTAAAACTATAACGCAGAAAGAAAGAAATCCAAGAATCGTTCAAGACTGAATGTGGATTGCTCATTGACAACGTGAAGCAAGGTTTTGGTACTTCGAACGATGGTAATACGGCCAGAAAGTTTTTTAGAAATTTTGAACTAACTGCTCGCATAACTGGAATAGACCCGGAATTAATTGAAAGGTTTTATACCATCCTACAAGTTGTTTCCTCGGGTGAAAGCGTCGACAGTGAAAAGTTTTCCGCTTTCTGCAAAGAAACTGTTCAACTTTACGTCAAATTGTACAAGAGGTACTACATGCCATCCAGTGTACACAAGCTGTTAATGCATGGATCGGACATAATAAAATTCTTCTCTATGATACCAATTGGAAAACTTTCGGAAGAAGCGTCCGAGGCGATAAATAAAGACTTTAGAAAATACGGGGATCGAGCAAGAATTTTTAGTAATATTAATTATTCAACAATTTTTGATATAAAAAACTACTAATTAATTTTTCTCTTCATGAAAACGGCATTTTTTTAAAATGTTACTGCGAGCTTTTTTGAAGCATCCCTTAAGGTCTATCATTTAGCATATATAAAAATACGCTGCCAGGAAATTATTGTCAATGTCCACTTTTACACATTTCGACCCACTGTGGCACCGGTACCATTATGTATTATTTCAGGTGTACCTAAAATGTTGTTTAGTAATGTCGGCTCAACTTAGCAGATCAACCGGTTTTAATGCCGTAGCAGAATGCGAGGCACTCTTGTTTTAGCTTATTCGTTCGCTCGCTCCTCAGTCTGTCCATCGTATATCTTGAGAACGGATTGACATATCGAGCTGAAACTTGGTAATCAGCTTCGTCTCCCGAAAAGTAAGGCGGGGACTGCTTTTGGGCCATATCGGACTAAGGGGTGAGAGTTAGGGGTGAAAAACCGAAAAACTATTAATTGCAATTGCAAGTCTGTTGAAGGCGAAGGGGTGCTAATTTCGGGGGACGAAATTTAGGGGAAAATCACAAAAAATATGATAACTCCACAAGGGTTGCACGCAGCTGGTGGAAACTCAACGTACTCACATAGGTATATCGGTGAAATCTTGCGGGGATGCGTTTTTCGTAAAATCGAACAGATGGGGTGGAAATTAGGGGTTGCAACTCGAAATTCCGCTTAATAAATATTAGTCGAAATTGACGTCATTCGATAGCTTTCCATTAACAAATTTCTTCAAGTAAATGGTAAACTCAAGAGAAATTTATCGAAGGAGATGAAAGTTAGGGGTGGAAACTCGAATTTTCACTGAATAATGTAAGGGCTGAAATTAATACCATTCGACAGCTTTCTATTGATGGTACAAAAAAGGTCGTATTGATCATTCGCGAAAAACGACCCTTAAAGGCGGTACAACCTCCTAACATGCCGAAACACAAAAATATGCGAGAACTCATGCGGTAATTTACAGCGCCACTGTAGGCGGATGGGCAAATTTTCATTATGATTTAACAAGGGGGATGAAATTTAGGGTTAAAACTGGACATTTTTTCATGTAAGTGGGGGAATAAAATTATGGGGTTCGATAGATAGCAAAATTTACCCAGACCGCTTCTTTTTCTTCTGATTTTCGCTAGTTCTACTTAACTACATAGAACCTCCCCACTTGGTGAATGATCCAATCCTATCACTTATAAGTTTCATTCCAGTCTCTACCTAAGTGTTTTGGTAGTTTTTCAAAATTTTGATTACTTATTGCCAAAATGGCACTAAGTTTAATCGAATTTTTGGTGACAAATTTTGAAGACTTTCCATGTGCTGATAAAACAAATGGTGGTCATCTTTCAAATTTCATCGACGACATGCCAAAAAGGCACTTGTTATTGGTCGTTTGCCACCAAAATGAAGTAAATTTTACTTCTTGCCATATTTAAATTTTACTCCTGAGATTTTTCAAAATTTGATGACACACTTGGGTGTCAAATTTCATGCATAGAGTGTCCCTGGTAAAGTTTCAAATTAACAGAAATTGAAAAGACAAAATTTCAAAAATTTCAAATGAAATGACCTTGAAATTTATTCGCCGTCTAATAGAGAATTAAATTCTAGGTCAACTTTCTTAACAAATCCCTATACCTAAAAGACATCCTTCCCAAGATACCCACTTAAAATTTTTGGGTTTATAACTTAATCCGTCTTGAGTTAATAACCACCTTTAGAAAATATTGCCAAATTAATTACTGTTTTTCCCTATTTCAAATTGCTTAACACGGTTTTTTGTTTAAATATTTTGCAGACATCCGTTAACCATATTATTTTGAATTATACCGTATATAGTTTATCGTTTTACTCTTATCGGTGACTCGGAAACGAATAAAACCACAATACAGACCTAAAACTAGTGATAATTTGAAAAACATTCTATTTAGGTATAGGTCATTCAATTTGAAATTTTAGAAATTTTGTCTTTTTAATTTTTGTTAATCGAAAATTTACCGGGGACACGCTGTGCGTGAAATCGACATTAAACTGTATCATCAGGTAGCCCTGACCTTTCTTTAGGATGTGCCATAAATTCGGAAGAGAAAAATTTCAAGGCTTCGAAAATATTAATTTTTAACTGGTCTTGTTTTTGCCTAATTCTCCACATTTTAGTAAATAACTCAAAAACTCTTGAATTTAAGTATGGGGCACATCTTTCAAAACTTGCACAGAATGACACGTAAAAATCAAAAATGCATTGATTTATAGGGTGTTCCATTTAACAAAATGTAATGTTGTGCTGCCCCCCTGCACGAGCCGCCCATGTGAGTTCACAGTAATTTTAGATTATGTACATTTTCAGTCACTAACGGTTGGAGTACACAGATTTTCGATATTATTAATGACGTGGACATAAATGGACTTTGTTGGGACACCCTGCACAATAGAAAATGTTCATGGGAATGCTCTTACCTAAAACTTCCGCCTGGGGCAACCACCTCACAATTTTAACATTCCGCGGTGGCGAGATCTCCCCCTCGTACTTCCACACCACCTTCAGCTTCAACTCCTCAAAAACTTCCACTATATCTCGCAACTTGTTTCTGTCGAGATTCGAGGATTTAATTTGCGTCCCTAAACTAAACACGACCACTCCTTCCACGGCCGCGTCCAAGAACTCCCTCAACTCCCTCGGCAACTCCTTCAAAGCCTCGATGTGACAACCACCAACCGGAATTATATTCGGAGTATACGGCCTGGGAGTTTCGAAGCTAAAATGGGAGTTGGCGAGAACTATCGCTATGTTATCTCGCAACTCCCCCAGTCTCGGAGGATTTTCAAAATGACGGTTTAGCATTTCCTCGTACCTAAATTCTCGCAGCGGGAATAGAAATGTTAGAGCTAAGTTCAGGAGGGACATGGCAAATCTGTCCTTGAAAGTCATGTCGTCTGACGTGAAGAGGGTCGCTCCTGGTACGTAGGAGACCGGGAGGTAGTTTCCGGTGAAACTGTTGATCATTGCGTTGTTCCCGAAGGAGGACAGAAGGACGACGGGGGCTTTAAAGTGGTGTCCCAGGATCAGGGTGGGTTCGTTGTAGAAGTAGTCCATGAGGATGACGTCGAATTTTTCCTTGGAATTGATTATTTCGAGGACCTGGGGGAGATTGAAGAACTGCTCGGTGTGGTTCAAGGCCATGGACAGGACGTTGAGGGTGCTGCCGTCGTCGCCGAAGTACATCATTTCCCTACCTGCGTTCTATTATTATTTCTCACAAAATTGCTAATGGTGAGAGGTAAAATTACGGAAAGCTGTTGCTTACGTCGTAAATCTGCGAGTAGTTCAGGAAGGTCCACGTCCTTGTAGTTCTTGATGGGTTCCTCCAGGGGGAAGGAGCTCATCATGACCACCTCGTGCCCCCTTCCCGCGAGCGCCTTCAGGAGGGCCTTTCCGAAGATCGTGTGGCTGGCCCCGGGGTGGTTGAAGACCCCGAGGATTTTGGCCCCCTGGCACCCCACGAAAATTGTCAAAAATATCGTCGCGAGGTTTATCATTTTCTGACTCGGTGATTTTTACTTTCTTATCTAATCGACTGAGTGTCTTGATTTGAATTTAATTGGCCGCAATCTGAAGTGCTCTGTAAAGCTGTAGGTTTTGGAGTGTTGCTAAGGAGGATCGATACGCGGCGTTTGGAGGGACTGCGGCGAGATGGCGCTCGTGAAGGAGACAGAAACTGATGTATGGTTAGTCGGCGTGCTGCACAGATGGCGCCACTAGGAAGTTATGGTTTAAAAAAGATTGGATTTGAACATCCCCAGATAACACAAACACATACAATGAATGAACAATGGATATTGTAACGATACATTTTCCGCCATTCTTTTTGGGTAGTTTTCTTAAAGAGAGTAAAGTAATAATTCTGCTTTTTCGGAAGGTAATTTAAGATTAGCATTGCTGAGAAAAATCTAGGAATTGCTGATGAAAAGAGAAGTGCGAGTATCCGGGGCAACGGAAAAAATAACGAGAACAAGAAAGAAAATGTGGGTGCAAAAAGGTGAATAGTTTGGGAAAAACGAGAAAAACAGGCCGTAAATAGAAGAAAAACCCAAGACCGAAGGATCCTGAAGAGTTCCTGAGATAGTAGAAGGCCCGACTCAGTGTTCTGCAAGACTTCAAAAACATCGCGGAATTTGAAAGGACTCAAAAAGCGAACGTTAGAAGGTAAAATGGAAGGGGACAGGGGTGCCTCGCCAGGTATTCTTGGTAGTATACAATCTCAACTTATTCCTTGAAGACAGAATTTCAAGTCCATTGTTCTGAAGAATCAATGAAAATTTGTTAGATCGCGAGTTAGTTTTTCATAAAATGTTCAGATAGGAATCTGTGAGTCTTAATCCGGTTGTTTTTCGGTGATTCCACCATTCATTCAAAATTTTCATCTGTCTCAGGATAAACAGATTATTTATGCTTCACCCATCGATTCAATACGTACTTTTACCACAAATAACAAACTAGAAAGATCCGCCTTTAAGTTTGGATAAAGTAATTCTGAGACATTTCAATCCAAAGTCAAAATATGAGTATTATATTGAATACAGGTTTGCAAATGTTTCGCGGTCTGTGCCGAGATGAGTTTCTGATATTTTCTGTAAGGAATGTTAACACTTGGTATGAAAGAGTTGGGGAATCAGAGGGTTGGAATGTGGTGCACCTGCACCTTGCTCGCAGGGCTCTCATGGGAACAGGAAAGTGTGCTACCCACTATAAATCAAAAAACGAACTTGACAGGGTTAAAGTCCCAAAAGATCGACAAGGGTACGTCCTGGGGTTAAGGGTTTTAGGGGTTGGGGAATGTGAGGACCCAATTATTTTGTCTTGAATCTTAACTTTTGACTTTTGGTCTTTGAGTTGAGTTTCTGGTCAAGATGAGGAGTACAGAAGGTGACTGCTACTGATTGAGAGACATCGAGAATCAGGGGGTTGGTTGAAAGTAGAGGTTTATGAAAGTGAGCGTGAACGAAGTAGAGTCAAAACATCACTGTGAATAATTTTATTACACCTCCAGATAACATTGCACCGACACTGAAATAGCATAGTTTCAGCTATTTAAAATGCTGGCTTCCATTAATTAAATTATGTGCACTTTGGGTTGATACAAATTTCATCTAGTTTTAAGTTAGATCTTAGTCTTAAGATAGGTCCATCCAAGTCAAATTGCACTGTTGCCCAATTGTCAAAAAGAAAACCCAAACACTGCCATTTGTTTGTTTACATCACCTGGTGACTTTGAATTGGTTTATCCTTTACTCTAAGACTGATCTCATAAAACAACCAACGACATTCATCTTGTCTAACACAGAGTTCTCAAAGTTCTACAAAAGAACCTAAAATCAATTCTAAACTCAAGCCGATTATTTTGACCTAATGACGGAAATCGACCCATCATGCCATCTCATCCCAACAACCAATAATCTAATTCAAGGCTGGTGAAACAGTTCTCCAAAAAGAGGACCAAGGTCCCACCTAAAAGAAGGAAACTGATAAACAGTTCTCCCAACCATAGGACTAAAAGTCCCATCTACAAAACCAAACAAAAAGAACCAAACAAAAAATAGTTACTGGTGTATTCCAGAACTCAAACCAAACAAAGCAAATCATTACATAAACCATCAAAATCTGTATCGTGCTTCTGAGTTGGTCAAAATACACAGCTGAGCTGTCTTCACAAAAGAGAACTTTGATCTTGACTCCAACAAAAATCCAATTACATATCTGCATTGAAACATTTGTCACGATTTGTATTTTCTGAGACAGCCTTGTCTACTAAACATTTTGACAAAAGTCAAACCAGGCAATTACCAGAAACCACTTGATTTTCTCACAGTACAACGTACTAAGAAATCCAAAATCAACAAAGATTGTAAAATAATCTGACAGACTGATCTGAATACAATGTTTCCATTCTGAAGTGTTCTTTTGTTCTTTTGAGTTATATTATGCAAATAAATCAAAGATCGAAAGAATGTAGTGTTTATTTCTCTTTTGGCGTTACTTCTCCACTAATCAGGGATACCTAGTAAATAAAAGGGGGGAGGTATTAATTTAAAGGTTAATTAATTAGAAACACAACGTAGCCCTAAACAATGGGTCCTAAATGATAGATAACTAGACGATCACGAACTTAAAGGGGGGGTCTTCGTTAACGTAACAAATCTAGAAACCTGGGTTAGTAAGGGGGTTGAAAAATATAACGTTACAATATCCACACTATACAGGGTGGTCCAACGAAAAGTTTCCACTCCTAATATCTCGTGAACGGAACGAAATATAAAAATTTGTTCGGACAGGTCGATTTTTGTTTCGAGGGGGGCACTTTAATCCGCGGTTGGCGAAATTCCACAACGCAACCCCTAATCCCCACTAACCCCAACTTCAAAATCTCAAATGGTAACCCCCCACTTGTGATGCATCATTTTAAAGCAAATTTAATTGCCAACCCAACGATGTAAAAATTTCTGGGATTTGATCAACTCCAGCGCCCTCTACGGTCAAATTTTAAATTACATTAGGGCCCTCCGTGATACATTATTTGAAAGGGTTTGAAATTCTCTGTAAAACGATGCAAGAATTTTTGAAATCCATTCACTCGTTCAAAAGTTACATTGAAGAACATGAGCTGGTTTTGGGCCTAGAAATCCTTCAAGTTTACGCCTGTAACTTTTGAACGAGTGGATGGATTTCAAAAATTGTTGCATCGGCTTAGAAAGAATGTCAAACCCTTTCAAATGATGTATTAGGAATGGCCCTAATGTAATTTAAAATTTGACCATAGAGGGCGCTGGAGTTAAATAAAGCTCAAAAATTCTTGCAGCGTTGGATGGACAATGAAATTAGCTTTGAAATAATGCATCACAAGTGGGGGGTTGCCATTTAAATTTTTGAAGAGGGGATTAGTAGGGGTCAGGGGGTGTGAGGAAAATTTTCACCAAGGGCGAATTTAGGTGTCCCCCTCAAAATAAAAATCCACCTGTTCGAGCAAATTTTTATATTTCGCTCCGTTCACGAGATATTCGAGGTGGAAACTTCTCGTTGGACCACCCTGTACATTGTGAATGACCCATGAACATTCTGTGTATCACCAAAATGTCGTTTTTTTGGTACCTGGTAGCATCAAAATACATCCACCCGAGTTTCATAAGAATATCAAATTGATATACCTGTGAAGTACATATGGATATTAGATAAATAATTTCCATGCACGAAAATACACAGAATATTCATGGGATATCCATTTTTCACGTGAATGTACAGGGATAAACACAGTGTATACCATGGACATTCCTAAAATGTTCAGTTAGCTATTTTATGTATATTTTCTGAGCATACAGGACTATTCACGGCATAATTGGCGTACACCACTTGAAGAAGGCAATGAATAGCATGGCCTCAGGCCTGTGGATACCACATACCATTTCAAGTCCTCAGCACCAGGCACCAATCTGAATCATAAAATGATGTTGTAATAGTGTGGTTAGATCTTGCCGTAAGCTTTATACCATTGAGAGGTTTTATGCGCAGCTAATTGTTCCATGCGCGCCATCTATCGGCGACAAACTTCAACCTGGATATGAGTCGCATATTCTGGATTTCATTTGGATGTTCATTGTAACGAGTGTCATCTATGTACACCGCATGTTCAGGTGACTTCGTATGAATATTGCATTTAAATACATGTAACCATACGAAACGTTAATGTGGTGAAAATATGGCGAGGCAACTCCAGGAATATTCAGATGTTCATTTGACATACGGAACGGATGCATTTCAGAATATTCCTGGAGATGATATGAACTTATTCTTCCCGCATGAAAATGTTCATGGCAAATTCATATGTATATTCTGAATACAAAGTGGACATTTTCTGAATATTCAGGGAATGTCTTGTGCTATCTGGATCATTACCAGTTTACAGGTTGTTTGTCTATAATTATGCGAGAAACCATCCGGCTCAGCAGGTTTAGTTTGAAGATTTGGGATTGTCCAGAAATCTTGAAACGATAATTAAAATAACTCGAAGACTGTTTGGGGTACCGACGTGAAGTTCTCATTTCCAGCTGACGATGAAAGAATAGTAAATTATTGATGGCAAGCCTGCTAATGATAAACCAATAGGGCAAGATACGATCGACGAATAATAAATTTGGTCTAATGCCCCATAATGGGACAGAAAAAAGTTACTTGGCAGTACGAGAATCGGAAATTTCATTATCGCCACTTCCAATCTGGGCTCATAGCCGATTGCCCCAATTCAATCCACTGGAACTAATAAAAGAATGTAACTGAGCTGCCGTTTTTAATTCACCCCATTTTGCCGCCTGGCACATCCAACAATGAAGTTGTGTTTCGGAAATGTCGTGGGAGTAAATGGAAATTATAATAACTGTCGGTGTCTAGAAGTAGTTTCCATCTCCGCCCAACAATTAAGCTGTCTGGGTGAGTGAAAAAAGGCCTGAAAACCATCAGAACAATTTTTCAGATATCACGCGAAATGCATATTTCACCGATATTGTGTTATGTGAAACGCGGTTTCAAAGGCATCAATCACCTGTTTTGTATGCAGCCCGTACTTGAACAATGGGGAGGGGTTGTTACGCGCCGTTTGGCCTTTTGTGAGGCGATTTCAAGAACAAATGTTTACACGACTTGATACAATGGATCTATACCTATTTACTCTCTACTGTAGATTTACGTCGATATTTAAAAGTTATTGCTAGAAACTAGAAAGTGACGACGGAATATGTTTATTTTTCAATGGAAAAGATTCTTAAAAGTAACCCAATATAGTGCCTTATTGGCTATTCCTGAGAACACATTCTTTATCAGTCCTCTAGAAGCGAAACGTTGTTCACTCTTCCTTACTCGAATGAAAAAATGGAATGATGAGTTCATCTTCAATAGGTGCAAAGTAGTTTACCTCTCTGTCTCATCAATAGCTTGCCCCTCGTTTTCGATTCCTTGTTTTATTGTATCTATTGAGTTGTAAGCCGCAACAAGCTGCAGTGATTTACTCCTCACTCAGGGGCTCTCCGCAGGGTTGAGTTTTCTCCCCGCTAATATGAGATATATTAGTTGACAGCCTGATTTTAGGCTAAATCTGTCGGACAAAAACCCGCGAGTAAAATGTGTTCGTGTTATATTTAAGTGTTAAGATGAGCGGACAGAATTTGGCAAACATAGTTTCACTAAAAGAAAAACTACCGTTACCTGGCACTGAAGTGGTTCACACGATCAAAAATTTGTCAAAATCTTGTCTTGATTTTTTTTTTGGATTCGAGACAAGATGAAGACAAGAGAGAACGGTCAAAATTGAGGACAAGAGCAAAACTTCCAAGAATCTAAATTTCTTGAATTTTCTTTACGCTTTTGAGTTGAGGTTTTAAAGATGGCAAAAGAGGGCAATGAAGATCAAAAGTCTCGAGAATATATTTTATTTTCAAACGTCACATAACAATTATTTAAATGACTGTGTTGGCAAGGTATAACCGTCGTTTCTAAATATGACACCAATTTTAGAGGAGTGTTAAACTCCGGTGGAGTTTAAGTTCATCATTATTTGCAATTTTACAAAATGTCAAAGTGACGCGCAACAGACATGGGTAAAAAATTTTCGATTTTTTCGGTTGAAAATAAAATATTGTATTTTATTCGGAGTTTAAGCGACATTATGTGACTCGTATGGATTTAATTCACCTCGCTCCGCTCGGCGTTTAAACTCCATACTCCGTCACGATAATGTCATACTTAAACTCCTAATAAAATAAATATCTATTATCGGAGAACAAAATTTCATTTCATATTATTGGATCCAAGGATTTAAGCAAAACTAACTTCTGATGGAATCGACATTTAAGTATCTTGTGTCTACAGCTTCCCTCGCTCGTTTTGTTACTTCTTAGCTAGTTAAACGAAAACTGAGTAAATTTTTAAAGAATAAAATAAACAAGTTAGGTTTTCTTTCGTTGGTGGTGCATCATTAGGCACATCAAAATATTTAAATATTCGGAACGAAACTCCAAACATTTAGGTATTTTTAGCAGTAGAGATGTTGACTGTTTTTAACTTCATTGGGAGGATAAGATTTTCGCAAATCTTGGATAGTTTCAACGATCAAGGCTCTTGTCTTGTCAAGAGTTAATTTCAATCTTGATTTTAAATTCAAGACAAGACAAGTAATGACCCTCTAGACAAGATTTCTTGTCTAGGTGAAACACTATGTACCTGGTAGACCAGATTGGAAGTTGACATTTGAGTTGACAACTGATGACCTGGCATGGTCTAAAAGGTCTTAACGACATAGATGACGAAATTATTCAAATGTTGGATGTTTCTGAACGAACTGTAATGAAAGAAGGAGAAGACAATTCTGCAGAAGGTATTACAACCGTCGGCAAATACGAAGCAGTAAATGCAAACATGCAATAGAATGTGCTCCCATGTCCCAAAAATGTTTCTGTCGCGATCCACATAAGAACAGTGTCCGGACCACATAGAAAAAAGTCAACACAAAGATGGATGGACAGGATAGAGGACCTTATATCTTATTATAAAAGAACAGAAGAGAATGAAAAAATAATTATAACCACTTTTTATTTTAAAATAAATTATATTAAAAACTAATCGGTGATTTGTCCTCTGATTAACTCAACGATTGGTTAAGAGGTCAGCGGGTAAAAAATTGCTTGCCGTTGCTAGAAAACACAAAATTGACAGTGATGTGGCACTAAAAACGATTAATATCCTCATTTAAATGTGCTCGCTTTTAATAAAAAATCAAAAGTGAACATGAAGTTCTTGCCGTGTTCGTGTTGCCGCTTCCAATCTGCCAGTTAAGTTAGCGGTGATTCAAAAAATTTGTAGCAACGGGTTAACACAAGGAGACCCCTGTCTACAGTCCTGTTTAACTGCGTGATATGGACTACTTGTTTACGCGTATCTGACGTAGCGATAATTGGAAGAAACAGAAAACCAGTACGTGAAAGCTTTGAAAGACTAGAGGCAAATATGCTAATTAGGAAAAAACTGAAGCTATAGACAAGGCCACAGCGAAAGAAGTAAAATGGGGAAGGGTGAAATTTGGAAGGGCAAGGGAGTTCATACATATCGGCGACAGATGACGGAGGGGTATCCAAGGAGATATACTTAGAACAATAACGGCGGCGAATAAAGTGTACTTTCTCCATGTCAAATATATTGAAATCAAAAAATGTAAGCCAAGCAGCGAAACTGAAGATTTATAGGACGTTAATTAGACCACCCTTTATGGACCCGAGAACTAAGAGGAAAAGGTACTGCGAAGAATCTTCGGCCCGGTAAAAACTGGAAGAGGGGAGTACAGGATAATGGACAGGGCATGTCAACCGAATGGTAGAAGACAGAACGGTTAAGAAGACGATGGAGAAGAACCCAAGCGAAACAAGAGGTAGAGGCCGTCCAAAAATGAGGTGGAAGGATGCTATGATCGAAGCATTAGGAAGACTAAACCTGACCGACAGTTGGAGAAAAGTAGCAGCGGAAAGACAAAAATGAAAGAGGCTATATCTCTAAATGGGATGTAAAAGCCAGGAACGAATAAAATATTATAGAACTAATTTGAATTCGAGGGCATACTGGATGGTGTTCTCATTAGGCAAAATGGTTCTCATTGGCAGAGCTGGGAAAGTTACTTTGAAAAAGTAACTAGATACTTTTCAAGTTACTTTTCATAAAAGTAACTTAAGTTACTGAAGTAACTAGATACTTTACTGAAAAAAGAACTTAGTTACAAGTTACTTATGAAAAGTAACTAGATATAGTATCTTAGTTACTTTTGAAGTAACTTAGTTACTTTTGGTATCTAGATACTTTTAAAAAGTAACTAAATACTTCTGTAAGTAACTAGATACAGTATTTTAGTTACTTTTGGCGTAATTTAGTTACTTTCATTAATGTTATAGAAACGGTTGGGATTGAGTTTAAATTTAATTAAATACCTCGACAATTTCGGAGGATAATTTTTTAAAATCTGTAGCTAGCTAATAGCTGCTCATTTTGCGCTCTGTATGTTGTACCATTAAAATTCTTTTGTACCAATAGGTGCATCTAGATTTATGATAAATTAGAGCAAGCCAGTTTCATTGCGTTGCGTTACTAACCAAAGAATAAAGATCATGGTCCACTAAAATTATAAATCTTGATGATCATGGTATGTACATACAGCCCATACAGAGTTTTTTAAAACTTCCCACCTCTTGAATATCTTTGGATGTAATAAAGAAAGTTAAATATTGAATTGAAATAAAAGCTGGCCAATCCCGCACGGAGGGGGACACTTGCGCGTATATTAAGGGAATTTTTTCCACTTCCGGTTCAACCGGAAATGATCTTAACTTTGTTTTTTCAAATAGAATGACACCTTTTTCTCAACGGATTCGGAATGTACAATTTTTTTCTGAATTAGAAACATGTATCATACTTGACCGGAAGTGCAGTCACGGCCACCCTAGATTTTCAAAAATATCGAAGAAATCGGTGAAATGTTGAGACTTTCGAAAAACGCAAAAACACCACAAAAGTTAGTTGTTTTGATGCAAATTTACCTGAGCAATTTCATTTTTTGATTTCTCATTTCTATCAAATTTTCTCTTACCTCACAATCTGTCAAAATCTCAAAAGTAAATAAAAAGAAAATGTCAATGGGCAGATGAATTATGGCATCAAAAAATTCTGTTTTACCCAGCCTATAGAAATACAACTTTTCTAAAAATTGTTGATATTATTGTAAAAGTATCTTATTGCATAAAAAGTAACTAGTTACGTTGGAAAGTAACTAAATACATGAAAAGTAACTAGATACATGAAAAGTAACTAGTTACTTTTTTATGTCTTTAGATACTTACCAAAAGTAACTAGTTACAAGTTACTTCAGTAAAGTAACTAGATATAGTTACTTTTCGCAGGGAGAAAAAAAGTAACTAGTTACATAAAAGTAACTTTTTTCTAAAGTTACTCCCAGCTCTGCTCATTGGGCAAATTACCCTGAAACGCTGGGTAAATCTAGAAAGGTGTGAGGGCGGGGAAGAGCTAAGATCCTAGCTCCCTTCTCTTTAGCCGTCAAAATCTACCCTCGTCTGAGTAAACCAAATCTTCGCAGACTCGTATTGGTATCAAACTGTTATGCACCAATTATTTCTGAAATTTCTTAAATGTATTAAAAATTGCGCTGCGTTTTAAATTTTCGGGCAATATATTAAACAATTTAGCGCCGAAGTGGGTTACTTTTAAAGGTGTTTTTTGTATTAGGTGTGTAGAACTTTATTCCTCGTATAACCATTCTTATGGCATGTCTAAGGCTGGGTTGTTCTGTCATGGGTTATCTTCGGTTTAACTTAAACCTGGTTTGGTTGCTAGGCAGAAGCCAATCAGAACGCTTAACCCTGGCAGTTAAACCAAGTTTAGAGATAACCTCAGACTGAACAACCGACCCTTAAAGTATGGAATAGAAGCTTCAAAAGATACATGGCCAGGTACGCTAAAATTTTTAACGCGTAAATTACAGAAAATGAATATATTTAGTTTTAGAGGGATTTAGGGAGATAAATTTTAATATTTTATTTATTTCTCTTTCACCATTAACCATGCTATTTGTAATTAATAGTCAAGTGTCATCAGCTTAATTAATGACATCTACATCAGTGTAGCTAACCATCCACCAGTGCCGTAAGAAGGGAATTTATGAATAAGGAAGATAGTAATGGACCCAGTATGGATCCCTGCGTTATTCCTCCTATATCCACTGACTTCGTTGGAGAACAATGTTTCTTGAATGAGTGTTCATGTATAGAACTGATTTCCACATATTGAAATTAGTTACTTGATTAAGTAGGAGGTTATAAAAATTAAAAATGTAATCCGATTTTTCATCATCAATTAGATAAAGAGGATCTTCAGTTTTTATGTAACAAGGAGAGAAGCGCTTGGAATATGAAAAATTTGTCGTGTTTACCAGTGAGGGGTAAACTACTTGAACTCGTTGCACTATTCAAACAAAGGTTCGGATCTCAATTTTATTCATTTGTCAAAATCGTTGGGCGTCTTTTAATTTGGTGACAATGAAATTACCAACTTTGAAAATGGACATTACTACTCACATGTTCAAAACTGAAACGTTTTAACATTGCTACCAACACATCAAATCAATCGGAAAATTGGAAAGTGCCAACTCAAAAGATTTTAAAGCTAATTTTTATCCACATTACTGCCAACTACGTGTAGCTATTCGTTAATTGACTTTCACTCTCTACCCTCCAGTTCAATTAAAGCTTTGTCCTGAAAACTGAATGTCAAACAACGATCGCTTCGAACAATTGGGTACAGCGTCAGTAGCCGTTCACTCTCTTTTAAACCAATATTTTAACAACCGATTAAGCGCGTCGTAATTAACTCGGCGCATCCACCAGTTTTGCAACAAGTTAATAATAATCCCTCCTGTAAAATCGGTAAAAAATTCCCTATGGATTTCTAATTTGAATTTTGCAAATTGCATATTTCAATATCGGGCAAGTTTTATTTATTTGTGCACATTTATTAAGGTATTGGAATCTTAAAAATTTGTAATTCAAAATTCTGACTTTCCAAACACTCCAAACATTCATTTTAGGCAAACGAATGATTTGCTCCAATCGCAATATCTGAATATTTTGCATATTTTTGCCTTTAAACGCAAGTATTGCACATTTCCGCTGTATAGCGCATATATTGTATATTTTTGAAGCTTAATTCATAATAGAAAGAATTTTTTTTCGATTTTCGTTCAATATTATGGACTTAACAGTGCAAACTGGTGGGTCATCGACTCATCGTTTACCTACTATTTCCCCCTCGTATTGTTGGCCCTAGGACAATAAAATGCTGGAAAACGCATGGATGGACCAAATGTTTTTCGTAATAGCAAAAATATCAATTTCAACCAAATAAATTCAACAATTTGCTGAGTGAATAGAGTTAAGTCTTGTCTCAAACAAAGTTTTTTGCCGTGATTTTAAATTTAATAGTATACTTATTATTAAACGAGCACATTGTGAAGGCCATTACTGAGTTTAGAACCCGAGCGTAGCGATGGGTTGCAAACAACCAAGTGAATAATGGCCCATAATGTGCGAGTTAAATACTACATTTTATCCACGATTATTGAAATATATGTATCCAAGATTATTGAAGTTCTTCAAAAAATTTTATCATTTTTATATTTATTGTGAACACAAACCAATAAAAACAAAATGTTGACAAATGATAGGAACAGTTTGATTTTTGATCTACTTTGGCACACTTTCGCTTGATTTTGAAACGTCATGATGTTCATGGCTAGGCAGCCAAAATTACAGATGCTGTGAAATAATGTGACAGAAGCGTGACTTATTGCTGTATTTAATGAATAGTTACGTACATAACAATGGCATTACTTAATAATCGTGGATAAACATTTTCACCAATTTCGCAAGTTAACCCTTTAAAAATTGCGCCGCATCAAACTCGCCCACCAATAATTCAATCAAAACTTTTAAACTCACTGGACCGGTTGAATAATAAGCGAACCATATTAATAAAAACGAGACGATGTCAGAATTGATCATGCATTCAGGCCCCTGTTTGCCCACGATTTTACTTTACATAAAATTGATTTTTTCGCGGGAAAATCGGAGCCTCTGGGCGCTCTCGGGTTCGGTTCGCATCAAGTTTCAATTATGATCGCCGTGAAGTTTTATTAGCGCATGTTTAAGGGCTTCAGGAGAGGTTATAAATTATTTTTCAGCGTTTTATTGTGCTCGCGATCTTTAATTAAGCTGTCTCGTGTGTCTGTGTTTTATTAGGAGAGTGGATCTCCGCCGACGTGGATTTATGTTGCTTCTTGTTTCTGTAGCTGCAAGGAGGAGATTGAGAAAAAATTTTGTTTAAATTGTTCAGTTGGCAAACGTGAAAACGTTTTTAGATCTCGCAAGTTAGTAATGGGAATCCTCAGTATATTAGGCTTTCATCATCGTTGTGAAATTTGTCAAAATCTATCAAAATCTTGGTTCTTGAATTCGGTTTTTTCAATATTTTGACTATGCAGTCGAAAGGGAAAGGTGTTTTGCATTTCTTTAAACTGATTATTCTGATTTTTACCCTTAAAGCTCTTCGAATTCTGCTTCCAAAAATGTATTCACACTTAGTGCCCTTCGGCAAAAAAATCATCAAGGACTCTACAGCCGAAACTACTGAAGATATCGAGATGAAATTTTACACACACGTTCAGTGGGCACCTTGTAGGTGCGATTTTGGGCCAAATCGATTACTTTATATCCAGATTTATACGTCTACATGATGCCTCGCATACGTTTACATAGGGAGCGAATTCTGAGAAAAACTGCGATTCTTTTGCGAACGCTGTCTAAACATGCAACAAAATCTTGGCAAGAAATAGATTTATTACAAATAGATTATTAGTCTAGCTACAATAATAGTTTTTGTTTTAACTAACCTCCCCAACCACACAATTTAAAAAAATTGGCAGTCTCGGAGACGGTAGAAACTTCTACTTTTTCACACAATTTGTAAATGTAGCAATTCACTTTATTTAACCAAGGTCGGGCGTGTGGGCGGTTCTCGATGGCTGATGCGCCCGGTGCTCATTTACTAAAATCTAAAATACAAAGGTTTTTCACCCCTAAAATGACATTTTTCGAAAAAATGGCACTAAGGTTTTCGGTCCGGCAATGCAACAACTATCGAATTCGATAATGATAATATGCCCTTTTGCTAAGAAAAATTCAAAAATGGGCCTTTGTCCTTAAAATGGAAATTTTTTAAAAAATTGCACTAAGGTTTTTGATCCGGCAATACAACAGCTGTCGAATCCGATAGTAAGAATATGATTTTTTGTAAAATAAATTGAAACAAGGGCCCTCTTGCCACTAAAGTGAAATTTTTCGAAAAAATTGCATTTTTTGCACTTTTTTAGGTTCCCAGGACCCTAAAACGTAAAGATTGCATGTTTTTGGCGATTCGATTTTTTTGAATTTTCCGATCGATTCCAGTAACTGCTCGCGAAGCGTAGAAGTTAAAAAAATGGGAGGTTACTGCAGTTGCTTTAGAGATGGGGGACCAGATCTTTACGTTATGTTACGCTATGCTACGTAAAAATGTTTGCAAGCACTCTACAAACCAAACTACTTATCGGATTTGGCTGAAATTTGGTAAAAAGGCATCTCATCCCCTAACTTAGATCTGAAAAACCTTTGAAGCCAATCGTGCAACAGGAAATGCCATTTTGGCACATCAACTTTGAAATTTTAAATACAACCCCCATTTTTGACATCACCGTAAGAAAGGCCTTAAAATTTTGCTTTCAAGGAATGTATTCAGTATTACTCCCCTTTTGGCGAAAAGCTCAAAAATTCTAGATTTTTAGCGCACTTTAGAAACACGCTATAGCCTAAACCCCTTAACCGATTTGGCTGAAATTTGGTACGTGTAGATCGTTTAACCCGTAGAAGAATCGAACAGTTTTTGGAAGCAATCTGCCCACGGCAAGTGCCATTTTGGCACATAAATTTTGAGAATCTTAAAATGTACCTAATGTCACCGATAGAAAGGTTTTCAAATTTTGGTGCTAAATAAATAGAAAACATGTATTGACACTTGGTGTCCTTTTAGCCAAAGAAATGCGCACCTGAGATTTCCTCTTCTATTACAAAATGGAGATCTGTTGACATCGTCGGTAAGAAATTTTATTGTTATAATAAATTAAATGTAAATTTAAATAGTCAAATTTATTGAAAGAACGAATTATTGTTGTCTCTAGTCATGTACATATTAGTTCTCTATATTTTAGGTCTGAAGATGACATATGAAATGTCGAAACTAGTCACAATTTAAATACAGAGTTTTTACCAAGAGGGAGGGATTTATTATTTCCTATATACCTTAAAGAAATCAAGGTTTTAGAAGAACACACTATATAGCAGAAACTTCCAAACCGATTTGGCTGAAAATTGTACGTAAATACAATAAGACGCCTTTTTTATACCTCCATAGGAAAGGTAATTAAAGTATGGTTTTAAAAATATATTCACCGCCTTCGACGACTTGGGTAGAAAATTATAATCCTCACAGAAAATTGGCGGATTCTATAGCTAATGTTTCAGTTATAATGCCTTATTTCCTTGTCAAATCGATTACCACTTGAAAATCAAAGATCCATGCGATAGGGAGGTTCCAGCCGTTTCTCTGGAGAATTTTTCTTGTGAAAATCGGTTTGAGGGTTTGTTGTGGGCTATTTTTCATAGATACCTATATGATGTCGCGGACTTTTTGGTAGATCTTTTATTCTTTTCTTAGCCAACAATTCTTCTATTTACTATTTACTGTTCACGTTTTAAATAGCTAAAGCGGAGTTTTTCGCGGAGTTGCACGTGACGAGTAACTTGTACGAAGGCGTAGAGGGGCCACAACAAAGTTTTTAAAATTTTCTGAAAAAAAACTTTGTTGTATCAGCAAATTGTCGCTTTCAAGTGACAATTGACAATTGACACTTGCAACTGACAATTGTCACTTGCAACTGACAATTATCACTTGCAACTGACAATTGTCACTGGCAACTGACAATAATTGTCACTTGCAACTGACAATTTGTCACTTGTAACTGGCAGGCGCTTCGAACTGCTTCAGGGCCGGTTTATCGATGCTCAGTTAAATGAAGATATCTGACAGTTTGCGTTATCCGATAGTTAAACTGTTTATCGACAGCAACTTGACTGCAAAGTCTTTGCTAAAGTGCGGGGCAAACTGACTGACAGTTGAAAGTGTCAGCTAGGGCAGAAAACCGACGGTTAGCATCGCCCATAGTCATGACGAAGAAGGTGAATCTTTGGTTTTCTTCAACATGAATCTAGCCAATATATAGTTTAGGAATCTACCTGAAACTATTTTGAGGAATTTGCCACTACTTAAGATTTCCTCAACCTTCTTTCAGACCTCCTGCTTCTACCATCCGTTTTCTTATCCTCAATTACATCTCTTGCTAGTTACTTTTCAAAGCACGTCTGGATTATAGGCAGAAAAGTTTACTCCTCGTTTCTTATCTGTCACCAATGCAAATTTCAACTGCATCACCACCTGCCACAGTAAACAAAGACCGTAAGGCATTGCTATGGAAACAGTTGACTATATTAGCGCGAAATTTAAATCTGTCCAATAGAATTCAACTTCCGCTACCCCAAATGTTGCCAACACAACTCAAACTGTCAGGCACGTAACTGACAGACAAAGTCGATGTCGATAAGCGTGAATCTGATTTATCTGTCAGTTATAGTAAACCGTCAGATAGATAACAGCCAGTTTTGACTGAGCATCGATAAACCGGCCCTCAGTGACGTGCGCAGAAATTAGTCAAAAAGGGGGGGGGGGGGTGAAAAGAATAAAGTGTGCAAAAAGTACTAAAAGAGCATAAATCTGTACATTTTCGTACATTTTCTAAAAACGGTAAAACAACAAAAATTTCTGGAATCACAGAAGTCGTAACTCCCCTAATCCCATTCGGCGTACGCCATTGGTCTGTTTCATTTAATGAATTATCGCCAGCTACAAGTGACAATTGTCAGTTACAAGTACAATTGTCAGTTACAAGCGACAATTGTCAGTTACAAGTGACAATTTGCTATTGCAACAAAGTTTTTTTTTCTGAAAATTTTAAAAACTTTGTTGTGCCCCTTTACGCCTTCGTAAACTTGAGACGGTCTAAATAGGGTGAGTGGTTTACTGTTATTCTATCTTTACGTAAATTTAACATTGTGGCTAGACGACCGATAAAAACTGGCTGTATCCAGCCAGTAAATTCGGGTAAATTCCGTGAAGGGAGTATAGGAGGTATACAGGGTGGTCGTTTTATCTTGAGACTGGCAAATATCTCGGAAAGGAAACATTTTAGCAAAAAATGTTTTGTATAAAAGTTTTATGACTTCGAGGGGGAAAATGTGCCCAGTACCAGCACCCCCTTACCTTTGGCCAGTACCAGCACTGCTGTAGACCTGCCCACTGCCTTAGTCCTGGACACAGGAGACTTTCACTTGGGTAAATATATTTTGTACCATTTAGAATATTTACAACTTAATTATATGTGTTTTCCAGAAACCCCTTCTACTTCAAGTGGAAATAAGACGCCGTCTTCACCCCTAAAATCACCAGTTTCTACTCAGACAACAAAGGCACTTTCCAAAGATACTCCCAGAAAAGTTAAGTTGAAACTTAAACTAAAGGAAGCAAAAAGGCAAATTTCTAATGTCAGGAGGTCATTAACACCAACTGAAAAAAAGGAAACGATTGAAAGTTTTGATAGGGCTTGTGATCATTTTTTACGTGAATCGTTAGCCAAGCTGGTTAAAATTCAGGCACGTCTGAATAAAATAAAACCGAAGGGGAGACGATTTAGTGATGAATACAAGCAATTTGCTTTATCACTGTACTTTTTGGGACCCCGAGCCTACAATTTTTTGAAAAAATTGGTAGTACTACCATCGAAACGGTCATTGCAGCGGATGACTGAAAAGTTAAGGTACGTCCCTGGTATGGATAATGAATCTGTTTACCAATGTTTGGAGACAAAAGTGGAAAGCATGCCTAATGAAGACAAACATTGTATTTTGTGTATGGACGAAATGTCCCTAAAAGCAAATCTCTTCCACCACCTAGGACGAGATGAAATTGTTGGATTTAGCAGGATTTAGCGACATTGGCAAAGGGGGAAAAAATTTTGATGCAGCTCGAAATGCTACAGTGATCATGGCAAGAGGACTACACACCAATTGGAAGCCACCGTTAGGATATTTTTTTGTGTCGAGTAACTTTCCAGCAAGAGAATTAAAGGTTGTGTTGGAAAAAACAGTGGAAAAATTATCCGCAATAGGATTAGTTGTTGATGGATTAGTCACCGATATGGGGTCTAATTTTATTCAACTGTCTAATATCCTGGGGGTAACACCACAAAATCCACAGTTTCATCTGGGAGCAAAGGAAATAGTCTATCTATTCGACACTCCACATCTTGTAAAGGCAACAAGGAATAATCTGTTACAACATCATTTTGAATTTGGTGGCAAGAGAACGTCTTGGTCATTTATTTTACAATTTTTTGAAAAGGATAAACTCTTACACAACAGGACTGCTCCTAAACTGACTAATTCACATCTTCACCCCACCAACTTTGAGAAGATGAAAGTTAAGTTAGCCGCACAGGTATTGAGCAACTCAGTAGCCAGTGGGATGAACACGTATATCAGTTTAGGAGCGCTTCCCGCAGCAGCAATGTGTACAGTAGAAGTCATAGAAAGGTTTAATAAGCTCTTCGATATCTTAAATTCATCTATGGCTAATTCGTACACAGTTTATCAACGACTTTTTAAAGGCGAAGACTTTCAGGTAGCATTTCTGAAAGAAATGTTTGAATTTATAAAAGGAATAAAAATTTTTAATAAAAATGGAAAAGAACTAACTGCAAACATGAAATTTTTAAAATCATGGCAGATAACTATTAATGGGATCGTGAAGTTGTGGGAAAAAGTGCATGCGGCAGGATTCGAATACTTGATGACAAGAAGAGTCAACCAAGACTGCTTGGAGAATTTCTTCGGCAGTGTACGTCAGCAAGGGGGAAATTGTGTCAACCCCACTCCCATCCAGTTCGAAAGGGCCTTTAAAAAATTATTTTGTCAGAATTATTTCCACACTGGAAATACAAACTGTTCAGAAGATTTTGATGATTTACTAAGAAAGTTGATCGACTTACATGACAATGTGCAAAGTGAGATAGATGAGGAGCCCCAAGAAAACTTTGTTGCAATTGAAAACTGCGACTACAGAAACGAAGAGTTGCCAGCCCAAAACGCCTTCGTATATGTTTGTGGATATCTTCTAAAGAAAACTTTTCAAGTTCACTCATGCGACATTTGCAAGCAATATGCGAATTTTAGTAATGATATGGACTCAAATACATTACTCACCTACTTTAAAGCATTTGATTCAACTTCTACATTTGGCTCATTGCATGTTCCGCATGAGGAATTCCTTAATTATATATACAAATTAGAAAAAACTTTTTTTTCCATGTTTGAGGAGATGACCACGAACAAAAAAATTTTATATACATATTTCAAAATAATGGAAAGAATTGAATTTTCTCCTGTGTGTACACAATTTCCATCGACATACCTTATAAAATTGTTTTTGAGATTAAGAATTTTTAATGCGGTAAAGTTTGCTAATAGGGATTTGAAAACAAGAGATAAAAATGACAAAAGCAAAATACAAACTCGCAAACTTGCCATTTTGTCACATATTTAATAATCATTATTGTGTTCGTTAGGTATGTAAATAGTTTAGGATTAGACATTGTTATACTTTATATTATATTCTTAGGTAAATAAAGTTCTATAAAATAACAATTTTCATTTGCTTGGTTTATTAATCATTGCAAGTGTCATTTTATTAAAATTCACTGACAAAATAAACCATTGTGTTGTATATAGTCTTCGAAAATAATAAACGTTCTCAGAAGTCATTTTAAATTTGGCGCTTTGCTCCCTACAAAATAATGGCGGACATGAATCAAGGTCACTCCAATTTGTCAACGAAAGATCAAAGGTTCCGACGTGAGTGTCGCTTCTGGTTTACTCGAGTTCAAACCTGGACGAGACTTATTTATGAACGAATACCATTAGAAACTTTTCGGATTAGAAACAAAAAATTTCGCTTTGAAGCTTAAAAATTTAAGGTTCCATTTTTGGTCTCCTGCCGTTTTGGAGCCAGTTTTATTATTTTTAATTTTTTTATATTTTTCACATTTTTATTAGTTTCAATTTCTTTCAGCTTTTAATGCACGATTTGCATTTCCCGTATTATAAGCAACAAAGGGTCGGCCCATGTGCTGGTAATTAGATGGAATATCGATTTCCCAGCCATTGTTTCCACAATATAATACACCTCGCCCGGTTAAATCCAATTTAATTAAATAAACGACAGTGGAACTTGTCGCGAAAATCCTCAACCACTTGAAAGCTGGCACGAAATTACAACACATGTCGGAAACTACAACAGCCAAACTGCAGGAAAAACCCGCGAATTTTTGTTTGCAAGACTTAGCCGAGACGCTCTGTTTAAGCTCAAAACGGCGCTTTGTTGATTTATTTGCCTCGAAAGTTTCGAATCACGAGTTAGACTTCGCCGTTTGCATTTATAGCATTAATACGCGCACTACATCTTTCGGGGATATGCAAACATGGCACAAAGGAAGCGTTTGCAACTCCATGAAATTAATTTCTATGGGATTAGTTTATGGGTTTCAATGCTTTGATCCCGCGCGCAATGGACTGTACTACTCGTCACTCAATTAAAACGGGAAATTGAATTCGCGTTTTTATAGAGAAAAGTTAAATGTTGTTTGTTGAGCGAATTTTCATTAAAATACGGAAATTGTTGTTCTTCGTGACATGAGAAACTGGAGGTAGTTATTGCCGTTGTTGCTTATTTGTGATTTGTTATCATCGACGAGCTGCGCTTTGAATTGTTTATTGAGGGTAAATCAATCGGCGCGGCGGTTTTATCACGCATTTCTTCTTGAAACAAATTTAATTCGAGTCGTATTAAATAAAAAATTTGCAATAAGAAACTTTGGTTGTGTAATTGCGGCCGTGACGCAAAAATTTTCAAAGTTTGCACCTGAATAAGAAGCTAGCGGAAGCAAGTTTAACGTTTGTTGTAAGACAAAAATGCAAAAGTCGTCTTTTGCGCTTACATTAAGTGCATCGTGAAAAACAACGGTTCATTGAAAGTGCCTTTTTGGCACATCAACTTTAAAAAATTAAATGCAAACCCCCATTTTTCGCGTTACCATATGGAAACTCTTCGAATTCTGCTTCCAAAAATGTATTCACACTTGGTGCCCTTTTAGCCAAAAATCGGTGGCGTGAAAAAAACCTATGTATAACTGTATATTTTTATTACCGGACGGGATAGCTGATTTTTTTTCAAGTCGAAAACCTTAGTCCCATGTTTTCGAAAAATTCCATTTTAGTGGCAAAAAGGCTCTTTTTTTAATTTCTCTTAGCACAGGATTACTACAGGATTTGATGGCTGTTGTATTCATGGATCAAAAACTTTAGTGCTATTTTTTCGAAAATTGACATTTTAGAGGCAAAACTGCTCCTTTTTGAACTTTTCTTAGCAATTATACCTGTTATTGAGTTCGATAAATGTTGCATTGAAGTTACAAGTTTCTACCGTCTCCGAGACTGCCAATTTTTTTTAATTTGACTGGTCTTCCGTTTTACATTTAAAGTGTACGATCTCCTTTCAGTGCTATTACTGCTATTTCATATATCGGAAAACGAATTGTTAAAGTCATTGTGAAAGTAACATAAGCGAAATTTAAGTTTCCGAATCCAAGATGTTAAATTTTAATGCTCGTACAGACAAAAAGACTGACTTCGGCTTTAGTTCTCAAGACCACTCTTGTAGAGAATTTTATGTTCTTTAAAAAAGGTTAGTTAGTAGTTTTTGAGATATTTGGAAGAAAGCAGAAAAAAGCGATTTTTCGTTCTTAAGCTAAAAACTAGTCCAGAAAAACCGAAATGTCGGCAGTTTGATTTGTTTCGATTTTGTGTATCCAATTTCCGAATACCTACTTTTTTACGGCGCAAAATAAAAAAAAATGTCTGCAAATTTTTGAAGCTTTGTTACTAATTTGCAATATTTTCCAAATATGTTGACAACCTGGTACGTTTTCTCTAAACTAACGTCCATAAATTGTGTTTCATTTCGCGGCGTCTTTTCTCGAGACTTTTCAAAATTTTGATTTTAATTTAAACAAAATATTAAAAAAAATTAAGTATGTAAATGACACGGTAAATTCAAAAGTACACAAAAAATTTGCTTTTCGCCCCTAAAAGGACAACCATCGAGTCCAATAGTAAAAAGGTCCTTCAAATGTAATCGAGCACCTACAGTGCGTTCGCGAGACTTAGCCCCATGAGCTAGAGGCTGCAGTTATCAACGATGTGACCGACGTCTGTAATAAGCGATGCTTGGTATTTCCACCAATGTTAGCGAAGCCAGTAAGAGCGCGTACAAAAATCAACCGTCGTCGTACATTGTGTGGTGGAGAGATCAACCGGTCCTCAGTGACGCTTCAACGAACGTCGAACGTTCAGTTTACTTTCTTCCTCAGATAAACGAGTCGGAGTGAGACATAGCGCACGACACGATCAGGGCGTTACGCTCAAACTTTCTCGGTCTACGTGCAACAACGCTGGAGAGAGATGGCTTTCAAAACGTAGGTGTATTATAACAGGGTACGATGGGGCTAAGTCTCGCGAACGCACTGTACAAAGTGCCCACTGAGTGTGTGCCAATTTCATCTCGATATCGTCAGTAGCTTAGGCTATAGCGTCTTTCTTCTTTTTTGGATTTCTTGCTAAAAAGACCCTAAAATGACATGTTTTAACCTCCCCACTCCACTTCACCATTTAAAAAAAAAGGGAGGTTACTGCAATCACTAAAATTTTCGAATTCGAGATAAGACCGGATCTATACGTTTTGGGGTCTCAGGAGCCCAAAAAAGTGGTTTTTAAAATGTGTCTGTGTGTATGTGCGTACGTACGTTTGTAAACACGCCACAGCCAAAACTACTAGACCGATTTGGCTGAAATTTGGTACGTGTGCATGTGATAACCCAACTTAGATCTGAAAAGCCAATCGTTCAACTAGAAATGCCATTTTGGCACATCAACTTTTAAATTTCAAATGCAAACCCCCATTTTTCACCTCACGATAGAAAAGGCCTTCAAATTCTGCTTCTAAAAATGTATTCATTCTTAGTGCCCTTTTGATCAAAAATTAAAAAAAAAAAGATTTTTATCCGACTATAAAATCGCGGTACAGCCCAAGTCCCTGAACCGATTTGGCTCAAATTTTGCACACGGGGATTGTATTACACGTCGAAGAGCTGAACAAATTTTGGATTCAATCGGCCCACGGAAACTGCCGTTTTGGCACACCAATTTGTAACTTTAAAATTATTCACTCATTTAACCATCCAAAACAAGTTTTTGAAAGATTTATTCTCACCATCAGAAAAGGTCTTCAAATTCTGGTTTTAAGTAAGACAAAATTAGTTCGCATTTAGTGCTCTTTGGGTCAAAAAATCGAAATTTCATAATAACACTAAAAATACATTATAGCCCAAATTAGCGAATCGATTTGGCTGAAATTTGGTACATGGAGATTGGGTGACCCGTTGAAGACCTGAAAGGCTTTTGGAAGCAATTGGTCCACGGGAAGTGCCATTTAGGCATATCAACTTTAAATTTTAAATACAAAGGTCTCCCTTTTTATGTCGCCATTAGAAAGACGATCAAATTCTCGTTCTAAAAATGTATTCACAGTTTCTGCCATTTCAGTGGAAAAGAGAAAAAAATATTTTTCATTAACAGGGAGCATGCTGACAGTGGATGACATAAAGTATCAGTTATTGTCAAAAGGGTGGCAAACTGTTAACCTTAAAAGGAACATATTGTCAAATGTGATGGGTGATGTCGGTATTTGTCAGAAAATTGCGAAATTAGTCACAGACGATAAGCATAAAGATTTTTTTGTTGAATTGACTACTGTCTACACAGAATACAAAGATCCACGCGATGGGGAGGTTCCAGCCGCTTCTCTGCTGCATTTTTTTTCACAGCACCGATTTTTTGCCAAAAGAGTGAATACATTTTTAAAAGCAGAATTTGCAGAGATTAGTTTGCATTTAAAATTATAAAGTTGATGTGCCAAAATGGCACTTTCCATGGACCGATTTGGCTCAAAATCTTCCTTGGGTCATGTACATTCGAAATTTCAGCAGATCAGATATCACCTTTTTCGGTTCCTAGGACCCTAAAACGTAAAGATTTCATGTTTTTGGCGTTTGTATTTTTCGATCGATTTCAGTAACTGCTCCGCGGGTCATAATTCATAAGCTTTGGAAGTGGAAAATATTAAACTTTATGTTTAAACGAAAATTATTTTTTCGCCGGTACTGTCTCTTTTGCGTTGCGGCATTAAAAATGCACTTTTTTGGCTGGATTCTTAGACTCGGCTATCGCCTCGGCAATGAAACTTCAGCCGCAGCAGTAAATCTGTTTTTTTGCCGTGCTGAACACCGAACACCGATCGCCGATTGTCATTAAAAAAGTGCAATTTTTTTGCCTTGTTAAACAAACAACTATTATTTGCACCACCTTGTGGTAAATATGGTTAACATTTTGGCATTTCCAAAGGATCCTATGCAATAAGCGACTGCCTGGATCGATCTCTACCAAATTTTAAATTTTGGTAAACGAGGGATAGGTGAGTGTTTGGTAGAAAAATTAAAGTGTAGTATCGTCTAGTTTCGGAGAAAAAAAATCGTGAAATAGTTATTTACGTATAATTAGTTATGAAAAACCCTATATTGTTTGACGAGTCGTAATATTTGCCAAAACCAGCGATAGCGAGTTTTGCAACATTATGCGAGTCAAACAGTTTAGGCTTTTCATAACGTATTCCGTACAACATTTTACCTAATTGTGTAAATTCCAACTTTTCAAAACGCAATTAGGTAAACACAATTTTCGGTGCTCAAATTGGTTTAGAGCTACATAAAAATATGACCGCCTGGGAAAATTTCTATATTTTAACCTCCCCACTCCACTTCACCATTTAAAAAAAAAAGGGAGGTTACTGCAATCACTAAAATTTTCGAATTCGAGATAAGACCGGATCTATACGTTTTGAGGTCTCAGGAACCCAAAAAAGTGGTTTTTGAAATGTGTCTGTATGTATGTATGTACGTACGTACGTACGTACGTTCGTAAACACGCCACAACCCAAACTACTCGGCCGATTTGGCTCAAATTTGGTACCTACGTGTGCATGTGATAACCCAACTTAGATCTGAAAAGCTTTTGGAGCCAATCGTGCAACCAGAAATGCCATTTTGGCACACCAACTTTTAAATTTTAAATGTAAACCCCCATTTTTTACGACACCATAAGAAAGGCGTTCAGATTCTGCTTCCAAAGATGTATTCACTGTCAGTGCCCTTTTGATGGTACAGTCCAAGCCCCTGAACCGATTTGGCTGAAATTTTGCACATGGGGATTGTATTACACGTGGAAGAGCTCAACAAATTTTGGATTCAATCGCCCCACGGGAAGTGCCGTTTTGGCACACCAATTTCCAAATTTAAAATTATTCTCTCATTTACCCATCCAAAACAAAATTTTGAAAGATTTATTGTCACCATCAGAAGCGTCTTCAAATTCTGGTTTTAAATGAGATAAAATTTATTCGCATTTAGTGTTAGTACCCTTTGAGTAGAAAAATCGAAATTTTGTAATAACACGGAAACCACGTTATAGCCCAAACTACTGGATCGATTTGTCCGAAATTGGGTACATGGAGGTTAGATTGAAGAGCTGAAAGGCTTTTGGGAGCAGTTGGTCCACGGGAAGTGCCATTTAGGCAAATCAACTTTATAATCTTAAACACAATAAGTCACGGAAATCAAAGACCCACGCGTTGGGGAGGTTCCAGCCGCTTCTCTGCTGCATTTTTGTATTAAATGCACTTTATTATACCTCCACAGCAAAAATCAAATTTTGGAATTGTCTAGATCAGATTTTTCCTGGGCCACTATCGTACAGGGTTCTTTTACTAAATTTTTGACTGCGTTTCAACGTTTTGCTGATTTTGTTAAATTTTGCAACCTCAACTCTCCAACTATTTTCAAGCAATCTGAAGCGTCAGTTCGTCTATTTTACTTTAAAAAGACGGGGCTCTGGCATTTTGCCTAAAGAAACCAGTTTTTTATCATTTTTTGCCAGTCGCTTGATTTTGTATTAAAAGCACTTTCAAGATGATTTCTCTGATGACATCTTTTTGTTCTAATCTTGAACAGTTTTAGCTTAAAATTAGATTTTTTCCTAAATACTGTATTTTTTGACAATCCTTTACCATTTTATTCAATTCTTCCCGTATTTTTAACATCTGCGCTTGGAGAAAAATGGAATTACCAAAAACACCAAATCTTTAGGTTTTAGGGTCCTGGAACCCAAAAAAGTGGTATTTTAAATAGATCTGTCTGTAAGCACGCTACAGCCCAAACTACGTCTTCGATTTTAACTGTATATAAAACACTACTTGTTGTCTTAATAACTATCTTGGCATCTATTAAATAGGTAGCAAAAGGGCGTGCCATAATAAAAAGCATCAAAAATCGAAAATTATTCTGCAAAAATGTAATATAGGTACCTATGCACCTAAAAAAATTTCATTTGAATTTTGTTTTCAATAATTAAGTCAGGATTACCCTTTATCCACTGCGCGGGTTCTTCAATTTTGGCATTTTTTTTTAGAGAACAAAGCACAATACTTTCACCCAACACGGTAAACTAAAATTAATTGATATACGGCGGCGGATAGGGTGTCGACTCGATGCCTTGTTTATGTCTAAAATATCCATTTCAGTACCTTATCTGAGTCAAGGTTGAAAAATTGCAATTTAAAGCTAGTCTTACCCGTGAGAAATCAGTAAAAATATAACCTCGACCAAAAATTGCGATAAGCTAGCAGGAGAAGGCATATAATAGGCATAGGCAACAGTTTTAAAAAAGATCAAAAACAGAAACCAGTAATAAAACAGTTATGCGAATTTTAGGCAAAAATAAGCAAAATAAAATTGGCATGAAACTCGATTCCTTTCGTGAAAGTGAAACGGAAAGAAACAAGAGCATTTGGTTCTGCTCAAACAGTATTTAAAACAAGCAAAATGACAGAAATCCGCTCTCTAGTTATGTTATGACCGTGACTTGCACTATGATAGTTTTCCCACAATAATAAATGCGGTTATACCTTTGAAGGAAATTAATTCTGTTATTTAATCTACGTCGGTGTCGGGTGTTTACATTATTATTTGCATGTGTCAATACTTAGTGCCTTTTGGCAAAAAAATCATCAAAGACACGCTGCCTGCAGCCGAAACTACTGAAGACATCGAGATGAAATTTTACGCACGCATCAGTGAGCACCCTGTAGATGATGATGCGATTTTGGGGCAAATCGGTTGATTACATTATATACAGATTTATACGTCTATATGGCGTCTCGCCTACGTTTACATAGGGAGCGCCTTCGATAAATCCGGAGAAAAAGTGCGCTTCTTTTGTGAACGCTGCCTAAACGTTTAGAGACGGCACAAAATCTTATATAGAAGAATTATTGGCAACCGTTGGCAACAAATAGATCTACAAAAAAGTCCGCGACAGCATACAAGTATCTATGATAGGTAGCCTACAATAATTGTTTTTGTGCTTTATTTTTTTGTAAAAATCGGTGTGACTGTTTGTTGTGGGCTATTCTCCATAGATAACTATATGCTGTCGCGGACTTTTTGGTAGATCTTTTCGTAGCCAACAATTCTTCTATTTATGATTTTGTTACTCAGCGTTCACGTTTTAAATTGTTAAAGCGAGTTTTTTTCGCGGACTTGCACGCAACGAATAACTGAAATGTTTTAAATAGGGTCAGTGGTTGACTTTTATTCTGTTTTTTTGTTTAAATTTAACATTGTGGTCAAAATCCATCTAGTAAATTCGGGTAAATCCCATGCTACTTTAGACTTTAAAACACAAACGTGACAAAACACGGTTCTCGTCTTGTGGAGTCAAGAGGGCTGACTGAGTGAGTCTGAGGCTCAAGGCCAAAAGAGAGGCCAAGACGTGGGGAAGTTTCGGACGTATACAGTCGTGGCAAAGAGTGACTAAAAACTAAACCGAGTCAATAATATTGTCGAAAACCTTAGATGTAGATACCATTTTTTCGAAAAATATTGTTTCAATGGCGATAAGCTTCCTTGACCTTGTAGCTTATCCTGTTGCGATAAATTTGGCACTTCAATCGATAGAACCTACCTTTAGCGATAACCTGATCATATGGTACAAATTCTGTGAAAAAGTAGAAGTTTCTACCGTCTCCGAGACTGCCAATTTTTTTTTAATCGCATTTTGACACGAAGGCGACGATGGTTTATAATGTCATTCTTTCTTATTTTTTGACTGGAGACCCAGTTTTTATCAAATCAGAAAACGGACGTAATTCATGATTTGCCGGTTGTTCATTCTCAAAATGTTCTCAAACTAATTTTGATCGGAAAACAGCGTCTTTTTCTAATCGTGACCTATTTTTCTTATTTTTTGACTTTGAATCCCAAAACGCGTTGTTTTAAATTTGTTCACAGTTTGTTTTTTTCCGAAATACTGAATTTGTTGCGACGTTTTCGCCAAAACCAGCCAGAACCAAAACACCCGTAAATCCTTCGGTCCCAATTCCCATCGCTGTCAAGTATTACAACGAGCTTTTACAGAACAATGTGTAGCTGCAGCTCCCACGTGTCCCGTGCACCGTTGTAGGATAATGGATGTTAACATCGGTCCGCTCGAAATAATCCTCGCCTCGCTGACAGCCACCAGCAAAAATCTCCCCAAGCCTCGATTTCAATTAGAGATTCGCGATTCAAATGGATTTTTCCGGTGGGCCTAATCCAGAGCGTCCAGCCGGCGGTTTCTTTCCGGGGACGTGTCTCGAATACGGTATCGATTCCGGGTTATATCGCTGTCTGCGGCGGCAATTGCAGCATACACTCGTCGGTTTAGACGTATAAGAGGTGTCGTATCGCTTTCAGGAAGCGGCCCCGCTTTATCGCTCAAAGATGGATTTCTTAACGTGATTCCGTCGCTGCCTGCGGATATATAAAGTTATCTGCACGGCCGTTGGGATCACGTCCCGATATTACATTTTCCAACACTTGTACGGAATTTTCAGGCGGATCTGACGATAGATTTTAATTCGGTTTCGGGGGCACATCCGAGCTCCTATTGTTGATAATAATTTTTGTTATTGGTTCGTGGGTGAATAAATGTTTACGAATTGAAACGTTTCTGACAGTATCCACAATACTGATTTACCTACTTCTGGCGAAAATTTAGAATTTTTAACACTTGATTTTCGCACAGCTAACGCGCAATTAAAGCTAAACGATCCTACCTTACGAAAAAACTGAAAAATTTATAGGCCCAGCAGCGTAGCTCCACTCCCGATGTGCGATCGGGCTTGCATCAGCGGTCATAAGCTTATCTCTAAAATTATAAATGACGATACTATCCTTTGCATCCAGCATCTGCACCTTGTTCACACTACAAACTAACATAATATTATCACTTATTTTATGGTCGTTGTGAAAAAGATTACAAACTCCCTTTCCTAGACACTCTACTACTACTACTACTACTACTACTGCTACTGCTATACTGCTACTGCTACTGCTGCTACTCCTCCTACTGCAACTGCTACTACTGCTACTACTGCTACTACTACTACTATGAAAATGAAAAGTTGACATCCAGTTGACATTCAAGTTGAAGTTGATAAAAATCAAAACCATCTTTAGTTTGTAGTGTTTTATGAGCAATTTCATCTGGCTTTTAGTTCACTAAAATCGGACCACAAATAACGATGTTATAGCATTTTGGAGTTTTATGGCCGGTCTCACTGACCACACTTAAAGGAGGATGCAACTCAAGAAATCGATGTTGAGGTTATGGCTGATTCTAGTATCAGGGGAGCGTCTGAGTCGAATGGTGTTATCAGAATTTAACAATTCTTTACCGTTTTGAAGATATTCGTTAAAATCGAGAGAAAGATGACGTCATCTTTCCCAAAATCATCGGTAACTTCGATTCTGTTTGTGGAAGCATTAAATTGTATTGTTGGTGGCAGTGGTTTTTTGTGTCTAATACGACGCCTCAACTTTGTAGACGTCAGGGCGGTTATGTCAATTGTCAAAGCGAGTCTTTGACATTTGGTGTGTAAGCAATAATTAAGAATTTCCGATTTTCACTCTTCAGTGAAAGTTAAGTTTGTAAAGTTCCTATTCCTAATATTCTACCTTGAGCGCAATCATGGCTGATAAGCCAGCGATGAAGATAATGGCGAGGGAGTTCAAGTCTTCAACCCGATGCCATTTCCAGAGGCTACCACCCAGATAAGTAGTAGTTCATCAAGATTATGTAATTTAAACTGGTGTAGATGTGGGTTTTGTAAGATAATGTTGCTAAAGGAAGAATGTTTTTGTTGCAGGGAATCGACTTTAATTTCAAAACTGATGGTAGAGGAAGGCAACGAATGTGTTGTGCAACATTCTTCTTTTTACAGTGTTGTATTGGATGCGAATGTCTTAAAAGATGCCAAGCAGCAGGCCTTATAGGGGAGAAGGGGGCACATTTGGACAGTGTTTTTCAAAATTCGATAATTTTGTAAATCGATTCATTTCTCCTTACATGAATGTTGGGTTTTGTGAAACACCCATTCTCTTATATAGTCAGTTGATTTTTAGATCAAATAATAAGCAAATTAATTATTTCCAGCCATTTTAAAAAAAATAGCATTTGTCTACTTCTGCCCCGGCCATGGGTACATGTGGACAGCGGTAGGGGTGCATTTGGACGTAGGCTTTAAAAATGAAAAACATATATAAGGAACGAATTTTAACGTTTTAATCTGAGACGAAAATGGAATGCCACTTATCAGCGCATGCAAAGCTAACAATTATAAAAATTTAAACTATTGAATAACATATTTTTTCAACGAAATTTTAAATGAAATATAGGAAGATGTTCTGAGGGTTCCTTTTATTTGTAGTGGTTTCGGTAATTTTAGGACGATGTCCTCCCTACTTATCGACCCTACGTCATCCACTGTCGGGAATACGAAATTATAGGTTTTGCCAACTCTTCTCAGGAACTTTACATCGAAATCCGTGCCATAGTGGTTCTCCACCTTAGCTACGTAATGTGTTTCTTTTTTTGTCGTTTCAAAGCGTACAAGAAGATAAGATAAGATAAGATATATATTTCAGCACTACAATTACAAAAATTTTGGCAACGTCAAATTTACAATTTTCACAATAGAATCACAAATAACTACAGATTGAAACAATTAAACAAATATATGTCTAGCGAACTGCTTTGAGGTTAACTGGTCCATGTCATAAATGGCGGCCTTCATCAATGCATTCTTTACAGCTAAAGAAAAGGCGGGGAGCGGCAAAACCGCCACCTCCCTGGGAAGAAGATTGAAAAGAGCTGGTCCGTGGTAGTTAGCGAAAATTCTAGTTTTCAGTAAACGTGTATTATCTATACACAGATCTTCCTTATGACGCGTGTCATGCTGATGCACCTCTGCGCGCAACGGGTAATTTGAAAGATTTCTTTTTACAAAGAGCAGACAGTTGTAAATGTATAAGGACGGCACCGTCAGAATACCATGCTCCCTAAAGTGTTCCTTAACGTCATCCCTAAACCCCAAGCCCAACATAACACGAATGACTCTGCGCTGTAGACCAAATATTCTTTTAATATGGGAGGAATGGCCCCAGACCAAAATTGCATAAGCGAAGACACTTTGAAACAGAGAGAAATAGACTGTCTTTAGTATATTTAAAGAGATTTGTTTTTTAAGGTTTCTTAATAGATACGTGATTTTAGATAGCTTGTTACACATTGCATTTACATGTTTATCCCAAGTTAGTAATGGATCCATAACTATCCCTAAAAACTTGACCTGTTCAGGATTTCCAATGTTTATATCTCTGGTGGAGAAAATCATATTACTTGTTTTATTTTCATTCAGTATTAGCCCACACTTCTGAAACCAGTCCAAGGCCAAAGACCGTGCCGACTCCATCTCCCGCAAAAGGTTGTCTAATGAGTCGCTTGTGGTTACTAATGTGGTGTCATCAGCAAAAAGGACTACTTTTGTTAACATATGCTCAGGAAGATCATTAATATATAAGAGGAATAGCAAGGGCCCTAATACAGACCCTTGGGGGACGCCACATTTTATACTTTTTGCCGAGGACACCACTCCAGCATAATCAACTACCTGATACCGATCCAATAAGTAGGACTTTAAAAGTTGAATGGCTGCATCGCCAATGCCAAACTGTTCAAGCTTCCTGACCAAGAGCTGATGCTCCACACAGTCAAAGGCCTTGGACAGGTCACAGAAGGTGCATCCCACGTATTTTCTTCCCTCGAATCCATCGATTATGCTATTCACTAGGTCTGCAATTGCCATTACCGTCGATTTATTTTTTGTGAAGCCAAATTGCGATTTTGTAAGCATATCATTCCTTTGTAGGTGACTGGCAAGTTTTCCATAAAGAGCTTTCTCGAGTATTTTCCCTAAAACAGGCACAATGGAAATAGGTCTATAGTTGTTTAAATTATTTATGTCCCCCCCTTTGTGTACTGGCACAACCCTTGATAGTTTTAGAAAGTCAGGAAAGACACAATTTTTTATACTATCATTAATAAGATTTGTAAGTGGAATTATAATGATATCTTTAATGTATTTTAAAATGTTAATATTTAAACCGTAATAATCTTTACTGCTGTTTGACTGAAGTGAATTTATTATGTCTCTCATTTCTATGTAGGTGATTTCTGGAAAATTGAAGTTCTCAACTAAAGGTTTAGAGAAGTTGTTGTTAAAGTCAGTAGTTGGCAGACCTTTCTTTAGATTAGCAGCTACACTTACAAAATAGATATTAAAAGCATCAGCATTTAGTTCGGTGCTGGGGTTTTCAAAATTTACTCCCTTTCCCCTGCTCTGGTTTACAAACCTCCAACTATCACGTGGTAAGTTGCTCGACTTCTGAAAATATCTGTCGATGGCAGACTTTTTAGCGAGTGTAATTTGATGTCTATAGACTGATCTATACATTTTATGATTATCAGAAAATTCACTCACATGGGGATACTGGATTTTCAGCTCATGAAACATGTGGACTGTGTCCCGTAGTTGAGCCAGATCATTATTGAACCACTGTATATTATTTACTTTCGCGCTCTGTATCTTTCTTTCGGGGAAAGCATACATGCACATATCATTGATTGTTGTTGAAAATGCTTCCCATTTTTGGTTTGTATTTAACTTGCTACTTGAAAGGGTATCCCAGTTTACATCGATCAACCTATTATGTAGTAAGTTCAATCCCTCTTCAGTTACGGGCCTAATGATTTTATTAATTCTACACTTACCCTGTTGTAAATTACAGGGCAAATCTAGAATTGTGGCTTTATGGTCCGACATGTGGGTTTCAATTACATAAGATTCGAGATCATCCCCCAAATTAGACAATATATTATCCAAGCAGTGATTTTTTCTCGTGTTCTCGTTTATCATCGCTCTCAGACCAAAAGAGGTACAGAAATCTTTAAACTTTAGGTTTTTTGGGCAATTGGTATTGAACAGTACATTAAAGTCCCCATTTACAACCAGCGAAACACTAAGAACCCTTACTTGCCTAAGCGCATCATCCAGGACAGACAAAAATGAATCGAAATCACCACTTGGTGACCTATATACCGGGTGGACCAACACTATTGCCCACCTCAATAATTGCCCTTTACCTTGAAGCTAGAGTTTTGATTTTTTTACAGGGTGTATGGGTACTAAAAACCCTTCAGAGGACGTAAAAATTTTTTTGATTGGCCCAAAAATGTGACGTCACGAAATTTTCAATGGGGCTATTTTCATGAAATAAATAATTTTTGCCCACAGGTTGGTTATTTAGGGCCTTAGGATCACGCTAAACTGATTATTTAATTTTTTGGACATCAGGTTACCAAACTGCAGAAGCTAAAAATCACGTCAATTTTTCTCACAAGTCGCCCATGAAACAACACCTAATCATTGCGAGGTATGTCCTTTATCGATCGGCGGACATTCAGAAATGTCAGTGTCAGCTTGTCATGTCGGCAGGGTCATCAAACCACATTATTCTTAATTTTCGAATTCATTCAATTAATCAATTAATTTTCCCGGAAAATTATTCAAACAAAACGCCCAAAGTTTGTTTAAGCGCGTGCGTAGTGTTCCACATTGCGCGTCAAATTAAATCAGACATAACCTCGCTTTGGAGAAATTTATCCAAATTTAAATTACAACCAGCACCAAGTACGTTTACCCATTACCCATTTGAAAGGCCTTCTGATTTGGTAAGTTTTTGGAATTTCGGTCGATTTATTTAATTGTAAAATTGAAAATTTTAGGTGACGAAGATGATATGTGTGAACCCAAAACCTAGTAGCTGGTAGCATTGTTGGTGGTATCTACTCTGCAGAAGGTCCATTAGATAATAAAGAAGCTTACTTTCAAGTGTGGAAGATTGGTCCACTGAAATTGTTGATAAAATTGAGACTGTTCCTGTTACGTTGTTAGATTTGACTCCTGATAATAAAAGCTATTCAAAGTATTTTGTAACTTAAGTAAATTGTTGAAATTCATGATGTGACAGTGCTCTGGATTTACTTAATTTCATAACGATAGGTAAGTATTAACCTACCTCCAGAAATATCAAAAATTAAGACCACACGACAGATTTTTTAACAATTTTTATTATTTTATTAATCAATTTAATCAGACAACTTGCAGCTTTGCTGTGTTTACGGACAAAGCGTCACTAATTTGGCACTGTTCATAGGTGGTACACTTGCACTGAGAAGAATAGTCCTGGTTTGTCGATTAGCTGACACTCCCCGTGATAACATTTTTGAGAATCAATTATTATGTTGCAAATAGGCTGTCTGATGAGGCTTGCAGAGAACCTACCAACAGGCCAGACACTGCCATTATTAGATTTTGGGTTCACAAAAGGGCCCCATCGTTTTATTAAACATTTTTGGTCTCCATCTAAAATTTTCAATTTTACAATTAAATAAATCGACCTAAATTCCAAAAACTTACCAAATCAGAAAGCGTACAATGGGTAAACGTACTTGGTGCTGGTTGTAAATTACATTTGGAAGAATTTCACCAAAACGAGGTTATGTGCGTTATGTGTCATTTTATCGATATGGAATTACGCACGCGCTTGTCTCACACAAACCCTATGCTTCAGGGGTTTTGTTTGAATAATTTTCCGGGAAAATTAATTGATTAATTGAATGAATTCGAAAATTAAGAATAATGTGGTTTGATGACCCTGCCGACATGACAAGCTGACACTGACATTTCTGAGTATCCGCCGATCGATAAAGGACATACCTCGCAATGATTAGGTGTTGTTTCATGGGCGACTTGTGAGAAAAATTGACGTGATTTTTAGCTTCTGCAGTTTGGTAACCTGATGTCCAAAAAATTAAATAATCAGTTTAGCGTGATCCTAAGGCCCTAAATAACCAACCTGTGGGCAAAAATTATTTATTTCATGAAAATAGCCCCATTGAAAATTTCGTGACGTCACATTTTTGGGCCAATCAAAAAAATTTTTACGTCCTCTGAAGGGTTTTTAGTACCCATACACCCTGTAAAAAAATCAAAACTCTAGCTTCAAGGTAAAGGGCAATTATTGAGGTGGGCAATAGTGTTGGTCCACCCGGTACAGTTAGAATAGTTATATTTAAGTCAGTAAGTAAAATGGCAGATAATTCGCAAACCCTATCCACAGAGAGCTCCCCTATTTCCTTTAGGGGTTTAAAATTTATATGCTTCCCAGCGAGAATGACCACGCCGCCGCAGCCCCCCCCGCGACAGTGGCTACCAGCCTGCACAAAACCTGGTAAGGACAAAACATGTTTTCTGTGTTTGAATTTGATAGATACCTAATCCCTTTTTGCACTTTTCGATTAAATGAACGAGGGATGCGAGAGGTAAACCGTAGTACGCCAGTGAATTGTAAACTACCGCGCTTTTATTGAGCTTTTACAAGAAAATCACTGACATTCGGTTTGACTTGACTTTAATGACATTTTTGGAATATGAGAAGTTTATCGTGTGAGGGATGCACCACTGAAGCTCCTTGCTTTTTGAAACTCGACAGCTAAATTGAATTTTTAAGTCTTAAAGTCTTAAATGAGGGGGCAACCCCTGATAATATTTGTAAAATTTGATGTATTTTAGGAATGAACCACTAACATTGCCGGTTTTCGAGAAAATTTTCGTTTTAGACTACGAGGGGTGAAGCACGAACCTCGAGATATATTGTCGCAATTTCATCCATATTGTATGTTCAGCGAGGGGTAAACCGGAATAATCAGACAAATCGGAAACAAGGAGTTAACCACTGAGTACTTTTGTCGTTTTTCCCTTGACTGACCAATAGAGGGGCAAACCACTCTGCATACCAGCCCTGTGAAGTTAGCGTCAGAATCGATCAAGCAGTAAATGAAGACCTTCGCCGTTCGCCCCCTGGCCGTTCGTGACGCCCGCTTGATTTATGACCCAAATTACCCCCGACACACGTTACATCGATTTTTTTCGCATGGAAAAATTTATTAACAGCCCAAATCAGGATGATGAATGCATTTCCTTATATTTTTAAAAGCGAGTGCACAATCCACGGGGGGATTAGCGGGATCGGTCTATTTGGGAGGGGTGTCTCAAGTCGGCGGCTTATCGATCGCTCAAGACGCCAGAGGGCGCTTCCATTCACTCAGGTGGACACTTGAGGCTGTGCAGCACGCACTCGAACCCGCCGAGAGTGGCTGCTCTCGTTTAGGGAATCGCTCGAGTGGGCTGTGGTAATTAATCCGGGTTGGAACGGTGTAGGGGGCGATAAATACTGGAATATGTTGTCTGGTTTATTTCGGGATGCGAACGGATTTGAGGGAATCCCGATGCGAGATCGAATTTTCTATGACATGCTCGTTTATGTATCTTGAGTCGTTTCTGAGTTATTCAGCTCGTCGACTGATGATGAAATACTAAAGCAAAATGTTTTTTTTGCCCAAGTGATCTAAAATTTGTTTTGCCTGCGATAAAACAGGGCACCTTACAATCGATTGCCTAATAACACTGTTCAAAAAAGAATACGATCATAATTACATTTTCTATGACATGCTCGTTTATGCATCTTGAGTCGTTTCTGAGTTATTCAGCTCGTCGACTGATGATGAAATACTAAAGCAAAAATTATTTTTTACCTAACTTATCTAAAGTTTGTTTTGTCTGCGAAAAAACAGGTCACCTTACAAGCGATTGCCTAATAACACTGTCCAAAAAAGAATACGATCATGTCGTGATCAGATAGTTTACCCCACAAGCGTGTAGTAATTTATTTGATGGAGTTGTTAGCAGCTTTACGACCATTCTAATTAACTTTCACGACATCATCCGGCGAAAAAATATTATCGGCCCCCGAATATCTTCGCACCGTAATAATCCCATTTGTCGTAATGACAACGCCGGCAACTCCTCCAAACAAATTCCTTTATGTTATACCGCCGATACAGACATATTCCATTATTGCATTAGTCGACGGTGTGTCGGAGAAATAATTAATGGGCTCCTGGTTTGTCGGATTATTTGTTGTGACAAGAGCGAATTGTATTATGTTAATTTTTGGTGCGGTCGTGCGTGCCGTCCTCACTAAATAATGGCCACAATTAAATTGTGATAACGTTAATCTGTAATTAATGGCGTCAAGGAGAAGACGGGGCCTGATATGATCAGTTGGTATTGTCACAGGGGCCCGTTGATGGTCGTGATACATTATCTGCGTGCAAACAGAAGATTACAAAAAATTGCAGAAATTGAATTAATTTCGAAAAATTAATTGCCAGACACTACCAGTAGAAACATCCCTAAAAACTTGATGTTGACAATATTGATGTATAATTTTTGCGTGGTAAGAACGGACGATTTCTGCAAAATGGAGGATTACAAAAAATTACAAAAGTTAATTCCGATTACAAAAGTTTACCGAAATTCATTTCGAAGAAATAATCGTGCACGGTTCATATCGCGTAATTGCAAGCATTGTTACGTAATTTACAAGGACTTACAAAAAATTTCCATTGTTATGACTTATGACACGTGATAACGTTGATATAATTTTTGCTTGCAAGGAAAGGGTGATTTATACAAAAAAGGAGGATTGCAAGCAATTACAACACTCAATTACGATTACAAAAGTTTTACGAAATCAATTTCGAAGAAATGATTGTGCATGGTCTATCCCGCGTTTGTATTTTTCCGAAATTACCAGAGATTACAAAGATTTACAAACACTTCAATGCTGGGTACCTACTGTTGTCACGGGGGTGTTGATAATGTTGATATATAATTTTTGCGCGGAAGAGGCGGACGATTTCTGCAAAATGGAGGATTACAAAAGTTAATTAATGCAATTACAAAAGTTTACCGAAATTCATTTCGAAGAATAAATCGTGCACGGTTCATACGACGTTTGTGTGATAATTGCAAGTATTTTAGCGATATTACCGGAGATTACAAAGATCTAAAAAAAATTCAATTCTGTTATTGTGACGTGGGGTGCTGATAATGTTGATATATTTTTTGCTTGAAAGAGCGGGTGAATTATGCAAAATTGAAGAATCACAAAAAATTACAAAACCCAGTTACGATTAGAAAAGCTTTCCAAAATTAACAAGAAATGATTGTGCAAAGTTCATACCGCGTTTGTATTTTTCCGAAATTACCAGAGATTACAATGCTACCTACTACTGTCACGGGGTGTTGGTAATGTTGACATATAATCTTTGCGTGAAAAGAACAGACGATTTCTGCAAAATGGATAATTACAAAAAATTACAAAAGTTAACTGCAATAACAAAAGTTTACCGAGATTCATTTCCAAGAAATTATCGTGCACAGTTCGTACCGCGTTTGTGTGGTAATTGAAAGTATTCTAACGCAATTACCGGATATTACAAGCATTTACGAAAAGTTTCTGCTATTATTACGTAGGGTGCTGATAATGCTGATATATTTTTTGTTTGAAAAGAACGGGTGATTTATGCAAAAAGGGATGGTACAAAAAATTACGAACACTCAATTACGATTACAATAGTTTTCCGAAATTAATTTCGAAGAAATGATTGTGCATGGTTCATATCGCGTTTGTATTTTTTTCCGACATTGCCAGAGATTACAAAAATTCACAAAAATGTCAATGCTCGTACTATTATTACGCGGGTGTTAATAATATTAATATATTTTTACGTGAAAAATGTGCGAGTTTTTCAAAAATTAAGGATCACAAAAAATTAGAAAAATTAATCACGATTACAAAAGTTTACCGAAATTAATTTTAAAAAATAATCTTGCACGGTTCATACCGCGTTTGTGGTAATTCCAAGCATTTTTACATAATTACCCGCGATTCCAAAGATTTCCTAAAAATCCAATTCCATTGTCTGTTGTCACGACGAGTGTTGATAATGTTGATATATTTTTGGCGTGGAATGAACGGATGATTTCTGTATACCGAAATTTATTTCGAAGAAATAATTGCCCACGGTTCATGCCGCATTTGTGTGGTAATTACAAGTATTTTTGCAAAATTACCAGCAATTCTCAAAAATTTCAATTCATTCAAACGTCAAATTTTTGTGTAAACTATTGTAATCTTGTCAAAGTTCGTTCTGTTCAACAAAAAATACTCTCACATTGTAATTAACTAAACAAAATGGAGGGATACAGAAAACCGTTTGTAAAGTTTTGTGATCTACTAGAGATACATTTTCAAGTACCTAAAAGTGTTCTTTAACCATTTTTGTCAAAGTTGGTTAACATTTTGTAATAGTTCGCAATTATTTTGTAATTTGTACACTGGGAATAAAGGAAATCTACAGAGACTTTACTGGTTTTAGTCTAGGATGTTCTTAAGAAAATCGGTAAACATAGAACATGGTGCAAGATTTGTCTCGAGTTTTGTAAATGTTTGTGATAGTTTGTAATTCGTAATCTTCTCTCTTTTGTTTTTTTACCGTGTCATTTCGAGATATAAGATTTTTTAATCTTTGCTGTGTAATTTGTACGCATTTTTACAATTGTTTGTGGCTCAAAAATTGTAAAGATTTTGTAATTTTGTAAATAACAACCGTCTCCAGAAACCTTAATCGTTTTGATGATCTATAAACACGGTTCATGCCGTATTTGTATAGTAATTACAAGTATTTCTGCAAAATGATTAGAAATTCTCAAAAATTTCAATTCATACAAACGTCAAATTTTTGTGTAAACTGTTGTAAGCTTGTCAAAGTTCGTTCTGTTCAACTAAAAATACTCACACCTTGTAATTAACTAAACAAAATGGAGGGATATAAAAAACCGATTGTAAAGTTTTGTGATCTACTAGAAGTACATTTTCAAGTAAAAGTGTTCTTTAACCATTTTTCCCAAAGTTGGTTAACATTTTGTAATAGTTTGCAATTATTTTGTAATCTGTACACTGGGAATAAAGGAAATCTACAGAAACTTTACTAGTTTTAGTCTAGGAAGTTCTTAAGAAAATCGGTAAACATAGAACATGGTGCAATGTTGCAAGATTTGTTTCGGGTCTTGTAAATGCTTGTGATAATTTGTAATTCGTAATCTTCTCTCTTTTGTTTTTTTCCGTGTGATTTCGAGATATAAGATTTTGTAATCTATGCTGTGTAATTTGTACGCATTTTTACAATTGTTTGAGGCTTATAAATTGTAAAGATTTTGTAATTTTGTAAATCGCCACCGACTCCAGAAACCTTAATCGTTTTGAAAATCTATAAACACGGCTCATGCCGTACTTGTGTAGTAATTACAAGTATTTCTGCAAAATTATCAGAAATTGTCAAAAATTTCAATTCATGCAACGTCAAATTTTTGTGTAAACTGTTCTAAGCTTGTCAAAGTTCGTTCTGTTCAACTAAAAATACTCCCACATTGTAATTAACTAAACAAAATGGAGGGATACAGAAAAGCGATTGTAAAGTTTTGTGATACTAGAAGTACAATTTCAAATAAAAGTGTTCTTTAACCATTTTTCCCGAAGTTGGTTAACATTTTGTATCGTTTGCAGTTATTTTGTAATCTGTACACTGGGAAGAAAGGAAATCTACAGAAACTTTACTGGTTTTAGTCTGGGAAGTTCTTAAGAAAATCGGTAAACATAGAACATGGTACATTATTGCAAGATTTGTCTCGAGCTTTGTAAATGTTTGTAATAATTAGTAATTCGTAATCTTCTCTCTTTTGTTCTTTTACCGTGTCATTTCGAGATATAAGATTTTGTAATATTTGCTGTGTAATTTGTATGCATTTTTACAAGTGTTTGAGGCTCAAAAATTGTAAAGATTTTGTAATTTTGTAAATCGCAACCGTCTCCAGAAACTTGTATCTTGTCAAAGTTCGTTTTGTTCAACTAAAAATACTCCCACATTGTAATTAACTAAACAAAATGGAGGGATACAGAAAACCGATTGTAAAGTTTTGTGATCTACTGGAAGTACATTTTCAAATAAAACTGTACTTTAACCACTTTTCCCGAAATTGGTTAACATTTTGTAATTTGTACACTGGGAACAAACCAAATCTACAGAAACCTTACTGATTTTATTCTGGGAAGTGCTTGAGAAAATCGGTAAACATAGAACATGGCGCATTGTTGCAAGATTTGTCTCGAGTTTTGTAAATTTTTGTAATAGTTTGTAATGCGTAATCTTCTCTCTTTTGTTTTTTTACCGTGCAATTTCGAGATATAAGATTTTGTAATCTTTGCTGTGTAATTTGTACGCATTTTTACAATTGTTTGTGGCTCAAAAATTTGAAAAGATTTTGTAATTTTGTAAATAGCAACCGTCTCTAGAAACCTGTATCGTTTTGAAAATCGATAAACATGGTCTAAAATTATTGTAACCTCACTTTTTATTCGATATCTGTTTTAATAGTTCAAAACGGTAAAGCTTTCTAATTTTGTAAAACACGCATTCGTGACAAAGGGATCAATTTAAGGAAGCAATGAATTTAATGTTTTGTAATCTTATTCAAGTTTTGTAAATGTTTCAATTTTCAAATTGAAACTGTAGAGCTTTGTAATCCTATAGAACGGGCAATAATATTCGTAACCTTTTGTAATCTCAGTGCGATTAGCCCCGCTCCCGCCGAACCGCCAAAATCGGCGGTGCGCCGCCACTGCCCCCTCGCCTCCGGATTCCTGGACGTCCATGCGTCGCGACGCCGGGGGCGCATGCGGACCTGCGCCCCTCGTCCTGTCAAGACGCTACGCCAGTGCTGCAAAGGGTCGAAAGCACACTGTGACCTGGCCGCGTATCCTCCGCCTCCGTACCACGTCCATCAAAGTGACCGGTGTTCAGTTCTCAGTGTTTTTTTCTAACAGTTGGTACGCCTGGTGCACTGGTAAGCGATCCCTCCACGAGCTCCGCGTTCGATTTTCCGCGCCCGGAGCCTCCGGTCGCGTCCGTCGGGGCCGTGTGGCGCGATCGAATTTCCACTTGTTCAATGTCTCCGGTGGATCCGTCCCGAAATTGCGAATTACAAATTATCGCAGTAAATTACGAAAGTTTACGTTTCGTGCTAATTCGGTCGATCAAGGATTTCGTGGATTATTATTCTTGGAGTGGGGCCATGAAATATTCATAAACAAAACTATTTTCGGCTCACGAACCGGTCGAAATACGACGATTACAAACAGTTTACAAAAATTTCCGGAAAGGGCGCGTTTTTGAGGTCAGACCGCGTTGCGACCTTGTAATCTTGGGGTAGGTTAAGACGGGTGCTTGCGATCCGTGCACTAATTAAGCGACTTGTGCATTTCGGGTTGCATAATCTTCTCACCTCGGGATCATCAAGTAAGCTGTGTTAATTAGTGTGTGAACTTTGGGGCGAGTGACGTATTGAGATTGGGGGTTGTCACTCGAGAAGTTTGGCGCTTAATCAGTTTGGAAGTTTTTTTAAAGAATCAGTGTTGCCAACAGAAATCGAGAAGTTTCTATCTGGCGGTGTAGCTTGGGAATTTCGAAACATAAAACTGGCAATTTAGTTACTAAGTTGAGGACAATTGGCAGCGCTGATCTTGGGAAACTCTCAAAATCTAAATTTCTACTTAATGAATTCAAAAAATGGTGAAAACTTTTACACTCACCCTGTATATTTCATTAATAAGTCTCACCATGTACATACCTACTACTGTGGGAGAACAGTTGTTTTCAATAATTAATTAAGTTTTAAAATTCCATCGATGGATGTCCAAAATCGACCATTTTGGATCTAAAATTTTGTTTTAGTTGCTTCCGAGCAACCAATATTTTCGAGTCACTTTGGTGGCTGCTCAGATACAAAATATTTTTCTCGCCATTTTGGAGCCCATTTCTGCTACTAAACGTCACAGATTATCTTCCATTTTGGATCCCGTATAACTCACTTTTGTTCTAAGTTATTTTCTTTATCCACTAAGTTTGACACTCACTTGACCTCATTTTGACTCTATTATGATTAATTCGCCATTTTGGAGCCCAAATATTTTCTTCTGACAACAGAGAATTTTCTGTCATGATTTTGGAGAATACCTTATTCAGGGCTCAAACTCTAACCCCCATTTTGGATAAAGGCAAAAAAAAATCAGTTCGACATCTTGGATTGCGTCGGCCATTTTGGAGCCCAAAATTCTCTGACTTGCTACTGTCAAGTTTTGTGGTTTATTCGTCGTGTATCAAAACCATTTGCTGAAGTTAAGTTACCTTCTTTCTTTCGTCATCCGTTTTGGGTCCCAGTGACAGTTTATAAATCAAAAGTTTTAGCAGGTAATTCCATCTGGAAAAGAGCCTAACTTCAATTTGATCGGCCCTTATATTAAGAAAAGTTTTGTCTTGGAAGGCGAATTGCTGAGTGCTTTCGCCATTTTGGAGCCCACTGACTGAGAAATCTATTCAGAGGCCACTCTTGTCTTTGAAGATGAAAGAGCAACAAGTGTTTTGTGTCACTATTTGAAATTCTGAACAAATCAGTTCGTCATTTTGGTTTGCGCCGGCCATTTTGGAGCCCAAAATTCTCCAACTTGCTACTGTCAACTTTTCTAGTTTATTCGTCGTTTATTAAAACCATGAGCTAAAGTTAAGTTACCTCCTTTTTTTCGCCCTCCATTTTGGATCCCAATGACATAGTGAGATGTTTATAGAACACCAATTTTAGTAGGTAATTCCTTTCGGAAAAGAGCATAATTTCAATTTGGTCGGCCATTTTGGATCCTAGTGACAAACGAGTAAAGTTGTGGATTTTCTAATCGTATATTAAGGAAAGTTTAGCCTTAGACGGCGAATTGCTGAGTGCGTCCACCATTTTGGAGCCCATTGTCTGGCAATTATATTCAAAGACCACTCTTGTCTTGGGAGATGAAACAGCAAATAAAGTGTTGTTTCACTATTTGAAATTCTAAACGAATTAGTTCGCCGTTTTGATTTGCGGCTGCCATTTTGGAGCCCAACATTCTCTGACTTGCTACTGTCAAGCTTTCTGGTTTATTCGTCGTGTATTAAAACCATCATGAGCTGAAGTTAAGTTGCCTTCTTTCTTTCGTCATCCATTTTGGATCCCAGTTGTGACATAGTGACTTAGTTTATAAATCAGCAATTCTAGAAGGTAATTCCGTCTGGAAAAGATCATAACTTCAATTTGGTTGGCCATTTTGGATCCCAGTGGCAATCTGAGAAGGCGAATTGCGGAGTTCGTTCACTATTTTGGAGCCCATTGACTGGCAAATGTATTCAAAGACCGCTCTTGTCTTGTAAGATGAAACAGCAAATAAAGTGTTTTGTGTCACTATTTGAAATTCTGAACAAATCAGTTCGCCATTTTGGTTTGCGCTGGCCATTTTGGAGCCCAATATTCCCCGACTTGCTACCGTCAACTTTTCTGGTTTATTCGTTGTTTATTAAAAACATGATGAGGTAAAGTTAAGTTACCTTCATTTTTCGTCATCCATTTTGGATCCCAGTGACAAACGAGTACAGTTATAGATTTTTTAATGGTAAATTAAGGAAAGTTTTGTCTTAGAAGGCGCATTGCGTTTCACACTAATTAAAACGCCCGTCAGCCATTTTGGAGCCCCATTCGATATGTTAATATTTTTTATCCTATATCGTGCGGATGACAAAAACAGCCCCGAGCTGCAGAAAGTTACAAAAAATCGCACAGCAATGTATGATACGTCAAACTTATATCGTTTTAAAAATACTACATTCTGGATTGTATCATTGTATCTTTACTATAATCAAGTAGGCCTAAAAATTTTTTTTCAATAATCCAGAATGTAGTATTTTGAAAATGATTAAGTTTGACGTATCATACATTGCTGTACAATTTTTTGCAACGACGCTGTAGCTCGGGGCATTTTTTGTCGTCCACACGGTATACTATACTATAGTAAAGGATGTATTGTGGACTAGGGTTCTCATGTCTGCCGGCCATTTTGGAGCCCAATATGACACGTTCTATGTAGATATTATTCGGCCTTAATGTTTCTATATTATTTTCTTCTCCAACTTTAATTCAAATGAAATTGGGGGTTCACGTAACTGTCAGCCATTTTGGAGCCCCATGAGATGCGGCTCTCTGGACTATATTATTTTTAAAACAGGAGTAAAATACTTTCAGGCGGAAACTTAAATTGTCCGTGGGCCATTTTGGAGCCTATTGGGAATAACTAGACCTGCTAAATGATACAGTATTTTTTCTTGTTTTATTTGTCCATGCTTTTGTCATAAATGAACAGAAAAATGAGCTTTAGATGAATGTTTACATCTTTGTCAGTCATTTTGGAGCCCACCAAACCATTGGTTTAACGATTTCTTGAATTTCTGAGGCCAGTGTTTATTAGGAAACGATCGAGTCCACGTATTTGTCAGCCATTTTGGAGCCCAATGAAATACACTATTAATTCTGCTTTGCATTTGCCTCGTATTTTTAGGTTCCTGGTCGAATTTTGATTTAAATGGTGGATGAACATTTCACAGAAATTAAAGTCTGTCAGCCATTTTGGAACACCATTTATATTATATACCTACTAAACTAGTAAAGGATGTATTGTAAACTAGGGTTCTCATGTCTGTCAGCCATTTTGGAGCCCAATATGACACGATATTGTTCTAACTACATATTATTCAGCGTTGCAGTGTTTTCGTATTTCTTCTCGGAACTTTTATTCAAATGTAATTCGCATATCTGTCAGTCATTTTCGAGTCACATATCAACATTTTTTATACTGAGCGAGTCAAGGATGTACCTATTGTGGACTAGGGTTCTCATGCCTGTCAACCATTTTGGAGCCCGACATGACAGTTGACATTATTCAGCGTTACAGTGTTTCCATATTTCTTCTTAATTCAAATGAAATCTTTGATAATGAGCATGTTATGTTCGAAACGCGTTGTCTCTGTAAATCAAGTTTTTCGATGTATTGGGGGAATTCACAGATCTGACAGCCATTTTGGAGCCCTATGATGCGGCTATTTGTACTATATTATTTTTAACTTCTACGCTCAAAAAAATCGAATCGCCAAAAACATGAAATCTTAACGTTTCAGGGTCTTGGGAACCCAAAAAAGTGTTTTTTCAAAAAATGTCTGTCTGTCTGTGTGTCTGTCTGTCTGTCTGTGATCACGCTGCAGCTCAAACTACTGAACGTATCAAGATGAGATTTGGCACACATATTCAGTGGGAGATTTGTAGGTGCTGATTAGAATCTGGGCCACATCGGTTCACGGAAGGCGCCTTTTTGGCACATCAACTTTAAAAATTTAAATGCAAACCACCATTTTTCGCGTTACCATATGAATGCTCTTCGAATTTTGCTTCTAAAAATGTATTCACACTTGTGCCGTTTTGGTCAAAAAATGGTGCCGTGAAAAATGCAGCAGTGAAGCGGCTGGAACCTCCCCATCGCGTGGATCTTTGACTTGGGTTTCTAGTCGAATTAGCAAAGAAAATGTATGACTGGTTTCCATGATGGTTTTAGAACTTTTTTAGAACATACAAATTGAAACATTCATTAGAGAAAAGTAGGTATAAGTAAGTCCTTTTTAGGCAGTTCTAAAACCGTCGTTGAAACCAGTCTTATACAATTTCTGTGCTAATTCGGCTAGAAACACAAGTCAAAGATCCACGCGATGGGGAGGTTCCAGCCGCTTCACTGCTGTATTTTTTTTGAAACCAGAATTTGAAGACCTTTCTGATGGTGACAATAAATCTTTCAAAAACTTGTTTTGGATGGTTAAATAAGTCAATAATTTAAAGTTGGATATTGGTGTGCCAAAACGGCACTTTCCGTAGGCCGATTGAATCCAAAATGTGTTCAGCTCTTTGACGTGCAATACAATCCCCATGTGCAACATTTCAGCTAAATCGGTTCAGGGGCTTGGGCTGTACCGCGATTTTAAAGTCCGATAAAAATCAATTTTTTTTTAATTTTTGGTCAAAAGGGCACTGAGAGTGAATACATTTTTAGAAGCAGAATTTGAAGGCCTTTCCTATCGTGACGTGAAAAATGGGGGTTTGCATTTAAAATTAAAAAGTTGATGTGCCAAAATGGCATTTCTAGTTGCGCGATTGGCTCCAAAAGCTTTTCAGATCTAAGTTGGGTTATGAGATGCCTACGCACCAAATTTCAGCTAAATCGGTCTAGTAGTTTTGGCTGTGGCGTGTTTACAAACGTACGTACGTACACACACACAGACACATTTTGAAAACCGCTTTTTTGGGTTCCTGAGACCCCAAAACGTGAAGATCTGGTGCTATCTCAAATTCGAAAATTTTAGTGATTGTAGTAACCTCCCATTTTTTTAAAATTTTGATGGAGTTGGGGAGGTTAAAAACCTATGCATAACTGTATATTTTTATTAGCGGATTTGATAGCTGATTTTTTTTCAAGCCGAAAACCTTAGTGCCATTTTTTCCAAAAATGTGATTTTAGTAGCAAAAGGGCCCTTGTTTCAATTTATTTTACAAAAAAGTATATTCTTACTAACGGATTCGACAGCTGCTATATTGCCGAATTGCCGGATTGCCGGATTAGCGCAATTTTTTAGAAAATTTTCATTTTAGGAACAGAAAGGCCCCTTTTTCTTAGCAGAAGGGCATATTATCATTATCGAATTTGATAGCTGTGGCATTGCCGAATCGAAAACCTTAGTACCATTTTTTCGAAAAATGTCCATTTTAGGAGTGAAAAACATTTGTATTTTAGATTTTAGTATAAATGAGCGTCGGGTGCATCAGCCATCCAACCGCCCCGCATGCCCGACCTTGGTTAAATAAAGTTAAATGCTACATTTACAAATTCTGTGAAAAAGTAGAAGTTTCTACCGTCTCCGAGACTGCCAATCTTTTAGTTTGAGTGCCAATTTGGAGCCCATGGGAAAGCACTGGACCTGATAAATGATGTAATATTTTTTCTTGTTTTATGTGTCCAGGCTTTTATTACAAATGGACAGAAAAATGAGCTTTTGTCAGTTCTTTTGGAGTCAAATACAAGTGGGACTGCCGTGCCATACTATCCTGCATTGTTTTTAGGATGCGGAACTTTGTCAAATTTTTCCAATAGAAATTACTGAATGCCATTTTGGATCCCAGTGCTTCACCCAAGGTATTTCCGGTATTTCCCCCAATCAGTGCTTGGAAAAAGACTCGTCCATTTTGGAACCCAATGACCACGGCTTACTTGATTACCCTCGGCTTTTAAATATTTTAGCTAAAAGCCCTCTATTTAATAACTCCGCCAACAAAATTGGTAATTAAAAGCGCCAACGCGCATTCGTTGCACAAAATTTCCATTGTTGCCAACGTAACGAACACGGCCTTCCGGCTCGTTTCGAACAGCCCCCGGCGATCGACCAGTGCACCGGGCTAAGCCCTCGTTTTCCAGTTTCGGATGGCCCGAAGGAAGTGAAGTTTGGGAGTTGAGCTAATTATCCGTGCGCGTCATGAACAGCCCCCTCGAATCGATATCTCGCCACCAGAGTGCGGTGCATTAACATCGGAATGCGGTCCCTGGTGTTGGCCGCCGCCCTCGCGGCCCTCGCCTCCGGCTTCCTCCTCGACGGCTCCAACAACTCCTTCACGCAGTTCAGGAAATGGGGCGGCGGCACCAACGGCAGCCTCGAGTTCGAGTTCAAGACCGACCAGCCGAACGGCCTCCTCCTCTACACGGACGACGGCGGCACCTACGACTTCTTCGAGATCAAGCTGGTGGCGGGCGCCCTCCGCCTCCGCTTTAACCTGGGGGGCGGCGCACAAATCATGACGGTGGGGCGGGAGCTCAACGACGGCAGGTGGCACAAGGTGCACGTGCAGCGCCACGAGGACCGCACCATCCTCACCGTCGACAACGTCTCCCAGATGATCACCTCCCGGGGGAAGGAGTTCAACTTCGGGAGGGTGTCCACCAACTCGGACGTCTTCGTGGGGGGTATGCCCACCTGGTACAACAACAAGTTGACGTTGCTGGCGTTGCCGAGCGTTATCTTCGAGCCGAGGTTCGTGGGCGCCGTCAGGAACTTGATTTACCCCGACGTGGAGGGGGGGTTGCCGCGCAGGCAGGAAACCAGGCCCAAGGATCATCGGGTGAGTAAATTCAGACACGCATTATCCGATTCGCTTTTGGACTTAATCTTTGATTTAGTTGCGGGGTTCCATCAAGTCGGGTTTGCCCCACAAACGGGTTTTTGCGATGCGGTCGGAAGCTATTTAACTATTGAAACCGCTGGCGGTTTATTGTTACCGCCATTGCTGCAGTAAATAGTCACCGGCGGGGCGACAGCATTCTGAAACTATTACCTAACTGTTGTCACACCCAAGTGCATAGCGTCAAAGATTCTTCGGTTCCACGAGGTTTAAGATCTAAAAACTCTTTCAAAGAAATCTATGTGTCCAAAGATTCAGTTTACTTTTAAAGACCGCAATTTTAAAGTTTATAGTTCTGGGTACGAAAAGAGTTTATGGAACTAAATATCCCACGTTACTTAAAACTTTATCCTAACCGTATCACTATCCATTATATCTATATATTGTGTTGTCATCAGTAAACTGGGAATTCACAAGGTATTTGGATATCCAATCAAAACAACTTATTCAATCGCCAACGTTTCAACGGTTTATTACATTTTGCCGTCTTCTTCTGGGCTAAAATATATTATGCAATAGGTACAATGAACATTATTTCTTAAAAAACCTTACCTAATGAATCTATCACTTATTTTTGTACTTACGTATCTCTTGGGCCATTTCAAACGATTTAAAAATTAAAATTTAAAAGGCCGTGTAAATAAGTTGTTTTGATTGGATATCCAAATACCTCGTGAATTCCCATTTTTCTGATAACAACACAATGTTACTTAAAACTTAAAGTTGAATTATGCAAGGTGCTTGAATCGATATGTAGTGTCGGAAGTCAGTTTGTTAGTATTCGAGTCATGTTGAACGTATTTAATCGAAGGTCTAGAGAGTCTACTTAGTAATTTCAGTTCTGCGTAATTCAATGGAACTTAAGATCTGACCAGGCTAGTTTTGAGTTTCGCGACTTGTTAGAAGCAAATCGGATAACATTTTGACGTAATCCGTAATTCTAGATGGCGCTCAAGGCAGATCGTTATATCCAAAATAGCAGAAAAATTACACAGTTTTCGACCAAAGACGTGGTATTCAAAATTAAAGATAGCTTCATTGTCTACAAGAAAGGCCCTAATGATTTTTTTCGTACAGTCGACGGTTTACCCCTGTTTCTTAATTTTTATGGAGTTTTTCAATATATTTCACCAATATTCACCTAAATACATGGGATTAGTAAGATATTCACAATTTACTTCTGAGCTTTATTGTAGCGCACCTCAAAAGAAACCAACAGTGAAAGACAGAAAACGGCGTTTACTGCACATTGAAAAAGGGGAAATAAATAGAGAATATCTTACTAATTCCATGTATTTAGGTGGACATTGTTGAAATATATTGAAAAACTCCCTAAAATTTAAGAAACAAGTTTTTTTGATTAGATAATCGTGGAGCGCGTAAGCCGTGCGGCGAGCGCAACTTTCTTGTCAGCGTTAGGGGTAAACCGTCGTCTGTACGAAAAAAATCATTAGCGCCTTTCTTGTAGAGAATAAAGCTATCTTTAATTTTGTATACCACGTCTTTGGTCGAAAACTGTATAATTTTCATGCTATTTTGGATATAACGATCTGCCTTGAGCGCCATCTAGAATTGCGGACTTCCGGTTAAGATTTCGAATTGCCGACAGTGATTTTCGAATTCAGCAGGGTCCAATTAGTTTAGAAACACTTGTCAAAATGTTATCCGATTTGCTTCTAGCATAATATAGAGAGCGTTTTTTGAAATTCTAGCCTTGTCCATAAGTATCTTCTGATTGTTTTTCTATTTCTATAGTCCTATTACCTAATAGACTTTAAGACTTACTTTATATTTGACCCTACAGTATTAAAGATGGTACAGATCAGTTCAATTTATTGGCAAGTCTAGGTAGTTAAATGTCAAATGTGAGTTGTTGGATCGGTAGTTAAAGATCCTGGAGCTAGATCCACTATTGCCTTATCCCAGAATCTGTAACTTCGAAGATCCACATATTCCTGGGTAATGATATATGGTTTAAAAGGCTGTTTACACTACATGATTTTTCACATGATTTTCTGTATGACTTGAAATTACCATGGCGAATGATTGTTAATAACAATTTGGAGTCATGGTGATTTCGAGCCATACAGAAAATCATATGAGAAATCATGTAGTGTAAACAGCCTTTAAGATTTAATGACTAATGAGATCAGAATATAAAAAGAAAATAGAAAATCTGAAAGTTGGTACCAAAAAACAAAGCTCCTTAGCTTCCGAATACCGTAAAAAGTCGGCCAAAGATCCCCTACTATTTCGACACCACTGTATCCATTTACTTCTTTCTTGCAATTATGCAAGGTACAGTAAGCGATTAGGGAGTTTGTTAACTTAAGTTGACAACATGTAAGAGTGAAATTACGTGAATTTTTTTGGTGCTGTCAATCTAAGGTTGGTAGCACTGCAAACGCTTCAGTTGATACCAATATATCTTTGTTACCTGGCGGCAGAGACAACTATTTTGCTTCCAGTTCTATCCTTATCTTATGCAAGAACAACTTGTATTTCCGCCCTTTATTTAAGCACCTTGTTACACTTTATTCTTTCTGAACAATTTCGTAAACTTATCTTTTTACTTCTAGAGTGCTAGCAGAAGTAGAAGAAATTAAAATAAAAAGCCATACTACCTAATGCGCGAATCCATAATGCCAAAGATCCATGCGTATGTGCGTAACTATATAATTTAAGACGGTATACCGTCAATTGATCGCCAACAATTGACCGCGCGACAATTGATCGCATCTCAATTGATCACGGCCGACAATTGATCGCGAACCTTTGTCGCGCGATCAATTGTCCGCAATCAATTGACGTATAATCATTAGTAATATGATAAGTCGTCTCTTGATTGCCGCGGGTTTGACGTCCGAATGGTTGAACTACGAGTCAAAATGGTAGATTTTTTTTAGGTCTAAAAAGACGCCGAGAGCTTGCTCGAGTCACCCCCCCGCTTTGGGAAGTAGGTACTTACGAATGAAACTTTGACTTGTTGATTTGTTTGTTTGTTGATTTGACCTGGTATCATGTACTTACAAGGTGTCCCAGAACTCACGGAGGCGAAGGGATTTTACTATCAACAGACGCCTGCGCCTGTCATCCCTGAACTCTAATCTAAGACGAATTTTTCATTGTTGCGATTCAATGCGAATCCTTTGCGATGAGTTTTGCTTAACCGAAATTTCAAAATTTTTGAGGATTTTCAAAAAATGCAAATAGACAAAAGTAGTCGTGTCGTATATCAAATGAAAGCTTGCGGAAAAGCCTCACCGTAAGCACCTGAGGCCTTCTTTCCGCTGATCCGTTCGAGAGTTATATCTAACCGAAGTCTGTGGAGGCAAGACGCACGTCCCAATATTGCACCAGAGTGGTTACTCCCTCGCTTTGGGTCGGCCCTTTTATCAGTAGGTATGTACCTTAGAATGAAAGTTCGGTTGATTTGACGCTCGGCATCATGTACTTACAAGATGTCCCAGAACTCACGGAAGGAATGTACTATCTGCGCCTATCATCCCTGGACTCTAATCTAAGACGAATTTTTCATTGCTGCGAATCCTTTGCGATGATCCGCTCTCGAGTTATACTTAACCGAAATTTGAAATTTTGAAAATTTCTGAAGATTTTCAAAATATGCAAATAGAGGAAAGTAGTCGTGTTGTATATCAAATGAAAGCTTGCGGGAAAGCCTCACCATAAGCAGCTGAGGCATTCTTTCCGATGATCCGTCCCCGAGTTATATCCAACCGAAGTCTGAGGAGGCAAGACGCACTTGATGAACACTTTATAATCCTCTCCTCGTTTTAAAAATAACCCAATTAGCAGGTGTTAACAACCGATAATTATACAAAGTGCACCCCGCCCCCGGCGGCGGCGGTAATTGCAACGCTACACCGCTCCAATAGCATAATGCACTTGCACCACGTCCAATCGATACCCCGTTCGACCTCCAATTTCCAAAACACCACAATTGAATAAAACAAAGCGGACACGGGCGGGTTAATCCCATCCATCCCCCGGTGGTAATTCCGCAGATAACGGCGGCGGCGGATTTAAGCTGACGCACGCCGCCGCCGGGTGACGTATCCCTGATAACGCCCTTGTGGTTTCAGGGCGGCTTCGCAGATTTGGCCCGGCGCCTCCGCCAGATTTACCGCGTGGGTAGGCGCATCCACCCGTTTCGGAAGGGAAAAAAACGAACAAATTGCGAAAAAGTTGCCTTAAACGCTTCAATTTTGTTCGTTTGGGCAAATAGCCGTGGGACGTGGCGTCGGCTGGAACAAACATTCGTGTTTGAACTTTCTTTCGTTTGTTTTGCGTTGGCTCAGGTACGAGGCTGGAAAGAATTCGCAAAATTTGTAACCATCGTAAAACTTTTTGGGCGTTTTTTTCTGACACGTAGTAATTTCCTATCAGGTCAGGTGAAAGGAAAATAAGGTGAATCATGGATTAGGGTTTATACCTACCCGATTTTATTAAATCATCAAAAAATTGTTATAAAATCAAAACGGGATATATAATTTTTTTCTGAAACAAGATATTTCTGAAAGTACGAGAAAAAATAGAGGCGAACGTTATTTGTAGTATTTATAGCGAAAAATTATTGTGGCAAATAAGTGAAAAACAAGTTGATGGTCTTTTAAAATGTCGCCTTTCCTTGCGTTCTTTCTATTGGTGTTGCTTCGGGTGACGTCAGTCCCCGGAAAACCATCCACATTCCGATGTGCCCCACCACGATCATTCACCATCTGCTTCGATTTCAAGTGTCAGTTTTCGACTTCAAAGTGCCGTCTTTTTCGATCGACTATGAATTAATATGTCACCAAAACTCTTATGGGAATTTGCACGGGCGGCTAAAACGAACACGTCGTTGTTTATGACCCCTAATTGCCCATCATGAAGCAATATGCACCCTGCCGCGCCAGGTGGTCTGTTTGGCACGTTGCTTTCTCTTGTTACAAAGAAATCTGGCTGGACAAATGCATATTTGCTTATTTAATTTTTTCAATGTATGTATTGTAGGTACCTATATTGATAAATTAAGTTGAAGTTGACTTAATTAAATTTTTTTGAGCCATACAAAACAAACTTTATTTAGCACATATTAGTGGTTTTTATTATAAGAGCATATTTGCATATGTAAGTGGTGCATTTTTTGGTCACTTTTGAGATTGATTCGACATAAGGTGCAATAACAAAATTACATTTCCGGGAATTTTTAGAATCTTAAATCAATTACCTGTTGCAATACCCTTATCGACAGATCGACTCTAAAAATAATAGGTATTATAATGTAGATATCCACCTGCACCTTTTATATTGAATGGCTGCTTAGACAGAGATTAAGAGAGATTATTTTTGAATAGGTTCGAGTTTTTAACTTTGTGACTTATTTTTATTTATCGAAATATACCTAATATAAAAATAATGCAGGTATCCGTCTGCACAATAATCTTTAGAGATTTCTTTCTAACAATAGAAAGCAACGCGCCAAACAGACCACCTGGCGCGGCAGGGTGCATATTGCTTCATGATGGGCAATTAAGGGTCATAAACAACGGCGTGTTTGTTTTAGCCGCCCGTGCAAATTCCCATAAGAGTTTTGGTGACATATTAATTCATAGCGCTCATTCATATTGCTCCTGGGAAGTTGGCGCAAGGATATGAATTGTTCATAATTTAAAGACCTATCCAACGATATAAAAATTAAGAAAATTAACTGGTCTTTAAAAATGCATAAGATGTGTGCGGTGTCCTGTCAACGGAATTTCCACCCCCGTTTCATATACGTTATTTTGCAAGGGGTGTTTTTGCTAATTTCCTTAAAGTAGGTACCGAATAGTTAAGCCTCTGTTTTGTCATGATTTGACTTTTAAATGTTGGAGTGGTTTAGTGTTGTGCAAATTCATCCAATATCCTTAAGTTCTTTTGACATAAATTGCACTGGAGTTACCTACTCCAGAAATCTTTAGCCTTCTTGATAGTCGTTTTTTGTGCGCAAGTTGTCAAATTTCTTACAAGTGGACTTCCAATGAATTTGGCTATTATTGATGATGATTTATGGATGAAAGTTCACGTTTATTAATTTTTTTTTCTCAAAAACAGTGTGGAATTCGGCGAAACAAAAAAATACGAACTTTTTTTAAGATCAGCATTTAACTCATTTTTGTTGAATTTTCACCCTCTTTTCTTCATTCTCTTCAATTTTTCGACCACGTGAGGGCTAATTTTAGACAATTGCAGCATTTTTTGTTTATTTTTTCTAAATCACATCATAAACTTTATTTTTTGGTAACTATTTGAAGAACACTAGTACCGTAAAGTAATAAGTATTCGCAAAGTGAAAAAACATACGGCTACTTTACTAGTTACCAAAAAATAACTACGTATTATTTCATGAATTCCACTTGTTTTGAAGTAAAGTCTTCAGTCTTCACCCCCTTTCACGATTTTCCAACTCCCCTCAAAGCTAATCTTCATCTTTTTTTGTTTCTTTCGGTGACTACACATTTTGTATTAAATTTTCATCCTAACAGATTAATTTTTTTTATAATTTTTTTCGGCAATTTTACTTCATTCTAGACATTTCATTTTTCTTCAGAATTTTTCAACTCGTTCAGTATAGATTTTCCAGATTCGTTTTTGTGTCGGTTTTAATTTGCTTTTCGAAAAATATTTCCGCCGTAATTTAAAGCAATTTTTGTTTTTTTTTTTTTAATTGAACGAAACTGTTTTTTCTAATTTGGTTCAAAAATTGAACGGAAAATTGAATCAGAACGCCAATTTATACATATAAGAACAGCTCTTAAATAGAATCAAACTTTTAACACGTTTTAATTTGTAAGGTTCTTCATTTTTTTAACACTCCTTATGCAAGCAGTAGTAGTTTCATTTTGTATTCAACACTTTTGTTGACTTATACTGTTTCTCAAAAATTAATAAAATCAAAAATTACAAATTTCAGTCACAATATAAATAGTTCGAAGGCAACAAGAACCAGGCCCGACGAGAGGGGGGGACAGCCGGTGCAAATGCCCCGGGCCCGGGTTGTTCTTAGGGGCCCGGGCCCTGGCCAGTCTCGTAAAATTCACGGAAAAGACGAAAGCGCCGGTTCCCGATTGTGCACTGAATCCAAAACGTAAACACGCAACACCCCCATTGTACCATATACCATATTCCAATAATGTAATTTCGAGAATCCCAGATTATTTCTTAAAAAACACTGTGACCTTTTTTGTCGAGGAATCACTCTTTTTAGGAAAATAATCGTAAAATCAGTAAAAAAATCGCCTTGCTAAAGTTAAGTTTTATATTTTCTTCCTTGCGTTTGTATTCTAAAGTGCTGGGAAAATGAGTGACCTTGAAAATTTCAAAAATTTTCGCCTGCGGCGCCACTTTCCTTTTTCAATTACGGATTTTTTAGGGAGATTTAAAAAAAGCATTATTATTATTATTATTAAGGGGCCCGCAGATTTAAATTGCCCCAGGGCCCGCCGTGGCTCTCGACGGCCCTGACAAGAACCTTTGTCGATTTCCAATTTTTGCGTTTTGAACGAAAATTTGAAAAAAAATTGTAAATAAATAGCTTTTATGACGGAAATATTAATACCTAAACATTTATTTATTCATGAAAGTATGAGAATAGTAATTATTGTTAAGTTGAATGATGACGTGATGCGGCGTATTCATCAACAACTAGCCCATTATTCCTGTTTCTCATACTCCAAGCCTCTCTATTGTGTAACAGGGCTTGGTCCTCTTGGTAGTTCTTGTAAGGTTATTTTTTAAAGTACTTTTCCTTTTTTTTTTTGCTTCAAAAATCAAAGTTTGACTCGACTGTTTCTCAACAGCGAAGCATTATTTTAGATTTTAGTAAGTTATAATAATTCAGAAAGTCGGGTTTTCATTGTTCTTGATAGAAATTGCATTTTTCATCCTTCAAAGGGGTTAAGAAGTAAACCGGATAGAAATAACGTCTAGAAAAGTAAATCTCAAAATACCATACAGGGCTAGGGCTAATTTCAAAATGGTATCCGACCCCAAGTGTGACACGTCAGATGAGAGTAGAAACAGCTAATTAAACCACTTATGCACTTTTTTTGAAAAAAAATCATTACCGACTAAAAAAAGTTGATTTTCGTTCGTAAAAGGACAAAAAGTCGGGATTTTCATATTTGTTCTTGACGAACATCGCATTTTTTGTCCTTCAGAGGTGTTAAAAAGCAAACCTGACAACTGACGCCTAGAAAAGTAAAATTCAAAATATTATACAGGGCTAGAGACTAGCTCCAAAATGCTTTTTGAACATTTGATGTCAATGGTTCAACACTTCTGGAAGAGATGGAAGGGCGAATACATACACCAGTTGCAGACTCGAAAGAAATGGCTAAAGAAATTGCAAACATTAACAATCTTCCTTTACATTATATCGTGGAAAAGGATGAAATAAAAACACTGGGTTTAGTTTGGAATTCCAAGACTGATACATTACAATATTCAATTAATATCTCTTCACAAACTCGAGTTAATAAGAGGTCAATCTTAAAAACAATCACAAATATATTCGATCCATTAGGAATCTTAGGTCCTTGCATACTCAAAGCTAAGATTATTTTGCAAAGGTTGTGGAAAATCAAACTTGACTGGAATGAATCAGTTCCACAGGATATCCATACACTTTGGACAGGCTTCTATTACAAATTAGAATCCTTGAATAACATTACAATTCCAAGGTATGCAACATTTTCAACTTACATTATCTTACAGATACACTGTTTCACAGATGCTTCCATTCATGCCTATGGCACTTGCATTTACATCAGAACCACTGTGACCAACAGTTGCCATAAAATTGCACTTCTTTGTTCAAAATCACGAGTTGCTCCATTGAAGGCAATTACGTTACCAAGACTTGAACTCTTAGGAGCAGTTTTAGGAGCTCAACTAACAGACAAAATTAAAGGCATTATTAAGGTACAATCAAATCAGGTTTACTACTGGTGCGATTCCACAATAGTTCTTGCTTGGATTTCCAAGGATTATTCTCAATGGAAAGTCTTTGTGTCCAACAGGGTATCAGAAATCCATCGACTCTCACTTTCTGATCAATGGCATCACGTTGATGGAATTGTGAACCCAGCAGACGTGATATCTAGAGGTCTTGATCCCGACCAATTGCAGCAAGCAGAACTGTGGTGGAACGGACCTCCATGGCTTTCTCAAGATGAGTACCATTGGCCATCACAAATTCCTCAAAACCGAGCTGAAATTCCTGAGAGTAAAACTGTGTTAACATTCGTTACCAAGGTTGAGCCCATCATAAACATTTCTCAAATTTCGTCACTTAGCACATTGAGACGCCTTGTAGCATTTTGTCTACGATTTATCGATAATTGTAAATCACAAAAGCACACTCGAAGAACGGGTCCACTTTCTGTAGAAGACTTAGATAAATCTCTAATTACACTTATTAAGATAGCTCAGCAAGAATCATTTCCTAGCGAAATTAACAACTTGAAGGAATCTCTTCAAATTTCGAAAGGGAGTAAATTGTTATCACTGCATCCATTCTTAGATAAAAATCAGGTACTGAGAGTTGGGGGTAGAATTAGCAAATCAGATCTTCCATTCGAAACTAAGCATCAAATCATTCTTCCATCGAGTCACCAACTAACAAAATTGATCATTACTCATGAGCATTATGTACAGCTACACGCAAACGTTCAGGCACTCTTAGCTCACATTCGTACAAAATACTGGCCTTTGGGTGGTCGCAGAACAATAAAAAGTGCATTAAGAAGCTGCATCATTTGTTTCCGTGCAAATCCTCAATCAGCAGAAGTTTTAATGGGGGATTTACCAGAATCACGAGTAACTTATTCCAGGCCGTTCACTAATTGTGGTACTGATTTTGCAGGACCATTTGATGTCAAAATCTCACACCTTAGAAACAAGAAGCTAATCAAGTCATATTTATGTATTTTCGTATGTTTTTCTACAAAGGCTTGTCACTTGGAATTAGTCAATGACCTTTCTACAGAAGCTTTTTTAAATTGCTTGAAGCGCTTCATTTCTCGTCGTGGCTTGCCGAAAAATATTCATTCTGATAACGCAACTAATTACATTGGTGCTTCAAATCATTTAAAGGAAGTTTATGAATTTCTTCATAAAGACAATAAAAACAGAATCTTCAATTTTTTGACTGAACGCTCAGTAAATTGGCATTTCATACCTCCGAGATCTCCCCATTTTGGTGGTCTTTGGGAATCCGCAGTACGTTCAGCAAAATATCACTTACAAAGAATTGTAGCTAATACAGCACTAACTTTTGAAGAACTTTCTACTGTCATTACACAAATCGAGGCTTGTTTAAATTCAAGACCCCTCACTGCCTTAACAGACGATCCTTCTGACTTCAACGTTTTAACACCTTCTCACTTCCTAATTGGTGGTCCTTTAACTGCCATGCCCCAGTTGAATTACGAAGATGTTCCTACCAACAGACTAAATCGTTTTGAACATTTGATGTCAATGGTTCAACACTTCTGGAAGAGATGGAAGGGCGAATACATATACCAGTTGCAGACTCGAAAGAAATGGAAGACCTCCAATTTAATGTCATCAATTGAGGAAAATGAATGTGAGATACATTATAAATCAAATACATACAGAGATGAGACAGGTAGATTCGTCGTTGCTTTGCCATTCAAAACTGATCATGACTGTCTTGGTGATTCCAGACAGAACGCAATCAAGAGACTTTTGTTTCTTGAACAGAAATTCAAGTTCAATCCCATGCTTAAAGAAAAATATTGTGATTTCATGCAGGAATATGAAGAATTACAACATATGACCAAAATTGATCAACAAGAGATTGATAAACCATTGGTCTGCTTCTATTTACCTCACCATGGGGTGATCAAAGAATCAAGCCTCACCACGAAATTACGGGTTGTTTTCGATGCTTCAGCAAAATCCAGTTCTAATATCTGTCTCAATGAAATTCTAATGGTTGGCCCTGTAGTTTGCTATTAGACCCTAAATGCTTTTATGACGGAAATATTCATACGTGATGCGGCGTATTCATCACCAGTGAGTGACTGATCAACTACTAGCCCATTGTTCCTCTGTTTCTCATACTCCTTGCATCTCTATTGTGTAGCCGGGCTGGGCCCTCTTGGTAGTTTTGCCAGCTTATTTTTTAAAGTTCTTTTCCATGTTTTTTGTTTCAAAAAAACTCACAATTTGACACAACTGTTTCTCTAACAGCGAAGCATTATTTTAGATTTTAGTCAGTTATAATGATTCAAGAAAAAGTAGGGTTCTTCACGTTTTTTTTTGATAAAAATCGCGTTTTTCATCCTTCAGAGGTGTTAAAATGTAAACCGCATAGAAATGACGTCTAGAAAACTTAAACTCAAAATACCATACAGGGCTAGTTCTAATTTCAAAATGGTATTCGACCCCAAGTGCGACTCGTCAAATAAGGATAGACGGAGCTGCTTAACCACTTATGCACTTTTTTTGAAAAAACATTCATTACCGACTACGAAAAGTTGATCTTCGTTCGTAAAAGGACAAAGAATCTAGTTTTTCATGTTTTTTCTTGATGAAAATCGCATTTTTCATCGTTCAGAGATGTTAGAAAGCAAACCTGACAGAAATGACGTCTAGAAAAGGAAAACTCAAAATCCATATAGGACTAGGGACTATTTTCAAAATGACACTAGACCCTAAGTGTGACACATCAAATAAGGGTAGAAGGAGCTGACCAAACCATTTATGCAGTTTTTTTGAAATTTCTTTCATTACCGACTGAGAGAAGTTGGTTTTTGTTTATAAAGGAACAAGAAGTCGGGTTTTTCATATTTTTTCTTGATAAATATTGCATTTTTCATCCTCTTTAAGGATTTTATAGCAAAACCGTCCAAAATTACATCCAAAAAAGTAAAACTCAAAATACGATACAGTGCTAGGACTAATTTGAAAATGGCGTTAGACCCCATGTGCCCCACGTCAAATAAGTGTAAAAAGAGCTAGTTAAACCATTTATGCAGTTTTTTTGAAAAAAATTTTATCGTCCATTGAGGAAATTCATTTCTTGTTGGTAAAGGGGCAATAAATGGGAGTTTTTACAATTTTTTTGAGATAAAGATAGCATTTTGTATCCTTTGGAGGGGTTAAATGGTAGAATAGCAGAAATTGCGTTAACAAAAGTAAAACTCAAAATATCATAATTTATAATTTATTTTTGCAAAGATAGCCCTGTAAGCCCTGTGAGGGGTTAACCACAAGACAAATTTGTGCTGCTAACACGAAAGATTACCGAAATGGACTTAACATTTTGCAAGGACCACAAACTTTTTTCGCCACAGGTGACGTTAAAAATGTAACGTGTGATCAAAAACTCTTTCGACTCAAACGAAATCCTACTTACTTTCCGCAAATTACGACCTGCGTCTCACACGGCATCAAGGGCTCCTGTATCGGAGTTTTTGATCGCCCTTTATAAAAAAGGTCTGCAAACATCTGCCATTTTTAACTTTTTAATTCGGTATCGAATCGCCGCTGAATTACATAAATAAATGAAATAAATATTTGACCACCCTTTGAAGTAAGCTGCATCCACTAATCCGGCAAATGGATTCGATGCATTTTAATGGAATGTTTTTTTGTTTGTTGGAACGGAGCGGAACGGAGCGGAGCTAATTTAATGAGAGCCGAATGGAAATAAATATTCCGGTTATTAAAATCAACTGCGGATATGTTGCACTGGCAGATGGTCGCAGTTGGCTAGGGAGGGGGAGGCAAAAAATATATTTTGTAACAATTAAAAAATAGAGAAACAATACTCAACAAAACAAATATCCTACATTTTCACCAGAAACCACCCCTAATTAATTGATACACGCACTGAAAGCGTGCCAACTGCAAGACGCTGAATATTCAACAAAAACGTCACATTCGTTGCCAGAAACTCGCTGATTACGTCCTAAAATTAACTCCTCGTTCTGCTAAGAAAACAGCCAGTTGCCATACATCAAACCCATTTGCAAGATTGCGAAACACTCGAGCTTTCAGACGCCTCGTCAAAGAACTTCTCTTCCGATATCCATCGAACCGAAATACTCACCGCTCGACAATAATTATGAATTTAATTAGAAACTGTCTGCTTGCGGGCAGGCCCGTGATTAAATCGCTGTTTGAGCGGAGTTGTTCAGGCTCGAGAGTGTCATCAAACTATATATCTACATATTTTAAATTGTTGGAAAAATCGTAAAAAAATAAGAACGATCGAAACGGATGCAGAAAAGTCTCTAGAAGCTAAAAAGATCTGTTTTGAAAGTTTAGAATGTTTCCCCCCAACTTAAACGCCGATTTTAGCGACAGCCTGGGAGACTCATCTATCAAATGACATCACTTCGACGGGTCACCACAAAACCAGAGTTTATATATGAAAACGTTTGAGTGGGGTTGTTCGGGCTCGAGAGTGTCATCAAACTATATATGTACATATTTTAAAATGTTGGAAAAATCGTAAAAAAATAACAATGCCCGAAAGAGTTGCAGAAAAGTCTCTAGAAGCTAAAAAGAACTGTTTTGAACTTTTAGAATTTTTCCTCCAACTTAAACCCCAATTTTAGCGACAGCCGGGGAGACTCATCTATCAAATGACGTCACATCGACGGCCCACCACAAAACGAGCGTTTATATCTGATTTTGCGTGAATTACAGCGCCATAATCACGATGCGATAGCCAATAATTAATTATCTCTCCGTTTGCGCAAACAAAAACGGCGAGGCCGATAGGGGAGGCAGGAAAACTAATAGACTTAGCCCCTCATTAAAGTCGTCTTGTCCGGAGCGAGATCGTGAAAAAGTCAAAAGGGAAAGCCGGGGGTTGAAAAGACCGCTTTTACAGAGTAATGAGGGAGAATAAGTGTTGGTTGAATCGGACCTCATTAAATTAATTGCGCGGGTTTAGTTTTTTTGTTGAAAGTAAGACCTTCGTGCCATTTGAGAATAATTCGCCAAATGTTGAGTGGAATTTTGGGGAGAAATGAATTATTTCCTGTTTAGGGGAAGGTGGGGGAATATCGACCACTTAAAAGAACTGCGCTTACATCTTTTCTAAACGTCACCAATCGATTTACAAAAAGGCTTTTATCATTGCCCAAATGTTCCTTCGCAGAACTGTTCGCCTCATTTCTCGAATAATTTATCGTCGATTAAAAAGAATCAAAATGAAAATGTGAAATTTTCGGGTAATATCGACCGAAAGAAAAACATGTTTAATGATAATTTATGGCAAAATAAACACAGATTACCGTTTCCCCTTATTTTTTTAATACTTTATCGACTGTTTCGTCGGTATTCTAAATGTTTTCAATGTGGTCGGCATTTCCCCAAATTGTTGTTTACTAAAGGAACATACAGTGCTTCTCCAAAGGTAAGGAATAAATTCAAGAACTTTTTCAAGAGGAATATTTCTAAAATATCCTCGGACAATTCAACCTTATTTTTTTAAGGCGCATCCGATGGTGTATTCTGATATTTTTTTGCACTTCCGGTTGAACCGGAAATGATCCTAATTTTGATTTTTCAAACGGGAACATACTTTTTTCTCAGCGGATTGGGAATCAGCGATTTTTTCTGAGTTAGAAACATGTGTCATACCTGACCGGAAGTAGATTTTCGAAAAACGCAAAAACACGTCTATTTTAATTTTTTGATGCAAATTTATCTGCCCATTGGCATATTCTTTTTATTTACTTTTGAGATTTTGACAGATTGTGAGGTAAGAGAAAATTTGATATAAATAAGCGAAATCAAAAAATGAAATTGCTCAGGTTGCATCAAAAAAACCAGATTTTTGAAAAAATTGAATTAATATCGAAAAAATAATGTAGACGTGTTTTTGCGTTCTTCAAAAATTGCAATTTTTCACCTATTTCTTCGAAGCTTTTGAAAATCTGGGGTGGCCGTGACTCCACTTCCGGCCAGGTATGACACATGTTTCTAACTCAGAACAAATTGTAGATTCCGAATCCGTTGAGAAAAAAGTATGATCCCATTTGAAAAATCAAAATTAGGATCATTTCCGGTTAAACCGGAAGTCCAAAAAAATATAGGGTACATCATCGGATGCACCTCAAAAAAATAAGGTTGACCTGTCCGAGGATATTTCCGAAATATTCCTCTCGAAAAAGTTCTTGAATTTATTCCTTACTTTTGAAAAGCACTGTATAACTTTCTATATTGCCGCTATTTAGCGTAATTTTTGAAATTTGAAGGTGGACGATATTACCCTACGTTCCCCTACTGTCTGCGATCTTTGAAATCTTTCTGCACGTGATGCAAGTTTTAAAGTTCTTTCTCACGTTTTTTGTTTCAAACAAACTCAAAATTTTACGCGACTGTTTCTCAACAACGAAGCATTATTTTAGATTTTAGTCAGTTATAATAATTCAACAAAATCGCATTTTTCATCCTTCAGAGGGGTTAAAAAGTAAACCGCATAGAAATGACATCTAGAAAACTTAAACTCAAAATACCATACAGGGCTAGGGCTAATTTCAAAGTGGTATTCGACCCCAAGTGCCACACGTCAAATAAGAATAGATGGAGCTGCTTAACCACTTAAACACTTTTTTTGAAAAAAATTTGATTACCGACTGCGAAAAGTTGATTTTCGTTCGTTAAAGGACAAAAAATCTTGTTTTTCATGTTTTCCCTTGATGAAAATCGCATTTTTCATCCTTCAGAGGAGTTAGAAAGCAAACCTGACAGAAATGACGTCTAGAAAAGGAAAACTCAAAATCCATATAGGGCTAGGGACTATTTTCAAAATGGCACTAGACCCTAAGTGCGACACATCAAATAAGGGTAGAAAGAGCTGACCAAACCATTTATGCAGTTTTTTTTTTATTTCTTTCTCTACCGACAGTGAAGTTGCTTTTTGTTTATAAAAGAACAAAAATTCTAATTTTTCATATTTTATATACCTCGTAAAAAATTTCAGTCACAATTTTTATTCGCTTTGGAGCGAGCCCCCCTAGCGATATCCAAGTTCCTTTAACCTTTAATATACACCGTGTCCCAAAAGTGCGACGAAGTTCATTTATGACTGTGCATCATTCATTAATAACGCCAGTGTTATTATGTAAATGTCATATTTCAATTTTGGTTTCTGCTTGTCATTTGTGCAACTTTCGTCAATTTGTCCTATAAGTAGGTAGTACTTAATTCAACATTCTGAGTTATTCGATAAAATGTGTACTATTTGACGAAAAACAAGACTTCGGTTAAAAATCGAACAATTTTGGATAAAAAAATTTTTGAAAATACTCGAATAGGTAGTTACTTTAACTTAAAATGACAGAAATCAGACGTCATAGAAGCAATTCAGAGCTGAAATCTGATTGGTTCTTTTAAATCTCTAATAATACTCGTGAGCTGTTGAATCCTGAAAATATTCAAAAACGCGAATCAACGATACAAAAATTCAACGATATAGCTAAAACACTAATTAAATCACGTGGCGAGATATTATAATTGTATTTTTGTTCATAGCTATTGCTTTGGGTTAAAAAATAAATAAAAAGAAAAGAAACTGTTGCGAATTGACCCCAGTTTCTCTTACCAAAGCACGAAAAACGCGTAATAAATGAGTTATGCAACCACCCTCACCGTCAACTCCATGACGTTCCCAATATTGAACTGACAAATGATAGTTAAATTGTATTTGTTGGTTGCCGACACCAAATTCAATAGAAATATCAATGTGCGATTTTCTGTACACTAAAAATCGATTAACAAGGCAGATTTTGGATTTCTAATCGATTTTATTTCCCCTGTCCTAGGGAGTTACCATTTCAAGAGTTAGATGCTTTGCACACTGCTCGTTTGACAGATGTCACTTTATCTGTCAGTGAAGAGTGAGGTTATGTTCGTGTGAAGTTTAAAAGGTGATTCGTAAAATAAAACTAAATTTTAGCCGAGGCAAAGCTGGAAATTAATTAAAATTAATATATTGATTAACTTCTGTAATTTTCCATTCGAAATGGCAGCATTCACAGTTGATTTCTGCGATAAAGTTAAAGAGGAAATCATTAAGGAAGAAGTCAAAGAAGAACCGATTGACACGGAATATGTGGAAACCCCAAATTGCGATGAACAAGACACGGAAGAAAAAATAGATATCAAGAACCTCGAGGTATATCCGAGTGAAGACAAGATCAAATGGTTTAAGTGTGAAAAGTGTGACTACCAAACTAAAAGGAATGGCCTCCTTCAGCGGCACAATATTTACAAACATTCCAGTGAATCATTAATCAAATGGTTCCAGTGCAAGAAATGCGACTACAAAAGCAAAGAAAAGGGAAACCTGAGACGACACGTACTTAACAGACATCCAAACGAGTTTAATAAATATTTAAATCGAGGTGAGAGTAATTGTTTTCAATGCCAGAAATGCGGCTATAAAACCAAATATAAATCGTGCCTGAACCGGCACTTGGCTAATACTCACGGAAATGAGGGTGAGATTCAATGGTTCCAGTGCGAGAAATGCGACTACAAAACCAAAGAACGTGGAAATATAAAACCGCACATGAACAGTAAACATCGAAGTGAAGACGACGTTCAATGGTTCAAGTGCGAGAGATGCGACTTCAAAAGTAAACATAAAAATAACTTGAAGCCGCACGTGATTAATAAACATTTAGGCGAAGACGAGATTAAGTGGTTCAAGTGCGAGAAGTGCGAGCATAAGACTAAACGTAAGCAGCAGCTGCAACAGCACGTGATTAGAAAACATCGAAGTGAAGATTCTAGTGCGAGAAATAGCACTCCACAAATACACGACATGTAAATTATTACATCATTACATAGATAGATATATTTAGTATTTCAACACAATTTCAAATTTGATAACATCAAAAAATTCCGATGTTGGTACATTTCCTATCCTAAAACCCTAAAAGAAGGCAATAATTCGCTATATGTAATTTCTACTTGCTACCCAGTAAACGCAGTTATATAAGTTATATAAGTAGGGCTGGGCAAGTATGCAGTAAAATGAAGCATACTTGCACTTAAATATTCCGTAAAAATCCTCAAATTCCTATATGCTTTAAACATGCTGCAATATTCAAGCATATGCCCTAATATGTGATGCCGTAAAACAAGTAAAAGCAGTCATTTTTTCCATTGGGAGTTTCTTTATAATATGTTAATGAAATAACCGAGGGGTCATCCACTCCTCAAAATCTTGAACAAGTATTGCCTAAATTGCTCATTGTTGCCGAAATTGCCGTTATTGCGGAAATTGACCATTTATTGCCGAAGTTGCCCACTTATTGCCGAAATTGCCCACTTATTACCGAAATTGTCCACTTATTGCCGAAATTGCCCACTTATTGAAATTGAAATATTCGGGAGAGCAACCTTAAACAACCGAAAACATGCAGCTGTATGCTGTAATGTACCCAAATATACCGTAACATAATGCTGCATGCCGTGAAACCTTGATAAATGCTATATATGCAAAATGAATTTAAGTTTTTGTGAAATAAAAAATGAAAACATCACATGGGCTTAATACGAACCTTTAGGAATAACATGCAAACATGCTTTTAACCAACCCTACATATAAGTAACAGTTACATCACGTGCTCTTTAAAAGTAGAGTACATGGCTCTTAATATGTTATACGTAACATATACCTTCCATGTAACACTGTTCCTTCGATGTGATGTGCAGATGTCGCATCGATGCTACAAAAGCACATATTGTGACATGTACACAGTAAATATTTTTCAACTAGATCTGACCTAAAATTCAACTAGAGTCCAACAATTAGATTTTCTAGTTAAAATTCTAGTTGAGATAAGACTACTGAAGTTCTAGTCGATAGGTTAAGATAGATTTCTGGTCTATCGCAATTGAAATCCCGTTTGTGAATCCCGATTTGAACAGATGGACTTGCTGCTGAAATTATTAAATGCAGTCGTAGTTCTAATAACTATTTCCAGATGATGAAACTTAACCCTGTCCTGTAACATTTAAAAAAACTCGTTCATGTCAACAACACTCAAATACTTGCAATGATTCGATCGTGACAATGAAAAATTAAAAATTCTTCACTGCCACAACCAAAACGAAAGCGGCTGGTTTGAGCTCATGGTCTCAAACAGGGAACGACAGACAGCTGTTTCGATCTCTTGGATCTCATCAGTGTCGTGCACCCCGAATGAAACCACAAACTCAAACCAGCCAACCTTTAAACAGAAAATGCGACGAAATAAGAGTGTTGTGTCGAAAACCACGACCTCTGTGAGAGGTGGGGACTACTAGCTTCCATGATGTCAAAGACATCTAAAGAAAACTAGCGGCTGACAAAGTCAGCTCGCCCCGGGCTTCGACACTACTCCTGTTTAGCAACAGGTGGCGTGAATGCAATGATTCGATCGTGACAATGAAAAATTAAAAATTCTTCACTGCCACAACCAAAACGAAAGCTCAAATACTTATGGTTCAACTTCTTGTTGAATATTTTTTCACTTAACAAAGAATATTTTTCAAATAGAACTACATTACTCCTGAGAGGAATAATTGTGCACATGACCACAAACTTATTTCATACAAATATTTTGAGAAAACTTATCAAAATAAAAGAACGGCAACACAATTTCAGTAAGCACGAACGCCTCCACTACTTCTTTTCATCTGATGCAAATGCACAGGCACACCGTGAGTAACATTGTAGCAGGGAACTAGTTAAAGTTACGGTTTATCTCCTTTAAATCTAAGGGAAATCTAGTTTGAACCCAAAATTCGCAGATTTCCAGTAATTTAATAATGCTTCTCGGACGTTTCAGACTAGATTTCTGGAATAGAATATGGACCAACTGCTTTAATGATCAAAAAACCTAGTAGTCTAGTCGTCTACATAGAAACTAGACATATCTAACAAATTAGCTTGTAACTCTAGCAGGTTTTACTGCGGATACAGGATAAACAAATGGAAATTTTATTAATTCACAAACTGAGGCCAATCTAGGTCCATCTAACTAGAATTTTTTTTACTGTGTAGGTAGCTACCACTGGGAAAGATGCGAGAGGTAATAAGAATGATATACCTTAGTAATGGAACAGAAACGACATAATTTGAACTGCAATAAATTATATCCTGCCTATTCAAAATATTGCATGCATAACGGAGGTAATTTACTTGAAGATACGTAACTGCGTTATAACCCCGTATCTCCCATTATGTTACACAATAATCAATAATATATTGAAATCAACCTGAGTGGGACTGATAATAATAATACTGCTATAATGCGGTCAGGTCAAGTTTCCTTTTATTTTGTAACTATTCACATATTTACAAAAATAAGCACAGTACTTTATAAACAGAGCAAACTCAAAATCTCACAAAACAAACCACAAATAACTCCGTAGAACAAAAACTCAATTAACCACGTGATGGCAACGCAAAATCTTAGGTTAAGTTAATGTTTCATTTGTTATTTTATTTTACACATCCGCAACAAAGTTCTGCTATAGATCATACCGAGGGGTATTATTATAACGAGGAATCAAAATTCAAACTTCAATCAATGCTCAAACTGCGTAACCGAAAATAGTATTTTACAGTATAAGTCCATTAGGGTAGCCTTTACGGCCGTTGCCAGAAAGTTTGTGAGACGAGGTCGAAGACCGAGTCAAATAATACTGGCGAGGCCGTAAAGGCCCTAATGGACGTATATTGTACAATAGTTTTTGTAATATCTCGTTCGTTATTTTTGATTTCTATTTATTTAATTAAAAATCTCCGAAAAAAAAGTATGCGTCTGCGTTAGTGTCGCATAGGCAACGCGTTTTCCTTACCAACCAATTTTTGTTTACAAATTTATTTGCTGACGCGCCAGTTCCGAGTTTCGAAAGAATGGAAGATGTTCCAGAAGATATTCCTGAAGATATTCGGAGGGTCGCAGAACAAGCCACTTCGTGTTTGTTGCCTTCCAAATCCCGGGGGAGGTACGAAAAAGCCCATGCTCATTTTATTGAATGGCGCCAGAAAAAGAAGGTAAACATCGTGAATGAAGAGGTCATATTGGCTTACGTTCAGGAGTTATCCCAGTCCTTTGCCCCTTCTTCTTTGTGGAGCATAGTTTCCATGTTGAAAAGCGTTTTGCAAGTCAAGGAAAAAATTGACATTTCTCGGTAAGCAACAATGCCTTTACTGGTGTGATAATACTTAACATTATTGTCAGATATTGTCAGGTGCGTGCACTGCTGAAGCGGAAGTCAGAAGGATACAATCCTAAAAAATCCAAAATACTGAGCGGAGAACAAGTTAGACAATTTTTACTGCAGGCGCCAGAGGAAGTACATCTGCTGACTAAGGTACGTTACTGAACGAGGGATTGGTTGTTAACTCTAATGTGTTGTTGTAAGTGATCTTAATATTCGGAATATATGGGCTATGTAGGCGAGAAGAATTAACGCTGCTCACCATAGACAACGTAGTAGATACCGGAAAACATGTTATTGTTTTGTTGAAAGACACAAAAAATCACTCATCACGACGTTTTGTCGTTACGGATGATGGTTGTGACTTTCAGCCATATAGCTTGTTTCGACGATATGCTGCACTGAGGCCAGCAAATTTGCAGACCAAGCGATTCTTTTTGGGCTATCGGAATGGTAAATGTACTTCGCAGCATGTTGGCATTCATTCAGTCGGTGGCGTACCCTGTAAAATCGCCACCTACCTAGGACTAGAGACACCGCATCTGTACACTGGACATGCATTTCGACGCTCCTCTGCCACCTTGATGGCTGATAATGGAGCTAGTACCTTAACCATAAAGCGCCAAGGAGGGTGGAAGTCAACAGCGGTGGCGGAAAGCTATATAGAAGATTCCGTTGGGAAGAAGTTAGCAGTGGCAAAGGAAATGTTTCAAGGATTTCTGGCGGAATCATCGAAGCAGACCTCAGAAGTTGATATTGATGTACGGAATTCCGAAGCGTCATCGTCGATCTCGGCTGCAGGCCATTTACAGATCTCAAATAATTCAAATTGCCCCATTACCTTAAATATTAATAATAATTGTTGCAACAATAATTGCAAAAATATTTAAAAATAAAGTAAGTGTTTTCGTTGCTATAGTGATTTGGTCTTTAACGGAAGGTCTTTACGGCCGCTCTTTACGGCCGTGCGGCCGTTAAGAAGTTGTTTACATGGTAACAAACAATACGCAAAATAACCTTTAACAGGTAGATATTACAAAAACACTTTTTCGGTTACGCAGTTTGAGCATTGATTGACTTTTTTGACAGTGCTCGAAAAAATATTTTGTAAAGTGGCAATTTCTGATTTACTGCTCCAATTTCTAGGGTGGGCACTCAACATTCCAGGAGGGGCCGTGCCCCCCCAGACCCGCCCCTGCTTACGCCAATGAGCAACTCCATAATACATATTGAGACTAACTTATCATCGTCAGAAACCATCCGCCAACTTAAAATGGCGCCAGGCTTCGAAACGTCAGATGGTGCCATGACCAGGATTTTGAGTTTCCAAACAGCTCTAAACTTAAAGGACGATTCTGCAAATTTGGGGTGTAAAATTAGGGGTTGAAACAGAAAATTATTCCCACACAACCGATCCAAATTAACTACTGGAGCCCAGCTACTCGATCCCATTACCATAATCGCAAGAAATCCATCAAGTCCTGTTTAGAAAGCAATTAATTAACCGCCGACGATTGTCGTTAAGCTAATCAACCCTCGCCCCGAATTAACCCCACGCCCGACACCAAACACCGGCCCCGTGTGTTGAAAATAGAAGCCGAACGCCTCGCGGACTTAATAAAATAAATAAAAGCGTTGCCATGAATGAAAAATCCGACTTTTTATTCAGATCACTCGAGTTGATTCCGTTTCGTGCACGCGAAACGCTCATAATCGGCCTTAACCCAGACTGTCGTTCGGCGTATGGTCCATTTACAGTGGCGGGGCTTTAAATTGGTGCCCCCCCCCTTTAAATTTAGTTTTTTTATAGCTGCTGTAAATTTGGCACTATCTCGGGCACTCTGGTTAACAAAACTGGCATGCAATAATCGCTTATAATACCACTAGTGCATGCTATTTAATCGAAATCTTGAGGAATTATTTCTAAAATTTAACCAATTGCAGTAGCGATGCACGAGTGATATTCGTTAATATTATTTTGCAAATTGGAATCTCTATTTTGTTTATTTTGATAAATGTATGATTTTTTAAACCGATGTTGCCTAATCTCAAAACCCCAATAAGATGTTGTGAACGAGCCTTTATAGTTCGTCGCTATTTATGGACCTTCATTTCCCATAATTTAGTTCACGTGGTGATTTTCAGCACTGAAAAAGTTATGTTTAAGATCAAGTCGTCGAGGGAACGATTAAATGAATCGTGCAATCAGCGATCGCTCTTAAACGAATTTGACTGGAGGGAAATTTTTAAATGAGTCTAATTGATGGGTTTAAAATGTAATTTGGAAATAATCGATGATATATACCATATTTATTGTTATTTATAATATTTAGGAGGACATAAAACGTAATTTTAAACAATCTAAAAGTCGCAAGACGTTGCACCCCCGCCACTGTCCATTTGCAGGGCGCTCGCATGTTTTGCCCCCAATTAATCCGGGGGCAAACACAAAACTCGCAATTCGCGTCGAGGCACGTAACTTGAGGTCTCGATGCTCGAGCACGGGGCACGTAAACAATTAGCGGTGTATCGGGGCGACACGATTGTTTTTTTTTTTGACGAGTGGGGGCGAAAGTTGATGCTTTTAGATTCGTTAGGTGGCGGTTCGGGGGTGGAATGGGGGTGGCAAACGAGCGACGCCACTTTAAAGGAGAAATAATGGTGGCCATTTGCTGATGGCGCGTCTTTTACGCGAGACCTTGGTCACGCCATCTGACGGGAGTCGTTAGCGGGCGTTTTCTAACGTTTACCGTACGGAAAATGATTATATATTGGCTGAGTGAAAAAATGCTGGCGCCCGAGTAATACTTTCTGCACCGTCAATGTTCATTATACACTTATCCGTTTTGGAAGCCGGTTGTATTGAAATGTGGGGTCAATAACATTTGAATTCTAAACATTTAATATAAATTCTGCCATTCTGGAGCCCAATGAAAAATCTGCTAAGTTGAACAATTTCATTATTATGTATTTTTTGAATCCAACCGATTGACTATGTTGAATATGTCTTCAAAGACCAAAAGCGTAACAGTAATTCATCCCTCAGTATATTAATTTCAAAGTATAAATTGTTTACAAAAAAACAAAACAATTGTGTGGTTACTCATCAATCAGAGATAATGTGGCAATTCTTTTTAACTGCACGTACAGTAATACACTCACAAAAGCTGATCTACACAAAAGCGAAAGTAGTTTACCTCTTAATTTTTTCAGAAAAATTTTCTGTGGTTCCCCCCTCACCGTCAGTATTGGAATCTGCTGAATTTGTGACTATGAAATCGCTTATTCACGCGGGCGGATCTTAAAATGAAATCAATCAGCGGTTTACCCCTCGACATAAATGTTCAGCTCTAAGCGGTTTACCCCTTTGTTCTCTAGTCTAGCGACGTGAAACAAAGAACAAATTGTAAAATAAACTCTGCCATTTTGGAGCCCAATTATGAATTTTAAACTTTAACAAAAAATACGTTAGCCACTTCCATTACTAAAGTCCCATTATTACGTTTTGAATCCCGTCGGTTTATATTTCAAAATTCTACAGTGGTTCATCTCTCGTTTTACTAATTTAAAGTGCAGGTCTATAAATTGCTTAACAAGAAAGCGATTGTGGTTTACCTATCAATCAAAAATAAAAACAATTTTTTGCAGTTGCACTTAATTTACTTCGCACCGAGGGCTTGACCGCCAACGAAAAATGTGTACACCAATGTCGTAATAATTTTCGCAATTTCTCATGGATGTACACCAAGTGGCCAACCGCTCGTAATTTCCAAATAATTTGCATAATTTCTACTTTCTAATTTTCTTTCTACTTTCTAATTATACACAATTTTCAGATTGAAAGGCACGTCGAAACTTTACACCGAAACCCACAGAATTACATCTCACTAGTAATAGAATACATTACTTCGCTCAAAATATTAGCAGTAAAGCATCGACGTGCTGTTCAGCTTCCGTGGCCTTCTTGATGTTAAATGCTGCGGAGCTCTTTCCGTCTCCTTTTTCTGTATTATTTATGTCCTAGTTTAAAATATTTGGTGTCCTTTTCCCTCTCATGACTAAGGAATGATATAAAAAGAGATAGCGATATGAAAGAATATTTTCGTGATTTCCTCCAGGGCAGCCTAAACATAAGATATTCGCTTCTCGAAGGTTGATGAAGGGGAAAAGCGGGGGGTTAACCACAAGGCAAATTAGTGTACGTACACTAAAAGGCTGTACCTACACCAATATCGCTAAGTTGTTAACCCCTCAGAGAAAAGTAGTTAAAGAATTGAAATATAAAATGTTTTTTTTTTAAATTGGCAGCAATGACTTTTCACTTTTAATTAGGTTTTTAATTAAGCCGGCCTTAAGGGTTGAAAGACACGTCGAGACTACACTGATTTACATCTCACTACTAATAGAGGACATTACGTCACTTAAAATATTAGCAGTACTGTTCAGCTTCCATGACCTACTTGATGTCAAATGCTGCTGTGATCTTTCACTTTCTTTTTTTATATCACTGCAGTGTAAGGAAGAAAAGGATAAAAATACTCTCCGAAGGGACTGTCTTGGTTTAAAGCATTTGGTGTCCTTTTCCCACTCATGGCTAGGGAAAGCGGTAAAAGGAGATAACTATATTAAATGTGAGGGGTTAACCACAAGGCAAATTAGTGTACCTACTTACACTGAAAGGCTAGTTGCAAGAAATATTGTTGAAAATTGCTAAAAATCACTAAAATCATATAAAATAACGAGAAATGTCCTAGAGAACATTACTCCACAATCGCGAAGCGGTTAACCTCTCGGTGAAAAATTGTTTAAGATTTGAAACATGAAATGTTTTTTTAATATCTGGTTAGGTCGGCCGCGAAAGTTGAAAGCAAGGGGTTGACCACCCGCGAAAAAGGTGTACATCAATTTCCAAATAATTCCGCTATTTCCGAATAATTTTCACAATTTCTCATGCATGTACACCATAATTTCTGAATAATTTCCATAATTTCATGAATAGTTTTCACAATTTCCAAATAATTTCTCATGCCTGTAGTTCCCAACAGATCGTAATTTTCAACAATTTCTGAGCAATTTCCAGTTTCCAAATAAGTTCCTGAATTTCCAAATAGTTTCCACAATTTCCGAGTAAATTCTACAATTTCTCATGCTTGCACACCACAATTTCAAGGTGGTCAACCCCTCGCTCCCCACGCTTAAACTGATTTACACAAAGAACGGAAGTCGTTTACCTCTTTTGTCAGAACAAATTCCTGTGGTTCGACCCTGGTATTGGAATCTGTTGGAATTCGTGGCTTTATGAAATCGCTTTACCCCTCCCTGAATAGATCTACATTTAATATACAGCCCTAAGCGCTTTAGCCCTCAGTCCTATAATTTGAGGAAGCTGTGGTGGTTTGCCCCTCGGCTTTCAAGTTTGATTATATTCGCTTTCCATTTACACATTATCTCAGGGGCAATTTGATGTGTAAATTTAAAGCACCTTATGTCGCCCGCCCGCCATTTTGGAGCACATTATGTTCTTTATCTCTAAAACACGATGACTTGGTAAATCGTAAATGTCGGCCTAATGTCTGTCAAAATATACCTAACCATTTTGGCTCCGACCAAAACCGATAAATGATTTATGGATCACCTGCGCCATTTTGGAGCCCAATGCAATAGATTTTGGGATCCGGTTTAATTCGCTACACTAATCAGCGTTAAGTGACGCGTTGCTGGCTACCATTTTGGATCCCAAAGTAAAATAACGAGTCAGCCATAATCTTAATCCAACGTTTTGCCAATCACGTAAACATCTTCCATCATGGAGCCCAACCACCGCCAACTGGGAGTTTTCCTCAAATATGTAGCATCCGTCATTCTGGATCCCATTAAATTATAAAATGAATTCAAGCAGCCACTTTCTGTTACATGAAGAGAGGTAGAGTACGTATGCAGAGTATTCCATGCGCCATTTTGGAGCCCAGTATGCAACACATTAATGTTCGTTTAGGAGTCAGCACTATACTCACCATTAGTTTTAGGTGCCAGCTGCCATTTTGGATCCCAGCCCAAAGTAACATTATTGTTGTTTGTGGGATCCAAGATGGCGAGACATTCCATGTGTGGCGGTGCTTAGCTTAGATATAAGAAGTCTTTTAATTTCCGTTAAGTTTTTCCCACTGTGGATTCCACTACACTTTTCATAAAACAGTTGTTACATATCCGCCATTATGGAGCCCAATTACAACTGCCAATACTTAGAAGACGTGTGTAGATAGTCTTGAAATTTTGTATCGATAAAATCACGATGAAAGGCTCGGCCTACGGCCTCTGATTTCAGCCTGATAACAATGTGATTATTCTTTTCGATATTTAATGCATGACCGGTAATTTGCAGTCGATTAACACCCCGTTATCTCGTCCATTTATTTAATAACTCCATCAAATATTAACAAATAAACAAATTGGACCTTGCAATGGAAATATTTACTTCTATTATACTAATTTTCCTTTCGTGTCCGCACCCCCATTAACCCCCAAGAAAAAACCGCTCTGCGGGGTGGCAATTTGTGCATTAACGTTTGTTTCATTAATAGAAAGAGTTTCCAGGCAATTTGTCATAGCGGACAACACGTTGATGGAGCGGATAAAAGTGGTCGATACAAGTCCAACAACCTCCCTGCAGACGGTATTTTCCTTTGTTGAAAAGCGAGTTGCGCCCGGAAATCTCCAGGACGACTTGTCGATGACACGGAATCATTTGAAGAGTCGGATAATGAGGATGTGTTCAAGTCGATTTTCAGTTTGTTTTATGGGGCGAAATGAAAAAAGTTTTTGGGAGGACGTGCCAGAGGGGTGAAATGTAAAGCAGTTCGCAAATTGTTTGTTCCATCATAACCGCGGCGATTTCCATTGATTTAAGGGGAGTCAGGCGGGAGGTTGATGTGATTTTGAGCCGCGAGATGGCGTTGAGGTCACAAAAGGAGAGGTGGTAAGCCACCATCAGCAGTGCTTACAGATTCATAAAATAAACATGGAAAGGGATGGTTGGTTACAAAGTAAATTCGATTTTGTCCTAGAAAATCAGGAAGTAAAGCAAGCAGGAGAACATTGTACCTCAAAAGACAAAAAATAAGTCAAAAATTCTTGTTAGCAAAGGCAAGAAACGGGGCAAATGCCGAAAAGTGGCTTTTTTCAAAGGTAAAAGAACAAAAACACATTTTTTCGTAGAAAAACATGAAAAAACATGTTGACAGAGGGTGTAATTCGAAGCCAGTTTATGTCAGTCACGTGATGACATAAATCTCGTTAGGTGCACAACTCAGCAGGGGTCGTTGCTTGCAAATCTTTGCAGATTTCTGCAATATTACATCTCACTGGCAACCGCTTTCATCCTATAACCATATATACACGCAGGTTCCTTGACAGATCGTGTGAGCTTATATATATGGTTATAGGATGCAAATAGTTGCCAGTGAGATGTAATATTGCGGAAATCTGCAAAAATTTGCAAGCAACTACCAACTACCCCTGCTGAGTTGGACTTATGTCATCACATGACTGACATAAACTGACTTGGAATTACACCCAGAGGCCATAATAGTTATTTGTACAACTAGTAATGAAAGTAATACTTTTTTTCATGAGTTTGAAGTGAACGAATGAAAAAAAGATACTTTTATTACGTGTCGTACACGTAATTTTTTTGTATATCCCCCCCCCATACGCGAAAAAGTGGAAAAGAATTTTTTTTCTATATGGGAGAGTAATGATTGGCAACACTGGGTAGCCCTTTACTTCCTTGGTGTGATAATATAATGTAACAAATGTAAAGATGTAAGATGTAAAGACGTACAAAATTTAAAATCTTTAAAAAAGTGATACTTTCATTACGATTTTTTCGTTAAAAAAAGTGGTACTTTCATTACGATTTTTCATTAAAATATTAAATTAAATTAAATATTAAATATGCGAAAAAGTAAAACACAAAACCAAATTTCATAAAATCAAAGTAAGACCGCTATAAACAAAATTAATTATTAATTGAGGAAATTATCGTTTAAAGAAAGGCAATGGGATCCAAGATGGCGTTTAAAATAGCTTTGGAATCTCTGCTTGAAGTTTGTACTTATTAATCTTCGAGAACCAATGACATTAAATTTTGGGAACATCTTTTTACTATTCTTCACGATTCTTCAGTAAGTAATTTGTGAAAATAACGTAATGTGTGGGCCCAAAATGGCTCAAATTTTTGACGAACATAATAATTGTAACGCAAGTATGCCTCTGCCAGTTTTTCTCTTTATAGGAATGAAAATTCTCGTTCAGCGGGATCCAAAATGGCGAAGGCAAATTGGGCGTTATTGTTGTTATAAACTTAAAAAAAGAATCATAAAACTCAAACTTTAATATGATTCCAAAATGATACGAATAGGTTCTATTCAAATTTTATTAGCGGGATCCAAAATGGCGTAGATAAGAAGTCATTTGAAAGACTTCTAGTTGTAGTTGAATTCTAATGGGCATTAGGAATTGACGCGGGATCGAAAATGGCGGCTTTTGAACGAAAAAAACCTTTTTTTGACAAAGTTTCAATCTAACGGGTGTCCTAAAAAAACCGAACGAAATATTTTTGGGGACAACTGATCCATTTTTTAACCGATTTGGATGAACGTGGACTTAAATTAAAGCTAAAGAATCAGGCTATCGATTCATTTAAGAGACCACGACAGATGGCGCTGCCGTAGTAGCCTTAGCCATGCTTGTTTTAAAGGCTTACTTTAGGTGCATGGGGATTGGTCAGTTAACAACCGATGGTTATGAGATAAAAATAACCTTGAAGCACGTTTACTTTTCTTCAAAAAGCGTCTTTCAGAAGTTCGTTATGATTCACGAATAAATTTTCTGTGATCTTTTAAAAATCATATGTTTTCCCTTATTTTCACGCCTAATGACCATAACTGAAGTAACAGTAATGCATTTTCAGCTTAATTTTCAGTAATAGTGGATCTAATTGAATGAAAAACCCAAGCGGATGCGAATTGGAGGAAATTTAAAGGCTATTACTGAGAATTAAGCTCTTGTTGCTTCATTGTTACTTTAGTCATGGTCATTCTGCATGAAAAGAATGTGAAAACACATATTTTTTAAATAATCACAGAAAGTCAATGCGTGAACCAAATTAACTTCTGAAAAAAGATTCTTGAAGAAAAATGAACGCCCTTCAAAGTTATGTGAGTCTCATAACGATTGGTTGATAATTGACCAATCTCCACGCCCCTGAAATGAACCTTTGAGACAAGTATCACTATATCACTAGAGAACTGTTGCAGCACCATCTGTCGTAATTTTTTTAGACAGTTCGAAAGCCTGATTCCTTGGCTTCAATTTAAGGCCAGGTTCATCCAAATCGGGTAAGAAATGCACGAGTTATTACCAAAAATATTTCGTTCGGTTTTTTTTAGGACACCCGTTAGTTCGATTTTTATTGAGTTCATTTAAAGGCGTTTAATTTCCACTAACGTGAGTGGGAGCCAAAATGGCGGAGGTGCTGAAATTCTTTGAAATTTTTGAACGTCTGTAAAAACTTTCATAGGTTTTATTATTTATTATTCTTCCGTTACGTCCAGAAAATGAAAAACTTTTTTGTAGCTTTTCATTTATAGGCTCCAAAACGTCGGATAAACGAAAAATTTAACAGCAAGTGAAATTTCAATTTATTGTCAAAATCATACGATTTACCAGGGCTCCAAGATGGCCGAGTTAACAACTTTAAGAAAAATTCCACGTTGTGCTTATTACCTATTCCTATTGTAAGCTGTTGGCGGGCGATAAGCTGCTAAATATAGACTCCCGTAATTGGTCCGAGTTTCAATTATTCTGTGGGATCCAAAATGGCGTCGACAGCAAATCGATGGCGGGAATTTGTGTGTTTCGGAAGATGTATTTGATAAGATTGTGTTGTTAAGCAATTACCTGAATCATAAGACAACTGAGAGGTGAAACACTGTTGGGCTAGTCAGTTGAGAGGTGAACCACCATCAATTACGTGAAATCTAATTCCTGGTTTCCTAGTTTAATAAGTGATTTTTTCTTAAAGCTTTGGGAGTATCATTTTGCCCAAAAACGGTAGGACTCCAAAATGGCGGTAGAAGGGAAACCTAGGAGTATTTTTGTGCAAAATCTCTTTTACATCCAGAATTTAAGTATTGAGAGGCAAACCACTGCTGAGTTAGAGTTCACGAAAAAAACTTCAACTGAGGGATAAACCACTATGGGTAGACCAACAGCACAGTTTTGACGTGAGAACTAAACAACCCTACGTCTTGTGCAAAGATCAATGTAGCTATGTGGTTTCGGTTATGGCAAAATCACAAAAACACATTTTGGATCCAAAATGGCCGACGTAAGCACCGCAACTGTAAGTTAGTGTTTCGGAATGGCGGTAGAAGGGAAACCTATTAGTATTTTTGTACAAAATCTCTTTTACATCCAGAATTAAAGTATTGAGAGGCAAACCACTGTTGAGTTAGAGTTCACGAAAAAAACTTCAACTGAGGGGTAAACCACAAACAGCACAGTTTTGACGTGAGAACTAAACAACTCTACGTCTTGTGCAAAGGTCAATATAGCTGTATGGCTTCGGTTATGGCAAAATCACAAAAACACATTTTTGGATCCAAAATGGCCGACGGAAGAACCGCAACTGTAAGTTAGTGTTCCGGAATGGCGGTAGAAGGGAAACCTATTAGTATTTTTGTACAAAATCTCTTTTACATCCAGAATTAAAGTATTGAGAGGCAAACCACTGTTGAATTGAGTTCATGAAAAAAACTTCAACTGAGGGGTAAACCACTATGGATAGACCAACGGCACAGTTTTGACGTGAGAACCAAGCAACTCTACGTCTTGAGCAAAGATCAATATAGCTTCGGTTATGGCAAAATCACAAAAACACATTTTTGGATCCAAGATGGCCGACGTAAGAACCGCAACTATAAGATTGTCTTGTTAAGCAATTACCTGAATCATAAGACAACTGAGAGGTGAAACACTGTTGGGCTAGTCAGTTGAGGGGTGAACCACCATCAATTACGTGAATTCTAATTCCTGGTTTCCTAGTTTAATAAGTGATTTTTCTTAAAGATTTGGGAGTATTATTATTTTGCTTAAAAACGGCAAGACTCCAAAATGGCGGTAAAAGGGAAACCTAGGAGTATTTTTGTACAAAATCTCTTTTACATCCAGTATTGAGAGGCAAACCACTGTTGAGTTAGAGTTAGAAAAAAACTGAGGGGTAAACCACTATGGATAGACCAACAGCACAGTTTGACGTGCTACGTCTTGTGCAAAGATCAATCTAGCTATATAGCTTCGGTTATAGCAAAATTTTGGATCCAAGATGGCCGACGTAAGAACCGCAACTGTAAGTTAGTGTTCCGGCAATAAGTGGTGTTCCCCCTCCCCTCCTTCGCGTCACGAACCAATCACAATCACAATTGGTAACTAGGCCTGATCGAGACGTGTTTTTGCAGTGTGACGGTGCTTTGATCGCGGGGACCGAGAGCGTGTGCCTGCCGCAGTTCAGGGTGAGTTCTGTCATTTCTAAATCAGTTAGCTTTTGTAGCAATCTCGATTTATTCGGGCTTTCTCTCACAGCTGCTTGGCTCCGGCCGACCTTATTGTGTAGAATTTAGTGTTCTTGTGTGCCCTAAGCCGCTATCTTTAAGACCCTTCTTCCCCGTTTTTCCGCTTTGTTGTTGAACTGCGCGATATTTTGTCGCCGTCGTCCTCCGTCACGGGCGCTTTATATGTTTTTGTACGAGATAGGGTCAAGCATAAACTGCGCTTTGTACATACTTGTGGAAATCACGCTTCCCGGTTCTTGCTTTTAGTCACTTCGCTCGCTCGTTCGCTCGCTTAACTGAATTGAAGTCGGGAATTATAAGCTTATTGGAAAAGGTGAATTTTGATAGAGGAGTAAACCATCTGTCACTTAAAAGGATCTTCATTAAAAGTAGAAAATAGTTTTTTATTTTATCGAGGAGTAAATCACGTATCATAATTTTGAATATGGACTAGAAGTAACGACCAAATAGTCAATTAAGAATTGTCTCCAATCGAGAGACAAAATGCTGGTAAAATTTGTGTAGACAGATATCAAATATCACTATCTGTCAAACAGGCGAATTGGCTAAGGGGTAAACCACATTTTTTTCAACTAAACAGTGTCACAAAAAGAATATCTTCAATATCTGGTCATTATTGGTCTATTGTGCAAAAATCTGCGACTTGCAAGAAGTGCTGCCAACCTAAATTCTTAATTTACTTCAAAATCCCGCGTAAGCCTATGGGGCTTCATTACGTCATGATCGAGGGGTACATACACAAATCACGAAATAATGTTTTCCTATTTTTGTGCAAAAAAGACTGTTTTCGGCACTAAAATGTGTGCCGAAAGTAGGCAATTTCCACTCACGGGTGGGAAAATAACATAAAGGTGCGGAAAAATTAAAAGCGTGCGGAAATTCATTTTTCCGCACACTTTATGAAAACAATTTATTTTCATTTTCTTTTAATTTTAAAATATGCAAACTATTTAAGAACAATATTTAAAGTAATACAAGAATTTGTACAGTTGCTAATACTAATTCCAGATGGTAAGGAAATATTAGCACAATTATTAGTTAGAGTGTTATTTAAATTGGTCAACACTGAAATGTCCTGATTCCCAGACAATATTGGAGCTTTAGGTGCTGCAGTGGCTTCTGGGATGGTTGCTGTTTCCTGTTTGCTCGAAGAAGGAACTACCGCCGTTTCAGGAGCACCCTTGTAAAGAATCTGGTTGGAAATTCTCTTCTTATTTTCAATAGAATCGGCTAGATAACCTTCGGCCACCGCTGATGACTTCCACCCCCCATGTCGCTTCAAACTCAATAAATCTCCTCCATTATTCACCAACAGTGTTGCCGAAGATCGGCGGAAACAATGACCCGTATAGCTGGCTGCCTCTGGTAATTGGAGAAAAGCGGCAATTTGACTTGGAATTTTCCCAATGGTATTTATCCCAACAACTTGGCAGGTGCATTTTCCCTCTCGAAAATTAATGAAAAAGCTGCGATCATTCATTTTGGATGGACGAAGAGAAGCATATTTCCTGTAAATTTCTAACATATTTATGTCGGCCTGAGAATTTTGCGTAATCGTGAATGTGCGTTGAATTTTTGTTTTAGTTTCTGGAATTTTCACTATTAAAAGGGCCCCCAGGTCTTCAATGTCGTCTACTCTCATTTTTTTCAATTCGTCTCGGCGAAGAGCCCCGGCAATTCCCATAATAAAAATAACCTTAAATTAATAAAATTAATGAATATTTCTTTAAAAATGGTGTTGCCCTCACCTTCATCATAAGATACTGCTCATCTGGGGCATCTTTAAGAAATGTGCCCAAATCTTCTTTGGAAAAAATCTTCCGACTTCGTTGGTCTGTAACCATCGCTTTGACGTTTCAAAAATGCGATTAACCTATTATATTTGCTAATATCGCAGTTTTCTTTCACGTTTAAAGTTGCCTTCAACATTGAGTAGGTGCACCAAAGTGTGGAAGACTTCTTGGTTTTTGACTTTTCGGAAAAATATGCCAAAAATACCTTTTCGTTGAGGATCATAACCTTCTTCGCTCTGCACCATTCACTGAACTGGGTGTACGCCAGTTCGTACCTTTCCCGCGACTTAACTGGCAATAAATCCATGGTTGCTGCTGCAGCTTCTTCTTCTATTTCAGATGGGCAGGCCATTTCTTCCAAAGTTTCATTCATATTTGAGCGCAAAAATTAAATTTTGCAAAAAGTTGACGTTTTTGTTCATCTTACAATTACGTTACCATGCCATCATCAGATTGCACAGCAAGCTGATTCCTTCTGAATTAATGCAGATTCATTCAAAATAAGACTACAAGAGCCTCTATTATGGCTTTTTTGCACAAAAATAGGAAAAATAGTATGTATATTTCGAGCCGAAAGTGCGATTTCCGCACTCTCGTGGTTACCACCCTCGGCCTTCGGCCTCGGGCGGTAATATCCACGAGTCGTGCGGAAGTCTTACACTTTCGGCTCTAAATATACAATATACTATTCTATGGTCTGTCCGGGATCCACACGACCGGGATTCACCCTATTTCCATGGTGAATCATTGTTGTCAACAATGAATCGCCATGGAAATCGGGTGAATCTCGGTCGTGTGGATCCCGGACAGAGTATAGTAAGATTTCTGTAAACTTGTGTATCTTTACCTCTCACTACTTGTAATTTTCACAAGAAGTCGTAAATAGATAGATATTAAGGCCCAGTTTATCTATGCTCAGCTAACTTCAAACTGACACATTTTAACCAATGGGAACACTAGTTGCTAGGCAATTGGCTTTCAGTTTGCGATAACTGAGCATCGATAAACCGGCCCTTAGATAACAATCACTAAACGTCATGATTTAAATTTCACCCTGGAATATTATGAATAGTGAGAAGTAAAATTACAGGAATCTTACTGCCAGCGCCACCTCACGGCTATTTGTGAATCTAATCGATTGTCAAAAATTGATATAACTGAAAAGGCGTGAAAGAAGTTCTTCATGGCAATGCTGACGATGCGTACAGTGTCGCCAACCTAATTTTAAGGATTTACTGGTTATAAACAAAATTGATACAAAGCTACCAACCCAGAACTAGAAAAATTGTAATGTCAAAATACTACGAAAGCAGAAGGGCCACATCACTTTTTATTTTATAACTCACAGCTGAAACTGTGAATTAGCCATAATTCGCAGATAGAACTGTAAATTATCTATACTATAACACTCCATATCCATAATTATCTATAATTCACAGTTCTTCCTTTATTTATAGCTAATATAGTTTTATCTGTGAATTATAGCCAATTCAGTGGTTTCTGTGAATTATATATAATTATTCACAGTTTGTTCTGTGAATTATAAATAAAGTATAATGTGACTGAATTATCTATAATCCAAAGTTTTTACTGTGAATTATAGCTAATTCATAGTTTTATAAGTGAATTATAGCTAACTTTTTTCTGGGAATTATGACTAATTCACAGTTTTATCTATAAATTATGGCTAATTCGCAGTTTCTTCTGTGAATTATAAAATAAAAAGTAACTGTGAATTATCTCTACTTTATAATTGTTTCTTTGAATTATAGCTAATTCATAGTTTTGTCTAGTTTTGTCACAATTGTAACTGTAAATTTAGACTACTTCACAGTTTTTTGTGTGAATTATGACTAATTCACAGTTGTAACTGTAAGTTATAACTAATTCAAAGTTTTTTTTGTGAATTATGACTAATTCGCAGTTCTGCCTCTAAATTATGGCTAAATCAGTTTCTTCTGTGAACTATAAAGTAAAAAATGACTGTGAATTATCAATAATTCACAGTCTTTTCTGTGAATTATAACTAATTCATAGTTTTATCTGTAAATTACAGCTAATTCACAGTTGCAACCGTAAATTATGACTAATTCACAGTTTCTTCTGCGATTTATAAATAAACTATAGTGACTGAATTATCTATAATTCACAGTCAATAATAGCTAATTCATAGTTTTATATGTGAATTATAGCTAATTTTTTTCTGTGAATTATGACTAATTCACAGTTTTATCTGTACATTATGGCTATTTCGCAGTTTCTACTGTGAATTATAAAATAGAAAGTAACTGTGAATTATCTCTAATTTATAGTTGTTTCTTTGAGTTATAGCTAATTTATAGTTTTGTCACAATTGTAACTGTAAATTTTGACTACTTCACAGTTTTTTCTGTGAATTATGACTAATTCACAGTTGTATCTGTAAGTTATAACTACTTCAAAGTTTCTTCTGTGAATTATGACTAATTCGCAGTTCTGCCTGTAAATTATGGCTAAATCAGTTTCTTCTGTGAACTATAAAGTAAAAAGTGACTGTGAATTGCAGCTAATTCACAGTTGCAACCGTAAATTATGACTAATTCACAATGTTATCTGTAAATTATGGCTAATTCACAGTTTCTTCTGTGAATTATAAATAAAGTATAAAGTGACTGAATTATCTACATACAATTCACAGTTTTTTTTGTCAATTATAGCTAATTCATAGTTTTATATGTGAATTATAGCTAATTTATTTCTGTGAATTATGACTAATTCACAGTTTTATCTATACATTATGGCTAATTCGCAGTTTCTTCTGTGAATTATAAAATAAAAAGTAGGTAACTGTGAATTATCTATAATTTTTAGTTGTTTCTTTGAATTATAGCTAATTCATAGTTGTAACTGTAAGTTATGGGTAATTCAAAGTTGTTTCTGTGAATTATAACTATTATAAGAGTTGCAACCGTAAATTATGACTAATTCACAATTTTATCTGTAAATTATGGCTAATTCACAGTTTTTTCTGTGAATTATAAATAAAGTATAAAGTGACTGAATTATCTATAATTCACAGTTTTTTCTGTCAATTATAGCTAATTCATAGTTTTATGTGTGAATTATAGCTAATTTATTTCTGTGAATTATGATTAATTCACAGTTTTATCTATACATTATGGCTAATTCGCAGTTTCTTCTGTGAATTATAAAATAAAAAGTAGGTAACTGTGAATTATCTATAATTTTTAGTTGTTTCTTTGAATTATAGCTAATTCATAGTTGTAACTGTAAGTTATGGGTAATTCAAAGTTGTTTCTGTGAATTATAACTATTATAACAGTTGCAACCGTAAATTATGACTAATTCACAATTTTATCTGTAAATTATGGCTAATTCACAGTTTTTTCTGTGAATTATAAATAAAGTATAAAGTGACTGAATTATCTATAATTCACAGTTTTTTCTGTCAATTATAGCTAATTCATAGTTTTATGTGTGAATTATAGCTAATTTATTTCTGTGAATTATGATTAATTCACAGTTTTATCTATACATTATGGCTAATTCGCAGTTTCTTCTGTGAATTATAAAATAAAAAGTAGGTAACTGTGAATTATCTATAATTTATAGTTCTTTCTTTGAATTATAGCTAATTCATAGTTGTAACTGTAAGTTATGGGTAATTCAAAGTTGTTTCTGTGAATTATAACTATTATAACAGTTGCAACCGTAAATTATGACTAATTCACAATTTTATCTGTAAATTATGGCTAATTCACAGTTTTTTCTGTGAATTATAAATAAAGTATAAAGTGACTGAATTATCTATAATTCACAGTTTTTTCTGTCAATTATAGCTAATTCATAGTTTTATGTGTGAATTATAGCTAATTTATTTCTGTGAATTATGATTAATTCACAGTTTTATCTATACATTATGGCTAATTCGCAGTTTCTTCTGTGAATTATAAAATAAAAAGTAGGTAACTGTGAATTATCTATAATTTATAGTTCTTTCTTTGAATTATAGCTAATTCATAGTTGTAACTGTAAGTTATGGGTAATTCAAAGTTGTTTCTGTGAATTATAACTATTATAACAGTTGCAACCGTAAATTATGACTAATTCACAATTTTATCTGTAAATTATGGCTAATTCACAGTTTTTTCTGTGAATTATAAATAAAGTATAAAGTGACTGAATTATCTATAATTCACAGTTTTTTCTGTCAATTATAGCTAATTCATAGTTTTATATGTGAATTATTGCTAACTTTTTTCTGTGAATTATGACTAATTCACAGTTTTATCTATACATTATGGCTAATTCGCAGTTAATTCTGTGAATTATAAAATAAACAGTAGGTAACTATAGTTTACAGTTCTTTTTTTGAATTATAGCTAATTCATAGTTGTAACTGTAAGTTATGGGTAATTCAAAGTTGTTTTTGTGAATTATAACTAATTCGCAGTTTTGTCTGTAAATTGTGTGTTTAGTTTCTTTATTGCATTATAAAATAAAAAGTTTTTTCTGTGAATTATAGCTACTTCAAAGTTTTATCTGTGAATTATAGCTAATTCACAGTTGTAACCGTAAATTGTGACTAATTCACAGTTTTGTCTGTAAATTATGGCTAATTCACAGTTTCTTCTGTGAATTATAAATAAAGCATAAAGTGACTAAATTATCTATAATTATCTAAAATTCGACTTTCTGCTCTTCTCCTAGTTACCAAAAAATAAACTTTATAATGCGCTTTAGAAAAATTATATTTTATGTATCAAGCACAGAAAATACAAGTTTTCAGTACGAGTGTGGATTATTTATTTCGGTACGCGATGCATACAGCGGTTTTAAAAAATTCTGTTTGGATTGAAACTTGAAAATTGAACTAGTACGATAAAGCTCGACTTTCTGTATTTCTCCTAATTACCAAAATATAGAATAAATAACTTACTTTGCGTCTCCGAATTTGATCCACATTTCCCTATTTTATTGTATATGCCATAATTAGCAGTGTTGCCAACGCTTAATTGCTATTTGTTTTGTTTCAAAATACAGGCAACGTGAATTGTGGACTTTTCTTTTATCTGTGACTAGTGTCGCCAACCCTATAAATGTCAAATGATCCAAATTATTACTGTAGTTAGTTCCTACAAAATTCATTACCAGTGTTACCAACATAACAGTAGGAGAAGATGGGGGTACAAAGTGCACTGATTAGCAGGAAGGACACTCGAAAACACTGTTCGCATGAAAGTCGAAAAAATCCACTGATTGTCTTAAACAACTCGCGGGACCCACGTTGGGCGCCACTGTAACGAACAGGAATATCCGGGGGTTGGGGTTAACTCTCGAGGGGTTTAATTCAAAGGGTGGAACGTGGTGATGATGACTTTTATTTTATCTCAATTTGACAACTCTAATAATAATTAAAGCAAGTGACGGGGAGGATTGCACTTCAGAGCTATTAGATATTCTAAACGTTTTTAGCTTCAAAATTTTTGCTTTTTAAGGGCCTCATTAAAAAAGTAGTAAGTACCCTCTAAAGGGATTTGGCTAAAATTTGGTATGCGGAGTTTGTATATGAACGAATTGAATCGAATTACAGTTTTCTTGCTGTTGAAATAAAACAAAATAGGCCCTTGTGCCGACTAGAGTATAAATCAAGCTCGCTAATACGCCGGCATTAAAATTATGGAGATAAATTTCCATCTCCCGAGTCTGCGTCCGATCCGCGAGTGTGTAATGATTTATACCTTCCGTCGCAGTTTATTAACTCAAAGATTGATATCCGACGCCTCTTTTCCATTACAATTTTCCTCACGACGGGAATTTGCAGTGTTTACCTTTTCATCTCGGGTCGGATAGGGGTCGTGAATTTACAAAGCCGTTTCTAATTTTTGCGGCACTCGCTAAATTTAGCCGAGGATGAATATTTCACGTGCGCTGCGGGAAAAGTTGTAGTTGTAGACCTGCGTCCTGAAGGACGAGTCCTGCCCGAATCGGCGAAAGGGTGGACGGATCAATACACGTGGGGCGTGCCGGACTTGCACGTGGCCGTGCACTTGCAGCCCGCCAAAACGACAGGTCGGAACTCCGCGATGTTTAATTAAATTTGCTCGCCAGACGCCCGATTCAATTACGTTAATTAATTTATCATTTTCGCCGTCTTGCGGTGGGACGCTTCTTACGCTGTTTTTGTAATTTAGCCGCTTTGTAACTTTGTTAAGATACAAATTATTTAATTTAAAAGATTTATGGGGGACGGGGGTGGCGCAACAAATTGCCGACTTGCCTGTTTGGGGCGGTTTAATTGTTACGGTGACGGTTATACAGCGGAATTCTCTTTGTGATGATTCCGGTTTAATTGGGATAACTCGGGCTCAAAGCCAGGAACCAATTTCCTGGATTCCTGGGTTAAATATTTTTGAAAAAACTGAAATTTTTTTTATAAAAACTGCTCACATTACGCGTTTTTCAAGTTCCACCTAACTTCGGGTAAACCCTATAAATATTTTGTTACTTTAATGGCAAAAATGAGAAAAATGCACCTTTTGACTTTGGAATATGTCTCACAGGCGAGATTCGAGCCAGTAATTATTTACTTAAACCAAGAATTTCACTTTCGGAAATGAAATTAACAAGTTTATGGCTGTACATGAAACGAAAATGATATAACTAACGATTATTAACGAGCCTAATTAGCCGTTGATAAAATCACATCCTCATCAGCGATTAGCATGAAAAGGACATCACGAACTATTCACGAATCGAACTGCGAAAAACCGTAATTATACCGACCAACCCCCAGGGGCGCAAACCGCCCTCCCGTCCGTACAAATCCATTACGAAAAGTTTTTCTAAACTCCGCGAGGAATCGCGAAACTCATTTAGGTCCAAAGGGGGAAATAATAAATCGCCCCTGTTCTGTATTCCAAAACTGTAGGAAGATGGAAAGAAGTCGCGCGCCATAAAAGAACAACTTTGCCAATTTCAATGGAGAACAAGTGCTAAAGTAAAGCGCGGAATTACTAATTCATTCGGAATTAGTGGCCGCAACGGGACGGATTATTCTCGGATTTGGAAAAAATGGGGTAAGGTCGAAGTTGGCTTTCGGTGCACATGTAAATTGCAGTCTCGCATTTCCATTTTAATAATGGAGGCGGGCTCGGGCACGTAAATTGGTTCGAAATTTTTAATGCGACGGAAAATTCTTCTATAACTGGAGAGCTATCAATATTTGATGACTTCGGACCTAATGCGCTTTGGTGGTTAACTCCTGGGAAACGTAGGAAAGGACCTGTTTCATAACGAAACTGCGAAAATGTACAAAATCTTCTTACATCTCTAACGAAGCACTATTACTAGAAACACCCCACTACACCGAAACACTTGATTTTCATTGCTGACGCGTTTCGAACGCAATGTGCTCATTATCAAAGCCAAAGTTATACAACCCTACCTTCCAGAAAACTTGAATATTTATAGGCCCACCCGCGTAGCTCCACCCCTCGGCTGTGAAAGTTAGACCAATTACAGGTTGAGAAATGTTCACGCGTGGGGTGAACACGCATAAATATAACGAGACCTCCCCAAAGTAGCGTAAACAGAGACGGCCTGTATCGGCGTTTATAAGCCTATCTCTAGACGTATAAATGACTATACTTTCCATTGCATCTAGCATGTGCACCTTGTTAACGTTTCAAACTAACTTAATATTATCACTTATTCATATGTGTAAAACATATAGGGCAACACTGGATTTCTCAGTTCTGCCATATTTCAGGTTGCTTAAAAGGTTTTTCAGTTTGTTTTCAGATCTGAAAACTGTCCTTGTTGAGCAAAAAACCTTGTGAAACCTCTTGTCAACTGAGGTTCAAAAGGTAATGCAACAAATTTTAAGTCCTTTTAGGCAACCCGAAAGTTAAAGTAGGTAATAGCGAAAAGTTAGTTTTGTAGCATTAACAAGGTGCAGATGCTAGAAGCAATGGAAAGTATCGTCATTTATACGTCTAGAGATAGGCTTATGAACGCCGATATAGGCCCGATCGCATATTCATCTCTGTTTACGCTGATTTAGGGAGAACTCGTTATATTTATACGTGTTCACCCACGCGTGAACATTTCTCGACATGTGATTGGTCTAAGTTTCACAGTATTTCCATTGTCTCTAACGAGGGAAACATGGCGGAAAAGTAGCAGTTTGTAATCGTGTTTTCCATCTCCACCAAATCCATCCACAATTTATTGTGATCGGTGGTTAATACCTCGTTTCATTTTGCAGTTATTTGGGGTAAAATTTGGAAGTTAAATACAAAATTAGTTATCAAATGAAATCACCTTCAATTGAAATCCCAGCCTGTTAGGCGAAAAGATAAAATAACGCTTTTATACTTGCTTACAAAAATGAGCTTAGTGACTTTACAAGTTAAGAGCCGACTTTAAATCGATGATTAACCAGTGGTTATGTTTGTTATCCAATCACATCATCCGAAATTTATAATTACAACCGCCGGTTAACCGGTTAACCATCGATTGTAAAATCGGCTCTAAGACATTATGGGTTCATTTAATAAATGTAATATGTCTTTTTTAAAGTGTCAGTTAGCGATATTTAGAGAATAGTTTTGAGCAGCTAATCCAAAATTGCCAAACGGGTTTCAATTCATTGCCCATCGAATGAAAATATTTTCAGTTTTGTAACGGAACTGGCCGCTATTTTTGTTATTTTAAATGGAAAGCCTGTTACATGTAATAATTAAAAATTTTGGTTAAGATTACTCAGAAAAATTTAATAAGCAATTTAATTACATATTTCTTAATTTCCGTAATCCGTAGAAAAAGCCATTATTTCAGAAACACATACGACTTTGTTACACCAAAATTTAACACTTAATTTATTTAACGTTGATACAACATTGTAATTCAGAAAAATTACTGCAAAATAAATACAACATCATAACAAATAACATTAAATATTTGAAATCGCTCAAAAACGCGTCTAAAGCCTCGCCACTTTCTAAGGAATGCGGGGGTTGTCTGACTCAGGCTTTTTTTCTGTTGGTTTCTAAACGGGTCTTCACTCTTCAGTTCCGTCAAAATGATTGTCAGTGTCAAAAAGTAAAAACAAAGACAATAATTAACAACAATGACTCCTCGCAACCTCCATATTGCTACTTTTGATTGACACTGGCAAGAATTTTGACGGAACTGAAAACCCGATTATAAACCAACAGAAAAAAGCCTGACTCACACCAACGCCACGTTCGTTAGAAAGTGCCGCGACTTTATTTCTGATCCAAGTTCAACTGCGCAGATACATTTTCCAAAAATGTTGTCATCAGTTTATGGAAATTATGTTTGAAAAAAGCAAAAACAAATAAAGGCAAATGTAATTGCACAGTTCAAAACGTCAACATAATATGTTAATTTTTTTAATACAGTTTATAAATACTTACGACTATGTTATCCCAACAAAAATTATTTTGGTGGCATACGATTTTGTAATTTCTCGTTTTAAGTAAAACATTATTTTTAACCGTTTCAACCATTATATTTTTCTTGCACCTCAGTTCCCAGAGAAGATATTTTAACACTTAGGCAACAAATTTCAAAAATGCTGCTTACGACGTTGTAATTCTAAACGAACGATATATCATAATTCAATTAGTTTTTTGCCGAGAGTCATTAAACCTTTTTACTGCCTCTTTTGCGACTTTTACTGTCTAGGCCGCACATGCGGCAGTAAAAATGCAGTTTCTTAATGACAATCGACGAAAAAATTATGTGTTCAACACGGCTAAAAAACAGATTTACTGCCTTGGCTGCAATTTTTTTGCCTTGTTATAGCTATTAACATACCTAGGAATGTTATGACTATCATCACAGATGCAGATGTCAATTGAAATCCGAGCTCGGAGAGCGAGGATTTTAAGATATCTAAGTCTGTTATGATGCATAACGTCCGAGGTTTGTTCAATAGTTTAGGCGATTAAAGCCAAAATTAAAAAAATTTGCAAGACTTCGTGTCATTTTGACAATCTAGATGAAATAAATAGTTTTTTGTTACATACCATTGTTATACAACGACTTGAATGACAGAAATGAGATTTGTCTCTCTCGGTGACTTACCCCCATTTGCACCGGTTCCCGTTAAACTTAATCTTCACATTAAGTCCATAGAAACGATTATTGACACAATTGTTTCCATAGGGAAGAACTGTCACTTAACTTTAACCGGAACCGGTGCAAATGGGGGTTAATTTATAAAAATTTTAATTTATTTGGAATCTTCAAAAAATAACTGGGTAGGTGAATTTCCTATCTGAAAGTATTATTTAAACTGTTTTCTTTTTAAGTATTGTTTAAACTCAAGTGAGTAAAAAAAAAGTGCAGCTAGTAAACAAAAATTTCCATCTGCAAAGTTGGTAGGCAGCGCTGACACTTGTGACAATTGTTTGATTAAAATGAACGAAATAAGTGCTTATTTGTTATTTATTAATTTAAAGCATACGGGATAGGATATTATTTAGTTGATTCATAATGAACTTTGCAGAAATTTCGAAATTGGTCATAACACCTCAATTGACTTCTGGAGATTGTTCGGCAAGTTCCGCGGGTGTTTTACCATTTTTATCTTTAGCCTCTACATCCGCCCCGCTTCGAATCAAAAGGTCTCTAATGTCCAGATTATTCCTTCTTACGGAGACATGTAACGCTGTCTCCCCGTTATAATTATTTTTGCAGTTTATTTCCGCTTTTTTCTCCAGAAGGTAGCTTACCATTTCTAAATAACCTCTCCCACAAGCGACCATCAAGGGGGTTGTACCGTTTTGCGAAGGATAATTTATATCTGCCTTGTTGTCGATGAGCAATTGAGCAATCTTCAGGTTGTTGTTTGTAGCTGCGAAAAGCAATGGACTCTGCCTTTTACCATCGGTCAAGTTCACTTCAGCCTTATTATCAATGAGAATCTTCGCAATGTCTAAATATCCTTTGGCAGCTGCCACAATCAATGGAGTTGTACCCGTTTCACTTCTGAGGTTCACTTTTGAGTTATTCCTAATGAGCAATTGGGCAATTGGGAATTGGTTCTTGCAAGTAGCGAAAAATAAAGCGCTTCTTCCTTCACTGTTAGTCAGATTTACGTCAGCTTCATGGAAAATCAAAACCATTGCAATGTCCAGATACCCTTTTATAGCTGCCAGCATCAAGGGAGTAAAACATTTTTCGTTCGGGAGATTCACCTCCGCATTATTGCTAAGAAGTAATTCAACTATTGGTACTTGGTTATTCCAAGTGGCGAAGAATAATGAGCTTCGTTTTTCTCTTTCAGTCATATTTACTTTAGCTTTGCTTTCAATCAGAACCCTTGCAATGTCGAAATGTCCTTGCATAGCTGCCGTCATTAATGGAGTTAAACCATTTTTACTTGGGAGGTTCACTTCTGCTTTATTCTCGATGAGTAATTGAACCAATTGTAACTCGTTTTTTCTGGCAGCCAGGAAAAGTGCACTTTCTCCCTCACCGTTAGTCATATTCACTTCAGCTTTGTCTATTAGAAGTTTTGTAATGTCTAAAAATCCTTCCTCGGCTGCCACCATCAATGGAGTTGTACCACTTTTGCAAGGAAGGTTCACCTCTGCTCCATTTTCCATGAGTAATTGAACCAGTTGAAAATAGTTGAACTTTACAGCTAACAATAATGAGGTTTGTCCATCTACGTCAGTCATATTTATTTCAGCTTTGTTGTCTATCAAAAATTTAGCAGCTTGTAAATGTCCTCCAACTGCTGCATACATCAGTGGAGTAAAACCACGTTCAGCTATGAAATTAACCTTTGCACCGTTGTCTATTAAAAATTTACAAATCTCTTGGTTGCCTGTAAATGCAGCATTGATAAGTGAAAGGCCATCATCTTCTTTTTGGTGAACAAATTTAACAATGTTAATATCGTCCGTCAACACAGCTAGTTTCGAGAAAGTTCCAGTTAAGTAAGAAACACAATCTATGTTTAACATCTTGTCGAGCACAGGCGTCACCTCCTGCAGATAATTTAGTATTCGTCCAATGATTTGAAATTTGTCCGATCGAGCTTTTGACCTGTCAATGAAAGTGGCCTCTGGACGAGCGGTTATGGTTGCCAGCATTCTAACTTTTTCCTTAAATTCCAACAGATCATAACTCCAATACAACGCAATATGCAGTGCGTTTCTCCCCGCTGCGTCTTCTTTAAGGATTGTTTCCTTGTGGATTTCTAAAGCCTCCAAGTCTTCGTACAAAACTGCCACATGAGCTGGGCAATCTCCCGCCAAAATTAAGTCCAACATAAATCGAAGATTTCTGCATCTCTTATCAAAGTAAATTATTTCAAAATTTCTGATTCTTCCATGATTTTCTGACAGAAAGAGAGCCGCGAAATACTCGGCGTAACTTCGGTGAAGGAAATGTGACATTTCTGGTGATTTTTTTACCAGACCAAATAGATCGTCTTCTTCTTCAATAGCTGTGAGATCGTTTAGTTCACTTTGGTTAAAGAAATTCAAGCGGACGATGGATTTCAAACATATCTTTGTTCCAAGTAATTTGTACCTTCTAATCACTGTTTCTTTAACAATTTTTTGACTAAAGGTGTCTGCAGTTTTAAACTTTGCAAAATGTGTGCTAAGTTTGTTGTTGACAAAATGGTGAATCAGTGAGGTTACAGTCAAGGGATTTTTGGTTATGTCGTCGGTGTTGGGAGCTTGAAGAAGTAATTCTGTCAAAAGATAGAGTTGGAGCGGAATTTCTAAAATTTTTTGCACATTCTCCGTAATTTTTGTAGTTATGTCCGAGAGCTGTTCATGGTTGTATTTTCTTGACAGACGATTTTTCAAGAATGAATCTTGTTCGAGCTTGGAGAGTTTTCTGATGTTTGTCCCGAGGGTGTTTAATTTTTTCTCAATCTCTGCTTGAAGACTACATCTAGCGGTGATGAACTGGACAAATCCAAGGTGTCGGATATTTTTAATGAAACCGTAGATTCTTTGTCTCTCCTCGTCGTCCAGAACTTCATCCAATCCGTCCCATATAAAAATAATTTTTCTTCTATCATAAAATGTTTCCATAAACTTCCTTTCCAGTGTGTCAGTAGTTAAAGAAAGGACGAAATTTTTGACGTTCATATCTTCTGCTATTCTAGAAGCGTATTGCCTTACGGTGAGATGCAGTAACCAGAATGGCTTGCTTTTTAAATTGTAAAAATGTTTCAACAGGGTGGTTTTGCCCATTCCGGAGTCCGCGCATACGATTTTTATTAATCTTTTGTTGCTTTGAAGAAACGCGTCCTCTTCTTCAAACAATTCCCTCGCCGTTCTATACGAGCGTAATACTTCAACGTCGCCTCTTGTGTCCATCCATTCAAGACATTCTTCACAGTAACTAATACGATGACAATTTTTCGTAGGAAATTTTTTAATGGTCGCCGAATACTCTTCCGGTGAACATTCTGTGGGATGAAGACAAATAATCTTTTTGGTTTTATCAATGACCACTCCAGGCAACGTTTTTCCATCGCTGAGTAGCTCATCGGCCTCGACAATTATTCTTACGTCTTTTATGCGCTTCTTTACATCTTCCTTCTTGCCATTGCAGTTTATCAGAATTAAATCAGTTTTCTCCTCTTCCAAGAACTTAAAATCTATCAGTATTCGTGGCAATGCCCTCGGCACGTAGAATTCTGGAAGCTCCTCTGCCTGTCCACCAATGTTAAAATTCGGATCAATGATTTTCACTAGGCAATCCGTGCTTACAATTTTTGCAAAATCTTCTGAATCGACAATGTCTTGCAGTTTATGTAATCGGCCTTGTAGGGAACATGAAAATGTTTCGAGAATTTCCTGGTAAACAGACTGATTGGCGGTTTTTAAGCAATCCAAGTTTTGAAAGCTTCTTGAATTCTGAAGTGTTTCTTTCTGATCCAGTAGCAATAACTTCCTGTCTTCAATCTGATTCTTCTCTAGTAATTTCACTGCCTGGTAAATGGCAGCTTTTGAGGTTCTGGTTACTTCGACAATGAGTGGACTTTGGCCAAGATGCCACGATATCAGACTGTACTTAAGTCCTCTCAATTTTTCGTCCATTATCTGCTCTAAACGTTCCTTCAATAAAAAGTTATTAAAACCGCATTTGTTGACTTCATTGTCAGTCAAATAGTTGATCCATATTTTGTGGATGACTTCATTCGTCTCCTCAAAAGTGGTTAAATTAAAACTCAAAACCGCTCTTCTTAGTAGGTCCCCAAAGTCGGTATAGTAGAGCTCGTCATTGATGGTTTTGATATGAGGGGATAGCAACGACTCCACAATCTTAATCGTAACCATTTTCTTATTCAGCTTGTGCTTCTTTTCTTTCTTCCATCTTTTGATGAAATCTCTAAACCGATGGAAGGTGTCTTCAGTTCCATGTATTCCAAGAAAATGATTTACTACTCGAATCTCAAGTTGCTTTACGTTTTCTTGGTTGGACATCAATTGGAATCTATTTAGGAATTTCTCGTAAGCCTCAGTTTCTCCAGAAATATTCACTGAATTATTTACAGCAAATCTGTAGAGATTGTCAATATTTGGTTTTAAAATGTCCACAAGTATCTCTGCTGGTCCTATTTTGCAATCCATTGTAAGCTTCCCGTCTTCCATTTCAAATTTCTTGTTCGTATAAAGAATCAGAGAGAAATCAGCAGGAATTTTGCCACAGCTCTTGTAGTACTTCGAAATACTAAATTTATCTCCAGTCCCTCCTAAAATTTTCGGCGTTAGTAATTTGTCTTTGGCTTCAACGTGCTTCAACTGGAAAGCGGTTTTCTCCTCTTTTCCGTTAATGTCCTTAGTTTCGATTACTAGATCATCAAAATCACCGAAAGCTGCATCGTCTGACGAAATACTAAATTCAACCACGTTCGAATCCAAAGTTAATTGAAGACATTTGGAAATGATCATGAGCTCTTCAAAATCTTTTCCCTGGTCTCCGGTGCCTTTTCTGCCAGCGAATGTCTGAAATATTTTTTATAATACGCAAAACCGTTTTGATGAGAGATCTGACCTGAGCATTTGAAGAGTTTGGTCCACTTGTCTTATTGTCTGCCATTTTTTTTTGAATAAAGAAATATGCGATTTTGGCCTATGTTCTTTGGGTCCTGAATCCTGGAATAAGCGTTGGTTCACAATTAATTTTGAGAAAAGTTTTACATACCAAAATAGTTGCACTAATAAAAAAATAATTATTGTTGTTGAATTTTGCAAAACTTGTTATTGCCTCTAGGTGATTTCGTATTTGTAATAAAATTTTTCGTTTGTCTTTAAAAGATGTAGCAGTTTATCTTATCTTAAGTGGTTTATCTACTATAGACTTAATGTTCTTCCCGATTTTTCAATTTTTAAATTTGAGCAATAAATTTACGTAATTATTTAAACGAAAATTTCCCAAGACCGCCTTTATTTTGTTGATTATTGCTTATCTGCAAGATCAATAAAACTGTATTATTAATACTCAACTGCTATCACACTTTTTGATAATTTTCTCGAGCGTTTATTGCTAAACAGCTTAATTGGCGGTTTTTAGCAATCTAAGTTTTGATAAGTCTTGAATTCTGAAGTTCTTCTTTCTGGTCTAGAAGCAATAACTTTCTGTCTTCAGTCTGATTCTTCTCTAGTTATTCCACTGCCTGATAAATAGTAGCTTTTGAATTCCTGGTTACTTCGTACAAAAGGTACACTTTAGTCTCTTGATATACTATTGCGTTCCTAATTTTTTAATGCCTCAGGTCAACGGCACCTTTTTCAGTTCTCAAAAACTGTTTAATAAATGAAAATTATAATTTACAAATGCTTTCAATGTTGCCAATTTCGTAAATATTTATTGTTTCCCCATTAACTGTGAGCAATGCTGCCAAACTCAAGTGAAAATATTTGACTTTTCGCAACTGCCAGAGTTACCAACTTTGTCCAAGGATAACTTGAACAAATTGTTGAGTATTGATAAGATCGATTTATTGATCGTGGCTTAAATCATCATAGAGACAAGCAATTGCAAGTTTATTGCTTAAAGGCACGTACATACCTCTTGAATTATATTATGTTAGGCAAATAAAAATTGAAATCAGGAAGAATATTAAGCATATAGTAGATAAATCACTTGAGATAACATAAATTGTTATGTTTTAACCTCCCCAATCCAACCAGAAATTTTAAAGATAAACAGAAATTTTTATTACAAACATGAGATCACCTACAGGCAAGTCTCACCCTGCAATAACAACTTCTGCACAATTCAACAATTAGTTGTAGCTAAAAGTGCTGCTTATAGGTATGTAAAACTTTTCTCAAAATTGTGAACCAACGTATATTCCAGGATTCAGGATCCAAAACACATAGGCACAATTTCTTATTTCTTTTATTTTGAAGAAAAAATGGCAGATAATACCACAAGTGCACCAAACTCGCCAAATCCTCAGGTCAGATCTACGATCAAAATGGTTTTGCGTAATTATAAAATATATTTCAGACATTCACTGGCAGAAAAGGCACCGGAGACGAGGGAAAAGATTTTGAAGAGCTCATGATCATTTCCAAATGTCTTCAATTAACTTTGGATTCGAACGTGGTTGAATTTGGTATTTCGTCAGACGATGCAGCTTTCGGTGATTTTGATGATCTAGTAATAGAAACTAAAGACATTAACGATAAAGAGGAGAAAATCGCTTTCCAGCTGAAGCACTTTGAAGCCAAAGACAAGCTACTGACACCAAAGATTTTGGGGGGGACTGGAGACAAGCTCAGTATTTGGAAGTACTACAAAAGCTGTCGTAAAATTCCTGCAGATTTCTCCCTTATTCTCTACACGAACAAGATGTTTGAAATGAAAGACGAGAAGATTACAATGGATTGCAAAATAGGAACAGCTGATATACTCGTGGATATTTTAAAAGCAAACATCGACAATCTCTATAGATTTACAGTAAATAATTCAGTGAATATTTCTGGAGAAACTGAGGCTTACGAGAAATTCCTAAATAGATTCCAATTGATGTCCAACCAAGAAAACGTAAAGCAACTTGAGATTCGAGTAGTGAATCATTTTCTTGGAATGCATGGAACTGAAGACACTTTCCATCGGTTTCGAGATTTCATCAAAAGATGGAAGAAAGAAAAGAAGCACAAGCTGAATAAGAAAATGGTTACGATCAAGATTGTGGAGTCGTTGCTATCCCCTCATATCAAAACCATCAGTGACGAGCTCTACTATACCGACTTTGGGGACCTACTAAGAAGAGCGGTTTTGAGTTTTAATTTAACCACTTTCGAGGAGACGAATGAAGTAATCCACAAGATATGGATCAACTTTTTGACTGACAATGAAGTTAACAAATGCGGTTTTAAAAACTTTTTATTGAAGGAGCGTTTAGACCAGATAATGGACGAAAAATTGAGAGGACTTAAGTACAGTCTTATATCTTGGCACCTTAGCCAAAGCCCACTCATTGTCGAAGTAACTAAAAACTCAAAAGCTGTCATTTACCAGGCAGTGAAATTACTAGAGAAGAATCAGATTGAAGACAGAAAGTTATTGCTACTGGATCAGAAAGAAACACTTCAGAATTCAGGAAGCTTTCAAAACTTGGATTGCTTAAAAACCGTCAATCAGTCTGTTTACCAGGAAATTCTTGAAAAATTTTCATGTTCTCTACAAGGCCGGTTACATAAACTGCAAGACATTGTCGATTCAGAAGATTTTGCAAAAATTGTAAGCACGGATTGCCTAGTGAAAATCATTGATCCGAATTTTAACATCGGTGGACAGGCAGAGGAGCTTCCAGAATTCTACGTGCCGAGGGTATTGCCACGAATACTGATAGATTTTAAGTTCTTGGAAGAGGAGAAAACTGATTTAATTCTAATAAACTGCAATGGCAAGAAGGAAGAGGTAAAGAAGCGCATAAAAGACGTAAGAATAATCGTCGAGGCCGATGAGCTACTCAGCGATGGAAAAGCGTTGCCTGGAGTGGTCATTGATAAAACCCAAAAGATTATTTGTCTTCATCCCACAGAATGTTCACCGGAAGAGTACTCGGCGATCATTACAAAATTTCCTACAAAAAATTACCATCGCTTTAGTTACTGGGAAGAATGTCTTGAATGGATGGACACAAGAGGCGACGTTGAAGTATTACGCTCGTATAGAACGGCGAGGGAAATTTTTGAAGAAGAGGACGCGTTTCTTCAAAGCGACAAAAGATTAATAAAAATCGTATGTGCGGACTCCGGAATGGGCAAAACCACGATGGTGAAGCATTTCTACAATTTAAAAAGCAAGTCATGCTGGTTACTGCATCTCACCGTAAGGCAATACGCTTCTAGAATAGCAGAAGATATGAACGTTAGAAATTTCGTCCTTTCTTTAACTACTGACATACTGGAAAGAAAGTTTATCGAAACATTTTATGACAGAAGAAAAATTATTTTTATATGGGACGGATTGGATGAAGTTCTGGACGACGAGGAGAGACAAGGAATCTACGGTTTCATTAAAAATATCCGACAACTTGAATTTGTCCAGTTCATCACCGCTAGATGTAGTCTTCAAGCAGAAATTGAGAAACAATTAAACACCCTCGGGACAAACATCAGAAAACTCTCCAAGCTCGAACAAGATTCATTCCTAAAGAATCGTCTGTCAAGAAAATACAACCATGAACAGCTCTTGGACGTATCTGCAAAAATTACAGAAAGCATGCGAAAAATTTTAGAAATTCCGCTCCAACTCTATCTTCTGACCGATTTATTTCTTGAATCTCCCAACCTTGATATCACCACAAAACCTATGACTATCACCTCACTTATTCACCATTTTGTGAACAACAAACTTAACATCCACTTTGCAAAGCTTGAATCTGCAGACATCTTTAGCCAGAAAATTGTTAAAGAAACAGTGATTAGAAGGTACAAGTTACTTGGAACGAAGCTATGTTTGAAATCCATCGTCCGCTTGAATATTTTTGACCAAAGTGAACTAAACGATCTCACAGCTATTGAAGAGGAGGGCGATCCATTCGGCCTAGTAAAAAAATCACCAGAAATATCAGATTTTCTTCACCGAAGTTACGCCGAGTATTTCGCAGCTCTCTTTCTGTCAGAAAATCATCGACGAATTAGAGGTTTTAAAACACTTTATTTCAATGGCAGGTGCAGCAATATTCGATTTATGTTGGACTTAATTTTGGCGGGAGATTGCCCAGCTCATGTGGCAGTTTTGTACGAAGACTTGGAGGCTCTAGAAATCCACAAGGAAGCGATCCTTACAGAAGACGCAGCGGGGAGAAACGCGCTTCATATTGCGCTGTATTGCAGTTGTGGTCTGTTGGAATTGAACGAAAAACTTAGAATTTTGGCAACTGCAAACATTCGCCCAGAGGCCTCCACAGGTTTCATTGACAGATCTAAAGCTCGCTCGGACAAATTTCAAATCATTGGACGAATATTAAAATATCTGTTGGAAGATAAACAAGAGGTAACGCCTGTCCTCGACAAAATGTTAAACATAGATTGCGCTGATTATCTAGCTGAATTTTCCTCGAAACTAGCTGTGTATACAGACGATATTAATGTTGTTAAGCTTATTCATCAAAATGGAAAAAAGGATGATGGCCTTTCACTCATCCGTGCTGCATTTATTGGCAACCAGGAGATTTGTAAATTTTTAATAGACAACGGTGCAAAAGTTAACTTCTCCGACGAATGTAGTTTTACTCCACTGATATATGCAGCAATTGGAGGATATTTACAAGCCGCTAAAGTTTTGATAGACAACAAAGCTGAAGTAAATTATAGAACTGACACGCCAATAGGACAAAGCGCGTTATTGTCGGCTGTAAAGTTCAACCAATTTCAACTGGTTCAATTACTCATGGAAAATGGCGCAGAAGTGAACCTTCCTTGCAAGAGTGGTACAACTCCATTGATGGTGGCAGCCCAAGAAGGACATTTAGACATAGCAAAACTTCTAATAGACAATAAAGCGGAAGTAAATATGACTGACGGTGAAGGACAAAGTGCACTTTTCCTAGCTGCCAAAAACAACGAATTAGCATTGGTTCAATTGCTCATTGAGAATAACGCGGAAGTGAACCTCCCGAACGAAAATGGTTTTACTCCATTGATGACGGCAGCTGTTCAAGGATATTGCGACATTGCAAGGATTCTGATTGAAAGCAAAGCTGAAGTAAATATGACTGATTGCGAAAAACGAAGTTCATTATTCCTCGCCACTTGGAATAACCAATTACCAATGGTTCAATTACTTCTTAGCAATAACGCGGAAGTGAACCTCCCGAACGAAGATGGTTGGACTCCATTGATCCTGGCAGCTGTGGAAGGACATTTGGACATTGCAAAGGTTTTGATTTGCAATAAAGCTGACGTAAATCTGACTAGCAGTGAGGGAAGAAGCGCTTTATTTTTCGCCACTTGGAAGAACCAACCCCCAATTGTACAATTGCTCATTAGGAATAACGCAGAAGTGAACCTCCTTGGCGAGGAGGGTACAACCCCTTTGATCGTGGCAGCTGCCGAAGGATATTTAGACATTGCAAGGATTCTGATTGATAATAATGCTGAAGTGAACTTGACCGATGGTAAAAGGCAGAGTCCATTGCTTTTCGCAGCCACAAACAACAACCTGAAGATTGCTGAATTGCTCATCGACAACAAGGCAGATATAAATTATCCTTCGCACAACGGGACAACCCCCTTGATGGTCGCATGTGGGAAAGGCTATTTTGAAATGGTTAGCTGCCTTTTGGAGAAAAAAGCGGAAATAAACTGCAAAAATAATTATAACGGGGAGACAGCGTTACATTTCTCCGTAAGAAGGAATTATCTGGACATTAGAGACCTTTTGATTCGAAGCGGTGCCGATGTAGAGGCTAAAGATAAAAATGGTAAAACAGCCGCGGAACTTACCAATCAATCTCCAGAAGTCAATTGAGGTGTTATGACCAATTGGAAATTTCTACAAAGTTCATCTTGAATCAACTAAATAAGATTCTGTATGCGATAAATTAATAAATAACAGATATGACGCTCTTATTTATTTGAAGCATGGCTGTAGCATCAGGAATAACTCAAAGACGAAAACAATGGTTGATGTTCGAGTCGCCCCGAAGTTTTGACAACGTGAAAGTTTTGGTGTATGAGCATGAGAAATTTTGGATTTTTTTTTAAATTGGGGAATTGGAAATTCTCTAGATATTTTGGGAATCCAAAAATTTTGGAAATTTTCTAGAAATTTTGGAAATATTTTACTCTCATCAGTGTTGAAAGTGATATACAACAACAATGAAGCCGCATTTCAGGAAAATATTGTTAAATGTACAGGGTGATCCAAACATTTTTTGACTGGTCGTAGTTGCCTTTTCTTAATGGAATGCCCGGTATGTTTTGGCATATTTATAACCCCTTTAGGAGCTTTTGTTCATCCCTAAAATATTACGGATTTTGAGAATATGGTTTGGGAACGAAAAAAATTGGAGTTTGCGTCACTCTACTTGAAAATTCCCCATATACACGGGTGCAGTTTTTATAAAAAAATAAGATAAGGACCTTGTTGTCCAAGCTTTGAGAAAGCTCTGGTCTTGTTTTAGTTTTTCTATGTACAGGTTGTTCAAAATTAATTTATAAACTTTGTGAACTTTAAACCTATTTTTCTGAATTTTTTCAAATGGCACACCCTGTTATTTTTAGTCAGGTTAATGTAGAATTTATAAACGAATATTTTTTGTAATACGAACATGTTAGTTACTTCCGTTTGTTTTTCGCAAATATTACTAATTTTCTTGCTTGCAGACAATATTATTACTAGGGTTGGGCAAAAGTATATTTGCATGTTTTTCTTAAATGCTCATATTAAGCCGACAGTATGTAGAATGTGATGTTTTAATTTTTTTTTATAAAAACTTCAATTCATTCTGCATATATAGCATATATCAATGTTTGACGGCATACAGCATACTTTACGGTATATTTGGGTATATTACAGCATAAAGCTGCATATTTTCGGCTGTTTAAGGTTGCTCTCTGGAATATTTCTAGAAAATTAGCTGACTGAAATGGTTTATGCGCTATGGAGGGCTGACGCACTGTTGCAGGGCCCTGTACATACAGCCGAGGGGTGGAGCTACGCGGGTATGCCTATACATATTTCAGTTTTCTGGAAGGTAGAGTTGTATAGCTTCCAGGCCTCCCACACCTCCTAAAATTCCTAAAATTCCTAAAATGCTTCGATCCTCCTAAAATTCTCCTAAAAATGACAACGAAATCCTAAATTTCCTAAAATAAGGAAGTCTGAAGAATTTTATGCTAAATTTGGGGCGGAAATTTATCCCTGTAATATATATTTTACTCACACAACCGCCGCGTTTAAGTGTATCGAAACTTTATTTTATAAAGACCTCGTAAAAAAAAGATTTTTTTTTTATTGTCAAGACGCTAACTATACCGGGGTGATTCAGTTTGGTATTCGCCCAGCCCCCTGTAACTTTTTTATTTCAATAAAAAAATAGGTATTTTAGGGTGTTCTCCCAAAAAATTAAAAAATTAACTTAAATTACAAACATTTTATAATAGTACATCAACTTATTCTGTGTTATGTAAAAATGTTTTCCCAAGTTTTCTATCTTCCGCCGTATTCTTTGCTGGAAAAATATGTATAAAACGGTATAAAACCGTATTTGTAAATTGTCTGACAAAACTCTATTAAATAACTGCTTTAAAATAAATCGTCTTGTTAATGACGTGTCAAAATTTCAAGTATGTAAAGAAAGTTAATACTTGATAGATAATAGAAATTTCGAAAAAAGAAAATTTTGTTAATAAAATAAATAATTTAAATAAAATAAATAAAATAAGTAAAATAAATAAAATTAAATAAAATAAATAAAATAAATAAAATAAATAAAATATATAAAATATATAAAATAAAAATTAGCACTGGAAAAACTTGAATAATTTTCGGTTAACTATAATGTCGCACCCACTCTAGAAAAATTATTTTCTTGAAATTTTTCTAATGAAAGTGTAAACTTTCTTTACATATTTGGATCTAAAAAAATGCATACAAGAATCCGCTAAGAAATGTACAGCATTTCATCAAAAGTTACAGGGGGAGAATACCAAACTGAATCATCCGGTAAAAACTCCTAAAATTCTCCTAAAATTTTGCTTTAAATTCTCCTAAATTCCTAAAAAAAATAGGAAAAATTGACGTGGGAGGCCTGAGCTTCGGCTTTGATAACTATTGATTTTTTTTTAAGGCCTTCGGAATTTTCCCTTGGTTATCTCGGGAAACTAGGCTTCAAGCTTAGTGTATCTATAATGAATACAACAGAATTTGCTAGTGGCAATTGGGGTTTTCTGGTTTTGGATTTTAGGACCCTATACAATAAAGCAACCGCATAGGCCAATCTTGGCCAAATTTTAGATTTTGGTAAACGTGGGATAGATGAGTGTTCTATCGAAAAATGAAAGTGGTATCTTCTAAATTAGTTTAGAGCCAGATAAAAACATGACCGCCTGAAAGAATTTCAATATTTTTGTATTGAATGTCGTAAGTAGACTTTATTATACCTCCACACCAAAAATCAAAGTGTGGAATCGTCTAGATCCTGATTTTCAATTTTTGTCCTTGGCCACTGTCGTATAGGGTCCTTTTGGAATCTTGTTTGAAATTTTGAATTTTTTTTAGAAATTATGGAAAAGTTTTACGAATTTTTGGATATTTTAGAATTTCATAGAAAAAGCGTTATTTTGCTTTTCGTCTTTCATTTCAAACTTCTTATTCGTATTCTTATCCGCTTTGGTTTGAGAGAAGTTTTACATATACCTAAATAGTTTTTCGTTACGAATTGTTGAATTGTTGCTTATTGCAGGGCGAGACTTGCCTCTAGGTGATCTCAGATTTGCAAAAAAAAATCCGTTTGTTTCAAAAAAAATCAATCAAGGCCGCGTTATTTTATTGACTATTGCTGATCTATCAATGATTTAAGCCATGATGTTATCAATAAAACAATAAGACGAAAGCGTACAAATTTATTTCTTAAGAACATTTGTGAGGTAGAAATCAGTAGAACAAAATTTCACTGCCTCCGATTTTTGAAGTACCACTGCAGAAATGGCCAAATTGGCCACAGCACCTCAATTGACTGAAAATAATTCAGCACTTCTGGAGATTGGTCTGGAAGTTCCGCGGGTGTCCTACCAAAATAATCTTTAGCCTCCACATCCGCCCCATGGGCAATCAAAACCTTTATGATGTCCAAATTATTCTTTTCCACAGCAATGTGCAGTACTGTATTGCCGTACGAATATTTACTATTTATTTTAGCTTTCTTCTCCAAGAGATACTTTACAATTTCGTAATAACCTAGCCAGCACGCCAAAAACAAAGGGGTTACTCCACTCGATGCAGGTTGGTCGATATTCGCCTGGTTATCGATGAGCAATCGAACCATCGGCAAATTGTTGCCGAAGATGGCCAGCATTAACGGTGTTTTTCTTCCTTCGCTATACCTCGGGTTAACTTCAGCCTTGTTGTCAATCAAGAACCTCGCCATGTCTAAAAATCCTTCTTGCACTGCCATCATCAACGGTGTTAAACCTCTTTCACTTTCGTGGTTTATTTCTGCGCCGTTCTCAATTAACAATTGAGCTATTCGAATATGATTGTGACGAGCGGCGAAGCACAATGAATCTTGCCCGAACTTGTCAGTTTTATTGACCTCAGCCCCGTTGTCGATCAAAATCTTTGCAATGTCTAAATAGCCTTTTATCGCTGCCCCGAACAACGGGGTTGAACCCGTTATTTCTGATAGATTCACGTCTACGTTGTTCGCAATAAGTAGCTTAACCATTTCTAGGTGGTTGTTCCAAACTGCCTGGAATAATGGGCTTCGTCCTTCACTGTCAGTCATATTTACTTTTGCTTTATTGTCGAGAAGATTTTTCACAATGTCTAAATGTCCTACCCCAGCTGCTGTTATCAGTGGAGTAAGCCCCATTTTTTTGATCGGGAGGTTCACTAGTGCCTTATTGTCAATGAGCAATTGAACCATTTGTAACTGGTTGTTTCTGGCTGCGAGAAGCAATGGGCTTCCTCTTTCCTGGCTGACAACATTCACTTCAGCTTTATTGTCGATCAGAAATTGGGCGACCCCCAAATGTCCGAGCTCAGCAGCCACCATTAATGGGGTGACATCAGTTTCTTTCGGGAGGTTCACTTCTGCGTTGTTGGCAATAAGTAATTGAACCACTGGCAATTCGTTGTTCACCACAGACCAGTACAAGGGAGTCTGGCCGTCTTTTTCTTGGAGGTTTACTTCCGCTTTGTTCTTGATGAGCAATTTTACCAGCGAAGGGTGGTTTTTCATGGCAGCCAGCGATAATGCGCTTCGTCCTTCACTCTCCACCAGATTAACTTCAGATTTATTGTCAAGCAGAATCTTCGCAATTTCTAAATAGCCACACTCGGCTGCTGCCATCAATGGAACAACGCGGTTTTGGTTCGGGAGGTTCACTTCTGCGTTATTCTCGATGAGCAGTTGAACCAGTGGCAATTGGTTGTTCGCTGCGGAGAAAAATAATGGAGTTCGTCCCTCGCTTGCTGTCATATTTACATCAGCCTTGTTTTCGATCAGAACTTTTGCAATTTGTAAAAATCCTCTTGCCGATGCGCAAATTAGGGGAGTTATGAAATTACCTTCGTCAGAGCAGTTAACTTTTGCGCCGTTGTTGATGAAGAATTTGGAAATTTCCAAGTTGCCAATAGCAGCAGCGTAGATAAGTGGCACGCTGCCATCTTCTTCATCGTTTTGATGAATAAATTTGACAACATCAATATCGTTACTCACAGCTGCAAGCTTCAAGAGATGTCCGTTTGAGTAGGAGACGTAATCTATATTGAACATACTGTCGAAAACGGGCTTCAGCTCCTGGCTCTCCCCCAACAGATAGTCTAGTATTCGTCCGACCGTTTTGAATTTTGCCAAAAAATCTTCTATTCTCTCAGAGAAGGGTTTTTGCTCAGCTGACGCCACTGTTGTGAGAAACCTTCTGAAGCCTTCGTAGGAGCTTAACTCGTTATTGCCCCAAGACAACGCAATATGCACTGCGTTCCTCCCTGCTCGGTCTTTTTTAAGAATCCCTTTCTTGTGATCGTCAAGAGTTCCTAAGTCTCTGTACAAAACTGCCGTATGAGCTGGACAGTCTCTCGCCAAAATCAGGTCTAACATAAATCGAAGATTTGTGCACCTCCCGTCGAAATAAAGTTTCTTAAAATCTACGATTCTTCTATAATTGTCCGACAGAAATAGAGCTGCGAAGTATTCAGCGTAGCTTTGGTGGACGAACAAAGTCATTTCTTCTGATTTCACGAAGCCAAATGGATCATCCTCCGTTTCAATGTCAGCCAAGTCGCTGAGTTCACTTTGTTCGAGGAAGTTTAAATCGGCGATGGACTCCAGGCAGATCTTCGTTCCAAGTAACTTGTACTTTTTAATTGTGGATTCTTGGACAATTCTACGAATGAATTTGTCCTCGTTTTTAACCTTTATGAAGTGAGTTGTAAATTTATTGGTGACAAAATGTTCGAGCAGTTTTGTCGCGGTTAGGGGGTGTTTGATGACGTCGTCGCTGTTGGAGACGTGGAGAAATAGTTCCGTTAGCAGGAAAAGCTGTAAAGGAACGCCCAATATTTTGTGCGCTTCCATGTACGTCACGTTTCCTGCGATTTTTGCCGCTATGACCAGAAGCTGTTCCTTGCTGTATTTTCTTGACAAACGGTTTTTTAAGAACGAATCTTGTTCGAATCTCGTGAGCTCTTTAATGTTTGTGGCGAGGGTAACGAATTTTTCTTCAAGCTCCTCTTGGAGATTGCATCTAGCAGCGAGGAACTGCACGAATCCAAGTTGTTGGATATTCTTGATGAAGCCGTAAATGTTCTGCCTTTCTTTGTTGTCCAGAACCTCGTCCAATCCGTCCCACATGAAAATTATTTTTCTTCTGGCGTAAAATGTTTCTACAAATTTTCTTTCTAATCTGTCGGTGGTTAAAGAAAGGACGAAATTTCTAACGTCAGTGTCTTCTGTTATTCTAGAAGCGTACTGTCTTGCGGTTAGATGCAGTAGCCAGCTTGACTTGCTTTTTAGTTTGTAAAAATGCTTCAACATTGTGGTTTTGCCCATTCCGGGATCTGCACATACGACTTTTATTAATCTTCTGCTGCTTTGAAGAAACGCGTCTTCTTCTTCAAACATTTCTCTCGCGGTTCTATACGAGCGCAACCCTTCAACGTCACCTCTTGTGTCCATCCACTCAAGACATTTTTCCCAGTAACTAAAATGATGACAATTTTTCGTAGGAAATTTTTTAATGATCGCCGAGTACTCTTCCGGTGAACATTCTGTGGGATGAAGACAAATGATCTTTTTGGTTTTATCAATGACCACTCCCAGCAACGTTTTTTCTTCGCTGAGTAGCTCATCGGCCTCGAAGATTATTCTTACGTCTTTTATGCGCTTCTTTACCTCCTCCTTCTTGCCATGGCAGTTTATCAGAATTATATCAGTTTTCTCCTCTTCCAAGAACTTAAAATCTATCAGTATTCGTGGCAATACCCTCGGCACATAGAATTCTGGAAGCTCCTCTGCCTGTCCACCGATGTTAAAATTCGGATCGATGATTTTCACTAGGCAATCCGTGTTTACAATTTTTGCAAAATCTTCTGAATCGACGACGTCTTGCAGTTTATGTAATCTGCCTTGAAGACGACATGAAAATTTTTCGAGAATTTCGTGGTAAACAGACTGATTGGCGGTTTTTAAGCAATCCAAGTTTTGAAAGCTTCTTGAATTCTGAAATGTTTTTTTCTGATCGAGTAGCAATAATTTCCTGTCTTCAATCTGATTCTTATCTAGTAATTCCACTGCCTGGTAAATGGCAGCTTTTGAGTTTTTGGTTACTTCGACAATGAGTGGACTTTGGCCAAGATGCCACGATATAAGACTGTACTTAAGTCCTCTCAATTTTTCGTCCATTATCTGCTCTAAACGTTCCTTCAATAAAAAGTTATTAAAACCGCATTTGTTGACTTCATTGTCAGTTGAATTGTTGATCCATATCTTGTGGATGACTTCATTCGTCTCCTCGAAAGTGGTTAAATTAAAACTCAAAACCGCTCTTCTCAGTAGGTCCCCAAAGTCGGTATAGTAGAGCTCGTCACTGATGGTTTTGATATGAGGGGATAGCAACGACTCCACAATCTTAATCGTAACCATTTTCTTATTCAGCTTGTGCTTCTTTTCTTTCTTCCATCTTTTGATGAAATCTCTAAACCGATGGAAAGTGTCTTCAGTTCCATGTAATCCAAGAAAATGATTTACTACTCGAATCTCAAGTTGCTTTACGTTTTCTTGGTTGGACATCAACTGGAATCTATTTAGGAATTTCTCGTAAGCCTTAGTTTCTCCAGAAATATTCACTGAATTATTTACCGTAAATCTATAGAGATTGTTGATATTTGCTTTTAAAATATCCACGAGTATATTAGCTGTTCCTATTTTGCAATCCATTGTAATCTTCTCGTCTTTCATTTCAAACTTCTTGTTCGTGTAGAGAATAAGGGAGAAATCTGCAGGAATTTTACGACAGCTTTTGTAGTACTTCCAAATGCTGAGCTTGTCTCCGGTCCCTCCCAAAATCTTTGGTGTCAGTAACTTGTCTTTGGCTTCAAAGTGCTTCAGCTGGAAAGCGATTTTCTCCTCTTTATCGTTAATGTCTCTAGTTTCTATTACTAGATCATCAAAGTCACCGAAGGCTGCGTCGTCTGACGAAATACCAAATTCAACCACGTTCGAATCCAAAGTTAATTGAAGACATTTGGAAATGATCATGAGCTCTTCAAAATCTTTTCCTTCGTCTACGGTTCCTTTTCTGCCAGTGAATGCCTGAAATATTTTTTGAAGAAAAGTAAAGATTAGATAGTTATGACAACATTAGTAACTAAGCCGCGATAAGATTACAATTCGAATCGATTGCTTTTTGTGAAATACTTATTCATGACTAATTTTTATAGTTTTGGACAATTCTAATCAAAAACTAACCTGAGGGTTTGTGGAACTTGGTCCTCCAAGTATTGTTTCATTGGCCATTTTTCCAAATGCGAATACTAGTAAGAAATCTGGAATAAATTATTATTGATTTCCCTATTTTACAAATGAAATAAAACAGTTCAACATACCAAATAGTTTTAGTTATAAGAAATTATTTCCTTGGAACATTGCGAAAAGTCTAGAGGGGCAGGAATAAGCTTCTACCTAACTACATCTATGAAGATTTTCTGTCTATCTAAAAATTATCTTATCTGATCTGTTGTCGTTTTAATGCCAGTTGAATGTTCACAAAATAATTTCAACACAATAACACAAAGCGAAGGAAGAGCGTCCTTGAACAATACATAAATTAATAACTAATTGATTGAAGTTTGTCAAAGTGGGATTCTCTTATTGATTATTAAATAGTTGAGTGCTTAAAATCAGTAAGAGCCTTATCATTAACAAGTACTTTCAATTTTTTTTTATTTCGTAGGTATCTCAAAGCTGATAGGAAATTTGGGTTGGTAGGACTGAACAATGTTTGAACCCTCTCAAGTCATTCTTGCAGTTGGTAAAGCTGACGAAAGGTTTTAATTTGAAAATTTCAAGTGATATTATATTTAAAAAGTTGGTAGGAAGGTTATGTGTTATGTTCATTAAATACTTGTGGTTGGTGCTACTGTAAGTTGGCCTGACTGTCGTTTAGATCTTTCCAGATATATTTTGAGTTGGCACAACTGAACTTTGCACACAAGTTTACGACAAGACAATCAATTTCACCAAATAACCAAAATGCGAAATTGCACTCTGTTGCTTTTTCTATGTTGGCAGCATTGAGATGATTCATGTTGGAGAAACTGAAAACTTCCCTTTTTTTAAGTTGGTGAAGTTGTCATTAAAGTTGGGCTCCAAAATATCGCCAATCTTAATGAAATTGGTAACTGGCAACAAGAAATTCAAAACGGCGATCATTAAAATTAGGGGTTGCAACTTGAAATTTTGCTTAATAAGTATTGATTGGCCTTCGATAGATTCCTAATGCATTAGATTTTTTCAGTAATCCTGTCAATTTATTTATAACAGAAGTAACTAAATGCTTACGCAATGGCGAGAAATTATGTACCTAACACTATAGAAATAAAATCATGAGGAGTTGAAAACATGAAATAGCCGCAATTTTTCAACGAATTGGACGAGGGTGGTGAGATTGAAAACAGCTTTCTTTAATGTACCTAATTTGACACAGACACAGAGATGCAATATCTGACGAGAAACTGTATGGTTGAATACATTATATCTTCGAGAAACGAGGAGTAAATTTTAGGAGAAAACGGGGATAAAATTTAGTGGTGCAAACTCGAATTTTTATTTTTTACTGAATAATGTAGCGTTGAAATAAATTCCATTCGATAACTTTCTATCGAAAGTACAGAAAAGGTCGCGAAAAACCACGCTTAATGATGCTACAACAATCAACACGTAAGCATATGTAGCAAACCGTTATTTAAGATAATACTGTAGAATTTATTTACTTATTTATTTAATTTACAGTATTTGATATCAAAAATTCATAGGAGTTCGTTAAAACGGAAAACTTCGAATTTATAAGTGAGCAATGAATACGTTATGAAAAACCTAAATTGTTTGACTCGCATAATGTTGCAAAACTCGCTATCGCTCGTTTTGGCAAATATTACGACTCGTCAAACAATATAGGACTTTTCATAACTAATTACGTAAATAACTAATATTTACCGCACTGCTACGACTTAATTATCAACTGTACAGAAAAATGTTGTACATAGAAATTGTAGAAAATTTAGTGGCCTTCATTTTTGTATACTGCTATTTTTCTTCTAAGGTGAGCCAGAATGGATATATCTTGAAAAAACCGCTACAAATCCAAAATTTTTGAATATTTTTAAAAATTTTCGAAATTTCCACAGGCATTTCGAGGTCGCAAAATGAGTAGGTTACTTACTACCCATAAGCCTACACAAATTGTAAAAAATCAAATCTCATGCGAAAATCAAGTCGCACATGAATATTGTGGGATCCAAAATGGCGATTGAACCTGATGCCAAGCTGTTGCTTTATGTTGCTAAGGGTCGGTTTATCGATGCTCAGCTAAGTGTCAGCTAACGGCAAACTAACAGTTTGTAGCCAATCAGATCGCTAGTTGCTAGGCAATTGGCTTTCAGTTTGCGATGACCGAGCATCGATAAACTGGCCCTTAAAGACGGATTATTTGAAGTTTGGGCCAAATACATTGAAGTTTTTTCTATCTAAGATAACTCGAAAACGGATGAAGATATCGAGCTGAAACTTTCAGCTCCTAGGAGCTAGAAGGAAGGCTGAGTACGTGCAAAGCCGCGATAAATCCTGCCCTCCAATTCGTTTAATTCCAAGCCGTATCGAATAGTGCAGAGGCGAGACAGCAGTCAGAGAATTTCCCCCGAGATCCTTAACATTCCGCCAGCGCACCGAATACAAACATTTTATATTTTGACAAATCGTTTATTGCGATAGAAAATTTAACTTTGCGCTCCCGGCGCAAATCTAATCGCACTTTTAAATATACAGCGAGCAGATAGAACCACCCCAAAAAAGTCGTGCCCTGAATTATTTTATCTCTCGTAAATCCGGACCGGTGTTCGCACAAAGACGGCCGGAGCTCCGTGTCGAACTTCATAATTCGATTAAGCGATGCACTAAACTCTAATAAAGCCTTTATAAAGCCGTTCGGCGATGCATCACGGATCGAACGGGCTACGTTTCAATTACGTGCATAATGGATCGGTCTATTTTTACAGTTCGGAATTGTCCCGCAGAATGAATTACGAATTATGGAACATGAAACATTCGTATCGAGAAATTAGATCGCGTGATAGGACGCAGTTGATGGCCGGTCAATAATGCTTTGAAGTGGCATGCTTCTAATATTTAAATTTCTGAGGCCCGTATTGTTTATCTGAGTCGCTTTGAATGCCGTAAAAGGTTTTTATCGACTAATGGATGTTTTTCCACGTTATTGTCGTGGAGGCCTTCACGGCCGCGTTCGCATTCAACGGGAATATTAAAATGTTCCATTCAATTATCAGAAGCTATAAAGAAACACAGTATAGGGGAAAAACAAAAAAGAACCATTTGCGAAAGAAAATTGAGCGGAACTTGAAGATTTGACGTCGTACACACGATTATTTGAAAAGAGGTCACAATGTCCACTGTTGAAGATTCAAACCAATTTTGGAAGGTGCGACTCACAATGTCCCCCGCTCAGTCCAATTTTACTTAGTACAACTCACAATGTCCGCGATCGACGCTTCAAGCCAATTTTTGAAGAACGTTCCATTCAATTATCAGAAGTTATAAAAAAACACAGTATATGAGAAAAACAAGAAAGAACAATTTGCGAAAGAAAATTGAGCGGAACTTGAAGATTTGACGTCGCACTCACGATTGTTTGAAAAGAGGTCACAATGTCCACTGTCGAAGATTCAAACCAATTTTGGAAAGTGCGACTCACAATGTCCACCGCTCAGCCCAATTTTACTTAGTACAACTCACAATGTCCGCGATTGACGCTTCAAGCCAATTTTTGAAGAACGTTCCATTCCATTATCATAAATTATAAAGAAACACAGTATATGGGAAAAACAAAAAGGAACCATTTGCGAAAGAAAATTGAGCGGAACTTGAAGATTTAACGTCGCACAGACGATTGTTTGAAAAGAGGTCACAATGTCCACTGTTGAAGATTCAAACCAATTTTGGAAAGTCCGACTCACAATGTCCACCGCTCAGTCCAATTTTACCTAGTGCAACTCACAATGTCCGCGATCGACGATTCAAGCCAATCTTTGAGGGCTCAGCTGACTGAAGATTCAAATCAATTGAAATACTGCTCGCAATGTCTAGGAAACAGCGTTTAAACCAATATTTCATTTTACATCACTCGTCTATTGGATTCTATCGGTTTTTATCGGAAATGGATATTGGTTTCTATTAAGTTTCTATAGGACGGTTTAAAAATTGAAAATCATAATCAGGCTCTAATTGGAATTTCCATTTTTCACTCGTAGTGTGAGCTCAACCAATATTTCATCTTACATCACTTGTCTATTGGATTCTATCGCTTTTTATCGGAAATGGATATTGGTTTCTATTAAGCTTTTATGATGGGACGGTTTAAAAATTGAAAATCAAAATCAGGCTCTTATTGGAATTTTCAGTCGTAGTGTGAGGTCAACCAATATTTCATCTTACGTCACTCGTCTATTGGATTCTATCGGTTTTTATCGGAAATGGATATTCGTTTCTATTAAGTTTTTATGGGACGGTTTAAAAATTGAAAATCATACTCAGGCTGTTATTGGAATTTCCATTTTTCACTCGTAGTGTGAGCTCAACGAATATTTCATCTTACATCACTATTGGATTCTATCGGTTTTTGTCGGAAATGGATATTGGTTTCTATTAAGTTTTTATGGGACGGTTTAAAAATTGAAAATCATAATCAGACTCTTATTGGAATTTCCATTTTTCACTCGTAGTGTGAGCTCAACCAATATTTCATCTTACATCACTCGTCTATTGGATTCTATCGGTTTTTGTCGGAAATGGATATTTGTTTCTATTAAGTTTTTATGGGACGGTTTAAAAATTGAAAATCATAATCAGGCTCTTATTGGACTTTCCGTTTTGCACTCGTAGTGTGAGCTCAACGAATATTTCATCTTACATCACTCGTCTATTGGATTCTATTGGTTTTTATCGGAAATGATGGATATTGGTTTCTATTAAGGTTTTATGGGACGGTTTAAAAATTGAAAATCATAATCAGTCTCTTATTGGAATTTCCATTTTTCACTCGTAGTGTGAGCTCAAAAGTTTCTATACGGATTTCCCCTGTAGGATTCTATGGGAACCTAAATATAAAGAAAATTGGTAAAAAGGCGATCTTCATCTCGATTTGTAGCAGTCGGGATACGTGCCGTTTGTTGAAAATTTCAGCTCTACATCACGATTAGTTCCAGAGTTATGTCGATTTTTCTAGTTAGGATGATTTTTAGGGGTTGAAAATACAAAAAACTGGAATCACTCACGAACTACTTCAGTTGTCAATGCGAGAAAAGGAAGGCATCCATCTTGAAGCCCATCTACTGTACTTATACGAATAAGCAAGATTTGTAGCCCTTCAAAGTTTTACCTTCCGGAATCTGGAGAAGGTAGGCGCCATTTTGGATCCCTATATAAAATCCAGGGCGTTATAAGTGAATATCAAATTATTAAATTATTAGAAATAGCTATTTATCACTTGGACGTATTGATCTGAAATTTGGTGTGTAAGTATAGTTGATTTTGACTTTCACGGCGACGCCATTTTGGATCACAAGTTACCTTCCTAGCATGACCATTTCTGGTTTGGTTTTTGAACTGGGTTTTGAGGACTTAGTTTAATAACTTAGTCTACGCGAAGAATCCGACATTTTGGAGCCAAAAGTGGTTCATCTTGACCGTTTTCGGGACGATTTTGACCATTTTGGATCCCGTTAAACTGTAGATTGTTAATAAAAATGCAAAAGTTCTTGAGACAGCCGTTTTATTAATAGAGTATGTGTTTGTGGGATCCAAAATGGCGACTGAACTTGTTCTTGTACGTTATTTGAATATCGGCTTGTGAAATTTATAGCAATCACTATACCTGCCAGTTGCCGAAAATGTCAGTTCTAGACCACAATCCGTTCCAGAGTGATGTCGATTTTTCGGATTTTTAGGGGTTGAAAGTACAAAAAACTGTAAAACACACGAACTACTTCAGTTACAATTATGAAATTTTGCACAGGCGCTCTCTTGAATCTACTTTATAAATCGTTTATTACAATAACAATTCTGACCGCCATTTTGGATCAAATAAAATTTTCCGCAACTCTACCACAATCCGGTCGGGATTCATTGCGTTTGTTGAAAATTTCAGCTCTATAGCACAATCGGTTCCCTAGTTATGTCTATTTTTCAAGTTAGGGTGGTATTTTTAGGGGTTGAAAATACAAAAAACTGGAATAACTCACGAACTACTCCAGTTATCAATACGGGAAAGGAAAGGCGGCCATCCTGGAGCCCATATACTGCACTTATAGAACAAGAATGAACAATAGTTGTAACCCTTCAAAGTTTTACCTTCCGGAATCTGGAGAAGGTAGGCGCCATTTTGGATCCCTATATAATTGAAAATCCTGGGAGTGGACATCAAATTATTAAGATTATTAGAAATTGATATTGAACCCTTGGAAGTATTGATCTGAAATTTGGTGTGTAAGTATAGTTCCGATTTTGACATTTCACGCGACGCCATTTTGGATCCCACGATTTTTGGTTTGGTTTTGAACTAGGTTTTGAAGACTTAGTTTAATAAATTAATCTACGTGAAAAATCCGACATTTTGGAGCCAAAAAAAGTTTATCTTTACCGTTTTCGAGACGATTTTGACCTCAGGAATAACAATATTACTGGTCCAGGAAAGCCCTTCCGCAAATTTGAATCCCGTTAAGCTGTAAATTGTTAGTAAAAATGCATTCTTGAGACAATCGTTTTATTAATAGAGTATGTGTTTGTGGGATCCAAAATGGCGACTGAACTTGTTCTTGCACATTATTTGAAAATCGACTTGTGAAGTTTGTAGCAATCAATATACCTGCCATTTGTCGAAAATTTCATTTCTATACCACAATTCGTTCCAGAGTGATGCCAATTTTTCGGATTAAGGAAGTATTTTTAGGGGTTGAAAGTACAAAAAACGGTAATAACTCACGAACTTCTTCAGTTACAATTATAGAATTTTGCACACGTGCTCTCTCGAATCTGCTTATAAATCGTATATTTCAGTAACAGTTCTGGCCGCCATTTTGGATCCAACAAAGTTTTCCGCACCTCCAGCACAAGCTATCATTTTGCGTATACTTCTATACCAACTCAGTTTAATCTATGTACTGTGAGCTGACATAGGTAACCAATTTTTGTACACAAGTGATTTTAGAAGTTGAAAATCAAAAAAACCGTCACATTTTCATAACTTTGATTTGGAATTTTCTGCTTTCAGCAGCTCAGTAACTATAGCATTTCCGAAAATTCACCAGTAGGTAGGTGTTTCCGTTTGGAAGTTATGGCTACTCGAAATTTGGTACGCAAGGGAGTCAGTTGAAAATTTGAGAATCGGTTATATCTGGGTTAATGGGCGTTCCAATAGAGTCAAAGAACTTTAACTTACTGTCATTCTACTCAACTTTTAATTAATAAAATGGTTTAGATAAGGGATCACTATCATTTAACTGGTAACTGCGAGGGCCTTCCCACAGTTTCTGTAATCGACTTTTGTTCTAATAACTGGGATTACCACAACGAACCGCATGCCAGTGTCAAACGAGGGGGCGGCTCGGCCGCCCCCGGCTTCTCTCATCCATCTTTTTTATTTTTCCCCTATTTGATAAAATTCGCAACGCAAACAAAATATGTTTATGTTCGAAATTGTTTAATTTATTTAACCCCGTAAATGTTTGTTTCAGTCCCTAAGGGGCAACAGCAGCGACGCCTGCGAGGTCCGCGACCCCTGCCAACACGGGGGCATCTGCATATCCACCGACAGCGGCCCCATCTGCGAGTGCCGCAATCCCGACTACGAGGGCGAATACTGCGAAAAAGGTAGGAAAAGGAATATTGCGACAAAGGGATTTCGCCCTGTTTACGCATGGAAATGCCTCCGCGCGCTGTTTGTTTTTCATAGCGGCGTTTTCCTTTTGCCTTGTCGCCCTGCAGCGTCGGGCCACTTGGAAGAATCGCCCTTTGACGAGATGATTAATTAATTTGGCGCATCGGGTGCGGGTCGTGCGGCCGGATTATTCGCGTAATCCGTCCGTGGAGCTTTCAAATAAATTTCAGAGGGAGTGTGAGCCGTTGAGGTTCTGGTGATGCGGCAATTATCGCTGATCTTTGCTTTGGACCTTTCACAATCCGGACCCAAATTGGCCGAAAATCGAATTTTTCTAACATTAAGGAAATAATCCGTTTGAGAGTTGCGTAGATCTGTGGTGCGCGTTTTTTCGGCATTTTTCAAATTCCACCTAACCTCAGTTATCGACTTTCTGCGTTATAAAACTGCATCTGTTGCATATTTTTTCCATAAGTCTTTTCCGGATTACACACCAGCAGTTTCAGTTTGATACCTTAAACTGTTCTCGAGTTATTAAATTTAACAAATAGTTGGTGATTTTGGCTCTTTCCAAGTTTCGATAAAAACTAAACCAGGATGTCTGACGCATTGAGTTGAAGCTCTTCCTATGTATAGCTGTAAAATTTCAGGTTTCTACCTCGATTAGTTTAGGAGTTATTTCATTTATCGACTCTTATCCCCTAAGCCCTAATTCTCAAACCTAGGCTAGGTAGCCTTTTCCAGGATACGCACCAGCAGTTTCAGTTTGATACCTTAAACCATTCTCGAGTTATTAAATTTTTAAAAAGTTGGTGATTTTGGCCCTTTCAATTCTCGAAAAAAAAACTGAATTAGGATGTCTATAGATGTGAAGTTGTGTAGAAGCTCTTCCTAAGTATAGCTGTAAAATTTCAGGTTTCTACCTCAATTAGTTTAAGAGTTATTCCGTTTAGGGACTTTTATCCCCTAATTCCCCGCAATTTTCGTAAAATTTGGTTATAGGCTAGACAGTCTTGTCCAGGATACACACCAGCAGTTTCAGTTTGATGCCTTAAATCATTCTTGAGTTATTTTTTTAAAAATGTTGGTGATTTTGGCTCTTTTTCAATTTTCGATAAAAATCGACCTAGAATGTAGAAGCTCTTTCCTAAGTATATCTGTAAAATTACAGGTTTCCACCTCGATTACTTTTTAGGGGTTATTCCGTTTATCGACTTTTATCTCCTAACCCCTAATTCTCAAACCTTTGACGGAATTTTCGTAAAATTTGCTCATAGGCTAGATAGTCTTTTACATGATACAAACCAGTAGTTTCAATTTGATACCTTAAACCATTCTCGAGTTATTTTTTTTTTAAATTGGTGATTTTGACTTTCAATTTTAAATAAAAACTGAATTAGGATGTCTACAGATGTGAAGTTTTAATGCATTGTGTAGAAGCTTTTCCTAACTATAGCTGTGAAATTTCAGGTTTCTACCTCGATTAGTTTAGGAGTTATTCCGTTTATCGACTTTTATCCCCTAACCCCTAATTCTCAAACCTTTGACGCAATTTTCGTAAAATTTGGTCATATGCTAAATAGTCTTTTCCAGGATACACAGCAGCTGTTTCAGTTTGACACCTTAAACCATTCTCGAGTTATTTTTTAAAAAATATGGTGATTTTACATCTTTTTCGATAGTCGAAAAAAACTGAATTAGGATGTCTATAGATGTGAAGTTTTAATGCATTGTGTAGAAGCTCTTCCTAAGTATAGCTGTAAAATTTCAGGTTTGTACCTTGATTAGTTTAGGAGTTATTCCGTTTAGCGACTTTTATCCCCTAATTCTAAAACCTTTGACGCAATTTTCGTAAAATTTGGTCATATGGGCTAGACAGTCTTTTCCAGGATACACACCAGCAGTTTCAGTTTGATGCCTTAAACCATTCTTGAGTTATTTTTTTTAAAATGTTGGTGATTTTGGCTCTTTCAATTTTCGATAAAAACTGAACTAGAATGTCTATAGATGGAAAGTGTTAATGCATTGTGTAGAAGTTCTTTCCTAAGTATATCTGTAAAATTACAGTTTCCACCTCGATTACTTTTTAGGAGTTATTCCTATTATCGACTTTTATCCCCTAACCCCTAATTCTCAAACCTTTTGACGCAATTTTCGTAAAATTTGCTCAAAGGCTAGATAGTCTTTTCCAGGATACACATCAATTTGATATCTTAAACCATTCTCGAGTTATTTTTTTTTAAAGTTGGTGATTTTGACTTTCAATTTTCAATAAAAATTGAATTAGGATGTCTACAGATGTGAAGTTTTAATTGATTGTGTAGAAGCTCTGATAGCGACTTTTGTCCCCTAATTCTAAAACCTCTGACGCAATTTTCGTAAAATTTGGTCATAGGCTAGACAGTCTTTTCCAGGATACACACCAGCAGTTTCAGTTTGATGCCTTGAACCATTCTTGAGTTATTTTTTTTTAAATGTTGGTGATTTAGGCTCTTCCAATTTTAGATAAAAAGTAAACTAGGATGTCTAAAGATGTAAACTTTTAATAACGCATTGTGTAGAAGCTCTTCCTAAGTATAGCTGTAAAAGTTCAGGTTTCTACCTCGATTAGTTTAGGAGTTATTCCGTTTATCGACTTTTATCCCCTAACCCCTAATTCTCAAACTTTGACGCAATTTTCGTAAAATTTGGTCATAGGCTAAATAGTCTTTTCCAGGATACACACCAGCTGTTTCAGTTCGACACCTTAAACCATTCAGGAGTTATTTTTTTAAAAATTGGTGATTTTGCCTCTTTCGATTTTCGATAAAAACTGAACTAGGATGTCTATAGATGTGAAGTTTGAATGCATCGTGTAGAAGCTCTTCCTAAGTATAGCTGTGAAATTTCAGGTTTCTACCTCAATTAGTTTAGGAGTTATTCCGTTTATCGAATTTTATCCCCTAACCCCTAATTCTCAAACCTTCGACGCATATTTCGTAGGGCTTAGTCAGTCCTTTCTGGAATGCACACCCGCAGTTTCAGATCGATACCCTGAACCATTCTCGAGTTATTAAATCTCAAAAGAAAGTACCTAGTTAAGGATTTTCAGTCTTTCAATTTTCGATAAAAACTGAACTAGATTATCTAGACACGTGAGTTTTAAATACAGCGTGTAGGGCCTCCTCCTAAGTATAACCGTGGAATTTCAGGTTTCTATCCCAATCAGATTCTGAGTTATTGAACTTCTCGTGTTTCATCCCCTACCCCCTAACTTTCACACCCCTCAAGCAATTTTCTTCAAAATCGGTCTAGGGCAAGACAGTTACGTTCAAAGCAAGCCGAACAAATCTCAGTTTAGCATCTTGAACCGTTCTCAAGTTATATTCAATCAAAAATATTGAGGATTTCTGTGATTATTTTTTGAAGTTTTTGTAAATCAAGGATATTTAAAAATATTGCATTTCTATGTCCTCACTTTGAACAATTTTTTTGAATACAGGGTGTCCCGCAACTCTCCAATATTGCAATGAAAGAAATATTGAATAGCTTGACACAGCGCGTCCCAAAATTGGATTGTTATACACCTTGTCCCGCCCTTGCTCCATTGCTTAGCAACTCGAATACTTTATTACGTATACAGGGTGTCCTGTACGTCAATACTCATTAATTGTAAGTGGTTAAGGACTTTTGAGAAATAAGTCGACTATTTACGTGTCTCTTTATCTACATCGTGACTATTTTTACTTTTTGAACCATTTTCGTCAAAATTTGATTTATTATTTTTTTAACTATCAAACAAAAAAGTTTAAAAACTATATGTTTTTCCCCAAATGTTTTCAAAGCACCACATAAGGTTCATTGAGCTAAAACCACAACGAAGTTTTTATAAAACCGCCTGTACGGGACAGAAAAGACTCAAACCACCGCAACAGGTTTGTCTTGGACAAATTATGGCACCAAGTATCTAAGAGTTTAAACACAACAATTAAGTCAATTAAAATATTTATCTTTATTTTTGAGGTTCCATCCTAACGTTTCGAAATTTATTCGTATAAAGTTCGGTCGTTTGAAAATTGACGACGTCGCATTTGTCTTACCAAGTCAACATTGACATTCTTCTTAACCTTACACGTTAATGTCTTCCTCGGTTTAAAGAGTTTTAGTAACATTTGTTGTATTTTGAGGGAGGTTTTGAACTTTACAAGTAGATTGAAGATTTATGCATAATTTTTTTCTTTTAAATTGTTAACTATTCTCATCTATTTTAATTGAACCTTTATGCAATGTAATTTTAGTTAGGTAACAGGTTTATGGCATGCCGTTTGGGCAAAAATTAAAAAATATACATAAACGAAATTTTTATTAAAAAATGTTTTAAAATATATATAAACGAAATTTTTATTAAAAAATATTTTAAAATATATAAACTTGGCCAAAATATATATATGTTTACCTAAATAAATTTAAATATAATAATAAATAAACATATGTATTTAGGTAAATAAAATTTTACAATTAAACAATAATCCACAAATATTTTGATAAGTGGAATTTAAAAATATCATTGGAATGTCTTTATAAACATTTATAATGCAGAAATTTACATTTGTATCGAGCGTAAAAATATACATTTCTCGAGCGTGAAAATATACTTAAATAGGGCATCGAGAAAAATATATATACGTTTTTAGCGAGGGGTGAGGAAGGAAGCCTCCCCACTACCATTGTAGGCGGGTTCACGGACTTACAGCGAGGTGGTGGAAACGTTTCGCATCATTTTTCTGGTATGCAACTAATAATACATACGTATGTATTATTAGTTGCATACCAGTAAAATGATGCCTAACGTTTCCACCACCTCGCTGTAAGTCCGTGAACCCGCCTACAATGGTAGTGGGGAGGCTTCCTTCCTCACCCCTCGCTAAAAACGTATATATATTTTTCTCGATGCCCTATTTAAGTATATTTTCACGCTCGAGAAATGTATATTTTTACGCTCGATACAAATGTAAATTTCTGCATTATAAATGTTTATAAAGACATTCCAATGATATTTTTAAATTCCACTTATCAAAATATTTGTGGATTATTGTTTAATTGTAAAATTTTATTTACCTAAATACATATGTTTATTTATTATTATATTTAAATTTATTTAGGTAAACATATATATATTTTGGCCAAGTTTATATATTTTAAAATATTTTTTAATAAAAATTTCGTTTATATACAGGGTGAGTCTAGTTGGACAAATCAGTCGTCTAGCGTTTAAGATATTGACATTGGAAATTCTATTTTTTGATATGATGTAGCTGAAAAGGTCCCCTACGCATGGCACGCAGAAAGAAAGCTCCAGTTTTATTCAAACCAAAATTATTAAATAAAAACAAAGGCTAAAAATTTTTTTTTTCGATTTTTTTCAATTTTTTAATATTACTTCGTTAAAGCATCATTTTCTCTTTATGGAAACATAATTTTTTGCACAGAAAAGTTAATAGTATCCGAGAGATAGATTATGAAAGTAATAAGATTTTTAATAATTTCGTAAGGAAAACCACGAGTGCCGAGGTTTTGACAACTGAAATGCAGTCTCGTGGGCAGTCTAGCATCTCAGCTGCCTTTCAGTTGTCAAAATCACGGCACTCGTGGTTTTCCTTACGAATTAATTGAAAATCTTTATTATTTAAATAATTTACCCTTCGGACACTATTAACTTTTTTCTGCAAAAAATTATGTTTCCATGAAGAGAAAATGATTCTCTAACGAAATGACTTTAAAAAATTCAACAATATTGAAAAAAAAAATTTTAGGCCCTTATTTTTATTTAATAATTTGGGTTTGAATAAAACTGGAGCTTTCTTTCTGGGTCCCATGCGTAGAGGACCTTTTCAGCTACAGCATATCCAAAAACAGAATTTCCAATATCAATATCTTAAACGCTAGAGCGACTGATTTGTCCAACTAGACTCACCCTGTATATTTTAAAACATTTTTTAATAAAAATTTCGTTTATGTATATTTTTTAATTTTTGCCCAAACGGCATGCCATACAGGTTTTTCCCAAATGATTTTCGATAATTCTTCAGCCCTTGAATACTGAACAAACGTACAATTTTTTGACCTTTCAGAATCTGGACCCAAACATTAACGAAATAATCCATTTGAGAGTTGCTTATATTTGTAGTGCGCGTTTTTTCCTGCATTTTCTTGGACTGTTAGATATGAGAACAGCATTTAAATGAACCCCCGACCTATCTCCCTTTGTATCTCTAAACGAGTGTAAGCCACCCCTGTCAGTCCTGCCAACTTATCTACGGTCCAGGGTGACCCGTCAAACCTGAACATCCCATCACACCTAAGCGCGGCCGAGATGTAGGCCATTCTCTTATCAAAAATTAAACAAAAAGCAATTTCATAACCAATAACATTTTTTTATCGCCGGGCATTAAGGGGATGTATTTTTTACGGCGCACTAATTGTGAGGCCCGCGGGGTGGGAGCGACAAAGCAAAACCGTGCAGAATGGCATTACCAGTGTTGTGTGCGACGATAAAGTCGACTGACAGCGACAATAACATCGTGCATTCAATAGAGATCCACCCCTGACACAATCTATAATGAACTATCGACTATTGTAAAGGCCGCCGCAACAATGCGTAGAAGTTTGATTGGCTGTTGACTGGGACGATTTTCAGGCTGTTCAACTGTAGATCATTAAAGCGTTCGTTTTATTTCAGAGGAATTGGATTCCCTTTACAATGATGTCGGAAAAATTTACGACGATGCAAAGTCGAAACTGTGCCGCGATCGGTTAATAGTCGTAATAGTAATCCCCGATTTATCACATCATATTCTAAGAAAATTAAAACTCCGTTTCGTGATCAGCATTGCTGATGGCATTGCTCATTATTAGTCATTAAAAATGAACGTCTCTGCGACTTGTGATCAAACTTTCAATATCCGACCGGGTGGACCCCCCACGGTATGATAATGAGGTATCGACCCGCGAAAGATTTTCCGTGCAAACAACTCGTCCCACGCAAAAAGCGAAACATTTCCCGGGCGTTGGCGGAATTGTTGAAATTTCGAATAATTAATAAATCAGCTGTGCGCGGAGGTGGAAAATTGTATATTTTCGTAATTAAGAGAATTTTAATGGAAAAACTTGGGGAAACGTTAAAACGGGCGGGAATAGAGCCCCGGATCGATTGGGCCGTAATAATACATCAATGAACTTTACATAGGTCAGATTGGTCGGAGCGTAGCACGGATTTATGGGCCACCGCTTCCACCGACGTACACATAATACACGGCACGGCAAAATATTTAACTAGCGCCCCCCACGCCGGATTAGCAGACAGGCCAAATCCGGATTCGGAAGATGGATTTATACGGGGGCTTTATAAGGCAGCAATCTGCCAGAATTTGAAACGCGTCCGAATTAATTCGCGTTGTGCGTCGCTTTCCCCGCCTTTCAATGCCGGATTATCCGGGGTTTTCCTGCAAATTCATTTTTTACCGATGTCATTCTCCGGAAAATACACAAGTTTTGCTAATAAAAGAGTGTACAGTCAAGTAGGGACGAAATAATGTTAGGAATGTTAGGACCCCCGTTGCGCTCTGGGAGCCCCGACGCGCGAGAGCATCGGTTAATTGTTTTATTTTGTTATAACAATCAAAAAGTCAGAGATTTTCATGTGAATGTGAGCCGTTGTGACATCTACCAGAAAACTGGAGCAGTTTGATGACAAAGCGTCACCTGTTAGGATATCTGGGCTGCAACCACTAGATTAACCGCAATGCACAATAATTATTATTAACAGTTTTCCACTGAAAGAAAGAATTGTATCTCGTTCACTCGAGGGTTTCAATGCGAGAATTCCTCACGAAAGTATGGATCTTGAGTTGGCCGAACTAAGTTTCGATGAACATCCGAGTACCAAATCTGTAAAAGACGGTTTTGCGGCCTTTCCTCGCGCCCCTCAATAAAACTGCATTTCACTTGAAGTAGATGGAAAAATGTAGTGTCAGCGAGCACATGTCAATGCTTCCGTTCGATGAAAGCAGCAAACCGCAAATCTCCCTAGCGTGAAAAATTCTCCGCAAACTAGTTCATAACTCAATCCGACGACCCGAATACGCTTGTCTCGTCAATTTGTTTGCTAAATCCGGCTCAGGACTGTCCGGGATAAGATGGAAAACCGGAAAGGCCGGACAGGTGGAAAAACTGCCTTTGATGTGGGATTTGTCCGTCCGTTAATTAATTTCAAACTCGGTCTGCCGGCCGTTTATTGTTAGTCAAATTTGCAATGCGGCCAAAGATCCAGATAAACACGGCAAATGGACTGTAACTCGGCTAATTATCGGAAATTGCTGCTCCGACAATAGTTGCAGTGGATTCCGCAGTAATTGCGCTCGACGGCTTTAAAATGTTTAAATGTTGTAAACAGGTCGATGGGTAAACAGAGGGGCTCGGAAAAGGTTTCGTTTACAGTTAGCGACGATTGAATGATGATTTTTCTTTGTTGTTGGACATTAGAAGGCCTTTCATGTTTCGATCGAGGAGTAAACATAGCTTTAGTCTCAGGAGGGTACCTATTTTATGACTCAGAGTGAGAGAATTGCAGGGGAGGTTCCGAGTTCGAACTCCGGTCGGGATGCACTTTTTTCCTAACAATGCTTCGAATTTATTTTTTATATTTGCAGTAATTTCAATTTTCATTTTGACTCATTGACAACGCAGTAGTTGCCAAAATTGATTTGAAAAATAGTTGAAAGTAAAAATGCCCCTAATTGACACTGATGATCGCTTATCTGAAAAATAGAGCATATTAAAATAGACTACAGTGACTAAACTAAAAATTCCTAAAGGTGAAGAATACCAGCTTAACTACAAGTTCCAAGAAGTTCCTAGGGCTTTTATTTGTAAAACTTTCAAATCGACATCAATTTTATTCCCTCTCTTTCATTTAATATACTCTTTCTTTCTCGTTCCTCATCTCTCATTCCCTCACACTCTTTTAGCAGATGCTCTATTGTCTCTTTCGCTTCCCCACACACCCTGCATCTCCTCTCTTCCTCCTCCAACCAGAAGTTATTTTCTCTCTCCAAGTAACTTGGCAACCCCTCGCTTACTATCCACTCATATTTTGCACTATGTCTTGATTCTCTGATCCTTGTTCTTCTTTCCTGTACATCTATATCTCTGTCTCTTTCCCACATCGCTCCATTCATCCATCTCCCGTGTTCCCTGGGCCCTGGGCCTTTCTATATCTTACCTTATATCACCTATATCTTTGTCTCTCCTTCCCTCTTTCCTTCTCTCTCATTTTCTCTTTCCAGCATTCTTGTAATATCTTACAGTCTCCTCTTTCCATCATTCTGTCCTCATATTTCACGGCTCTCTTTCCTGTATCTGCTCTCAACTTACTCCTTTTCGTTTCCTCCCTTATTATATATCCCGGTGTGTCTCTGTCTACTCCCAGCACCCACTTTATATAAATGTCCTGTACTCTCTCCTCCTCATCTTGCTCTTCCCATCACATTCTCTTCCAACCTTTTTTTCTGCATTTCTTATCATTTCTCGCATTCCCCTGTCCTGGTTCTCTACTATCACCAAATCATCCGCATACGCCAAACGCCACACCTTCTCTTTGCCAACCACAACCCCCCCTGCTTGCGCTTTTCTAAACATACCTATCGCTTATATAAATTGCGAACAGGGTTGCGCTGAGCGGGCATCCTTGCCTTACCCCCTTTCTTGTCCAAAAATATTCACTCTCTTGTCCATTTATTCTGACTACATTCTTTGTTTCCTTATATATTTCTTCTATCCTTCTTCAACCCTATTTCTCTCATGTACTCCCACAATCTTCCTCTGTCCACACTATCAAACACTGCCTTGAATTCCACGAGCAACGCGTACATCTCCCCTTTCTTTCGTTGCATTTCTTTTTCGGCTAAATGGTTTAGTATGTACACGTTGTCCACTGTGCCTCTCCCCTCTCTGAACCCTGCTTGGCTGTCTGACAGTATCTTCTTTTTCTCTAATTCTTCCTTCAATCTCTCCCCTATTAGCCTCGCATACAATTTCTGTCCCTTGTTTATCTTTCTCTCGGTAACTTCTTTCCCGTTTTTTCTCTAGGTTCTTTGTTCCTCTTCTTCTTTCATTCATTTCGTCTTTTCCAAGCGTTTGTTCTTGCATTTTTCTTTTGCCTTTATGTATTCTTCCCTTTCTTCCATTTTCGTAACTCTCTTCTCGTTTCTCTTTTTGGATAAGCTTAATAAATTCAACAACACTCAAATTTCAACCCTGACCAGACGAAACGTTTGTCTGCGTATCGCCGTATTCTGCACCACCCACAATTTATTACGTTTGACGGTTCGGATCCCGTCAACCGCCATTGAAACCCCGACGATGCCTCCGGAAGTGACGAAACGTCGCCGCCAAACAAACCCGAAAGCGGCAGGAATGCCGCGATTAGATTGAAAGGATCGCATGCATCCGACATTCGAAGCGATTCCTGAAAGGAACTCATACATCCCGTCGAAACGAATTGAACTCCCGGAAACATGCAAATGCGAGATCCCCTCGTAGAAATCAACAATTTACAAGTGCTACACTTCCCACGTACGGAGATATCAGCATCGTGCACGCATGTAGTTTTGCCGCCCGCTTAAACACGCCATAATTAAGAGGCTTTTCAGAATGGGCCTTGAAGCGGCATTAATTAACTCATCTCCGAGGAAATTTCGGGCAATTATTCAAAAAGCGAGGGAGTAAGTGCCACGTTTTCACCGAAAAAAATTTCAACCCCTACGAAAAGGCTCTTGAAGTTTGTGTCGGCGATGTGAAAAAACCACGCGATTATTTCTATTTGCGCCAAAGTGGAAACCTAGATTGAACCTTTGACCACTGTTGTACGATGAATTTTTTGGAATTTTTTCAGCGGAGTTTCTGGCAAGCCTGAAATGCGACTTGTTGTTTCAGATAAGGCGCCTTCGGAGGCCGTGTTTAGGGGCACCGAGTATCTCTCCTACGACTTGACTCAGACGGGGGGCGAACCCATCGTCAGCATCCAAGACTCCGTCACTTTCTACTTCAAAACGAGGCAGGCCAATGGACTCATGTTCTACACTGGTGAGTGACGGCTTTAATTTTCTTTTTATTTATTTTTTTGTGCAGGTGAGGGAAGCGATTACCTCAACGTGGCGATTAAGGACGGCTGTCTCATCCTGACAATGGGGCTGGCCAATGGCAAGCAGGAAATGCAAATAAAACCGAACAAAGTGAGATTCGACGACAATCAGTGGCATAAAGTCAGCGTGCATCGCAGGATACAGGAGGTAATTTCCGGAAATCGGCGGGAATAATTCGCTATTGATCGGCTTTTTCAGATTTCCGCCATCACGAGCTTCTGCAGGGTGAGTATTATCGAGAGAATCTGTTTTGTAGCGCTATAGCGCCATTGAAAAATTTTTTAGCACCTTAGACTTATTTTGAAAGAACTCAAAACAGTTCAAATCTACAGTAATGTTAACTTGAAGGTAAAAACTATACCTTTAGCACTTTTTCATAATTGGCTGTTCTTTTCCTTTTAGCACCATGGTGCTAGCCTTGAAAAATGAAAATCGTTCAATTGTATTGTGTGATATCTCAAACGAGAGCTTTATTAACCATTTTCCGATATTTCCTCGTTTTGGAGTTATGATTGCCACGATAGCACCTTTTCAGTAGCATTTCCACACAATAACGTTCTAGCCCCCACATCATGTAAACGCCCAAATTCCCCCTTAAGATGATATCACTTAATTACGCAATTCCAGCCTTAACAGAATAATTGTATACCCAGCCTCTTCAGAATGGAGCTGGAAATTGGAGCGCGCTCGCTATCTCCCGATAAACAGTTAACTTTTTGAGTGATGCACCCGTTAAAAATATATTCAGAGCGCCTCGGATCTTGTTAACGAGACTTTATTAAACGTAATTCCGCCCCGACTGTGATTAATTTTTTTTTGCTACTCGTTACACCGTAAGCGGATCGGAAACGGAATTATTTATAACGGGGGCTAAGACGATTAAAAATATTATTTAGATGTTTCATTGCGAAACAGATGCTCGACTGTTAATTAACGGCGGAATGGAAGCAGCTTATTACTTCATGAACGTCGAGCGAATTTTTTCGCCTTTTCATTATTGAGAGTGCTTTTTGGCGACATAACGATGTGGGGGTTCGTATAATGCGCTTAGCGGTCCGTGTTTTGACGAATTTGCTGTTGGTGGGATCCAAAATGGCGAACAGTCAGTGTGCTGTTCTCTGTGTTGAATTACCAAGGAATTGACTTTCATTTTCTCTGTTAACAACTTTTATTTTGATATTTATTAACAACCTCATCAGTATCAGAGAAATCGAAACGAAAACATTACCAACTCAATACAGGAAGAGTGACTGATTATACACTGTGTCTTATGTGATATTTTTGTGTGGTTCCAGTTGAAATGAGGCACACTGTAGATACCTACCAACTTAATAAAAAATATCTCTTTTCTTTGAACTGGTAGGTAGATAATTAATTGCCAACGCTTAGCGACGCGACATGACAATGTGGGCCTTCGTAAAATGAGCTTGTGTGAGTCTGTGGCATAGATCTAATAACTGTTAATAGTTATATTAGATCTATGGTCTGTGGTCTTCGCATAGTTGAATTTGTTGGTATGGTAACACCGCCATTTTGGGGCCTTTTTTGAAATGTTTTTCCATGTTCTCATAACAACTATTTCAGTTTCTGCATGAGATATTTTAATTTAATAAAATACGCCAACTGTTATCAAAAATTTATATTGGTCGAACGGTTTCAAAGTTATTGTAGGTAGGTTACGAATCGTTTTCATCGAAATATTTGTGTAGTGTGAAATAAGTAATGTAGTAGTTATGTACCTACATACATAACGGGCGTCGAAATAAAACTGGAAATGCTAGAGACTTCAAAGTGGCTAACACCCACACATCATTTTATAATTTTATTTTATAATTCAAAATGAAAATATCGTCTAGCTTAGCGAAACAACAATTATTTAGACGAAAAATGTCTTGCTGTTCGTTAAATATGTGCGTAAACTATTCTTCATTGCCTTCTCGCTATTATCGCAACGTTCAGAGACGGATATTCATTTATTTTAAATTCCGAGGGCTTTCTGCTCCGTTTGTATGTCCAATACATCCTTAACCACGAATTGTTTTAAAATCGTTTACAACTTTCATTGAAAACCTGTACCTCTAAATCAAAATGTTAATGTAGCCTCCAAAACGGCGGTTTTATGAAGCTATTATTTTGTTATTTTTAAAGTCGGCCGAGAAATTATTGGAGAGGAAAATAGACACTTTATTATTTTGATGGTCCGTGATGACAAATGAGAGACGAGAGTTATCATTCCGACTACTAACGAATTAGGGCAAACAGTGTTAATTTTGAGTGGTCGTAACTTGGAAATTGTTTGACATAAATAAATATTTTGGGCGTCATTGGAAAGGGGTTAGTATCGTCTCATCCCAATTACCAATTCATCCCAGCTCACAACTCATCCCAAGTCACATTTCATCCCAAAAGACATTCATCCCAAACCTAATCATCCCAAAAGACAAGTCATTCCAGCACTCAACTCATCCCAGGCCAACTCAGCCCAGGAGACAACTCATCCCAGGACAACTTATCCTAATGGACAACTCATCCCAACGGACAACTCATCTGTCTGTTGGGATGAGTTGTCCGTTGGGATGCGTTGTTTCATCCCAAGCCTTCATTCACCCCAAGAGACAGCTTTTCCCAAACCAAGTCATCCCAATACACAACTCATCCCAACAGACAACTGGTCCCAACGGACAACTCATCTCAACGGACAACTCATCTGTCTGTTGAGATGACTTGTCCGTTGGGATGAGTTGTACGTTGGGATGAGTTGTACGTTGGGATGAGTTGTACGTTGGGACCAGTTGTCCGTTGGGATGAGTTGTGTATTGGGATGGCTTGGTTTGGGAGAAGCTGTCTCTTGGGATGAATGAAGGCTTGGCATGAAATGTCATGCGGGATGAGTTAGTTGTTGGCACGACATGTATTCTGGGATGAGTTGGTCATTGGGATGAAATGATACGACACCATTGGAACGGAAGTTAATTTGAAGCTGCAACATGAGAGGAAACTTCAAATTTTGACTTCGTAGCACCATAATTTCCAAACGGTTTGGCATCAATAACTAGTTTGGACATCATTGGAAGGGCGATTCAATTATCTATCAAACGAATGTATTTCTGGCCTTCTAGAGTTACAAGCTTGGTCGCTAGAGGCTCCCAGTACTTCGAAGTTGCAAAATAAGACAAAACCTCTAATTTTGATTTTGCAACCCCCTAACTTCCGAACGGCTTGACATAAATAAATATTTTGAACGTCGTTGAAAAGGAAATTCAATTGCCTATAAAAAGGATTCGCTAGGACCCAGAACTTGGAAGTTCAAAATTATAAAAGAGGTTTAAGTCTAACGTAAAACTTCAACTTCCAGCTCTCGGCCGTAGTGGACGGCGTCTACGCCGACCACTCCCACATCGCCGGCAAGTTCACGATGCTCTCCTCCAGCCGGGTCTACGTGGGCGGAAGTGTGAACCCGCGGACGCTTCCGGGCGCCCGCGTCCACTCCAATTTCGTCGGCTGCATGCGAAAGGTAAGTCTTCCTCCGTTTGTTGTATATAAGCTGTTAGAACATTCTCCGAGAAAAACATAAAGTAGCTTTATAAAGTCTTTATTACAGTTTTATAAAGGCTTACGTGACTATGCTGACACAGTCTTAGCCTGCCACGTTAGCATTTTAGATTTATAGTGCCTGTATAAGCTCTTATAGGCTATTGAAATCATACGTTCATCCTTTTTATGTATTTGTTTTCTCTGTATTTATTTCCATATCTATTTTTTAAAAATCTGTTTGATGTATTTCTAGATTTCGTTTGAGTCTGCTATTAAAATCATATCGTCCGCAAACATTAATTCTTGCACTATAACTGTTTCAATTTTCCAATTTCCTACTAGCATATTTGTGCACCTTCTTTTGATACTCTGTATTGCGTCGTCTATGATTATGGAAAACAGAAGTGGGCTCAAGACACATCCCTGTTTTAGGCCTATTCTTGTTTTAAATGCATATGATTCTTCATTTAACGTTCTGACCTTATTCTTATTGTTTTTGTGTAAAGCCTTAATAATTTCTATCATACCTCTTTCTACTTCTCTTTTTTCTAAGCTTTTCCAGGCATCCTCTCGCCTTACACGGTCGAAAGCCTTTTCCAGGTCAATAAAGCAAATATGTAGATCTCCTTTTCTTATCATTTTCTCTCGTCGAAAGCCTTTTCCAGGTCAATAAAGCAAATACGTAGATCTCCTTTTCTTATCATTTTCTCTCCTAACTGCCTTACTATAAATATTAAATCTTGGGTGCTCCTTCCTTTTCTGAATCCATATTATGTGTCTTCTACTGTCACTTATAGTTTTTCCCTTAGTCTTTTCTCTAGTATTCTTGTTAGTATTTCCCTGGTATGCTGGTTAAAGTTATGCCTCTATAGTTTGCACACTCTTTATTGTCTCCTTTCATATACAATGGCAATATTATTCCTGTTTTACAATCTTTCGGTACTTCTGTTGTCCTTATGACGTCGTTTAAAAGATCCAGGAGCTTTTCTATGGCTGAATCTACCCATGAATTTTATCATTTTTGCTGTGTGTGCTTCCTAACTTCAATTTGTTAATGGCTTCTCTTACTTCTTCCTCTTCCATTGTACGTAAGCTCTCTCCGTAGCATTTTCTTACTTGGATCTCTTCTTCTGTGTCTTCGTTTTGGTTCCAGTCTGTAAATTGTTTCAAATATTGTTTCCATCTTTCCATTATGCACTTCTCTTGCGTGTTAGTATATTTCCTGCCTTATCTTTCTTTTAGATTCTTCAATCTTGCTGTTTAGTGTACCAAAGAACAGTTTTTGATTATCCGAATAACAGTTATCTTTCCTTTTGTTTCGAAATTCTTCCCACGACTGTTGCTTAGCGGTTTTTGACATGTTTTACCTCAGTTCTCGCTGTTTCGTACTCATTGTAGTGTTCTTCTCTTTTTATTTGCAAATATTTCTTCCGTCTATTCTTCTTTTCTTTAACTTATGACCACCATCTGCTTTTCTTTGTATTGTAAGATTTGGGGTTTGGGGGTTGGTGAGTTCACGCACGAGTTCTTCTTAGCTTACTCTTTATTCACTACGTTACATTACTTACACTTAATTACTATTGTTACTGTCTGGTGGCAACCGCCTCTCCTGTCTTGGGGGCCTCTTCCACTCACTCCTCTTACACACACCTTCGTCCTACCCGTTTGGCATCTACTTTCTTACTCCCGAATTGGTCCTCTGAACCGGGCCGACCCCATGGATTTGCTGATTGGGTCTTTCTTCACCGGTTCAAAGTCCAATTCTCGCAATCATCGCGGACGGACACCCTAGTTCTTTGACCGTACATTATTTGCATATACAGGGTGTCCGCCTATCTTACATCCCCCCCCTCTAGGAGACGGCTGCCAGACGTCTATATACATATCATATTATACAATAATTTCTTACAAATACAAATAATTTACATAACTAAGGAAACATTTATTTGACTGTCCTAACTATATCGTCCTCAAGGCACTCACATGAGTCACAGGTATGAGTCACTTGTTGTCTTCTCGGAACAACCTGGTCCACACCCCACGATTCCATGTCCTCAACTTCCCGCGATTGTTTTCTCCTCTCCTTTATCGTTATTTTTTTCAAAATACTATCTTACTTCAGGTTTTTTCCTTCTGTCTTCCCAGTTTTGTGTTTTGTGTTTCATGATATATTTTTGCAACCGCAACTTCTTCTTATCGGCAGGTTTTCTTGTTCTTCGTTTCTTTGCTTTTATTCTCAGATGGCCCACTGCTTTTTGAAGGTTTAACGAAAAAGTCGGCGCGTTTGCTGAGTTTGACTTTTTCCGAGGGTCGGAAGAAACTGTCAGTAGGTTTGTTGTTTTTCCCCATTTCCACCTTAGGAAGTCACCTTCTGGGTTGGCTGTAGCTTTTTTGGCGGAATTTTCAGGGTTTGCAAAAACGGATGTGTCCCTTCGTCAGTCAATTGCTTTGCTAACTCGTCGCACACTATGCCGTTTAACACGAAGTTTTACTCGAAAAAGAATGGTCCACTTGACTTGGTAACAGGAATTTCAGAAATGACAGCAACATGACGTTGACGTTTGGTTCTAGTTTTTTGGAATCTCGGGAAGTGAGATGGAGTGCGTTGTTCTCGGCGTCCTGGGTAACAGTGCTCTTTCCTGGAAGGAACAACATTTGATAGTCATGTCTAGAGGCGATGCGTGACCAAACGACGTCCTCCGCCAAATTGTTTCATGGCTTGTCATTTTTTTTCTTAACGGAAGTCGTTTGTTCACCTAGTACTAACCTACATTCTACTCCCTTATTATACCCATACATACACATTTTCTCATATTCTCATATTCTCCCCCTTTGTTTTTTAAATTTTTTTTTTCTTTCCCACTTTTCAACAATAATACTTAGCTTTTTTTTTTTTTGACGGGACTCTGTTGATTGACTCTAGCTCTTTCTGAATATTTGTTCGGAATTAATTTGTTATTGCTGTTCTATTAAGGCTTCTCTATACATCTTTTTTGTTTTCTGGACCACAGCGCACCCCTTGTTCTTCAACCTTGGCCGAGGTCGGACCTTTGGCACTGCTGTCGATTCCACAAACCAATTTGTCGCTTCTTCCTTTTTCCCTTCGGTGACGTCATCCCCTTGACGACCCGATTATCCTTTGTTTAATATTTTTATTGAGCGCTACTCTGCAACACATTGACATGATTTCCTAAACCATGTCGCTCCTCGAAAGGGCTCATCCTTGTGTTGCAGGCTATATTGACTGAGAAGACCTTTATATTTTACTTTCTGAAACATATAAATATTAGTGACATATTCCCGACAATTCCGTACATAACTCTGAAAAGTGGACTTCTCCTTTTTTTCTTTTTTTTCCTAAATCTTCTAAAAATCTCGTAATTCTAGCCTAACCTATGTTTATATCTACGCTGACTAAGTTTCTTGTGATGTCCGTTAACAGTTCTGCGGCTCAACGATGATCACGATGTCCTTTCTGTGTTCCTGAAAGGGCCAAGAACATCGATGGTGCCATTTCTCTCCTTTTACCTTTTCATCTCCGCTCCTACATCTACACCTAACCGTATACAAGTATTTGGATGGCTTGTTTTTCATCATTTTTTATCTACACCTACCTACTAGCAATTTACTTTAAAATTGTACAAAAAAAACATCGCTAAAAATTAATTGAAATTCTCCATAAACTTAAATTTTCGCAAAAATTTTTCCTAATTCGTGTCCTACCTAATATATCCCCGTTAAAATAATTAAAATAAAAACCTACAGCTAAAAATTATTGCAATTAAAAACAGCGTTTATGCTAATGACCGACCGCGCAAACTTGCTGACCGCTTACATTCTTCCCGCGGTCGTCTCCTCTTGACCTATATTTAATTTACGTTTAATAACTTACTACTTAATTAATTCCGTTCCCGATCTTACCCCGATAATTAGAAAAAAATAAAATAAACCAATTTAAATAACACCTACCTTTAAATCCCTTCGCCGGTACTATCTGGAAGATGTGAAGATCTTCCACGGTTCCGACCAAGGCGCCTCCACCATGTAAGATTTGGGGTTTGGGGGTTGGTGAGTTCACGCACGAGTTCTTCTTAGCTTACTCTTTATTCACTACGTTACATTACTTACACTTAATTACTATTGTTACTGTCTGGTGGCAACCGCCTCTCCTGTCTTGGGGGCCTCTTCCACTCACTCCTCTTACACACACCTTCGTCCTACCCGTTTGGCATCTACTTTCTTACTCCCGAATTGGTCCTCTGAACCGGGCCGACCCCATGGATTTGCTGATTGGGTCTTTCTTCACCGGTTCAAAGTCCAATTCTCGCAATCATCGCGGACGGACACCCTAGTTCTTTGACCGTACATTATTTGCATATACAGGGTGTCCGCCTATCTTACAGTATATAAAGGGTGGCCCATAAAAAACCGGATTGTTTTGTTTTTGAATATCTTCGTTAGTTTTTGTACGATATTTTTCAATATTATGCTCGACGTAGCTGAGAGTTGAACTTGTCGATGCCATTCATCAGATTTTAATTTGCACCATCAGTGTCTTCCTTAAGAACGTGTAACTTAACACCATTATTTAGGCCAATGGGGTGGGGTTACACGGAAGTTAATTTGAAGCTGCAACATGAGAGGAAACTTCAAAGGAATGTATGGGATAAGCCACTGTTTTGGGCCAAATATCAGGTTAAATGAAATATTATATCTCTTTACACCGAACAAAATCATATTAACAAATAAAAGAATGAAAATAGGGTACAATGAAGAAGAAAACCCATAGAGGGTATTGAAGTTTAGAGGGTTACTGCACTTAAATAAAGTTCAATTAAGAATAAATGTTCAATTTTGTCTTATTTCCAACATTTATCTTGTACACCCAGGGCGTCTGCGTTGCAGTCGGTTCCCTGTTCCCTGAATTCTTCTACCTTCCGCTGGTATTCTCTTTTTGTTTCATCGTTTCTTAGCTTGCAGCTCCTTATTTTTTCTTTCACTCTTTTCTTTCTCATCTCCTTTACTTCTTCCGAGTTTATGGTAATTATCATCTGCAGTAAGTAGTGATCGCTTTGCTTTGACATCTTTTATCTTCTTCAAGTTTTAGGAGTTTACATACAGTAGATATACAACTAAAAAGTTTTATATTACTATTCATCAATTGACTCATTTTTGCTGCGTTAAAGTTCGTTATAAGACAGAGATTATCTACTGTAGAAATGCTGTAAAAAGGTAACCACCGAGTGCTTAGTTGTTTAAGGGCCACTTTTACTATGTTCTAGTACGACACGACCAACGAAACCGTCAAAGTCTTGACAACCAACCCTGAGTTTTCATAACTTAGACATGGTAAAAGTAGCCCTAAGTCTTGTAGGTGCAACTCTTATAAATTAGCTTTATAAGCTGCTCCTATTTTGGTTATATAAGTACTGAGTAATTGCTCTTACAGTTTTCTTATAAAACCTAAACCTTTATAAATTACCTGCAGCTTTTATAAATACGTTTGTGTTACTTGGGAGTGACGGATTGCAGGTGGAATTTGTGGCCGACACTTTGAGGTTGAACCTCCTGGAGCTCGGCAGGTCCGGCAGCCGCCTCATCACCGTAGCAGGCCGCCTAGATTACGAATGTCCGGCCGGCGAATCCCACGATCCCATCATCTTCACCACAAGGGATTCACACTTGGTAAGCAAAGGGCCTGAAACGGCATTCCACTTAATATTCAAGGGAAGGGGCAAAAACTACCCCTCCACGGACCCCCTTGTTCATAATTTCCGAGTTGTTGTTGACGTTGCGGGAGCTGTTGGGAATTTGGTGGTAGCCGCAGGTAATATCGATCGATCAACGTGTTAGCAACAGCAAACGGCATCGTAAACGAGAGGATAACTTCTGTTATTGACGGCGAGAATCTGACTCCGGACGCCTTCGGCGGAGCGATTTAGTTTATTCTTTCGCAAGTTCTTCCAAGACTGATTAAACTTCGAGGCCGATGTTAATTAATTACGGATCGAAGTTTCCGTCTTTGGAAACTTGCGGGGACTCGCAATCTGCTTACGCTAAGCAGATGTTTCGTCCGCATTGAGGGCGAAACGCGAAAGTTTTTGGGATTCCGAACTCGCGTGACTGGAATATCGGAAGGCGATTATGTTTAATTTTTTATTTGCCATCGATCTGTGCAGATCCTGCCGCCGTGGAACGCCAAGAAGTCGGGCAACATCTCTTTCAAGTTCCGCACGAACGAGACGAACGGGCTGATACTGTTCAACGGGGGGATTCGGCCGCCTAGGGTAAGTTTTTACCAAGTTTCGTTGCGCTCTCGGTAACGCTCCCTTTAAAAGCCTTTTACATCTGATGAAGGAATATTGAGATATTCTCTGAAATAGGGACAAACAGTAAATAACTAGTTTCTTTAAACACTGACTCATTGATTCTATACTTTTTTAGGCCTTAAGTATCTAAATTATGGCCGTTTTTATAATAAAAGTTAAAGACGACTTTAAAGGGGATCTTGACCAATCAGTAGCAGTCGTTTTAAAATGTCGCCAGGCACATATTTAAAGAACGATGGTATGCAGTCGTCTAAACCTTTCGACACTGCAGAATCGTAATAAAATAAACGGAGCGCGCGACTAATTTCAGAATGACAATTCCTCGGAAACTTCGATCGTTTCTGTAAAATAAAATTTATTAAAAATTCCTCGTCGATTCGGTCGGAATGCCGCCGCCATCTGGAATTCCAAATACAATTTGCAAACAGATGCGGCCGTGAATGCATAAACAATCGAAAGCTATGGAAGCGAATCCAATTTCAGGAGGACCTCCTCGCCATGGAGATCTACAACGGCCAGCTATACGTCCACGTGGACCTGGGCTCGGGGGCCTACAAGCAGCGCGGCTCCAGGAAGCGCATCGATGACGGCTTGTGGCACGAGGTCACCTTCCGGAGAACCGGCAAGGAGGCGCGCATCACCGTCGACGGCCACCACTCGGATTTCAGGACGCCAGGTAAGCCGGGGCGAAGATTAAACGAGAAAACGAATTGTGAAGGATTTCACTGTTTGCTTATAATAAGGTTGTTGTAAGGTTTCGTGAACTTTGATTCTACCCGTTTTTATATAAGGTGTCCCGTAATAATGATGCCAGCGCTTAACCAGAGCTTCCTTACATAAAAATTGTAACAGAATTATTTTCACTAATGTAACACCGAAATATGTACACTAATGTAACACTCGTTTGTGTGTGGCGGGTTCAGCCTTGGGTGTGTCAGCTAGAGACTCTTAAATGAAAAACGCGCCACCTGATTTGAGACTACGCCGACGACACCAAAAACCAGGAAAGTTTAGCAAGGCTACCGGTCTAATATTATCTTGGATAGGTCAGAATTATTTTTCAATGTCCAGAACAAACACAAATCTACTAAAATCGTCTATTTACATATTATCAGTTTATTTGCTAGGTTAACCGTTTTGAAGATATTTAGAAAAAACACCTTCGAAGTGGTCTCTTAAAGGGACCTCAGCTCCCTTAGGAGGCATTTTTCGACATATTTTTAAGTAAGGAAGCTCTGGTTAAGCGTTGGCATCATAATTACGAGACACCCTCTGTATAGGGGATCATTCTTTATTGTTTCCTTCGTGCAGGCGGCTCGACGAGCCTCGAGCTGGACGGCAACATGTACGTGGGGGGCCTGGGCCCCCCCTTCTCCGAGATCCCCGTCCCCGCCGGCGTCTGGACCGCCGTCCTGCAGCAGGGATTCGTGGGATGCTTCAAGGACCTCGTCATGAACAATGAGGCAGTCGACGTCGCCAGTTACGCCAGAGAACAGGATTCCGGTAAGGACCTCTCCTTTGAAATCGTGAATTACGCGCTCTCGATCCGCCCTTCGGTTTGATATTCAGATTTAATTAAAGAAAAGGCGGGCTTTCCGGACGGACGCGGTCGTAATCGCATCGTCTCGTGGCCCGGGGAAAGGATGTGCGGGCCAAAAGGGATCACAAAGAAAATACGTCGGGTCGCATAAAGAGATTTCTGTAAATAATGCAAAAAGAGCTGCCAACCGCCGACACCGCGACGGAAATATTGTGTGTTTGTTTCTAAAGTTTGCTCAATTTTTATTGGGCCCGATTTTTTCGACTCTAGACTCCGAATCCTTCCAGTTGGAGTCCTGGGGGCTACCCTCTCTTAAACAAAAAATTGTTAAAATTCTTCGGGGTTCCCTTTCTGGCCACGAAGTCCACCACCACCGTCTGGATGCTTGGCCACCAAAGCCAAAGGGAGCTCCCCAAGTCGCCCTTGGGCACCCCCACCACCCCCGCGTCTTGAATTCTCCACCTGGCACCTCCACTCCACTATGTTCTTTGTAGCTTGACTTTTACTTCTCGCAGTTCCCTTTCTGCTGCTTCTATCCACTTCGTGCGCGGCTTGCCTCTACCTCGTCTTCCAGTTATTCCTCCAACTAACACTTGCTTTGATATTCTTTCCCCTGGCAATTTGGACACGTGCCCCAACCACCTTAGTCTCTGCTCTGGTTTCTTACAACATTTGTTATTGACTTCTCTCGATATAGTTGCACCAACTCACAGTTAGTTCTTCTTAAACACAGGTCCTCTTCCTTTTTTCCTCCAAAAATTTGCTTTAGAACCTTCCTCTCCCAGATTTCGAGCAATTTTCTTGAAACGTTCTTTGATTAAAACATGGTTCATTGCCGCCATACATTTTGTACCTTTTGATAGTCTTTCTTGTATTTCACTTTTTCTTCCCCGCTTTTCGTTATTGCTATTCCTAAGTAACTAAACCTTTCCACTTGCTCAAAACTATATTGTGTGCCATCTTCTGTAATCATCTTCAGTTTTCTGTCTTGAATCCCTCTTTGTTGCTTGTCCACTTCCATATATTTTCTTTTAGTCACGTTAATCTCCAGTCCCTTGTCCTTTGCTGCTAACATGATCTTCTTTATTGCGTTAGTTAAGCCTTTCTTAGTTCTGGCTAAAATCACGATGTCATTCGCCTAGTCCATAATTTGTGCTTGTTGGTTGTAGATTGTTCTCCTTGTTGACGACCCACTTTCACGAAATGCTTTCTCTAAAACTATATTGAATAAAATTGTTGACAGTGGGTCACCCTGTCTTAGTCCTCTTCTAAGTCGCAGCTTCTCTGATGTATGGCCATTCACTTGGACCTTATAATCTGTTTCTTGCAGCGTTATCTTTACCAGGTTTATCAGTTTGCTTGGTACATCCAGTTCTTTCATTGCTTCACACACTTTCCTTTTCTCTGATGTATGGCCATTCGCTTGGACCTTATAATCTGTTTCTTGCAGCGTCATCTTTACCAGGTTTATCAGTTTGCTTGGTACTTCCAGTTCTTTCATTGCTTCACACACTTTCCCTTTCTCTGATGTATGGCCATTCGCTTGGACCTTATAATCCGCTTCTTGCAGCGTCATCTTTACCAGGTTTATCAGTTTGCTTGGTACTTCCAGTTCTTTCATTGCTTCACACACTTTCCCTTTCTCTGATGTATGGCCATTCGCTTGGACCTTATAATCTGTTTCTTGCAGCGTCATCTTTACCAGGTTTATCAGTTTGCTTGGTACTTCCAGTTCTTTCATTGCTTCACACACTTTCCCTTTCTCTGATGTATGGCCATTCGCTTGGACCTTATAATCTGTTTCTTGCAGCGTCATCTTTACCAGGTTTATCAGTTTGCTTGGTACTTCCAGTTCTTTCATTGCTTCACACACTTTCCCTTTCTCTGATGTATGGCCATTCGCTTGGACCTTATAATCTGTTTCTTGCAGCGTCATCTTTACCAGGTTTTATCAGCTTGCTTGGTACTTCCAGTTCTTTCATTGCTTCACACATTTTCCCTCTTTTGACTGTCATAGGCCTGTTTAAAATCTATGAAGAGCATATACAAAGGCAATTTCTGATCGATGCTGTTGTCCATAATTTGCTTTAAAGTGAACACTTGATCAGTAACTAAACTATTTTTACGAAACCCACATTGGTACTCTCCTAGCTTGGATTCTATCACCTTATTAACCCTGTTTCTTACTGCTATCGCCAATATTTTGTATACTACATCCAGCAAAGCAATGCCTCGATAATCTTCACAACTTGCTGTATCTCCTTTTTTGTGAGCTGGGCAAATTACAGCTCTTTTTGGCATTAGTTCTTCTTTCCATATAGCCTCTACAATTTTATGTAGATTTCCTACTAGTTAGTCTCCTCCCATTACTGACATCTCAGCTGCGATTCCATTATCCCCTGGTGCTTTAAAGTTTTTAAACATCTTCATAATTTTTGTTATTTCTTCTCTGCTCGGTATATCAGCGTCCACTATTGGTGATTCTTCGGTTGTTAGTTCTTGTATATTTTCCTCCTCTTTGAATACTCCCTCAAAATGTTCCACCCATCTTTCCAGACTTTCCTTTACATCCCCTTTCAGTTTTCCTGTTGTTGTTCTGTACTTATTTCCTCATTCTTTTTATTTCTTGGTAGAATTGTCGTGTTTGCTTTTTCACATACCTAATTATTTTCCATTTCAGTTTGTTATCTAAATACTCCCTTTTCTTGCGTAGGCAGATCTTCTTTGCTTCTTTTCTACACTGTTCGTAATTCGCTCTATTTTCGGTTGTATTTGTCGCATCATCTTCATTCTTGCCCTCGCTCGTCTTGCTATTGTCTTCGTACACTCTTTATCATACCATCCTTTCGTTGGTTTTATTCTCGTTTCGTTCTTCGAAATTTGCAGCTGAATTACTGTCTCTTCTCCTTTTACCTGTCCACATTTATGTTTATTTTTCAGCTAGGCGCGTGACTGCCCGTGTTTTATTTGCACTTTAAAATTAAATTTTGGCGCGTTTAATACTTGCGTGTGCAACAACATCAAAAATCCAAGAGGAACAATTTCACTAACAGTGGCATTCAAAAACTATCGTCATTCTCATAAGGAAGTACACAGAGGGCACAATTTTGTTGAGGGGCGATTTGAAACACATGAATAAAAATATTTATTATATCCGTATGGAGAACCTATAGCGGCCGTGGATCAGACGCGGGAAACGTAAAGGGAGGGGAAGCGAGGGCGCAACAATTCCGAGCTGGGACGGACTTGCGTGAGTCTCTGTATAAATTTTTAATTAATTCATCTACGGAACTAAAATTATGAAAATTGGCCGTCGCAATCACAAAAGAAGATCCTGTCCAAGAATTTTTCCGATCGGATTCGTACTTTGGGAGAAAATCGTTGAGAAACGAAAAGGCGGTGGCCTACAGGGTGACATATTTCCTCCCAGTAAGAACTCTACTATGGGTGGGGCAGCCCCTGAGAAGATTTGTTTGACTTGACCAACGGGATTTACCCAAAAAAGACACCAGGGGAGGGACTAGATGCAACCTTTCGATTTCATAATCGCTCACACTCTTGAGAAACGTTTCTGATTCGAACCTCTGCAGTACCACTCTCATTGGTTGGAATGCAACTAACCTAAAGACGTGAAAGAGCGGGAGCAGGGCAAACATGCAGGAATAATTCTCCTACTGAAACAAATATGACAAATGAGACAAATGATAATCTGTTTTAAGTCTTTGTACTTGCGGAGAATATGACAGACGACGACGTTATAGAAAGTACAATCCTCGGAGGAGCCAGACGGGCGTTGCTGGCCAAACTACAGAAGAGATAATCGAATTTGAACAGCGGCGAGCCCATAAATTTTACATTACACATGCATGCTCTTTCGATAACACTCGTCCCGTGCATTACCCGCGTAAGGTATAACGGGCCTTTACGACGGTATAAAACTCGCATTAATGCCGACACATTCGACGCCATTGTGCCAGTAACCGTTCGTGTTAATGAACGGCGGACGCCTTAAAAGGGCATTATAGCGATACAAAGATAAATAATTTGATTAATGGCGTCGATCGGGATTGGAGGTGCTCACCTTGAGACATCAAAACAAAAACGGAATCGATACTTTCGGGGCACGCGAGCGTCTCGGAGGGCATCGAGGGGCCGACTCGTTTTAATTAACGTCTCGGAATTGAAGCAGAAATCTGTAGAAAAAAAACGTGAGTCTCATAAGGATGACTTGGTCGATATGTGGAAAAAAAAGTGCATTCTGCTTTTCCTAAATCACCTGACCGCCGACTAACAACAACAACAGCAGAGATGTAGGATGCAAATTTCAAATTGTGACTTCTCTGTTTGGACTTCTCAGAATGGATTTGAATTTTGCATTTCCGTTAATTACGATCCCGACGTCATTTTCCCGAAATGGCCAGATCATATCGCCGATGTGCTTTCCGCCTTCGAAATAACCGCGCAAATTATGCAAATGGCGTGCGTGTCTCTGATCGTTATGGTGTCGTAAATAGAGCGACGTAATTCCGTGTCGCTGGGTCGAATTTTTCCGTTATTTCGGGCGGGCGCAATCTCCACCGCGCTAATTCAATATGTTTTCCATTTCCCGCCGGATATCGACTAAGAAACTTTTCGATTAATCACGCGTTTCGCACAATGCCGCGGCTTTATTTATTTTCGTAATTAACGGCGAAATGAGTTATGGGCGAGGATTGATTAAAATATGTCGAGATTTCGGGGGCTGATTGGGCTCATTATTGAATTGGGTTCTATTAAAAGCAAGCCGTTGCCTGGCATTAGCTCTTTGTGTAACCACATACGTTGTTTCAGTCAAAATTTAATTTCGTGTTAGATATACAGGGTGTCTCAGAACGCTCGCACCACCTTTTAATGGAGTATTCAGAATAAAATTCTGAGTTGATCCGTGTTTTTGAAAATTTCCAGGGTCGAACAGTTCTCCAGTTATAAGAGATTTAATGGGACCAATCAGATTTCAGCTCTCAATTGCTTCATAAGGTAACTTATTGTTAGATGCACTGTTTCCCAGGTAACAAGATACAACAATATTAAATTTTCATTGATAGTATCTTGTTACCTAGGAAATAGTGCATCTAACATTAAATTGCCTATTGTAGCAATTCAGAGCCTAAAGCTGATTGGTCCTCTCAAATCCGTTATAAATCGAGAACTATTGGACCCTGGAAATTTTCAAAAACACGAATTAACTCAAAATTTAATTGTGAATACTCCATTAAAATATGGTGCGAGCGTTCTGAGACACCCTGTATAAAAAAAGAATTCTATGAAGATACTGTACTGATCAGTTTAATTATAATCAATTTTAAACAGTGTAAACATACCTAAGGGATGTTATGCCTTATGACTATGATAGGCGCTGAGCTCGAAGAGCGAGGATTTTAAGATATCCAAGTCTGTTAGGATTCTTATCTTACGGTATTTGTTCAATAGTTTATCGGTTTTAAAGCTATTAAGACCGAAATTATTTCACGGGACATTTAAGATGAATTAAAGTATTACAAAATATGATATACCCTCGACACAACCACAAAATGGCATCCGTCGAGATTTCTAATATATCTTGCTTTTTTCTCTATTTTTACCCACTTGTCTGATCCTCATGCGTACGTAAATGTGGAAAAAACTAAGATGATGGTATTTAGGAAAGGGAGAGGAAGAGCAAAATAAGGAGAGTGGAAGTGGAATGAAAGGAGAATAGAGCAAGAAAGGGAATTCAAGTATCTAGATTATGTATTTAATGAGAGGAACACATTTAGAGCGCATGTAAGAGAATTGGTCAAAAAAGCAAATAAAGTTGTAAGAATGATTTGGGGAATAGAGGAGAGGATGTTGATGAATGGAGCGGAAATATGGGGATGGAAGCAGCAAGAGGAGGTAGAGAGAGTACAGGACATGTATATAAAGTGAGTGCTGGGAGTAGATAGAGAGACATCGGGATATAAATAAGGGAGGAAACGAAAAGGAGTAAGTTGAGAGTAGATACAGGAAAGAGAGCCGTGAAATATGAGGACAGAACGTGGGAAAGAGGAGATTGTAAGATATCACAAGAATGTCGGAAAGAAAAAATGAGAGAGAAAGAAAGAGGGAATGAGCGACAAAGATATTACACGAGGAACGGTTACGCAAGGAAAGATATAGAAACGCGCATTGAGCAGGGGAGATGGATGTGGGAAAGAGACAGGGTCGGCAGAAGTTTAAACCCACTTGGCTTTTTGGGTGAGTTTTTGAAACAAAAACCCAGACCTCAAAACACAAATACCCACCCACACAAAAACCCACAGACAAAAACCCAATTTTTTTTAATGAATATCACAATTAGCTTGGAGCAGTAAAATCAAGAGAGAGGAAGGCTCCGTGCAATGCACAAAAGCACTATCATTTGCCGTCTCAACTTCTCAATTTATCTTCGTTTTCTTCCACTAGAGACCTTTACAGAATCAATAATGATTACAAAAATTATAATAGAGCCGCTTAAGTACTTACTTTATTCTTAATTAATTCTAAATAGCCAGTAAATAGAGTTAGGTTAGGTGTTAGGTGTGTCAAACATGTCATTACAGATTAAAAACGTATCAAAACTGTCAAAATGATAACAAATACCCAAAAAGCCACACAAAAACCGAAAAAGCCGCACAAAAACCCATACACAAAAACCCAAAAACTCATGAGGCTGACACAAAAACCTGGGTTTTTGCCAACCCTGGAAAGAGACAGAGATATAGATGTACAGGAAAGAAGAACAAGGATCAGAGAATCAAGATATAATGCAAAATATGAGTGCATAATAAGCGAGGGGTTGCCAAGTTACTTGGAGAGAGATAATATGAAAGAATTGAGAATGATAGCGAGATTCAGATGCGGAAATGAGGAGAAAGAAAATAAGTTCTGGTTGGAGGAGGAAAAGAGGAGATACAGGGTGTGTGGGGAAGCGAGAGAGACAATAGAGCATCTGCTAAGAGAATGAGAGTGGAGGAACGAGAGAGAAAGAGTATATTGAATGAAAGGGGAGAGGGAATAAAATGGATGAAGGAAGTAGAAAGGGCGAGAAGTACCTAACAGAGGGGGGAAGAGAAGACGAACAGAAGACAGAAGGAAGAGAAAGAATTCAGTTGTGTGACTTAATGATGTGTTTATATATATTTATTGTATACATAATTTGGAGCTGTAGAGACGGCAGGGCCATGAAGGCAGTAATAAAGTTTTTCTATCTATCTATATTTTATTTCTTCCTGGTTTCTTCCAATTACTGTCATGGCCAGGTCGTCCGCAAATCCTATAAGTGTTACCCCATCAGGTACTCGGAGTTTCAGCACATTATCATAGTACAGGTTCCACATTAGGAGTTTTAACCTTTGTGGAACCCCACTTGTTACCTCGTATGCCCTCCCATTTTCTGTAGTTATGGTTCTTCCGTTGAAAGATGCCTGCATCATGCTTATTATGTAGTTTGGGAAGCTTCTTTCGTCTAGCGCCTTAATCATTTTAGTCCAATCTACAGCATTAAATGCATTTCTAATGTCCAGTGTGATCAGTAATGCCAATTTTTTGTTTTTTCCGCGCCACTTTGCGCTTATTTGTTACTTCACCACCCTCTAGCATCGCATCTATGTATAGTTTACCTCCGCTAGCTCCACCCCTTTCTTTACTTCTCTATTTACTCTTTTCCTTAGTATGCTCTCCAGTAACTTTCCCACTGTGTTTATCATACACAATGGTCTATAGCACTTTTCTTTTCCTTCTTCCTTGCCTGGTTTCTCTAGAAGGACCAGCGTTGCGATTTTCCATTCTTTTGGGTATACACCTGCCTTCGGTAGCTTGTTCATTAGACCTAATACGGTTGCAGGTATTGCTTCTGCTACTGCTTGTACTACTTCTGGGGTAACCGCTGAAGTAGTACAAGCAGTAGCAGACCTGACCTGACCTGACCTGGACTACATTGGATGCGGAAAGTAAACCGCTTCGCGTGGTTCGCTATAAACGGACGTATGTCACTGACTTCTCCTTTTCGGCTAAAACCCGCAAGCGACTTTTTTTCGTTTCCATAACCAGAATTTTGTGAATTTCCAGGATCCATCCGCACCCTCTGCTACAGTCAGCCCGAGCAGTGCCCCTCCCAGCCCTGCCTCAACGGGGGCACCTGCACCGAAGGCTGGAACAGATTCGTCTGCGACTGCACCAACACAATGTTCACGGGCCCCACCTGCGGCAAAGAGGCCGCCACCCTCAGCTTCAACGGCACCCAGCACATGGAAGTCACCATGGACTCGGAAATGCGCACCCAAACCGAGGACATCGTCCTGAGGTTCAGGACCAGCAAACCCCTGGGCCTCCTCCTCATCACCAGCACCACGGAGAGCGGCGACAGGATCGAGCTGGCCGTGGCCGCGGGCCGCATCAGGATGGCCCTGAGACTCGGCGTCAAGGAGAAGAAGGCGGAGGACAGAAAGAAGGACAAGATCCTGCTGGCCGGGCAGAACGTCAACGACAACGAGTGGCACACGGTGCGGTTCTCGCGACGCGGCGAAAACCTGAAGTTGCAGCTGGACGGCCAGTCCCCCATCAGGGCCGAAACGTTGGACAAGTACACGTTGTTGGAGTGGCGCTCCATTCACTTGGGGGGGCTGTACCACCTCGAGGAGGAGATCAGCATGACGACGACCGTGCCCAACTTCATCGGGGAGATCCAGCAGTTCTATTTCAATAATATTCCGTACATCCAGTTGGCGAGGGCGCTGAGTACGGAGCAGTCCATTTCCGGGTTCCCGAGCATCAAGGTGGAGGCGAAGTTCGTCAAGCACGCCACGAACAACCTTCACAGGCCGGTGACCTTCCGCTCCAAGCACACCTTCATAGGCCTTCCCATGTTGAGGGCCTATTCCAGCATACATATCGACTTTATGTTTAAGACGAGGGAGGCCAACGGGTTGATCATGTTCAATGGCGGGAGGAAGGAGGACTTCGTGGCGGTGGAGCTGGTGGATGGGCACGTCAACTACGTCGTCAACGTTGGCGATGGGACGGTAAGTCAACGTTTCGTCAAAATTTGACAGTCAAACAAAACAAAGCTCCGTATAGAGTCCGTTCATTTACAATAGCAGAACTAAAATTTCTCCGGAACCCTAAATTATAAGGGGGTGTACTTTTGACAATTTGATCTGAATTTGGGGTGAAAGCAAAAACATGACAAACCAAATCTTCTAGGGTTTATTTTTATTGTTGGCAGCAGTGTCACAGATAAACGTACCCGAGGCTTTTTCGCGAATAGTTTTTTCTGTATCGTGCTCAAAACTGGACACACACAAAAGGTGCGTTCGGCTTGGGACCGTTCATTCCTCGTCCGTCTCTTTTTGATCTGATGATTTCATATTTGACTGTCGCATTCTTCCCTTTTGGCACATTTTTTCACAACTTCAAACAATTCGGCCGTTCACTGTTGACAGACGTCGGCTGAATGTCAAAAGAAAGACGCCCTCCGACCGGGCGGAGGAAGAGTCCACTTAAATTTTGCGTAAATTTGCAATTTTTTAATCACGAACAATCTCGTACCCCTTAGGCTCGACGCGGCATTTTTTGAGTGCAATTTTTCCACCAATTCAAAGACGGTAGCACAACCCTCGCGGCCTCGAAACTGCTCAAAAATCAAATCACAGCACGTTGTCACGTGACCTTTCCGCCTTGAAAATTTGGCAAAGTTTGGGAGAAAATTGCACGAAATCGGGGATGCGGAGCCTCCGGGGACACCCCCCCCCTCCAACGGGCCCGACCTTTTTCCATCGTCCGACACCCCATTTCGCCCGAAAAATCTCCAAATAAAATAGGAGATACGTTTACAGTGCGACGGTGTTTTGAAAAAGAATTGACGTAAAGTTGGATTCACCCGTTAATATTAGTTGATTGCCTAGACCCGGACCTTACCTGACAAAGACCTGAACTGCGTTGGATGCGGAAAGTAGTCGATGCGCGTGGGTATTTAGGCTGCTCGCTTTCGGCTAGCGCCTCAAGCGAGCGCGTGAAAAGAGTTGCGAGCTTTAGCTTTACCTCGACTGTACCTGAATGGCACATTTTTGACACCGTCGTCATGATAACAGGAAGCCCATTGACCCCAACTTGCGTTATGGGACAGTTATCATGACGACAGTGTCAAAAATGTGTAGAGCCAAAAGGGAAGAATGCACCAGTGAAATATGAAATCACCAGATCAAAAAGAGACGGACGAGGAGTGTACGGAGCTTCCAAGCCGAACGCACCTAAAGGAGCCAATTCAGAGCAATTCAAAATTTTGACGTTTGTCAAGTTGTCTGACGTATCGCATTTAAAGCGCTTCTACCAATTCACCTTAGTAAAATTGCTTGGAAAATTTCCTCATACCAACCTAAAACTGAAATTTTGACGTTCTGTCATGTCTGTAGTAAATAAACGGACTTTACTGTAGTTCCTTTGGTTTCCTTGTTAGCGTTACAATCCTTCGGTTTATAACGTTGGCAACAATTAATGACATTTCGATTATTTGTTAGTATCGCGAATTAAAGTTGATAGTGAAGCCACAGGGTAGAAGCTTAACACTCCTGATTTTGATTATTGAATCAGTGTAGCCAACTTAATTGATTTTTCCATGGCCCACTCTAATTCGTTATTTATTAGATCGCACGGTATTACTGACTACTTTTTGTTTTGTGCAGTTGGTAAGCCCATAAATTCTACATTAACCTAATTAAAAAAATACAGGGCGTTACATTTGAAAAAAATGAGAAAAACCACGTTAAAGGTCTCAAATTTTGTAAATTAATTTTGAACATCCTGTATAGTATAAGGGAACAACTAAAATCAGGTCAGAGGTTCCCAAGAGCCTCTACAACAAGGACTTCATCTTACTTTCTCATTAAAAATGCACCCGCGTAAATGGCGAATTTTAGTGCCGTATTTATATAAAATTATGTTCATTCAATAGCCGTAATATTTTAGAGATGAACAAAGGCTTCTGAAGGAGTTATAAATATACTAAAATATACAGGGCATTTCATTAAAAAAAGTCGACTTTTTTGACACACCCTGTACATATACTCCAATTTTTTGATGATTAAGAATTTGAGTAGAACCCCTTCGTTCCTGAGTTATTCCGAAAAATCTAAAAATTGCGACTTTAAATAGATTGATTAATTGATGCTATTCAAATGAAACTTGGTACTTTGATGTTTTTGACAGCTGTCAATGAAATGGCATCGAAATAATTTTTCTGGGCCTTCTAGATTTTGAGCATTGACAATCAACTTTTGATTCTCTTATGACCGCCATGTTGAATTTAGGCACCAACCGACACACACAAAAATTAGTTTTTCAAAAATGTAACCAGCAGGAACTTTATTGAAAAAACATGTCAAAAGTTTGAATCACACGACATCAAAATCTATTTTATTGAATTTTCAATTCAATTACATTTTTGAAAGGCCAATTTTTTTCTGTATTCCATGGTGTCAAAATAAAATATGGCGGCCATAAGAAAATGTCTGTCATTACTCAAAATCTAGAAGGCCTAAAAAATTTATGTGGATACCAGTCGATTGACAGCTGTCAAAAACACAAAAGTTACAATTTAAATAGTATCAATCGTTAGAGAGATATTAATTTTTAGTTGAAATCGCATTTTTCTGATTTTTCGGAATAACTAAGGAGCGAATTAACATATCGATGATTTCTCTTCAGCTTCTTAATCACAAAGAAATAGTGCAACTTTTAGCTAATTTAACCGATTCCGTATCTCTTACCGTTTAAGAGATGCCAATGATGAGCAGTGAAAAAGGAACCACCCTGTATATTTTCCTGAAATGCCCCTTCATTTCTAGTTTAAGTATGCACATGAGGAATGCCATCGTTTGTCTTGGTAAAAGGAATGCGACGTTGCCATTTTTCAAGATTACAAGGCTTCAGAGGACGAATCATAAATTTTATTAAAATTGAATAAAACGTGATTGCGATTCTGTAATTTTGGGGAGTTCATCCAAAAAATAAAAATAAAGTATTTTGACTGTTGACAATCACTGAGAAGTAAGACTTTTTGCAGTTTTGTGATAAATTTGTGTAAAGGCGACTGTATGAACATTTCTTTGTTAAACAATATGTCCTTTCTGTCATCTTGATGTACGGAAATTACGAGACAAATTACGTGTTACGTGTCGTTTAAGGCCCCCCGCTTGTGTATGGTTTTGTACTCGCATTTTGACATTTGAACCAGTTGGATTAATTCTCTTCTTCGGGTTCAGTTTCTCGGTTACTTTCTTTCTCAACTTCTATCTCCATGGCGTGTTTGTCGTCGAATGGATTTTCCTTATGTTCTTCTTTGGGCTGTTCCTTAATATTTAATAATTTTCTCTTCGACTTTAAGAAAATTAGTTCAAAGGGAGTAATAATTATTAAGTCCTGTACCTGCGCCAATAATTTTAATTCGAATTATTTGGATTTATGTCCAGGCACCAATATTTTATATTTACTTTAGCAAACATACAGGGTGTTTTTTGTAACCGCTTGTAAGTTTTTTAACCTCATTTCGGCATATTTGGCGTTTGACGTTTTGAAAAATCAACGGTTTTCACCTCGTAACCTCTTTGATACAAAATTTAAATGTTCAGACGGTATTTCAGAGCAACTTTGGCATTTTTGTTGTTTGACATTACAAAAAATCAACTATTTCCACCACCATTTATGTGATATTTCAGATCAATTTTGGCAATTTTTACGTTCGACGTTTTGAAAAGTCAACTAAAGTCAAATGTTTCCGCCTTGTGGCCTACTTGATGTGAAATTGAAATATCCTAACGGTACTTGAGAACTTAAATTTTATTGGTCTCCTAAAAATATTTTAAGATCTAATGAACCCCGGAAGTCTTTAAAACCAAAAGACGTATCACGTATATCGACTCAGAACTTTAGAGAAACAATAAAATTAAGTGTGAACGTTTTAAGACACCTACAGAAATCTGAAACTTAAAATTTTTGAAAGAAAAAAGTGCTAAAACCCAACGTATTTATTGGTTTAGTGGAAAAGCGAAAACTACACATTGCATATTATATCCCAAAGTGGTATCATGGGTAAGTATGTAAATATAAAGGGTTTAAAGTATGCTTTTTGAAGAGTTTTACTTTGTACACTTGTTGCATGAATAGCTCGATAAATAACAATAATGATGCCGATATCGCGATATCGTTCAAGTACCTACCTACTTAATAAGTAGAATAGGCACCTACCCATATTTAATGCAAAATTTCTCTGTATTTGTATCCTACTTTTAGTATCAAAGGTGTGAAAGATATAAACAAGCAAGTACTCAGTCAATAAGTGCCTAATTATGTTTCAAATTAGAAAGATCTTTTGATATATTGCAACAACTGTCGATAGATGTCGCTAAATATATTGATGTGCAAAGACTGGTTCATATCGGGAGCTGATTATGTTTCGTATAGAATTTGGTTGTAGTAGACGAAGGGGATTTGAGAATAGAAGAAATCTGTCATCGATAAGTGCCTGTTAAAAGTTTTAAACTAAACTTTAGGCATTTTCCATTTGTACCTTTCCTTCATTGTAAACATGAAAACAGACCGAGTGTAGGTGGTTTTATTTTATGGCTTTCTTTTTCATCGTCGGTTTTTGCTAAACAGTTTCTACAAGACTAAAACTGAAGAAGTCCTATGGAGAAGACATTATCAGCTATAACCCATGCCAATATCTAATTTCTAAGTTCTGTAGTTTAGACGCTACGGCCACTGATTGGTCTAACTAGACTCACCCTGTACATATAAAGCTCAAATCGATAACAAAACTGGTCATCTTACTTAAAACCGCAGAAAATCTGAACTTTTCCACGTTACTTCACAAGTTACATGTGTACTGCAAAAAACTGTCGCTCGATGTCGCAGCACTCATACGTTCCTCTCTCTCTCCGTCTCTCTCCAACGCAGGTAACTCTGAGAGACACCGTGCGCACCCACTTAAACGACAACCGCTGGCACACGGTGGGCATCCGCCGCCCCTCCGCCAAGCAGCACACCCTCATGGTCGATGACGACATCGTGATCGCCACCAATCACGGCACCGGAAACCTGGAATTGGACGGCATCCTCTACCTCGGGGGGGTGCACAAGGACCTGTACGCGCAGCTGCCCCAGGAAGAGGTCAAGTCCAGGCACGGCTTCGAGGGGTGCATCGCGGGCCTCGACCTCAACGGGGAATCCCCCAATATCATGGAGGACGCCGTCGTGCACAATTCGCAGGTCATCGCCGGCTGCGAGGGTGGGTTGAATGTGGCCGTTGTGAATTCTACGAAGTCGTATTTATGTACTTTTTCAGGTCAGTCGGCCAAGTGCAGCCACAACGTTTGCGGGAACGGGGGGATATGCGTGCAGCAGTGGCATGCGTACACGTGCGACTGCGATATGACGACGTTCACGGGGCCCACCTGCTCTGATGGTGAGTGAGACATTTTTTTTTGAATAAAATGGTTGGTAGCCTTGAAGTAGGTACGTGCCAGTATCAGTGCTGCCAACCTGCAAAAAAAACATTTCTTACTTTTTCGCTTTAAATTTGGCAACGTACACAGATTTCTATGACGAAGTAAGCATCAATCACAATCTTACGTCAAGTCCCGGTCTTTTAGTTAGGTAATAACTGACGTTTCCACAATATATACAATATATGAATGTTATATACTCTGTCCGGAATCCACGTAACCCTATTTCCATGGCGAAGCATTGTTGACGACAATCATGGAAATAGGGTTACGTGGATACCGGACAGAGTATAGTATAAGTTTGCAGCACTGATTCTACAGCAACTGCTTGGTTGGTAGAACTGACATAAATTCCGTATTTTAGATACGCCAATACAAAGTGCTGCCAACCTCGCATGCGAGTTGTAATAAAAGAGCCAACAGAAGATGTATATCAATGCGTTGTGTATCCCTATAGATGTTTATTCACCGTGAATGATTCATATACATAGTGCTGTGGGCTTGGTGGTTTTGGGTGCACATTTAATCTGCACCTAGTAATAAATAAATAAATAAATAGTAATAAATAAATAAAATTGACTTGGAGGAAATTTAAGCCTTGACCTATACAGGGTGTTGCCAATTTCATTGTCCACTATTGGGATCTCGGAAATTATAAGAGTTAGAAAATCGGTTAAATTAAAAAAAGTCGCGCTCTTTGAGGGTGATTAAGAATCTGTAAAGAATTCTCCGATACCTTGATTCGTCACTGAGTTATCCTAAAAAAACTGAAAATCGCGATTTTAAAGAAAAATTAATAACGTCCTAACAGTTGATGCTAAGCAAATGAAACTCTGGAATTTTATATTTTTGACAGCCAAATCAATAAGAAATTTTCTAGGCCCCCTAGATTTTGAGTAACGACAGTCAACTTTTCTTTTTCTTATGGCCGCCATATTGGATTTTAACACCATTGGATACACAAAAAAATTAGCTTCTCAAAAATGTAACCGACTTCTTTGGCAGATCGTCAAAATTTGAAAATTGTGAATAATTTATTGTATGCATTTATTGTATGCATTAAAACCTTAAACAACATTACAATTTTTAAGGCTCGAGTTAAAAAATTGTTAACGAATAGCCCATTTTATACTCTGGAGGAATATTTTCAGGCCAACTTTGACTGACTGATTGTCTTAAATGTTTATTGTATACCTCATCCTGACTTATTTTTAATGATTTGTAAAAATCCTGATGAAAATGAAATATATATTATTATTATTATGTATAATCAGCCTAAACTTGGGGAAAAAATAACTGTAAAAAAGTGCAGCGATTTTTTCAATTTCTTATGGCATATGAGGGGAATTGAATTGAACGATAATAAAACACGTCTTGGCATCGTGTGACTCAAGCTTTGAATTTTTTTTACAAAAAGCCCGAATTTGTAAAATTTTTTAAAAGCTGTTTTTTTTACCTGCCTAGTGGTGTCGTTAAAATCCGATATGGCGGCCATAAGAAAAAGAAAAGTTAACTGCCGTTACTCAAAATCTAAAAAGCGGAGAAAAATTTTGTCAATGCCGTTGAATTGACAGAAGAAGTCAAAAATATAAAACTTCCAAATTTCATTCAAATAGCATCAACTGTTAAGGAGCTATGAATTTTTATTTATAATGTAAATTTTCAGTTTTTTCGAAATAACTCAGGAACGAATCAAGATATCCAAGAATTCTTTGCAGATTCTTAATTACTCTAAAAAAGAGCACCTTTTATCTGATCTAACCGATCTTTTAACTCTTTAGTTTCCGAGATCTCAATAGAGGACAATGACATTGGCAACACCCTGTATAGGTCAAGCGTGAAATTTCCTCCGAGTCAATTTTTCGCGTTTAGGGGTTGAGGGGGTGAGTTTCAGTGGAGCAATTTTTTGCGTTCAATTACTATCCGGCGGTAAGAGGTGGTTCAAAGGTTTAATTCTCACCATGTCAATTTTTTGCAATCGGGGGTTGAATGGAGTAGGTTTCGGGGGTGCAATTTTAAGATGTCAAAAGGGGTGAAGATTAACCCTGATTAAGTAGAATTTCCGAAAATAACATCAAAATATACCAATTACGCAAATTAAGCTTTTGGAAGGTTGAAAAGAGCGAAAAAATCCAAATGAATTTAATGTATTATAGAAGAAAAACGAAATTATGCTAACTTAACAAAACAGGCGCCTATGGGGTTGAAAAATGAAAAATCGTAAAGGGGTATGAACAGTCAAAGGGGATGGAAATTAACCGTAGTTAAGCGCAATTAGAAAGGCAAAATTGCCCGATTTTGGCTAAATTGGCGCTCGGGGGTTAAAAAATTGTGATCTGTCTAAATTTAGCTTTTTGAGGGAGCCACATATTGTGAAAGGTGTTGAAAAATTTTAGAGGGATGAAAAACAATGAAAAGACTTTTTTCACCGATATACCGGGTGTTTCAGAAAGGGCGTCGCGGTCTGATATCTTGAAAAGCATGAAATTTAAGCATTTGCAATTTTGCAGACGTCAATGACAGGTAAATACCGATTTAGGGAAGTCAGTAGATTATTGTTCTCACTTCCGGTTTAACCGGAAATGACACTACTCCTGTTTTTTTAAATAGAAACCATTTTTTTTTTCTCAGAAACGTGTCACACTTAACCGAAAATGCAGTCACGGCCCCTTAAATTTAAAAAAACATCGAAGAAATCGCTGAAAAATGGAATTTACGGGCACAAAATTTCACCTCGATATCTGCTTTCGTTCTCAAGTTATGCGATGGACAGAGCGGACGAACAAATTCTCTAAAACTGCGCATATGCTTCGGCACTAAAAAGAGTGACGTTCATGTGACAGTGCTATTGTTTGAGATTAGATTTAAGTTGGTAACACTGATGATCTTTGCTTTGGAGAATAATTAAATCAAGTTAAGATGGACTAAGCTAAAAATCCCCAGAATTGAAAAGTACCAACCTCCAAATCGGCACTACCAACCAATCGGCTTCCTAAATTAAACTCCCTAGAACTCAAAAATACTCATTCAAGAACGTTTTAGACAATTTGCACCCCTTTTGTAGTCTTTTTGCCAAATTAGAAATAAAATTGTTAATTTTCGAAAAACGAAAAATAAATCAAAGAACTCCCCAAAAACGAAGGTCGTTTCTTCCAGAATCCGTCTCGTACGAGTTCGGCCCTAATCGCGGCATAATCACCTACACGTTCCCCGAGGACAACCGACCGGAAATGCAGGAGGACATAATCGCCGTGGGATTTATAACGACGAAAACCGACGCGGTCCTGCTCCGGGTCGTTAGTGGCACCTCCAATGACTACATCGAGATGGAAATCGTGAGCTCTAAACCACAAATTTTATTTTATTTTTTTTCATTTTTAATTTTTTGCAGGTCGAAGGCAACGTCTTCGTGGTGTATAATCTGGGCTCGAACGACCTACCCCTGGGGGAGATCTCAGTGAAAGTGAACGACAATGCATATCACGTGGTAAAGTTCCACAGGTCTGGGCACAATTCCACCCTTCAGATCGACGATTACAACGTTCAGACCAGTCACCCCGCCGGTGAGTAAAATTGAAGTTGTTTGGAAAAAATCACTTTTCTCAGTTGGCGTTGGTGCTAGCGGTTTCAAAATAGCGGCATTCGCTTAGTTGGGCCTGTTTTAGTCACAAACGATAGGTCACACTTGTGCTCGGATGTTGTTTTGAAAATCGACTTAGCCCACTATACAATTTTGGTCGAGTTTTGTTTTTCGCCAATTTTAACACTCGTCGTTAAAATGGTTCCAAAGCGGATAGTTTAGATCAAAAATATCATGTTTAGTATTTTTTTGTTATTTTTCTCGAAATAAATCGCTTTCCATAGGTTGGTAATCATGCTGGCGATTTCAAAATAACACCATTCGCTTAGTTAGGTCTGTTTTACTCACAAACGATAGGTCGCACTTGTGGTCTATCGTTGTTTTGAAAACCGACTTAGCGCGCTACAATTCTAGTCGAATCTTGTTTTTCGCAAATCTTAGAACCTATCATTAAAATGGTTCCAAAGTGAAAAATATGAATGAAAAATATCATTCTTATAATTTTTTCGTTGTTCTTCCCGGAAAGGGTCTGTGTTTTTCGGACGGTAGTAGTGCTAGCGATTTCAAAATGGCTCCATTCGCTTAGCTAGGTCTGTTTTAGTTACAAATGATAGGTCACACTTGTGATCTGTCGTTATTTTGAAAACCGCCTTAGCCCACTATACAATTTTGGTCGAATTTTGTTTTTTGCCAAATTTTAAAACTCATAATTAAAATGGTTCCAAAATGGACCGTTCGAATGAAAAATATAATTTTCATGGGTTTTTTGTTGTTTTGCCCGAAAACGGTTCCTCTTGCTTGGCAGGTTGTTCTGCCAGCAATTTCAAAATAGCACCATTCGCTTAGTTAGATCTGTTTTAGTCACAAACAATAGGTCACACGAGTGGTTTGTCGTTGTTTTGAAAATCGACTTAGCCCACTTATACACTTCCGGTCGAATTTTATTTTTCGCAAATTTTAAAACTAATTATCAAAATGGGTCCAAAGCAGATAGTTTGGAGGGAAAATACAAATTTTGCTACTTTTTTGCTATTTTTCCCGAAAAAAATCGCTTGCTCTCGGCCGGTAGTTGTACTAGCGATTTCAAAATAACACCATTCGCTTAGTGAGGCCTGTTTTAGTCACAAACGATAGGTCACACTTGTGCTCTGATGTTGTTTTGAAAATCGACTTAGCCCACTATACAATTTCGGTTGAATTTTGTTTTTCGTAAATTTTAAAACTCTTATCGTGAAAATGGTGCCTAAATGGATCATTAAAATCGACTTGGCCCACTACAATTCTGGTCGACTTTTTTTTTCGCAAATTTTAAAATTCTTATGGTTGAAACTGTTCCAAACTAGATAGTTTAGATGAAAAATCACATTTTTATTATTTTTCTGTTGTTTGTCCTGAAGGAGGTCTTTTTTTCTCGGCCGGTAGTGAGGCTAACGATTTCAAAATAGCACCATTCCCTTAGTTAGGTCTGTTTTAGTCACAAATGATAGGTCACACTTGTATTCGGTCGTGGTTTTGATAATTGACTTAGCCCACTATACAATTCTGTTCTTCCCAAGTTTTAAAACTCTAATCGTTAAAATGTTTACAAAGTGGCTAGTTTGGATGAAAAATACCATTTTTATTGTCTTTTTGTTGTTTGTCCCGAAGGAGGTCTCTTTTTCTCGGCCGGTAGTGGGGCTAACGATTTCAAAATAGCACCATTCGCTTAGTTAGGTGTGTTTTAGTCCCAAATGATAGGTCACACTTGTATTCGGTCGTGGTTTTGATAATTGACTTAGCCCACTATACAATTCTGTTCTTCCCAAGTTTTAAAACTCTAATCGTTAAAATGTTTACAAAGTGGTTAGTTTGGATGAAAAATATCATTTTTATTGTCTTTTTGTTGTTTGTCCCGAAGGAGGTCTCTTTTTCTCGGCCGGTAGTGGGGCTAACGATTTCAAAATAGCACCATTCGCTTAGTTAGGTGTGTTTTAGTCACAAATGATAGGTCACACTTGTATTCGGTCGTGGTTTTGATAATTGACTTAGCCCACTATACAATTCTGTTCTTCCCAAGTTTTAAAACTCTTATCGTTGAAATATTTACAAAGTGGCTAGTTTGGATGAAAAACATCATTTTTATTGTCTTTTTGTTGTTTGTCCCGAAGGAGGTCTCTTTTTCTCGGCCGGCATTGGGGCTAACGATTTCAAAATAGCACCATTCGCTTAGTTATGTCTGTTTTAGTCACAAATGATAGGTCACACTTGTATTCGGTCGTGGTTTTGATAATTGACTTAGCCCACTGTAGAATTCTGTTCTTCCCAAGTTTCAAAACTCTTATTGTTAAAATATTTACAAAGTGACTAGTTTGGATGAAAAATATCATTTTTATTGTCTTTTTGTTGTTTGTCCCGAAGGAGGTCTCTTTTTCTCGGCCGGTAATGGGGCTAACGATTTCAAAATAGCACCATTCGCTTAGATAGGTCTGTTTTAGTCACAAATGATAGATCATACTTGTATTCGGTCGTGGTTTTGATAATTGACTTAGCCCACTATACAATTCTGTTCTTCCCAATTTTTAAAACTCTTATCCTTAAAATATTTACAAAGTTTCTAGTTTGGATGAAAAATATCATTTTTATTATCTTTTTGTTGTTTATCCCGAAGGAGGTGTCTTTTTCTCGGCCGGTAGTGGTGCTAGCGATTTCAAAATAACACCTTTCGCTTAGTTAGGTCTGTTTTAGTTACAAACGATTGGTCACACTTGTAGTTTGTCGTTGTTTTGAAAATCGACTTGGCCCACTATACAATTCTGGTTGAATTTTTGTTTTTCGCAAAATTCTAAAACTCATACTGAAGAAGGTATCAAATCAGTAATAAATTATTATTATTATTATTAAATTGTTCCACACAGGATAGTCTGGATGAAAAATATATATTTTTGACCAACAGCTTCTTCTTGGCTGACAGTAGTGCTAGAGATTAGAAAATAGCACCAATCGTTTTAAGTGAGCGTGTTTTAGTGCCAAACGATACGTGACACGCGGGGTCTGACGTTATTTTGAAAATCCACTCAGTCCCCCCTAAAATTTGATTCGGTCTTTCTCCACAAAATTCTTGTTCAAAATTTGAAAATCTTTTCTTTTTTCGGCCTTTTTAAACGATTTTCTTCAAATGCCAGCTTTCGCCAAATCTCAAGGCCACCAACTGCAAGTGTTCAACAGCCAGAGCCAGATCCAGATCGGGGGCAAGTGGGGTAAGGGGAAATCTCGAATCGAACGCCCCTTTGCCGGCATCGTGTCGGGGGTGGTGGTGAACGGCCTGAGGGTACTCGATTTGGCGGCCGAAAAGGACATCCACGCCTCCATCCGAGGGGACGTACAGCTCATTTCGGGCATCCTCGACAGGCACGACCACCTGCAGAAGATGCAACAGGTAGGGGGGGTCGGGGGCGGTTTTTAAACATTTTTTATCATTTATTTTAGTTATTTTATTTATTTGATGTATTTTTTCATTTCACAAGAATTAATTTAATTTTATTCCTTTTTTATAATTATTTTATTTACTTGATGTATTTTATGATTTTTTCTATCTTACGACCACCTACGAAAAATGCAGCGTAGGGGTGGGTCGGGCACGGTTTTTTAACAAATTATTTTTTTTTAATTTTAGTTATTTTATTTTTATTTTTTTTGTAATTTTATTTACTTACTTGCCGAAAATGCAGTAAGTGCGGGGGGCAGTTTTCCAACTCTTTTAATTCGTTTTAATTATTTTATGCATTTTGCAACCACTGCGGGTGGGTCGGGCACTGTTTTTTAAAAAAATTTTTTTTTTATTTTAGTCATTTTATTTTTATTTTCTTGTAATTTTATTTATTTACTTGCAGAATTTTTTTTTTTGTTTCAGTCATTTTATTTTTATTTTTTTTTCTAATTTTATTTATTTACTTGCAGAAAATGCACTAGGTGCGGGGGGCAGTTTTCTAACTCTTTTAATTTGTTTTAATTATGTTATGCATTTTGCAACGACTGCGGGTGGGTCTGGGGCGGTTTTTCAACAAATTTATTCATTTTCGGTTATTAATTGAACGATTTTTTAAATTTTTTTGTGGCAGACGCCCGCCTCCGGCTTTCCGGGCCTTGACGACGATTTGGTATTCAGCGGAGCGGGCTCTGGATGCAACGGAGATGACGAAGATGAATGTCCGCCGCTCCCGGAGACGGGGTCAGGCGACGACGACTTGATCACGCCTGTTTACATACCGCCGACTAGGCCGCCCCCGACCACCAGGAGGCCGCACAAGCCGCCCCCGGAAGGCGGCAAGCCCTGCGACGATGAGGACTGCTTCACGGGGTCCGGGGGCGGCGAGGTCACACCGGAGGAGACGGATACCACACCGAAGGGCACAGGTCAGTTTTTATTTTGGGTTTGGGGGTTGGTTTAGTGATGAAAATCGCAGGTGGTAGCACTGAAACATTTTAGTGTTGCCAACACAAGATTGAAATTTTTCAAGATTTGTTCAATTATCACCAAGATTGCAACCCAAGGACGAAAAAACTAAAATTTTCAAGCCACCAACATGAAAAGTTTTTGATAGGTTGGTAGTCCTGATTATGGTTCGCAAGTCGCTTAGTTGGTAGCACTGCAACATTTTAGTGTTGCCGACACAAGATTGAAATTTTTCAAGACTTGTTCAATTATCAAATTGCAACCCAAGGACGAAAAAACTAAAATTTTCATGCCACCAACATGAAGAATAGTTTTTGATAGGTTGGTAGTCCTGATTATGATTCGCAAGTCGTTTAGTTGGTAGCATTGAAACTTTTTAGTGTTGCCGACACAAGATTGAATTTTTTCAAGACTTGTTCAATTATCACCAAGATTGCAACCCAAGGACGAAAAAACTAAAATTTTCAAGCCACCAACATGAAGAACAGTTTTTGATAGGTTGGTAGTCCTGATTATGGTTCGCAAGTCGTTTAGTTGGTAGCACTGAAACATTTTAGTGTTACCGACACAAGATTGAAATTTTTCAAAACTTGTTCAATTATCACCAAGATTGCAACCCAAGTACGAAAAAACTAAAATTTTCAAGCCACCAACATGAAGAACAGTTTTTGATAGGTTGGTAGTCCTGATTATGGTTCGCAAGTCGTTTAGTTGGTAGCACTGAAACATTTTAGTGTTGCCGACACAAGATTGAAATTTTTCAAGACTTGTTCAATTATCACCAAGATTGCAACCCAAGGACGAAAAAACTAAAATTTACAAGCCACCAACATGAAGAATAGTTTTTGATAGGTTGGTAGTCCTGATTATGGTTCGCAAGTCGTTTAGTTGGTAGCATTGAAACATTTTAGTGTTGCCGACACAAGATTGAATTTTTTCAAGACTTGTTCAATTATCACCAAGATTGCAACCCAAGGACGAAAAAACTAAAATTTTCAAGCCACCAACATGAAGAACAGTTTTTGATAGGTTGGTAGTCCTGATTATGCTTTGCAAGTCGATTCCAGGGAAACGAAAGGAAATTTAGGAACTAAAATTTTGCATTGCTGCCAATACTCACGCTTGCGTCCATTTGACAGATGCCCCAGGAGTGAGCGTGACATCCCCGGACAACACCACCTCCAAGGCCTCCGAAGGCGACAGATCCACCACCCCCGTCCAACCCCCATCCTCCCCCGGGCTCTCCACCCCCATCTCGGGCCAAGACTATTCCGTCACCTACCATCACACAATCAAATCCGATACCACCCCCATCATCTCCACCTCGGACACCTCCACGACCCCCACAGACAGGATGGCCTCCCCTCCACCCCCTTACCGCAACGAAGTACCCCTCGATTACATCCCCGGCAGCCCCTACTACCCCAAGCGCCCCACAAAGGGGCCCCAGCGCGTCAACTCCGAGACCTCGGAAATCGTCGCCCTCATCATCGGCATCATTGCGGGGGCCCTCATCGCCATCATCCTCATCATTCTGGTGATCCTCAAGTTCAAGTCGAGGGGCGACCGCTCCTTCAAGGTCAGTGAAATATTACCAAAAAAAAAATTTGACACTAACGCCCCCCTGATTTGATTTATTTGGAATTACGTGTGATCTACTTTTATTTCGTGAAATTTGGTCCAATATTTTAAAAAATCCTCTCAGTTTTTGACACATGTCATTTGTCCATCCATTTTCGTAGAGAGTGGTTCATTCCTCATTTTAGAATCTATTCACACTCTTACTAAGTGGTTAATTAATTTCTCAAAAATGTCGAAATGTCATAATTTGCTGCTTTCTAGGCATTTACAGCCATTACGGTTAACATAATTTTTGACCAGTAGTTTACTCCTCACCCAAATTCATTCACATTTCTACTCGGTCTTTAGTTTACAGAAATTCAGTCAGTGGTATACCTCTTCATTTATAGGCACCTACATATCATTCATAAACTGCTGGTGTTGGTCAAATCCAACAGTTAACCCCTCTTAAGTGAGTGGTTAACCCCTAGGGTTTTTCACAAATGTGGATAAGTTGTTTACACCTCTTCCAAAACTGAAATTCAATAACGAGGTAAACCGCCAAGTTTTCAATTATTCGTAAATAGAGGGGTGAACCGCTGGCACACTTTTGTTATTTACACATTGGTTATTTACAAAAATCGAGTTAGTGGTTTACCTCTTCATTTACAGGCACCTTCTTAATGAGAATACGAAAGATTTTATCGTTCATAAATTGCTGATATCGGTCAAACTGAAGCAGGGCTCATCCACTTTACATTCAGCAGTTAACCCCTCGGATTTTTCACTAATGTGGATAAGTTGTTTACACCTCTTCCTAAACTGAAATTCAATAACGAGGTAAACCGCCAAGTTTTCAATTATTCCTAAATAGAGGGTTGAACCGCTGGCACACTTTTGTTATTTACACTTTGGTTATTTACAGAAATCGAGTCAGCGGTTTACCTCTTCATTTACAGGCACCTTCTTAATGAGAATACGAAAGATTTTATCGTTTATGAAGTGCTGATATCGGTCAAACTTAAAGCAGGGCTCATCCACATTTATATTCAGCAGTTAACCCCTCGCACTTTCACTAATTTGAATAAGTTGTTTACACCTGGTCCCAAACTATCCAACTATAAAATTTCGCTGTCCGACATCGCATTTGCGCATTACTCTCAAGTTCACGTCACTTTATTCAAGGTCTGTCTCAAATTATTATAGATGACCCAGTATACACTCCGTTGAATGCAGAGGCATCAAACTTTGGCGGTGGAGGCACGGAATATACAATCAGGACAGGATATAGGTACATTTTTAGTGCCGTAGCAGAATGCGTTGTACACAGGTGTATACCCCGAAAATCTCGGCGGGGATTGTTTTTGGGCCATATCGAACTATAGTAGTCGAAGTTACAGATGAAAAACCGAAAAAAATATCAATTTTCGACGTTTGATCGCGAACGCTGCCTCAACGCTTGAAAATAGATCAAAAGTTTGAAAGGATGAATTGTCGGCAATGAAAAGATCTTCAAAAAAGTCCGCGACGACCTATAGCTATCTACGATGGGTAGCACACCGTGATCGTTTTTGTGTTTTAATTTTTGACGAAAGTGGCTTCGGTCGCTTATTGTCGACATTTCTTCCTTATTCCAATTTAATCTAGGTATCTTCAAGCGTTTAGGTAGCGTTCGCAGTAGAATCACGAGAAGCCGCGTTTTTTTCCCGGGAGCGAAAAATTATTAATTGTAATAACTCGAGAACGAGTAGAGGTATCTTACTGAAACTTGGTTTTCGAGTTCTACCATCAAGTCTGCTGAAAGTGAAGGAGTGCCAATTTTGGGGGATGAAATTTAGGTGTTGAAAATCACAAAAATACGAAAACCACTCAAATATGTTGTACGTGGAGGTCTAGAACCCGACACACAGTTAGAAATAAACGCACCCCTGTAAATTAGTCGTGAAGTAATGAGGGGGTGAAAAGATGAATCTCTAAATTATCGCAATTTTTCAATGAATTGGATTAGAGTGGTGAAATTGAAACCACATCTTTCTTTAGAGCATGTGAAGATGATGGTAAAATAAGGGGTTGGATTTTAGGGTTTGAAATGTTCATGAAGCTTTGTAACTTTACACAGAAAAACAATATCTCATGTGAAACTGTGAAATCTTACACACTGTGGAATAAATTCATCGAAGGGGATGAAAGTTAAGGGTGAAAACTAGAATTTTCACCGAATAATGTAGATTTGAAATTAATACAGTTCGAAAGCTTTCTACTGATGGTACAAAAAAAGTCTTATTCATAAGTCGTCAAAAACCGCCCATTAAGGCGCTACAACCCCTAACATGCCGAAACACAAAAATGGGATAACTTAAAAACTGCTCATCGTATCAAAGCTGGATTTTGTGAGTTAATTTACAGCGACACTGTAGGCGGATGGGCAAATTTTCATTATTATCTAACAAGGGGGATGAGATTTAAGGCTTGAAACTGGGAAATTTTTCAGGTAAATAGTGGAATAAAATCACGGGGTTCGAAAGATTTCCGTCAACCATTGAAAAAAGTCTTACAAGTCTTCAATCTAATACTAACACTTAGGCTACTAATAACCCCTACCCTTGGTAAACGGAATAAATACATTTTTTATTTTTCTTTTCGGGTTTTTATGTGCTTTCTCTGTAGGTAATTCAAAGCCGTTTTAATTAACTTTTAAGCTATCTATAATTTTTCAGCCCCTTTCACCCTCAAAACTCACAAAAAGCAAAATTTACGCAGACCGCTTCACAATTTTTCAACGCCGCGAGCGTTAATTTTGTAAATTTTGCGTAATTTTGTCTTTCTGCGATAATAAATTTTGCTTATTTAGACTATGTTTTGCCTTTGTCACTTTTTCGATCCCTTTCGCAATATTTCAACCCCCCAAAACCCTAAATAATTGGGTTATTTTCGTGTTGTTTTCTGTAATTCTATACTTACCTTAGCTACAATTAATTTTCATACCCTATGACTTTTCATCCCCCTTTACGATTTTTCAACCCCCAAGTGTTAATTTTGCACGTAATTTCGCGCTTTTCTTCGGTAATAAATTGAACTCAGTTGAACGATGTTTACCTCTTTCACTTTTTTTAATCCCATTCTCAATATTTCAACTCTCCAAACCCAAAATTTACATAATTGGATTATTTTGGAGTTATTTTCTGTAATTTTTTACTTAAACATCGGTTTATTCTCATAGCCTTTGACTTTTCGTCCCCCTTTGCGATTTTTCAACCCCTTAAGTGCTAATTTTGCAACTTTCGCGTAATTTCGTTGGTAATAAATTGAACTCATTTGGGATTCAGTTTACCTTTTACAATTTTCCAGTTTCCTTCGCAATAGGTAGGTGTTTCAACACCCACAAAAGCTTTAATATAATTGGATGATTTTCAACAAGAAATTTTTAACATTTCGCCTTTTTGACACATCTGTCCGCCTGCGGAGGCACTACTACTAGGTGCAATCTGCACCCGATTCCACCAGTAAGACCAGCCGCCCCTGCATACACATTAACATGATAAACATCTACAGGGATACACATCGCATTGATGTACATCTTCCGTTGGCTTTTTCAAATAACAATTAAATCTAAATTAAAAGACTTTAAGAAGGATAATAGTATCTCTTCGGTGTGTTAGGTACAAGATCTTAGAGAAGAGAAATGGAATTGTGAAAAGATTCGAAATAGTATAGGTAATTTTATATTTTCAGGAAAAGGAAATGAATATGTCATTTAATTTTATTTATTATCATTAGCAATATCATTTAATTTTTGTTCATTGAAAAATAAATGTAAAAGTTACGAATGCGCATGCATTTATTATTTTGGTTGAGGAATTCAGGAATTCATCTAGAAATCGATTTTGAGTTTATTATTGACTCTAACGTAGGTACGTAGGTATGTAATTTGATGTTCCTCGGACAGGCCAACCCGGGGGCCAACCTTATTTTGAACTTCTACGGAGCAGTTATTGGAATCGATCGAAAAATTCAAAAAAATTGAATCGCCAGAAACATCGAATCTTTACGTTTTAGGGTACCTGGGAACCCAAAAAAGTGGTTTTTGGAAAAATGTCTGTGTCTGTATGTCTGGATCACGCTGCAGCTCAAACTACTGATCGCATCGAGATGAAATTTGGCACACATAATTCAGTGGGCAATTTGTAGGTGCTGATTAGATTTTGAGCCACATCGGTTCACGGAAAGTGTCATTTTGGTGAAAATTCACCAATAGAGATTTGTTTTAAAATCTTCACTGTCACCTGAAATTTTGAAAATTTTACATTTGATAACACAGAATTGACAACTACGAGTACATTTAAAAAGATTTTATAATGTAAAAGATTACTTCATTAGGCGCGCGGAGCGCGCTTCATGTTCTAGTATCATAAAAAGCTGAAATTCAGAAACGAGACAAACCGCCAAGTTTTGTTATTCGTAAATAGAGGGGTAAACCGCTGGCAGACGAACAGAAGAAGGATAAATCACTTCCAATAAATTGACGAATAAACCAAATACGTATTTTTTCGTGTGTATTTTCTAATTTATTTATCCAAATTCGTGGAGAGGGCTTTACTCCTCATTTTAGGCGAAATTCTCGCCTTTTATTCAAATTCTTAATAAGTGGTTAATTTCTCATCTAAACCTATAGTACAGAAGATTGTCGTTGTAAAATGTCGCGATTTGCCGCTTTCTAACTTTTACACAGACTGTTTTGTGTTTTACCTCTCATTCGGAGTCCATTACGGTTAAGGTTACAAATGTTTCATCATCAATTTACTCCTCGCCAGAATTAATTCACATTCCTAAACAGTATTTAGTTATTTACGAAAATTTTGTCAGTGGTTTACTTCTTCATTTATAGGCACCTACTTAATGAGAATACGAAAGATTTTGTCGTTTTTAAATTACTGATATTGGTCAAACTTAAAGGCTGGCTCATCCACATTTATATTGAGCAGTTAACCCCTCGGGTTTTCACTAATTGGAATAAGTTATTTACACCTCGTTCAAAACGCTATATTAAAAAAATGAAATCAATGAAATGACATAATCGACAAGTTTTCAATTATTCGTAAGTAGAGGGTTGAACCACTGGCACACTTTTATAACACTTTATAGTTTTCAAAATGTTCACATAATCAAAATTTGTAGTTAAGTGTCGATTTTAGCAAAAACAGCTTTTTTAACTGGTGATTATCCCCTTTATCGTTAATTTGATTGATATTTACAGAACGTTTTTAAAACTGATCAGTGGTTCATCCCTCCGTCAAAAAAGTTTCAGTGTTTTGCAAAATGAACGGCTAACCCCTGTGTAAGAGGTTTACTCCTCGTCCAAGACTGATATTCCGAAACGAGATAAACCACCAAATACTGAAAATAGAGGGGTAAACCGCTGTAACATTTGCGGCAAGTGATTTAGCCTTCAAAATTTATAGTTTTCAAAATGTGCACATAATCAAAATCTGTAGTTACGTCTCGATTTTACCAAAAACAGCTTTTTTAACCAGTGATTTGCCCCTTTATCGTTAACTTGATTGATATTTACAGAACGTTTTGAAAACTCTGATCAGTGGTTCATCCCTCCGTCTTTTGCAAAATGAATGGCTAAAACCCCTCTCGGTTTTTCATTAATGCGCGTAATTCATTTACTCCTCGTCCAAGGCTGAAATGCCAAGTTTTGAAAATAGAGGGGTAAACCGCTGGCAGACTTCCAGTTAACGAATATTAAACCAAATCGGTATTCTTTATTAATTTGAAGGGTAAACTACGGACAACTCAAAATTTCATGACGAGGGGCAAGCCACTTACCAAAAAAGTTTTAACTAAGTAAATCAAAGCCCTCAATTATGGTTTCCAATCTTGTAAGTCTCTTTCTATCCTGTTATTGACAAAATTTGACAGATTACAGAATTAACGTAGGTTTTGACAGTAAAATGACGGCTGACAGAGTCCGCCATGACAGTTTTCTCTTATAAATGTGCAGAATTGTTGCGCATGTTGTCTATCTCTATCGTTGATAGTAATAACTTTATTCTTATTAAGTTGTTAATAGGCAAAAGGGGTATTATTGTTATTAACGCATAAAGTGTAAATAAGTTATTATTTTTTTGAGAAACTATGGTCCTTACAATTAGTCGGGGAGGCAGCGACAGAAATATTCGGTCGATATCACTCACATTCTTTTCCACATTATTCGTTAATTTACGTGTCATAAATACAGAAATTGGCGGTCTGCCAGGGTACCTGCGGGACAGGGCCCCGCAATGGGGCTTCAAGTATGATAAAAAAGGGTGAAACCATTAACTCTGAAATCCTTTATATGAATTACAGACACCTCGAAGTGTCCAAAAAACCGGTCTGCCACTTCGCCTGCCGGACAAAATGCGTCTGGCAGCCACATTTCCTAGATATTTGATTAATAAAATTGTCAAGCTTCAAATTATCCGCTGTAGGAGGTGTAGAATAGATAGGTTGGTGCCTAATGACACTATTATGCCACCTGTTTTGCACCTGCTAGGGGTAGATAATTTAAATATTACAGTATAGTTTGACAATTTTATTAATCAAATTTCTAGGAAATGTGGATGGCAGACACATTTTGTCCCGCAGGCGAAGTGGCAGACCGGTTTTTTTTTCGCTTCGAAGTGTCCGTAATTCATATAAAAAATGGCAGCGTTAATGATTTCCATCAATGAGACTAGTTTTTTGGCATACTTGAGCCACCCTCGTGGAGCGTTGTCCCGCTACTTGCATGGCAGACTCGACTTTTTCGAATTACAATGACAAACGTAATAGGATAAATGACTTTAGAAAGTTAATAAAATGAGTCAAGCCACAATAATTCATTTTTTTTCCTTGGCTGACTATGTTTATTGACAACAAAATTGCCAAAGTGTTGTATGAAATTTTTTTTCTCGGAATTTTCGTAATGAAAGTATTAACTTTTTTTACATATTTGACAACCTTTACGTCGAAACACTAATCGTTTTCACGTACTGTTGAAGGTCGACGACGGGAAGGGCTACCCACAGGGCCCCAGCGCCGCCCTTTTGGGGGGCAACGGCAGCACCTCCCAGCCGCAGTACCAGCTCAACGGGGCCCTCAAAAACGGCGACAAGGGCCAACCCCCCAAGACGAAGAAGCGCGACAGCAAAGACATCAAAGAGTGGTACGTGTAAGTGTTCCCGAGCGACTTTTCCGAGCCATGACACTACCAAGAGTGGACTTTAACTAATAAGAAAGTGATATCTTGATCCTTAACTATCTCGTCATCTCACAGTGTTGAATCTCCCCGATGGTTAATGTAACTAATGTTTATGCTCATTCTTGTGCAATCGTTTATGTTGCGAAACGAATTTATGTTCGTCCCCGGAATTTGTGGATTTGTGATAAATTTTTTCTAAGAGATTTTCGTTATGTAAGGAAAAATAAAAAATCAGGCACGGATCCGTGTCGGGTAACGGAAAAACGGCGTGGTCGGGGGGCACGTTCGCGCCGGTTTCTCAGCCCTTACCCGGCAAAAGCCTGAAACGCTTTCCCGGCCCCACGTTGGGCGCCAGTTCTGGACGGAGGGTGGAAAAAGTTCTGCTGGCCAAAGATCGCAACGCCGTTATGTCACGGGGCTCCAAGATGGCCGACTTAATGACTTATGACGTCAAGAACTTACTAGTATAACAGTCGAAACAGAAAAACTTAATATTTGCGACTCAATTTGACATGTTTCACTTTGTAGTAATGTCAAAAACTTTAACAAATAGCTGTCACATTATAATAGACATTCAGTAGGGACTCGTTTCTGAATGTCTAATAAACTGTGACTAATACACACATCTAAATAGTTCGCTCGCAAAAATCCACCTATTTTGCGACTAAACCAAAAAAGTAGAAATGACAAAGTCAGAATTTTGACTAAAGTAAAAAGCAGAAATAGAAAATTAGATAAAATTTTGACAGATTAATGAAAGTAAGCTGCTTAAAAGAGACCGGAAGACATTTACTGGACTTCAAAATGGCCGCCTTCTTAATCTAATTACCCTACTTCACCTTATAAAGTTGTATACGTCCTATTTTAGTCTTCATTTCCCCACTGCACCATAGATTGTTTGACAAGTTTTATTAACTGCAATTGCACAACCCCACTTTACTTTTAACTTACGTAAAATGAAAATACGATATTTTTCCTTTAGCAAATATTACTTCCCGAACTTACCCTACAAAAACCAAGTAAGAATTCGTCCTACTTTATCTCACAGCGTTTATTTTTGAATAGTACCCTATTACCATTTATGAAAGTTTCGATAGAGTGAAGTGGGGTAAATAGACTCCAAACTACCCTTTCTATCTGCAATTTTGTTAAATAATAAGGTGAAGACGGGTAAAAGAGAATGGGAAAACACGGTGAAGCAGGGGAAAATCTCACTTATTTCTCGGTCAATATGCTTCACCCTCATAAGGTGAAGTGGGATGCATATGGCACTCGTGTCTTATCAGCATTTTAGACACTTAAGAAATTAGACACTCGACCTTCGGTCTCGTGCCTAAACTATTCTTGCGTGCCTAAAATGCAAATATTACTTCCCGAAGTTACCCTACAAAAACCAAGTAAGAATTCATTCTACTTTATCTTACAGCGTTTGTTTTTGAATAGTACCCTATTAAGATTTATGAAAGTTTCGATAGAGTGAAGTGGGGTAAGTAGACTCCAAACTACCCTTTCTATCTGCAATTTTGTTAAATAATAAAGTGAAGACGGGTAAAAAAGAATAGGAAAACACGGTGTGAAGCAGGTAAAAATCTCACTTATTTCTCGGTCAATATGCTTCACCCTCATAAGGTGAAGTGGGATGCATATGGCACTCGTGTCTTATCAGCATTTTAGACACTTAAGAAATTAGACACTCGACTTTCGGTCTCGTGCCTAAACTATTCTTGCGTGCCTAAAATGCAAATATTACTTCCCGAAGTTACCCTACAAAAACCAAGTAAGAATTCATTCTACTTTATCTTACAGCGTTTGTTTTTGAATAGTACCCTATTAAGATTTATGAAAGTTTCGATAGAGTGAAGTGGGGTAAGTAGACTCCAAACTACCCTTTCTATCTGCAATTTTGTTAAATAATAAAGTGAAGACGGGTAAAAAAGAATAGGAAAACACGGTGAAGCAGGTAAAAATCTCACTTATTTCTCGGTCAATATGCTTCACCCTCATAAGGTGAAGTGGGATGCATATGGCACTCGTGTCTTATCAGCATTTTAGACACTTAAGAAATTAGACACTCGACTTTCGGTCTCGTGCCTAAACTATTCTTGCGTGCCTAAAATGCAAATATTACTTCCCGAAGTTACCCTACAAAAACCAAGTAAGAATTCATTCTACTTTATCTTACAGCGTTTGTTTTTGAATAGTACCCTATTAAGATTTATGAAAGTTTCGATAGAGTGAAGTGGGGTAAGTAGACTCCAAACTACCCTTTCTATCTGCAATTTTGTTAAATAATAAAGTGAAGACGGGTAAAAAAGAATAGGAAAACACGGTGAAGCAGGTAAAAATCTCACTTATTTCTCGATCAATATGCTTCACCCTCATAAGGTGAAGTGGGGTGCATACTTAAGAAATTAGACACTCGACCTTCGGTCTCGTGCCTAAACTATTCTTGCATGTCTAAAACGCAAATATTACTTCCCGAACTTACCCTACAAAAACCAAGTAAGAATTCGTCCTACTTTATCTTACAGCGTTTATTTTTGAATAGTACCCTATTAAGATTTATTAAAGTTTCGATAGAGTGAAGTGGGGTAAGTAGTCTCCAAACTACCCTTTCTATCTGCAATTTTGTTAAATAATAAGGTGAAGACGGGTAAAAGAGAATAGGAAAACACGGTGAAGCAGGGGAAAATCTCACTTATTTCTCGGTCAATATGCTTCACCCTCATAAGGTGAAGTGGGGTGCATATGACACTCGTGTGTTATCAGCATTTTAGACACTTAAGAAATTAGACACTCGACCTTCGGTCTCGTGCCTAAACTATTCTTGCGTGTCTAAAGTGCAAATATTACTTCCCGAACTTACCCTACAAAAACCAAGTAAGAATTCGTCCTACTTTATCTTACAGCGTTTATTTTTGAATAGTACCCTATTAAGATTTATGAAAGTTTCGATAGAGTGAAGTGGGGTAAGTAGACTCCAAACTACCCCTTCTAATCTGCAGTTTTGTTAAATAATAGGTGAAGACGGGTAAAAAAGAATAGGAAAACACGGTGAAGCAGGGGAAAATCTCACTTATTTCTCGGTCAATATGCTTCAACCTCATAAGGTGAAGTGGGGTGCATATGACACTCGTGTCTTATCAGCATTTTAGACACTTAAGAAACTATTTTTGCGTGTCTAAAATGCCTTATAAGACACACGTACCATAAATAACTATTATCGAAACTACTAGCACATTTCCCCTGAATTACTTTACCTTTAAAAAATGGTATAATTTACCTCAATTCACCCTATTTTAAGTGAAACGTTTTGTGTTTTGTAGTTTCAATTTTTCGAAGCTCATTAGAATTTTTTTCAATAATACAAAGTAAGGTACGGTGGGGTTCTGATACTCAACGTTATTTTTTATGCCCCATTTTTCTCTATACTGGAAAAAGGACGTAGAAGTAGGGTAAAACGGGGATTGCAAGATAGGGCGAACTAGGTACGTCCAGCAATTGCGCAGAAGAAACGTAATTACGGTTAATTGACTGGGCTCCAAAATGGCTTCTTTAAGGATTTGAAGTATTGTGATTAATCAAGTAATTACCCTACTTTACATTGGTAGAACTCTACTAATTTTTATATATTTTAACCTCCATTACCCCACTGCACTATATTTTATTATTAACTGAAATTGCACTTACTTTAGTAGGTATCTAGCTAAAATGAATTGAAATGTGATTTTTTCCATCCTGTTCATATTACTTCCCCAACTTACCCTATAAAAACCAAGTAGCACTACCCACAACTTATTTACAATTTTCCCTGCCTTACCTTACCAATTTCAAAGCGTTTCTTTATGCCTAGATTGTACTTACCCTGCTTTACCCTACTTTGATTTTCTAAACTTTCGATAAAGTTAAGTGGGGTACCTAAACTCCAAACTGCATACTCCCATGAACGGATTCTATGCGAATTTTTTTTAAATAATAAGGTGAAGAGGGGTAAACGAGAATAGGAAAACACCTATTTCTCTGTCAATAATTTAAAAGAAAAAGTATAAATTCTGTTTCAATCTCTTAAGGTGAAGTGGGGTACACCTGTACATTTGCCCCTAGTAACCATGTTTTGAGTAAATCGTGCGGTGGGATGAAGTGGGGAATAATTTATGGAGATTCCCATCATCTTAATGAAACTGGAATTTTCCAACATTTTATTGGAAGTTATGGCAATTTCCATCATCTTAGTGGAAACCCCCATTGTTTTAATGGAGATTCCCATCAATTTAAAGGGAATTTCCATCATTTTAAAGCAAATTCACACAAAATCCTCACTTCATCGCATTGAGCGTGAAAATAATTTACTTCCAGTTTAAATTTTTCTTAATAACAAAGTAAGTAATAGAACCTGAAGTAGGGTAAAACGGGAATTAGAGGGCGGGCTTCAGAGATAAGGTGAAACAGGGAAACTTTAAAAACTCCTAAAAAGCTCGGCAATTGCAGAAGAAATGCAGATTACCGTCAACTGACTGGGCTCCAAAATGGCAGACTCTTTAATGAAACTGAAATATCATGATTATTAAGATAATTACCCTTCTTTACCTTATAGAGTCACAGGTAAAATGAAATGAAATGTGATTTTTTCATTCAGCAAATATTATAAAAAAGAAGTAATAAAGTAATACTTAGGAAAGCACGGTATTAAAGCAGGGAAAATTATCACATATTATTTTGCTATCGATATTTCTAAGGAAAAAGTAGAAACGAAGGTTTCCAATCTTGTAGGTCTCTCTCTATGTAGTGACGTCATTTTTGACAATGACATACTTTTTCGCCTAAAAAATCTTCAATCTCTTTCAATTGGAAACCAGAATTCTTATTGTCCTGCTTCACTATACATTGCCACCCAGGTGAAGTGGGGTGACCTAAAAAGAGTCATTAGTTCACATTTACCCTAATTCACCCTATTTTAAATAAATTCTTTAGCGGAAATTCTAAATTACCCCACTGCATTGCAACTACTAGAAAAGGTAAGAGAACGTGAAGAACGGGGGTTCAGAAATAAGGTGAAGTGGAGAAATTGCGTTAGTTCAGATAAGCAGCCACTTCGTTCCGGTTTTGACAGATGTCAAAAATTTGAAACTCAATCAAAAATAGTAATTTTTATAGTCCGGTGGAGAGAAACGGCGCGCATGTGCCCGTCCCCCGCGAACCGAACTGCCACCCAATCCCATATCAGCAAAGCCACCCTCGACTCGAAAACCCCGCGAAATTCAAATCGAAGACTGCGCGCGTCGCCAGTGACGCCTTTTGACAGGCAGAGGTGAATTCTTTGTGCTTGGAATTGAGACTGCATCGTAACAAATAATATCAGATCATATCATAAGTAGGCGCAACGCAGATGATCTTAAGTACCATAGATTAGATCTTAGTGATCCTCACCCGAAGTGCTCTGTTGTACCGACCTTGCGTTTTTCGTCGTCCGTGCCTGTTTTGCCCCTTTCGGTAGGTAATTTCATATCTTATAGCGTTTTCGGTTTACTTTAGCTGTGAGAGTATCTCTGTCTCGCTTTACAAGCAGAAAAATGCGGCAGTTCTGTCCTTTTTTAGTTTGAAAAGTGAAACGTGGATAATCTGGTCTCTTTGTGAACGAGTCAATATACCTACACTACGTTTGCCTCCTGTACTTACATCCCCACAGTGACTCACTCTTAAATTAATTATTAAAAAATAGCAATACAGAATTTAAGGAGAATTATAGAAAGATGCAATTAATTAACTAAATATCATTTACTGTTTTGTTGGCAATAAGTTAGTTGACGAAATATTTGTTGTGTATAAAGTTGTAAGTAGTTTTACGATAGCATTTTGTATAATAACATTTTGATTTTGTTAGAGCTATAATAAAACGGCGTATATTTGGATGTTAAAATAGTTCGTCATTCACCTGTGACCTGTTTCCCACACATTTACACAAAGCTGAGTGGTGGTTCACCTCTCAGTCGAAACCAAAACGGAATTACAAATTTAAGTCTAGTGGTTCGCCCCTCACCCAAAACCTTTCACATTATTTCAGTGTAAAATGTTTTGTATGTGATTTGTACCCTGTTTTCCAAAATGGTTCATTAATCATTAGTTATAACCCCAATTATAGTAAGTGGTCAACTCCTTAAACGCTTCGTCATTTGTTCCCAGAAAAAATACAAAAATTTTATGTGTAATTTACCTCTCAGTTAAGGGGCAACGTGGTGAAGTATGCGTTCTTTCGAATTAGTTCATCCACATTCGAGAGTGGTTCACCCCTCAATAATTTTTGTGGTTTATCTCTTATACAAATGTTTCAGCAGTAATTTACCCCTCGCCCGAATTAATTCACATTCCCAGTCGGTGGTTTACCTCTTAATTTATAGTTACCTACATCATATCGTTTAAATTGCTGATATTGGTCACACATTTTGTATCCAGTAGTTAACCCCTCAGAAGTCATTACATAAAACATGCATGTGCATTACCGGTCGGCATTGTTTTTTTTTGCAAAAATTGTAGCTAGTTTATGGTTTACCTCCCAGTTAAGGGGCCTATTTGACAAGTGACAGCCCATATTTTCTTACAGGACTCCCATCAGTGCTTTGCCTCTCTAATCCAGACAATTATTATAACCTGTTAATAAATTGCGTGGGAGTTCTCAAATTTTCACAAAATCAAAATTTGTATTTTACCGAAAACAACGTTTCAGCTGGTGGTTTACCCCTTTATCGTTACCTTGATGAATATTTACAGAATATATTCTATAACTGATCCCTCATTGGAAATATTCCATTTTTACTCCTAGTCCGAGTTAATTCATATTCCTATTCACAAAAATTTTGTCAGTGGTTTACCTCTTCATTTATAGGTACCTACATAATAGTAATACGAAAGATTGTATCGTATATACCTAAATTATTAAACTGGGCTTATCCACATTTATATCCAGCAGTTAACCCCTCGGTTAAAAAATCGAAATTCGTAAATAGAGAGGTGAACCTCTGCCACACTTTTACAACAACACTTAGACGGATAAATCACTTCCAATTAACGAATAAACCGAATGACAAAATCAAAATTTGTGTTCTGCCTCTCGATTTTACCGAAACCGGCGTTTTAACTGGTGATTTACCCCTTTATAAACATGATGAACATTTACAGAATACATAACATAACTGTGATTAGTGGTTTGTCCCTCATCGGAGAAATTCCAATTTGTTTACAACAAATGGATACTTAAGTGCTTTACTCCACGTCCATTAATAATAGAGGAGCAAACCACTGGCAAACTCGTAACAACACTTAAGAGGGGTATAACTGATGACTTGTCTAAAAAATTCAATTTTTTTACAAAATGAGTTATTAAATGCATAAGTGGTTTACTCCTCGTCCAAAACGAAATCTTACAAGATTTTAAATAAGAAACGAGATATGCCACCAAATTTTCAATTATTCATAAATAGAGCGGTAAACCACTGGCAAACTTGTAACAACACTTAAGAGGTGTAAACTTGAAGTATGATTGATCAGTAGTTTATCCCTCATCGAAAAAAATCCAATTTTTTACCAAATGAAAAGTAATGAAATGGATAAGTGGTTTGCTCCTCGTCCAAAACGAGATCTTGAAAGATTTTAATCAAGAAACCAGATAAGCCACGAAGTTTTCATTCATTCATAAATAGAGGGGTAAACTACCGGCAGACTTGCAACAACACTTAAAAGCGGTAAACTTGAGGTGACTGATTAGTGGTTTATCCCTCATCGAAAAAAATCCAATGTTTTACAGAATTAAATTCATAAATGGATAAGTAGTTTACTCCTCGTGCAAAACGAAATCTTACAAAATTTTAATTAAGAAACCAGATAAGCCACCAAGTTTTCATTTATTCATAAATAGAGGGGTAAACCACCGTCAGACTAGCAACAACACTTATGGGGGTAAACTGAGTTTAAATTGATCTGCGATTTATCCCTTATTGAAAAAATTCAGATTTTTTACAAAGTTATTGAATGGATAAGTGGTTTGCTCCTCGCCCAAAACGAAATCTTACAAAATTTTAATGAAAAAAATGAGATAGTCACTAAGTTTTCGATTATAAATAAATAGAGGGATAAACCACTTGTAGCAACACTTAAGAGGGGTAAATCACTTTCAGTTTACGAATGAGCCAGCTCCATATTTTTTCGTGTAGATATTTACACATTTATGCATAGAAGATTGCCCTCATAGGACTGATCCACATTCCCAGTAAGTGGGCAATCTCTCAAATTCTTTGTTATTTTTTCCGCAAAAATTTACCTCTCCGTTGAAGGGTCACCATGGCGAAGATTCATAATGCACGTAAGTATCCACATTCGTAGAGAGTGGTTCACTCCTCATTTTAAGCAGAATTCTCGCTTTTTATTCACATTTTTGATAAGTGATTAATATCTAAATATTATAGTAAAATTGTCATTGTAGTGTTATAATTTGACACCTTCTATACATTTACAACAAACTGATTTGTGCTTTACCTCTCATTCGGAATCTATTACCTACGGATAAAGTTTACAAATTTTTGATCGGTAATTGACACTCGCTCACATTCACTAATTTTTTTTTTGCAGCCCATGTTTTTATACAAAAGTTTCGTCAGTGCTTTACCTCTCTGTTCCAGACATAATTGTTCTAACATTTGTAGCTGACCGGTGAATTAGCGATCAAAACAGTCGGATTACAAAATTTTTACAAAATCAAAATTTGTATTATTTCCGAAAACAGCATTTTTACTGTATAACTACAAAATGAAGTGGTTCACCTCTCAGTTTTTCTCTAATATAAATAAGTGAATTACCCCTCATCCAAAACTGAAATTCAGAAACGAGACAAACCACCATGTTTTCAATTATTTATAAATTGAGGGATAAACCACTGGCAAGCGATTGTAATCCCTCTTAGAGGGGTGAATCACTTCCAATTAACGCATATTAAACCAAATCCGCATTTTTCATTGATTTGAAGCGTAAGCCAAATCAGAATTGCAACACGAGGGGCAAACCACTAACCAAAAACTTGCACAATCTTTACAGATGGGCGACCTGAAGTCAGTCCTGCTTATCCTAACGAAACATTTGAATTTCCTGCTCGGAACGCACGTCACCCCCGACCACTTTAAGTTGGCAAAACTGGACAAAACCCAAAACCACCTTGTAAGTCCCTTAACCCTAAAAATATAAAAACAAAATCCCTAGATCCCCACTTTTTGGCACCTACTATCCAAGTTCCTCTCAAAAATCACCAGCGACAAAATCACCGACATAGATTCCATCAAATCCGCCCTCAAAGCCCTCAATTATCGCAGCAAGAAGTTTTACTTTCTCCCGGCAGATGGCGCAAGTGGAAGTCGCGAGCTGTTGGTAGCCCTGGCGTTCATTTTAGCGAAATTTCTTGACGAAATCGTGTCAGATGAGGTTCGCAATTCCCCTTTCGACAAAGACTACAATTTTCTGGAGGAGGTTTTGGGGGAATTGCAGGAGAATGGAGGAGAGATGAATAAGGAGAGAAGTAAGAGGAAAAAGTACCAAAAATGGGTGCAGGGGAAAATCGACCTTAACGAAAGAATGGCGAGGGACTACAGGACCCACATTGATAAATTTTTGGTCAAGGTAATTTCGGTTGTGGAAATCACGCTTCCAAATAAATATTCGTAGATGACAAAGTCTTTGGCGGTTGAAGATTTGAATTTGAATGAAGCTTTGGCGCTGTGTAACGAGAAATTTAGTGGAATTTTCGTGGAAAAGAGCGATCGCGTTTTGGGCGTTCTGGAAAACCATAAAAGATGGGTGAAAGTGGAGCAGGTTTTCTGGCAGTGGATTATGAAATAATTAAAGAAAAAAGTTCATGGAATATTGAATAAAAATTTCTTATCTCCTGGTTTGCATTGTAGATCTTTTAAGCGTCACGTCATGCCGCCATGTATGGTCGTATGCGCAGTCATTTTTTGACCGCCGACAGAATTTACTTGAATGTCTACTGTCATTTATTATCATTCTAGGGTAAAATAGCAAGTGAACGTAAAAGGTTCCCAGATTCTGTGGACAGTACTGACAAATGACGTATAAATGCACTAGAAATGACACATGATCAACGCATGCGTATCACGCAGGGTCAAGCGCAGGACCTATTGCCCTTAGTAAGTACTGTTAAAAAAATAATTCTAGATAACCTACAAATTCAAGGTCGCTTGATAAGTGGTTTATTATTTTCCTCGATTAAGATATGCACCCAAAGTTACTGCGGACAACCTCTCTATCAAATTTGTTTTGTTTATTTTTTTATTGTGTTAAAACTACGTGCTATACAGGTCAATGACCTAAAAATGACAGGACGCCAAGAGCCATTTGCGATTTTACAATACTTCCCTCCTTTTTTGGACGCGAAGCACTCAGTAGGCTTTACATCTCACCGTGACTCGTTTTCGCTCGATAACGATATATACCAGCTCGTGAGAGACAGTCTTCGGTGATCCGGATCTTCTGGGTTTAAAATTGCGAGCGATGGCTGCGGGTGTGCGCAGCGATTTAGTAGCCACGCTTAGCTCGGCACACTGGATCCAGTGTGCAATCCACGGCCGTGGTGCAGCTAACCCTAGAAGAAACTCTGATCACTTTTGGCTAAAAAGTTGTCAATATTTTTTGTGGCCAAAAAAGATGTGTAAAAAGTTTAGGTGCTACAAAATTATTATTTGTAAACTGTTAAGATCTGACTCATCCACATTTACATTCAGTAGCTAACCCCTCGATTCGTCATTGCCTACTACTCGAAATTATTATTTCCAGTAAAGCAGAATGTTTGACAGGTGACAGCAACATGTTTTCCTGCAGAACCTTCATCAGTGGTTTGTCCCTCTGCAACTGACTCGTATACAAAGATTCCTTAACCTTTCCTAACGATAGTGACAAGTGGTTTAATCCTCGAGTAAAATTGATTTGATTCTATTTTTCAGAAAAAAATTTAAAGTGCTTTTGCCCTCCATCCGAGTCATAAACATTTTTTTAATTTGAAATTTGAATTTCCTCAAAAAATAAGACGCACAAATCAATTTTTTGCAAAAAAAATTGCAGATTTACTGCCGCGGCTGAAGTTTCATAGCCGAGGCTATGAATCCAGCCAAGGCAGTAAATGTTTTTTGCCGTGTTGAACAAATCATTTTTTCGCCGGTAGTCATTTAAAGTCCATTTTTACTGTCAATTTTGCGGCAGTAAAATTCGACTCTTACTGCCCAGGCAGTAAAAAACCTACTTTTACTGACCCGAAAGAGGCAGTCAAAGTCGGTTTTTTTACTGTCGGCGGCAGCAAAAATCGACTTTTACTGAAAAATGCACTTTTAATGACAATCGGCGAAAAAATTATGTGTTCAACACGGCAAAAAAAAGCAGGTTTACTGCCGCGGCTGAAGTTTCATAGCCGAGGCTATAAATCCACCCAAGGCAGTAAATGTTTTTTGCCGTGTTGAACAAATCATTTTTTCGCCGGTAGTCATTAAAAGTCCATTTTTACTGGCAATTTTGCGGCAATAAAATTCGACTTGTACTGCCTAGGTAGTAAAAAATCTACTTTTACTGACCCGAAACAGGCAGTCAAAGTCGGTTTTTTACTGATGGCGGCAGTAGAAATCGACTTTTACTGAAAAATGCACTTTTAATGACAATCGGCGAAAAAATTATGTGTTCAACACGGCAAAAAAAAACAGATTTACTGCCGCGGCTGAGGTTTCATAGCCGAGGTGATAGCCTTGTTAAACACATAAGTATTGTTATTTGAGATTATCGGTTTTCTACGAGGGGGAAACTGAGGGGCAAACCGTTGGGGATGTCATTTGTACAATTTAGGGGAAAGTCCGGGGATTTCAGGGGGATTTCAGAGGATGTCTGGTGTACAAAATACGGTTAGCGGTTTACCCCCCAGGGGAAACTGAACACGAAAAAAATGTACCACGGACTAGGACTAGGGCGAACTAAAATGGGACTAAATCGGACTAAAAGCGGACTAAATCCAAGAGGTGTACCGCGGACTAACGCAGTGGTTGTCCCCTCGGTTTTCTACTAAATTTGGTTTTTGTGTCATTTTAATGGTCCTCTACAACTAGGTAGGTATACCTATATTTTTCGTTATTATAAAATTTCGCAGATCCCGATAGTCATTAAAAGTGCATTTTTACTGCCTCATTTGACACTCAATAATGTGACTTAGTCGATTAAGTCGCATTTTACTGCCCCACATGCCTCAGTAAAAAAGCACTTTTTTTATTGACAATCGGAGAAAAAAATGATTTGTTCAACACGGCAAAAAACAACTTTACTGCCTTGAAACTGCTATGAAACTTTAGTCGCGGCAGTAAATCTGCAATTCTGTTGCCTTATTGTTAATAAAATATAACTATGAACAAATAATGCTTGGTTCTAGTGCCGTAGAAGAATGCAGAGGTACTCTTGTCTTTGATTATTCGCTCGCTCGCTCGTCTAGTCTGTCCGTCGGATAACTTGAGAATGAATTAAGATATCGTGCTCAAATTTGGCATAGAGTTGTGTCTCCCGAAATACTCGGTGGAGATTGCTTTTTGGGCCATATCGCACCAAGGGGGTGGGAATTATGGGTGAAAAATCGAAAAATTTTTTATTGCAATAAATTTTGATGATGTGATTGATGACTCCAGATTAGTTTTTAAGGGGTGATAGTAGTCTAATCAAATTTTTTGAAAACATGAAGTTTGAAATTTGAAAAAAACTTACGCAGAACACGAAAATGTTGATATACGGGGTGTCCCATTTAAAAATTCAAAGATCCATTTCCGCTGAAACCGGAAGTGATTCAAAATATCTCGATCCAATTGTCAAAAAAATGCGGTTTATCGTGTAGTATATCGGGTGTCAACGAAACCAGGCCACCCCCCTTTTTCCGCATTTATCATCTTTATATTTTAATGAAATTTGGCACAAATATGAAAATTATGCAAATTAATTTTTGCAAAAGTCGTAACTTAGTAAAGTTATTAAGAGATTTTTCCCACTTCCGGTTTAACCGGAAAATGACCCTAATTTTATTTTTCCAAATCTGCGAATTTTCTGAGTCAGAGGGATAATTACGTATCATAGGTATTTGACGCTAAGGGTGGGTACTCAGGGCTACCCAAGATTTTTAATATCTAAGACATCGGTGAAAAATTAAATTTGAAAAACGCAAAAACACGTCAGCTCTAATTTTTTGATGCAAATTTGGAAATTTGGAAATTGTGATTAGTGCTAGGTCATAGCACTCTAGTCTAGATAAAGAAGAAATAAAAATCAAGTTTTTCGAAAACATGAAATCGGAAGTTTGAAAAAAATTATTCAGCCATACTCATATAAATGCAGTGCCCACTTCCGCTGGAACGAAGCCGGAAATGACTCAAAATCTTTCTAAATGTAAGATATAATACAGTTTATCATGTTGTATAAGTATGTGAACCAAATTCATTCGAATATATTGCAATGAAAAATACGGAAAAAAGGGGGGCGAGCCCTGGTTTTGTTGACACCCGGTTTTCACGCTTTTTATCTTTTCAACCCTCAAATATCAGGGATTAAAATTTTTTTCTCCTTCAAAATAATAATACAGGGTGTTCGCGAAACATGTGGCCAAACTCCTACCGTGGGTTCCTTATATAAAAATAAGTCAAAAAGTTCCTATGAACATGTGTCCGCTATCGCCTCCTAAGGGAGCTAGGTTTGCATAGGCGACTTTGTGATCCAAAAATTACAAGACGCTCATGATGCAATAGTACACATTTTTGTTGATTGCGCGAAATCGATGGATTATTTTGAAATTTTGCAAGAGCAATAAAAGTTCTCTTATGAAATTTTACTTCTAAATCGTAGTAAATAATGTTTCAGGAACTCCTTATGTAGGTTTTGCAATGAAAATACCAATTACAGATATCGGTAACTCCATATTCTCCTTCATCAATTTCAACGAAATCTTGCACATAAGACACCCTTAAGTACCTAAGTTGATTTGTCAAATCGCAATATCGTAGATTAAGCTGTTTCCGAAATAATAAATAAACTGGTCTCCATCCCTCTGCTCTTACGAGACGGCCTAGCTTCCTTAGGAGGCGATATCGGACAGATGTTCATAGGAACTTTTTGACTTATTTTTATATAAGGAACCCACGGTAGGAGTTTGGCCACATGTTTCCCGAACACCCTGTATACTAATTAGAATGGACTCCACGAAGTATCTGTAAGTACCTATTTATATTTGCTTCACTGTTTGTAAAAGCTGTAACCTAGAAAAAAAATTTCTACGAGTTTTAGCCACCTTGAGTTTTGCACAGTTCGCGCTATTTTATTTTCTTCGGTACTTATAATAAATTTTGAATGTTATGTTTACCTTTTTCACTTTTTCAACCCCATTCGTAATATTTCAACCCTCCAAAACCAGAATTTGCTTAATTGACATATTTTCGCGTTATTTTGTGTAATTCTACCGCAACCTGTAACGAGACTGCGAAAAATAAAATACTTTCAAACTGGTTAATGCGCGAAAAATCGCTAAGGTTGCCTGGTCGCAAAACAGCTGACTGCGGTCTGTCAATTATCAAACTTCGTGCTCACTATCTGTCAAAGTGACAGATTATAAAGTGAGGTTATCGTGTTAATAATTAAAAAGGTAAATCAGCTCGTAATTAATTAAAATTAATGGATTAACGTAATTAATTGGTGTATAGGACCAGCACCTGAAACTCAATTCCTCAAATCATAATGGCAAACTTCACAGTGAATTTCTGCGATAAAGTCGAAGACGAGGTTCTCAAGCACGAAGTGAGTGGCACAAATGATGAAGAAACCGTAAAGATAAAAGCTGAGGACGGAATTAAGCGAGAAATTCAAGTCGCCGAGCACGACGTAGAAGAAAATAAATGCAAGTGGTTTGAATGTGAAAAATGCGACTTCAAAGCCAGGCAGAAGGGGCATCTGAAACGACACTTAATTTCCGTACACCAAAACGGAGATGAAATTCAGTGGTTGCACTGCGAGAAATGCGCTTACAAAGCCAAACGCAAGAAGACCCTGAAACAGCACATATTCAGGAAACATCGAATTGATCAAGTCGAATGGTTCGAGTGTGACAAATGCTGCTACAAAACCGCACTTAAACATAGCTTCACACGACACGTGGTTACCATGCATCGAAATGATGTCGATGTTAGGTGGTTCCAGTGCAACGAATGCGAGTATAAGGCCAAAGGAAAGTACCACTTGAAAAGGCACATATTTACATTACATCGAAATGATGAAGTTAAGTGGTTCCAGTGCTACGAATGCGGCTATAAAGCCAGAGAAAAGTGCCACCTGAAAGGGCACATATTTACAGTGCATCGAAATGATGTCGAAGTTACGTGGTTCCAGTGCAACGAATGCAACTATAAAGCCAAAAAAAAGAGCCGCCTGAAAAGGCACATATTTACATTACATCGAAATGATGAAGTTAAGTGGTTCCATTGCGCCGAATGTGATTACAAAGTCAGAATAAAAACCAACCTGAAAAGGCACATATTTACATTACATCGAAATGATGAAATTAAGTGGTTTCGATGCCTGAAATGCGGCTTCAAAACCAAACAGAAAGGCAACCTGAAACGGCACATATTTACATTACACGGAAATGGTGAAGTTAAACGGTTCCAGTGCCACGAATGCGGCCACAAATACACAACAAAAAGCAGCTTGAAAAAGCACATCATTGCCGTACATCAAAATACAAAACCAAAGCTGAAAAAAACCTGAAACGGCATGTGATTGCTAAACATTTCAATACACGCAAAATCACGTAATTTTCAGTTTATAAATCATGTACAGGCAACCAAGAATACAAATCACCAGTGAAGCGATCGTATTCTGTATCTCTGGCGGCGGCGACCTTGGTTTTGGACTTTTGGATAATAATTATTTCCCCTCTTAATAGTTATTTATGATATGTATAAGTGTTAAAAGTGGTATTTTATTTTGTGAGAAGGGAAGTTACTACTCTCCGCTGCGCGTCGTGTCCCATCCCTTCGAACAAAATAAAATCACTTTTAGCACGCATATCATACACAATTTTAACTTCTACGCTCAAGGCGGAGCAGTATATAAAATCTTTACGTTTCGGGGTCCCAGGAACCCAAAAAACCTATTTTTGAAAAATGTGTGTCTGTCCGTATGTCTGTGGACACGCTACAGCCGAAACTACTGAACTGATTTTGATGAAATTTCGCACACATATTCAGTGGGAGATTTGTAGGTGCTGATTAGAATCTGGGCTACACCGGCTCACGGAAAGTGCCTTTTTGGCACATCAACTTTAAAAATTTAAATGCAAACCCCCATTCTTCGCATTACCATATGAATGCTCTTCAAATTCTGCTTCTAAAAATGTATTCACACTTGGGCCCTTTTGACCAAAAAATGGTGCCGTGAAAAAAAAACTATGCATAAATGCATATTTTTATTACCGGATTTGATAACTGATTTTTTTTTCAAGCCGAAAACCTTAGTGCCATTTTTTCGAAAAATGTCATTTTAGTGGCAATTTATTTTATTGTCTGTGCGGAGAGGAGCTGATTAGATTTTGAAGCCGATCAGTCAACCCGAAGTGCCCTTTTGGCATAGCAACTTTCTTATTTTAAATATTTAAAAATTTAATAAATGCTGCTGTTATTAATCCAATGCAGTGCGGCGTAGAAGTTCCTGCCGTCTCCGAGACCGCCTTTTTTTTTCTACAAACACGACTAAAAGCAAAAATTTTCTTATTATTAGTTGAAAACGTGCATGAAATTCGCTGTAACTAAGGTATAGTGACAATTTGTTGTCGGGGTTTGTTTAATTGTTGTTGCATTGTCACTTTTAACACTGAGTGTTAAAAGTAAATCACTTTTAACATAAATGTTAAAAGAAATGACTTTTAATACTGGTATTATAAAATGTCATTTTTAACAATTGTCAACAAACGTTAAAACAAGTATTTTTAATAGTGGTCGTAGAAAAAATATTTTATTTAGCAATAATAATAATAAGCTTTATTTAGCAAATATGCTATACACAGAAACCTAATTATAATACTTGTACATATTTCAATTTTACAAAATTGCTTAAAAATACATTAATACTCGCATATACCTAACCTAGTTACATATTATAAACACTATGAATAAAGTCTAACATCAGCAGTCTTTTAAATTTCTCTATATTTTTACATGTTTTTAAACCCGTTGATAACTTATTGTATTCAATTAAACCTTTGAAAAGAACGCCATTTTGTGTTGTTTTTTTATTCGCGTGTTGTAGAATGAAATTATTTTTATTTCTAGTATTATGTTCATGAACCCCAGTAAAAGTTCTTGTCAAATTTCTAGAGTATTCAGGTAGTAGTCCTAATTTTAACTTGTGAATAAAAATAACTGTCTGAAATTTGGCTAATTTTTCTACATTCATCCAGCTTAGTCTGTGTAGCATTACTTCAATTCTTGTATATCGACTACACCCCAGTATAATTCTCATCGCCTTGTTTTGTAGCTTCTGAAGTCTAGATACTTTAGTTTTGGAAACCATAAGTAAGATTGTGGCAGAGTATGTGAAATGAGGCAAAATGATGGAATTAAACACAGTTAATCTTGACTGTATTGATAAGGAAGCACTCACTCTTTTTAATACACCTAATTTTCTGGAAATTTTTTTACATATATGTAGGTATAGTCTATGTGTTCATCAAATTTCAGTTTATTGTCAACTATAAATCCCAGATATTTTGCAGAGTTGCCAGCTGACTTGCCTCGCCATCAATACATGCTATCATATCATCACTGTTTTGACATCCTAACCACATCACCTTTGTTTTATTAACATTCAGTTTTAATTTGTTGATATGAAGCCATTTTTCAATATTTTTAAGGTCATAGATTTTAAATTGTACATAATTTCTTTATAATCACTACCAATGATAAATAAAATTGTATCGTCAGCAAATAGGTGAATGTGACAATATTGTAAAACCTTTACAATGTCATTTATGTATATAATAAATAGCAATGGACCTAAAACACTTCCTTGAGGTACTCCGTTATCAATATTTTTTTCACTTGAGATTGCATCTTCACATCGTACCCTTTGTTTTCTATTTTCTAAATAACTATGCATCCATCTTAAAACCGTTCCTGTAATTCCAATTTTGTCTAACTTTCTGAGCAAGATATTACGATCCACAGTTTCAAAGGCTCTTTTCAAATCAAGAAAAACGATTACACCTAGTAAGTTTTGATCATAAGCAGATTTCCATTCGTGTATTAAATATTGGAATGCTGTTTCGCAACTATATCCTTCACGAAAACCCGACTGAAACATGGAAAGAATATTATTTTCTTTAATAAAACCTAGCAATTGATGATATACTACTGTTTCCAACACTTTTCCAATCGTGAGTAAAAGATTTATAGGTCTAAATTCATCTATTCAACTATATTGTTGTAAAATATATAAAATGTGCTATCTACCTATATCACAGCTTTTGTAATTGAAATTTAGGCTGATATTGTCTAGACGACTTTTCATTAATTCTCGTTATGAGCTTTACGTCTCACTATAATTTTACGTTCTACATTAACTTTACAATTGCCTATCTCAATTTTTACTATTTTGTGATCACTGATTATTTCGTCATCAGCCATTAAGTTTATTATTACTAACAGCTAAATCTATTAGTGATCTGCTGGTATATAAGAAAGTGATGAATTATTTATTGACGTGTATGTAAACTGACATCCAAAAGTACCCGTCATAGAAACAACAATTAAATATATAACAATTCTTCCCAAAGTCATCATTTCTTTACTGATTCTTCGGGCCTACGTATCTCTGGTTCTAGTCGAACATCATTGAGGCCTGATTTCTTTATTTGGTCAATATACCTCGGCCAGAGCTGGGCTACTCAGTATCGAAATGTACTTGAAGTACAGTACTGATTACTTTTGGTACTTAAAGTACCGGTACTTAAGTACTTTGAAAATTCGGTACTGGGACTGGGTATTTCAAGTACTTCTTAAAAGTACTTGATACTGGTACTTGAATAATTTTTTTGAGCGAAGTATTTGTGCTTGGTATTGTAAACCATGCGGCATCAAGTACTTAAGTATCGAGTTCGGTACTGAATCCTTTACTGAAAAATGGGGGGGTTTTAGAATATTTATTAGGTTGGGGCATATCCAAGAACGACTTCACTTTGTTCATTTCTTAGAAGCCTGAAATTCGCAAAACAATACCATAAATCTTATTGAAATGGAGCACTTTTTGCGTGGTGTCGTTATCGGAACTCGAAATTATTACGGGCACGGGGTGCAGACTGCAATCCTGTCACTTTTTCATGTAAATAAGATGGCACATGACATGTTTACAATCACCCTAACCGAAAACGCAGCGGTCTGGACGTCAGTCAAATGTTTTTTTGTAACATGTGCCATCTTATTTACATGAAAAATTGACAGGCAGACGGGAGCAAATGATATTCAGGGCCCCAATTTTTTTTACAAATTTGATATACCTACCGAAATTGTCGCTAGCCCGCTGTCTATAAGAGTATACTCAATAACAAGTAGATACTTGAGTACTGTGTCAAGTACTTAAGTCCTGAAAGTACTTAAGTACCTACCTTATTAAATACTCAGTCTCTTATTTTACTTAAGTACTATGTCAAGTACTTAAGTATTTTATGAAGTACTTAAGTACTTCATTAAATACTCAGTCCCCTATTTTACTCAGTACTTTTAAGTATTGGTACTGGTACTGGGTACTTAACGTGTGCGCACTAGTAAAGTACTGGACTGCAATTTTCAAGTACTTCTATCCAGTACTGGTACTTGATACTTGAAGTACATTCAAAATATCAAGTACTTAGTACTTGATACTTAAGTACTTTTTTTCGGTACTTGGCCCAGCTCTGATACCTCCTCACCTTTTGCTCGTCTACCAAAACTTCATAATGTAATAGTCCTTGCTTTTCAGTTACCGTCCCAAATTTCCATTTATCGTAACATCGAACTTGTACTTGATCACCAATTTGAAATGATCGTATATACTTGACGTAAATTCGTTGACTTCTCGCGGGTAGTTCCTTTTAACTAAATCAATTCGAGTTCTAAATTCCCTTTTGAACATCATCTCTCCAGGGCTAAGACCCGTCGTACTATTGACAATCTTTCTGTGTTGCATTAATAGTCTGCACAATTTTATATTTAATGGTTGTACATCCTCCATCATCGCCCGTAATTTTTGTTTCAGGATTTGTACATACCTTTCGGCTTGACCATTCGTGGCGGGATGATAGGGAGCCGTCAACTTATGATCAATGCCATTGGATTTGAAGAATTGTTTTATCTCGTACGATTTAAATTGAGTCGCGTTATCCGAAACAATTCTGACTGGAAGTCCATACCTCGCAAAAACTTCTCGTAGAATGTTAATAGTCGCTGCAGATGTGGTACTTTTTGTAGGTACGGCTTCAAACCATTTCGTGTATGCATCAACTATTATTAGAAAGTTTGTACCCATAAAAGGTCCGGCGTAATCAATATGAATCCGAAACCAAGGTTCACTGGGGAACTCCCAGGGATGAGTACTGACCATCTTAGGATTATTTTGAATTGAACAGCAACTTTTACAAGATTTAGCCGGAGCTTTGATTTCTTTGTCAATTCCATTCCACCAGACGTAGCTCCTAGCGAGAGCTTTCATCTTTACAATACCAGTATGAGCTTCCTGCAATTCCTGCAGGATTCTTGGTCGTAAGGATTTAGGAATAACCACGCGAATACCAAAAAAAATACATCCATCTTGTAGAGAGAATTCATGTAAAGAATTTGTGTTCCCTTTACCAGCCTGGATATTTAAATATAGTGCTCGAGATGTAAGAAGTACAAAATGCAATTAACCTGGAAAAAGACATGCGGTCTTATTCGAGCTCTCTTTCTCCCATAAGAAAAATTAAATAACGTACCGCTTAGACCACTTCGTAATCTGACCATCCTCGTCGTACTCATGCTAATCGAGAGAATAAGGAATCCACTGGGCGGTAACTGTTTAAGTTTGGAGGGAAAAGCATGCACGTGCTCGGCGACAACAGTGGATCTCAAACAAAATAAATACAGACCGCAGATCTTAGGACGGTGTCTGAGATGCATAAACTAAATAAAAAACAAAATCCAACCAGAATTCACAGTCAATAGGCGAGCACCCTTGCAAAATGCAATAAAAAAGGAAGTCTTCGTTCTGAGTTCCCTTAGTGCTTAAGCACGCAGGGTGCCGTGATGCCATCTCATTTTTATCTTGAACTCATTTTTATTTCTGATTAAGTCATTAACACAAATGAATTATTATTTAAATGTGGTAGAATATTCCACAATTACAGGTAGGTAATGATATGATGTTTAAATTGCATTCCGTTTTTAGCAATAGTTTAAGTTTTTGTTAATAATGTAAATGTAATTATTACAGCGAGGGAATTAGTTACTTCTTTCAATGAGTTTTAAAATTTTAATCTTGCTTTATTTAATTTACTTGTTAATTTATAAACATTACGAAAATTTATGTTTTTTATTTAGTTTAGGTATGCACCTCAGACAGTCAAGACACCGTCCTAAGATCTGCGGCCTATATATTTTATTTTGTTTGAGATCCACTGTTGTCGCCGAGCACGTGCTTTTCCCTCCTAACTTAAACAGTTGCCGCCCAGTGAGTTTCTTATTCTCTCGATTAGCATGAGTGCAACGAGGATGGACAGATCACGAAGTGGTCTAAGCGGTATGTTATTTACTTTTCTTATGTGAGTAAGCGAGCTCGAATAAGACCGCATGTCTTTTCCAGGTTAATTGCATTTTGTACTTCTTACCTCTCGAGCACTATAGATCTGTTGGCATTCAGAATCTCTTTGTGTTTCTTTTTTAATCTCTTCTCTTGTATCGGCAAAACATCAATTTGGTTCAAATAAAAGGCTTCATCTGTGTCAATTTCTTCAGAAACTAGTTGGGTATCACTGGAGCTGCATCTCGATCAATAATCCGCATTGGAATGATCCTGAGTGGTTCGAATTGTTATAGAATAATTGAAACCAGACAAGAAATTTGCATAATGTACGTAGGGCTGTAGTCACTGGTAAGTTCTTTTCTGGATGTAGAATTCTACCTAGAGGTTTGTTATCGATGATGAGAATAATTTTCCTCCCAGAAGTATTGAAAGAATTTTTTTAGACCCCATATTAAGGCTGTGGCCTCTTTATCCAACTGACTGTAATTTTTCTCTGCCTGGGTTAATGATTTGGAAGCGAAGGCTACTGGCCTCTCTGTGCCATCTTCCATAATATTTACTGCTCCAAAACCATATGGTGAGGCGTCTGTTGCAAGTGTTACTTGTAAATTTACATTAAAGGGTGTTAAAACATTTGAACTTGTAATGTCTAGCTTTAATCTTTCAAAAACTGCATTGCGTTCCTTTGTCCAGTTGAATTTAGAATTTTTATGTAGAAGTTCATGAAGGGGGTGTAGTTTTGATGCCAAATTTGGTATAAATGAATGGTAATAGTTAATTAATCCCAGAAAGGTACGTAATTCAGACACGTTCCTTGGCGGCAGACTCTTGGTAATGGCTTCAATTTTCTCTGGCATGGGGTGTAATCCCTGATTATCAATTGTATGTCCCAAGTATGAGATAGACTTTTGGAGAAATTGGAATTTTGATTTATTTAAATGTAACCCTTTTTTTTGCAAACACCAGTTTCAGCCGATCTAAGAGTTCTCTTGTGGATTTACCTTGTATGATAATGTCGTCAAAAAAACATGCCACTCCTTGTAAGTCCACTAATGTCTGGTCCATAAACCTCTGCCAATCGATTAACTTTGTACGATCCCTTGGAAGTACTTATGGTTTGTAATAACGCGCTGGCTTCATCCATTTCCATGTGTAAGTATGCTTGGTTTATATCTAACGTACAGAAATAAATGCCACCGTTCATTTTTGAGAAAATCGCCTCGATGCGAGGAATTGGATAATTGTCATCCAACAAGAAACGATTTAAAGTATCGGTACGACTGGGGTTCCCCATGCTGAATAAGTTACTTTTTCAATAATTCCTTCTTCTTCTAATCTGTCGATTTCCTCCTCAACCCTTTCCACTAAGGCGTAGGGAACTGGCCTTGGACCCTTGGACGTATAAAGATTGGATTTGAATTCTCCACCAATTTTTAACCTCCCCACTCCACTTCACCATTTAAAAAAAAAGGGAGGTTACTGCAATCACTAAAATTTTCGAATTCGAGATAAGACCGGATCTGTACGTTTTGAGGTCTCAGGAACCCAAAAAAGTGGTTTTTAAAATGTGTCTGTATGTATGTACGTACGTACGTTCGTTCGTTCGTAAACACGCCACTTCCCAAACTACTCGACCGATTTGGCTGAAATTTGGTACGTGTGCATGTGATAACCCAACTTAGATCTGAAAAGCTTTTGGAGCCAATCGTGCAACCAGAAATGCCGTTTTGGCACATCAACTTTTAAATTTTAAATGTAAACCCCCATTTTTCACGTCACAATAAGAAAGGCCTTCAAATTCTGCTTCCAAAGATGTATTCACTGTGAGTGCCCTTTTGACCAAAAACTAAAAATATCGAGATTTTTATCGGACTTTAAAATCGCGGTACAGCCCGAGCCCCTGAACCGATTTGGCTAAAATTTTGCACATGGGGATTGTATTACACGTCGAAGAGCTGAACAAATGTTAGATTCAATCGACCTACGGAAAGTGCCGTTTTGGCACACCAATTTCCAAATTTAAAATATTCTCTCATTTACCCATCCAAAACAAATTTTTGAAAGATTTATTGCCACCATCAGAAGGGTCTTCGAATTCTGGTTTTAAATGAGATAAAATTTATTCGCATTTATTACCCTTTGGGTAGAAAAATCGAAATTTTGAAATAACACTGAAACCACGTTATAGCCCAAACTACTGGAAGGATTTGTCTGAAATTTGGTACATGGAGGTCAGGTGACCCGTTGAAGAGCTGAAAGGCTTTTGGGAGCAATTGGTTAACGGGAAGTGCCATTTAGGCATATTAACTTTAAAATCTTAAACACAAGTCACGGAAATCAAAGACCCACGCGTTGGGGAGGTTCCAGCCGCTTCTCTGCTGCCTTTTTTTAAATTACATTTGAAGTCTTTAATCTTGCCCACTTTATTAGCAAATAAGTCAGAGTATCCTTGTAGCAGAATTTTAAGATCCTCTTCATAAGTACTTGTTTCTTCCAAATTGTAAATTTCGGACCAATCCAGCTTGATTAATTTTAACCATTCTCTGCCAAAAATTGGTGAAACGGATGGATTGCGTAATACAAATAATCTTCCCGAGACGTTTTGATGTTTGTATCGAAGTTTCACAAGGCATACCCCCAAAGGGTTAATTACTTCCCCTGTGTAGGTTCTCAATTTCACACTTGTTAGGACAAATCTTCTCGGAAAACTTCTCGGAACATGTAGAAACAGCCGCACCGGTATCTACCTCAAAATCACATGCTGAATCGTCGACGTAAATTTTGACTATAATTTTGTCAGAATGTCCCGATTGAGTAAGGCGATTCACCGGGTAGATTCCTCTTGAATGTCGATTGAATGTTGGTTTTGTTTTTGGTTTCTCTTTCTAAAACAGACAGACTCAGAATGGCCGGTCTTGTCACAGAAAGTGCATCGTAGATTTTAACCTCCCCAACTCCAACAAAATTTTAAAAAAATGGGAGGTTACTGCAATCACTAAAATTTTCGAATTCGAGATAGCACCAGATCTTCACGTTTTGAGGTCTCAGGAACCCAAAAAAGCGGTTTTCAAAATGTGTCTGTGTGTGTGTACGTACGTATGTACGTACGTACGTACGTACGTACGTTTGTAAACACGCCACAGCCAAAACTACTAAACCGATTTGTCTGAAATTTGGTGCGTAGGCATCTCATAACCCAACTTAGATCTGAAAAGCTTTTGGAGCCAATCGTGCAACTAGAAATGTCATTTTGGCACATCAACTTTTAAATTTTAAATGCAAACCCCCATTTTTCACGTCACGATAGGACAGGCCTTCAAATTCTGCTTCTAAAAATGCATTCATTCTTAGTGCCCTTTTGACCAAAAATTTAAAAAAAAAAGATTTTTATCGGACTTTTAAATCGCGGTACAGCCCAAGCCCCTGAACCGATTTTTCTGAAATTTTGCACATGGGCATTGTATTGCACGTCGAAGAGCCGAACAAATTTTGGATTCAATCGGCCCACGGAAAGTGCCGTTTTGGCACACCAATTTCCAACTTTAAAATTATTCACTCATTTAACCATCCAAAACAAGTTTTTGAAAGATTTATTGTCACAATCAGAAAGGTCTTCAAATTCTGGTTTTAAATAAGACAAAATTCGTTCGCATTTAGTGCTCTTTGGGTCAAAAAATCGAAATTTTGTAGTACCACTAAAAATACACTATAGCCCAGATTAGTGAATCGATTTGGCTGAAATTTGCTACATGGAGATTGGCTGACCCGTTGAAGACCTGAAAGGCTTTTGGAAGCAATTGGTCCACGGGAAGTGCCATTTAACCCTTTCGGGACGGCATAGGTTTTGAACGGCCGAGCCTCACAGACGGCTACGGGAGGCCTTGCGGATGCGTACGCTTTCCGTCCCCCAGGGTGACCATAATGTTGTCGGATACGTACGCTTCCCGTCACGACACGGGGTACTATTAGGTTTATTATGTACGTCGAAATTTTTATTATATGAGTTATACTTTTTATTCCTTTTGCGTCATGACGAAACACGGAAATCAGCACCGCAATACCCTCACCCACAACGTAAATGAACGAAAAAGTACCCCATTGGCATGCATCGCATTGAATCACCCATGCGCAAAAAACGATCTCAGACAGTGGATGACAAATTCTGTTGAATTGACTACTATCTACACAGAATACAAAGATCCACGCGATGGGGAGGTTCCAGCCGCTTCTCTGCTGCATTTTTTAACTCGGCATTCGTTGGCAGTGTGAGAGAAATTTCCGCATCTGTAACAAGATGTTTCGTCTTGCTTATCTGTATTTCTTGTTTTCTTTTGACTCGTCCAGCTTTTCTTTCCGGTATCCTCCTTCTCCGTATTAATTTTATGAATTCCTGGAATTTGAGTTTGCATTTCTTTACTCCAGTTTGGCTGCTTCTAGAGCTAAAGCTGTTGTTACGGCTTCCTCCAAGGTAATGTTTTTGCTTTGTTGCAGTAATTTCTCTCGTATCTCGTTGCTCCGCAATCCACGAATGAATTGACTTCTCAAGTGTGTGTTAACTGTAGATTTTTTACAGTTTTCGCATGTAAAGTTGCAGTTGGAAGTCAGTCGTTTTAGTTCTGATAGAAAAGTGGAGATTGATTCGCCCTCTTGTTGAGGCTTCATGGTAAATTTGTGCTGTTCAGCTACTTCACTAGGTTTAGGACATAAGTGATTTCGCAGTAAAGTAATTAACTCGTTGTAGGTTTTAGTTTTCGGTAGTTCAGGGGCTGTAAGATTGCTCAGAAGTTGAAAATTCTTAGGACCCAGACAATTAATTAAAATTTGTACGCATTTTCTGTTACCAGATTCAGTTGACAGATTCCGCAGTTCTAAGTAGTTTTCTAGCCTTTGAATCTTTGAATGTATGAATCAAACGACTCACTGGTAACGTTAACCCTAGAAGGAACTTTGAATCACGGTTGTAAAAGTGCGGACCTTTTTATAGTGCGCCCGATTCGCTTAATTTAACTAACTTCGACCCTGTGACCTAATTTATTTTTTCGCCGGTAGTCATTAAAAGTGCATTTTACTGCCTCTTTTGCCGCAGTAAAATGCGACTTTTACTGCCTAGGCAATAAAATCGATTTTTAGTGCCGCAAAAGAGGCTATAAAAATGCACTTTTAATGACTACTGGCGAAAATAGTTATTTGTTTAACAAGGCTGTCGCCTAAGCTATGGAACTTCAGCCGCGGCAGTAAATCTGTTTTTTTGCCGTGTTGAACACATCATTTTTTCGCCAATTGTCATTAAAAAAGTGCATTTTTCAGTAAAAGCCGCCGGCAGTAAAAAATAGACTTCTACTGCCTCTTCTGCGGTACTAAAGGTATATTTTATACTGTCTAGGCAGTAAAAATCGATTTTACTGCCTAGGCAGTAAAAGTCGCATTTTACTACCCCAAGAAGGCAGTAAAAATGCACTTTTAATGACTACCGGCGAAAAAATGTTTCCGCCGATTGTCATTAAAAAAGTGCAAAAAGTGCAAAAATCGACTTTTATTGCTGAGGCAGTAGAGATCGCATTTTACTGCAGCAAAAAGGCAGTAAAAATGCACTTTTAATGACTACCGGCGAAAAAAATATTTTTCTTAAATCTGAAAAATTCGCAGCAAACAAATTAAAGATTCTGTGCATTATTTCTCCTATCCAGGTAGCTAAATAAATGACTTTAATCAAGCTAACGTTTGGCACTGTCACATTCGTCTGAATTTTGAAAAATATCTACAAAACTTTGATTTTTTTGCGAATTTTTCAGATTTAAGAAAATAGAAGGTATACTAATTACTAAAGTTGTAACCTAGGAAAAAAATTTCTATGTGTTACCCACCTTGAAATTTGCAAAGTTCGCGCCATTTTATCTTTCTTCGGTATAATAAATTTTGGATGTTATGTTTACCTTTTTCACTTTTTCGACACTGCGAAAAATTAACCACTTTCAAACTGGTTAATGCGCGATAAATGGTCTACGGTTGTCTGGTGGCAAAACAGCTGACTGCGGTCTGTCAGTAGTAGTCAAACATGGGACTCATCCGTCAAATTGACATTATAAAGTGAGGTTATCGTGTTAATAATTAAAAAGGTAAATCAGCTCGTAATTAATTAAAATTAATGGATTCACGTAATTAATTGGTGTATAGAACCAGCACCTGAAACACAATTCCTCAAATCCTAATGGCAAGCTTCACAGTGAATTTCTGCGATAAAGTCGAAGACGAGGTTCTCAAGCACGAAGGGAGTGGCACAAATGATAAAGAAACCGTAAAGATAAAAGCTGAGGAAGGGGTTAAGCGAGAAATGCAAGTCGCCGAGCACGACGTAGAAGAAAATAAATGCAAGTGGTTTGAATGTGAAAAATGCGACTTCAAAGCCAGGCAGAAGGGGCATCTGAAACGACACTTAATTTCCGTACACCAAAACGGAGATGAAATTCAGTGGTTGCACTGCGAAAAATGCGCTTACAAAGCCAAACACAAGAAAACCCTGAAACAGCACATATTCAGGAAACATCGAATTGATCATGTGAAATGGTTCGAGTGTGACAAATGCTACTACAAAAACAAATATAAAGGCAACTTCACACGACATGTGCTTACCAAACATCAAAATGATGTCGAAGTTAAGTGGTACCAGTGCGACGAATGCCACTATAAAGCCAAAGAAAAGTGTATCCTGAAAAGGCACATATTTACATTACATCGAAATGTTGAAGTTAAGTGGTTCCAGTGCTACGAATGCGACTATAAGGCCAAAGACAAGGGCAGCCTGAAAAGGCACATATTTACAATGCATCGAAATGATGAAATTAGGTGGTTCCAGTGCGACGAATGCGACCATAAAACCAAAGAAAAGGGCCACCTGAAAAGCCATATATTTACATTAGGTACATCGAAATGATGAAGTTAAGTGGTTCCAGTGCGCCGAATGTGATCACAAAGTCAAAAGAAAAAGCAACCTGAAAAGGCACATATTTACATTACACGGAAATGGTGAAGTTAAACGGTTCCAGTGCCACGAATGCGGCCACAAATACACAACAAAAAGCAGCTTGAAAAAGCACATCATTGCCGTACATCAAAATACAAAACCAAAGCTGAAAAAAACCTGAAATGGCATGTGATTACTAAACATCTCAATACAGGCAAAATTACATAATTTTCGTGGATGTGAAGTTTGCTCCGCTAAATAGGTCCGGAAAATGGATGCCGTTTACGTCCGGCAACGCAGCAATTCACCTGCCTGATTGTTGTCAAACCAAGATGACAATTATACGTCAAAATTAAAAACGCAATTTATTATGATATAAAGGACTTTTAGGCAATTATCTCACTGAAAATGGTTTCATTTGAACATTACGGATCATATCATGTCCAGTTTCGTATAGGTGCCTTGCAAAAATTGCTTAACAAAATCACTGCTTAAAGGCATACTGAAGAGAAAAAACGTCAAAAATTATTGTAAACAATAGGCTCGAAAGTAGTATCATTGAAAAGCTCATGATTTGCTTAACCGTAAGCGGGGAACATATTTGTGGCTTCGCTTACCTTTTTTAAGAAATAAAATAAAATTGTGGCTCTTTGACAGCATTTTTGCCGGAAATGCCATTTTGTTTTAACGGTTCTCTGTTTTATCGGCGAAACTAAAACCCTACAACTTTGCCGTGATTTGAATTACCGCGGGCCTCCGAGTGACAACTGTCACGTCATTTCGATCTGTCAACTGTCGTCGAAAGAAGAGAAGAGAACTGCTAGAACTGCTTTCGCTTTAATTTGTGGAAGTTTACAAAGATTTTCAAGCAAATAATCTCAAAGAAATGGGTCCTTACCAATTTGAACAAGAGTACAACATATAGCAAGAAGAAGTGCTTCAAAGGAAACAAACAGAAGCTGACACCAATTCCAGCCCCCAACTAGATAAGTAAGTAGGTACTCGTTAAGTAATTTAAATTATAAACTGGGTGTAGTTGAGGCTCAAGTATGTTAATGCCCACTAATAATTAATCTGTTTCTTGTAGGAAATCAACTACCAACCATTGTTGAAATCTGAAACCTGGCTCAAAAAAACTTGATAAAGTCATCATCAAATAAAATGTGGAGATATCTTGCTTACAGGCAGTATGTGTTTTGATTATTTAAAATCGATTTTGTTCAATAACTTTTAACTTTTAGATTAATAACTGGGCGAAGCTGGGACGATATCAGAGAAGAGTTATTCCAACTTGTGTTGTCGAAAGCACTATGTCGAAGAAGATGGACAATATACTGATTTTAAATGTTAGAGGAGGCCTGTGATTATTATTATTGCTTAAGTACGGTCTTTTTTTAACTTTTAACTGAGCTTGTAACACATTTGCATGAACGTGGAACCAAGTCGAGCTATTTTTCTGTAAGAATAAACATTCTAAACCCCTCAGTTACAATTTACTTTTTAATCTCTAGGTAACTTGTCATATCCAACCACACTGGAGTCCACAACTCACTTTTTATAATCACAATTCTTTGCTTTTGTCTTTGGCTTCTCATATTTGTCGATCATGAATTTATTGTTTCCATCCTTTTTGTTATAAAATGTGGCATCAGTAAGGAACTATTATTTACCAGACCCTGTTCAAGAATTATCTCTGTTTAATTTTCTACATTTTTAAAGAAAACTGATTAAAAAGTATTAAAATGTCATGTCAATCCGATGAAGCTTTTGGAAATTTTAGCCACGTAAAAATCGACCAACGAAAAAAAAATCCCTAACAGCCATATCCGGTTCGGAACCAGGGTGGAACTTGCTGGAACTTGGTCGTTTCTCGAGAGTATCCCTTTAAAGTTGCTCGACGCTTCTCGGAACAAGTTAATAAAATCGTTCGAAAAACAGAGTCGCCAGGAATATCAAATCTTTACGATTTAGGGTCCTGGGAATCCGAAAAAGTGGTTTTTGATAAATGACTGTGTGTCTGTCTGTCCGTCTGTCTGTAAGCACGTTGCAATGGGAGATTTGAAGGTGCTGAGTAGAATTTGTGAAAGTGCCTTTTTGACCCATCAATTTTAAAAATTTAAATGCGAATCCCCATTTTTCGCGTTACTATATGAATGCTCTTCGAATGCTGCTTCTAAAAACTGTATATTTTTAATACCGGATTTGATAGCTGATTTTTTTCAAATCGAAAACCTTAGTGCCATTTCTTCGAAAAATGTCATTTTAGTAGCAAAAGGGTCCTTGCTTGAATTTATTTTACTATCGAATTCGATAGCTGCTGTATTGCTGGATCAAAAAACTTTGTGCAATTTTTTCGAAAATTTCCATTTTAGGGGCAAAAAGACCCCTTTTTGAATTTTTCTTAGCAAAAGGGGAAGTTATTATTATCGAATTCGATGGCTGTTGCATTGCGGGATCGAAAACTTTAGTGCCATTTTTTCGAACGTCATTTTCGGGGTGAAAAATATTTGTATTTTAAATTTTAATAAATGAACGTTGGGCACAATGCTCAACACAGCTTCAGCGGTCGACACCCGGCCCACTCACATTCTCACAAATTCTGTGAAAAAGTAGAAGTTTCTACCGTCTCCGAGACTGTCAATTTTTTACTTATGGTAAGCTCTAAAATTTCGCAAAATCAACATCTTTTCGGGTACTTTTATACACGAAATATTCTCGATTGTATTCTGCTAATAGTGTTAAATAAGAAAATTAATTGTTTTATTTATAACCCAAATTATTGAAAATATCAATGTAAGGGCAAGAATCGAGCGGCATTTCCAAATTAACACATTTTAACCTCCCCAACCCCATCACAATTTTAAAAAAATGGGAGGTTACTGCAATCACTAAAATTTTCGAATTTGAGATAGCACCAGATCTCCACGTTTTGAGGTCTCAGGAACCCAGAAAAGTGGTTTATAAAATGTGTCTGTGTGTATGTTCGTACGTACGTTCGTACGTACGTACGTTTGTAAACACGCCACAGCCAAAACTACTGGGCCGATTTGGCTGCAATTTGGTACGTAGGCATCTCATAACCCAACTTAGATCTGAAAAGCTTTTGGAGCCAATCGTGCAACCGGAAATGCCATTTTGGCACATCAACTTTTAAATTTTAAATGCAAACCCCCATTTTTCACGTCACCATAAGAAAGACCTTCAAATTCTGCTTCTAAAAATGTATTCATTCTTAGTGCCCTTTTGACCAAAAATTTAAAAAAAAATTGATTTTTATCAAACTTTAAAATCGCGGTACAGCCCAAGCCCCTGAATCGATTTGGCTGAAATTTTGCACATAGGGATTGTATTACACCTCGAAAAGCTGAACAAATTTTGAATTCCATCGACTCACGGAAAGTGTCCTTTTGGCACACCAATTTCCAAATTTAAAATTATTCAATCATTAAACCATTAAAAACAAGTTTTTGAAAGATTTATTGTCACCATCAGAAGGGTCTTCAAATCTTGGTTTTAAATAGGACAAAATTAATTCGCATTTAGCGCTGTTTGGTTCAAAAAATCGAAATTTTATAATAACAGTAAAAACACATTATAGCCCAAATTACTGAATCGATTTGGCTGAAATTTGGTACATGGAGATTAGGTGACCCGTTGAAGACCTGAAAGGCTTTTGGGAGCAATTGGCCCACGCGAACTGCCATTTAAGCATATCAACTTAAAATTTTAAATACAAGGCCTCTTTTTTATGTCGCCATTAGAAAGACGATCAAATTCTGGTTCTAAAAATGTATTCACAGTTTCTGCCATTTTAGTGGAAAATATTGAAAAAATTCTTTCTCATTAAAAGGGAGCAGGCTGACAGTGGATGACATAAAGTGGCAGTTATTGTCAAAAAGTTGGCAAAAGATTAACCTTAAAAGGAACATATTGTCAAATGTGATGGGTGATGTACGAGGTGATGTCGGTATTTGTCAGAAAATTGCGAAATTAGTCACAGACGTCAGACGATAAGGATAAAAAAAAATCTGTTGAATTGACTACTATCTACACAGAATACAAAGATCCACGCGATGGGGAGGTTCCAGCCGCTTCACTGCTGCATTTTTACTATATAACATTAATATAATATTGTGTTAATAATGCTTGCCGAGCAAAGGCAGTTGTGACTACATACATAATTCGTATTTCTTTGCGTTCAAATTTTGTTGTCACATCACCTACCTACAAGTGGGATTTTCCCAAAGGTTCCCGCGATCTTCTCTAATTACCTTTTTAAAAGTTTAGGATTTAGGAGACCGAGATTCAGAATCCAAAGCAGAAGGTATTATGGAGGTGCAGACACGCAAAATTGAAAACGTGCATTCTTTTTATTTTTTTCCTATGGTTTTCTCGAGGGTTTTTCTAAGTTAAGTTTTGTTTCTCAGATAAACACAATATAGTATATTATTGACCAAGGTAGACAAGAACTATTTTACCCCAAGCGGCAAGATTATTACAAGACGCGAGGGCTAAAATACTCTTCTCTACCGTGGGGAATATATGGTCTGTCCGGGATCCACACGACCGAGATTCACCCTATTTCCATGGCGATTCATTGTTGACAACAATGATTCGCCATGGAAATAGGGTGAATCTCGGTCGTGTGGATCCCGGACAGATTATAGTACTTTTAACCTCCCCACTCCACTTCACCATTTAAAAAAAAGGGAGGTTACTGCAATCACTAAAATTTTCGAATTCGAGATAACACCAGATCTTCACGTTTTGAGGTCTTAGGAACCCAAAAAAGTGGTTTTTAAAATGTGTCTGTGTGTATGTTCGTACGTACGTTCGTACGTTTGTACGTACGTACGTTCGTACGTTTGTAAACACGCCACAGCCAAAACTACTAGACCGATTTGGCTGAAATTTGGTGCGTAGGCATCTCATAACCTAACTTAGATCTGAAAAGCTTTTGGAGCCAATCGTGCAACCGGAAATGCCATTTTGGCACATCAACTTTTAAATTTTAAATGCAAATCCCCATTTTTCACGTCACCATAGGAAAAGCCTTCAAATTCTGCTTCTAAAAATGTCTTCACTCTCAGTGCCCTTTTGACCAAAAATTAAAAAACTTTACATTTTTGTCGGACTTTAAAATCGCTCTACAGCCCAAGCCCCTGAACCGATTTGGCTCAAATTTTGCACATGGGGATTGTATTGCACGTCGAAGAGCTGAACAAATTTTGGATTCAATCGGCCTATGGCAAGTGCCGTTTTGGGACATCAATTTACAAAGTTAAAATTACTCACTCATTTAACCATCCAAAACAAGTTTTTGAAAGATTTATTGTCACCATCGGAAAGGTCTTCAAATTCTGGTTTTAAATAAGACCAAAATTCGTTTGCATTTTGTGCTGTTTGGGTCAAAAAATCGAAATTTTGTAATAACACTAAAAATACATTATAGCCCAAATTAGCGAATCGATTTGGCTGAAATTTGGTACATAGAGATTTGGTGACCCGTTGAAGACCTGAAAGTCTTTTGGAAGTAATTGGTCCGCGGGAAGGGCCATTTAAGCATATCAACTTAATTTTTTTTAAATACAAGGCCTCCTTTTTTATGCCACCAATAGAAAGACGATCAAATTGTGGTTCTAAAAATGTATTCACAGTTTCTGCCATTTCAGTGGAAACATGCAGCAGTGAAGCGGCTGGAACCTCCCCATCGCGTGGATCTTTGACTTGTGTTTCTAGTCGAATTAGCATAGAAAATGTATGACTGGTTTCCATGATGGTTTTAGAACTTTTTTAGAGTGCACAAATTGAAACATTCATCAGAGAAGAGTAGGTATAAGTAAGTCCTTTTTAAGCAGAACCCACAAAGTTCTAAAACCGTCGTTGAAACCAGTCTTATACAATTTCTGTGCTAATTCGGCTAGAAACACAAGTCAAAGATCCACGCGATGGGGAGGTTCCAGCCGCTTCACTGCTGCATTTTTTTTTCACTTACTATCAAAAAAAAACAAACTCTCAGTTCAAAGGTAAGTCAATAAATGGTACGTTTTAAAGCTTAATTTTTTATTAATTAGTTTGTTTTACATTTCAACCGACGATATGCGGCAGTAATATTGCATGTCTCGCCAGTTCAATATCGAATCGTACTAGACATCTGTTTGTCTTGTTAGGGGAATGGTCTGATGTAGTTAAATAACGGCAACAGCGCACATCGAAGCGGTCGGCCGTTGAGGCAAAGTCCTAGCGGCGAGTAGCGACACATACTGAGCCTAGAATGGTCGATACATAAGGTATCTCTTCATCATACAAAGTCGGCATCAACCCTGCAACCCACAATACAACAAAACCTGTATGAAGACGCCATCTCTCAGAGTTAGAATCGAATTAATTTGCTTTAAACTTGGACCTTAACAAGGCTATCGCCTCGGCTATGGAACGTCAGCCGCGGCAGTAAATCTGTTTTTTTGAACACATCATTTTTTCGCCAACTGTCATTAAAAAAGTGCATTTTTCAGTAAAAGCCGCCGGCAGTAAAAAATCGACTTTTACTGCCTCTTCTGCGGTACTAAAGGTATATTTTATACTGTCTCGCATTTTACTGCCCCAAGAAGGCAGTAAAAATGAACTTTTAATGACTACCGGCAAAAAAATGTTTTTTGCCGCTTTGAACACACAATTTTTCCGCCGATTGTCATTGAAAAAGTGCAAAATGTGTAAAAATCGACTTTTATTGCTGAGGCAGTAAAGATCGCATTTTACTGCCGCAAAAAAGGCAGTAAAAATGCACTTTTAATGAGTAACGTCAAAAAAATATTTTTCTTAAATCTGAAAAATTCGCAGCAAACAAATTAAAGATTCTGTGCATTAGTTCTCCTATCCAGGTAGCTAAATAAATGAGCTAACGTTTGGCACTGTCACATTCGTCTAAATTTTGAAAAATATCTACAAAATCTTTGATTTTTTTTGCGAATTTTTCAGATTTAAGAAAATAGAAGGTATACTAAAGTTGTAACCTAGGAAAAAATTTTCTACGTGTTAGCCACCTTGAGATTTGCAAAGCTCGCACCATTTTATCTTTCTTCGGTATAATAAATTTTGGATGTTATGTTTACCTTTTTCACTTTTTCGACACTGCGAAAAATTAACCACTTTCAAACTGGTTAATGCGCGATAAATGGCCTACGGTTGTCTGGTGGCAAAACAGCTGACTGCGGTCTGTCAGTAGTCAATTAGCGAATTTTTGCGTGATACCCACTGTAACCCTGGAGTATCCCTGGGTATGTACCCCTACCATTTCTTGGTGACGTCATGTCAGGTTACACGACTTCTTCGCAAAAACCGTAAAGTTACAGAGTGAAGTGAGGTTAGGAGAATATCGATTATTTCAATCCTATTTCTTGGTCAAGAGGAAATATTTAACGTGGATGTAGCAATTCATTCCAGCAGATCTCTATTTGTTACTGTTGTTCAACCATTATCAATTGCAGGGGGTAAAAAGGAGGCGTTGATGTCTGGAATCTGGATTAAGGATTAACTGCCGCTGTTTTAGAAAACAAAACAATTCAAATGGAAAAGTAGGGTTTATATAGAAAAACGTGTCAACCACTTGACGATTGACGTACCATACCCGAAGTAAATCTGGGGCCCAATTCTCGAATCGTTCGAATCTGTTTCGTATGCGATGTTGCTAGGCAGCCGCCAATCAGATTGCTCGTACCTTAGTGATTCCGCATACGAAACAGTTCGTACGATTCGAGAATTGGACCCCTGGTCCCGAGCAGGTTTAGTTCGAGTATGATGTTCATGACGTCATAACACCCTCCCCTCACTAACCTTTGAATGTCACTTTTTCGCGAAAATAACCACCAGTAACCCTATATTAACTAACTCGAACATAAATTGTTACTCGCAAAAATTCGCCTATGAACATGGGATGGGACTCATCTGTCAAATTTACATTATAAAGTGAGGTTATCGTGTTAATAATTAAAAAGGTAAATCGGCTCGTAACTAATTAAAATTAATGGATTAACGTAATTAATTGGTGTATAGAACCAGCACTGAAACTCAATTCCTCAAATCCTAATGGCAAGCTTCACAGTGAATTTCTGCGATAAAGTCGAAGACGAGGTTCTCAAGCACGAAGGGAGTGGCACAAATGATGAAGAAACCGTAAAGATAAAAGCTGAGGAAGGAATTAAGCGAGAAATGCAAGCCGCCGAGCACGACGTAGAAGAAAATAAACGCAAGTGGTTTGAATGTGAAAAATGCGACTTCAAAGCCAGGCAGAAGGGGCATCTGAAACGACACTTAATTTCCGTACACCAAAACGGAGATGAAATTCAGTGGTTGCACTGCGAAAAATGCGCTTACAAAGCCAAACACAAGAAGACATTGAAACAGCACATATTCAGGAAACATCGAATTGATCAAGTCAAATGGTTCGAGTGTGACAAATGCTACTACAAAAACAAATATAAAGGCAACTTCACACGACACGTGGTTACTAAACATCGAAATGATGTCGAAGTTAAGTGGTTCCAGTGTGACGAATGCCACTATAAGACCAAAGAAAAGTTTAGCCTGAAAAGGCACATATTTACATTACATCGAAATGATGAAGTTAAGTGGTTCCAGTGCTACGAATGCGACAATAAGGTCAAAGACAAGAGCAGCCTGAAAAGGCACATATTTACATTACATCGAAATGATGAAGTTAAGTGGTTCCAGTGCTATGAATGCGACTATAAGGCCAAAAACAAGAGCAGCCTGAAAAGGCACATATTTACAATGCATCGAAATACTGTCGAAGTTACGTGGTTCCAGTGCAACGAATGCAACTATAAAGCCAAAAAAAAGTGCGGCCTGAAAAGGCACATATTTAGATTACATCGAAATGATGAAGTTAAGTGGTTCCACTGCTACGAATGCGACTATAAAGCCAAAGAAAAGTGCGGCCTGAAAAGGCACATATTTAGATTACATCGAAATGAAGAAGTTAAGTGGTTCCAGTGCGACGAATGCGACCATAAAGCCAAAGAAAAGTGTAGCCTGAAAAGGCACATATTTACAATGCATCGAAATGATGAAGCTCGTGATGAAGTTAGGTGGTTCCAGTGCGACGAATGCGGCCTCAAAGTCAAAAGAGAAAGCGACTTGAAAAGGCACATCATTGCCGTACATCAAAATACAAAACCAAAGCTAAAAAAAGGCAGCAGAGAAGCGGCTGGAACCTCCCCAACGCATGGGTCTTTGATTTCCGTGACTTATTGTGTTTAAGATTTTAAAGTTGATATGCCTAAATGGCACTTCTCGTGGACCAATTGCTCCCAAAAGCCTTTCAGCCCTTCAATGGGTTACCTAACCTCCATGTACCAAATTTCGGACAAATTGATCCAGTAGTTTGGGCTATAACGTGGTTTCAGTGTTATTACAAAATTTCGATTTTTCTACCCGAAGGGTACTAAATGCGAATAAATTTTATCTCACTTAAAACCAGAATTTGAAGACCTTTCTGATGATAACAATAAATCTTTCAAAAAGTTGTTTTTGATGGGTGAATGAGAGAATAATTTTAAGTTTCGAAATTGGTGTGCCAAAACGGCACTTTCCGTGGGTCGATTGAATCCAAAATTTGTTCAGCTCTTCGACGTGTAATACAATCCCCATGTGCAAAATTTCAGCCAAATCGGTTGAGGGGCTTGGGCTGTACCGCGATTTTAAAGTCCGATAAAAATCAATTTTTTTTTAATTGTTGGTCAAAAGGGCACTAAGAATGAATACATTTTTAGATGCAGAATTTGAACGTCTTTCTTATGGTGACGTGAAAAATGGGGGTTTGCATTTAAAATTTAAAAGTTGATGTGCCAAAATGGCACTTCTGGTTGCACGATTGGCTCCAAAAGCTTTTCAGATCTAAGTTGGGTTTTCACATGCACACGTACCAAATTTCAGCCAAATCGGTCGAGTAGTTTGGGCTGTGGCGTGTTTACGAACGTACGTACGTACGTACGTACGTACGTACGTACGCACGAACGTACGTTCATACATACAGACACATTTTAAAAACCACTTTTTTGGGTTCCTGAGACCTCAAAACGTATAGATCCGGTCTTATCTCGAATTCGAAAATTTTAGTGATTGCAGTAACCTCCCTTTTTTTTAAATGGTGAAGTGGAGTGGGGAGGTTAAAAAGACCTGAAACAGCATGTGATTACTAAGCATCTCAATACAGGCATGTCCGCATGTATGTTATCCATTATCGAATTTAATTAATGAATCCTTTGAAACTGGAATTTTTCCAGATGATATAAAAACTTCTAAGGTGGTACCGCCATTTTTAAAAATAAAGGCTCACGAAATGATCTAGCTTCATATCGCCCGGTTTCTTTGCAGTGCCAGTTTCACAAAGTATTTGAGCGAGCGTTTTATGTTCGTCTGATAAATTTTATTGAAAGATTTAAAATTATCTCTCCTAGCCAAAATGGCTTCATTAAAGGTAAATCTACGTCAACGGCTATATTGGAAATGTTTGACGAAATTTATGAAGCTCTTAATGGTAAAAAACATGTTATTGGCTTATTTTATGATTTGTCAAAAGCTTTTGACTCCATTGACCACCGTTTGCTACTCCAAAAGCTTTCATATCAAGGGATAAGAGGATGCGGTTCACGACTGGATGGCTAGTTATTTACACAACAGGAAACAGGTTGTTAAAGTTGGGGACTGTGTATCAGATGTCACTAACAGTTCAAAGGGGTGCCCCAAGGGTCAATTTTGGGCCCTGTTTTATTCAATCTGTTTATGAATGATCGATCTACCTGAGAAAGTATCTTTAGATGTTGGTAAAATGATAATTTACGCGGACGACACAAATGCAATTTTATCAGACGCAGACTATGAGGAGTTGATAGTTACTTGCAATGCAGTATCTGATAGACTGAGAGTCAATGGTGCAAAGAAAACAATTTGGTTTTAAATATTGGGAAAACATACTTAATGAAATTCTTGCCAAAAAATGTTACTGGGGCTCTTCATCACATAAGAACGAGGCATTTATTGTTCAAAAACGTATTCTTCGATGCATGGCTGGTGTGAGCAACCGCAGTCAATGTCGTCCACTTTTTCGACAGTACGAATTCCTGACGCTGCCCTCACTTTATATTTTTAATTTATTGATTTTTGTTAGGCAGAAGATGATCTCTCTGGAGAGGCGTAGCGATATTCATGGATACTGTCCGAGAAATAAAAATTCACTCAATCTGCCTTTTCCAGGGTTGGCAAAAACCCGGGTTTTTGTGTCAGCCTCATGGGTTTTTGAATTTTTGTGTATGGGTTTTTGTGTTTTTGTGCGGGTTTTTGTGTGGGTTTTTGGGTTTTTGTTGTAATTTTGACAGTTTTGACACTTTTTTAATTGGTAATGACATGTTTGACACACACACAGAACATGTAACACCTAACCTAACCCTATTTACTGTTTAGAATTAATTAAAAATAAAGTAAGTATTTAAGGGGCGCTATTATAATTGTTGTAATCAGTATTCATTCAGTAAAGGGTCTTACTCGAAGGAGGCTAGGAGAAATTAATTGTTTTGACGGTAAATGATAGTATCCTGTCAACAAAAACTTTTCCGATCTGTATCCGTTGCCGCATCCTTGCTTTGTTAATATGGCGTATGCTTTGCCGTAAGAGATGTAGGACGTACAAACAAGAATGATGAAATTATTATTCCAAGTAGCGAAATCTGAAAGTAACATTATCATATAATTTCCGCAGCCCACGCCCTACGTCACGGGTTGTCACGGGTAGGTCCTACTAGATTGGAAAATTTTTGATCCCTCTTTACTATTCGCGAAAATCAGCAAAGTGTCTGACATCTGGTGGCAATACTTTAACTACACTGAGAGGCAGGATACGGAAATACTTTTAAACGTCCGTCATCATAATTTCGGCTTACGTCAGTCAGTTGTCAGTTGCGAGGTTAGGTAGTTTAGTTTTGTTAGGAGCATAGGAGACATCCTCTCGCTGACTCGAAATTTTGTGAATAATTCTGTGGAATTTTACTTAAGTGGAACATTGTAAATCCAGGAAAACTTGGCTTTTAAAAAATCCACGTGTCGATATCACTGGATGACACCAACTGACACTGTCAGGTAGTGATGGGTAAAAACTGTTATTTTTCCATAACAGTTACACCTGTTATCGTTATATTTTAATAACAGTTAAATATAACTGTTATTTTATAACAGCTATTTCATTAACTAACATGATCAGTTTCAGATCAAATCTGCGATCATCTACTCTTACATGTTTCATTTATAAAGCAGAATTATTTCACCAGCTATTTCAAGTATTTCTCACAACCTTTGAAGAATATTTTTTGGTTTGCAACGATTAATATTTAATGAATGCTATTTTATTATTTGTTACGTCCTATAACTGTTATGGTATTCGTTCCGTATCCTTGGAGTGTGTTGTTATTTGTTATGTTCTGTTAACCTGTTGGTATCAGTGGTATCAGTTGACAATTCAGTCCCAGTCAGTGCAGCGGGTATTTATCATATAATATCGTTAAAACTGTTATTAAAAATAACTATTATTTTCAATACGTCATAACTGTTGTAACTGTTATGACCCAAATAACAGTTATAAAATAACAACTTGTTATTTAACAACCCATCACTACTGTCAGGCACGTCACGCTATGCGTCACGCTAGAATTCTCACTTCCGGCTCCCCAATGGGGTGAGACCGCCATTTTGTGGTTTAGCAATGCCATCTATTAGCAGCTGATTTTCGCGAATTGTGCATTGTATATGTATAAGGTGTTTCTCTCTCTTGATTTTACTGATGCTTTAGGCTCATAGTGATTTTCATTTTAGAAAGTTGGGTTTTTGTCTGTGAGTTTTTGTGTTTTGAGGTCTGGGTTTTTGTGTCAAAAACCCACCCAAAAACCCAAGTGGGTTTTAACTTTTGCCAACCCTGCTTTTCATAGGCTTTCAATTGCTCAGAAAGGACCTTATTATCAAGGAGTTAAGATCTACAATCTGCTCGATGAGAATATTAAGTCTCAAACTAATAGTAAATTTAAAAAGCCAACGAAAGATGTGTATCAATGCGATGTGTGTCCCTGTAGATGTTTACCTTGTTAATGTGTATGTAGGGGCGAGCTGAATTTACTGGTGGAGTCGGGTGCAGATTTTATAAATCTGCACCTAGTAGTAGTGCCTCCGCAGACGCACAGTGGTGTTAAAAGTCAAGAGGAATGAAAATGAAGTGTGGATTAAGTAGAATTACGAAATAAAACACTAAAATAACCAAATTATGCAATTAAAACTTTTGTGGGGGTTGAAATAAGCACTTATACCTACCTATTGCGAAGGAAACTGAAAAATTGTAAAAGGTAAACTGAATCCCAAATGCGTTCAATTTTATAACCGTCGAAAAACGGAATTATGCGAATTTTGCAAAATTTGCACTTAGGGGGTTGAAAAATCGTAAAGGTGGATGAAAAATCAAAAGGTATCAGGATTAACCGTGGCTAAGTAAAATTACGGAAAATAACACCAAATTAACCCAATTATGTAAATTTAGCATTTGAAGACTTGAAACATTGCGAAGGGGGATGAAAAAAGTGAAAAATTTAATCATCATCCAAATGGGTTCAATTTATTACAGAAGAAAAACGAAAATATCCGAATTTGGCAAAACTAACACCTAGGGGGTTGAAAAATTGTAAAGGGGGATGAAACGTCAAAGTGGATGAGAATTAATCGTAATTAAGCAGAATTACAGAAAATAACACGAAAGTAAACCAATTATGCAAATTTAGATTTTGGGGGTTGAAATGTTGCGAAGGGGGTTGGAAAAGTGAAAAGATAAACATAATCCAATTGAGTTCAATTTGTTACCGAAGGAAAACTAAATTATGTGAATTTTGCAAAATAAACACTTAGGGGGTTGAAAAATTGTAAAGGGGGATGAAAAGTTAAAAGGGATGAGAATTAATCGTAATTAAGTAGAATTACAGAAAATAACACGAAAATAAGCCAATTATGCAAATTTGACTTTTGGGGGTTGAAACATTGCGAAGGGGTCGAAAAAGTGAAAAAGGCAAGAACAATTCATAAGGCAAAACTGCGCGAATTTTACAAAATTAACCAGCGGAAATCACCCGAAAAAGAAGCGGTCTGGGTAAATTTTGCTCTTTGAGGGTTCACATATCATGAAAGGGGTTGAAAAATTGTGGATGGGTCAAAAATTAATGAAAATCACTTTAAATTAATAACAAATTAGAAGAAAGCAAAAAAAAAATAAATGAAATATATTTACTCCGCTTGCTAGGGCTTAGGGGTTGTTAGTAGCGCAGGGGTTGGTTTTAGGATGAAGACTCATAAGACTTTTTTCAATGGTTGACCGAAATCTATTGAACCCCATAATTTTATTCCACCACTTACATGAAAAAATTTCCAGTTTCAACCCTTAAATTTCATCCCCCTTGTTAGATATTAATGAAAATTTGCCCATCCGCCTACAGTGGCGCTGTAAATTACCACATCAAATTTAGCCCTGATACGTTGAGCAGTTTTTGAGTTCTCGCATTTTTTTGTTTCGGCATGTTAGGGGGTTGTACCGCCTTTAAGGGTCGTTTTTCGCGAATGATGAATAAGACCTTTTTTGTACCATCAATAGAAAGCTATCGAATGGTAATATTTTCAACTATACATTCTTCATTGAAAATTCGAGTTTCCACCCCTAACTTTCATCCCCTTCGATAATTTTCTCCTAAAATTCGATCTTCCCTTCTCGAAGATGCAGTGTGTAAGATGTCACAGTTTCGCAGAAGATATTGCTTCTCTGTGTCAAATTACAGGGCTTTATGGACGTTTCAACCCCTAAACTCCAACCCCCTATTTCACCACCCCCACATGCCCTAAAGGAAGTTGTGTTTTCAATTTCACCACCCTAACCCAATTCGTTTAAAAATTAAGGTAATTTGTAAATTCATGTTTTCAACACCTCATGATTTCACCCCTTTATGATTTACAGGGGTGAGTTTATTTTTCCGGTGTGACATAACTCCTTGCGTATTTACTGACTTCAGTTGTTCACAAATAAACCAATAGGGTTTCAGAAAAAATAAATAAAATATAATTATCGACTTGCAAAGAGTTAGGGGTGGTTAATGGCCCAGGGGTTGGTTTTAGATTGAAAACTCATAAGACCTTTTTTCAATAGTTGACCGAAATCTATCGAACCCCGTAATTTTAGGCTACCATTTACTTGAAGAAATTTCAAGTTTCAACCCTTAAATTTCATCCCCTTTGTTAGATATTTTTGAAAATTTGTCCATCCACCTATAATATCACTGGAAATTCACAAACCAAATTCTGCCTTGATACGTTGAGTAGTTTTTGAGTTCTCGTATTTTTGTGTTTCTGCATGTTACGGGTTGTAGCGCCTATAAGGGTGGTTTTTCGCAAAATATGAATGACACCTTTTTTGAATAATTAATGGAAAGCTATCGAATGACGGCAATTTCGACTAGTACTTATTAAGCGGAATTTCGAGTTGCTACCCCTAATTTCCACCCCATTTGTTCGATTTTACGAAAAAACGCATCCCCCACAAGATTTCACCGATATATGTGTGTACGTTGAGTTTCCGACAGCTGCGTGCAACCCTTGCGGAGTTATCATATTTTTTGTGGTTTTCATCCCCTAAATTTCATCCCCCGAAATTGGCACCCCCTCACTTTCAACAGACTTGAAGGTCGAACGTGCATACTAATTTTCAGCAAGATATCTCCACTAGTTCTCGAGTTATTGCAATTAGTAGTTTTTCGGTTTTTCACCCCTAGCTCCCACCCCCTTGGTCCGATATGGCCCAAAAGCAATCCCCGCCTTACTTTTCGGGAGACGAAGCTGCCTACCAAGTTTCAGCTCGATATCTCAATCCGTTCTCAAGTTATCCGACGGACAGACTGAGGAGCGATCGAGCGAGCGAGCGAGCGAGCGAGCGAATAAGCTAAGACAAGAGTACCTCCGCATTCTGCTACGGCACTAAAACTTGGTTTACAAATTTCTCATCGACAAGAGTTTTTAGTGTTGATGAGTATTAGAGAACAATTTTAAAGCATTTGTCTTGTCGTTGTGGTCTAACTTTCGTTTGTTTTGTGTGAATATGTTGTATGTGACGTGCCATTTGGTATTAGCTCTTTTGTATTAACTACTTTTGGCAAATACATTTATTTATTTTATTTATTTATCACATTTTCAGAGTTTATAAATCATGTACAGGCAACCAAGAATACAAATCACCAGTGAAGCGATTTGCGGCTAATCGTATTCTGTATCTCGGGCAGCGGCGACCTTGGTTTTGGATAATAATTATTTCCCTCTAAAATATTTTATTTAGCAATAAAAACCGAAAACAAAACCAAAACTACGTTCCATACAGGTCAATGACAGGAGCCATCTGGGATTCTTCCGCAAATGCCCCACTCCATCGACGCCCTCAGACTTTACATCTCACCGTGACTTGTTTTCGCGCGATAATGATATATACCAACTTGTTGAACACGACTTAAGGGTGATCCGGAGTTTCTGGGTTAATATTGTGAAATTGCTGCCAGAGGGCGAGAGCGGTTCGTGAATCGAGCACTTTGAAGTATGAGTGAGGGACGTGGGGCTCACCGTCTGTCAAATTGACAGATTATAAATTGAGGTTATCGTGTTAATAATTAAAAAGGTAAATCAGCTCGTAATTAATTAAAATTAATGGATTAACGTAATTAATTGGTGTATAGAACCAGCACCTGAAACTCAATTCCTCGAATCCTAATGGCAACCTTCACAGTGAATTTCTGCGATAAAGTCGAAGACGAGGTTATCAAGCACGAAGGGAGTGGCACAAATGATGAAGAAACCGTAAATATAAAAGCTGAGGAAGGAATTAAGCGAGAAATTCAAATCGCCGAGCACGACGTAGAAGAAAATAAATGCAAGTGGTTTGAATGTGAAAAATGCGACTTCAAAGCCAAACACAAGAGGACTCTGATACAGCACATATTCAGGAAACATCGAATTGATCAAGACAAATGGTTCGAATGTGACAAATGCTCCTACAAAACCGCAGATAAACGTAGCTTCACACGACACGTGGTTACCATACATCGAAATGATGTCGAAGTTAAGTGGTTCCAGTGCAACGACTGCGACTACAAAGCCAAAGAAAAGTACCGCCTAAAAAGGCACATATTTACATTACATCGAAATGATGAAATTAATTGGTTCCAGTGTGCTGAATGTGATCACAAAGTCAAAACAAAAAGGAGCCTGAAAAGGCACATATTTACATTGCATCGAAATGATGAAGTTATGTGGTTCCAGTGCGACGAATGCTACTATAAAGCCGACGAAAAGTGCCGCCTAAAAAGGCACATATTTAGATTACATCGAAATGAGGAAGTTAAGTGGTTCCACTGCTACGAATGCGACTATAAAGCCAAAGAAAAGTGCGGCCTGAAAAGGCACATATTTAGATTACATCGAAATGAAGAAGTTAAGTGGTTCCACTGCTACGAATGCGAGTATAAAGCCAAAGAAAAGTGCGGCCTGAAAAGGCACATATTTACATTACATCGAAATGATGAAATTAAGTGGTTACAATGCCAGAAATGCGGCTTCAAAACCAAAGACAAAAGAAACCTGAAACGCCACATATTTACATTTCACGGAAATGGTGAAGTTAACGGTTCCAGTGTGACGAATGTGGCCACAAAGTGAAAAGAAAAAGCAACTTGAAAAGGCACATCAAAATACAAAACCAAAGCTGAAAAAAACCTGAAACGGCATGTGATTACTAAACATCTCAATACGGGTAAAATCACATAATTCTCAGAGTTTATAAATCATGTACAGGCAACCAGGAATACAAATCACCAGTGAAGCGATTTGCGGCTACTCGTATTCCGTACCTATCTCAGGCAGCGGCGACCTCCGGTTTTGGGTAATAATAATTTTCCCTCTTAAAATATTTTATTTAGCAATAAAAATCGTAAACAAAACCAAAACTACGTTCCATACAGGTCAATAACAGAAGCCATCTGGGATTCTTCCGCAAATAATGCTTCTCTCCACTTTTGACGCCCTGACTTTACATCTCACCGTAACTTGTTTTCGCGCGATAACGATATCTCGAGCACTTTGAAGTTTGAGTGAGAGCCATGAGGGCATCACTCGAGTCGTCAGGCGCCAGTGAGAGCGCAGTACGGAAAACCACGGCCGTGGTAACGCTAACCCTAGAAGGAACTTTGATCACCTTTTTTCAAATTCGAAATTGTTAATAAACAAATGTGGGACTTTGCTATTGTAAAAAATTAACATTCGGAGGGTCGACAGACAAAACAATGAAAATTGCAGTGTAAAATATTACCTTATAACTTTTCATTTGCAAAAAATCATGTAGTGTACACACTTTAACAGCAAATTTTGCAGAAAAAATCAGACCACGAATTATATTCGGATGATTAAACAACAAAAGAAATTTCAAAGGAAACAATAGGGTTGACATGACATTTCATTTGACCGAAATTTTTTCGCTGGAAAACCGTCCTGCTTTTCATTCGTGGTTTTTCAGTTCAAAACCATGGCGATTGGTCGATTGTCTATAAATTCTGACGTTTGATTGCTTTAAAATTCTTGAGTTGTTTAATCACTCTGAAACCTACTATAGCTTCCAAATCGGAAAAACTTGTTTTGTTACTTGGTTTGGTAATGGGATAAGCATTGGGTGATATTAATTAAAGTTAAAAAGTTATTAAACTTCTATAGTAAAAAATAAGAAAAATCGTATTCTTTGTCAGAGTTGATCAATGGGCCTATACAGTTTTGTGTAAATTCAAGAATCCGTTATGTTCAGGCCATTACTAAAAATTATTCTTAATTGTCATGGCAAAACTGCAACCCTAACGTAAACCCTGACTTTAAAAAATTCATTCAAAGTTCTGCGCAATTCATTTTGCATTCAAATGGAACCAACTTGCCTGGCTATTGACCTCATTTTCTATTGGTTCGGCACCGAGAGTGAAGCGCGTGACGTATACTATTCAACAGTCAGAATTGGCAAAGCAATCACGCTTACAAGGTGATTGGATCTTACTACTTTACGTCACTATCCCCGCCTACTCGCCTGCGTTTGATCAGGCTCAGATTTCTTCAAACTTTCAACATTTTTTTAGGTCTACTAATGGGAATATTCCAAAATAAAAAAATACGGGTATTTTTATTTTTAATGTAGATTGATATTCACCAATAAAAAAAAATCGCTGTATAGGCCCATTTGAAACTATTTTAATAAGACAAAACTAAATTTTGCAGTAAAATTGCGAAATAGGGAATCGTGGGATTGGGAAATAAGTAGAAATTTCTGGAATGACAAAACGAGAACCCAATAAAACACATTTTAAATTATCGATTTTTTTTTGAAAAAAATTTATTGATCCACCGCCATTTCCGTGCCATCTTCACGTATCTCTAACAGCCTAGGCCCATACAGGAGCACATAGGCGCAATGCCAATCACCTGCAACCAAACTAAAAACAAATAATTAAAAAAAATAATAGCAACCTCCTCCCGAAAGCTTGAGGATGTCTTCGGTCGTAACTGGCGAAACGCTGTCGTCATCGCACTTCATCCACGCATCCCCACTTTGCCGAACCCACCCCACGTAATGGCCGCTCGACGACGAGCGCCCTCTATGCGTCAAAACAGCCTGGAGAGTGTAATACCCGCTATTGTTGCTACCCAGATCTACGGCCTACTACGTTAAGCACAGAAATTCAAACCGACCAATCACCATCCTCGAAGGAGAAGGGGGCGTACTTCTTCTGATTGGGTTTGCCATCCCCCTTGCTCTTGCTTTTGTCTTTACTGGCCGCCTCCACTTGCGCATCCTCCAACTCCTACAAACAAAACACATCTTTCCATAAAATAAATCCATTTATTATTATTATTATAACCTTGAACTTCGCCCTGACCGGCGCCAACTTCTCCTGCAACTCGGGCGAGCACAAGTCAAACGCGTCGAAATCGAGCGGAAATTTGACATCTTTCAGGATTTTGGCGTTGATCGCCTCCTTTTCCTTGAAATAGAACCGTACGAACTGTACGGTAAGGTAGGCCGGCAGCCGACTTATTTTCGACTGAAAACGATTCGTTTCAGGCTGAAAACTGAAAAAAAAACTTACGGTTTTCGTGTAAACCGCGTCCCTGTCTAACGTGGCGGACTTCTTGGTGATCTGTTCTTGCATTTTCTGAAAATTTATAGTTGTAGCGCCATCTGGCGGTTGACACCATGAGACTACTTGACGTTCCATGAGTTAGAATGAGAGAGGAGACGTCGAGTTGCCTCCTGATGTTTGATGAGTTAGAAAGAGAGAGGAGAGAAGATGTCGGATAAGTTAGTAAGAGAGAGGAGACGTCAAGTGGCCTCGTAGTGCTACCACGAGGCTATTTGACGTGCGGTGAGTTAGAAAGAGACATAAAAAAGTTGACTGGCTTTTTGACGTTTGTTAAATCAGAAAGAGAGATTTTTAGTAGCGTCTTGACATTTGATAAGTTGGAATGAGAGAGGAGACGTCAAGTTGCCTCTTGATGTTTGATGAGTTAGAAAGAGAGAGGAGAGAAGATGTCGGATAAGTTAGGAAGAGAGAGAAGGCGTCAAGTGGCCTCGTAGTGCTACCACGAGGCTATTTGACGTGCGGCGAGTTAGAAAGTGAGATTAAAACGTCGACTGGCTTTTTGACGTTTGTTAAATCAGAAAGAGAGAGAAGATTTTTAGTAGCGTCTTGACATTTGATAAGTTGGAATGAGACAGGAGACGTCGAGTTGTCTCTTGATGTTTGACAAGTTAGAAAAAGAGAGGAGAGAAGATGTCGGATAAGTTAGAAAGAGAGAGAAGACGTCAAGTGGCCTCGTAGTGCTACCGCGAGGCTATTTGACTTGCGGTGAGTTAGAAAGAGAGATAAAAACGTCGACTGGCTTTTTGACGTTTGTTAAATTAGAAAGAGAGAAAAGATTTTTAGTAGCGTCTTGACATTTGATAAGTTGGAATGAGAGAGAAGACGTCAAGTGGCCTCTTGATGTTTGATGAGTCAGAAAGAGAGAGGAGAGAAGATGACGGATAAGTTAGGAAGAGAGAGAAGACGTCAAATGGCCTCGTAGTGCTACCACGAGGCTATTTGACATGCGGTGAGTTAGAAAGAGAGATAAAAACGTCGACTGACTTTTTGACGTTTGTTAAATCAGAAAGAGAGAAGATTTTTAGTAGCGTCTTGACATTTAATAAGTTGGAATGAGAGAGGAGACGTCAAGTTGCCTCTTGATGTTTGATGAGTTAGAAAGAGAGAGGAGAGAAGATGTTGGATAGGTTAGGAAGAGAGAGAAGACGTCAAGTGGCCTGGTAGTGTTACCACGAGGCTATTTGACGTTTGGTGAGTTAGAAAGAGAGATAAAAACGTCGACTGACTTTTTGGCGTTTGTTAAATCAGAAAGAGAGAGAAGATTTTTAGTAGCGTCTTGACATTTGATAAGTTGGAATGAGAGAGGAGACGTCAAGTTGCCTCTTGATGTTTGATGAGTTAGAAAGAGAGAGGAGAGAAGATGTTGGATAAGTTAGGAAGAGAGAGAAGACGTCAAGTGGCCTCGTAGTGCTACCACGACACTATTTGACGTTTGGTGAGCTAGAAAGAGAGAAAAACGTCGACTGGCTTTTTGACGTTTGTTAAATCAGAAAGAGAGAGAAGATTTTTAGTAGCGTCTTGACATTTGATAAGTTGGAATGAGAGAGGACACGTCAAGTTGCCTCTTGATGTTTGATGAATTAGAAAGAGAGATGAGAGAAGATGTCGGATAAGTTAGGAAGAGAGAGAAGACGTCAAGTGGCCTCGTAGTGCTACCACGACGCTATTTGACGTTTGGTGAGCTAGAAAGAGAGATAAAAACGTCGACTGGCTTTTTGACGTTTGTTAAATCAGAAAGAGAGAGAAGATTTTTAGTAGCGTCTTGACATTTGATAAGTTGGAATGAGAGAGGAGACGTCAAGTTGCCTCTTCATGTTTGATAAGTTAGAAAGAGAGGAGAGAAGAGATGTCGGATAAGTTAGAAAGAGAGAGAAGACGTCAAGTGGCCTCGTAGTGCTATCACGACGCTATTTGACGTTTGGTGAGCTAGAAAGAGAGAAAAACGTCGACTGGCTTTTGACGTTTGTTAAATCAGAAAGAGAGAGAAGATTTTTAGTAGCGTCTTGACATTTGATAAGTTGGAATGAGAGAGGAGACGTCAAGTTGCCTCTTGATGTTTGATGAGTTAGAAAGAGAGAGGAGAGAAGATGTCGGATAAGTTAGGAAGAGAGAGAAGACGTGCGGTGTGTTAGAAAGAGAGATAAAAATGTCGACAGACTTTTGACATTTGTTAAATCAGAAAGAGAGAGAAGATTTTTAGTACCGTCTTGACATTTGATAAGTTGGAATGAGAGAGGAGACGTCAAGTCACTTCTTGATGTTTGATGAGTTAGAAAGAGAGGGGAGAAAAGATGTCGGATAAGTTAGAAAGAGAGAGAAGACATCAAGTGGCCTCGTAGTGCTACCACGAGGCTATTTGACGTGCGGTGAGTTAGAAAGAGAGATAAAAACGTCGACTGTCTTTTTGACGTTTGTTAAATCGGAAAGAGAGAGAAGATTTTTAGCAGCGTCTTGACATTTGATAAGTTGGAATGAGAGAGGAGACGTTAAGTTGCCTCTTGATGTTTGATGAGTTAGAAAGAGAGAGGAGAGAAAATGTCGGATAAGTTAGGAAGAGAGAGAAGACGTCAAGTGGCCCTGTAGTGCAGTAGTGCTGTAGTGCAGACTACGAGGCTATTTGACGTGCGGTGAGTTAGAAAGAAAGAGAAAACCGTCGACAGGCTTTTTGACGTTTGTTAAATCAGAAAGAGAGAGAAGATTTTTAGTAGCGTCTTGACATTTGATAAGTTGGAATGAGAGAGGAGACGTCAAGTTGTTTCTTGATGTTTGATGAGTTAGAAAGAGAGAGGAGAGAAGATGTCGGATAAGTTAGGAAGAGACAGAAGACGTCAAGTGGCCTCGTAGTGATACCACGAGGCTATTTGACGTGCGGTGAGTTAGAAAGAGAGATAAAAACGTCGACTGGCTTTTTGACGTTTGTTAAATCAGAAAGAGAGAGAAGATTTTTAGTAGCGTCTTGACATTTTATAAGTTGGAATGAGAGAGGAGACGTCAAGTTGCCTATTGATATTTGATGAGTTAGAAAGAGAGGAGAGTTAGAAAGAGAGAGAAGACGTCAAGTGTCCTCGTAGTGCTACCACGAGAGTATTTGACGTTTGATAGTCAGAAACAAAGAGAGAGAAGACCTCTAGTAGCCTCTTGACATAAGTTAGAGTGAGACAGAGGGGAAAAGATGCAGCATAAGTTAGTAAGTCAGAAAGAGAGAGAAAGCCGCAGTGCTACCAACCGATCTCAGCCCGGAGTGCATGTACCGCACGTCCTGGGAGATGAAGCAGCTCAGTTGGAGGAACTGCTCTTTGCTCCTGGTGGGCGGCTCGTCCTCCGCCTCCGTGCACTTGAGCTCCACGTCGAAACTGCCGCCGAAGAACTGATCGACGACCGACTTGTAGCTGTTGGAGGTGTCACCCTGCTTGGAGGGTAGTTTCTGCTGGAGCATGCGCACCATCTCCGTCCAGCACTCGTTGGCGTCCTGCTGGGCGAAGCCCCCGTGGTCGTTCTTCTCGGCGAAACGGGGGAAGGCCACGTGCAGCATCTGGAGGAGGACGATGGGAGGCACGCTGTTGCCCTTGTCCATGGTGGTGAAGAGGTCGCGGAGGGCCGCCGTTATCGACTGGGCGGGCACCACTCCGCCGGCGTCCGTGATTTCTGGGAGGGACAAGCGATTTTTTTTTAAGCCACTCTAGAATCGATTGAGACAAATTTCAAACTTCTAGGACTCACCCACTTAGACTTCAAAATCTAATAAATTCGATAAAAACGGCAAGTTTTAAATAAAACCGTGTTTTGTATTATCAGAGACACTAGAGAAACTAATTGTCACCATTTCTTTTCGTGAAAACCTTAAAACGTGAAATCCTCTTGCAAGTCTACATTAGAAAGTTCGTTTTTTAAAACAATTACAGACTACAAGTGTGACCCATCTTACTTCCTCAAATTTGAAGGAGAATCGACTGGTGCAGATTTCAAACTTCTAGGGCTCACCCACTACGAGAAAAATGTCTTTGCATAACTTCAAAATCTAATAAATTCGATAAAAACGGCAAGTTTTAAATAAAACCGTGTATTGTACTATCAGGGACTCTAGAGAAACTAATTGTCACTATTTCTTTTCAAGAAAACCTTAAAACGTGAAATCCTCTAGCAAGTATACATTAGAAAGGTCGTTTTTTAAAACGATTACAGACTACAAGTGTGACTCATCTTACTTCCTCAAATTTGAACGAGAATCGACTGGTGCAGATTTCAAACTTCTTTGGCTCACCCACTACGAGAAAAATGTCTTTGCATAACTTCAAAATCTAATAAATCGATAAAAACGGCAAGTTTTAAATAAAATCGTGTTTTGCATTATCAGAGACTCTAGAGAAACTAATTGTCACTATTTCTTTTCATAAAACCTTAAAACGTGAAATCCTCTAGCAAGTATACATTAGAAAGGTCGTTTTTTAAAACGATTACAGACTACAAGTGTGACCCATCTTACTTCCTCAAATTTGAAGGAGAATCGATTGGTGCAGATTTAAAACTTTTAGGGCTCATCCACTACGAGAAAAATGTCTTTGCATAACTTCAAAATCTAATAAATTCAATAAAAACGGCAAGTTTTAAATGAAAACGTGTTTTGTATTATCAGAGACTCTAGAGAAGCTAATTGCCACAATTTTTTTTCATGAAAACTTTAAAACGTGAAATTCTCTAGCAAGTATACATTAGAAAGGTCATTTTTTAAAACGATTACAGACTACAAGTGTGACCCATCTTACTTCCTCAAATTGGAAGAAGAATCGATTGGTGCAGATTTCAAACTTTTAGGGCTCACCCACTACGAGAAAAATGTCTTTGCATAACTTCAAAATCTAATAAATTCGATAGAAACGGCAAGCTTTAAATGAAACCGTGTTTTGTATTATCAGAGACTCTAGAGAAACTAATTGCCATAAATTTTGTTCATGAAAACCTTAAAACGTAGAATCCTCTAGCAAGTCTACATTAGAAAGGTCATTAAATTACAGACTACAAGTGTGGCCCAACTTACTTCCTCAAATTTGAAGGAGAATCGATTGGTGCAGATTTCAAACTTCTAAGGCTCATCCACTACGAGAAAAATGTCTTTGTATAACTTCAAAATCTAATAAATTCGATAAAAACGGCAAGTTTTAAATAAAACTATGTTTAGTATTATCAGAGACTCTAGAGAAACTAATTGTCACTATTTCTTTTCATAAAACCTTAAAACGTGAAATCCTCTAGCAAGTATACATTAGAAAGGTCATTTTTTAAAACGATTACAGACTACAAGTGTGGCCCATCTTACTTTCTCGAATTTGAAGGAGAATCGATTGGTGCAGATTTCAAACTTCTAAGGCTCATCCACTACGAGAAAAATGTCTTTGTATAACTTCAAAATCTAATAAATTCGATAAAAACGGCAAGTTTTAGATAAAACTATGTTTTGTATTATCAGAGACTCTAGAGAAACTAATTGTCACTATTTCTTTTCATAAAACCTTAAAACGTGAAATCCTCTAGCAAGTATACATTAGAAAGGTCATTTTTTAAAACGATTACAGACTACAAGTGTGACCCATCTTACTTCCTCAAATTTGAAGGAGAATCGATTGGTGCAGATTACAAACTTCTAGGGCTCACCCACTACGAGAAAAATGTCTTTGCACAACTTCAAAATCTAATAAATTCGATAAAAACGGCAAGTATGAAATATAACCGTGTTTTGTATGAGAGACTCTAGAGAAACTAATTGCCACAAATTTTTTTCATGAAAACCTTTAAACGTGAAATTCTCTAGCAAGTATACATTAGAAAGATCATTTTTTAAAACGATTACAGTCTACAAGTGTGACCCATCTTACTTCCTCAAATTTGAAGGAGAATCGATTGGTGCAGATTACAAACTTCTAGGGCTCACCCACCACGAGAAAAATGTCTTTGCATAAGTTCAAAATTAATAAATTCGATAAAAACGGCAAGTTTTAAATAAAACCGTGTTTTGTATTATCAGAGACCCTGGAGAAACTAATTGCCACAAATTTTTTTCATGAAAACCTTAAAACGTGAAATCCTCTTGCAAGTATACATTAGGAAGGTCATTTTTTAAAACGATTACAGACTACAAGTGTGACCCATCTTACTTCCTCAAATTTGAAGGAGAATCGATTGGTGCCGATTTCAAACTTCTAGGACTCACCCACTGCGAGAAAAATGTCTTAGTATAACTTCAAAATCTAATAAACTCGGTAAAAACTGCAAGTTTTAAATAAAACCGTGTTTTGTATTATCAGAGACTAGAGAAACTAATTGTCACTATTTCTTTTCATGAAAACCTTAAAACGTGAAATCCTCGTGCAAGTATACATTAGAAAGGTCATTTTTTAAAACGATTACAAATTACAAGTGTGACCCATCTTACTTCCTCAAATTTGGAGGAGAATCGATTGGTGCAGATTTCAAACTTCTAGGGCTCATCCACTACGAGAAAAGTGTCTTTGCATAACTTCAAAATCTAATAAATTCGATAAAAACGGCATGTATGAAATAAAACCGTGTTTTGTATTATCAGAGAGACTAGAGAAACTAATTGCCACAAATTTTTTTCATGAAAACCTTAAAACGTGAAATCCTCTTGCAAGTATACATTAGAAACGTCATTTTTTAAAACGATTACAGACTACAAGTGTGACCCATCTTACTTCCTCAAATTTGAAGGAGAATCGATTGGTACAGAGTTCAAACTTCTAGGGCTCACCCACTACGACAAAAGTGTCTTTGCATAACTTCAAAATCTAATAAATTCGATAAAAACGACAAGTTTTAAATAAAACCGTGTTTTGTATTGTCAGAGACTCTAGAGAAACTAATTGTCACTATTTTTTTTCAAGAAAATCTTAAAACGTAAAATCCTCTAGCAGGTATACATTAGAAAGGTAATTTTTTAAAACGATTACAGACTACAATTGTGGCCCATCTTACTTCCTCAAATTTGAAGAAGAATCGATTGGTGCAGATTTCAAACCTCTAGGGCTCACCCCCAACGAGAAAAATGTCTTTACATAACCTCAAAATCTAATAAATTCGATAAAAACGGCAAGTTTTAAATAAAACCGTGTTTTGTATTATCAGAGACTGTAGAGAAACTAATTGTCACAATTTTTTCGCAAAAAAACCTTAAAACGTAATATCCTCTAGTAAGTATACATTAGAAAGGTCATTTTTTAAAACGATTACAGACTACAAATGTGACCCATCTTACTTTCTCAAATTTGAAGGAGAATCGATTGGTGCAGATTTCAAACTTCTCAAACCTCAAAATTTAATAAAACAAGTAAAAAAGTTCAAGTGAATGAAAATCGTGTTTTGACAACGGGAACTTGGCCTGTTATTCAAAAACAGCACGGCCTTGGTTAAGCTCTATTTGAACCGTCATTAGTGTCAAGCATCTGTTTCCCAAAGCCTCCCCTATCTGTTTACTTTTCCATTGCAGGATAGTTTTAGCCCTGATTCTGCACAACTGAGAGACGAAACGTCGGTTAAATACATACCACCTTGATATGATTGTAAGGCCTCACGCAGCTCGGGCACGGACTTTAAACACTGCACTGTGGCATTCATATAACAAGTATTCCCCAAATTGGTCAGTCCTGCGGGCAACTCCAACTGAAACAAACGTTATTTTTCCACCCCCAACAGTTGGCAGCATTGCTCACAGCAGTCGCCAGCTCACTCTCGTTCATATCCTCCATAAAAACAGTCTTTTCCACGGGCTCCTTGGGCACGTCCTCCTCTTTACTACCCATCAACAGCACCGTAACCCCCTGCAACCAAAATTTAACCTAAACCAACACAAAGGGGCCCCACGTCTTTCAGCTTAAAGTTGTCCCAGTCCGAGTCTTTCAAAGTGACTCCTTTGATCATAACTTTCTGCCGTTCGGGCTGCACCCCAGTCAAGGCGAACAGCTGGGCCTTGAACAGGACGGGGGACTCGTCCGTGTTGGCCTCTATGTCGGGGAACACCTCCTTTCCCCACTTTACCTTAACTGAAAAAAAAGTGAGGTTATGCGATTTTTTTTCGAAAAAAACTCACCGGAAAACTGCGGCATTTTCCCTAATCGACGGCTATCGGTATAAAATTACAAAAAAAGCGCAAAATTGGGAGTTGCTCGAGGAGTTTTCGAAAAAACTTCAATTTTCGAGGAACTCACGATGACTTGATTTTTTCGAGTTTTGCGGTTATGGGGCTTCTGAGCGTGGGGGCACCACTAACACTGGGCTTCGGTCGGGGTTTCGTTCACTTTTATTTATAAATAATAGAAGAATGGAAATAATTATTAAAAGTCACTGTCACCGGCGATCGACGTTTGGGGATTTTCGTTTTGTCACTTTTTTTGACAGGACGGGTGGAGCTCGCGAACCTGCGGATAGGTGTCGCCGCATGACAACGTTGGTATTACAGTTTTCTGTGAATTGTTCCGCGCGCATTTTAAAAAATATCATTAGCTGACGTTTTCTTGCAAAATATCCCAAGAAAAACTTTCACCAAAGACGAAATAGTGTGGAACACCATATTGCTTTTTAAGTAAACCACAAATTTCTAACTAAATAGAGGAACTATTTAAATTCATAAAATTCGCTTGAACTTAATTGAAATTGTATTAATTGCGATCAAAATGTGACAAAAACTTTTTGATTTTGTTATTATACATCAGGATTTCCGAACTTTCGCAACCGTGATCCGTGATAATTTAATTGTGACAGAACCTGCTGTTTATAAAAGATTATAAATTTTGATAAATAAATGCACGTAAACATCATTATGCGATACCGCCTATATCCAGAAAATTCTTGTTCTTTTTGACTCTTGAAGATAGCGATTGATGTTATCTTCAAGAGTCTGATTTCAATGATTTGTTAGGTAAGTATGTTCCAAATTTCCCAATTATAACAAATAAAAAATCGTGAAAATAATGCCTTGTGTAAGTATACCTATATACTTACTTTAAATCTATATGAACTAACTTTATTAGATAATTGACTTAAGTAGAGGACTGTTTCGTACCTATTTAATTTGTATATCACTATTTCAAAATGTTCTAGTATTGCATCATTTGCACCAAGTGACCCCCCCCCCTTCAAATACGAGCTGCCACTGGTGGAGCCCCTTTTGATGCACAGCCCCTGGAAAAGAATTATTGTAGCGTGCTAAAGAAGAGAAATCCGAAAAATTGGTACATACCGGTAATACAAAAAAAAATAGGTAGTACGAAAGTTATTTTGTTTTATAAATCGGGTTAATTAACATGTTAATTCACCGGTTAATTAACACGTCAATTTTTGTTATTTAGCCACTTTGGGAAATAGTCTGAAATGAAGAAAAATGTTTATTTATAAACAAAAAATATATTTGTCTTGAAAATACTATACTAATGACTATACTAAATACTATTAAAATATTAATTACTTGCAAAAAATCATTACATTACCTACTGACAACCGATGACCAATGAAAATTGTTCTGTCTTGCCTCCACAGTGAGATTAGGTGATTCACTGAAGGGAATTTAATTTGTAATGATTTGTACCCAAAATGTCAATGGGTAATTAACATAAAACTCCAGGGTTAATTAACAGTTTTTGTTATTTATATATTGGTTAATTAACATTAAATTTAATTTATATTGGTTAATTAACATTAAATTTAATTTAAATTGGTTAATTAACATAAAATTCCAGCGTTAGTTAACAGTTTTTGTTATTTAAGTTTGTTAATTAACACAATTTTTACGATTATAATTAACTGTTATTATTTAACGTTAAATAACGTTAATTTAACATTTGTTAATTAACCGACTCACAACACTACAGCAGATATAGCATTTCGCACGCGGCTGCGCCTCGTACTTTAATTTTTTTCTGCTCACGCGTAATTACATTAGGTAGAGCCGGTAGAGGTAATGTAAGTACTTATACAATATAAAAAAAATTAACATCAAGAAGGCGGTGAAAGTTAAGCTCTGTACGTCGAGACTTTACCATTCTCACAAAGTTGCATCTCAATAAAAACTTCTGCGACCTTATTGTTCATTACAGCGTGTAATCCTAGAATTTTCTAATTTTCTAAAGATTGTTCTTAAAAATTTAGTCGATTGAAATTATACCAATAAAAATTACGTTGGCACGTGTATACGACTGATGTGTCGAACAATTTTAAAATTTTAAAGATTTGGCAATAGAATTTTGACGAAATCATAAAGAACGTTAAATAATGACTTAACTCAGGGTTGTGAATTTTTCGTTGCCCACCATTTCCCGATATCTTGATCCGTCCTTGAGTTATTCCGAAGAAATGGTCTGATTTGAGGTAGATATTGGGCGAAGGAAGCAAGTGATAAAATGACGTAAACGAAAGTCAAAAAAATCAAGTTAGCAAAGGCCATGTTAAAAATCGCGCTAGACCTCAAGTCCGACCCATCATTTTTAGCTAAAATAAGCTAACTAAGCGAATGGTGAAGTTTAAATTTAAATTCGAGCAAATATTTCACTTTTCTTCTTGAATTAATTTTTTTTAAATTGCAATAAAAACAAAAAAACATTTTTATTAAATAATTTAAGAAATGGTCTGATTTGAGGTGAACATTGCCTAAAAAAAGCAAGTAACAAGACAAAATACATAAACGAAAGTCAAAAAAATCACGTTGGAAATGGCCGTGTTAAAAATAACGCTAGACCCCAAGTCCGACCCATCGTTTATAGTCAAAATGAGCTAATTAAGCGAGTGGTGAAGTTTAAATTTACATTTGAGCAAATTTCACTTTGTTACCTGAAGAAAGTTCAAAATTATAAATAAAAATGAAAAACTTATTTTTTAATAAATAATTTAGAAAATTGTCTGATTTAGGTGAATATTGCGCCAAAAAAGCAAGTCATAAGATAAAATTAACGAAAGTCAAAAAAATCAATTTGGCAATGGCCGCGTGTTGAAAATCGCGCTAGACCCCAATAATTTTTAGCTAAAATGAGATTCGTAAAAGGAAAGCGACTTAGATTTAACGTAAAATTTTGACGTTGACAGCTATATTTAGTGTCAAACATTTGTTTTGCAAAGCAGGCCTAGGATCTGAATTATTTTGAATCATATGGTATGGTACCTTCTAGTACAGGAGGGGACTGTGAAAATGCCCACCTCTGACAGTCCTAACACAATCAAGTGAATCGTCGTTGTAGAATGGACGTTTTTAAAGTCTCCTCCTGTATTTACCTAACTGATGCTTCGTGTGTCAAAAGCGACCCAAAAGAAACCCCTTCGTAGTGGGCATTAATCTGTAGTCGGCTTTGGAATAAAAACTCCGCGTTTTTGATTTCCTTCATTTTGACATTGGGGATTTTTCTACCATTTTTTTGTCGTTGCACATCGTAAAACCGCTGAATATTTATTACAAGCGTACAAGCGACATTTTAGACCTTTTCTCTTCTGTTAAACGTCAATTTTTTCAATTTGAGTCACGTAATAGCTGATTAATGAATTTATTCACGATTATAAAAGAATGCCATTGTTATGTACGTAACTATGGTACATACCAGGGGGTTATGCAGTCTCTTTTTCTTTGTACAACAAAATTCAATTCCAAAAAAATTCCAAATAATCCCACAAAAATTCACATAATTCCAATAATTCCTGTAAAAAATTCAAAAATTCCAATAATTCCAAAAAAATTCTAATAATTCCAAAAAAATTCCAATAATTCCAAAAAAATTCCAATAATTCCAAAAAAATTCCAATAATTCAGTCCCTTTGCGCATGCGTACCAAATAGGCGGCAATTTAAATGACGACAGAATTGTTATCATTCCCAAGAGCCACGATTTAGTAGATACATTTCAGATTACACCAACTAATGTAAGCAACCATCAACCAAGGTACTAATTTAAAGAGCTTCAACAGCGGTTTTTTGTTCTACAAGAAATATGTATAGATATATCGAGACCTATAGGTATACAGGGTGGGTAATTTTTCGATGCTCACCATTAGCATCTCGGAAACTTGCTTTTCAAAAATGTAGTCAACATGAACTTTTTTGACAGATGTCAGAATTTGAAAATTGGTATGAATAATTTGTAAAATCAGCTTAAACTTAGATGAAAAACAAATGCGAAAAAGTACGCCGACTACTTCAATCTCTTATAACATATGTGAAAACAATTGAATTTAACAATAATAAAGTACGTCTTGCCGCCGTGTAACTCAGGCTTTCACATATTTTTTCAAAAACGTCAATGTTGGTTACATTTTTGAGAAACTAATTTTTCTGTGTATCCGGAGGTGTTAAAATTCAATATGGCGCCCATAATAAAAAGGAAAGTTGACTGTCTATTCAAAATCTAGAAGGCCTAGAAAATTTCTGTTAATATCAGTCAACTGACAGCTGTCAAAAATATAAAAGTTCCAAGTTTCATTTAAATAACTTCAATCGTTAGGGAGATATTATTTCTTTTTAAATTGACAATTTTCAGATTTTTTGTGATAACTCAGGAACGAATCAGAATATCGGAGAATTCTCTTCAGATTCTTAATCGCCAAGAAATAGCACAACTTTTCTCTAATTTGACCGATCCCGTATCTTTTACCGTTTAGGAGATCCCAATGGTGAGCATCGAAAAATTACCCACCCTGTATAAGTTTTTGGGCCACAAAGAAGACACACATTTTCGATCATTTCATTTAATCTTACAATTAGAAAGAGAAGTACAATTTTTTGACAAAAGATAGGTAATTAATTCAATTTTTAAACCTGTGCAACCTATCAGAACGGACCCTTCTCGAGTTTTTTCGTAATAACCAAACTAACCAAGTTTTTTTAACGAGAAAAGGTTGTGTGTTCTCACCGACAACTACCCTTACAAAATCTTCATTGCCCTCTTTTTCTTCAAAAAAATAATTTGTAAACATAACCTCGAACCTCGCCTCACTTCATTCGAAATGTCATAGCTGTCACCGTGAGCTTGTGAAAGTGCGCAGGTCTGGACGCAGGTAACCTTGGTGCGCATGCGCGTTAGGCATATTAATTCCAAGATAATTCCAATAATTCCATTAGAATCACTTAAAAATTCCAATAATTCCAAAAAAATTCCAATAATTCCAAGAAAATTCCAGTAATTCCAATAATTCTATTAAAATTCCAATAATTCCATGAAAATTCCAATAATTCCAAAAAAATTCAAAAAAAATTCCATTAATTCCTAACTTTTGTACAACTAATTCCAAGTGCATAGCCCCCTGGTACATACCTACTCCTGTTCATAAAATACAGCGTGACTTATTGTCAAAAGTTACGCTTCTGTCACATTATTTCACAGCACCTGTAATGTTGGCTGCCTATATCAAATGAAATCATGACGTTTCAAAATCAAGCGAAAGTGTGCCAAAGTAGATCAAGCATCAAGCTGTTCCGATATCATTTTTGTCAATTTTTTGTTTTTGTTGGTTTGTGTCTATAATAAATATAAAGTGATAACAATTTTTGAAAAATTTCAATAATCGTGGATAAAACGTAGAATTTAACTCGCACATTATGGGCCATTATTCACTTGGTTGTTTACAACCCTCGTTCATGTTTTTTATTTTCATAATTAATACAAATTTTTCTCGGAAGGACGACTCAAATCTGACATTATTTTGAAGGTATTTCAATACAAATACAAAACAAGATTTATTTGTATTTCCTACATAAAACCCAAAACCGAGAGAAAACGCCTTTCAAAATCCCCGCCAAGCGGTTCCGCGATCAGCTACCGGTGGCGCTGCAATCAAACCCGCCTTTGCGTGAAAGTTTGGGGGAAAACCGAAATCCCCCAGACAAGTGAATGTCTAGGACTTTGGTCTAGGTGTGTTTATTTCCGCGATTTATTTTCCATAATGTGCCCGAAATTCCCGTTCGACCTGAAAAACGAGCCGTTTTAGCCCCCGGGATGGCCCCCCCGCGCGTGTGACGTGCAATTGTTTAAACAATTGAACGAGTGCCTGTCAAAATGGGCAATTGTTTCAGCAGCCCCTCGACGACGGACAAATTCGACAGAAACCGGGCAGATAGGATCGTAAATCCTATCGAGGAGGGCAGCCTCCAGCCCAACCCCATGCCCATCCCTCCGGCTGAGGTGGTCAGGCCCACGGTGGCCAACCCGGAACCGGAAACGACCAACGCCAAGATTTTCGTGGCCCTCTACGATTACGACGCCAGGACAGATGAAGATCTGAGCTTCCGGAAAGGGGAGCACCTGGAGATCCTCAATGACACGCAGGGAGACTGGTGGCTGGCCCGGAGCAAGAGGACCCGGCAGGAGGGGTACATTCCCTCCAACTATGTCGCCAAACTGAAGAGCATAGAGGCTGAGCCGTAAGTAACAAAAGGCGATCGTTTGTACAATTCCATGGCCAGCTGAGGGGAAATTAAAATTGCTAATTGCAGGAATGTCAGTCAGGTGTGCCTGGTTTTCAATTGTTTAAAGTTGCACAGTGACAATCGAATCGAGGGGGCTGGGGATTTACGAATTTCTATCGAGGGGGCGTGGGATGCATTGTTTGAGTCATTCCCACCAGATTAATGTTATCAGAATCTAGCCGCCTGTTGTTATCACTTGTTTTCGATTGCTAAAACTATAGTAGAAAACAATAGATGGCGCTATTGTTCAAAACTCGCTGATTTGAAAAGACATCCGCAGGGCAAACTTTTACCGTACAACGGTAGATGGCGCTAGCTCTACATACCTGCCAAAATAGTGGTGACGTTCAGTTGTCATTAATTTTTTGTTTTCTCCAAGGCCGTTCTAGATGTCAAATATTCTTGATTTTTTCCGTTAGGATTTCTGACTATGAAATTTTTTTGATCGCTCGGTGCAGTGAATTTTAGTTTAAAAATATATCGACCTATCAGAAGAACCGCTTACGCCCTTGGAACACCCTGGAATGTGCATTTCAAGTTGTGACAAGTTTCTCGCATCAAAAAGTTTTGTTACTGGGCTCCAAAATGGCGTATTAGTGTTCATTTTACAGCAAGCAATTCAATTCAAAATGTCGGTTTCCAAGAATAGGTCCTTTAAGGCACTGGTGGGGGTTTATTGCGCTTGGCCCCGTATGATACGCATGCGTTGATCTTGTGTCATTTCTAGTGCATTTATACGTCATTTGTCACTACTGTCAACAGAATCTGGGACCTTTCACGTTTACCACGTGCTATTTTAACCTACAATGACGAAAAATGACACAACTGACAGTAGACATTCAAGTAAATTCTGTCGGCGGTCAAAAAATGACTGCGCATACCGCCATACATGGCGGCATGACGTCACGCTTAAAGGACCTATAAGGGTAGATGGCGCTATCTCTACCTGTCAAAATAGTGGTGACGTTCAGTTGTCATTAAAGTTTTTGTTTTCTCCAAGGCCGTTCTACATGTCAAATATTCTTGATTTTTACCGTTAGGGTTTCGATTATTTAAAATTTGCATCAAATATTAAATATTGATAACCTGAGCTGACTGTATTCGATTTTTTTGATCGCTCGGTGCAGTGAAATTAAGTTTGGAAATATTCCAACGGCCCTTGGAACACCCTGGAATGTGCATTTCGAGGTGCATTTCAAGTTGTCACAAGTTTCTCGCATCAAAAGCTTTTATTGCTGGGCTCCAAAATGGCGGATTCGTTTTCATTTTACAGCAAGTATACCAGCCACTTCAATCCAAAATGTCAATTTTCAAGATTAACGGTAGATTTTTATCAAAAATATAAAGATTGATTACCTAAGCTGACTGTATGAGATTTTTTCTCGGATTTTTTTGATCGCTCGGGCTCCAAAATGGTGGATGACAATCTAGCATATAGGCCACATGCAGGTCGAGACGCAAATTTGAAATCCACGAAAGAAGTTTGGAAACTATAGATTCACCTCTTGAGCTGTTGAAAAATATCGGTGGGCTCCAAAATGGCGGACACGGATTTTTTTTGCGTGTCCCCAGATCTCAAGGCGTCGATAAAACGCAGTTTAAAGGGTTTGCTAAGCAACGACTAGAATTACCACATGGTGGTGGGCTCCAAAATGGCGGTCGGCATGAAAATGTTTAAAAATAAAAATAAAAATTTTTGCCAGTGGCTACGAATTTTATTGAAGTAATATGGGGAATTTAATAATTTTGTAGAATGCCGTGTTAAAACCGGGGCTCCAAAATGGCGATCGACGCTGCTATAGAAAAATTCATCTGATTTATCACGATGCTTTATTATGAGAATAATTTAAGTCAAGGTTTCATTTGAACTTACATCAAATTATCCTGGGCCGGGTGGACTCCAAAATGGCGAATCTTCGTAGCCTTAGTGCAGTTTTTAACACATCGTTGTTTACCTTTTATAATTAGGTATTCTTAAAGAGCATATCGCAGAGATTTGTGAGTGGGATCCAAAATGGCGCGGGCAAGATCTCGTCAACCATACATTGACGACCTTGAAGAGCATATTTAACCGAACCTGTACTAACTGTACTAACCTAAAAATATCAATCATGACGTAAGGTGTCATTGGGATCCAAAATGGCGTACGACATCGGCTATATGCAGATCGACGTGTTGAAGAAACATGGTTTCAGTGTAAAAGGCGTCAATAAAAGGCAGTTTTGGGGTTGTTATGCAACAACTAGAATTATCGGACATGGTGGTCGGGATCCAAAATGGCGGTCGGCACTTTCACTTTTAATGAAGTAAGGAAAATGTGGAATATGACAATTTTGGAGAAATTCCAGTAGAATCCACTCTCTTGCTTAACAAAATTCGGGCTCCAAAATGGCGGCCAACACTCCTAGACAAACCCATAAGATTTTGTCATGGTACTTAATGTGAGAATAATTTAAGCTTTGAACTTTCATAATCCAAGTATTCGTGGGCCAGATGGGCTCCAAAATGGCGGATCTTCGTGAGCCCAATTGCAATCTTTTGATTTGGAAATTGTGGAAATTATTTGGAAATTGAAAAAATTTAATAAACAATTAACGCTTGAGCTCCAACCTGCGTGATGTGAGTTGTGATTGGGATCCAAAATGGCGGACGACGGTACCGTATTAAATGAATAGAAACCGATGAAAACCTTATTTTAACATATGTACTTAATTATATGGTCCTCAATGTGTGATGTATGTTCATATCTCTTGTAAATGGGCTCCAAAATGGTGGATGGGCAGATCATTAACTGACCACTCGACTAATCATATTTTACATTTTTCGTCTTATTAACGCGAGATAATTAATAAATTCATAAAATTTGCAAAAATTCCTATAAAATGTCCGATAATTATCAAAAACTTCCAAAAATGTATACAACACGAGCATAAACCTTTTTAATTTGAGTGGGTCACCCCTCCATTGAACTTAACCTTGCTTACAGAACTGTCATTGTAGTTTATCCCTTTATTAGTTGCACAACAGAAATCTTCAAATGCTTTTTGAAATGTGGTTTACCTCTCGTTCACGTTGTGTATTATTTTCGTAAAGTTTACTGCGACTGTGCACTGGGGTTTACCCCTCTATTGTGTTAAAATGAGAGACCTTCAAATTTGCTTTTGAATCTAAATGTCCACAATTAAAACGAAAATACAAAAATTATATATTATTTCCATAAATTCATAAAAAAGTGGATAGTGTTTTCAAAAATTCGGAAAAAAAATTTAAATTCATATTTCCAAAATGTTTCAGAAATCCTAATATCGATGATTTTCAAAATTTCCTAAATGTTCAAAAAAATAATTAAATAAATATTACTAAAAATGTCCAAAATTTAAAAAAATACAAAATTGTTGTTTCCATAAATTCATAGAAAAATCGAAAATTCGGAAAAAAACGAGAAAAAAATTAAAATTAATGTTTCTAAAAGGTTTCGAAAACTTTAAGAGAACATCCATATTTTTCAAAAAATAAGTATTACCTACTAGAAATGTCCAAAATTTAATAGACAAAAATTATTTCCGCATTCATAAAAGAATCGAAAAAAAAAAATTAAAAAAATCCTATATAATTTTGCCTTTGTATCTAAATGTCCACAATTAAAAAAAAATACAAAAATTATATATTTCCATAAATTCATAAAAAAGTGGAGTGTTTTCAAAAATTCGGAAAAAAAATTTAAATTCATATTTCCGAAATGTTTCAGAAATTCTAATATCGATGATTTTCAAGTTTCCTAAATGTTCAAAAAAATAAATAAATAAATATTAGGTACTAAAAATGTGTAAAATTTAAAAAAATACAAAAATTATTATTTCCATAAATTCCTCGATAAATTCATAGAAAATTCGGAAAAATATGAAAATTAATGTTTCTAAAAGGTTTCGAAAACTAAGAAAACATCTATATTTTTCAAAAAATAAATATTACTAGAAATGTCCAAAATTTAACAGACAAAGATTATTTCCGCAAATTCATAAAAAAATCGAAAAAAAAATTAAAAAAATTCGCAAAAATTTTCCCCTTTCACTGCTCCGCCATCTGATTGCATCAATGCCGCCGATCCATCATCCACTATCTATTCACGTTTCGTTGCATAATTCACCCAGTGACATGAATAATCGACTCGGATCGTTTCATTGCAATCCAGATTACAGCACGAGCTCATCACCCGTCGATAAAATTTCTGTTTTGATCTCACCTTTACGGTTTACGGTATAAAATCCGACCTCCAATCCTTAATTGAGCATTTTCAAAGAGCCACCAAACGCAAGGCCCAAGCCATAAAAATGTGACATTATTTGCAACAAAATAGAGGAAGCGCTGCAAATGTCAACATATCGGACTTCCTGCGATCCAGTGGGCTGCGGATTCCTGGAAATCGATGCTCGAATGTTTCGCAATCGATGTCGTAACGTGGAAAACTCTCAGGTTGGCAATTCCGTCGGTGTTTATTTTATTGTCATTGTTGACAGCCAAGATGGCTGTGGAAGTATTTCAAGGTCGGGGCATTAGCAGAAAAGATAAACGTTAAAATTGTGTTTGTTTTTTCTCTTTGCCCTGATTTAGTTTCATTGGTTCATTGGTAAATAATTTTTAACAATAATTAAAGCACATTTTGCGATTGGGCTCCAAAATGGCCGATATTTGGTCTAATCTTCTCAATCTACAACTACTGCTCTGAACTGCTGCTAAGGAGGAAACCGGCATCCATTTTGGAGCCCATTTTTATTGCTAAACCTAGAATTTGTCTCAAAATAGGGAACCATTTTTGAGAAAATACAAAAAATGTGGCCTTATTTGAACCGTTTTGACAATAATTAAACAGATGTTTGGCTCCAAAATGGCGGAAGGGCTAATGAAAGTTGATGTCAGTAAAATTTTCAATATTCGGTCTAATGTTCTCAATCTACAGCTACTGTTTGAACTGCAGCTTAGGAGGAAGCCGGCGGCCATTTTGGAGCCCATTTCAAGGTTAAGCTTAGAATTTGTGTCAAAAGAGGGAAATATCGTTGAGGAAATACAAAAAAGGTTACCTTACTTGAACCATTTTATTGAACATTACAATTCGACTGTTTTTTAATTCAACGGGGTCCAAAATGGCGGCACAAAATTGACAAAAAAATATAAAGGCGTAAACTTGGAATTTCGCCGAGAGGAGGCAAATAATCCCTATACCAAGAAATTCGAGAAGTTGACAACTGGGTAAAAATCTGTACACCAAAATTTCCATAATTTCTGAAAAATTTCCAATAAAAATGCAAAAATTTCCAAAATTCCTGAAAAAAATTGTACAAATTTCTCATGCTTGTACACCAAAATTTCCAAGTTGTTAATCCCTCGAAGAGATTGATCAAAATTTGGGTCTAGAATGGCCGAATAAATATTTGGCCAAACGCAATTAGCCCAGTCAAATTAGATAAATCGAGTGAAAAAAATCCCGGAGTTTTGAAATTTGGCATGGTTGTTCGCTAGTATCTACAGAACATCATACTAAAAGTACCCGAGGGTGGGGGGTGAGCGCGAGGGGGGGGAGCTGATTGAATGTGCGTTTTTTGCGTTACTCGTATATATCTCCGTAACTACCAATCCTAGCGAAAATTATTCCATATACGAAATTAAAGCAGACTAAATTTCCTATCAAAACGGCCCTATTCGTTTTTGTCGTAGGATTCATACTTAAATGTTATAAGCTTGACAAGTTCTCATATTTACTTGGGATGGCTACAGCCAAGGAGTTTAAGGTTTTGACCCGCACAAAAATAAGGTACTGCTGAAAGTTGGCACTTATGGCAGTCCTGAATGATGTGTCAAAAGTCCCGGAGCCTGCGGTGCCGGCGTCCTATTTTTTTGGTCCCGGAAGGCCTTAAGTGATAGTCATACATTATTTTCCGCATAACATGATTATTTATGAACCGATTTGATCGGGATTGGTCTCAAAATGACCGCAACGAACTATTTATTTTTTATTTATCTTGTAGTGAAATCACCAAATTACAAACACAAACTCCGTTGAAACATAGCAAAGCTGTAACGTTGAAATTAGTAAAACGGCGCCATTTTGGAGCCCGCTGTCTTAGTAGAAATCTATCCAGCTGTGAATAATTAAGTCGCTCATTTTTATTTGTTCCTAATAATTAAGAATTCTCACCAAATATAGCAACCGTCAATTTTTTTAAGCGGGGACAGCCATTTTGGATCCCAACATGTCAACATTATTTCCAATATTTTTCCGAAAGACACCCAGCTTATGAAAAAGAAAAAACTTCAGCGCCAATTATATCTGACATCTTGAAGAACGGCGACATCTTGAATTCAAGAAAATTTTGACGAAAAAGTACATTAAAGGTATTTTGCGGTTCTAAAATTTTACGAGAGAATTTAAAAAAATCAGAAGAATCCACTAAGTTGGCTGAAATGGGCTCCAAAATGGCGGACACGAAAACATACCCTCTCGATGTCTTTCCTTGTGATTGTCTCTTGCAGTGAAATCCCCCAACTTCGATGAAACATAACAAAGCTGTAACACTGAAACTAATAAAGCAGCGCCATTTTGGAGCCTGCTGTCGGTTAAAATCTATCCAAAATCGTTTCATATCTGTAAATAATTTAATTTGTTCCCAATTAAGAATTATCACCAAATCTACTGATGCGCAGCCTTAGTCGCGCAGCAAAACAAGATAAAGTTTCGCTACCCCGGTGGGGGAAATACAAACCCACAGACACGTATTTCACCCTTATTATGGTTCATCAGTCCGAGATATTGTTTTCACCCCACGGGGAGGAACATTTTTTTGAAAAATACCCCAAAGCCTAAATACGACAATTCGCGACGTACCCAGAAAGTCTTTGTGCACTGTTAATAACCATTTATGCTACACGTACACAACTGATAGGAACAGAAATCGATAATAATTAATTTTGCAACACTGGACGTAGGTCATCTGCACTAATGAGACGTAACTTCGCGACCTTTGGAGCATTAAATTCCGAAGACGCCCGATTATAAAGCCGGACGAAAAATGCCAAAAATGCCGAATAATGCCATCAATGCCGGTCAAGTGTACACCAAATGCCTCTAGTGAGTAACCCCTCGGGATAGACATTGAAAATCTTACTAATATCTGTCCGGGATCCACACGACCGAGATTCACCCGATTTCCATGGCGATTCATTGTTGACAACAATGATTCACCATGGAAATAGGGTGAATCCCGGTCGTGTGGATCCCGGACAGACTATAGCATCAAGTTTGATTACTCCTTCGGCCATTTTGGAGCCCCCTGACAGCTTTTTTCATATAGCTCAGTCGCTATTTTGGAGCCAGATCGAATTTGTAATATGACACGGAAATTGTACCTAAAGTCCCGTCGCATATTAACGAAAGTGGGGGTTGTGTGTCTCAGGCTTTTTTTCTGTTGGTTTGTAAACGGGATTTCAGTTCTGTCAAAATTCCTGTCATGCACAATAATTGACAACAAAGACCCCTTTCAATCTCCATTGTTACTGTTTATTGACACTGACAGTGAGTGACGGGAGTTTTGACGGATGTGAAATCCCGTTTACAAACCAGCAGAAAAAAAGCCGGAGACACACAACCCCCACTTTCGTTAATATGCGACGGGACTTTACAAAAGCCTTTTTTTCGCGATTTCGTCCGGTTGACCGCAAATTCATAACTGTGATTGGTGCACTTACCACATTTCCTAGAAATTTGTTTCATAAAATTGTCAAACTAATGTCAGTTTCTAACACACCTCCGTGAGAAGGTTTCAAGCGGTCAGCGCTATGACATTGTCGCTAAACAACAATCTGCAAAATGGCTAAATGCACCAATCACAGTTATGAATTTGCGGTCAACCGGGCGAAATCGCGAAAAAAAGGCTTTAGTGTTTTTTTGCGCCAGGTAGTTCAAAGTATGGACAGAATTTGCGCGGGATCCAAAATGGCGAACACAAAAACTAAAAGTTAACAATTTTTCGTGTGTTCTGCTTGCCTGAAAATAAACCCGGGAACGTCAAATACGCCATTTTGGAGCCCGCTGTCACTTGAAGGTCCCCCAAGCGTCTTGTTTCAAGATTATTTTAAGTGACCTCAGCTTTTAATAGTGTTGTAAAGCTGAAATATTTCAAATTCATTTCATTGAAATATTTCACACCCTTTGAAATATTTCATGAAACTTATTTTAAAAAACGCGCGCAAAATGAGTCGACATGACATTTGAATGATATTCCACCCACCACCGAGGTTCGTATAACTTCAAAAATGGGAAAATCTTCCAAAAAAATTAATAATGCTGATCCTAATACCTCAGTCTTGACCGAAAAATAACTCACTACCCCTATTATTGATTTTACTGAGGACATGAGGACATACCTAAAGATTTGGAGATCTGCAAAGGCTATATTTTATTCGAGGGGTGTTTCACTCTCTACAGTACCTGTACAAAATCTATACATTACCATATACATTACCTACGCAGAACTATACATTACCATACATTACTTTACTATGCATTACCTTACATTACTATACATTACCTAAGCATTACGTTACATTACTTATGCATTATTTGTCCATTACTGTACTTTACTTATTCTGGAAGCGAAACAATAGACAGGGAAGAGAAACTTTCACAATTTAGACTTCGAATCTCAGCAAGCAATATTTACCTACACATACAATTGTCAAATTACAGGGCTTTATAGACGTTTCAACCCCTAAACTCCAACCCCCTATTTCACCACCCCCACATGCTCTAAAGGAAGTTGTATTTTAAATTTCACCACCTTAATACAATTCGTTGAAAAATTGCGGTGATTTGTAGATTCATGTTTTACGAAAAACGCATGTTTCACCGATATATGCGTGTACGTTGAGTTTCCAACAATTGCATGCAACCCTTGCCGAGTTATCATATTTTTTGTGGTTTTCATCCCCTAAATTTCATCCCCCGAAATTAGCACCCCTTGAAATTCAACAGGCTTGAGGGTCGAACGTGCATACCAAGTTTCAGCAAGATACCTCCACTAGTTCTTCGGTTTTTCACCTCTAACTTCCACCCTCTTGGCCCAATATGGCCCAAAAGCAATCACCGCCGAGTATTTAGGGAAACACAACTCCACACTAAGTTTCAGCTCGTTATCTCAATCCGTTCTCAATTGCATCAGAGTAAGTTTGGTAAAAAACATAATACTACTAGTTCAATAAAGCACTTTTTTAGACCAATTTTTCGACCACAAACATTACTATACAACTGCGTACATTACGTGTGCATTACTGTACACGAATACATTACTAAACATTACTGTACATTACTGATAAATTACTATACATTACTGTACACTACTTATAAATTATTATGAATTACTGTACATTACGATAAACTACTCTATTTTACGGTAAACTACTAGACAATGTACAGTACCTGTACAAAATTTTGCTAGTGAGACATCCCTCGATTTTATTCAAAGTTTTTTTTATTTCTTTTGTTAATATACCTAACATTGTTTTAAATTTCGTCGACTTTCTTATATAATTAAAAAGTAGTGTTGAAACTTGTGGGTTGTACATACCTAAGTACTTAAATTTGTAGCTAAAAAATATTAATTCTTATAAACTGTTAAACTTGACCAAAGTTAGAATATCTTTCATATTTAATGAAATATTTCGTGAAACATTTCATGAAATATGTTTCACGAAATATTTCAAAAAAATAACTTTCATGAAATGTTTACAAGACTAGCTTTTAATAATTTAGCCCAGTCAAATTAGACAAAAAATTGGCGATCGAGTGAAAAAAATCCCGGAGTTTTGAAATTTTGCATGGTTGTTCGCTAGTATCTACAGAACATCATACTAAAAGTACCCGAGGGTGGGTGGTGAGCGCGAGGGGAGGGAGCTGATTGAATGTGCATTTTCTGCGTTTTTCGTATATATCTCCGTAACTACCAATCCTAGCGAAAATTATTCCATATACGAAATTAAAGCAGACTAAATTTCCTATCAAAACGGTCCTATTCGTTTTTGTCGTAGGATTCATACTTTAAATGTTATAAGCTTGACAAGTTCTCATATTTACTTGGGATGGCTGCAGCCAAGGAGTTTAAGGTTTTGACCCGCACAAAAATAAGGTACTGCTGAAAGTTGGCATTTATGCTCTACTGGCAGTCCTGAATGACGTGTCAAAAGTCCCGCAGCCTGCAGTGCCGGCGTCCTATTTTTTTGGTCCCGGAAGGCCTTAAGTGATAGTCATACATTATTTTCCGCATAACATGATTATTTATGAACCGATTTGATCGGGATTGGTCTCAAAATGACCGCAACGAACTAATCAATACTGATACTACTTATAGACTTCTGAAATTTTGAGATGAAACATCCTTTTTTTTTCTTGGAGAAATTGTGCTCCAGAATCGGCTTCGTGTTGCTTTTTTGAGATTATTTCTCCAACGGCGTATCGGTCGATAAAAATGTATAGGATCTTTTCGTTGCAAATTTTGTCCTGAACATTTCAGTTTCTACACATTTTTGTCGTTAGATAAACCATTGAGGAGATAATCGGAAAGAAGCAGCGCGAAGTCGGTACAATATTTTTCTCGGAGAAATCGTACTTCAGTACCGACTTCGCGCTGCTTTTTTCCGATTATCTCCTCAATGGTTTATCTAACGACAAAAATGTGTAGAAACTGAAATGTTCAGGATAAAATTTGCAATGAAGAGATCCTATACATTTTTGTCGACCCATAAGCCGTTGGAGAAATAATCTCAAAAAAGCAACACGAAGCCGATTCTGGAGCACAATTTCTCAAAGATAAAAAAAGGTTGTTTCATCTCAAAATTTCAGGAGTCTATCAGTAAGTAGTATGAGTATTGATTAGGTCGTTGTGGTCATTTTGAGACCAATCCCGATCAAATCGGTTCATAAATAATCATGTTATGCGGAAAATAATGTATGACTATCACTTAAGGCCTTCCGGGACCAAAAAAATAGGACGCCGGCACTGCAGGCTGCGGGACTTTTGACACGTCATTCAGGACTGCCAGTAGAGCATAAATGCCAACTTTCAGCAGTACCTTATTTTTGTGCGGGTCAAAACCTTAAACTCCTTGGCTGCAGCCATCCCAAGTAAATATGAGAACTTGTCAAGCTTATAACATTTAAAGTATGAATCCTACGACAAAAACGAATAGGACCGTTTTGATAGGAAATTTAGTCTGCTTTAATTTCGTATATGGAATAATTTTCGCTAGGATTGGTAGTTACGGAGATATATACGAAAAACGCAGAAAATGCACATTCAATCAGCTCCCTCCCCTCGCGCTCACCACCCACCCTCGGGTACTTTTAGTATGATGTTCTGTAGATACTAGCGAACAACCATGCCAAATTTCAAAACTCCGGGATTTTTTTCACTCGATCGCCAATTTTTTGTCTAATTTGACTGGGCTAAATTATTAAAAGCTAGTCTTGTAAACATTTCATGAAAGTTATTTTTTTGAAATATTTCGTGAAACATATTTCATGAAATGTTTCACGAAATATTTCATTAAATATGAAAGATATTCTAACTTTGGTCAAGTTTAACAGTTTATAAGAATTAATATTTTTTAGCTACAAATTTAAGTACTTATAGGTATGTACAACCCACAAGTTTCAACACTACTTTTTAATTATATAAGAAAGTCGACGAAATTTAAAACAATGTTAGGTATATTAACAAAAGAAATAAAAAAAACTTTGAATAAAATCGAGGGATGTCTCACTAGCAAAATTTTGTACAGGTACTGTACATTGTCTAGTAGTTTACCGTAAAATAGAGTAGTTTATCGTAATGTACAGTAATTCATAATAATTTATAAGTAGTGTACAGTAATGTATAGTAATTTATCAGTAATGTACAGTAATGTTTAGTAATGTATTCGTGTACAGTAATGCACACGTAATGTACGCAGTTGTATAGTAATGTTTGTGGTCGAAAAATTGGTCTAAAAAAGTGCTTTATTGAACTAGTAGTATTATGTTTTTTACCAAACTTACTCTGATGCAATTGAGAACGGATTGAGATAACGAGCTGAAACTTAGTGTGGAGTTGTGTTTCCCTAAATACTCGGCGGTGATTGCTTTTGGGCCATATTGGGCCAAGAGGGTGGAAGTTAGAGGTGAAAAACCGAAGAACTAGTGGAGGTATCTTGCTGAAACTTGGTATGCACGTTCGACCCTCAAGCCTGTTGAATTTCAAGGGGTGCTAATTTCGGGGGATGAAATTTAGGGGATGAAAACCACAAAAAATATGATAACTCGGCAAGGGTTGCATGCAATTGTTGGAAACTCAACGTACACGCATATATCGGTGAAACATGCGTTTTTCGTAAAACATGAATCTACAAATCACCGCAATTTTTCAACGAATTGTATTAAGGTGGTGAAATTTAAAATACAACTTCCTTTAGAGCATGTGGGGGTGGTGAAATAGGGGGTTGGAGTTTAGGGGTTGAAACGTCTATAAAGCCCTGTAATTTGACAATTGTATGTGTAGGTAAATATTGCTTGCTGAGATTCGAAGTCTAAATTGTGAAAGTTTCTCTTCCCTGTCTATTGTTTCGCTTCCAGAATAAGTAAAGTACAGTAATGGACAAATAATGCATAAGTAATGTAACGTAATGCTTAGGTAATGTATAGTAATGTAAGGTAATGCATAGTAAAGTAATGTATGGTAATGTATAGTTCTGCGTAGGTAATGTATATGGTAATGTATAGATTTTGTACAGGTACTGTAGAGAGTGAAACACCCCTCGAATAAAATATAGCCTTTGCAGATCTCCAAATCTTTAGGTATGTCCTCATGTCCTCAGTAAAATCAATAATAGGGGTAGTGAGTTATTTTTCGGTCAAGACTGAGGTATTAGGATCAGCATTATTAATTTTTTTGGAAGATTTTCCCATTTTTGAAGTTATACGAACCTCGGTGGTGGGTGGAATATCATTCAAATGTCATGTCGACTCATTTTGCGCGCGTTTTTTAAAATAAGTTTCATGAAATATTTCAAAGGGTGTGAAATATTTCAATGAAATGAATTTGAAATATTTCAGCTTTACAACACTATTAAAAGCTGAGGTCACTTAAAATAATCTTGAAACAAGACGCTTGGGGGACCTTCAAGTGACAGCGGGCTCCAAAATGGCGTATTTGACGTTCCCGGGTTTATTTTCAGGCAAGCAGAACACACGAAAAATTGTTAACTTTTAGTTTTTGTGTTCGCCATTTTGGATCCCGCGCAAATTCTGTCCATACTTTGAACTACCTGGCGCAAAAAAACACTAAAGCCTTTTTTTCGCGATTTCGCCCGGTTGACCGCAAATTCATAACTGTGATTGGTGCATTTAGCCATTTTGCAGATTGTTGTTTAGCGACAATGTCATAGCGCTGACCGCTTGAAACCTTCTCACGGAGGTGTGTTAGAAACTGACATTAGTTTGACAATTTTATGAAACAAATTTCTAGGAAATGTGGTAAGTGCACCAATCACAGTTATGAATTTGCGGTCAACCGGACGAAATCGCGAAAAAAAGGCTTTTGTAAAGTCCCGTCGCATATTAACGAAAGTGGGGGTTGTGTGTCTCCGGCTTTTTTTCTGCTGGTTTGTAAACGGGATTTCACATCCGTCAAAACTCCCGTCACTCACTGTCAGTGTCAATAAACAGTAACAATGGAGATTGAAAGGGGTCTTTGTTGTCAATTATTGTGCATGACAGGAATTTTGACAGAACTGAAATCCCGTTTACAAACCAACAGAAAAAAAGCCTGAGACACACAACCCCCACTTTCGTTAATATGCGACGGGACTTTAGGTACAATTTCCGTGTCATATTACAAATTCGATCTGGCTCCAAAATAGCGACTGAGCTATATGAAAAAAGCTGTCAGGGGGCTCCAAAATGGCCGAAGGAGTAATCAAACTTGATGCTATAGTCTGTCCGGGATCCACACGACCGGGATTCACCCTATTTCCATGGTGAATCATTGTTGTCAACAATGAATCGCCATGGAAATCGGGTGAATCTCGGTCGTGTGGATCCCGGACAGATATTAGTAAGATTTTCAATGTCTATCCCGAGGGGTTACTCACTAGAGGCATTTGGTGTACACTTGACCGGCATTGATGGCATTATTCGGCATTTTTGGCATTTTTCGTCCGGCTTTATAATCGGGCGTCTTCGGAATTTAATGCTCCAAAGGTCGCGAAGTTACGTCTCATTAGTGCAGATGACCTACGTCCAGTGTTGCAAAATTAATTATTATCGATTTCTGTTCCTATCAGTTGTGTACGTGTAGCATAAATGGTTATTAACAGTGCACAAAGACTTTCTGGGTACGTCGCGAATTGTCGTATTTAGGCTTTGGGGTATTTTTCAAAAAAATGTTCCTCCCCGTGGGGTGAAAACAATATCTCGGACTGATGAACCATAATAAGGGTGAAATACGTGTCTGTGGGTTTGTATTTCCCCCACCGGGGTAGCGAAACTTTATCTTGTTTTGCTGCGCGACTAAGGCTGCGCATCAGTAGATTTGGTGATAATTCTTAATTGGGAACAAATTAAATTATTTACAGATATGAAACGATTTTGGATAGATTTTAACCGACAGCAGGCTCCAAAATGGCGCTGCTTTATTAGTTTCAGTGTTACAGCTTTGTTATGTTTCATCGAAGTTGGGGGATTTCACTGCAAGAGACAATCACAAGGAAAGACATCGAGAGGGTATGTTTTCGTGTCCGCCATTTTGGAGCCCATTTCAGCCAACTTAGTGGATTCTTCTGATTTTTTTAAATTCTCTCGTAAAATTTTAGAACCGCAAAATACCTTTAATGTACTTTTTCGTCAAAATTTTCTTGAATTCAAGATGTCGCCGTTCTTCAAGATGTCAGATATAATTGGCGCTGAAGTTTTTTCTTTTTCATAAGCTGGGTGTCTTTCGGAAAAATATTGGAAATAATGTTGACATGTTGGGATCCAAAATGGCTGTCCCCGCTTAAAAAAATTGACGGTTGCTATATTTGGTGAGAATTCTTAATTATTAGGAACAAATAAAAATGAGCGACTTAATTATTCACAGCTGGATAGATTTCTACTAAGACAGCGGGCTCCAAAATGGCGCCGTTTTACTAATTTCAACGTTACAGCTTTGCTATGTTTCAACGGAGTTTGTGTTTGTAATTTGGTGATTTCACTACAAGATAAATTCAAGAAGAAATGTGTGGGCTCCAAAATGGCGCCACTTTATTAGCCTCAGTGCTTCCCAGATAGTCGAAACTTCGAAAGTTTAGTTCCAGAAACAATTTGGCCAACTTTGCAATTTGCATATCAGAGTGCAGAATAGCTCAACCGTCAGAGAACTGGGCTCCAAAATGGCGCCACTTTATTAATTTCATTTTTAGGATTTTCACGTTTAGGCGACGCTTGTCTAGTTATGTAATTTGGTTGATTTTAGCCAATAGCCAACAAAATTGAAGAAAAAATACCTCAACTGTTGGTGGGCTCCAAAATGGCTACAATACGTAAAAAAATTATCGGATGATACATTAATTTGGCGATAATTCTTAATAAGGAACAAATAAAAATGAGTTACTTAATTATGGCAGGACTTTGGATAGATTTTAACGGAAAACGGGCTCCAAAATGGCGTCACTTTGTTAATTTCAACGCTACAGCTTTTTATGGTTAAACGAAGTTTGTTTTTGTAATTTGAGGGATTTCAGTACAAGAGACAACTAACAGAATATCTCAACCATCGGTGGGCTCCAAAATGGCGCCATTTTATTAGCCTCAGTGCTTCTTAGATAGAAAAGAGTTTAGTTAAATTAATAATTTGGCCAACTTTGCAGTTTATACATAAAATAGGGAATAGCTCAATCACCACGCAACTGGGCTCCAAAATGGCGCCAATGCTATAGCTTTTACGTTTTTAGGCGACGGTTGTTTAGTTATGGGGGAGTTCAGCACAAGACAGCCAACAAAATTGAAGAAGAAATATCTCAGCTGTTGGTGGGCTCCAAAATGGCGACATTTTGTTGTCATTTCGAGGCATCCTAGTTTGAAACAAGCTGGTGAGCTTTGTACATGTTTTACAATTCAAAAGATTTTGGAGGGACTTCAGACGCTGGTGGGCTCCAAAATGGCGTTGTTGAACTCAACCTAGTAGGCCTTTTGTACTATTAATTCGAATTCTTTTATTTTTTTACAATTCAAAAGATTTTGAAGAGACTTCAGACGCTAGTGGGCTCCAAAATGGCGCCATATTCATTTCCTTTTTGAACAGGCCTTTTGCATGTCCTATTAATTCGAATTCTTCTATTTTTTTACTCCCAAAAAGCAGCAAGCTATAACTATAATAGTATGTGCCTAATCTGGGGAATTTCTGTGCAGGATGACCAATCTGAAACTTGTTTTGTTTTTAACCAGTGAAAAAAACACCGCTTTTTTGTTATACTTTTAACCAATTTCCATGATTAAATAAATGTTTCTAAATTATTTAAAAAAGCAGAAAATTATGGTTTCAAATTTTTCGTCGTCGAAATTTCACACGTTTAAGCTCATTCTAGTCCAGTCAAGTTAGGTATTTTAAAAGAAATAATTTATATATTTTTGACACTTTGGCTACGGACTCCTGAAGGCACCTGAAATGCCAAATGCCAAAAGATTCCCACCCCCTTAAGTGTGCGCTTCATCCCTTATTTGGCGAAAACCACTCCCAAAGTCCCAAACGTAACATGGCGCTAGTTTTTAGCATTTTTCCGCGAAACTATCCATCTGACAATTAATTTATTCCAATCAAAAACATTCCTTATGAAATTTTGTATTAAAAAAGTCCTTATGATTATTTTGCTTGTCCCCACCTAATTCTCGCAAACGACGTCCGAAGTTACATATATATATATTTTTGAGTAGAACTTACTTATATCTTTATGAAATTTTGGCTACGGACTGGTGATGGGCTCTGAAACGAAGTACCGCAAACTTAACACCCCCCAAGTGTAAGCTACGTCCCTCTTTTGGCGAAAACCTACTACCAGATGTGGACATGGCGCTAGTTTTTAGCATTTTTCGGCTAAACTATCAAACGAACAAAAAATTACTCTAATCAGGGATATTCCTCGTGAAATTCTGCATTAAAAAGTCCTTTTCATAATTTTGCTTATCCTTATAATTCTTGCAAACGACGTCCGAAGTTGAGGGTTGTTTTTCGCTCGCACCGAAAATCAATCAGCGGTATCCTCAACTTCGGACGTCGTTTGCAAGAATTAGGTAGGGATAAGCAAAATGATGAAAAGAACTTTTTAATGCAGAATTTCACGAGGAATGTTCCTGATTAGAGTAATTTTTTGTCCGTCTGATAGTTTAGCCGAAAAATGCTAAAACTAGCGCCATGTCCACGTCTGGGAGTAGGTATTTGCCAGAAGAGGGATGATCAAAAATTTAATTTTTTATCGAAAATTTTTATAAAGATAAATTGCTCAGGATCGCTCCAAATGGCTAAATCCGAAGTTTAAGGAAAAAATAAAAATGTTGAATTTCTTGAGGAAGAATCATAAAATAACGAAAATGTCAATATTTTTGCAACATAACGGGTGATTTGAAATAAAAAAACAATGGAAGCGCATATGTTTGCTGTTTGTGGCACATTGCAACAGATTAGTTGGGGTCGAGGGGTTAACCACTTAGCGATTTTGGTGTACTTTTCTCTTTTGGCAATTTTCTAGCAATTTTGGCGATTTTTAGCGATTTTGGCAAGATTTTCCTGCAATTTTGGCGATTTTCTAGCGATTCTGGCGATTTTTTAGCGATTTTGCCAATTTTCAAGGAAGTTTCCGGCGATTTTCAAGCAAGTTTCCAGCGATTTTGTAGCAATTTTGGCGATTTTAGAGCGAATTTCGCATATCTTTTTGGCGACTTGAAAATGTTCTATCAATTTCGGCGATTTTTAAGCTCCTTCTATGGTCTTTAATGTTTCATTTTTTAGATTCAAAAACCCTGTACTGATTTTGTACAAATTTTACAAATACAATTTTAGCGATTTTGGAGATTTTCTTACAATTTGCGATTTTGTGCACACAATTTTACCATGTGGTTAACCCCTCGGTTGGGGTGTCCCTTGAAATTCTTAAGAAAAACGAAAATCTTACACTATCTTAATAATTTCAACTTTTTCTGCGATTGTTCAGTTTTATCCATCCATAACCGATAGCAAATGTCAAATCAATTCATTTCAATTGGTTTTTTATTTCACATCACCGATTATGTTGCAAAAATATTGAACTTTTCGTTATTTTGTGATTCTTCCTCCAGAAGATAGCAACGTACATGTTTCTAAATTATTTAAAAAAATTAAAAATGTTTTTTTGCCGTAGCAGAAAATTATGGTTTAAGATTTTTCGTCGTCGAAATTTCACACGTTTAAGTTCATTCGTCCAGTCAAGTTAGGTATTTTAGAAGAAATAATTTATATATTTTTGACACTAAGGACTCCTGAAGGCACCTGAAATGCCAAATGCCAAAAGATTCCCACCCCCTAAGTGTGCGCTTCATCCCTTATTTGGCGAAAACCACACCCAAACGTAACATGTCGCTAGTTTTTAGCATTTTTCCGCGAAACTATCCATCTGACAAAAAATTTATTCTAATCAAAAACATTCCTTATGAAATTTTGCATTAAAAAAATGCAGCAGAGAAGCGGCTGGAACCTCCCCAACGCGAAGGGTCTTTGATTTCCGTGATTTGTGTTTAAGATTTTAAAGTTGATATGCCTAAATGGCACTTCCCGTGGACCAATTGTTCCCAAAATCCTTTCAGTTCTTCAACGGGCCACCTCACCTCCATGTACGAAATTTCGGACAAATCGATCCAGTAATTTGGGCTATAACGTGGTTTCAGTGTTATTACAAAATTTCGATTTTTCTACCCAAAGGGTACTAAATGCTAATACATTTTGTCTCATTTAAAACCAGAATTTGAAGACCTTTCTGATGGTGACAATACATCTTTCAAAAACTTGTTTTGGATGGGTAAATGAGAGAATAATTTTAATTTCGAAATTGGTGTGCCAACACGGCATTTTCCGTTGGCCGATTGAATCCAAAATTTGTTCAGCTCTTCGACGTGCAATACAATCCCCATGTGCAAAATTTCAGCCAAATCGGTTCAGGGGCTTGGGCTGTACCGCGATTTTAAAGTCCGATAAAAATCAATTTTTTTTTTATTTTTGGTCAAAAGGGCACTACGAACGAACGTACGTACGTACATACATACAGACACATTTTAAAAACCACTTTTTTGGGTTCCTGAGACCTCAAAACGTACAGATCCGGTCTTATCTCGAATTCGAAAATTTTAGTGATTGCAGTACCTCCCTTTTTTTTTAAATCATGAAGTGGAATGGGGAGGTTAAAACTTAAAAGTCTAACCGTGGGGTGGGCATCAAATATTCAAAAATCCAGCTGGAAAACAAAAAGCAAGATGACATAGAAGCAAATTTGGCAGAGCATTTTAGAACCATGAATTTTGATTTTTTAAAGATTGTTCATTTAGAATAAAGTCATTTTCTGTTGTCTTTCATTATTGTTTCGTTAGTTATTCAGTGTTTCAAGTTGTTCAAAGAGATTTATTTTCAAAAAATCATTAAATTCATTTTCTATAAGACTATTTAATTTCACCACTATTACCCCACCTCGTTTATATGAGGATTTAAGCAAAATCTCCTTGCCTGCCACACATGCCTCAGCAGAAACCACACTTACCCCAAAAGACGGGGTAAGTGTGGCAGCTGCAGGTTAATAAAAAACATTCCAAACAATTACGTTTTGTTTTAAAGGCTTTTTTTCCAAAATGCACGCTTTTAGATAACAACAAGGGTTGTGTACACAAAATATCCAGCAATTATGTTTGTAAATAAAGTCAACAGCAACAAGTCAAACTAAATATACCATATTTCTACCACAGTTACCCCACTTCACCCAATATGTTCTACTATAAAATCTAATTTGACTGTCCTACGACGTCGTTTGCGAGAATTAGGTGGGGATAAGCAAAATAATCAATAAGACTTTTTTAATGCAGAATTTCATAAGAAATACTTTTGATTAGAATAAATTTTTTGTCAAATGGATTCATTGCAGGTGCCAACCGGCGTCCGTAGCCAAAATTTCATAATTTCAAAAATATATAAATTATTTCTTCTATTCGTCTTTTTTTGATCTAATATGACTGGACTAAGTTAGGCGCTAAAATTTCGTGGATATACCGGTATTCATTAATCGATTTATTTTCCCGCTAATGATATAAGTTCTTGAGAAGTTGTGTGCAATAAAAATCCCCACGTCTCTCATTCCGCGAATATTTAACACCAATCCGAAATGAAAACAGCCATTATTTCCAAAACAACAGCCACGTTAATTATTAAATTACCGTCCGCGGCTCAGGCGACCGTACAGTCCCCAAAAAAACGAGAAAAAGCAGAAATTTCACCGAGACGTTAGGCGCCATCCGCAGCCTTCTTTTTGCCCGAGGAGGAGCCACCGTCTGACCCCACCAAAGTTGAACTAGTACGCGGACAAGTCCGCTCTTCCATCAATTATCGGTTCGTCGCGCTATGAAACCGTGCTCCGAGTGCTTTCAACAATGGTGACGTCGGGGGTGGTTTGGTGCCTCAAGGACAACCAGTGGATCCCCCTGCAGTTGTCCTCCATCCGCCTGCACGGCCAACTGACAGAGGACAGCTGGGCCCTGATCTCCAATTTCCTGCAGAGGATCGCCGACAGGCAGATCGTCCTCAAGGACGACCGATTCGCCGACCTCAAGGACGTCCTGCAACAGCAGCAAAGGAAGATCAGCTTGGGACAAATCCCCGAGCATAAAATCCTGAGCCCTAGACGGCCCTCCATGCCGGAGCTCAGGACTGTCAATCTCAAGACTGAGGAGAAAAAGACTGACGAGCTGGTGCTCAAATTGCTCAGGAAGTACTGCCATTACAGCCGCTACGCCCTCGACGACGAGATCGTGAGCGCTTTGGACAGGATCGAGGCAGGCGAGGCGAAGGGCAGGAGGAGGAAGATGGGGTACGTGCCCAAGCTGTACGAGAACCTGCAGGAGGGTCCCGCAGGAGACGGGAGGGATGAACATTTGTTCAGGTGGCTGAGCCACCAGAACATCGGCTCCTGCAGGAAGATCTCGGACGCGTCCTCGGGGTTCGAGAGTCTGTCCACTACTCCTGCGGGCAGCAGGAAGAGCAGTTGGTGCGGTTCCAGTGGGTGTTCGGACAGTGAGGACAATTTTTCCAGTCAGTGGCAGAGGGTGGCCAGCAGGAACGAGAGGAGGGTCAGGAAGCAGAGGGAGGCCTGGGCGAGGAACAGGAGGAAGCTCAGTTGCCATGGCAACGAAGCAGGAGCGGATCTGGGCAGCCAATCGTAAGTTGAGAAGGCTGCGAGGTCTTTCTTTCGTCAAGCAAGGTCTCCCATTTTGGATTCCACCACTAAATTGTTGCAATTACTCGAGGGGCGAACCGCAGATCTTAATTTGTACACTGAACTTCCCCCTTGCCGAATACCTCCTTCTCCCCTTCCTCGATACTTTCTCCGTATTTCCTTTACTTACTTACTTAGGAAGTAGTACTTCCTTTACTTCCCTCATACTTCTTTTATTTCCCCCGTACTTCCTCTACTTCCTGTTCACTACGTCTGCTTCTTTTGTACTTACAGTCCAGGCAACGAAGGGGTTGTAGAGAACATGGAAGGGGAGAGAATTTTCCTCTTCGGGAATGTGTTGGGGGTAGTTAGGAGGTAAACATACTAAAAGTCCCCGCCCGTACCACGTCCGCTTCAGGGGAGGAGGGGGGTGGAAAGGTCCCTTTTTTTGTTTTTTCGCTTATAACTCGAAAATGGTGCGTCGTAGCGAAAAAATCCTTGTATGAAAATGAAAGCCTATAAAATTTTCTACAACTTTGCTATTATACATTATTAAGCAAAAATGCACCGGTTTCGAGATATCCGCTCTCAAAAGATGGCAATTGTCAAAACAAACTTTTGCTTCTAATTCCTCAGTCTTTGGTGTTGCAGAATAGTCGTCAGGACGAAAGTTTTAGAGCGTTCATTTTTCTTCAAGAATATATACAGGGTGGTTCCTTTTTCACTGCTCACCACTGGCATCTTCTAAACGGTAAGAGGTACGAAGTCGGTTAAATTAGAGAAATATTGCACTATTTAAATTTCACTTGGAGCTTTTATATTATTGACAGCTGTCAATTAAATGGCATAGTCAGAAATTTTTTAGGACTTCTAGATTTTGAGTAACGGTAGTCAACTTTTTATTCTCTGAAGGTAGCCATATTGTATTTTAACACCATCGGACACAAAAAATTAGCTTTTCAAAAATGTAATCAAAATCGACTCTTTTGACAGATCGTCAAAATTTGAAAGTTGTAAAGTGAGCCTAAACTTATGAAAAAAATCTGCAGCAGAGAAGCGGCTGGAACCTCCCCAACGCATGGGTCTTTGATTTCCGTGACTTATTGTGTTTAAGATTTTAAAGTTGATATGCCTAAATGGCACTTCCCGTGGACCAATTGCTCCCAAAAGCCTTTCAGCTCTTCAATGGGTTACCTAACCTCCATGTACCAAATTTCGGACAAATCGATCCAGTAGTTTGGGCTATAACGTGGTTTCAGTGTTATTACAAAATTTGGATTTTTCTACCCAAAGGGTACTAAATGCGAATAAACTTTATCTCATTTAAAACCAGAATTTGAAGACCTTTCTGATGATAACAATAAATCTTTCAAAAAGTTGTTTTTGATGGGTGAATGAGAGAATAATTTTAAGTTTCGAAATTGGTGTGCCAAAACGGCACTTTCCGTGGGTCGATTGAATCCAAAATTTGTTCAGCTCTTCGACGTGTAATACAATCCCCATGTGCAAAATTTCAGACAAATCGGTTGAGGGGCTTGAGCTGTACCGCGATTTTAAAGTCCGATAAAAATCAATTTTTTTTAAATTGTTGGTCAAAAGGGCACTAAGAATGAATACATTTCTAGATGCAGAATTTGAACGTCTTTCTTATGGTGACGTGAAAAATGGGGGTTTACATTTAAAATTTAAAAGTTGATGTGCCAAAATGGCACTTCTGGTTGCACGATTGGCTCCAAAAGCTTTTCAGATCTAAGTTGGGTTTTCACATGCACACGTACCAAATTTCAGCCAAATCGGTCGAGTAGTTTGGGCTGTGGCGTGTTTACGAACGTACATACGTACGTACGTACGCACGAACGTACGTTCATACATACAGACACATTTTAAAAACCACTTTTTTGGGTTCCTGAGACCTCAAAACGTATAGATCCGGTCTTATCTCGAATTCGAAAATTTTAGTGATTGCAGTAACCTCCCTTTTTTTTAGTGCCGTAGCAGAATGCGGAGGTACTCTTGTCTTAGCTTATTCGCTCGCTCGCTCGCTCGCTCGCTCGCTCGCTCGATCGCTCCTCAGTCTGTCCGTCGGATAACTTGAGAACGGATTGAGATATCGAGCTGAAACTTGGTAGGCAGCTTCGTCTCCCGAAAAGTAAGGCGGGGATTGCTTTTGGGCCATATCGGACCAAGGGGGTGGGAGCTAGGGGTGAAAAACTGAAAAACTACTAATTGCAATAACTCGAGAACTAGTGGAGATATCTTGCTGAAAATTAGTATGCACGTTCGACCTTCAAGTCTGTTGAAAGTGAGGGGGTGCCAATTTCGGGGGATGAAATTTAGGGGATGAAAACCACAAAAAATATGATAACTCCGCAAGGGTTGCACGCAGCTGTCGGAAACTCAACGTACACACATATATCGGTGAAATCTTGTGGGGGATGCGTTTTTTCGTAAAATCGAACAAATGGGGTGGAAATTAGGGGTAGCAACTCGAAATTCCGCTTAATAAGTACTAGTCGAAATTGGCGTCATTCGATAGCTTTCCATTAATTATTCAAAAAAGGTGTCACTCATATTTTGCGAAAAACCACCCTTATAGGCGCTACAACCCCTAACATGCAGAAACACAAAAATACGAGAACTCAAAAACTACTCAACGTATCAAGGCAGAATTTGGTTTGTGAATTTCCAGTGACATTATAGGTGGATGGACAAATTTTCAAAAATATCTAACAAAGGGGATGAAATTTAAGGGTTGAAACTTGAAATTTCTTCAAGTAAATGGTAGCCTAAAATTACGGGGTTCGATAGATTTCGGTCAACTATTGAAAAAAGGTCTTATGAGTTTTCAATCTAAAACCAACCCCTGGGCCATTAACCACCCCTAACTCTTTGCAAGTCGATAATTATATTTTATTTATTTTTTCTGAAACCCTATTGGTTTATTTATGAACAACTGAAGTCAGTAAATACGCAAGGAGTTATGTCACACCGGAAAAATAAACTCACCCCTGTAAATCATAAAGGGGTGAAATCATGAGGTGTTGAAAACATGAATCTACAAATTACCTTAATTTTTAAACGAATTGGGTTAGGGTGGTGAAATTGAAAACACAAGTTCCTTTAGGGCATGTTAGGGTGGTGAAATAGGGGGTTGGAGTTTAGGGGTTGAAACGTCCATAAAGCCCTGTAATTTGACACAGAGAAGCAATATCTTCTGCGAAACTGTGACATCTTACACACTGCATCTTCGAGAAGGGAAGATCGAATTTTAGGAGAAAATTATCGAAGGGGATGAAAGTTAGGGGTGGAAACTCGAATTTTCAATGAAGAATGTATAGTTGAAAATATTACCATTCGATAGCTTTCTATTGATGGTACAAAAAAGGTCTTATTCATCATTCGCGAAAAACGACCCTTAAAAGCGGTACAACCCCCTAACATGCCGAAACAAAAAAATGCGAGAACTCAAAAACTGCTCAACGTATCAGGGCTAAATTTGATGTGGTAATTTACAGCGCCACTGTAGGCGGATGGGCAAATTTTCATTAATATCTAACAAGGGGGATGAAATTTAAGGGTTGAAACTGGAAATTTTTTCATGTAAGTGGTGGAATAAAATTATGGGGTTCAATAGATTTCGGTCAACCATTGAAAAAAGTCTTATGAGTCTTCATCCTAAAACCAACCCCTACGCTACTAACAACCCCTAAGTCCTAGCAAGCGGAGTAAATATATTTCATTTATTTTTTTTTTGCTTTCTTCTAATTTGTTATTAATTTAAAGTGATTTTCATTAATTTTTGACCCATCCAAAATTTTTCAACCCCTTTCATGATATGTGAACCCTCAAAGAGCAAAATTTACCCAGACCGCTTCTTTTTCGGGTGATTTCCGCTGGTTAATTTTATAAAATTCGCGCAGTTTTGCCTTATGAATTGTTCTTGCCTTTTTCACTTTTTCGACCCCTTCGCAATGTTTCAACCCCCAAAAGTCAAATTTGCATAATTGGCTTATTTTCGTGTTATTTTCTGTAATTCTACTTAATTACGATTAATTCTCATCCCTTTTAACTTTTCATCCCCCTTTACAATTTTTCAACCCCCTAAGTGTTTATTTTGCAAAATTCACATAATTTAGTTTTCCTTCGGTAATAAATTGAACTCAATTGGATTATGTTTGTCTTTTCACTTTTCCAACCCCCTTCGCAACATTTCAACCCCCAAAATCTAAATTTGCATAATTGGTTTACTTTCGTGTTATTTTCTGTAATTCTGCTTAATTACGATTAATTCTCATCCACTTTGACGTTTCATCCCCCTTTACAATTTTTCAACCCCCTAGGTGTTAGTTTTGCCAAATTCGGATATTTTCGTTTTTCTTCTGTAATAAATTGAACCCATTTGGATGATGATTCAATTTTTCACTTTTTTCATCCCCCTTCGCAATGTTTCAAGTCTTCAAATGCTAAATTTACATAATTGGGTTAATTTGGTGTTATTTTCCGTAATTTTACTTAGCCACGGTTAATCCTGATACCTTTTGATTTTTCATCCACCTTTACGATTTTTCAACCCCCTAAGTGCTAATTTTGCAAAATTCGCATAATTTCGTTTTTCGACGGTTATAAAATTGAACACATTTGGGATTCAGTTTACCTTTTACAATTTTTCAGTTTCCTTCGCAATAGGTAGGTATAAGTGCTTATTTCAACCCCCACAAAAGTTTTAATTGCATAATTTGGTTATTTTAGTGTTTTATTTCGTAATTCTACTTAATCCACACTTCATTTTTATTCCTCATGACTTTTAGCACCACTGTGCGTCTGCGGAGGCACTACTACTAGGTGCAGATTTATAAAATCTGCACCCGACTCCACCAGTAAATTCAGCTCGCCCCTACATACACATTAACAAGGTAAACATCTACAGGGACACACATCGCATTGATACACATCTTTCGTTGGCTTTTTTAAATGGTGAAGTGGAGTGGGGAGGTTAAAATTTCAAGAGAGTACACCAACTTTTTTTATCTGTTATGACTGGGCAATTAGAAGCAAAAGTTTGTTTTGACAATTTCCGTCTTTTGATAGCGGTTATCTCGAAAACGGTGCGTTTTTCCCTAATAATGTATAATTGCAGAGTTGCAGAAAATTTTATAGGCTTTCATTTTCATACAAAGACTTTTTCGCTACGACGCACCATTTTCGAGTTATAAGCAAAAAAACAAAAAAAGGGACGTTTCCACCCCCCTCCTCCCCTGAAGCGGACGGGGTAGGGGCGGGGACTTTTAGTATGTTTACCTCCTAACTACCCCCAACACATACCCGAAGAGAAAAATTCTCCCCCCTTCCATGTTCTCTACAACCCCATTTTGGTCATTCGTTGCCTGGACTATTATTCATTTCATAAATGACTCGAAAAATCCCAAAAGCAATTAATCGAAATTACACGCACGATGATTCATTAATTACAGTACCTATTTAAGTAGGTATTGTCTAAGTCTTATTAGTATTGGAAAATTCTCATGAGATCTAACAGTGTGTCTCACTTAAGATGAAGACAGTCAAATATTTTGGTTACTTTTACGACTAGGGATATAAATTTTTGCGCCCTCGTAGACTCTTATGAGATGCATCTTTTCAGGTAGTCTACTCGCAATAGGGCCATTTTTCAATATTTTGCTTCGCGATCAAGATATCGAAAAAGATCATAAGAATTAATTGTTCGCAATCTTCTTTTGATCGAATTTTTAGCGGAAGAAATCCTAATTTAAAAAAAACTTGCAAAATTTGCGCTTAAGCTGTTACGTATGTTGCCAAATAATTCCACTCCTCCTCCGGAGTCGCGAAATTAATGTTTTGTAACATGTTTCGTGCGGTTTGATTATCAGTAATATCACGATTCCACTCGTTGTATTAAGTATACACTATACAGGGTGCGAGATTAAAATTCCAGGACGCTATAACGTTGTGGTCCGATTTTAAGTGAACTAAAAACCAAATGAAATTGCTCATAAAAGACTACAAACTAAAGATGGTTTTGATTTTTATCAACTTCAACTTGAATGTCAACTGGATGTCAATTTTTCGTTTTCAAACGGACACACCCAATTTTTTTTTACCCAGTCCAATACGAGGGGTAGACAACCTAGGATTTATGGCGTACAAGTCTGAGGATTTACCGGATTTACGGGGATTTATTGAGATTTACGAGGATTTATTAGGATTTACGAGGGTTCATTGGGATTTATGAGGATTTACAGGGATTTATTGGGATTTATCGAGGAATTATTGGGATTTACCGAGGAATTATTGGGATTTACCGAGGATTTATTGAAGCCACATACTCTTTGGCGCATGCGCACTTTATGTGTTTATCGAATGTTAGTGCATATAGTGCATATACCTAGCAGCGACATCTACCTATGTAAAAATGCGACTTTTTGTCTTTGTTTCTATCACTACATAACTCAAATTTGTGAGTGTCCTCTTTTATGCTTCAATAGGCGAATTCGATAAAAAATCTTTTTATGGGAGTTAAGTTTTTCACATAATTTCATTCTTACACTTTTTGAAGTGCTTAGAAGATGCGTGACCTTGAAATTTTCAAAGATTTTCGCCTGAGGCGCTCTCTATTTTTGAGTACCTACCTAGCCACTTTCAAAAACATTATCATTAATGGCAATAATATTGATAATAAAGGACCCCAATTAGATCTTTATGTGGATTTACGAGGATTTATAGGGATTTACGAGGATTTATGGGGATTAACGAGGATTTATGGGGATTTACGAGAATTTGTGAGGATTTAATAGGATTTACGGGGATTTATTGACCAAAAAGTATTTATGGTGTACAAATTTTCATTGGTTATTTCCCTCTCGGTCTAATAGCTAATTTTTTTCTGCGTCTTCTGATGTACAATAAGTTGAGTTTGGTTCATAATAAATTTTGAAATTAATTAAAATTATTGCCAACATTTCAATCTTTTTATGCTAAATTTTCAAGTGTGAAGCCAAAAAAATTCTCGAAATGCATTTTACATGTTAGAAAATACATATTTTGAATGTTTTGGATATTTTGCTAAGTTTCTATCAGATCCACAGCACATTCGAAAATTTTTAGTAAAAAATATTCTGATTTTGGCAAAAATTTATAATTATTTTCGGAACTAACTATAAACCAAACTCTACTTATTGTACAGAGTCTTTTTTTATTATTGTCCCACTTTTAAATTGTCATATCTCCTTTATTACTTGAGATATTCGCCTGAAATAAAAACAGGATGGTAGACCGTACTCCCAAATTTTGTTCTGGACCATACTCTCAACGATCACCGTCGAATCTTAAGCGCTGTGGATACAATTTGTTTTTTTTTAAATGAGACACCCGGTATATTCTTGCACGAATCGATAGTGAATTTTCTTCTGATTTCATTGGTATAGGGTAGTTGATGTCTGGGGTTGATAGTTTTCAAGAAAAAAAATCGTAAAAATAAATTGTTTTTATAACTTATGGATGGCTATGTAGTGAAGGAGTATTCTAAGAAAATTGTAACCTTCTTTAGTATCATAGTAACAAAGTAGGTAACTGATTTATTCACCTTAAAACATTACAAATTAAAAATTTCAAAATGATTGCCATTTTCATTTAGACATTCTCGTACATTCTAATGGTCCGATTATTTCAAATTTTGAATTTTTTTCTCGAAAACTATCAACCCCAGACATCAACTACCCTATATCAATGAAATCCGAAGAAAATGCACTATCGATCCGTGCAAGAATATACCGGGTGTCCCATTTTAAAAAAAGCAAGTTGTATCCACAGCGCTTAAAATCCGACGGTGATCGTTGAGAGTATGGTCCAGAACAAAACTTGGGAGTGCGGTCTACCATCCTGTTTTTAGTTCAGGCGATTATCTCAAGTAATAACGGAGATATGACAATTTAAAAGTGGGACAATAATAAAAAAAGACCCTGTACATCAGAAGACGCAGAAAAAAATTAGCTATTAGACATCCAGTTTGAAATTTAAGTTGATAAAAATCAAAACCATCTTTAGTTTGTAGTGTTTCATGGGAAACTGGATTTGGTTTTTAATTCACAAAAATCGAACCACAAATAACAAAGTTATAGCGTTCTGAAGTTTTAATCTCGCCCCTGTATGATTATAATTCGCAATTTGAAATATCTTAAAAACTTTCGGCGATAGCTTGCTGCCATTTTGGATCCCACCCCTAGTGACAGAGTTCCTTCATGCACAATTACGTCAATTGTCAAATGAATTGACAGCCAGATCTTACAGTATTTAATGTTGACAGAAGGAAGTCTTTCTTTTACCAAGAAACTGTTAACAGTTATTATTGTTTGATATCCGCCATTTTGGCGCCCACCGACGTTTGCTTAAGATAATGCGGTATGGCTCTGCCATTTTGGATCCCACCCACAGTTCATGCATATGTCAATTGTCAAGCGGGCGCCCGTATCTAGTAATGTTGATGAGAGAAACTCATTCTGCGAAACTGCTACGATTATTATTATGTTTGGTATCCGCCATTTTGGAGCCCACTGACGTTTGTTCAAGTTTGCTGCTAATCAGGATTGGTCCGTGCCTGAGGTAACAATAAACGTTATGTTATGGTGAAGGTCATGTGGTATGCAGTATAGCTCCGCCATTTTGGATCCCTGTGAAAAATAATAGATTAATTATTTCTGTCATTAACAACTGAATAATGTGAAAGTCAATCGCAACTTGAAAGGTCTTAACAAGTTCTGACGATAATGCTGCCCGCCATTTTGGATCCCACCCCTAGCGATTGAGTTCCTTGCATAATTATGTCAATTGTCAAATGGATTGACAACCAGATCTTACACTACTTTTGGTAAAGAAACTGTTACGGTCATTATTATTTGCTTGGCATCCGCCATTGTGGAGCCCACTGACGTTTAGTCGAAACGTGAGAAATGACAGTTTTTTCATGCTTTCCTGTAAAAAAATAGCGAGAAACGTGTTAAAGCGGTGATGCTGGCAGGAAACGAGTCGTCTGCCATTTTGGATCCCTATTAAAGACTGCTTGGCAAAAGTATGCTCACTTTCCATAAAACGTACGTCAACTGTCAGAAGGCCGTGACATTTTTTTCGCCAGGAAAATTGTAACTATCGCGATTTTTTGTTGGTCGCCATTTTGGAGTCCACTGACATTTGTTCAGGATGCCCATCAATTGAACCTAATCTGGTCCACTTTTTATCTCAGGACCTATTTTATTAAAATCATGAACTGCAGCTGGCACGATTTTTGTTGATCGCCATTTTGGAGCCCACTGACATTCATGTAGAATGCCCATCAAGTGAACCAAATCTGGTCCACTTGTTATCTCGGCCTATTATTTTTAAATCATAAACTTAATATGCAACAGGAGTATATTGTGTCTGCCATCTTGGATCCCTGTGCAAAGTGACAATTTCTTAATGTCTCAAAAAATAATACCGTTAAGAGAGGTAATTAAGACGCGATAAAGCTTTTAATAGAATTATGGTTTCTGCTATCCGCCATTTTGGATCCAAGAGGCTCTTCGAGTCCGCCATGTTTCTTTTGATAGTTTTTTGTTAATTTTCACAATTTTCAAGATACGTTTATTACGCAACATTTCGAATCCTTGAGTGCTAATATAGGAGTTTCATCCGCCATATTGGATCCCGCTGACAAGCCTCAGTTGTAATAGAATATAATCCCCACAAGAGTAATTCGGAGTTATTAACTTACTAAAAAGATTAATAAATATGGGTATGCTGCAGTTACGTTGTTTAATATCCGCCATTTTGGAGCCCACAAACATTTTGATGAAAATTCCTCTGAAATTTGTATGTTCTTCATTGTCTAGTTTTGCTACCAAACCATCAAGGTACGTTAATGTTAGCAAGATTTTGTCCGCCATTTTGGAGCCCGTTCACAAATCGCCTTTGTTTTTATTCATCTGCTGCTTTGTATTGCATGAACATCATTTTTCCTTTTTGGCAAGATGTTTCCTGCAATGTTTTCTGTAATTTTCAAAATGGCAAAACGACAGTGACGCTCGCCATTTTCGATCCCTCAAGCCTAATTTTTGTTTAAGATCCACCATTTTGGAGCCCACAGAAATTTTGATGAAAATTTCGGTGACATTTTTACTTGGTCTAGTTTTGCCACCAAACGTCGTTTTGTCCGCCATTTTGGAGCCAGTTCACAAATCGCCTTTGTTAAGTTACCTGAGGTCGGTACTGCTTTGTATTGCGCAAACGTCAATTTCTTTTTTTGGTAAGGTGCATTAATCTGTCAAAATGACAGTGATGCCCGCCATTTTGGATCCCGCTCGCAATAAGTGACTGCACATCACAAAACGATCACAAAATTAGAATACTGCTGTATTGAAGTATTAAATGTAATCGCGCGATCAGTCACAAATACGTTTATTTTCATCCGCCATTTTGGAGCCCGCTCGCAATAGGTGACTGCATAACACAACACGATCACAAAATTAAAATACTGCTGTATTGAAGTATTAAATGTAATCGTGCATCAGTCACAAATACGTTTATTTTCATCCGCCATTTTGGAGCCCGCTCGCAATAGGTGACTGCATAACACAAAACGATCACAAAATTAAAATACTGCTGTATTGAAGTATTAAATGTAATCGTGCAATCAGTCACAAATACGTTTATTTTCATCCGCCATTTTGGAGCCCGCTCGCAATAAGTGACTGCACATCACAAAACGATCACAAAATTAGAATACTGCTGTATTGAAGTATTAAATGTAATCGTGCATCAGTCACAAATACGTTTATTTTCATCCGCCATTTTGGAGCCCGCTCGCAATAAGTGACTGCACATCACAAAACGATCACAAAATTAGAATACTGCTGTATTGAAGTATTAAATGTAATTGTGTGATCAGTCACAAATACGTTTATTTTCATCTGCCATTTTGGAGCCCGCTGACAGCAATTTTTGTCAAATCATATTTGACTATCGATTATTTTTTTAATTCATGAAAAATTTACATTAAGAAGGTGTCTAATATTTTGAATAAAGATCGCTGGACCGAATTTATTTTCGTATGTATACAGTATGTCCCTGCATCAGTTTTTCATATTTTCCGAAGAAAACCATCAACAGGTTGCGAATCCAAATCGCGTGTGCATTAATAAAGATGTTCTTTTGTTCCACAGCCATTGAGATCGTTAGCTTCAAATACGGCCCGAGCACGTCAATCATAATTTCTAGTCCTTGACGCGATTTAATTGTTTTTTTTCATATCGAGATTTCATCACTTTCTATTTTAGCGGAATAATGCATTTTCGGGCGACAATCTTGTAAACTTTAGAAAGCGGCGATTTAACGACCACAACATTGACCTCTCTGTCGAAATAAAAAAAAAACTCAAAAAATTAATCTCCCAATTCGGCTAATTGAAGTTTTCTTTCCCGGCGACATCCTTATTACCGCACTCGTGCCATAAACGGCGGGCGATCACCGCTGACGTTCGCCAACGGAATTTATTGATTCATAATGGTTTACGTGTGATAATTAAATTCCTGAAAGTAATTTAAGTGGCCGTCGTTAACATACTTAATGCGGTTCGCCTAAACGAGAGCTGGACGCCATTTTGCTAGAACGAGCGAGAAAAAAATTATGCGGAATTGTTACGTCAAATTTTCGGAATCGATTCCACAAAATCGCTTTCACTCACTTAAATTTAATTACATACAGGGTCGCCGGGAATTCGATTGTTATGTAAAGTGCGAAGTTGGCGAGATTGCGATGGAAGGTCGGGGGATGACCTCGGAGGGAAGTGAGGCGAGGTCGTCGGGGCTCCAAAATGACACGGTTTAGTTGGCGGAGGGCTCCAAAATGGCGTTTAGCTTGTTTTTGAATTATCCTTTGCATTCATTCGTTCATTTTAAATGGAACAAACAAGATTTCGCATTACGCTCGTCCAGACCACGTAACGCGGGATCCAAAATGGCGTTTTATCACTTTTCTGTTATTACCTTACACGGCGGCAGTTCAGCAAACCAGATGTGTGCAAAAAATCAACCTCGAAATAACTAAAACAAACATTCGCCATTTTGGATCCCATTAAACGTCGAAATCTTAGTCATTTCTTTTGTCGCAAGAATAACAAATTTGTCGATGCGCGTCGTTTATCGTAATCTACGCCCAAAATAAACCTAATTTTTATATAAAGGAGCGCCATCTTGGATCCCACTACAAACTTAAAACCACCAAATGAAATTTATTCGCAGTTCACTTATTTGTTTTGCTGTCATATTTATTGATACGTATGCATGTTCACCATTTTGGATCCCAGTGACAGATTCAACATACCGCAGTTTTTACACAAATCCATGATATACCCAAGCAAAATTTCGAATAAATAACTAACTTTGGACTAAAAATCGATAAATGTGCATACATTTTACTAGAATATACATTCGCCATTTTGGATCCCATTAAACGTCGAAACTTTGTCATGGTCTTCTTTTAACGCAAAAATAACAAATTGGTCGATGCGCGTCCGCGTACCGATCGTAATTTACGCTCAAGAAAAACTTGATTTTTATATAAAGGAGCGCCATCTTGGATCCCACTACAAACTTAAAACCACCAAATGAAATTTAGTCGCAGTTCACATATAATAGACATATTTGTTCTGCTGTCATATTTATGGATACGTGTGCATGTTCGCCATTTTGGATCCCAGTGACAGATTTAACATATCGCAGTTTTTGCACAATCCATGATATCTCTAAGCAAAATTTCGAATAAATAACTAACTTTGGACTAAAAATTGATAAATGTACACACATTTTACTAGAATATACGTTCGCCATTTTGGATCCCATTAAACGTCGAAACCTTTGTCATGGTCTTTTAACGCAAAAATAACAAATTGGTCGATGCGCGTCCACGTACCGATCGTAATTTACGCTCAAGAAAAACTTGATTTTTATGTAAAGGAGCGCCATCTTGGATCCCACTACAAACTTAAAACCACCAAATGAAATTTATTCGCTGTTCACATCATAAATAGACATATTTGTTCTGCTGTCATATTTCTTGATACGTATGCGTGTTCGCCATTTTGGATCCCAGTGACAGGTTCAAAATAGCGCAATTTTTTGCACAATATAAGCTAAATTTCGATTAAATAAATAACTTGGGACTAAAAATCGATAAATGTGCATATATTTTACTACATATTGCATTCGCCATTTTGGATCCCACTAATGGATTAAGCAAACTACTTTGAAAGTCGTGAGTTTCGCTATGTATTCTGTAATAAAATGTACATTCGCCATTTTTGTTTGTTTTTATTTTCCTTATTCTGTATTTAAGCTGTAACGGGGATCCAAAATGGCGGACGTCTATGTAATACTGCTTTTGTATAGATTAAGCAGAATTAGCATTAGAAAAGTTTTGTAATTTTGAATAGTTTTGCAGTCGAAAAGACAGGTGGATCAAAAATGGCCGACGTATCCAAAATGGCGCAAATGTTAACATGTTGTTCTTGTTAAACAATAATTTAACAAGAACTCTCACTACTAGCAGCCGGAGCGACTTATTAGCGGGACCCAAAATGGAGGCGGTACCTGATACATATGGTCTGTCCGGGATCCACACGACCGAGATTCACCCTATTTCTCGGTCGTGTGGTCGTGTGGATCCCGGATAGAGTATAGTAATATCGTGTCTCTCCGGCTCCAAGATGGCGGGTGCGTAATACATTATATCCTTAACGACAGGCAGTAAAACTTCCACTTACGATAAAATCATTTTAAGCTGTGTAAGTCAGGCTTTTTCCCTGTTTGGTATATTCGCCATTTTGGATCCTTATTAGAAGGCTTCAAAACGTCTTATTCTAACTCAAAATTAAGAAATGTTTGAACGCTAAAATAGACAAATTGGATTGCTCAAATATGTGGGCGTATTGCGTAGAACGCGCAGTCGCCATTTTGGATCCCACTGCCGCGAAGTTTAAATTGTCTTTTTAAATCTTCGAAATTTGCAACAAACAAATGCAGAATAAGCAACTGCTTCGGCAGTGCAATGTATCCACTAAAGACGCATTCGCCATTTTGGATCCCATTAAGCGTTGAAATTTCAAGCATGGTCTTCCTTTAACGCAAAAATAACAGAAATTGGTCGGTACGCGTCCAAGTACTCATCGTAATCTAAACCCAAAATAAACCTGATTTTTATATAGAGGGACGCCATTTTGGATCCCACTGACAAACTTAAAATTAAATTTCTTCACAGCTCACATTTATTTATAGTAACGATCATTGAGACATGTTTATTCTGCTGTCATATTTCGTAATGCTGTCGCACGTTCGCCATCTTGGATCCCCGCAACATATTCAAATGACCACACTCTATTTTTTACACTAAAAAATACTTTGGAAATGGTGAGTTTTGATACGTATTCTGAAATTAAATGTACACTCGCCATTTTGGATCCCACTGACACAAATATTAAACTATCAATCTCTCGTCTTTGAAGATTGATAATATAACCGATATTGTTTCTCTGTTAATAATGTTTCTTTTTCGTATTTTGTATTTTAAGCTATATCAGTGGGATCCAAAATGGCGGACGTCGTACGGTGTTTTTCGTATAGAATAAGCTGAATTTGCATTAGAGAAGGCTTGCAATTTTTGAATTTTGAACGATTCGTAACAAGACAGGGTGACAGGTGGATCCAAAATGGCGGAAGTAACTATGTCGTAGTTTTCAACAATAATCTCACTACTGGCAGCCGGAAGCGGTTCACTAACAGGATCCAAATCGGATTCTACGTAGTGATGTAATTTCTCTAAGGCTCCAAGATGGCGGATGCGTAATAAATAAAATGAATAATAAAAAAGCAGTAAAACTTATAAATACTATAGTCATTTTCTAAAGAACGCAGGGGCTGCCTAAATCAGGCTTTCTTCTGCTAGCGTATTCGCCATTTTAGATCCCAATGAAGTTTCAAAACGTCATATTCTAAGTCACCAAAACAGACAAATATAGGTATACTACGTAGAAAGATCATTCGCCATTTTGGATCCCACTGTTTAAAGCGTAAAAATGTTTAATCTTCTTTGAGTTGGCGTAGTAGAAATACATTCGCCATTTTGGATCCCAGTCAGAGCGACTAAGGAAAACAATAGGAATGTCTTTGATTAGATCGGGCGGAAGCAGGCGAACGAAGACATCGTTTGTTTTCCATGGCTACTCCATGCTGGGGGTTGTCAAATTTGAATAAAGAATCCAATGGACTTTGTATCTTTGAGCTCAAAAATGGTGGTTGTTTGAAGATTTCCAATTGCGTTTGATACGAGTGGGCTCCAAAATGGCAGGTCAGGTATCGAATTGATGAAAATTTGAAGACACGGTTGCCAACTTTGGCCCGCAAAAGAAACCGTGTCGCAATCTCGTGAGCTACATATCTCGCGGTTTCATAATGACAGATTACGTCTCCAGCGCACACTAGATTACCGTAAAACCCATCCCGGCCGACCCGTTCAGACCGGCTTTTCGTGTTTCGCTATAAATAACTTATAAACCCAGTTCACTCGATCGGAGCAACAATCTGAAATTTCCAGGTAGAGGTGCGCGCGGTCCGCAAAAAATTCTCGGAAATTTCGAGAAATTCGAGATGCGGCCGTGGACTGAATGGGTTTCTCGCGAAGGCGACCGCGATGTGATCGCAATAAAAATGACGATCGACCAAATCGGATGTGGTTTCGAGGAAGTGCGCGGACGTAAACAAAAACACCGGTCAAGGCGGCCTGGGAAAATTTCGATGTCGATTGTTTCGATCAGGGTTGCCAATTGATTTTTTTCCTCTTTTCGCAGATGGTACTTCCGGAAGATCAAGCGCATCGAGGCGGAGAAGAAGCTGCTGTTGCCGGAAAACGAACACGGGGCCTTCTTGATTAGGGATTCGGAAAGTCGACACAATGATTACTCGCTGTCGGGTGAGTGGTTTCCCCCTCTATTTAGGCGGAAGGAAGTGCCTGGTTGGAATGTGTAATTCGGGTTGGTGACACTGATTTGAATTCATGAGGGAATCGTAAACAATAAACAAGTCTCTAAAGGACGAAATTTTGTATTTTGGTTGGCAATCCTGAAGATGTGCACTTTTATGCTTACCAATCAAAACAGATGCCTTATTTTATTAGAATGTATATGAAATGATCAGAAAGAATCGGCAAGTGATTGATTGATCGCGCTATAGAAATTACTAACAGTGGACAACCCCTCTTCCAATGACAATTTGTATGCACTACCACCTTTGCTGTCGGGTTTGGGGGGGTGAAACTTTTTTGAGTTCAATGAGGGGTTAACCACTTATTTACCGAATTGTACGTCACTGAAAAAACGTCGCAAATGTGGCGTTGTTCGAGGATTAAACCATCAATTTAGAATTCTTTTGGGTGAGCGGTAAACCACTTTGCATTCTTGTACAATTTAATGATTGATAACAGCGTTGATCGAGGGTTGAACCCTCGGTTGAACCACATGATTTTTTTATTAAATGAAACGAGGTATAGGCCGATAGTTTTACACAAGTTCAAGGAGAGATTGCCCACTTATTCAATAATTTGTACAATTTTGAAAAACCCTCGAAAACTTAGCATTGATCGAGGGTTAAACCACGCGCTAAACCTATTTTCAATTTGGGATCATCTTGTTCGAGCGGTAAACCACTTTTCTCTCGTTTGACAATGAAATTATGAAAATAGTTTATTATTGTTGAAGAGAATCCACTGATTCAATCCTAAGGAATTCCATGTTGGTTGCTTTGCTTTGAGTTTGTAACAATGCTTGAATATTTATTTTGATGGAGGGTTAAACCACGTGGTTGATAGTGGCTGATTACAGATAAAGGGTGAATCACTTTGTTTTGAGATTATAACTATACCGAGCTGTTAACCACTTGTTTTATGTTTGAAACTGATCCGGACGAGGTGTGAACCACTCTCTCTTCTTGTGCAATTAAACGACTGATAACAATTGAAAAGGCTTCTATAAAGGTTCAAGTTGATCGAGGGTTAAACTACATTTTATTTTTAGATTTTTACTGGCGAGGAGTAAAACACTTGTGCCGAAAGTAGTGAGGTTAAACACTTGCATAAAAGAACATAATATAGGCCGAAATTTTCCCATAAAATTCAAAGAAAGGTTGGCCACGTTGTAAGAATCACTTTTTTTCAATTTGGAATCAGCTTGTGCGAGCGGTAAACCATTTCGTCTCGTTTTACAATGAGGGGAAAAGTAAATTATTGTTGAAGAAAATTCAGTGATTGAATTCTAAAAAAAATGGTGCTGGCTGAGGATTAAACCACATGGTAGATATATGTCCAGAAGAAGGGTAAAACATTGGGTGGAATGAATAAAGAGTTACAAGATGCTTAAACTCGCGTTAATAAAGGATAGAAATGCAAGTTTTTCTTGTGTAAGATAGGGATAGAACTATAAGCAAATGCTCCGTTACCATTTATTCATTCCAGCCATTGTGTTGCAGCAAAATGGAACAGTTATTGTTCGAACACTGTAATAGATAGTGGCTTGTTCCAGACGAGGGGTGAATCACATTGTCCTGAGATTATAATTGACTGATTTTCTGTTTGAAATCGACCTGGACGAGGAGTAAACCACTTCCTCTTGTATATTTTATAACAATTGAGAAAACCCAATGATTGAACCCTTTAAAGATTCACATTTCACAATAATCGAGGGTTAAACATTTCTGCTTAATCCCTTGTATGAGAAAGAGATTTGATGATGTTTTTACGCAAGTTCAAAGAGAGGTTGACCGCTTGTTCACTGGATAAACCACATCTTATATGTATAGACGAGGGGTAAAGCACTATTTTGAAAAAAATTAGGACCAGTTATTTTTGGAACGCTGCTGACTCGGTCGAGCGGTACACCGCTTGCTTTCGTGTTGATTAAGGGTTAAAATATATACAGGGTGTTGAAACTAAATGGGAACAGTTATTATTTGAACACTGCTGAGCGATAAAACAATATTGTGTCATGTTTGCAGCAGATTAGATAAACCGCTTGTTTTTGTTTTGCACTGAAGTAAATATCACTAATTGGAGAGAATCGTGCCGTACAAACGAGAGGTGAGCCACTGTTTTAAGTGGATTCGACTTGGACGAGCGATAAACCACTTTCTTTAATTATGCAATTAAGTGCATGCCAGTAATTTGAGTGCATCCGATTATTTAACTTTTTTTCTCTCTTACAAACGAGGGGTTAATCACTTTTTTTAAAATAGTAATGGTTAAATATTTTCCTCTAGGATGTATTTTGAAGCTTTTTTTGTCTAGTAACAATTTGAAGAACGTCAGGTAGGAATAGTGTCTTGTTCACAAGTTTGTAGATTGAGGGGTAAACCGCCTCTAAAAATTCATGTTAGAGTTAAACCGCATGGTAGAGATTTGTTGCACACGAGGGGTCAATCACTTTTCTTTGAAACTGTAATAGTACTCGGAGATCAACCATTTTCTTTTTCTCAATTTCGAATTGATCGAGGGTTAAACCGTTAAACGAGGGGTCAAAAACTTTAAACTTGGAGGGATGAACTACTTTCTTCCGTTTTACAGTCTGGAGCAACCGATGCTGTGACTGAGGGGTTAAACATTGATTTCCAAGATATGAGGGGTTAAATACTTTCTTGGAGTATGTATTTTGGACCTTTTTTTATCTACTAACGATTTGAACAACGAGTTAGGTAGGAATAGTGTTTTGTTCACAGATTTGGAGAGAGGGGTAAACCGCTTTTAAACTTGGAGGGATGAACTACTTTCTTTCGTTTTGCAGTCTAGCAACCGATCCTGTGATTGAGTGGTAAAACATTGACTTCCAAGATATGAGGGGTTAAATATTTTCCTGAAGGATGTATTTAGAAATTTTTTTTATCTTGTAACACTTTGAACAACGCGTTGGGTAGGAGCAGTGTTTTGTTCACAAGTTTGGAGGCTGAGGGGTAAACCGCTGAAAATTCATGTTAGAGTTAAATCGCATGGTAGAGATTTGTTACAGACGAGAGGTCAATCACTTTTCTTTGAAACTGTAATAGTACGCAGCGATCAACCATTTTCTTTTTCTCAATTTCGAATTGATCGAGGGTTAAACCGTTAAACGAGGGGTCAAAAACTTTAAACTTGGAGGGATGAACTACTTTCTTCCGTTTTACAGTCTGGAGCAACCGATGCTGTGACTGAGGGGTTAAACATTGATTTCCAAGATATGAGGGGTTAAATACTTTCTTGGAGTATGTATTTTGGACCTTTTTTTATCTACTAACGATTTGAACAACGAGTTAGGTAGGAATAGTGTTTTGTTCACAGATTTGGAGAGAGGGGTAAACCGCTTTTAAACTTGGAGGGATGAACTACTTTCTTTCGTTTTGCAGTCTAGCAACCGATCCTGTGATTGAAGGGTAAAACATTGACTTCCAAGATATGAGGGGTTAAATATTTTCCTGAAGGATGTATTTAGAAACTTTTTTTATCTTGTAACACTTTGAACAACGCGTTGGGTAGGAGCAGTGTTTTGTTCACAAGTTTGGAGGCTGAGGGGTAAACCGCTGAAAATTCATGTTAGAGTTAAATCGCATGGTAGAGATTTGTTACAGACGAGAGGTCAATCACTTTTCTTTGAAACTGTAATAGTACGCAGCGATCAACCATTTTCTCTTTTTCTCAATTTCGAACTGATCGAGGGTTAAACCGTTAAACGAGGGGTCAAAAATTTTAAACATGGAGGAGGGGTGAACTACTTTCTTTCGTTTTGCAGTCTAGCAACCGATCCTGTGACTGAGGGGTAAAACATGATTTCCAAGATATGAGGGGTTAAATAATTTTAGGTAGGAATAGCGTTTTGTTCACAAGTTTGGAGACTGAGGAGTAAACTGCCTCTATAAAGATTGATGTTTGGGTTAAACCGCATGGTAGAGATTTGTTGCAGACGAGGGGTCAATCACTTTTCTTTGAAACTGGAATAGTACTCGGCGATCAACCATTTTCTCTTTTTCTCAATTTCGAACTGATCGAGGGTTAAACCTTTAAACGAGGCGTCAAAAATTTTAAACTTGGAGGAGGGGTGAACTGCTTTCTTTCGTTTTGCAGTCTTAAAGCAACCGAAGCTGTTACTGAGGGGTTAAACATTGATTTCCAAAATATGAGGGGTTAAATACTTTCTTGGAGGATGTATTTTGGGCCTTTTTTGTCTACTAACGATTTGAACAACGGGTTAGGTAGGAATAGCGTTTTGTTCACAGATTTGGAGAGAGGGGTAAGCCGCTTTTAAACTTGGAGGGATGAACTACTTTCTTTCGTTTTGCAGTCCAGCAATCGATCCTGTGATTGAGGGGTAAAACATTGACTTCCAAGATATGAGGGGTTAAATACTTTCCTGAAGGATATATTTTGAAACTTTTTTTATCTTGTAACACTTTGAACAACGCGTTGGGTAGGAGTAGTAGTGTTTTGTTCACAAGTTTGGAGACTGAGGGGTAAACCTCTGAAAATTCATGTTAAGAGTTAAACCGCATGGTAGAGATTTGTTACAGACGAGGGGTCAATCACTTTTCTTTGAAACTCTAATAGTACTTAGCTATCAACCATTTTCCCTTTTTCTCAATTTCGAATTGATCGAGGGTTAAACCGTTAAACGGGGGTCAAAAATTTTAAACTTGGAGGAGGGGTGAACTACTTTCTTTTGTTTTGCAGTCTAGCAACCGATCCTGTGATTGAAGGGTAAAACATGCTTTCCAAGACATGAGGGGTTAAATACTTTTAGGTTGGGATAGTGTTTTGTTCACAAACTTGGAGACTGAGGAGTAAACCACCTCTATGAAGATTGATGTTTGGGTTAAACCGCTTGGTAGAGATTTGTTGCAGACGAGGGGTCAATCACTTTTCTTTGAAACTGTCAGGGCTTCCAGTGAAGTCATTTAAATCATTTATAGTCATTTATTTTTTTAGTAGTCATTTAAAGTCATTTTTTTCACATCTAGGTCATTTATTTGGCGGTATGAATAAACGGTAACAGAGCTTTTGCTTGTCGTTCTATCCTTTTCTCGTGCACGAAAAGCTCATATTTGCATCCTTTGATAATGAAAGTATGAGCATCTTGTAACACTTTATGCATACCAGTCATTGGCCGGTATGAATAAACGGTAACAAAGCTTTTACTTATAGTTTTATCCTTTTCTCGTGCATGAAAAATTTGTATTTGCATCCTTTGTTAATGTGAGTATGAGCATCTTGTAACCCTTTATTCATACCGGCCATTGTCATTTTTTTGGGCCAAAATAGATTTGCTCCAGAAATAATAAGTTATTGATGGATCGAATCCACTGAAAAAGCCTGACAAAAAACATTATTATAAGCCATACTTAGGGGGTGTTAAAATTGCTCAGTTGGATCAGTGAAAAAAAGACACTCATAAATTGGAGAAGAAAATTTAAAAAAAGACTACCTTAATTGATAATTTTCTGGTCAAGAAACAAAAAATTTCTTAGTTTTTAGTTTTAGAAATTGGTTATTTTATTTGCAATACCTGCAATAAAATTGTGTTAACTTGTGTTTATTTCGAATATTGGCCCGAATGAATTAACGGTAACAAAGCTTTTGCTTATAGTTCTCTCATTTTCTCGTGCACGAAAAACTTATATTTGCATCCTTTGTTAAGGGGAGTAAGAACACTTTATTCATACCAGTCATTGGCCGGTATGAATAAGCGGTAACAAAGCTTTTGCTTATAGTTCTACCCTTGTCTCGTGCACGAGAAAGTTGTATTTGTATCCTTTATTAATACAAGTATGAGCATCCTGTAACACTTTATTCATACCAGTCAATGGCCGAAATGAATAAACGGTAACAAAGCTCTTGCTTATACTTCTATCCTTTGCTCGTGCACGAAAAATTTATAATTTACATCCTTTATTAATGCAAGTATGAGCATCCTGTAACACTTTATTCATACCAGCCATTGGGTGGAATGAATAAAGTGTTACAAGATGCTCATACTTGCATTAATAAAGGATGCAAATATACGTTTTTCGCGCACGAGAGAAGGATAGAGCCATGAGCAAAAGCTTTGTTACCGTTTATTCATACCGGCCATTGTCTTTTTCGTATTTACCGAGGTAATTTCTTTGGAACTAGTAGTCATTTTTATCATTTATTTTTGCAAAGTTGGCGCTGGAGCTCTGAACTGTAATAGTACTCAGCGATCAACCGTTTTCCCTTTTTCTCAATTTCGAATTGATCGAGAGTTAAACCGTTAAACGAGGGGTCAAAAATTTTAAACTTGGAAGGGATGAACTACTTTCCTCCGTTTTGCAGTCTTAGAGCTACCGATGCTGTGACTGAGGGGTTAACATTGATTTCCAAGATATGAGGGGTTAAATACTTTCTTGGAGGATGTATCTTGGACATTTTTTTATCTACTAACGATTTGAACAACGGGTTAGGTAGGAATAGTGTTTTGTTCATAAAGGGGGATAAACCGCTTGACCACTCAGTTCTTTAACATTCTTAATAACAATAATCTGAGAGATAAACCACTTATGACAGCTTCAGTGTTTCCAACCTAAAAATGTACGGTTAACTTGCGTTGTTACACCTGCGACTAGCCAGCAGTGATACCAACCGTAATTTTTCCAGTGCGAGACGGCGACACGGTAAAACACTACAGGATCCGCCAACTAGACGAGGGTGGCTTCTTCATCGCCCGAAGGACCACGTTCAGAACCCTTCAAGAGCTCGTCGAGCACTACAGCAGAGACGCCGACGGCCTCTGCGTGAACCTCTGCAAGCCCTGCGTGCAGGTAACCACCCCCCCCACCCCTTTCATTTTTTCGTCAAAATTCGATCATGACTCGGGCTAACTTCACCCTCTCGACAGTTTTAATTCTAATGCTTGTTTTCGAACGCAGAATAACTCGGTACCCGAGGTACGTTGCGCATGCGCCCGTTGCTTGTTAGGTATTAGCCCTTTTATTTTAAGCACCAGTGACGTCTTTTTTACGTCTACGTTCTCTCACGGGCGCTTAAAATAAAAGAGGGCGGATTATAGACGGCGGTTTTTGACAGGTGGAGAAGCCTCAGCCCGAGGGGTTGTCCCATCGCACCCGCGACCAATGGGAGATCGAGCGTTCATCCCTTAAGTTCGTCCGGAAGTTGGGCCACGGCCAGTTTGGGGAGGTTTGGGAGGGGATGTGGAACAATACCACCCCCGTGGCGATAAAAACCCTGAAACCTGGCACGATGGATCCCAAGGACTTTTTGGCCGAGGCCCAGATCATGAAGAAGTTGAGGCACGGAAAACTGATTCAGTTGTACGCCGTTTGCACCGTGGAGGAGCCCATTTACATAATCACGGAGTTGATGAGGAATGGCTCCCTGCTGGAGTACCTGCAGGGGAAGGGGAAGGGGTTGAAATTGCCGCCATTGATAGACATGGCGGCGCAGATAGCCGCCGGCATGGCCTACCTGGAGTCACAGAATTACATCCACAGGGATCTGGCGGCGAGGAACGTCTTAGTGGCTGACGGCAACGTGGTGAAAATCGCTGATTTCGGATTGGCCAGGCTGATTAAGGTAATTTTTTTTTGAAAATTTTGGAATGTTCCGAATTTAGACATTCCTAGAAAAAGTTGTCAGAAACTTCTACTTTTGAAATGTTTTTTGAAAAAAAGGGTCAAAATGTAACCTTTTTAAAGTCAAAAACATAAAGAGAGTCGGCACAAATCTCGAAGCAAAACATTTTTCAAGTCTATAATTATCAAATTCAAATTCAGAAACGCAGTCTTATTTTGAAAATGTTTAAAACAAATCAAAATGTAACATTTTGTTGTTGAAGAAAGTCAAAAACTTGATATATAATTCATGGTGAAGATCGCTGATTTCGGATTAGCCAGGCTGATTAAGGTAATTTTCTTTGAAGTGAAAACTTCTTTTTTGAAAAGTTTGAAATGTTACGAATTTGCAGATTCCTAGAAAAAGTTGTCAGAAACTTCTACTTTTGAAATGTTTTTTGAAAAAAAGGGGTCAAAATGTAACCTTTTTAAAGTCAAAAATATAAAGAGAGTCGGCACAAATCTCGAAGCAAAACATTTTTCAAGTCTGTAATTATCAAATGCAAATCCTATTTTGAAAATGTTTAACACAAGTCAAAATTAACATTTTGTTTTTGAAAAAAGTCAAAAACTTGATAGCTTCCTAGAAAGAGTTGTCAAAAACTTCTACTTTTGAAAAGTTTTTTAAAAAAAAAGGGTCAAAATGTTACATTTTTAAAGTCAAAAACATAAAGAGAGTCGGCACAAATCTCGAAGCAAAACATTTTTCAAGTCTATAATTATCATATCAAATTCAAATTCAGAAACGCAGTCCTATTTTGAAAATGTTTAAAACAGGTCAAAATCTAACATTTTGTTGTTGAAAAAAGTCAAAAACTTGATATGTAATTATCAAAAACGCAGCCTTTCCTTTAGTTTTGAATAATTTTTGAAAAAAAAGTCAAAACATTTTTGTTTTGAAAAGTCAAAAATTTAAAGAATATTGCACAAATCTGGAGACAATACATTTTTCATATCTACACAGTGTCTCGTTTGAACTGGAACCACCCAAATATTTCGGTTAACATTGAACAAATCAATTCGCTCTTTTCTTCTACGTGTAAAGCTCCAAAATCTGCGTCTCTGGGATACTTCACCTTTTTCTTATCCGGAAACCTCAGCCCACTGCGATTAATTAAAGAGGACAAAAATAACGAAATCACATTTCGAAAAATTTTATTAAGAAAAGATGCTCAGGATGACCCCGAATGGGTAAATCCGAAGTTTCAGTCCAAAATGAAAGTGTTGAATTTTTTGAGGAAAAAATCAAACACATCGGAAACTTCAATATTTTTGCAATAAAAGGGTTGATGTGCAATAAAAAGCAATTGGATTGAGTTTGTTTGACATTTGCTGTTAGCTATGGCTGGGCAAATTCAGCATTTTTATTTTGGCCTGAAACTTCGGATTTACCTATTTGGGGTCATCCTGAGCATCTTTTCTTAATAAAATTTGTCGACAAAAAAATGCCGTAACACCATTTCATTATTTTTGGCCTCTTTAATTAATCGCAGTGGGCTAAGATTTCGGGATAAGAAAAAGGTGAAGTATGACACAAATGTTTGGAGCTCTACATGTACAAAAGAAATAACGAATTGATTTGCTCAATATTGACTGAAATATTTTTGTGGTTCCAGTTAACATGAGACGCAGTTTATAATTATCAAAAACGCAACTTTTTTTTTTGAAAAAGAGGTCAAAATGGAATATTTTGTTTTTTTTAAGTTTAAAAACCAAAGAATTTAAAGAAAATCGGCACAAATCTGGAGCAAATCTATACGCAACTTTTTTTTGAAAAAAAGGTCAAAATGTAACATTTTGGTTTTTTAAAGGTTCAAAATTTAAAGAAAATCGTCACAAATTTTTCAAATCTTCATATAATTATCAAAAATGCAACCTTTTTTGAAATGTTTTTTGAAAAAATCTTAGACTTTTAAAAACTTTTATTGGTACTAATCTAACTTATTTCTTCTAGTTTTTTCTTCTCTTCATGTTTTATTTACTGTTTCTTTTCTAAAATTTGTGTTTTCTACAGATTTTCTTTATCTCTTTTGTTGTTCATAGTTATCAAAAACGCAACTTTTTTTTGAAAAAAAGGCCAAAATGTAACATTTTTGTTTTTTAAAAGTTCAAAATTAAAGAAAATCGGCACAAATCTTCATATAATTATCAAAAACGCAACCTTTTTTGACATGTTTTTTGAATAAATCTTAGACTTAAAAACTTATTGGTACTAATCTAACTTATTTCTTCTAGTTTTTCCTTCTCTTCATGTTTTATTTACTGTTTCTTTTCTAAAATTTATGTTTTCTACAGATTTTCTTTTCTCTTTTGTTGTTCATAGTTATCAAAAACGCAACTTTTTTTTGAAAAAAAGGTCAAAATTTTTGGTTTTTAAAAGTTCAAAATTTAAAGAAAATCGGCACAAATCTGGAGTAATTTTTCAAATCTCTGGACATAAGCAAGGCACAGTTGTAAGATTTGGCATTTACAGAAATTGATACATTCGGAGTCTATTGAAATTATTGGCGACGATGGGGTATTTCTGGTTATACCGGAAGTAGGGTCCAACTTTAAAATTTTAAATGGCAACCCCCCATTTTTCATTACAGATTCGAACAGAGGAGGAAAACCTAAACCTAAAACACCTAACAAGTAACTTGTTTGCACCAGCCGCCTAAATTTTATTAACGTTTTTAGAGAAAAGTTCCGCAAAACAGTGCTATGTAAAAATGGTCATAACTTGTAAACCGCGGGCGATAAAAATAAAAATGACACACCATTGTAAAGTAGAAAGACTGTTTTACATTATGCTTGCCAAAAAGTCATATGAAAGCTGATTCAAAGTCGATTTAAAGAAATTGAAATGTTGGAAGTTTAAAAGCCGGATAACATTTTCTTCTTATGGAAAAAACAGCGATTTTAATCGTTTTCTTTTTTCGCACTTTATGAGTACCGTTGAAAAGAGAATAAAATTCTGCACCCATCCATGCAGAAAAACTTGTATGCTGCCATTTAAGAAAAAAATGTTATTCGGGTTTGAAATTTCCAGTATTTCAGTTTCTCGAAATCAACTTTCAATTAGTTTTCTTAGGATTTTTGGCAATCATAATGTAAAACGGTCCTTCCGCCTTACAACGGTGTGTCATTTTTATTTTTATTGCCCGCGGTTTACAAGTTATGACCATTTTTACATAGCACTGTTTTGCGGAACTTTTCTCTAAAAACGTTAATAAAACCTAGGCGGCTGGCGCAAACAAGTTACATGTAGGTGTTTTAAGCTTAATTTTTCTTCCTCTATCCGGATCTGCAATGAAAAATGGGGGTTGCTATTTAAAATTTAAAAGTAGAACCCTACTTCCGGTATAACCGGAAGTGCCCCATGGTCGCCAATAATTTCAACAGATTCCGAATGTGTCAGTTTCTGTAAATGCCAAATCTTACAACTGTACCTTCCTTAAGCTCAGAGACATCGATACTGCTCCATATTCGTAAGACACCCTGTATAATTATCAAAAACGCAACCTTTTTTGACATGTTTTTTGAAAAAATCTTAGACTTTAAAGTTTTTATTGCTAGTAATTATCTAACTTATTTCTTCTAGTTTTTTCTTCTCTTCATGTTTTATTTAAGTACTGTTTCTTTTCTAAAATTTATGTTTTCTCTTTTCTTTTTCTCTTTTGTTGTTCATAGTTTTCTTTTCATCTTCCGATGTTTTGTGTAACTTTCTTAATTTTTCTTCAATCTTCCAGGAGGACGAGTACGAGGCGCGAGTGGGCGCCCGCTTCCCCATAAAGTGGACCGCCCCCGAGGCCGCCAACTACAGCAAATTTTCGATAAAATCCGACGTGTGGTCCTTCGGCATCCTCCTCACGGAGCTGGTGACGTACGGCCGCATCCCCTACCCGGGCATGACCAACGCGGAGGTCCTCCACCAGGTGGAGCACGGCTACCGCATGCCCGCCCCTACCGGGTGTCCCGCCGCCCTCTACGACATCATGCTCGAGTGTTGGAACAAGGACCCCATGAAGCGGCCCACCTTCGAGACGCTCCAATGGAAACTGGAGGACTTCTTCACAATGGAGGGGTCGGAGTACAAAGAGGCCTCCGCGTACTGATGCCACGCCCACCCCCCTACGGAATGGTTGTCGATGGACTTACACTACCACTAGTAGGGAGGTGGATATCTATTCCCGTAGATATGCCGTCATTTCCCCACTTTTACATATTTTATTTTTTGGCTTTAATTTTATTTCTTCTCGACTGATTTTTAGTGTGTGTGAAATTTTTAACGGACCCTTGAAAGTAGGATTCTAAACGCACAATTTCATACGAACCGCTTGAGATAGGCGAGATCTGCATTTACCTTCGCGGACACATTCCTCTTCGGTCCAGATTGCAGAATTTTATTTTATATTATTGTTTAAGCATCGATGTCTAAAGGTTTTCAACCGTCATATTTTTTGTATTATACTTTATAGAACTAGTTATACAATAAAGCGATTATATTAATTTCCTGCGTTTTTTATTTATTATAACAACGCGTAACATACGTGACAAACTTTAACAAAGTTACTGTCAATATCCAGCAGCCAGTACCTCCTTGTACAGGGTGAGTCAAACGGGAGGGGCCACCCTCCATAACTTCGTTAAATTGAGAGAAAATATTAATTGAATTAATTTTACAAACTATTCACGTTATCAAAAAATTGTTCCAGTAAAAGTTGAAAGGTACATTTAGGTGCATCTTTTTATGCGATTCACTTTATCTTGATAGCCTCACTGAGTACGAAATTACGTCACGCACATTTTTTTTAATTAAAATAGATTATGTCCAATTAATCACATCACAACAGATGCACGTGACTTTAAATTTGAATACTGGAACAATTTTTTAATAAAGTGAACAGTTTTGCAAAATAAAGGGCCTGATCCATACTTTTAGGAACATATTCAATTGAGATTTTCTCTAAATTTACATCATGTAAGAGTATGATTTTATTACACCGTTCCGTTGTAAAGAGAATCAAAAATTACCATAAGAAAACATACAGGGTGCCTTTTAAAATAACAAAGTGACATGTCGTTAGCCAATTAAATAAAAACATTTCGGGGCCACTGACGCTATCGAAATGTAGTTCAGAGGCAGTCGTATCACGTCACCAAAAATGGCTTCAATTCATCGGAAACGAACGAAGTTATGGAGGGTGGCCCCTTTCGTTTGACTCACCCTGTATGATTTCGGACGAAAAACTTAAATTTAGTAAGTAAGATTTAAAATGTAACTTTTTTGACAGGCTCGAAAAAACATTTTGCGAATTGGCGATTTTTGATTTTCTGCCTCAATTTCTAGGGTGGCTACGCAACGTACTAGGGGGGGCGATGCCGATGTATTAATTCGTTCCGAAGTTGTTCTGAAAAATCTGGAAATTCCGAGCTTAAAGAATATATTCAAGATGTAGGGGCAAGTCGGGTATAATGGCCACCTAAGGGAAATCTTCTAATACGGCCAAGTTGAAACAAAATATTAATTATTTTTTATTCCAAATTAAAGCGTTTACATTTATTTAAAAGGAAAATAATAACTTATTGAAATTATTTGTTTACTTATAACACAAAAAAAAATAAAATCACGACATCTACAAAACCCGACAGTGGCGTCAAATACCGGTAAGTGTACATAAAGTAGGAAATTTCAGTGCAACTGCATCATTTATCAAATCCACAATGATTGCAACAGTTGTTAGAGCACCAGGCCCACGGTGCACATGTTCCTATACATTATGTTCTGCATACTTCAATCAAATTATTATCTATCCAATATTTTGTTGCTATACAGGTTGTTCCTAAATTCATAGCCCCAGCTCCGGGACGGTATTCCTTATATCATTCTAGAAAGAAAAGTTCCTATGGACTTATGACCGGAAATGTCTTATAAGGGGTAAGTATTCAAAAAATCAGTTTTCTGAAAACTCAAAAAATATGAAGAATATGATTTTGAAATTCAGAGCAATGGTTAGTGCTAGAAACATCAGAGGTGTGCGTTCTTGAGGTGCCTTACACATTTTTTTACATTTTCTTCACTTTGTGGGCCTTTTCTGCCAAATTCTATTACACATAAAAAAGGTGGTCTTGTTGAATGTAGCTAGAGGAAGGTAGCTAGGGCGCACCATTTTCGAATAAAATGATTACAGTTGGTTTAGGGGGCGAAAATTTGTGACTAGCACTTTGTTGTATTTAGGTTGTAGGTACCTAATTAGTGAAAATAAAGATGGAAGATCATTCCTCACATCATATTTTAGGAAGAAAAGTTCATATTAAGACACGGTAGAAAATGTTTCCTAAAAGTGCTATGGTCCTTCCAATGGAGTCTCGGCGGAAAACATACTATTCGAAGGACCATAGCCCCCTTAGGAATTATTCACCGCCACATGTCCATATGAAGTTTTCTTTCTAAAATGATATAAAAAATAATTTTCTGAGTTTATTTTCACTAATTTAGGTACATACCTAGATAAAATAAATCTTACAACAGAAATTTTCGCGCTCTAAACCAATCAAAGTCACTTTAATCGAAAAGGGTGCGTTTTAGCGACGTTCAACAAGAGCCTCTTTTCTGGGCAGAATCGACCACTGATTAGGATTTTATTATTATTTGGTGAGAAAAATGACTAAGAAAAATGACTACAACAAAAGAAAATGTAAAAAAATGTGTAAGGCCCTCCAAGAACTCACGCCTGTGATGTTATTGATTATTTTAAACATTAAGTCTTCAATCAATCCAAAGCAGCATTTAGTATAACCATGCAGTAACTAATGAAATCCTGATTACAGTGATAATACTACAACGTCAACTTGTACACTACGTACTCAATATTTTAATTTATGTAACAATCTGCAAAATACGATTCGTAGTCTCTTGGTCGCCTTGTTAACTCCTCATGGATGCACTATAGGTACAGCCGAAGTAATTGAAAATGAACAAGGGCTGACATGCCAACCCAGCACGGTAACATTCTAAGATACCGGATTTTTTGCGGCCGAGTGTTCGGCAGCGGTTTGAGTGGAGTTTTCTACCTGAATTGAAATGAACTAATGGAAAGGGTGGCTACATTTATGAAACGTACACGGAAACATTTCAATGAAACAAATTAACCGTAATCGTTATTAATGTGCGAATTCGTTATCATTAATCGTTAGTTTCATTAACTAATTAAGGATTTTTAAGACTTCTTTTAATGTCCTTTTTATTTAAATTAACATTATATCGCTACAATGGACCACTCCAAAGAAAAAAAAATCGCTTTTTTTGTTATACTTTATTATACTTTGTTATTGTTTCGATGTTATTTGTTTAATTAGTCTGCAACGTAAATGTTTCTACATTATTTAAAAAAATAAAAACAGATTGTAAATGTGATTTGTGCGGTAAAAGTTTAAATCAAATTCAGCCAGCTACACGAGGATATGCGGGACTCCGCCCACTAACTACACACCCACTATTACGTCATATATGCTTACACGGAATTTTAAAGATTTTTTATTAAAAGACTACGAAGCTTTGAAACATTTTATTTGCTGAGAAGGTCTTGACGAAGTGTATTCTTTATAATTCTATCATTTTAAAAAATTGGTGTAAAGGCCCATTTTCTAAATCCATTAATCGCTGATAAAATGCTAATATTCTAGTCCGGGTAGCAATGAACAGCTTCGGTTTAGTAATTTTATAGCAATTTTCATACTGGAGATAACTAAAGTCTTACTACTTAAAGATTACTCAAATCTTACGGGATAGGGGCTAATGGCGGCCATTTTAATTTTTCAAAAATTGACATCTCACAAACGGTAATACATACGAAATTTTATTAAATTAGAAAAAAGTAGTTTTTCAGTGTAGATTAACAATCTGAAAAAAAATTCTGATATCTAGATTGGTTACTGAAATATACAGGGTGGGTAATTTTTCGATGCTCACCATTGGGATCTCCTAAACCATAAAAGATACGGGGTCGGTTAAATTACAGAAAAGTTGCGCTATTTCTTGGCGATTAAGAATCTGAAGAGAATTACCCGATATTGTCATTCGTTTCTGAGTTATCACAAAAAATCTGAAAATTGCCAATTTAAAGAAAAATTAATATCTTCCCAACGACTGATGTTATTTAAATAAAACTTGGAAATGTTATATTTTTGACAGCTGTCAATTGAATGGCATTGACAGAAATTTTCTAGGCCTTCTAGGTTTTGAATAAAGACAGTCAACTTTCCTTTTTCATATGGGCGCCATATTAAATTTTAACACCGCCGGATACACAAAAAAATTAGCTTCTCAAAAATGTAACCAACATAGACATTTAAAAAAATATATGTGAAAGCCCGAGTCACACGACCGCAAGACGTATTTTATTTTATTGAATTCAATTGTTTTCACATGTTACAAGAGATTGAAGGACTCGGCGTACTTTTTTGCAATTGTTTTTCGTCGTAAGTTTAGGCTGATGGTTTTGCAAATTATTCCTACCAATTTTCAAATTCTGACATCTGTCAAAAACGTTCATGTTGTGTACATTTTTGAAAAGACAATTTTTTTGTGCATTTGGTGGTGTTAAAATTCAGTATGGCGGCCATAAAAGAATCAAAAGTTGACTGTCGTTATTTAAAATCTAGAGGGCCTAGAAAATTTCTGTCGATGCTATTCACTTGACAGATGTCAAAAATATAAAAGTTCCAAATTTCATTTAAATAACATCCATCGCTAGGAAGATATTAATTTTTCTTTAAATTGGCAATTTTCAGATTTTTTGTTATAACTCGGGAACGAATCCAAATATCGGGGAATTCTCTTCAGATTCTTAATCATCAATAAATAGCGGAACTTTTCGGTAATTTAACCGACCCCGTATCTTTTACCGTTTAGGAGATCCCAATGGTGAGCATCGAAAAATTACCCACCCTGTATACTGAAAAGACTAAAAATTAACGTGTTATAACTTGGTTATTAATCGGCATATCATTATGAAACTCGGTTCAATTACATTCCCTTGCACGATGAGCAAAGTGGGACGACGAAAACTTATAAGCTTTCTAGATTAAAATTCGAAATATTTCAGTTTTTTCAGTATATTTCAGAAAATAAACCAGATATCTCGAAAACAAGCTTGCTGAAAAAAATACTCACTGCCTCCCGGACTATTCCCTGGGATTGGTCAATTTGAATCATTGTGAAATTTGTTATTGATCGGTAAGAGGTAATGCAAATAATCGCTTATATTAGGGACACCCTGTATAAGTGATGGTTAAATAAAGACAGCTGTTGTTGCTAGTGTAGGAAGTTTCTGATTGTTTATATTTTTTATAAGAAAAGAAAAAGTTTCCACTAATTCATTTTCGACTTCTGAGTCTTGCTGTTTGGATGTTACCCTTATTTAATCCTTAATTAATTAATGAAACTAACAATTACCTGATGATTAACGAATTCGCATATTAATGACGAATACGGTTAATTTGTTTCAATGAAATCCAGCAATGTTTCCGATTACGTTTCAAAAATGTAGCCATCCTTTCCATTAGTTCATTCCAATAAGTAAGATTACATTATTTTGTTAGGTGAGTGGATAGCTATTCAATTCAGGTAGAACAGTCTACTCAAACTGCTACCGAACACCTGGCCGTAAATCCGGTATCTTAGAATGTTACCGTGCACCCGTTTACCCTCAGCCCCTGTTCATTTTCAATTACTTCGGCTGTACTTGTCAAACGGTAGATTTTTTTAGGCTAAAAAGAGGACGAACGAGCTTGCTCGCATTTTGACTCATATAGTTGACAACCATTCGGACGTCAAAACCCGCGGCAATCAAGAGATTACTATCGTCGTATTAGTGAACAATTCTATTGATATTTTTCGAGAAATTTTAAAAAATTTGATTTTTTGAATACCCATTTGAAGGGGCGTAACTCCGCTATAAAACATTTCCGAACATATTATGTCCATAGGAATGTTTTTTCCTAGAATAATGTAAGGAATAACGTCGCCCGGAGTTGGGACTATGAATTTAGGAACATACTGTATTTTCCAATTTAACATCAGACATTGAATTAGTAGGTACTTATGTTAATAGGTAGGTAATAGGAAGCATAAGAAGTTCAATAATTTTCGACCTTTCCTTATTCGCCGGCTAAAATGTATAACGAGAGTGGTTGTTTGACATTTCGGATGATATTAGCAACATCTTACGCCGCAACGCCCTAACTAGCGGTATGAAATTGGGGTTTTCTATTCTGCGAACGCCCTGTACAGCAAAATACAGACAGGTACATACCTGTTACATTACTCAAAGAAATTGGGTGGCCGGGATTGCCCGCTGGCCGTGAATACCCGACTTGCCCCTACTTTATTATCGAATTAATTCAATTGTTGTCAAAAGAAATAAAACAGTTTCTGTATGTGTAGGTATACAGCAGTGGTCGGAACATTACTTTTAAAAAGTAATTCATTACCATTACACATTACTTCGTCGAAATTGTAATGCATTACAATTACTCATTACTTTTTTCAAAAAGTAATGCATTACAGTTACAATTACTTAATAAATGTAATGCATTACTTTATACATTACTTTTAACGTGACATTTCTTAAATTTCTAATTGTAGCTGACAGATTTTGAGATCTGCAGTAAATTGAAACTATAGCTGTATTATTTTAAAACAGTAAATTTATTATTTAATTTTAATTTAATTTGAATAACAATTGCATTTCAAAATTTACCACTGCTTGAGATGGCTAAAGTTTGTTTTATTTTCTTCAGCTAGGAAATTATTTCAATTCTGTAGAAATATTTAATCCGGAGTAATTGCAGCTCGAATTGCAGAGAATATCGATACTTAAAAATAGCAGGAAAACCTCTTCAGAATGCATCAATGTTTGCTTGGGAGGCGATAGGTATACAGAACCCCGCTGGGTTAGGGTTAACTCTGATACCATTAGTACCTAGCTACTTCCTGTGGTGGTTATTTCATTTCACAGAATTAATTTTTTATAAAAGTTTTATTTTCGCGTTTATCAATGAAGGGTAAAAAAAGTAATGGTTTTCCATTACAATTACTAAAAAAATTTAATGCATTACAATTACCCATTACTATTTAAAAAAAGTAATGCATTACAATTACTCATTACCAGCTAAAGTAATGTCATTACAGTAATGCATTACTTCCGACCACTGGTATACAGGGTCGGTAATTTTTCGATGCTCACCATTGGGATCTCCTAAATGGTAAAAGATACAGGGTCGGTTAAATTACAGAAAAGTTGCGCTATTTGTTGATGATTAAGAATCTAAAGAAAATTCCACGATATTTTGATTCGTTCCCGAGTTATCACAAAAAATATGAAAATTACCTATTTAAAGAAAAATTAATATCTTCCTAACTAACTAACTAACTTTTGAATAACGACAGTCAACTTCTGATTCTTTTATGGCCGCCATATTGAATTTTAACACCATCAAATGCACAAAAAAATTGGCTTTTCAAAAATGTACTCAACATGAACTTTTTTGATAGATGTCAGAATTTGAAAATTGGTAGGAATAATTTGCAAAATTAGCCTAAACTTAGATGAAAAACATTTGCAAAAAAGTACGCAGACTTCTTCAATCTCTTATAACATGTGAAAACAATTGAATTCAACAGTAATAAAATACGTCTTGCGGTCGTGTGACTCGGGCTTTCACATATTTTTTGAAAAACGTCCATATTGGTTACATTTTTGAGAAGCTAATTTTTCTGTATATCCGGCGGTGTTAAAATTCAATATGGCGCCCATAAGAAAAAGAAAAGTTGACTGTCTTTATTCAAAATCTAGATGGCCTAGAAAATTTCTGTCAATGCCATTCAATTGACAACTGTCCAAAATCTGAAAGTTCCAAGTTTCATTTAAATAACAGCAATCGTTAGGCAGATATTAATTTTTCTTTAAATTGACAATTTTCAGATTTTTTGTGACAACTCAAGAACGAATCAAAATATCGGGGAATTCTCTTCAGATTCTTAATCGCCAAGAAATAGCGCAACTTTTCTGTAATTTAACCGACCCCGTATCTTTTACCGTTTAGGAGATCCTAATGGTGAGCATCGAAAAATTACCCTCCCTGTATTACTTACTTCTAAATAGTTACCTATAAACACCTTTTCACCGATTTTAAATTGCAATTTTTCAAAACATTTCGCCGATTTTTGATAAGATTCGCTTACCCGGCACTAATAGAACGACCGAATGACGACATTTTCGGTAAATTGCACTAAAATTTATTGTAATTATCGCAAAATGCGCCGATTTTCTTCAAAAAGGAGCCCCCCCCGTCACAATTATTGCAAATGGCTTTCAAAAACAAAAGGGCATCGGCAATAATCAACAAACCGAAATGTCAACCACCTACTTGGGCATTGTTAAAATTTTCGTAATTCTCGCTTAAAAAAATAGTTTTTCTGGAAAAAGCACGATTTTTACTGCTAATTTCTCAAGTTTTATTTTTTAATTACTATTACCTATTGAAATTAATTTTCGACAGGCTATATCTAGGCAGCCAACAATACACCCGCGAAACTATGTAAGTATTAAAATCTTTTCCTATAGCTTTACTTGCCTATTTCCTTTTATAAATCTCGAGCTATGACTTATTTCATAGCAATATTATTAATTTTAGAAGTAATTTCAATTTTTTTATTTCTGCTGGCAACCCGCAGTACACCCTTGCGCGGCAGGTAACGCTACCGCGTTTTAGGTTAGGGATTTTATCGTTGACAGCTTGACACTTGACAGTGCTCACGCGTCGCGACGCCGAACGTCACTTCCAGCCTCCTAACAAAAACATGTTTTTTACGTTTTAGGCGTCGAATACCGCCCCCGACGCTCCGCCACCGAAGCCCTACCGCCGCCTCCCAGGTGAGGCACTGCCCGCGTGGACCCAAGGGGGCCCCCATTCCTGATTGGCTGCATCAATTATATATGAAAATGGGCGTGTGAATTAGTAAAGACGGACGCACGCACGGAAGGATGGACTGGTGTGGGGCAGAGCCTCGTGCCTAGTGACCCAGTGTCATGCAGTCTGAGCCGGGCCGATACATCAATTCGGTATCGGATTTACTCTACAGCACTGACGAGATCGAGTTCCTGCTCGACGATATCAGAGATCTGGAGCCCCAAAGCTGCAGGCCTGAGGATATTCAGGTACCCCACTTTGCGTGTGTGCATGGGGGCCCCGGCCAATAAATGTTTCGTAGATTGGTTTTTGTTTTATTTCTTTCGCATGTCTAGAGGGTCGTTTTGGCGGGAGATTTGAACTGGGTCAGCTGTTTTGTTTCTTGAAAGTTTTATGTTGGTAGACAGCCGCACTTTAGTTTGTCGTGTTGGCAATTTTCACTTTAGGTTTTTTGTGTTTCCTTGGTTGGTAGAGCCAGTTGTTGTTTAGCTCTGGTTTGGCCTGAGGCATGTTTATGAACGCACCCTTGATATTTACTTTCAAATAAACGTGGTTTGATATACTACTGGGCGCCAAAATGGCGTACGTTAAGTTTTATGTTGGTACACAAACGTTTGGTTTGCCCCACGCGGTGCAAGAAGATCCCTGAGAAAATCCGACAAACGCTGATTCGTTCCTATTTTTTCACCATTTTTATCTTCAGGTTTTTATTTTTCCACGGTTGGTAGGTATAGTTAGTAGATGTTTAGCGCTGCGTTCAAAAATGGTAGCTGGAATTGTCTTAAAGCGAAGCTGTTATTCGTATTCGTCCATTTGTCTATTTAAACGACAAATAACTTTGATGTATTACTGGGCTCCAAAATGGCGGACAAATCTGCTTTAAATGAAATGATTTAACAGTTTGTCGTGGAAGTAATTTTCACCATTTTTATCTTTAGGTTTTTATTTTTTCGCAGTTGGTATAGTTAGTGGCTATTTAGGGCTGCGTTCAGAAATGGTAGCTGGAATTGTCCTAAAGTCCTCGTTCATATTTATGAACGCACTCCTCTGTTATTCGTATTCGTCCATTTGTCAATATTAATGGGTTCCAAAATGACGGACAACTCTGCTTTAAACGAAATGTGTTAACAGTTTGCCGTGTTAGTAATTTTCACATTTTTATCTTTAGGTTTTTTATTTTCCGCGGTTGGTATAGTTAGTGGCTATTTAGGGCTGCGTTCAGAAATTGTAGCTGGAATTGTACTAAAGCCCTCGTTCGTATTTATGAACGCATTTCTCTGTTATTCGTCCATTTGTTAATTAAAAAAACTAATTAACTTTGATATACCACTGGGCTCCAAGATGGCGGACAAGTCTACTTTAAATGAAATTTAACAGTTTGTCGTGTTAGTAATTTTCACCATTTTTATCTTTAGATTTTTATTTTTTCCCGGTTGGTATTTATAGTTAGGTGGGTAGCTATTTAGGGCTGCGTTCGGAAATGGTAGCTGGAATTGTCCTGAAGCCCTCGTTCATATTTATGAATGCACTCCTGCTATTCGTATTCGTCCAATTTTCAATTAAAAAACAAATTAACTTTGATCACTGGGCTCCAAAATGGCAGACAACTCTACTTTAAACGAAATGTGTTAACAGTTTGTCGTGTTAGTAATTTTCACATTTTTATCTTTAGGTTTTTTATTTTCCGCGGTTGGTATAGTTAGTGGCTATTTAGGGCTGCGTTCAGAAATTGTAACTGGAATTGTCCTAAAGCCCTCGTTCGCATTTATGAACGCATTTCTCTGTTATTCGTCCATTTGTTAATTAAAAAAACTAATTAACTTTGATATACCACTGGGCTCCAAGATGGCGGACAACTCTACTTTAAATGAAATTTAACAGTTTGTCGTGTTAGTAATTTTCACCATTTTTATCTTTAGATTTTTATTTTTTCCCGGTTGGTATTTATAGTTAGATGGGTAGCTATTTAGGGCTGCGTTCAGAAATGGTAGCTGGAATTGTCCTGAAGCCCTCGTTCATATTTATGAACGCACTTCTGTTATTCGTAGGTATTCGCCCAATTGTCAATTAAAAAACAAATTAACTTTGATCACTGGGCTCCAAAATGGCAGACAATTCTACTTTAACTGAAATGTTTTAACATTTTGTCGTGTTAGGTAGAAATTTTCACTATTTTTATCTTCAAGTTTTTATCTTTGTTGTTAATTGCGGTGAGTATGCAAGTTTTTATTTTTCCGCGGTTGGTATAGCTAGTTATTTAGGGCTGCGTTCAGAAATAGTGGCTGGAATTGTCTTAAGGGTGCGCACGGATTCAACGAAATGCAACCAATTATACATTCTTCTTTCGTTTTAAACCTGTGTATTTTATATTTCACAAAAATATGCCTTACGAAGATAAATTAACTTCGAAAAAAATTTACAATTGGAAGAGCAGTCGTTACATTGTTTATTGGCTATTCCAGATTTGTTATTTTGTTGAATTAAATTAAAGAAACAAATTAAGAAATTGTGATATATGAGATTTCTTAATTTTTTTCATAAATTCATTTCAACAAAATAACAAATTTGGAATAGTCATTAAATAACTTAATGACTGCTCTTCCATCTGTTAATTTTTTCCGAAGTTAGTTTTGTCTTCGTAAGGCATATTTGTGTGAAATGAAAAATACGTAGGATTAAATGAAAGAAGAATGTATAATTGGTTGCATTTCGTTGAATCCGTGCGCACCCTTAAAGTCCTTGTTCATATTTATGAACGCCCTCGTCTGATATTTGTATTCGTCTATTTGACAATTAAAAAACAAATGAAATTTGATATACGGCTGGGCTCCAAAATGGCAATGGACAATTCTACTTGGAATTAAATGTTTTATCAGTTTGTCGTTCATCTTTAGGTTTTTATTTTTCCGCGGTTAGTATAGTTAGTAGCTATTTAGGGCTGCGTTCAGAAATTGTAGCTGGAATTGTTCTAAAGCCTTCATATTCGTTCATTTGTTAATTAAAAACACAAAATAACTTTGATATACCACTGGCGGGATATTTGAACTGGGTCAGCTGTTTTGTTTCTTAGAAAATTTCGGTTGGTACGCACTCGAATTTTTAGTTCATCCAGTTGGCAATTTGTTATTCGTCTATTTGTCGAATAATAAACAAATCAGTTTGAGACAATACTGGGCTCCAAAATGGCCGACGCTTAAATTTAAATATTTCAAAAAGTAGTATACTTACATTACCTACCTACCTACTGTCTCTATTTTGTAAATACGTCAGCCCGTGCTCGTGGGGGCTCCAAAATGGCGATTAAAATGAAACTACTTTACAATCGTCCTTGAATTTAACACATTTTAATTTTAATTTAACATATTTATTTTACGCAAGTTTTCCGTTCTCTCAACGAAGGTATATAATCATCTGTCGCGAATGGGCTCCAAAATGGACGACGGTTACATTCTTGCCTAACACAAAGGAAAATTAACACCTGTTTTGCAATAGATCTTTATTTTGCTGAACGAAATGTAAAATTGGCTGTAAAAAATTCCAAAAAACTTTTAACCCATCAGGTACCTTCAAAGTGACGAGCGAAAAAGGGACCCAAAATGGCGATTTTCCGTAACAACAATGAATTTCAAAATGGCGTATTTATAAAACGATCGATTTCGTTCGATGTCCACAGCTGCCCAACATGGGGTCCAAAATTGAAAATTTTTTGAAAATTTGACCCTTCCCTATACCTATCACGAATTTGCATTGCCGGCGTCTTTATCAATTTTCACACCATTTTGCAAGGGCAATCAAAGATTGATTAATAAAGTAAATTGTCATAGGGCTCCAAAATGGCGCATTCCAGCGATTTTGCAGCACCGTATTTTCCTCTGTCAGAATAGGGTTCCGTCGTTCGCAAAATGACAACGTCGCATTGCCCTTACCAAATACAAAACATGAACTTTATCTTACTTTGAATGGTGATTTTGCCTTTAGTAGAACATAACCTTACTTCGTTTGTCTGGACGAGGGGAACGCCACGTTGCCATTTTTCAAACGTACCTAGCTCAGTGTAGATGTTAGCGACTAGTCCAGCCTTGCATGTATTGTCTCGTCCAAGCCGGCAACGTCGCACCTTTCCCTCCGCAGTACACCTCAGTGTCTAATTCCAGGAGCCGGATGGTATGAGTTGTGTGTTGCAGGACTTCGAGATAGCGGGCAGCAGGACGGGGGCCCTGAGTGCGGACTGTGCAGGAGGTTGTGAGTGCGATTCGCCCTTGGGCACCGTAAACTCATGGGACTCGCACTCCCACTACCGCCGACGGGTCGCCTCCCCCGACCTGTCCCTATACTCTGGGGTCATCGTTTACTGCGACCACACTCATCTCAAGACGCCCACGGGCCTCGTCCGCCTGCTTTTCCTGGTACGTCTCTAGGGAATAAACCCTTCCTTTACGAATTTAAGCCCGCAGGTCACCACCATCGCCTGCCTGGTCTGCCTCTGCACCTCGGGGACGGTCAAGGTGGGGCTGTTCATGCTGCCGCTCGCCGGGCGGCTGCGCCTCATGATGTTCGTGTCTTTGCTGGGCATCTTCGTCACGTGTCTTCTGCTGTTTCTTGACATTTCCCACGTGGTCTATTTGTTTCCGTTCAACTGGGGCAAAGTGGTGAGTCGGAGAATCTGAGTCGTCGAAAATCAAAAAGTTACGTTGCAGAACGCCTACCTCTACATTAGCCTCAGCGTTTTGTTCCTCGTAGCCTCATCGTTGATTTTCCACACGATTTTTCTCGCAGAGGCCTTCAGCTGGGTTCCAAGGTGGACGCATCATCAGCTATTAGTCACGGGGGTAAGTACAAGACTTAAAAATTGGATCGGGGTTTACCTGCGGAAACTCGCCTGAACAACACAGGCCCCGAGTGGCTATTTTCGAATAAAATACGTGTTTGGTGTTTGCTAGCCACCACCAAAAGACCAGGAGGCACGTAATTCTTGTTTTATTCGAAAATAGTCTCTCGGATCCTTCTTGAGGTGGAGTTTCCGCAGGTAAAGACTGATCCTCGCTTACAGTGCAGGCTATTTTGAAGTAAATAATACACGCTAAGTTCTAATTTAATGAAAATTTTGGATTTTCCTTGAATGAGCTGAGCATGATACATAGGAAAGAGCCAAAAATTGAGGGGAATGGGAAAACCGTACTGCTTTACGGCCTATTGAAGTTATAGAAGGTTTTAAATTTTTACGTTTTACGTTGTAACTTAAGAACAGAACATCAGAAATCAGCTTTCTAGGTCTCTTTGGAAAGAAAATGTTATTTTCTACAAAATTAATCCATTTCTAGAAGCATGACAGCTTAAAGAAAGTGGTCAGATTCGCGGAATTAGAAAACATTAGATGATAGGGAGGTGCATAATAGAATTAATGAAAATTTTGGATTTTTTTAATGCGACTTGGACAATTATTAAAAATTTAGAGGAATAGCCCAAATCTTACCTCTTTACGACACTTCGTTCGTCTTTTACTTCCAATTGAAGTTTTAGAAGATTTTAAATTTTTACGTTTTACGTTGTAACTTGAGAACAGAATATCAGAAATCAGCTTTTAAGGTCTCGTTGGAAAGAAAATGTAATTTTCTACAAAATGAAGCCATTTCTAAAAGCATGAGGGCATAAATAAAGTGGTCAGATTCGCGGAATTAGAAAACATTAGAAGATAGGGAAGTACATAATAGAATTAATGAAAATTTTGGATTTTTTTAATGCGACTTGGAAAAGTGTTAAAAATTGAGAGGAATGGCGCAAACCGTACCTCTTTACGGCACTCCATTAGTCTTTTACGGCCAATTGAAGTTTTAGAAGATTTTAATTTTTTACGTTTTACGCTGTAACTTAAACACGGAACATCAGAAATCAGCTTTTAAGGTCTCTTTGGGAAGAAAATTTAATTTTGTACAAAATGAAGCAATTTCTAAAAGCATGTCGGCTTAAATAAAGTTGTCAGATTCACGGAATTAGAAAATATTAGAAGATAGAAGAGGTGCATTATAGACTTAATGAAAATTTTGTATTTTTTTAATACGACGTGGAAAAGTATTAAAAATTGAGAGGAATTGCCCAAATCTTATCTCTTTACGACACTTCGTTCGTCTTTTACGGCCAATTGAAATTTTAGAAGATTTTAATTTTTTACATTTTACGTTGTAACTTAAGCACGGAACATCAGAAATCAGCTTTTACGGTCTCTTTGGCAAGAAAATGTAATTTTCTACAAAATGAAGCCATTTCTAGGAGCATGACAGCTTAAAGAAAGTGGTCAGATTCGCGGAATTATGGTCTGTCCGGGATCCACACGACCGGGATTCACCCTATTTCCATGGTGAATCAGTCAACAATGAATTGCCATGGAAATCGGGTGAATCTCGGTCGTGTGGATCCCGGACAGATTATAGAAAACATTAGAAGATATAGGGAGGTGCATAATAGAATTAATGAAGATTTTGGATTTTTTTAATGCAACTTGGAAAAGTATTAAAAATTGAGAGGAATGGCGCCAACCGTACCTCTTTACGGCACTCCATTCGTCCTTTACTGCCAATTGAAGTTTCAGAAGATTTTAAATTTTAACGTTTTACACGTAACTTAAGCACGGAACATCAAAAATCAGCTTTTAAGGTCTCTTTGGAAAGAAAATTTAATTTTCTACAAAATGAAGCCATTTCTAGAAGCATGACAGCTTAAAGAAAGTGGTCAGATTCGCGGAATTAAAAAACATTAGAAGATAGATAGGTGCACAATAGAATTAATGAAAATTTTGGATTTTTTTAATGCGACTTGGAAAAGTATTAAAAATTGAGAGGAATGCCCCAAACCTTACCTCTTTACGACACTTCGTTCGTCTTTTACGGCCAATTGAAGTTTTAGAAGATTTTAATTTTTTACGTTTTACGTTGTAACTTAAGCACGGAAGATCAGAAATGAGCTATTTAGGTCTCTTTGGAAAGAAAATTTAATTTTCTATAAAATGAAGTCATTTCCAAAAGCATGAGGGCGTAAATAAGGTTGTCAGATTCACGGAATTAGGAAACATTAGAAGATAGGGGGGTGCTTTATAGAATTAATGGCGACTTTGCATGATGAAAAGATACCTTTATGTATCGACCATTCTAAATTCAGAAAGTTTCGCTACTCGCCGCTAGGGCTTTGCGTCAACGACCGACCGCATACTCGAAAATACTGTGCCAAACAGAATCAGATAAAGATTATAAAATATCTAATGCAATTAATTTGATTACAATTCAGTTCTTCAAAAATTTCGATATGGAAGAAAGTAGAATAAATCAGTGTTGGTGGCTAATAACAACTGAAACGTAAGCACGAAGGGACAGGAAGGGCAAAGGGGGAAGGAAGTTGAAGGAAGAGGAAGGGGACTTAAGGGAAAGGAAGTGGAAGGAAGGGAAAAGGGAATGATGGGGAAGGAATTGGCAGGAAATTAAAGGAAAGGGAAGGAAGAAGATGGGAGAGGACTGAAGGGGGAGGAAGGGGAAGTAGGGGGAAGGAAGTTTCCCTTCTCTCCCCTTCCTTCCCCTTCATTCCTCTTCCTTCCCATTCTTTCCCCTTCTGTTCAGGCCCAGATCTATCCTTCCCCATCTTTTAACATCCCTCCCCTTCCTTTAACTTCCTTCCCTTCTCTTCTATTCCTGCCCCTTGTTTCCCATTCCCTTCTCCTTTCCTTTAACTTCCTTCCCTTATTTTTCCTTCCTTCCAATTATTCTCCCTTCCTCTGGCTTCCTTCTAGGGGAAGGAATCGGAAGGGTGGGGAAGGAAGGGAAAAAGGGAAGGGGAAGGAAGGGAAAGAAAGGGCAAGGAAGGGGAAGGAAAGGAAGGGAAAGAAGTGTAAGAAAGAAGGTAAAGGAAGAGGAGGGAAGTTAAAGGAAGAGGGAAGCACGAAGGGACAGGAAGGGTAAAAGGGGAGGGAAGTTGAAGGAAAGGAAAGGGGAGTTAAGGGGAAGGAAGGGAAAAGGGAATGATGGGGAAGGATTTGGAAGGAAATTAAAGGAGGGGGAAGGAAGAAGAAGGAAGGGGGAGGTAGGGGAAGGAGAGGGAAGGAAGTTCCCCTTTTCTCCCCTTCCTTCCCCTTCTGTTCAGGCCCAGATCTCCTTCCCCTTCCTTTCCCTTCCTAACCCTTCCTTTAACATCTTTCCCCTTCCTTTAACTTCCTTCCCTTCTTTTCCCTTCCGTCCCCTTCCTTGTCCTTCCTTTAACTTCCTTCCCTTCCTTCCCCTTTCTTCCCACTCCCTTCTCCTTTCTTTCCCTTCCTTTGGCTTCCTCTGACTTTCTTCTAGGGGAAGGAAGCTGAAGGGTGGGGAAGAAATTGCAAGAAAGGGGAAGGAAAGGAAGGAAAAGAAGGGGAAGAAAGTGGAAGGAAGGTGAAGGAAGTTAAAGGAAGAGGGAAAGAAAGGATAAACGGAAGCGCCCAGGTATCAGCATGCTGTCCAATTTTAAGACGGTAAAACCAGATGATTTTATCGGATTTAGCCACCTAAAATTTTATGTCGTCATAGATTTTTGTCGTCTTAATTTTATCTATGACGAGATCAATTTAAGGTGCCGAAACCAGATAAAATCATCTGGTTTTGCCGTCTTAAAATTGGGCCGCATATGGTGATACCTGCGCGCTTCCGTAGCTAACTGCCAGCGCTCCGAGCGCTCTCACAGCGGTCGAGTCTTCTAAAGACGACCATTGACTTTAATACCTCTATCAATTTATTGTTAATTCCAAATAAGTAAAACCAAGACAACAGAAACCGTTCTGGCCAACCTAAAGTTTGCGTCTTATAGAATTCAGCCCCAATGCTTCTTCAGATACATTAAACCACAATGAAAATTGTGTAAAATTTCCAGTGTTTGGGGTACCTGTGCTGCTTCCAGTCCGCGCTGCTGTCCTTCATCCAGAAGTGCACAACCGGGCAGTACCAGCCCGTGGCCGAGGACCCCAGCATGACCCTGCGGGAGCGACGCGCCTCCCTGCAGGAGTCCCCCGAGCACAAAGCGAACCAGACAACGCACAACTACAAGCCCATCGTCAACTACCCAGTGGCCTCGACCTCCCGACAGGAAGCTCACAATTACCTCGACGACGTGCAGCCGTGCTCGTCCAAAGCGTCGAACCCCTACCGGGCGTAGAACCAAACACCAGAGGAATATTTTTACAACCAGCCCGTGTAAAAATGTACAAAGAGTTATTTTGGATGCAGGATAGTATACGCGCGTGCCCCACTCGTTCGAGATAGCAATGTACATAGTTTAAACTTGCGTGCGTTCCGCCGCCGCGTCTTTGTCCGCAGCGTTTTTGTACAGTATTATACTTAACCTCACTTTTACTAGTTTAGTTAGGTTACTTTGCGTTAGGATGTGTGTTGCGATGTTTTATGTATATGTGTTCTGGAGGTGGATTTACCGAGATTCTGACAACTGCCAAAATATCAAAACTAGCCAACAGGAAGCGCGCCGGTCTTTAGTTGGGAGACAATCAGGGCGACACATTTCATTTTCCCTAACTTTCTGGCGATAGTGTCATTTTGTATACAGATAATAAAAAATTACGAATTTTACTTTTATTCCGAGTGGTTTGCGCCCCCTTTCACCCCCTAAACGCATAATGAGACAGGTAACCCTGGATTTATTCAGGGGTTCATCATAAGGTAACAAAATACTAGACGACAAACCCGCTGCTTGGAAAGGAAGAACTTCTCGCAAGTCTTGACCTGTAATATTCCAACGTCGCTCTCTTGATTCGGCAGCACTAATTGACTCGTTCTTAGGCAACAGGAAACCCTTCATTGTGGAATTTTTACTCAGAATTGACAGCCAATTTTTGTCTCGTCAAAACCATCAACCTGCTTCCATTGCTCGTCCGAAAACTGTGGGAGCCCCTCATGGTGTCCCGCAAGTTCAAATCGTCGGCCTGGTCGAACCTTGCATAATTGTTCCACCAAACCCAAGCATTAGTTTCCTGCGACTTTGGAAGGAAACTTTGACACGAAGGTACAAAAATATTTTTTGTAAAAATGTACAACCCCCTCATCTGTTTATACTTTAAAGGACGTCTGGTACATATCTCCGCTGGAAATTTGGACAGGATGGTGTTTAGACCTGCTTTGTCAAGAGAACTATCATCTGCGCAACTGTTGCGACGACGAGTATCTTGAATACGGTGGTGTCCAAAGATGTGGCAGAGTTGGATTTTGCAGACTTGGCGTCCGCTGACTTGTCCGGACCAGGTTTCGCATCAGAGTTGCAAAGATTTGTGGTGCATTCGCTGCACTTCGTCAAATAGGGCTCCCACGAAACATCACATCACAGGGACTGAGTAGAACTTTTAGGTCCAAAACCCAGCATTCGCCTTATCTTGTCTTTCTCGCAGTTAAGGGTGCAATAGTAACACTCGAATCTCTTTCGACGCTTTTTCTGTTTCTTACAACAGCATTAATGGACTCGTTCAAGGGCAGCGCGAGGGAGGACAGTATAACGCAAGTAAGGATCAGAATGAAACCATCCAGCGTCCAAAAACTGTAGGAGGAAGCACAAAATTGTATTAAAGTTTTATTTCATTTATTTGTTTACTTATTTAGTTTCTACTTAATCTTAGAATTTCCAACCGCAGTTTTGCAGAATTCGCTCCTATTTCCAATTCCTATGGAAAGTTTGTTGTCTGAGAAGTCCCAATGATCTTTTGCTTAGCTGTTGGTAATAAATTTTTGACGAATTTCAGCACTTTTGCACTGTTGTCACTAACCTCGCAAGCTCGAAAGGCTTGACACTTTGGGGCCTTCGTTCTATACATACATGTAAACGTTGCATAACTTCAGAAATACAATAGTAGAACCAAGCAGAGGACTCAATGATAAATAGACTTGCAGAAGAGAGAAGCCGACAAAAATACTGTTTAGCTTTCAGATTACGCATCTTGAGACAGACAACACTTAACTCCATTTACTCAGAAATTTGTTGAAGTTGCTGGTATAAGAATTAATGAAAGATCGTCTTCCGTCACTATTCATAAATGAGTAAACGGCTCTTTACGCAAGGAAGTTCGCACCTAATAGGCATCTTGCACATTTCTTAATTTCGGGCTATTTTAATGTAAATGCATCAATAAAGATACAAGGAATCGTCAGCGAACATCAATTTTATTTAAAAAACGTTTGTTTATTTGTAAATAAATAAATAATTCAGAAATGCCGTTGTACGACTTGTGACGTCATAAATCGTACAGCGGATGCAATCTGACAACAGTTTATTTGAGGGTGACGTTTAATAATTAATTTGAAAAGTCAGCCTTGGCAGTTGAGAATAAGAGGGATCAAAAGTAACCTCTAACGTTGTAAAAGGAGGTAAGTACAATGTTATTAGTTGCTTGGGTTGGCATCTTGTACCTTTGTACCCACTGGCGAAGAGTACTGGTGACTACTATAAAATATTTAAGATTTCTGAATGAAAGACGTCGGGTCAGGTTAGACAGCGACGTTGTCACATGTAAGAAAATTATGTTCGAATGGCTGGGCTGGTCTTTTGGCGGGAAGTTTGGAAATGCTACTTTCTCATTTTTTTTTGAGCTCCACGGACAAGATATTGGAATTTAAGGTATCTGGAAGGATTAAATATATCCCGAACTTCAATTTAACATCACAAACAAAATTGATGCAAGATGCCTATTATGTGTAAACTTCCTTTTAAAGCAGGTTTCGTATTTCGTATTTCGTTCTGCGGTGCGTTTCCCTGACGGGTCCGCTGCATTCAGACCTTATGGTCCATTATGCCCGCACTGTGACAGTTATCCATTTCCTACAGGAACCCCGGTTCTGCAAGGACCCAGTACTGGCCCAGTACTTCTGCTGTAGAAACTGAATAGAGTTAATCGGGTGCTAGAAAAGCCACCCAGCTTTGCTATACCACGGCGGGTACTTCTGCTCTTTAGGGAGTTTGTTGAAGCTTCGTCCCGCGAACCCACTATAACCGGCAGGTCTTTTTCAGCCCTGCCGGATACACCTGGCTTCTTCTTTTGCTATTAAGTAAAATAGATTGCTGG